>OU342481.1:3057500-5557500 GCA_910589355.1 Parapoynx stratiotata | reverse complement strand
TTAGATCGAAGACCAACAAACTCGGATATAATTTTTCCCCCCATTTCATCCTTAAACAAACCAGGCACTTTTTTATTTTGGATAGGTAAATCATATATATTTACAGGAGAGAAATTACTTGTGTCAAAATAAGTTACAAAATGTTTTTTGATATCGCTATAAAAATCATGGGTATGTACGTGATAAACATAACTATCGGTGTCCGTGTAACACATCTGTATGTTATTACCGTAAAAAGGCTTAATAACAGAATAGTGGAAATCGTACATGTGGCTTTTTGATAGTTCCAACACAGTAAAACCAATGTATATTGGTTTATTCAGAATAATTTCCTCTGGTTTTAATTGCACTGCAACTAAATTTTCTGTAAAAATTGTTGCGCTATGAAAATTTGGTCGTGCTATGAGTTGTTGCGCACTTTTCCGTTTTTTTGTGGTATTTTTTTTGTCATACCACTGATTTACAAGATCAACTTTAACTCGTTTTTCATTATTCTCTAATGTTTTACCGAATACACTATTATTTAAAAGTTTGAAAAAATCTTGTTCGAAAGCTGACGCGCTGTTCTGTCTTAAAGAGGTATTTAGATCAATATATTGTTTCAAATAGGGACTTTGTCTAAAAGTTATAACTCGATGAATTTTTCTTAGTAATAAACCATGCCTCAAACAAGTTTTTAAATGAACGTAATGTATAACATAAGTGAATTTATCGAATAAATTTGGAACGAGTTTATTGGTTTTTCCACCGGGTGGAATACATTTTTCGGGACAAAAGGGTAAATCATTATGCAAGTTGTGCAAATGTTTTGGATACTCTATGTCCACCTCAAGTATAAACCCATATGGTGCATCATCAGGAATATCATTCAAGTCAAAATTTATAATTTCATTTTCTTTTAAAAATCTAAAATCAGACAACGGTAAGTATTGACACATACTATAACCATAAAGATTATTGCAATCGATATAACTAATATATGAACTAGGTTTTGAGTTATCATAATCAACTAAATATTTATTGTTTGCTTTAGCATATCTATGTGAGCACAAACACACCCCACCTCTAATACCGTTTTGTAACATTCTCACCATTGACAAATTATCAAGAAGTTCGAGTTGTACCCCGGTTCTTAATAACATCGCGTCGAAAGATAAACTTGGTGCAGTCAAATAGAAAGCTGGATCTAAGTGATAATGCTTTTTGCAAGTGCGTCTAAAATTTTCAAAAATGTCTGCTAATAAAAGCACGTCGGTTTTAAGGTATAAATCTGTATAATTTCCTAGATCACATATATTAAAAGTTGCCCAAATTAATTCAGCATGTCGATAATCCTCAGACGAAATATCATGATCAGTGATTGAACTGTAAAACGAATTTCTATCTGGTAGGGTTCGTTCTTGATAACGCTCCCAACAATTCATATACTCATAGGGATATACGCCTTTGCGAATAAGTAATTTAAATTTATTTTCATCGGGAAAAAAACTTTTTAAATGTTTAAATTCTTCTGGTTTTAAGGTATCTGCTAATTTACTTAAACTAGTTCCCAAAAACTTTAAGGAATCAACAAAACGCAGTTGAAAGAACTGCTTATTTGACACTGGTACAAATTTTGTGAAAGAAATATAATTTTCTTTAGTTTTTGGAATGATTTTTATATCTCCAGGTACCTCACCTAAGGCTTTTATGAACAAATGGCAATCGTATCCAGCCAAATTGTGAAAAAATATTGGAACAAAAGAAGGACGCTTATATTGCAAATTACAAAACGAGTGCGCGGCTCCACGGTATCGACCCGTTACATGACAGTGATCACGCACTCTATCCGAAAATAAAAAGTTTTCACAAATATGACAAAATTTTGCATTATTAAAATCAGTCTGTTCTTTTTCGGTAAAAATGATTGGTGTATTTACATTTAGTTTTTCGTAAATTTTTTGTACATCTTTCATTATTGATATAACAAATTTATCAACACAATCGGGCCCACGATGTGCTACATAGCGGTTTAAGCTAGGATTTTCACAACACACAATGTAATATGCAAACGCGACAGGTATATGATGATGCAAGATCGTGGTGTTTTCACCAGCGGTAGAACAACTAAAATCAGTTTGCAACATTGATTCAAAGTCTGCATAAATACAAAACGGAACGTTTTGTTTGTGATCATAATTCTTGAACTTAATTACTGTTCCTTTGGCAGGTAGTACTGTTACTACACCACTACATACATGACTATCGACTTCCTCCATAGTGTTAAAAAATATAAGGCACAAATCACAGAAATACAGCTTTCCATGGTGAGCCGTGACCTGGCTTCTAAACAGTCTGGAACAATCTTTAATCAAACAATAATGTGTAGTATTATTACTTTCAATCAACAATAAATGTATAACCTTATTATTACTATTTTTATCTATGTCAGATTTATATAACGGACCTATTAAAGTTTTGTTATTTTTTAAGCCGTAAATTATAAATTTTAGGTTCGGGTTTTTTGTTTCAAATATCTTTATATCTTGAAAAGTAACTGGAAAACACATTCCCGAAACATCAAACACTTCTTTAAAATTAGGATATGATGAAACTCTTTCCGGGTGTTTTTTAACAGGATAAAGGGCAGCAGTCACGCACCATAAAAAACAACACTGATCTTTGTTTTCAATATTCAAACACGCCTTTTTTGATTGAATTAATTTAGGCAGTGGTATAAAACTTGAGCCACCTAATGGTTGGTATTTATTGAGGTTAACCTCCAAGTGCGAATTGTTGACAAATGTCCATCCACTATCACGGTCCTCAAATTCCTCAATACATTTTTTAAGATAATGTATAACGTCAATAAACAAGTTATTGAAGTCATAATTTGAATATAATATTTTATTTTTTGTGCCAAATGATTTTATTTCTTGAGAATTATCTTTAAATTTTAAAAATATAGCAAATAATTCAAAATTTACTTTAAGACATGTATGAATGTTGAGATACTCATCTAACAAGGACTTTAACTTTTCACGTATTTCTGTAAAAAAATTTATTACTGAACCTAATTGTTGTTCATTTGTAGCAACTAATTTATATGTTACTATACGATTACGAAAAGCAGATGATACCATTTCCACGCCGTCGCTATGTTTAATTGATCGATTATTTTGCTTATGCAAATTGCTCCTCAAATGACCCACCCATGACTTATTAGGAACAGCTGTGTTACACGACGCGCAAAACGGCATTTTAACTACTAAACAAAAATATGTGTCTAATGTCACCTATCTATGTATACTATTTATATGAATAATGTAATTATAACAAAAAATCAGTATTTTACTCAAATACAAATATTTTATTAACTTATTATAATTATGAATTTTAATAACTTATGTAAAAAATATTAAAAATCCAGAAAAAACAATTAAAATTAAATGAAATTACTACTATTATTACCTACTTAAAATTAATTTTGTCGGTGTAATGTACGGGTTCCGAGTTCTCGAACACCGTCCACGCTTGCCCTAAGAAGGCCTGCAGCGCCTCCCAGGATGGCGACGCGTCTTCACACCGCAGCTTTACTGCAGCAAGCGCTTTTTTGTAGCGCACATCGACGGGGTTGTTGATGTAATCAGCGCTTTTGTAGACTTTGAGGTCTATGAAATAATCTCCATCGGTGTACGCGGTGCGACGACTCGTCCCGGTGGAGACTCTGCTGGCAAAACTGGATATCACTGCTGCCGTCGCTCCAAACTTAGGACGGCTACTAGCTGCCTCCTCCGACTGCAGTATTCGGAACAAATCTTGTTTCTTGTTTCTGTAAAACATCAAATATCGTATTATAATAAATTATAGGCATCTCACGGTTTTCCCGCGTGAAACAAACACACAAATACTCAGTACTCAAAGATTTTTTGTTTAAAGTAATAATATATTTATTGTAATAAAAAAACATTGCTTAAATTTTAAAATTACAAATAGTTATTCACACATAATAATATAACCATTTACAAAACCAACAAAATACAAACACATCAAAATACAAATGTTTATCACTAAGTGTCTGTCCTGGGGCAGAATCGAACCCACGACCCATGGAGAAAAAGTTGGGATTGGTTATTACTCATGCAATATTATACGACATTGCGATTACGATAAAATTATGAATGAGCCTTACTTGCGAATAGATGGCAATTGGAATATTTCTGGTGAAGCGTCTCGTTGCTGGCTGGTTTTGGGCTCAACGGGGCTGGTGGCGACGACTGACCTCTTCCGTTTGCTTGCTGCTGTTGGGGCAGCAGTGGTTTTCTTCTTTTTCTGTGGGGCCTCAATGATTGACGCGGATTCAAACTCTGAGTCAGACCTGTTGAAAACAACATAATTATAATCACTGCACTCAGAACATTGGATTCAAACCAATTAAAGTGTATATGAAAAATTTATACTTACGTACATTTTGTATTGTGTCGTCACACGAAGTATTATTATAAATATAATTATTTATTGCTCTCGTACTATGGATGCCACTATGGATATGGTGATGGATGACCAGCTGTCGCGATATGAAATAATTTTCTTCAGTGTTGGTATTTTTATTCGGAAAAAAGCCTATTGTCATCAAAAATATTCAAAAGTGGTCAAGCGTGAAACCATTATTGCGCAACTTAATTTTATTTTAATTTACATTTTAATTTACATTTAATATACAAATTTTATAAGTATATTACTTCCTAAAGTAATACTTCAATAAAAACAAACAGCTATTGGTACTCATAAACAGAGGGGCTTGCTTTCAAAATAATAAACGATGTTTCAAAATATACTATTAAATCGGTTTCTAGAATTTAGAAAAAATTAAATAAATCATATTTTTCTTAATATATTTCTCAATAATAAACTCAAAAATAACGCAACCGTACCCAGGGTAATTTATTATATTTTTCCTGTAAGCTTGACGGCATTTACAAACAAAACTATTTTATTTTGAATTGTTCAAACTCTGAGCTATATGCATATAAAAATTATATCATAATAATAAAATAATCGCTTGTTATAAAATTGTGAGATAAGACATTTTATACTTGTGCACATATTTGTATGCAGTTGCGACTTGAAATTCAATCATGCCTGCTGCTTGCAAAAGTGATGACTCTACTTAATACATGTGTAGAGACGTTCCTGTAGCAAGAAATCGATTGTTATAAATGATAATCGTATTCGTTTTGAAAACAACGAATACATCGTGTACGTAATGATAAGATTAAAATACCATTATTAAGTTGATTCGGATATATTTTACAAAGCCAATTATGTTTCATTCCTAAGTCATTGAACTATTGATAAATTCATCGCTTGTATGATTCGATGTAAAACAGAAAAGTTGTAAAGTATGTAAAATTAATTTATACTTAATCTACATAATATCTACTACATGAACAAAAGAATCATCGAAAATGTAATCAATCGATAAATGGCGATGTGATTACATTTTTATTATTCAATATATTTTAGACATCACTAGTAAGTATACTTCTTGGAGTTTCATACTCATGTAGGATCAAATTCCTGTTCCCACATTCGGAACCATTTGTAACAAAGCGTCAGCGCGCGCTCACTGCTTCAAGCTACGTAGCACTGTATTCGTAAACTGTTTAAAATATATTAATAGTGTAAAGTGTGAAGTTATAACTTTAATAAAACAAATTTAAATTCCAATAAGAAGACCAGAACATTATGTAAGTAAACCTTTAAACAATATTTTAGAATAATTTCCACAATAATTGTCTCACGATAATTTTCATTGAGTAAAACTATTTTTATATATTCTAGAATAATATGAGCTCAACTTAAAACTTTATTCTAAATAAATTAAAAATTAAAAGTTTGGAAAATGTAAGCGTCCCACGTGCAAATTACGTTAAAAGAAAAGAAGTTACAAAGTAATTTTTATTTTCAGGTTCTCAAAAGTATTCCCACGTGCCTGGACAAGTTATTTGATCGTGAACATGTAAGTAAACATTAATAATATAATTCAAGCATTTTTTAACCGATAGTTATAAATTCGTATAACATTTATATTGACTTGATAACAACATTTTTATTAAATTAAATTAGTTTTTAACAATGCAATCAATATTAAAATTTTATCTTTTTATGCATTTAAAATGCAGTATTTTATTATTTTATATATATTTTTTTATATTCTAATTTTCAATAACTTAAACATTAATAATTTTTATTTTTCAACATTGAAAATGCAAATTTCATTTTATTTTTAGCTTTCTTTGCATTTTACATTCTAGTTTTTAATAATAAAATAAAAAAAAGAATTTGATCTTTTATGTTTTCATGCAAATTTTATTATTGAGTAGATGAATCTGATACAGACAACGAGTAAATGTTTTCCTGATACTTATCTACTTAATTTTTATTATTTCATTCATTACAATCATTATTTTTATTTTCAGATTATTCCGCTGACGAGCTGTGAAGAACATTGTTTATGGCCACACCGACAAGGACCGATAAGCTTTTGTATTGATATTTTGTATTAAAGAACTTATTACAAATAAATAAAAAACTCCCAACCCCCTAATCCTTCCCAAAAATAATATTTTTCCCAAAATCTAAGAATGCGGTTATCGAGGTAATTATGTAAGTGACCAACAAAGGTGGTGGCTGAGGTATGATGGTACAGCTAACATCAACTTATTCACTTATAAGTTGGTGATAGCTTAGTTAATGGTACAGCTAACACCAACATATTCACTTATAAGTTGGTGATAGCTAAGGTAATGGTACAGCTAACACCAACATATTTACATATACGTTGGTGATAGTTAAGGTTATGGTTTAGCTAACACCAACATACTCACTTGTAAGTTGATGATAGCTAAGGTAAACAAGGTTGTACAAGAGGTAATTTTTTAAAGTAATTATTTTAGTTAGCTTATAGTAGTAATCATAGCTTGAATAGGTAGGTCGGTGCGTGATCTTACCACGGGCTCGCAGAGAGATACTTACCACGGGTCTCTCAGCCGACACCAGTTAGGATTCAGATCGGTGCGTGATCTTACCACGGGCTCGCTGGAAGTTACTTATCATGGGGCTTCCAACCGATCTGTTAGGTGGTGCTCGGTGCGTGATCTTACCACGGGCTCGCAGAGAGATACTTACCACGGGTCTCTCAGCCGACACCAGTTAGGATTCAGATCGGTGCGTGATCTTACCACGGGCTCGCAGGAAGTTACTTATCATGGGGCTTCCAACCGATCTGTTAGGTGGTGCTCGGTGCATGATCTTACCACGGGCTCGCAGAGAGATACTTACCACGGGTCTCTCAGCCGACACCAGTTAGGATTCAGATCGGTGCGTGATCTTACCACGGGCTCGCAGGAAGTTACTTATCATGGGGCTTCCAACCGATCCGTTAGGTGGTGCTCGGTGCGTGATCTTACCACGGGCTCGCAGAGAGATACTTACCACGGGTCTCTCAGCCGACACCAGTTAGGATTCAGATCGGTGCGTGATCTTACCACGGGCTCGCAGGAAGTTACTTATCATGGGGCTTCCAACCGATCCGTTAGGTGGTGCTCGGTGCGTGATCTTACCACGGGCTCGCAGAGAGATACTTACCACGGGCCTCTCAGCCGACACCAGTTAGGATTCAGATCGGTGCGTGATCTTACCACGGGCTCGCAGGAAGTTACTTATCATGGGGCTTCCAACCGATCTGTTAGGTGGTGCTCGGTGCGTGATCTTACCACGGGCTCGCAGAGAGATACTTACCACGGGTCTCTCAGCCGACACCAGTTAGGATTCAGATCGGTGCGTGATCTTACCACGGGCTCGCAGGAAGTTACTTATCATGGGGCTTCCAACCGATCTGTTAGGTGGTGCTCGGTGCGTGATCTTACCACGGGCTCGCAGAGAGATACTTACCACGGGTCTCTCAGCCGACACCAGTTAGCATTTAGATCGGTGCGTGATCTTACCACGGGCTCGCAGGAAGTTACTTATCATGGGGCTTCCAACCGATCTGTTAGGTGGTGCTCGGTGCGTGATCTTACCACGGGCTCGCAGAGAGATACTTACCACGGGTCTCTCAGCCGACACCAGTTAGCATTCAGATCGGTGCGTGATCTTACCACGGGCTCGCTGGAAGTTACTTATCATGGGGCTTCCAACCGATCTGTTAGGTGGTGCTCGGTGCGTGATCTTACCACGGGCTCGCAGAGAGATACTTACCACGGGTCTCTCAGCCGACACCAGTTAGCATTCAGATCGGTGCGTGATCTTACCACGGGCTCGCAGGAAGTTACTTATCATGGGGCTTCCAACCGATCTGTTAGGTGGTGCTCGGTGCGTGATCTTACCACGGGCTCGCAGAGAGATACTTACCACGGGTCTCTCAGCCGACACCAGTTAGCATTTAGATCGGTGCGTGATCTTACCACGGGCTCGCAGGAAGTTACTTATCATGGGGCTTCCAACCGATCTGTTAGGTGGTGCTCGGTGCGTGATCTTACCACGGGCTCGCAGAGAGATACTTACCACGGGTCTCTCAGCCGACACCAGTTAGCATTCAGATCGGTGCGTGATCTTACCACGGGCTCGCTGGAAGTTACTTATCATGGGGCTTCCAACCGATCTTTTAGGTGGTGCTCGGTGCGTGATCTTACCACGGGCTCGCAGAGAGATACTTACCACGGGTCTCTCAGCCGACACCAGTTAGGATTCAGATCGGTGCGTGATCTTACCACGGGCTCGCAGGAAGTTACTTATCATGGGGCTTCCAACCGATCTGTTAGGTGGTGCTCGGTGCCTGATCTTACCATGGGCTCGCAGAGAGATACTTACCACGGGTCTCTCAGCCGACACCAGTTAGGATTCAGATCGGTGCGTGATCTTACCACGGGCTCGCTGGAAGTTACTTATCATGGGGCTTCCAACCGATCCGTTAGGTGGTGCTCGGTGCGTGATCTTACCACGGGCTCGCAGAGAGATACTTACCACGGGCCTCTCAGCCGACACCAGTTAGGATTCAGATCGGTGCGTGATCTTACCACGGGCTCGCAGGAAGTTACTTATCATGGGGCTTCCAACCGATCTGTTAGGTGGTGCTCGGTGCGTGATCTTACCACGGGCTCGCAGAGAGATACTTACCACGGGTCTCTCAGCCGACACCAGTTAGGATTCAGATCGGTGCGTGATCTTACCACGGGCTCGCAGGAAGTTACTTATCATGGGGCTTCCAACCGATCTGTTAGGTGGTGCTCGGTGCGTGATCTTACCACGGGCTCGCAGAGAGATACTTACCACGGGTCTCTCAGCCGACACCAGTTAGCATTCAGATCGGTGCGTGATCTTACCACGGGCTCGCAGGAAGTTACTTATCATGGGGCTTCCAACCGATCTGTTAGGTGGTGCTCGGTGCGTGATCTTACCACGGGCTCGCAGAGAGATACTTACCACGGGTCTCTCAGCCGACACCAGTTAGCATTTAGATCGGTGCGTGATCTTACCACGGGCTCGCAGGAAGTTACTTATCATGGGGCTTCCAACCGATCTGTTAGGTGGTGCTCGGTGCGTGATCTTACCACGGGCTCGCAGAGAGATACTTACCACGGGTCTCTCAGCCGACACCAGTTAGCATTCAGATCGGTGCGTGATCTTACCACGGGCTCGCAGGAAGTTACTTATCATGGGGCTTCCAACCGATCTGTTAGGTGGTGCTCGGTGCGTGATCTTACCACGGGCTCGCAGAGAGATACTTACCACGGGTCTCTCAGCCGACACCAGTTAGCATTCAGATCGGTGCGTGATCTTACCACGGGCTCGCAGGAAGTTACTTATCATGGGGCTTCCAACCGATCTGTTAGGTGGTGCTCGGTGCGTGATCTTACCACGGGCTCGCAGAGAGATACTTACCACGGGTCTCTCAGCCGACACCAGTTAGCATTCAGATCGGTGCGTGATCTTACCACGGACTCGCAGGAAGTTACTTATCATGGGGCTTCCAACCGATCTGTTAGGTGGTGCTCGGTGCGTGATCTTACCACGGGCTCGCAGAGAGATACTTACCACGGGTCTCTCAGCCGACACCAGTTAGGATTATGACTACATATCCAAATGGTAATACTTAAAAATCAACAACCAATGACCACATACCATGAACGTGATGTATATTGGGCATTCTACCTCACCGTAGTGAGCGAGGGCATGAGCCCGAGCGAACGAAGGTGGGGTAGAATGCCCAATATACATCTACTTCTGTGGATTTGTAGTTGTGAAGAAAACTGAAAAAAAATTAGTATGGAAAAAGAAGAGTTCCCCAAAATCTCCATAAAAAACGGCAATTTCATAGGTATACCTATTATTATTTCATGTTATGTTAAACGCCCACCTTACGACACATTTGCTGCTGCACGAGCAAGAGATCCACCTGTGCCTAATTCGCTTTCCATCAGGTGAATAACGGGCTTTCGGTCAAGCGGGAGCTTATCTACTATAATTATATTAATAAGTTACTTCTGACTCATTAATTAGCCCATATTAGGTAGTTTATGACGTAACAGATACGTATTAGAAATATTATAACAAAACTTATAAGCATCCATCATTGGAGAACAAAATTGGTAATTATCAGAGAAATATTAGGCTCTACGTAACGTAATTAGGGATGATGATATACCAATATAGAATACGAACTCCTCTCCAAACTATGTTCCATGAAAAGTACAACTGAGTGGGAGGGGCTAAAAAAGGGCCGTATGTCGTTGACAGACATCCGAGTGGGTTTATTTTGTTGAAAAAATTTTAAACGGCTAGTTTCTAATGAACAAAAATGACCCCGTGTATGTAAAAGATGGAAATAAAGATACTAATAATAAACTGTGATAGCTTGTCCCTGGTAAATATTATTATTTGATAATATTTTTCGTCTATAAAAATCATTGAATAATTTTTTGGTGTCTGTGTTATGCAAAATGTAGCCAGGCAATTTTTGATATGTAATTTTTATAAATTTTATATCAAGAACAGAGTTCTACAAATTAATTTTATTGTTAGCGTTTTTTCTCCAATATTTACTTTTAGTTGTACCAAAATGAGACCAGACGAGACAAAATAGGAACCTCGTAGTTCCTTCCAATGGTTACGAGCTGATGCAAAATTCTTCTTTTTAATTTATCTATTTGAAATATATCTGATGTTTAGTTTATCTATCTAAGGGCGAATTCGACCAAATTGAGATTCGTAACACGGGAATAGTAATGCCAAACTGAGCTGAAATGATTAGTCGAATCTGCCCTAAGGGCGAAGCCGATTAGCTATCCAAGTTTTTTCATGTTTGGCTACAAGCGAGTAATATTATTTTAACGGAGTACGCAGTTTTTCGAGCACGAATGTGTCAATGTCTCGTTTGACACAGGGCAGATTCGAACAATCGTTGCAGCTCAGTTTGGTATTACTATTCCCGTGTTACTAATCTCAATATGGTCGAATTCGCCCTAAGATACATTACATAAAATTTGTTTGCAAATCTGAGATAATGCCAGACAACTTTTAAAAATTAAAGGAGCTAGAGCAATCAATCTGTGTAATCTAAGTCAATGCTTTAAAAAAATAGAAAAAATATAGCTTGACAGGGAAAATAAAAACCTGATCAGGAGGCGCTGAAAAGGGTTTTTTTCTTTGCAACACGTATAACTATTTTAAATACTTTTCCCTACTCTTACTAGAAACTATCATATACCATTTACTAATTTTAATGTTCTTAAGTCCTTTTCGGATCTTAACAATTATTCAAATTCCCAGTATGCCATATTCTATAATTATATAAACTTAGATTGCCAAACAATTGTACGATTTCACCGTCGCGTCGGTATTCAACGTCGTCGGTGTGCTTATCCCTTATAAGTGACACATCAGCGCATGGTCTTATTTCCATCTTCTATAGTTAACAGTAGCAAAAATTCGTGACAGACGACAATTCATAATGAAAATGACGTTCGTTATTTTGGGACCATGTTCATTGAGAGCGTTGTAAGGGAGATATGATTCTATATCATTCTAAATCAAATCAAATCAAATAGTTTATTGCTCCATAATGTACTTATAGATAGTAAAATGTTAGGTTTAAAGTAACAATTATGGGCCTTGTGAGGCATAACAAACATTTTATAAACAAAGGATGACGCTGTTTTGGTATTTCTTAACTCTAATTATATAATAATATGTTTTCTTCCATATAGGTTTTATAGTTATACATATTAACATTTTAATTAATACATTTGTAATTATGAATTATGCAACATTAATTCTTAATATATTCTAGTTTGTTGGCCTCACGGCGCACCAAGACACGAGCATGGGACCTCATAAATGATAAATATAGCCTTAATAAACTTTTAGTTCTATGTCAGGGGAAAAACGATCAAATGTACTGTACAAATAAAATACAACTTTAAATGAAAGCATTAAGATTTTCTTTTTAATGTAATACAACACTAACTCGGCCCGTGCCAGCACACGTCACAAACTAAACTGATAAATTGCATTCTCTACGCGGATAATCAATCTTATCTATAAACAATAAACCATTGACATCTGCGCCATATTGTACAAGAACAGCAAAATAAATATCCATTTCACGTGACTACATCCGTTCTTTTTACGATCTGTCAGTAGGATTTATTCTTTTGCTGTGGACAGCAATTTTTTCAAGTTGTGCCAGTTGTAAATTTGTCTAATTTGGATTTATTGTTCAGTACGAGAGTGCTTATGTGGATTTTGTTGAAACGCTGGTATTGTTAGAGTTATATTATTGTGAATATAAAAATATGTATCATCTTTAATTTACTTTGTTATCATCAGTCTATATCTATATACGTTCAATAGATCCACGTGTCTTCCAAAGTAGAAGGCTCTCGAGATCACAAAGTATTGGTCACCCAACCAAGGACTAACCATGGTAAAAGTAGCCTTGTGTTCAATATCGAAAGCTAAAGCGTACAAACGATTACGCCAATGAGCTTGTAAATTTATCATGCCAATTTATCATATATAAATCGAGAAGAGGCTGCGACAACCGAGTTGGAAAAGACTAGTACTCGTTTAAGAAGTCGCCAGCACACCTAGTGCTAGTGAGCAGTGTAAAAAACTGGACTTTCTTAGTTGCATTTCATCCATCAGTCTACAGACGTCCACTGCTTCACATAGGCCTCCCCAATGATCTCCACAACGACCGGTCCTGCGCCGCCTGCATCCAGCGACTTCCTGCTGCCTTCGCCAGATTGCTGGTTCACCTCGTTGGGGGCCTTCCCACGTGGCGCCACCCAGTACGTGGTCGCCACTATCGAACCTCGCGCCCCAACGGCCGTCAGTTCTACGAGCAATGTGCCTTGCCCACTGCCACTTAAGTTTCGTTAAGAAAGAGCTACTACCTCCTGAGCCTCATAGCGCAACTAAAAAAATTCAGTTATTTACAATGATAGCTTACCAAGGGCGTCTTGCAGGCAATTAAAATCGAGATTTAAAACTAGATTTGGGGCCGATAATATGGCTGAAATGTCAAAAAATCACTAAATCTAGTTCTAAATTTTACTATGGCTAAAATGTTCAAAAATGACAAAATCGAGATTTAAACTAGGTTCAAAATTTTCTGCAAGTGACCCTTGCACTGCCCTTGCACTATGGGTGCAGGTCGATCCACGGAACCTGTACCACTGGCTTTAGTTTATTGTAAAAATATAAATTGTCTCACGTTGTGCCTGAACAATATCGGATCATAATCCCGGAGTGGAATACTCGTAATACTGTACACTCGTTCGTGTACAGTATTACGTATTACTCGTTAGTGTACAGTATTACGAGGCACATTTATCAAATTACTAAAACTATATATATTATTATTTCATGCACAATCTCACTGACGCGATTTAAAGGTGTTTAACGCCTTCTATTGGCACATCTAAGAACAATAGGGAAATGAAAACATCAAAAAGGTAATAAAATTAAATAGGCTAGTTGACTCCTCATATCTCATATCAAAAGTAATAAAAATAATGTGTCATTCACACAGTATTTAGTACAAGGAAGGGTCCGAAATATACCAAGTTCGATAAATATAAATAAGGGATTGCTGTAGAAATTCAATTTAAATATGTTGTATTCTTTCATCTGCCAAAAACGATATCCACCATATTCGTGAACTCAGTTGAGTAACGCTTCATTTAAACAATGCATGGTAAAAACAAGCATGGTAAAAATCCGTCAAACGTCAGTCGCAACCAATCAAGCATAACTGTCTGGTATGTCACGCATGCGTATTGAATTGTTTACAATAATCGTGACGCTATGGCACAGATAATTCATAGACCATAAGGACCGAAGGCGTTTTTTACATTTAAGCAAAAACGTAATTTTTAATTTAAAATGTATATAATTAATGTATGTGTTATATAATTAAAAATGGATTTATTTTTTTATTTTTTATGGTGATGGCTATCAGTAATTATTAATTTGGCGTCGAACAAAAAAAAGGGTCAACTAGCCTGTTGTCAGAACAACATGACATAATCTCGCTTCAACACCACCACCTTCTCCACTTCACCCTTCTACTCCTCCACTCACCCTTCTCCTCCCACCTCTTCCTCCTTTTCCTTTCACTTTATCATCACCATTATGAATCCCAGAGACGCCCTCTATGCATATACCACCCACAAAGATCTCCACAATAACTGGTCCCGCGCTGCCCGCATCCAGTCACTTCCCTAGATATTTCAAAAACATTTTTACTGTTTCATCCTAATCTAGGAAGCCATTCCAAATAGAGTGGTGACATTGTACTGGGGCTGACTGAATAAATAATCTGTGAAACGGTCAGTATTTTACGATGGCCAGTAACTGATGGCTAGCGGCTCTGATCTCGCTGCGTTAGTTATGTGCTATGTAGTAAAATTTTGTAGCCGTGTCCCTTGTTTGTTTATGGAACTTTATTGGTGAGTTGGTGCGTGCCTCCTGAATAGTTGCAGGGATATAAGTTTTATTATTCACGCGAAAGATCTCAGTTGCCGAATGGTTTGTTACGGTATTGGTAACGGTTTAAGGCGTCGACCACGCATACATAATCGCAATGCATGTCAAATCAAAATCAAAATCAAAAATAATTTTATTTCATAGGCCAAGTTCGGCACTTAAAATCGTCAACATTTAACATTTTACATATTATGTATTTTACAAATAAATAGTTTATTGTAAATTATTTTAAATTAAAATTATTATTTTAAATTACAGTATTAAATTATACTATTGTTTTTAACTTCATTACCGCGAGCGCTTGTAACAAGTACATCCACAGGACAGTACAGGTACTTCGTTGACTGTGGTTGTAATCGATACAAGCGGCCGGATTCCGAGAGTAAGGCTTTTCATGAGAAGAACCCGGCAAGAAACTCATGAGCCACTTTTTTAAATAGCCAATCATAAAATTTTTGTCACTTTTAAATATGTTTTTACATTATGTCTTAATTCCTATCAGTCCATCAAAATAACATGCATAAGATAACAGTATATATTACATAACTATTTCCACACCATTTTGTCTTCAAGATAATCTTGAATTTTGTAATAGCCTTTTTTCATTAAAGTTTTTTTAATATAGGGTTTAAATTTATGAAAAGGCAGTTTTGTTATATTTGGTGGGATTTTATTATAAAACTGTATACATTTCCCCATAAATGACCGATTTGTTTTACGCAGTCTGAAAACAGGCACAGCGAGTTTATTTCTGTTTCTAGTATTTACATTATGATAGTCGTTATTTTTCATGAACGTGTGGTTATGTTTATAAACATATACAATATTTTCATAGATGTATTGGGAGGCAACAGTCAATATATTAATTTCCTTGAATAATTCTCTAAGTGAGTCCCGTGGCTTAAGTCTGTAGATGGCTCGTACAGCTCTTTTTTGTAAAATAAAGATAGTCTCAATATCAGCTGCTGACCCCCACAATAACAAGCCGTATGACATTACGCTATGAAAATAGCTAAAATGTATGTATGTAATGTACTGCATGTGGTAGAAAACCCCGACAAAACTTCGGGGTTGGACGCTGCTAACTAGTCTGTGCGCGTCGAAATAGCTGCAATAACAAAGAAAAATGCTTCTTTGTGTGATAATATTCAGGTTCGGTGGCATCGGTATCTCTCAATTAGTCTGGGTCTCCCGTCTCAAAATTACAGGCGTGACGTCACAGTAGGCATTGAAACGCTTGGTTTCAATACAAATCGTTATACTTGCGTTATGTATGTAAATGTATAGATATCTGTAGCGTCGACTTATTCACAGTTGATACACAGTATATACAATTGACAGTTGATGGCGACTACTTTATCATATGTTTGTGCTCATGCTAGCCGTACTAGGTACGAATATCGATCAGGCAAATGTTTGTGATGAATACAGGCATTTAGGGGGTGGTGGGTAGTGTGGGTGGTTAACACCTCTGCCTACCTCTTCGGGGATAGAAGCTTTATAGATAGATGTATGTTTTATGTATTAGTCCTTAAGTCTTGAACGTTTATATGAATGAAGTGAAGAATAATCAGCCCACTCCTGTCCACTTCTGGAAATAGGCCTCGCTCAATCTCCTAATGAATGGAGTATTTATGCATATTTGTATGTATAGAACTATATTCTGTGTTGTAATTCGGTAACCAATATCCATAATAGATTCATTAACTGCTTAATTAATGTTAATTAATTGATGGGTGAATATCTGAAGTTTTTTTTTTTAATTTAAAGCTCACGAAGAAACTTTTAGAGAATCCTCAAGACACATACCATCGCGTTAAGTTATCCCCTCGACTGCAGCACCGGCCATAACGGACGTCCTTCAAAAATCCGTGACTATCAAAAGCCCAATTTGGGCGTCGTCGTTTTTCACTTTAAACACGAATAGAGATAGCTTATATTGCTTGTATCCCTTTTAAAATTTATAATGGCTTCGATAGTCGAGAGGTTATGCCAGTAAAAGCTTTGAAGGTTGTAGATACCATGGCCTTACTTTGTAACTGCAACAGTGGATATGCTATTACTATTCCTTTGAAAATGTCTTCCGTAAGGAAAACTATGTTAATGGTTGCCTTTTATAGCCCGATATTGATATCAATGGTAACATTGGTAATGGAAAACTATGTTAATGGTTGCCTTTTATAGCCCGATATTGATATCAATGGTAACATTGGTAATGGTCCTAACATATATTATGTTTTCTTTCATTTTGAGTACTTCAAAATTATTAAAAATTATTGTTGATCATCGGGTAAGATCAGATGGCATCTTATAATCTAAATAAGCTAGCTGTCTCATTCCAAAAACGTATTGTACACTGACGAATGATAGACCTTCACTGAATATAAAAATAATTTATAGTATGAGTAGGTATATATTCAAAACATTAGGGCCATATAATTATAATGATGTAGTCGTCTGGTAGCGGCTCATTAAAAGAATAATACCAATCTATTTCTTCCCTTGGGTGTCGTAAAAGGCGATTAATGGACTCAGAACTGCACAACCTCTAACAAGCTTATAGCGGCGACGGGCTTACCACCTGTCACGCTGAACACACGTTCAGTCACTGCTTGGTGAAGCGCGGACTATGGCAGTGGACTGCTTTAGCGGTGCTTTTGCCTAGTTTCTGACTAACCCTTAGGGGATAATAGTCATGATTATATGTATAATTATAATGATTGGTAAACATTATTTGAGCCACATACAATGTAAAAAGTAACTTATTCTAACTTAAGGATATTGTGAAATCTTAACCACCCCTAGTCTAGTGGTTGACACCACCGGGTGTTGATCGGGAGATCCGGGGTTTCATTCCCATTGGGGGCAGGAGTTTTTCTGCTCGGTTTGGTGGTAAGGCTTCTAAGCCCGCCTGTTTAGCTACCAGTGTCTTACCTCACCGTAGTTCCTCAGTTTTTGAGGAATGCAGGTCCACCTTCGGCCTTATCATCACTTACGAATATGTAAAAAATCGTGTAGTTGTGCATCGCGTGTTGTAAAAGTCAATTGAGGGCGAATCCGACCAACTTAAGATTAGTAACACGGGAATAGTAATACCAAACTGAGTTCACACGATTGGTCGAATCTGTCCAAAGGGCGGAGCTGATTAGCTATCCTAGATTTTTCAAGTTTAGCTACACGCGAATAATATTATTTTAACGGAGTACGCAGTTTTTCGCGCACGAATGTGTCAATGTCTCGTTTGACATAGAGCAGATTCGACCAATCGTTTCAGCTCAGTTTGGTATTACTATTCCCGTATTACTAATCTCAATTTGGTCGAATTCGCCCTTAAACAGATAGAAGTGCTGAAATTATCTATAATATCAAGAGGTAGAATGAACTCGAGTCCCGTCACCCAGTGTATGTGCTCCCGTCTAAAACCCAACAAAAGATAACGCTCGTAAAAGTATAGAATTTTATGGACTCCCCGAACATACAAGTACCCAATGAACTTGGAAAGTTCTTGATCAAGTAATAAAATCGGTAGATCGCACACCCATATCCTCTGGGTGTTATTATCTTTTCAAAATATGGATTGGGTATATAGCCGTAAAGGGGATGCGAGTTTAACGATTTCTAACGCCTCGGGTTTCGAATAAAACGCTATCTTTTATTATTATTGTACTGTAAAATTAGAACATGTTATGTCTTTACGACAATAAAATCAAGTTTTTGGGTCATCGACATTTGTATTACTGCTTGGAGCTTGTCCAGAAGAATATGGCAGTATTCCTGTTCAGACGACGATGAACATAAATGGTTAATTTAAATAATAATTTAAAATGATACCTATCTAGGAGAAATCCTCTAATACGCACCAAGTTCTCGTCTATCTCAAAAACACCGGTAAAACTGTAAAAGTCATCTGTGATTACCAGATAGTCTCGCCTGTACCATTTAGTTGAGAAAATATCACTATTTCTTTACTATGTCTTCGTTAACCAATTCATTTTTCATTCACTTTCTGCGTTAACAACCATGCAGTATTCCACTATTTATTGACACACTAACATTTGTCGCCATAATAACAATGTTATAAGCATTGTTGTGTTCCAGCAATCAGAGGTAAAATAGCCAGTTCCTCAGTTGTTGAGGATTACAGGTAAAGCTTGCCTCCACCTTCGGCCTTATCGTCAATTACCATCAGGTGAGAAGAAGACCAAGAGCTTACCTGTCATATAAAAAAAACATCTTCCTCAGCCTATACACGGTTTATTGCGCTGGGCACAGGCCTTCCTCATGGAGAAACACTTGAGGAGTGTTTAAGATCAAATAGTGCTTAAAAATATTCCATACTAAAAAATAGTTTACAATGTCACCAATAGATGGCGTTGCACGGTGTTGCATCGCGCTAACGTTAGCGCGCGATGCAACGCATATAATATTAGAGGTCATTTTTAAGGTTGTTTCTGATTTAAAACAATTTCTTTGGTTTTATTTAGAACCTTATTAAACCCCATTAGTACAGTAGTAATCACCCAGTACATTAGTCCTAACAAGGAGTATGTGGCGTAACACCACCACGCTGGTTCAATTAGGGTCTTGGCGTGTAGAAACAGTTGCAATAGCGACTGTGACCAACGGCTTAACGTGCTTTCCAAAGCACGGAGGAGTTTGAGATCACAATGTTATGGTCAAGTCCTGCCCATAGCGAAAGTGGCTTTGTTTTCGACATCGAAAGCCAAAGCGAACGCCACAACGCCGCCGAGCTCCTCCATTCATGTTTATACATACTAAACTCAAACGTAACAATAATCAAGACGACCCAATTATGAAATAAGCCCGAAACCTCATCTCATCTCCAAAGGGGCGAATAACGAACAAATAAAAACGGATAAGTGAGATCTGTTGCGGCTGAAACGTTTAAAGTAAACACGTAATCTTGAGGATCTCCCCTCTCCCTCCCCCTTTATTACTTCATTTTACGCTCCGGAGGTCCCGGTAATGACCTTCGTTCTGAAAGTTTCCTCCGTTTTTTCTTTTTTCCCGGTTGCCTTGGCTTATGTTTTTCGCTGTTATTGTTCCATTGATGAGTTCTTATCAAATTCCTTTTCGGGGGATTTGTTTTTGGTGTAAAAAGGTTTATTTTGGTTAATGATTAATGTGATGAGTTTTTTTTTTGGAAAATAACATAGATTATATTATTGTTACGAGATGAGTATTTTTGCTTTAACCCTTTAAATCTCGGATGGCATCTCGGGATGCCACGAACAATAGATTAAGCCTTACTGTGTCTGGAGTCTGGTATTTGCAGAGTTAATGAATTTTGTTACCTTACCTGGTAAGTTGGGATTTTGAGCAGCACCACTGCACTTTAACAACATGCACTAATATTATCACGTTTCTATCTGATTAAGGGGTAGGCAGAGAGGTATTGGACTAAGTGGAAGCACCCACATTTGTCCACAACACTATACTATATAAACAAATAAACTATAACAGAGGAACAGAATAAATCTGTAAATGAAAAAACCTTAGAAAATAATCAACAAATAAAATTGAAATCCAAAAAATTTTAGATTTGCATAAACTGCATAGGTGTAGAAGTGCATTTTCTCATTTTACAAGCAAACTATTATCAAGATAAAAAAAGATAAGCTTTTTGCTAGAAAATACAGATATTCGAGGGTAAACGACACAGTGATCACTTGTATAAATAATCCGCCATTACGCCACGCGACGTGTTTGAGAAATAACATTTTAGATGCAGCTGCAGACGGGCGAGAAATGTTACTGCGGGACACACGGACCTGTAAAATAGCCAGCAGTATCTTACGCTTAGTAAAAACTAGACAATTTAAATGTTATTAAATCAATTAAATTATTATGGACATAGAATAAAATTAATCGGGAGGTCCGGTGTTCGATTCCTAACTTTGCTCGGTTTCGTTGGTGGTAGGGCTTCTAACCCCGTTTTCAACTACCACCGTCTCACCTAAATCTGTCACCATAATAACAATGTTAAAAAGCATTGTTGTGTTCTTAGAGGTATAAGAACCAGTTCCTCCGTTGTTGAGGAATACAGGTAAATTGACTCGCTCGCGGATCACAATTACACGGAGCTACTAAGATCGTTTCATAGCCACACGCTGGCCACCGGCGCCGGCCACGCATGCGGTAACGTATTTTGTGGTCTTGGCATTGGCAACCACGGTGGCTTTCGCCGTCCGGTTCGGCGTGCTTTCTATAGATAATATACAGTTTTACTTCGGAATTTAAAAAATAAAATGTCAAAGTAAGTCCTTTTTGTTCCAGCGCCGAGAAGGTTGATATATTTTAACTAGATAATTTTAAAATGCACTTAAGTATTTATAGTGTTATTATTTTATATTAAAACAACACAATAAAGTAATATTTTATATTTTAATACTCGTATTGACTGAGCTTAATTAAAATATGCCTAAATCTCTTTTACGAGCTCTCGTATTCGTTGCGAGTTTTATTAAATTGTTCTGTTCTATTTTTACAAGTTGTGCATTAAAATATGTTCATTAATTCATTGCTTATCTATAATTATTACAATATAAATATAGTTGATCACACGAGATTTGATGATATGATAATAAATTCGCTCCGCCGCCGCCGCTCCGATGATCCGCGGCTCGAAATTCGAGGCGCCGGGATCTAGAGTTTAGATAATACAGTTCAGAATATAAACAAAATGCTTATGATTTTGGTATTTTAGATAGCTTTTACTATTCATAACAAAAATTACAAATTCTGGATTTTAATTAAACTCTTTATTGCACCAATAAACAAAATTATAGTTAATAAAAAAAGTAAGCAAAGGAGGACTTATCTCTAATAGAGATCTCTGCCAGCCAACCTATCACAGGTGTGTGAGATTTAGTAAGGAGAGGGAAGAGACTCCAGTGCAAAAGAGGAAAAAAAATATAAAGATAATAAAAACTCAAATACTTTACTAAATACTTTTATATGAGTTTAGAGAAATTACGGGGTAAAATCGATATTTAACGAAAATTTTACTCGTTTTATTAGTTCACATTCGCTAGAACTTAACAGTTTTTTCGTCATTCTATTCGATATTTACATATGTTGATTCGAGATTATTCACCTTTCCGGTAGTAATCAAAATGTATGGGGATCTCGCCAGCCGGCGCCGTTGGCCAGCGTTGGCCGCAAGCGTAGCTATGAAACGTCCCTCACAGTAAATACTTGTGTGTGTAACCATCACTTTCTGGTGTTATTATTCAAAATGAATCAATCTAATTTTGAATTAAAATATCATTTTCACCCAAGGTAATTTTGTTATAAATTGGCTTTATCGTGTACGCGCTAGTCGCGCTACCCACCGGCCGTGTATATTAAGCCAATTATCCACCTATCGAATACACATTTTAATCATACCATGTGAAAGCAACGAATATTTACGTTTCTCCAAATCTACCCATGCCAGTAATCCATCACAATACTGCAGTGTTTCATATTAAATATTCCAATTTGCTATCACAACACACTTTTAGAGCACATTTTGGGAATCATAATATAAAATATTATGACTTTTGTTACCCATGGAAATATGAATGAACCTTATCAAATAAATCACAAAATAAAAAAAAATTACCGAAATAAAAACTCACCGTAACCAATTATTTACTTGATTAGTGTTAGTGGAGTCAAACTTAGTTACTTTTAACCCCTGACGTAAAAAGAGGGGTGCTATAAGTTAAGTGTGTTTGTGTGTGTTGTGTGTCAGTCTGTCTGTGGCATCGTGGCTCCCAAACGGATACACACTCCCACATAATTATTAATTTAAAAAGAACATCTAACAAAAACATAGAAGCAACATGCGGTCTTATTACTAAACAGCATTATGATTGTTACTGATTATTCAATAAAAGTGGACAGCGCAGAGTGAGAGAATAAAATAAGTAAAATAGATACAAACGGAACAATATAAAAGAGAGCACAGAAAATTATAACATGACAAGAAGAAGAATGACAAAAAGTGACAGATCAATATCATAGAGAAAATAAGTAATAAAACACCATACGAGTACTCCTTGGCCTTACGGGCTGGTTCGTAACAATGAACGTCAAGAAAAGTCTGATTAAGGCCCTTTTCTAGCCTTTTCTCAAGCAAAGATTTACGCTTGTGATTGATTCTGGAATACGGATCTTAGAGTTACTCAATACGTTATATCATAATAATAGAATTTATTTAAAGAAAAATAAATTGTCTTCAAAGAATTCAAATGTACTCCGAAGTAATGGTCAGTGTGTATCCCAACTTTACAACACGCAGCAGAATGGTGTTTAGAATTGTTGCTAATGTAAAACTGCACCCGTTCTTTGTTTTAACAGAAGCGTTCTCTAGCTTTGTTTGTTTTATCAATGTTGAATTCGAGATTCTGTTTAGTTGCTATTTTATCAGCGCTCATTGCATTTAGGAGGATAAGCTTGCTTAGATTAAGTAATCAAGATCAGCTTCTACATTCAAGTATAAATTTGGCTTCAAATTATACATTTCAATCAATTCGATGGGTCCCTGGAACACTACAGCAATAGCCATTGCAGCGGTTTTCCGATTAAGCCATTTTCGTAATCTACAGATTCTATTACACCTTGTGAATTTTTTTCATACATTTAATGTAAATACTGGCTGATTTAGCATAATCACTATGGGGATAGACTCGTTATTCCCCGTTCATTAATTGAATTTTCTTTACCGGAATAACAGTGCTATGTGAAATAATAAAAAAAAATTTCAACATTCTACAAGTAAGGTCCATTGCGGTTCTGTTCCCCGAAATAAATGTAATGAAATTCAATGGTAATATTCATTACGGCAATATACTAAAAACTTTTACGAAAGCAATGTATGTTACTGTATATTACTATAAAAATATCAAACAAACAAATTGGATGCATGACTTAGAGGGAAATAAAATATTGTGGTCCAATGTTGTTGAAGTGGTCGCGAGTCATACTCACTCAAGTACAGTTACGAAGATGATTATATGGAGTTACACACTCGTGATCTACCAACTAGATTTCCGTCTCGCGGCGCCCGAGTACGAGGTGGACGCGCACGAAGTAGACGTACACGAGGTGCACAAATTTTCCGTGCTGCAGATACTGTTGAAATTCCAATCTATTCCGAGCTGCAAAGAGCTTACAGTTAACCATTTCCTGTGCCTAAAGCCTTGCACTCAGACTTATTAAGTCTTTGTAAAACTCGTGACATTCCACGCCACTACCATGGTTTTTATGAAGCTTTGGTTGCGAAACTGACGAGGATGTAGTTGCAGGACATCTTTCCCAGGAAGACACACCACTTCCTTTTGAATAATGTTTTTTTTTCTAGATGCCTATATTGTGATCGGGGGGCACGGGAGTGCCCCCACCAGGTCGACCGCGAAGCAAACACTGCCGTACCATCCTTTACTGGAACCATTTCGCCACATTTTCAGGTCCCTATTTGTGAACCTCTGGATAAAACCAGAACGCAGAAATTTTCGTCATCCAATAAGCTATAATCACATACTTAAAATCCAAAATTTGAAGTCTGTAGGTCATTTAGTTCCGAAGCTAAGCGAAAGCAAAGTTTCGCATTTACGACACTCACTCACTCATGATCATCAAAATAGAACTAGTACTTCCCATTAACTCACTGAAATTTGGTACAGAGTTGGGGTTTAATGGCCACATAAAGGGAAAACTATAAAAACTAGGATAATCGAAGATCTGGAGTACCTGGTGACCCTGATTAGAAAACACAAGAGCCCAACCAAACTATTAGAGATCGACCTATACCGCCTTTACAAAAAATATTCAACTTGGTGGGCCGCTTCATTTGATGCCAAAAATCGAAGGTCTGAAGATTTCTGATAAAGAACACTCAGCTCGTCTCAGCTGTATTAGAGATATGGTAATACTCCCTTCTACTATTGGTCTCTTGTTGGTCTGGGACACAAAAAGAAAATACCAACTGTTTTTCTTGCCTAGCATGTCTTGGGTACTGAGTCTGTGATTGTGTAGGCGAGGAGCTAGCCACTTGTTACTCTTTCACGATTTTTCATCCGACCAAGCCCAATTTTTGTATGGCTAAATGTGGTCTCAAGCAACACAGTGCTCCTTGGACTCTGCCTAGGCCTTCGGGAAAAGCAGGCTTGATTATATGTATGTATGCATGTATGTACTATTGGTACATAAAAAAATCAATCGAAAAAAAAATATGCTTACGTTTCTACAAAAAGAAGTGAAATTCCACGAAAAACATTCTGTAAAAAACTAGCCTAGTCTCGATGGAGCTGCTTGTTTATCTCTAAAAAGTAATGAAATCTAGACAAAGTCATGCCAAGTCTAAGGTTCCTTACTGCGATTTCTTTATTATTATAGTTAATGTTGTGTGACTTGGCCGTTGAACATTCTTTATACGTTAGGGGCTTTGTCAAGCCTACAATTGACTGGTAATTGAATCAACGTTTTCCAAGTGGCAATTTTCCATCGGCAATGGGTAGCGGTTCTGGCGACAGATTGGTGCAATGGTGTCATGGAGCACTTGGGTTTGTACCCTTGTGTACCCTTCAACGGCCAAGTCACACAACATTAACTATAATAATAAAGAAATCGCAGTACAGCTTACTGGATGACGAAAACTTCTGCGTTCTGGTCTTATCCAGAGATTCTCAAATAGGGGCCTGAAAATGTGGCGTAATGGTTCCAGTAAAGGATGGTACGGCAGTGTTTGCTTCGCGCTCGACCTGGCGGGGGCACTCCCGTGCCCTGTAATATCACCGCAAAACGCTATTACTGTTTTCGCCATACTTCCTTTAGATCGATACATAACGTTGCAATAGATTATTGCCGTTCGATTTTTTCGCACTTTTTACTGGAATAAAACCACAAAGGACTCTTAACGTAAACGCCTTTTGATGGACGAAGCGGCAATATGTTTTTTTACCCTTTTTTAGGTATTTTAGAAGCTTTACATGCTAATGAACATTAAATGTCACTTCAGGAAAAAATAATCCATCGTTTGATACCCATACCGTTTTGGTACGACTCGTAGTTTAGTAAATATTTAAGATTTTCATTAAATCTTTTTTTCTGAACAATTGTGTTTTGTCGATTGCTGTAGTGTTCCAGGCACCCATCGAATTCTAACATTCTTTGTACAAGTTATTGCGCTTCTTCCCTTACGATGAACAAATTGCCCATTTATTTATTTAATAAATTACTGTCCTTCTTCAAACATTCAAATAACTAATTTTTTTAAGCAGTCGTCTGCATTTTCTGTTGTATTTTATTGGTGTGTTTTTTATTTCGTAGTTTAGCAACGTTATTATAACAAGATTGTCAAAACAAACAGTTTTTCATTTCAAGTTATTTTATAATTTCAATTAGTTCATCACAATTTCTACAGGGTTTTTTTCAGACACAGTAAGATCCTCCGCCGCCTTCTCGTCCGCTTCCTCTCATATAAACAAACGGCAAGCGGAGAGGAGGCGGACGATTCACCTGATAGAAAGTTCATTGTTGCCCATAGACATCTGCAACACTGGAAGAACTGCAATCATGTTGCCGTCCTATAATAATGAGTCCACTCTCTCCTTGAAAGACTGAATTTGAAAAATATAATTCAAAAAAATGCTTTTGACGGCTTTTCGAAAAGGTTATTTTACCATCCAGATTAAGTTCTACAAGAATAGGTTTTTGATCCGTAGTAATAGTTAACTCAATAGTTAAAATCTAGACCAATAGCGTCAATGGAAACGGCAAAATGTATGACGCCAGCTTGACAAATTGTTAAATTTGCAATGAAAATTCGAAGCAATATACATCAGCTGTGCCGCCAGCCGCCATTTTACTAATCCCAGCATCGTGTTGTGATTAAATTGTCTATGATTATTTAACTTTATTTAAACTCGTATTTGAAATTAGATTGACATATATTACATCATACGTTTTCGCCATTGGTCCATATTTTAACCTACAAGTGAACCTGTCCTTTATTATTCGGCCTTCTCATTAAAGTTACTTTTATGCATCACAATATCACAAACTACCTACAATCGGAATTTAAGCATTCTCTTGGTAACTACCAGAATCTGAAACCACAGCAGCAAACCGACAATGCGTTCTTAATCAAATCAGAGACAAAGTGAACTGCATTTGAATCCACTTGTCATACTAGTCTGTCGGGATTAACCCACGGGTCAAACATTAACTGCTGTGGTTAAAGTGAAGCACACTTACCTAGAAGCAGTTAATAAACTATTCTATTATAAAGTCTGTAGGAAGTAATGCTTATGGATAAATTATTTGTTAGGTGAGACTATGACAATATGTACCTACCAGGTCGTCGTCCTCAGCCTATATACGTCCCACTGCTGGGCACAGGCCTTCCTTCCTTGACAAATATGTGGGTTTAAAGGGTTGCAATAGCGACCGGGCTCAACGTGCCTGCCGAAGCACGGAAGAGTTCGAGATCACAAAGTTTTGGTCACCCATCCACGGCCTGACCATGGCGAAGGTAGCTTTGTTTTTTATCAAAGCCAAAGCGTACTAGCCACTACGCCACCGAGCTTCTCAGCCTACCAGGTAATACTTATTTTTCAGTAACGGAAATGGAATTGTATATTGTTTTTTTTATGTTTACCTTGACCAAATAATCAAGATGAATTGGAGTGTCAACGAAATCTATTGTTACTCAGAGATTCAGCAGTATAGATGATGATGTAAATTTTCATGTCTGAAAACTTTATATCATAACAATGGCAGGACTGAGGGACCATTCAGTTTTATTCACAAGAAAAGAAAAATACTTAATTTAATTGATTACTAAAAGTAAAGCAAACAAGCATTTCTATTTTATTAGCCATCCAAAACATTCGAGCTAACCACACGGAAACACATTTACGACCTTCGTCTTTTCGTCCATTTTCACAGTAGCGAACCATAAAATATGTGAAAGCAAGAAAAATGCTTGATGGTGGCAATAAAATACTTCTGGTAAACAACAGATTTCTGGCGGCCATCAGGATCAGGCCATAAGAGGGTTGAAACAATATCAATCTATAAAACGTATTGAGAATGTCACAATACATAAAACATGGGTATAAAATACCCACTACCGTAATAAAAATGGAAGACGTAAACGCCAAGTAAAGAAAAGTTGATGAATAAGACTTGCATAAGAATATGGAAATCTACACACTTATCTTATATAGAACTGTATGAGACGAGATTCTCATCTTTCGTTATGGGTCATTTTGCGTATGCTTGGCTTAGCAGAAATGAATTTGATGAAGCTGACTCAGAAATTGCAATTTAGGATAACACTCTCAATGCTCGATACTCTAAAGACAGCGTGATATGTTGCATATTAGAGAAGACCTGTGTCCAGCAGTGGTTTATTAAGGCTGATGATTTTGACCTACTATAGGCATCCATAATTTAAAATGATACTTTGGATAATTACATTTAATTAATCCCTTAAGGGCCACTCGAATGGCGGACAATATGTTTGTATTGGGGCTTGTTTTTTGGCCATTTAGAGGCTATTATATACCAAATTACAAATTAGTAAAAAGCAAGGTAAGTAATTGGTCGCTTGCAGACCTTGGGCGCTTCTAATACGTTGCCTCTTTATTAGGAAAAGCATTACGGTGATATCATAAGAGACGAGGCCTGCTCTCAAAAAAAGCTCCTATGAGCTCTGGTGACCTCATCGTAGCCGTATGACCTTCCGTAAGATGAAAGTGCAACCCCCGACGCTCTAGATTTGAGTGATGAATATCTATCTACGGACACAGATATTTATCACTCGAATTTAGAGCTACGAGAGATACGATACGGATTGGGAAGATACGGATCTTGAACCACATGCAAAATATGGCAAAATATGACTAACAATGACAACAATACCTTTGTCTTTGCTAATAGCATCCTTAGGCCCACTTGCGCGGTCGAGAGTTAGCACCTAAGCATGAGGCAAATATATGGGCAAAACCCTGGGTTAGGCGCTTACTCTAGTTCCTGCAATTGGGCCTTATACTTTTTAAAAATAAAATTCGATCCAAATTTTTATTCAATAATATTCCACAGCATGTTTAAATTTGTCACTTACTGTATCAGATTTTAGCGAGGTCCCTCTGTCCGAATTCAACTGCGTCGGAGTAATGCCAAATATCGGACAAGTTAGTTTCAATAAAAACTTTTCATATAAAATATCAGAGTCATATTTATACGATAACGATAGCATTAAATCTCTCGGTTCCATTTGGCTGCAGTGCTGGATTGAATGTGTAATCTTTGGTCAACATAATGCTGTTCCTTGATTTAGTGACGCAGAAAGAAATGTTTCTTTACAATTGAACGTTATGTGTTCGATTCTTTCGCTTTCTTGAGATATGTCCTAATATGGATGAATGTACCAACTGCATGAGAAATGTACCTATAGAAGCATGTATTAGTAAGTTTATAGGGAACCTGGTGTGACTTTTCAAATTTTGTGTGGTAATGAGGAGCTGGGTGGCGTAGTGGTTAGTACGCTATTGTTTTCGATTCAAAACAAAGCTACCTTCGCCATGGTCAGGCCGTGGATGGGTGACCAAAAGTTTGTGATCTCGAGCTCCTTCGTAGTTCGGAAGGCACGTAAAGCCGTTAGCCCCGTTCGCTATTGCGACTGTTGCGATTGTGCCAGCGTGGTGGTGTTACGGCCCATACTCCTCATATGTCTCTCCATGAGGAAGGCCTATGGCCAGCAGTGGGACGTATACAGGCTTATAATTTCACAAAGTTTTTGTGAAATAATCTAAAAATATTCATCTAAAAATAGTCACAAATCCGTCCGTGCAAAGATTTTGAGACATTGAGAAAATTTAAAAGAATTTTCAACATAGAGTGAAATTGAAAATTTCCATGTTCTGTAGTGTTAGTTTCAAATTGTTGCCAACATAATTTCTATTTGTGTAAGGGTAGTTAATTAATAATGAGTACTCTTGTCACTTTGTTTAATAATAATATTCGACGCAAGTCATGGTTTTAGAATATGCTGATGAATAGTAGCATTTAGGAACTCGGTGGTGCAGCAGTTCATGCGGTTTTCGATATTGAAAACAAAGCTACTTTCGTCGTGGTCAGTCCTAGGATGGATGACCAAAACTTTGCGTGTCTCGTTGGTCCCAGTTGCTATTGCAACCTTTGCTACTCACCAATCACAAAGAATGGTGGTGTTATGGGTGGTTTCATAGTCACGCCGGAACCCCGGTCGCCGATGACGTAGCTCTGAAACTTCCCTATGTCTGGCACGTCTCCACGTAGTACGATCTGTGCCCACCAGTGGGCCGTGTATAGATTGGTGACGATGAAGCTATATGTTAATTAGCCATATTTTTATAATTAATTTTAAAAGAGAGTGTATTCCCTCCTTAAGGGTCGGCAACGCATCTGCAAGTCCTCCGGTGTTGTAGATGTCTATGGGCGGCGGTAATTACTTACCATCAGGTGAGCCGTCTGTCCGTTCGCCCCCTGTTTACATAAAAAAAAATGCTTACATCGTGCATTCCATCATTTAGCTAGCTTATGTCTTTTTTGTCATTGTGTAATACGGGATACAATGAGACCACACGAAAGTTGTATAGCACGTTTATACACACACTGATTGACACTGATACAATTAATTGTTTTTAAGTCTAACACATTATTAGTGTAATGACGTAGGTACTAGGAATTGGGAGTTTGAGGTTTGAAGGGTTAAAAACCAGTCAATTACCCCAAAGCTACGGCGTGAACCTAGGTTATTTGCGTATACATCGAAACAGCATTGATCTGTGTTATCATTGATCAAAATTGTTAAATGGTACCAGCGCTTCCACTTGACGGCGAGCGGCAAACAACAATAAATTTTGAACGCACAAACCCGGAAATGCTATCATCGAGTTAGGAATACTGTCCTTTTGGGAATCGTCGCTTGGGAACTCTCAAGCGATATAAAGCGATCATTTTTCGATAAGTTAAGGCTATATTTATCACTCTGAGCACACTCTAAATTAATAAGTATGTAATTATTAGAGTTGCGCAGAATATTCGTTTTGTATTCGATATTCAGTTCGGCGACCCATTCGGTTTTCTTGAGACTTAAGTGGTAGTGGGCAGGACACTTGGCGAGGTATGAAGACGACAGGTGGAGTAGTTCCTTAACAGAATGCTCGCAAAGGCAAGGGAAAAGACGATGAGGTCGACCTATAATGCGATGGGTCGACGACATCGAGCGAGTCGCGGGAAAGGACCGGAAATGAAAATTACTTAATGATAATTGCATATTTAGTTTTAGATTGTGCTCACTCAGTGCACACGCAGATAATTTATTCTGTAGGTCTTTAAAACGTCCTCAGCATATACTTCCCACAGCTGGGTAAAGGCCTTCCTGATGGAAACAGACACATGAGGAATATGGGCCGTAACACCACTACGCTTGCCCAATGCGAGTTGGATATAAACGGTTGCGATAGCAACGGGGACTAATTGCTCAACGTGCCTAGCGAAGCACGGAGGAGTTCGAGATCAAAAAGTCTTGGACACCCATACACGGCCTGACCATGCCGAAGGTTTCTTTGTTTTCGAAATCGAAAGCCAAAGCGTACTAACCACTACGCCACCAAGCTCCTGAAGGTCTTTAAAACAAACTTGATAATTTTATTTGACACATTTCAAACTAACAGATTCTTAAACTTTTTGTCCGGACCGGATTTCCGGACTGCATCTACCGCTGGCTGGACAATAAGCATGTGTGAGACTCTTTAGTAATTCTAAAACTCCGCGATATACCCCTTCGAATCCTACCGCGGGAACGACTCGGGTATTTCCGAGGCAATTCTCCGAGTCGTCCCCAGGTTCTCCTCACCTAGAAATTAAAAAATATGTAAGATAGCTTCTAATCAAAGATACACATATTTGCACTCAATGATTGAACCCACCTTTTAGGATGCCTGACCACTGAAGCGTAGAAGTAAACGGAGCTTGAGATGTGCCAAATTTAACCAATAGCGTTGCTTGAAACCTCCGCTCCCCTTCGAACTCACGCTTCGCGTTGGTGGGCAGGCAGCCTTAAACAAAAATGCCTCTGCCAGATGTCCTCGCTCTTCCATAACAACAAGAAGGTAGTGAATATTTATTGGATGGCTTCTGAAGCAATCTAAATATTAAGTTTGTACTGTAAATCAAAGCTGTTAGTTTTCTTATTCAAAAGGAATTAGAAATGAACGAAGTTTTCTTTGTTACAAACATAAAAGATTCGTTACTTAAAACAAAAATGTTTTGAATTGTAAAATGTTAAAAGGTCTAAAATTTACGAAAGTTAGGTCAGTTATTACCTTTTCTTGAAGCAGTATTACGGCCTATTTTTTAATAAAAGGCTCAAAAGAAAGTCTAGCGGAATTTAGTTTACAACATTTACAATTCGTCATAATCTCAGACCACATTACTCCACATTCACGCGCGCAAGTTCACCGTCTCCGGCTTGTCGCATCTAACAGCATTACACTATATTTGCTATCAACACTATCATTGTAATTTTATTTGCACATACAATTCAAAAAGTAGCAATTGACCAGTTGGGATGGCACTACATGTGCAAGCGGTTTCCAGATCGACTCCACTGCCTGGTACAGTCGAGTACAAAAACATATACACATTTTAGAGGCGACAATATTTATTTCCTTCATATATGAGTAATTTTCTGTCGAAAGTGGTTACATGATGTTGGAGTCGACTGAACCACAGAGTATGAATAAAACTTAATTACAATTTGTTGTGAATATCACTTGCCTTACGCAGTGCCTGGTGCATGGCAACATGGGGACTTAAGATATCAGGCGAAATGTGGTTGTCATTTAAGCCCACCCCTTCGGGGATAGAGGCGTGAGGATCAATTATGTATAAAAATAAAATAAATAAATATCCTCAGACATTCACACCTATCATCTAGCCCCATTTTAAGCAACTAATGCTGCTTGTGTTACGGACACTAGATGACGGATAAATATATTTAATAGATAAATACATATAAATATCCTTAATATATATAAATATATATAAACATACAAGACTGGAGAACAAATGCCTGAAAATTCAACACCCAAACATTTGCCCCCACCGGCGTAAAATACAAAAACGTACACAAAACGTACGTAACGTACGTAAAATACAAAATATTTAACGGCAAATTTAGATTATAAATTGTTGTCAATAATGACTGGTACGTTGTGAGGCGTGGTCATGTTAAGTTATGTGTTATGGTTGTTTTGACGAAGATAAGACTAGACGAGATAGACTTTTTATATAAAAATATACTTACATTTCAAGGTATAAATAATGATCAAGCAGTACAAACAGCCCATTCGACTCCACTGCATCATAAAAACAGACTTGATAATTATTAAAACTTGCCTTGATATGTGACAGTTCTGTCGTTGGCAGTAAGAGAATTTGTTCCGTCAACTTCAGTCCTTATAAACGTTGCATTGGTCTATTATTCTCGGTGAAAAGGGTGAAAACAGGAAACGGGAAACTGAACGGTTCTCCTCTGAAAACAGGGTTAAACAATGTTTTTTTCATAGCCTTCGGGAAATTACACGATGAAACGACATTATGCTTAGGCTGTTTTGTATGAATTATAAGAATACTGGCAGGGTTGGCTTTGTTTTTTTTTTTGCGGGTTTTGTAGGAAGGAATTTGTAATCTCCGGGCGCTTGTTAAACCATAGGAATCACTTGGAGAAGTTATAAGCGTTATGAGGATTTATTCTGCAAAAGGGACAGCTTACGTCGTAGATAAAATTTCAACACGGAAATAATTTTATAACTGGCACACATAACATAACACTTTACATAATAAAAAATAAAATGATACACGTTTTGATAGCTTAGGTCTTAGTTCAACTGAACTGGTTTCCCTATTAAAAGTAAGCAACCGTTACCATTACCACAATAAACTTAAACTTCGAGGGGCGACCAGACTAGGTGACCTCGAGTTCTTTCGTGCTACACAGGGCAGTTCCAGTCGTTAATTATAGTTGTTATTATTTTACATTGTTGCGAGCTTAGTGGTATCACGGCTCGACTATTCTTATTTTTCTACATGTAAGAAAAAGTGCGCCCAGCAGTGACACTCATTTCAAATGTAACATAACATAAAATCATCACCCTCTTTCGCGAGTCCCGCGGCCTCTCGAACGAATAGTACCCATCCATCCCAATTCGGCTAACCTTTCCTGTTGCCATTCCACTAGAAAAGCTTTCTTATTCTGAACTACTCGCGTGTAAAAAAGTTTTACATAAATGAACATTAATCATTACATTCAATCTGCATCAAAAGACAGCATAAATTCATTGACAGTAACAGAAAATATCCCAAAAGATTCGGCAATGAAATGATTATTTTCTTGTGAATATAGGTATTACTGTTAGGTTAGTATAATATAAAATTTTAGTGATCGCTATATTCGACCCATACAATTTTTTAAAATTAGGATTATAAAAGGTTCTTGAAATTACAATAATAAAAATCACAAATTTATTTAAAAATAATGTTTTTTTTTTAATTTATATGTCATAGTGTAAAAATATTAAATGGCACAATTAAGGAAGTCTATATAATAAGTACTTATAATGATTAGTCCAAAAGGTATTCAGTGACACTGTAATATGCCTTTTCTAGCAGCAGTATCGTCAACTTTTCTTTGTAAAAATGTGACTCGGTATTTTTGAAAGTCACTAAGTAATTTATTATAAATTTGAGGACCTTTTAAAAAACACACTGTTAGTATAAAGCGACATATTGTGTGGTGGTATACATAATTTATGGCGGTGCTGAATACTAACAAAATTCATATACAAACTGATATTACTTCTTACATAACTAGAAATTTCGTGAATATACAAACAAGGTAAAGTAAATACATGTAAATCCCTAAAATTTGACTTATAGCTTTCTGTTTGCTTTAACTTACAATTTCGCTGGTATACATTTTTTCTGAGATTGAATGCAAATTTGCAGTGTGTTGAGTTATCCTAAAATATTAATCTGTATCTCATATGCATGCAACATATGTATGGTAAGCAGTCAAACTGTACATAAATATATTGGCGACCGTGGTCGAGTGGTCTGTACGCGCCGGTCTCAAGGCGTCACAATCTCGACAGGTTCTGGGTTCGATCCCCAGTAGAGGCAAGTGTATGATGAAGTGGGTAATGAATTTTCAGACAATTGTTCTCCAGTCTTGGATGTTCATTATATATGTATAATATTATATATTCTGAATAATTATGTGTATTTATCTATTAAATATATTTGTCCGTCATCTAGTATCCGTAACACAAGCATCACTTAGTTACTTAAAATGGGACTAGTTGATAGGTGTGAATGTCAGAGGATATTTATTTATTTATATTAACAAGTTAAGTAAACATATATTGCTTTACTAAGTTTACTTTACTAAGTTTCAAACAAACAGACTCAATATGTGATTTCCAATCGACGTCAAGGCCTATAAATTTTGTGACTTCAATTTCCTGAATTCTGTATCCGTTATAATTAATTTCCATTGTAAGTTGAAGCTAAAACCTATTGCGAAATGTCATATTTAATAATTTTATTTAGATAAATTAAAAGTTGCACAAATAATATTTTCCTCTATCTGGTCATACTTATTGTTAACAAACAAAAAAAAATTACTTTATTTCTTAGGCCAAGCCTGGCACTTAAAAACGTCAATATTTTACAATTTATAAAGTTACTAAATATAACAGTACTATTGTCATAAAACTAATAAAACCAGTGATTAAGTTATGCACTTAGGAAAGTCATCTATATAATAATATATTAAAAATAATAATGGTCCCAAAATACTTCCTTGTGGGACTCCGTAATTGACGATTCTGTAATTCGACATGTAACAGATTACTACGTTAGATTTTGGGCATATTTTGGTGATAATTGTGGCTGGTTTTCTTTGAGTCAGATATAATGTTAATAATTATGCCATAAGCGTGGAGTTTATTTAGAAGAATGTTATGATCTACATAGTCGAAGGCCTATAGTGCACATATGAGATACTATAGGACCATACTTCTTGCACATAGTGCAAGAAGTATGGTCCTATAGTGCACATGCAGGACCTTTTTTATCCATATATTATTCATAATTTGTTGTAGAACCCATAAATTGCTTGATTTTTTTTCTTGTTTTTACAAAATAAAATTTTTTGGGGAGCGAAAATGTCATATCTTTCAAAAAACTTATATACACTGTCGTGTGAGTATTTCAGTTTTTCAAATAATTTTGAAAATATGGGTATAATAGGTCTGTAGTTTGCCATATTTTCATTGTCACTATAATACACAAGTGAAATATATGAGACAAAACAGATGACATTTCAATACCTATATAGAAGATTTTTTTTTATATAATAATTATTCTATAACTATTATATACACACTTAATAATAATTATTGTATTATTTGAGTAAATTTAATAATGTGATTGAGTATTTTTGCATATGTTTTAAATTTGATTTTATCATTAATGTCACGTGATTTCCGGTATCTTCACAGTAAGCGACTTTTTCATTTGGCACACCTTTTCCTATTTTTGCTCAGCCATTTTGGTCGTTTCTGGTGTAAAAATTTTATTTTCTTTATGGGAAAATACAATCCATAAAATAAAACAAATATTTCATGAAATTGATCACAAGCAGAGTTGGGATCATCAGAATTTTATGTATGATTGAATTTGAGTGACTGTAGACAATCGGCGAATTTTCTGATATTTTCGTCAGAGTAATCTCTTACTTTGACAAACCAATATTTTAAATTAGTAAATGGCTTTATAGGATATACTATTAACTGAGCTGAGCGGAGATCTGAAGTCATGTATCTTAAGATTAAAGTGAAGGTACTGGAAAAAGAATTGCAAAAGCATCACAAGCAGTACATTATGTTGCTGGGCGGGAGCCAACTATCAACACTGCCGTTTAGATTGATAAGGAGAGATCGTGGACGAGTTCCAAGAACAGAGACCACTGATAGTTGAATTTGAATTGTGCGACAAAGTATTTTACAATACAGACGTCACATTCAAAACGTCCCACGTAATAGTGGAACGTTTTGAATGTGACGTGCTCGGTAACGACTAAAGGCCTACTTTAGACCTTTAGTCGTTACCGAGCACTATTAAAAATCCGTAACTACTCTGTAACTCAAACCGAAATTCCAACAGCCAGGACAGATTTTACATACCACTAAATAGAATTTCTACAGTTCGAGTAACGAACGTATTACCGGCAAAGTGTGGGTGTGTAATGCGCCTGTATCTAGGAATCTTCGGAATATAGGCGTGCCAATGTAACATACAGTATCTACATATTTTACTGGAGAACTCAGTACTGCGTGTGGGCCAGTTTAAAGGTATAAATTTAAAAAAAGTATAACATTCCCATTATGGCTGAAACCCTGCAAGACTTAGTGGAGATGGTGAACAGCCTAGCTGAATCTTCCGAACCTCTTCGACCAGTACGTGTTTCCAGTCATGACTTCCGGTGCTGAGACGTGTTCACTCACGGCACGACTAGTCCACCAATTCAATGTCGCTCAGCGAGCTATGGAAAACTCGAAATCGAAATGCTCGGAGTATCTCTGAAAGTCTGCATCAGAAATGATGTGATCAGATAGAGAACTAAACTCTAAAGAGAAGTGGCAGTAGGATAGTCATATTAGTCGCAGATCTGACAGCCATTGGAACCCTAAAGTTCTCGAGTGGAGACCGCGACTCGGTAAACGTAGCTTGGGACTGGGCATAGGGTGTGACATGATGGGATGACGATATTTCTAAATAGACTGGAGTGAGCTGGACGAGAACGGCCGAAAATCGCGGGCGGTAGCGTGCATTATGGGAGGCCTATATCCAGCGGTAGACAGGTGTGGGCTGTTGATGACGATAATGATAACAATCCCATACCTGTCAATTCTTCTTCACTCACCTGTGTTTTTTTCCCTTTAAAATAGAATAATAGTATAAATATCTGCCCACAAAGCCAGAGCATAGTGAACTTAATATTAATGTTAGTAAAAATTCAAAATGAAAAATATTCTAGAAAATCCCTTCCACAAAGAACTTTGTAGTCCCTTATTTTTTGCTATAAAAATAAAAAGATTCGCATTCTTTAATGTCGTGCACCAGAAAAATCTGCATACAGCTTCTAAGAAAGGTTTATTTTATCTTTTTGCGGGAACTTCCATTACCAATATTACCGAGTCGTCTGAGAAATATACATAGATATTATGATTAAAAATTTACTATGCGCAGTTCACATTTGTCTAGAGTACGCAATGTTTATGTATCCAATTAAGTAGAAAGGAAAAGAAAAGAAACAAACATCTTAGTCAACACAGACACAGAAAACCAAATATACGTACATACCTAGATTCACAAATGCAATATAAGAGTAGCAATGTACTAGTAAGTAAGAAAAAAAAACATAAAACGTCATCACGCGTCTTTCACCAAAGGGGTAGTCAGAAGTGTTAAACACCCACATTTCGCCATGTACTAGGTAATAAATAAATGTAGCGGTTTCCTGCAATAGGTTGCAAGTAGTCGCTAGATGCGAACATCGCAGGACTGATCGTTCTGGAGAACAACGGAGAAAACCTCCGTCCAGCAGTAGGTATCTCTAGGCTGACTAACGTTGTTGATTCTTGAGCACGTAGAAATGAAATATAATGTTTAATTCATTGAAAATAAGGTACACTATTGCAACGGTATTAAATTGCAAGTGCTAAAACAAGGTAACAGACTATATTTTAGCATAAATATAATTTTAAATGTACCCTATTGCGGACGTATACTGAACAAAGCAGGCTAAACGTTCTACCAATCAATTACTGCCTGAGTCGTGTAGAATCTCCAACACAATCTTTATTGTGACTCCACCACCTGATGCTAAGTAAAAGCGCAGTCTAGATGCAAACGTTATTAGCCTACATAGAGCTTTTTTTCATGAGATAATGTTTGTTAATGTTGTAGTTCGTTTTTAGATCTCGTGGAATATGTTGCATAGAAGGAAAGTTTCCTTGCTCAGTTCTTACCGGTTTCTTTTTGCGAAAAGTTCTTGGTAGTGAATAGGATATCCTGTATTATCTAAATTAATGTTGTAAAATTATTTTTCACTGATATTTAATTTTTATTTCATAGTATACAAAACTGGTAATCTGGCATTCTCAAAAAGGTCGAAAACATAGAAATTGTAATATTTTCTTTTGTCGTTTATTTGCTATGTAATGTTTTTATATTGTAACTAGATAAGTCAGCATCTTCTCTTCACATAATATACAGATTGTTATGTCAACCTAGCATAAGTATCCATTTAGTTTTTGTTATTTAGTTAAATATAAGTCTTAATTGTACGTTGTATTGCAATTTGAAACAAAAAAATAATAATATTGTTATTATTATAGCTCTCCTCACTTCGCTTTCCATTTCACTGGTAAAGACCCGCTTATGTACTTTCGTGCAAAGAAAGTACAATAATAAATAAGTAAATAAAATGGCTTTCTTAGATAAGATTATAACAAAATAGCGAATTAATTTAAAAAGTCAATCGCTTAAGGAAAAATTGCTTAGTGACCTTCCAAAGCCATAAAAACTTAACCAAGCACCAAAAAGAACCGACCACCTTCAATAAACTTGCTAAGAGCGAGTGGCGAGTTTTTGCCGTTGCAGAACTGCACCTCGCCGTAAGTGCAGGTGGGAGGGGCGCCGCACAATGATCCGGGTATTTGCTCGCGAGCGACTGGTAAACGATTTCTCGATGTTTTACTAAGGGTTCAGATACACTGACAGACTTTGTTTTTGTTAATCCCGGATGACATGTCGAGATGTCACGAACAATATTTTGAGCTATTGTGTCTCGCGTCTGGTATCTGAGCGGTTAATCTGACAAATGCTAAAATGCTAAAAAATGAATGGAACTTGTCGATTATCAATCGATTACAAATATAATTGTTACTGACTCAGTAACAATCCGAAGAATTTTGTACTTTATGATGGATGCCAAACTCCTATACAATAGCATGAGGCAATGTTTTGTCTCGATCAGTAGGTGTTCCTTCTCATTATGTCACTTTAATGAATGACTTTGACATTTCGTAGAAAAGCTTTCTATTACAACTAATGATGCCCCACAAAAATCCACACAAATTTCTCAAACAAATACTCTCATTTAATATGTGATTATTGTCTCACCTGTGAAATGATAAGGTACATCCAGGATACCACTCATCATAAAAACAAACCACATAAAAACAACGCACGTCATCACCAGTTTAATATTTTTTTATTTTAAATATTAAATTACAAACATTTCTAACAATTTTCAGTCTAGGCGTCAAAATGGCATAAATATGACAGGTGAGACAGAAACTATGGATAGAAAGAGAGGAAGAGGATATCCCACGGATAGCCTTCATTCATAAATAGTGATAGAATGCGAGGGAACACCTATTGATCGAGATAGAACATTGCCTCATGTTATTGTATGGGAGTTTGGCATCCATCTTATAGTACAAAATTCTTAAACAGTCCTCTTTTCTAGTATTTTTTATGGTTTTCTATTAAATTTGTCAATTTAGTTGTCTATTAAAACCTCTTGTCACTGAACCCTCTCGAGTTAATTATTTTTCTCAATTTTATTCAATGTTTACTAATTTCACATCTTTTTCCATAATTTCTCTCTCTTACTCTTCACACATCCACTGTCTCCATTCGCTGTCGATAACAATTATCATCTTCGTCTAGGGAATGTGTATTCTCAATATTTAGTCAGGGTTCAGATACACTGACAAACATTTAAGACCTTTACACCCAGTTGCAGAAACGAACTTCAAAATTTAATGTCAGTATTTTCTCTAATGCTCCAGTACATTTGTTTATTTAAGTGTCAAAAAAACACCTTAACGTAGTTTTACGTTGCACAAAACGACATTAGCACCCTGTCAATGCTAAAGAGACATTAGCTAGAACAGTTTTGTGTAACAACCTTAACTTTGATGAACTTTAAATTTTAAGGTCTCATTACCAATTGTCGTCCTTAAAAAACCTTCTTTGTGTAACTGAGTGTGAGTCTGTTAAGACTTTGGCTGTTTACAAAATGCAAAATCACCGCACATGTCGTGTGGGTGTCTGAGCTAAACTTGTATAATACTGTTATAAAATATTTCACTGTAAAAATTATTGTAAATATATAGTTCAATTGTATTTCCTTTTCAAATCATGCTGTTAGTATGCTCAGCTCACATAACATGTTATTAAAACGAACAAACAGATCTATAAGAGCTTCGAAATAATCGCGTTTGTTGTATGAAAGCTCCTTTTAATATTATTCATATAATTCACCCTACTTGTTTTAATAGCGGAAACATGAAAAGTTAAAATTTCAATTCCATGATAGTGTCCATACATAATCTCTAATTACAATTACACACAAACACAGAAGCCATATAAACTATCTTTGATAACAAATACACGCCTTACATTATTCGATGTCGTATTTATCAGAACAGTGTAAACTCAGCACCTATTTACTACGCTCGCTCGTAATATAATACTGTGTAATTCCCAAACTACATTTTAACCGCCCCTTTATCGTTTCTGTACACCCGCAAAATAAACTTAGCGAAGTAATGCATAAACAACACGCTCTATTCGCTTGTCAAACATTAATAGGTCCGTGTAATGCGTGTAATGTAAGTAATCAGAATAGAATATCTTTATAGTAGAAAGATGTACAGTAGGATCAACTTTTGTTGTCATAACATATAACATGAAATGACATGACATATGTTATTTAGTAAAGTTTATTTTGTGGGTACATAAAAACCCGTAAAACATACATAACATAGCATATTATATGTCATCACGCCTCTATCCCGAAGGTTTTGGCATAGATGTTAGCATTTACATTCAGCCTGATGAATGATTACAACCCCATGTAACACGGGACCGAGTCAGTTGCCAATGCCATGCACCAGGCACGATGTGAGCGATATTCACAATAAATTTTGTAAACCGTAATGCCCTAAGCATTTTAAAAAAACCATACTACATACGTGAAATAGTTCCGAACTTATCAGGGTTATTTTAATTCTACAATACAACCAAGTTAATCACAATTGTTGTCATCACGATTAGAAATTTTACATATTTTTTTTACAAATAAGCTTGGTTTATCCAAGAATTTTGTACTCTATGATGGATGCCAATCTCCCATACAATAACATGAGGCAATATTCCGTCTCGATCAGTAGGTGTTCCCTCTCATTCTATCACTATTTATGAATGAAGGCTATCCGTGGGATATCCTCTTCCTCTCTTTCTATCCATAGTTTCTGTCTCACCTGTCATATTTACGCCATTTTGACGCCTAGATTAAAAATTGTTAAAATTTTTGTAATTTAATATTTTAAATAAAAAAATAGAAAACTGGTGATGACGTGCGTTGTTTTATGTTGTGTAAGTGAGTGGTATCCTGGATGTACCTTATCATTTCACAGGTGAGTCAATAATCACATTTAATATGAGAGTATTTGTTTGAGAAATTTGTGTGTATTTTTGTGGGACGTCATTAGTTGTCGTCATTAGCTTTTCTACGAAATGTCAAACACATTCATTTAAGTGATAGAATGAGAAGGAACACCTACTGATCGAGACAGAACATTGCCTCATGCTATTGTATGGGAGTTTGGCATCCATCATAAAATACAAAATTCTTGGGTTTATCACAATCAACTTGACGTTATCCTATGTACACACAGCACCCCGCATCGAAGCATACAATCAGTGTGAACACGGCCTTAAAGGGGCGGAAATGTGTCAGAATGTGCTCCACACTTTCAATTTGCCGAAGTGAAAGAGTTTTGGGCGTGTTCACGGGGCACAATGTGGCGATTCCATAAACTATGGCGTTTCTTTCGGACAGATTGGTTTTAAAGTTCTGTTGGTTTCTAAGGAGGCTGAATTACTAAATTTTAAAAAGAAACTGCTGTAATGTTGAAGACCCATTTTAGCAAAAATACATTAAAAATAAATAAATAATAAAACAATAAAAACAAACAATGCCCTGCAACTACCACGGACTGAGTGCGTTTAAAACATATCAAGAATGTATTGATTACTAAAGGATATGATTATTTAGAACATGAAACTCTTTGGTCTTAAGTATTAATTTTTTTGTTATTTTCACTCGGTTTTGTAATTGAAGATGTTACAGTCTGGAAAGGTCTGTGAATGATGTTGACATTATAAATGTCATTGTTTTCTTGACAATGCATACTGTAAATTCTTTAAGGAGGAAACGACTTGCTGAGTTTCTTGCCCGTTCTTCTCAGAACAAGGCGTCCTGGTAGTTAGTGAACGGTTGATAATTTGACATTCCTAAGAGTGTGTAAATACCAAAACTGAATAAATTATTTGACTTTGACTTTAATGCACCTTGTGACATATAATAAATTTGCATCTATATTGAAATAAATTCTTCTCTGTCACATTTTGTATCTGCTGAAAAAAAATATTATGTTTAAATAACAATATAGCTATCAGTTTGCTTCATCAACCCTCATCATTATACTTCATACATGCTCGTCGATTATAGGTACTTGACCTGGCTCTTCCCAAGAACGTCCTTGATTTGGTCGAGAAACGTTCACCTAGGCCTTCCCGTGTCTCCACTCACACCCGATTCATATACCTTTTTAGTCAATCAACTTTCATCCATCCTCTCTACATGACCAAACCATCTGAGCACTCCTTTTTCAATTCTTGTCACTCCATCCTCAATACTATATATAAATAATAATAATCGTATATTTTATCTATTTTCATTAAGAATTATATAGCGTTCTTTTAATATTTTCAAAACAACTATTTAAAATTCCTTAACCTTTAAAATTCCATGTCAATCAGTACTAATAGAAGCATTCAGCTCTACGACGCTCTATTCCAGTTTTTCTGGAAACCTCATGAATAGGATAAAGTTTGAAAGTTAACCAAAGTATAAAGAAAACAAGCCGAGATTGGTTCTGTTTCTTGTGGCTGGGTGTTTTCACACGAGTTCGCGAGGTTGATGAGAAAGAAATTGTACTTTTCCTAAAGTTTTTCGCATATCCTCAAGGTTTTAAATCGAGTTATCGTACTGTATCGTCTTCAGAACGACGTATATATGAGACACTGCTGGGCACAAGGAGAAACACATAAAAAATTAAAAATTCAAAAGCATTTATTCAGTTTAGATGCGTCTTAGTCTTAACGCATGCTTCTGAATGTCATAAACATTTTACAATATTTCGTGAAAGAGAAAAACTACGCCATCCGTTCACAAAAACGGTAGGCCTAGTTCTGAGAAGAACGGGCAAGAAACTTAGCAAGTTTCTACAATAGCATCGCTTAAAAATGTCATAAACTACAACGTCACTGAAGTTTGTGAAGTATGGGCCGTAACACGACCACGCTGACCCGCTGAGTGTTGATAACGTAAAGGAGTATTAATTTATTCTAGAAAGATACACTTACGTGTGATAGATAAGGATGAAAGAGAAATGCGTCAAGCAACCTCTTAGAGCCGTTTCAAAGGTACGTTGGCCGCCAGCGCCGGTGAGATTTCCATACATTTTGACACATAAGCGCGCGTGAGTGTCTGTAAAACGATGTTAGTAGCTCCGTGTTATTGTAAGCGCGCGCGCGTGGCGCTGCCGGTCAACGAACCTATCAAACCACCCTCACGTAACATACCGTTATGACGACTGTATTCCTGAAAGGCTAGGCACACAGAATTGGTAACACCCTGAGTTGAGTTTAGAGTATAGGAAAGAAAACGCCCAAATAAGAGATAGTATTTACATTATCATTTATTAATTCTGCCCGTTTAAATCTTTTCTGGAAAAAAACATATCCAACATTCAGGGATTATTTAACCATTATTCATTTCGATTTATTTGTGAAACAGATAATTTAATACTGATTGACGAATGAAGGCACTTACAGAAGTAAATTTGAAGAAGTAGGAGTGGAGAAAAAACAAATTCACCCAGATGCGCATGAGTAGGGTTTTCATATGAGGCCAAAATGTACAATATATAAAAAAGTCCAACATGTTTTACCAACACTATCTTGGTAGTTTTACCTCGTGTATGATATTACAAGAAAACAGAAGAAATCTTAATAAGGATCTTGAGAAGACCGCTCTGTTTCCGAAATCAAAGCAATCGCAATACTCACTCACACTGAATATTGAATACAATGAACGAACGTTCGGGCAAACGGTCTGTTAAGTGTACGACCACAGTATATGAGGAAGAAGTGCTACAACTTACTATAAGATGGTACTGAGTTTATTGCTGTGGGTTTTATAAAATAAACAAGTGTTCTATGCTTACCTTTCCTCAAATTCTTTCATTCAAAGCATGCAACGTCAGAAAGAGACGATATCAGTACGGTAACATTCATGTCATATTCTCACAGTAGTATTAGATTCAAATCTGTAAACCTAATTATGAGGAATAGCATAGAAGACTCTTAAACACTCATCAGTTTCCTGCAGTATTTTAAATTTGATATAGGGTCGGCGCAGCGTATCTTCTGCTTCCCTGTTCAAATGATGTTCAAACGCAATGTGTATTGTTTTAATTATATAACACAAAAATGTTAGTAAAACAAACCTACTGTTTGCCCCTACTCTGTGGTATAAAGATGCAACTGATGTTACGAGTTTCTAGTCACGTTTTGTTTGCTCAGTTCGGTTTGCGGGTTTGGCAAATGACGAATTTTATTAAATTTGAAAAGGTTGGGATCCGATGATGTGGCCAGCGATTTAGAAGAGGTTCGTATATAAATCGGGCACTAAATCTCTGAGTCAACTTATACCGAATCGGTAATTGGGGTAGCTAAAGCGAGTCTGTGTTTCGTCTAGAGCATTGGTTAGATCTAAATAGCATTTATTTGTGATTTCACTATCAATTTCTAATGTTATCCTTTCTTAACTACCAGGCAAAACCTAATTTGACAAAACTTATGTCAGAAATAATATCTATGTACTCGTACCTGCTTTTTTAGCATATTGAGATATAAAAAAAACTAAGCATATTCACGCTGAGCACATATGCAGTCACTGTTTGGTAAAGCTTTCTTGGTGCTTTTGCCTAGACTCTGACTAACCCTTAGGGGATAATAGTCGTGATTATATGTATGTATGTTAGCAGCATATTCAAAATCACTATAAGAGACTGATGTAGCTCAGCTAGATGAACAATTAAAAACTAACAGGGAAAAATAGGTGTCAGAACTTGAAGAGTATCCTGTTTCACAGATAACCAGGCGGAGATTAACAATTCTATGAAACATTCTGATACAGGTAAATTTCACACCGCTTTATTTAAAGCAAATTGATGTAATTATTTTCTCTTCCAACTCATCCATCAAAAGGTGCATCCTAAATAACACGTAAAAGGCTCGTAATCTTTTTAGCTACCTACATAAATCATCTTCCATTCTAAACGACTCTCATTATTTCCCGTCAACTGAAGAAACATTCAAATTTTCCAGAGAGAAACTTCATCTGAGCCAAATAAAAGTAAAGAGGGTTAAATAACCCGCGTTATTTCTCACACTTTAAACGGGTCCGGCTTAATTGTTGCGGGCGAGTGTACCCGAGCCCTAACAAATAGCTGTGGTAAGTTCTGTAACGTTCGAGATGGTTTAAAAACTTTTTCCTTGGAAAAAAGAAATATTTATGGACTTTACCGACTACAGAAAATTGATTGGAGTTCAGCTTTATTAAAAAGTTTGAACGATTTATTTTGAGTGATATTGGTTACTTTTACACCTTTGAGTTTGGCAAGGATTAAGTGGGTCAAGCCTGGGACAAAAAGTTATGTTATTTTCCTTATAGCCCAAATAAGACAGGAGTACAATTATTTTTTTAACTCTTGACCGGTTTTACACTCGGATAATTTAATGATAAATTTGACAGGTTCCATACGAATTCTTAAATTTATGTATGCGAGTGAGTATCTGGAGGTTGTTAAAGTTGCCCTTAGATTACAGAAGAAATAAAGCATGTATAAAACTATTTTTCTGTTGTTCTGGGAGTATTTAGTTTTTACAATAAATAAGGTATTTAGAAATTTTGTGTTAGCAGCAAATGAGTGAACTTTTAGAGGTAAAGATAAAATAATATATAATTTTGCTTATCTCGGTAGCGGCATCATCGATGCGTGTTTTTTCAGTTTTTTTACTTACCACCACTAATTCAATTCTGTTCAATTTTGTTCCAAACATAATCCATATTTACTTAACATTATTTGAGTAATGCGTGAAAAAAATTCTTTTCTCCACATGACTGCCTGTAATTTGAAAACTACAAAATAAATAATTAACTTTGTAGTTATATTGATGTTAAGTACACTCTCTCCATTAATACAAGGCTCTTAAGCCCTTTTCTCGAAACTCCCAAATTAAAACGTCGAAGCTTACAAGTGTGTTAAATTCTGTTTCATTTATTTGTAATTAATACCAACGGTACTTACCGTTATCTACAATAGTGTCTACTTGTTAGGAGTGGATAGTAACATTCATTTTAAAACCTATCACGTACTCATAGGTAATAAATTCGAGTAAACAGAATTTTCCGAATGTCTTCCGCATTTAAATAAAGCCCAACGCATCAGACAATCCGCCGTCTGTACTGAAACTTTTAAAAATATTATCACAAAAGAATTCCGAAGCCAGTGTGGTTGGGCGGCCGCCAACCGTATCGACTAACAGTCGTTTAGATTGATAAAGAGTTCGGCAGGAGACAATCTGGGATGGGATTACGGAAAAGAAACATTAATAGATGCGGCGATAACCCCTTGTAATTCGGACCTCCGTTCAATCGAGATAAGACTCAAAATGATGTCGATCCAAAAATTGGGGTCAGAAACACAATAATCAAAAGAAAAGTTTCGAGACCCCATTTTTGATCTGCTTTTGAAGTAAGTTCGGAGTTCTGATTGAAGATGACAATTATTGTGAGAATCATTAACGTCTTTAGCTAAAATTGATGGAAGACTTGTCTTGATTAATTAATTGCGACGGATGTCATTATCTAAAGTTTATGTTTTTATAATTTATTTGATTTCATCGTAACTATACACTTTTTATAAGGGTTTTAGAATGGTGGCCAATCGACGCAGTCGACTTAGTTGGCCGATATGGTTAATATCCTACATAGATTGGATATTAAAATATTCCACACACTCCTACAGTTCCCTTGCTGTTTCTCCATCAAAAAAAGGTAATTAATGTGTCAGGTTTTCGAAAAAAAACTAAATTTAGAGTCTGCGACCACTTTAGAGAATGGTAGACCCACACATACGTTCGTAATTAATCACGTTACGTTTCAAATTCCAGAAAACTTCTTATGGACTTAGATTCTGACTTTCAAATTGCTAACAGAGTCTTTATTATTGCGATCGAGTATTATTAAAACAACTCCATTATTTTAGATTCATTTGTCTAAATTAAGGACTTCTAAACTACTAAATGATTAGTCATTAACTAGTACCCTTTGTTTATTTAACAGACAGACGTACTAAGTACTTTCGCTTCAAACTTATTAAAATTAGTTAGCTTTATTATAAATTATTTTAAAACTAACCTGTTTAATAATTTTTCGTTTCAGCTTTCAACAGAAAAGGTAGTTACAATTTTGTTCACCATGGTAAAAAAGAAAATACAACTCTGTAACAAAATCTATAGAATTATAAGCCATTTCCACAATGGATAAGCAATAAAATTAAAAGGAGTTACAAACATTTGCAAATTAAAGAAGAGAGAATTTTATAACACTATGCGAACGAACGCTAAGTGAATAGCGGAGGATTATTATTTCAATAGTGTTTCATTCATAAGCAGATTTATAATTATACGTACTATAATTTGATTTGGATGTTTCATTTACAAGTGATAAAATTATTCAATGTCACTACCTATGTTAGGAATTGAGCTTTTTAATTCGTAAATACTTCTTTTTACAAATAAATATTATGAATATTGGATTCCGATTATTCTTAACTGCAGATATCAGAAAGTACTTGACTTGATTTTAAGCGTTTCTTTTCTATGTGCAAACATTAGACCTCTACAGTTTTATTATGCATAGATTGGTTTCCAATTATTCCTAATTTTGATGAAATTTTTTTTCAATACGGTAAATAATAATTAATAATTTAAAATAAATAATAATATTAATTAATTAAATAATAAAACAACAAAATAAATTTAAATTAATTTTATAATGATGTGTATTTTTTTTTATAATTGCCAATTAAACATTTTTCTTTCTTTCTTTCTTTCAAATACACGCTACACGTTTGTAACTTATACCACCGATCCTTAAGCCCAATCCCACCCGATTCTGCCTAAAACAAGTAAGGCCGCTGGACCAGGGCCAAAACACATAAACAGTTATTTCGTTACGAACGGACAGAAGGACTCACATTCAGAGATATTTACAATTATTCCATGGAAAGCAGCTGCTGACAAAATTGCAGGAAGACCGCATTTTTTTGCTTGCAAATAGTGTAAACTATACAATTATATAATTACAATTATAATAATTTATATTTATGTTTTTTCATTTCCATTTTTCCTCTATTTGTATTTCTCCCTCTCTGGCATTTGAAGTTGATTGAGGGCTCAGACCTGTTCCATGAGAAACATCTTCGATTCTGTCAAATTTGGTGACCATGACTTTTTTTCTTATATTACAAATATAATTTGTAATCAATTTCAAAAAGGAATACAATATTATGATACACGGTATGCAACAATTCCCCAATTGCAAATTTTTCCCCTGGAATGTTCTTCAATAACTAGGGTTGTTTTTACTATCGGACCCAGATTATATTTTAACATTGGTTCTATAAAAGACACTTACAAGAAATACACGTAATAGAAATAAAGAATTATGTGTTTTTATAGTTTTATGAACAAGGAAAATGAACATGTTAAATATCTTCTTCTCCTTCTTGCCCTTTTACCACACTAGCTGGGGTCAGAATAACATGTCATTTCATAAACATGTTTAATATCGTTTAATTATAATACCAATTGTGGTACTTATGCGAGAGGTCTATCCCAAATTGTAATTACGAGTACTGAGTTTTTTTTTAATAAAACTGAAAAGTACCTATAGCTTATTCTGAATACCTTTCGCTTTACTGTGCCCAGTGTGTGGCAATGAGTTCGCTCACTTTTACAAAACGGCTTCTATCAGACTAAATGTAGGTGTTAACTTTGCTCTTTACCCTACTTTACCCTAAAAATGCGGACGTAATAATTATGTATGTGTGTGAGACAGAAATTACACAAAATACGTCTCTATGTCACAAACAATAGAGTCATTTTTCACTTGCGACGCGAGGCTTGTAACTTGTAACATGAGTTTTTGGGATTAACACGGAATACCTCGGAACAGAATTAGGCTCATAACACACCGAGATAGCCAAGAAGCAGCGAGCAGATTCAGTTCCGAATAATTTTTAAAATTGTTGTTCGTTGCTTTTAATACAAAGTATCTCGAGATTTTTTTTTGTAAGTGGGCAGCTTTTGTTAGAAGTTATCAATAGTTGGGCGCTATCGGCTTACTCTTTATATTAGCGTGATTTATGTAGAATTATTTGTTGTTTTTTTTATATTGTTATTGATTATATTAGTCTTTTAAAGTTGAAATCAAATTAATTAATGTATGTTTATTGTTACGTCCCTATATGTTAGTTAATGGGAATAGTTTACTGTTTATTTTTAAGCTATTGCATAGCTTCTATCGCGGGCCATGAGCGCGGGGACCGAATCCAGAAATTCCGTAACGAAAAAACCTCACGCTCCCCACTCCGATGCGCAAGGAGGTGTGGCTTGAAGGCCGCGCATGTTAAAACCCAAAGTGGTTACCAAAATGAAACACCGTGTCCAAGGCGAATACAAATTTTAATTAACATCGGTTTGACCATATAAGTCTATGAGAGTAAACAATAGTGCGTTTTAAAGGATAGGTGGCGCCATCTAGTGATACAACAAAGAACTAATTTTAACAAAGACGCCACTTTGGTTTTATTTATAAGCTAACTATTACACATTGTTTATTATGAGTTTTGTTATTTTATTAATTAGTTTATTAACATTTATTTTAGATAATTATTTTATGATTTAATTTACTTATAAGTAATCCGAACGAAATAATGTATATGCAAACTACCAACAGTTTATATAATTTGTTTTCTTATCGGTCACCACGCTCAAAAAGTGTAACTTGAATTAATATCAAAGAAAAAGAAATACTGCATGAATAAAATAAATAAATAAAATTATAATTGCATAAGTTGATACAAAATGCTATGCAATAGCTTTACCGCGGCAGTCCCCGAGTGCCACACTTCTTTTTTAACTATTTTAAATGTTTGTGTGTTGTTGATTGATGATGGAAATCGAGAATCGTCAGTGTTCGAGTCAGTGAAATGGCAGTGAAGGGGCGAGCAATTTTAGCACAGTTTTAGTGATGCAAAGTTTTAGGCATCTCACTAAAAAACTCAATTTTGTAATTTTTAACAATTTTACTATGGCTGTCATATAAAAAAATTACAAAATCGAGATTTAAAGTAGGATTTAAATTTCCTACATGTGGCCCTAAGTACATTATAACAATACATTTTCGTTCGTGGAACTTGAAATGTTGTACCGAAAACTCATGAAATATAAAGTAGTAACTCATAACTGATATCAGTACCCAGTTCCACTTCCAGTTATGAGTTTTCGGTTATGAGTGGGTACGATACCAGCGACCGCGAGACATTTTAAGTTCCGCGAGCGAAATTACTAAAACTGTGCGGTAACCGCTCGCCGCGTCAAGCCATCTCAGTGTGCTTTGACCCTTAATACCGCAAATTATAGGTGTGGTCCAAGTTGGTGTAACGTTGTGAAATGTTTCAACTATATAGGACAGGCTCTCAACTTGTTAATTATTAAGTGACATATTTAGTCATAACTTAACTAATATTTAATAGCTTAACGAGTTTAACATTCTCATGTGTAAGGGGAGACATTTTGACATTTTTATATTATCATTATTAGTAGAAGCCGCGACATTAAAATTTAAAAGATCTGTTCACTCTCATTAGAAATCACAGATTTTACTTAGATAAATTTCAGCTAGATTTCATAGCAATTTTTTTTTAATTTGTGTTGTAAAAATATTGATTATTAATTTTCCAAATCTCGTGTTGTCTATTTTGTATATAAACATGTATGTATACTTATTTAATTTATACATAAATATTTTTGTAGATATAATTTTGTATTTATATAGAGCATATTTTCTTTCCGTTTTCACTTTAATGTTGTTTTTTTTTGTGTCGCCTACTATTTATAATTCTATCATGAACTTTTTTGGGTTCATTGGCAGATATCTCTGATAGGGATAAGTCCGTTATTACTAACATTTGTTTTCTACCTCATTTTGTATGTTCTTTAAATATGCAATAAGGAGTACATATAATTATTATTGTATATGAATCTTCGAGTATGTTTAGTTTCTGTCTCCAATTACATTAATAATAACAGTAATAATAATAATATTTATTGAGGATTGATACAAGAAACAAGTTAGGTTTACATAAATAGAGACCCACCTTTTCCCAAATATTATAAAAATCTGCTTAAGTAGCATGAGCAGCGCGATACATCACGTTTTTATCACGACTAACTGTCAAATTCCATTGTACTTCGACAGGTGAACGTGATAAAAACGCGATATATACCGGCGGTGTTCATGCTAAGAGGGCAGGGTGGGCAGAGATTATATTATTTAGGGTAGTCGGGGCTGTTTCGCGTCACTGTGACCTAATAAGATCTATTGCGACCAGCCTTGTAAGTTCTATTTAGGCCCTACAGTAGCTCCATCAACTGGGCACTGTCTATGAAAGACTAGATGTTCTCAGTTTGGATTGTTTTTATTTCATCTGGGTCAAGGATGTTTCCCCAGGTGTCTGCTTCTTTTGTGAATCAGCGGTTAACAGTTGGACAAGAGGTGCATTGGTGTTTCACGCTCTTGTTCGCAGAATCTGAAAGTGTCAGTGTCCTTAAGCTGTTGATTACTAGCTTCATACATGCCCTTTAGTTTTAGGATTCGACCTGACCCTTATTCAGAACGTCGCCGATATAGTCAAGGTAAGATTGCATAGGCCGTCCACCTTCAACTTTCCTATTCATTGTTTTACAAAAATCATAAAAACCATTCTCAGTCCGCAATAATCAACATGATAATTTAGGAGAAACGCAGTTCATTACCTACATTAATTACGAGAATACTCAGAGCTTTTGGTATCATATTTTCGAGTAGTAAAATGTACCATTTAATGTCCTCTTCATGATTATAGCAACGCAATATTAGAATGGCACTGGAACACAATTCCGTTCCTCGGTTATTAATTTGAAAACCGCATACTAGTGACGGGGAAGCGAGGAATTTGCTCAGCTGTCAAAGTATCGATAAAATAAAATTTATATTGTTTTCCGGTGGCAAATATGAATGGCAAATAATTTATTCGCTATTGTGTGTGGAAAATTGTATCTTTTTTTTAATTGATTTATATGCGTTCAGTGTAGCTTTGCTGTAGTATTTTGTCTGTGTGCAGTTGATACAAACACGTACTCTACAATTCCGGGACCTTTTGTTTCTTATTTTCATTAAAAACATGAGTAATGTTAACAATGAACACCGTTTGCCTTACACTAAACAGTCAAGAGCATGAACATATATACACTTTTAACGACTTCAAACTTGACTTCACTTTTAACAAGGGAATAAAGACGTTTGTTGTTCAAAAGTGTATATTTGTTCAAGATTGTGACTGTACTCGGTGTATAACAATAGACTTGCTCCTAGCGCATGTAGGTATGAAATACTGGTATATTTGTGGACAGGTGTTACTGTCTATTCAGGGACAACAGGAATGATGTTTTTGTTACTGTCATCAAAGTCAACCAACCTGCACTGGGCCGCTGGTGTTTCAGCCCGCACTCCTCATGTGTTCTCCATGAAGAAGGCCTGTGCCCAGCAGCGGGACGTATAATAATATGGGTTGAGAACGATTAAAGTCTTGCTAGTTGAGACAATAATAACATAACAAAACATATTTTGGTGTATGCAAAGTGCGTGATGATGTTTTCTAATGTAAGTTGTATGAAGACTCTATCCCCAAAGGACATGTGTGGACCACTAGAATAAAAGGTGGAATCCACTCAAAAGCGCTTTTCCGTCTAGCCAGCCATGGGTAGGTAAGACTATCTATCGCTGGCTGGAACTGTGTGGGTAGGAACTGCATAGAAACAAAGAAAGACATAATTCAGTAAGCAATTATGTTGACTAAGAACTAAGTCAGCAATAATTGAATTAACTTATTAAAAAAAATTTACGATTCATAAAACAAACTATACCTACTTATATCGATATTATACACACATCTATCCCAACCCTAGAGGCACAGTTAGCGTGGTCAGTAACAAACAGTGATTAAGTTTGTTTTCGGTTTAAGCTAATATGCATTTTCAACGGTTATTTGAGTCATAATCCATTCGTGGTCTCATTTAATCACGTTTATTTTGAAGAGATTTAATTATAACTGAAGTCCGTTAACAATGGCTTCCTGTTAAACCAAATTACCCCGGAATCCGAGATAATGCTAGAACAATTTAATTTGAATTTTAAACTTAATTACAATATGACGTAATTTTAAATACTGCCTTGTTGGGCATGTTTTAGCTGACCCTAGCCGCCACTTGAATAGAAAGTTAGTGACTCGAAATAAAGACAACGACTGATTCGTTAATACAGAAGTCGTTATCACGTCGCGTGTGTCGGATCACTGTCGTAGACTTGATCGTAGGGGTTATTAAACGTTATTAAATAATTTTGTTTAACATTGAATATGCTTCATACTCGTATACATTTTGTCTAGGACCTAGTTATGTTTAAATGTATATATATTTTTATCCCTTTAAAGGATCATAGTGGCCGGCCTTATTCCCTTTACCTTGTGGTAGCAGTGTGTAGTTGCACAAATAGTTTAACTCACGCATAACAAAATAATGTAAAACATTAAATACTGACAATAATTATATGAGCCGGGTTCTTCTCACGAACAGCCTTACTCTCGGAATCCGGCCGCTTGTATCGATTACAATCACAGTCAAAGTGCTGTGGTTGTACTTGCTACAAGCGCTCGCGGTAATGAACATTAATATTATGTAAAATGTTGACGATTTTAAGTACCAAGTTTGGCCTATGAAATAAAGTTAATTTTCATTTTGATGAGTTTTAATTTTAATTCTTTAATTTTTATTACTACATTATCAGTTGATCGTACGTTGTTTCGTAAATTACCCAGACTTTTTAGCCATGTAGACTTTTGCAGAATGATACGATAGTTTGCAGTGAAGGTACCGGTATTGTGTGGTTAATATAAGTATTTTTCAAGAACTAACTCCTGTCTGGCCAGTTTTAAAAGAACAACTTGATCGCATACACTCAAAGCAGCTTTAAAAAACACATACACATGCAATTTAAATGCATTCACGTGGAATCTCAGAGTTAACAGAACTGGAGTAGCCTTTGTCTAACATTCCCCTCTGCCAAATGCACAAGCATCGGATGCTTGCACGTTTAATAAAACTAGTTGAGCCATTTTGACAGCCATAACATTGTAAACGTTGCGGCGAACAGAGCTCCCGCAAAAATGCCTGCCTGTGCTGTTTTTTGTTCTAAAAATAAATAGAAAACATCGAGTATGCTAAAAGATGGTGTCACCTTTTATTTGTAATTATAATTTTTAAGATTTCATGATTATTTACTTCATTATTTCATATTTTAGAATTCTACGATTTCAAATTTCGAACGCTAGTCTCGTGGGGAGTGCGGCTGTGACGTTGTCAAAACGCACACCCCACGTGACTATTTTAAGCGTGTGTGTGCGTAAAATTTAAATTTGTGTGTCGAATTATGCATGTGTGCATTTGTAAAAACGGCTGGCTTTGAGTGTAGTGGTAACCTCACCCCCCGCAAGAAATGGCAGAAAAAAATGTTTGAGAAATTGACTAATGGCTACTCCAGTTCTGTTAACTCTGAGCGTGGAATACATAACAGTAAATGTATTCCCGTTTTCCAAAAAATACAACATCCCGTAAAAAAATCCTAAAAAGTTGTGAACACTTATAATCTAAAAAGTAGTACATTAACACATTGCCATTAACGTTTTGAGATATACTTCGCCTTGAACTTAAAACTTCAGACCAAAAAATCGTCTCTTAACCTCAAGCCTATCGAGTATCGCAACAACGTTGAAAATTCCGAGGAAGATGAAATTTAATACGACATTGAATTCTTCGGTAATGTATCTTTCACGTGATAAGCAGCTATTTTGTTACCCAAACCCGTAATGATTGTACGAGTATGAAGTGTCTGTGTGGTCCCAAGTATAGAGTAGAAGCGAATGTGTTTCTTATTAGGTTCTAGCTGCTGTCCGCGACTTCGCCCGCGCTTACTGGTTTTTTAACAAACCCACGGGAACTCTTCAATTTTCCAAAATAAAAAGTATCTAAGATGTTGACCAGGAATATATGGTATCACCATGGAAAATTTCATTGAAATCGGTCATTTCGGAGATTTGCCCGAACAAACAGACAAATAGACTGATAATTTTTTAAATTTTTTTTGGCTTCCCCTGACTTGGTTTAAAGCATTTCTTTTTCTTTGTACAGACATTCGACCTCTACTGTTTTATGATATATAAAAATATTCACACTGTGCATTTTGATCTTCAACTTTCCTGTTTATCTTTCTATGAAATTTAAATTTCAAACGTTTAATAAGTGTGTATCGCGCATGAGTGCATGATAATCGTGCATAATAATTGATGCCAGCCATTTTTAGCACGAGCTTCGTTTTCAACAATTATGTTGTATGCGAAATAAACAATTATTACACGCGTTAAACGAAAATTTGAATTGAGGTGAAGACGAAAGACCAGGACAAATCCTCATCAAACCAAAACGCCAACGGCACCTATAAAGTTAGTTATGAGAGTGTAAGTACAAGTGCTTAAGATTTTTGATTTGGTCCATGTAAATATTTGTTGACTTAAAGAAAATTATAACAAATCAAACCCTGACTTTTTAAGGAAACATGAAAACGCTAATCGCTTGTAATTTAAGATGCACAAATACGATTTAGGAATCAAATTGTTATTACGGTATAGAATTGTTACGGTTATTATCAATGTAAGCCTGAACGTAGTACGTCAGATGAAGTGAAACGACGGTAGACGACTTCTGTGGCCGAGGGTTTGTATGCCGGATTCAAGATGTCAGCATGTCTTAGGTTCAGTGTTCAACTACAGATATGGGCAGCTGTTCGTGAGTAAGCACTCGTACCAGAGTTAATAGATGAATGGGCTTACCATGAAATCCATTCGTCAATAATATTCATACTATGGGTAAGGAAAGAAATATGAGCTAATACACTATCCTTATTTTATACAACCATTTACACTCCAATGAATAAAAAGGGATTCATCACCCAAGACCAAATAAATATATATAGTCAACACTACACTAAGAGTTATGTGATTTGGGCTCCAATACCGGCGGGGACAGGTGTTTGTGTCATGCATACAAACATTCGTTTTCCATGACTATTTTTCATATTCGTAAATGCCCGAGTATTTATATGACGACCTCCGTGGTCGAGTGGTCTGTACGGCCGGTCTCAAGGCGTCGTCATCTTGAGAGGTCCTGGGTTCGATCCCCAGTGGAGGCAAGTGCTTGGGTGATGAAATTTCAGACATTTGTTCTCCAGTCTTGGATGTTCATGTATAATATTATATGTACTCTGAATAATTATGTGTATTTATCTATTAAATATATTTGTCCGTCATCTAGTATTCGTAACACAAGCAGCATTTAGTTGCTTAAAATGGGACTAGTTGATACATGTGAATGTCTGAGGATATTTATTTATTTATTTATGTCACCTATAAAGTTTTTTACCAAGTCATCAACATATTTTCTAAAATGTTAATATGCTTTTGTGTCATTATAGCACAGTCTCGGGAATCTTGCGAACGTTTAGTACGCTCTCCTTGTAAAAGGCTTGAAAAGTCGTTTCAGTATTAATATTGTGTTCATATTATTTTTTAGTGTAGGTAGTGAATAGGTCTTTATGTCAAGGAAGGACGACAAAGTAAACAGCAAAGCCTTGAAAAAAAATTTAAACATTATCGAGTTTAAGTTAACGTGTATAGAATACAAAATGTTGCGGAAAACAGTTACTTTTTCTTGTACTTACCTACTTATTAAGCTTTTATAATTTTCAACCACACAAAAACATTAAAATAGGTGCCGCTATCTAAACAGAGAAGTTAACATCCATAATCAATAAAAAAAATTAAACACTTTAATTTATTCATAAGTTTAGTAATTCGTAACCAGATTGTCAACTCTTGATGTCAAATATTGGACGAGCTTTAAAAATGGCTCTTCAGAATTACGAAACTTCAAAATATCCCGTAACAAGATAAAACTTGTCCGTTCATCTTAATCCTTCCTCCAGATGTAAATTTATTCGGAAAAGTTAAGAGAGCAGTTATTGCGAATTTACTCCTAAATACTGTCCAGATAACTTGGAAATACAAAATTTGCCATCGTTGCTACCATGTAGAAAAGAACTGAGAATTCATGCAGCCTCTTTGAAGGATAAAATCTGATATATTATATTTTTAAACAACACGAGTTAGAAACGTATGAGAGCTGGTGTGAAAAAGATATCAAGAAACGATTTTTTGTTGGTTGGGCTGTAATAGTTATCTGGTACTCACCAGATAACTTTGAACCGGGAGCATCATCCCAAAACACCCAGACTTGAGACAGTCTACAAAAACTAATTGTCTATACCTTTTTATACTGCACCTGAGAAAAAACACAACATATTTACATGTTAGTTACTAACATTGATTATAAAAGCTATATATACATGATACACTGAACATAACAAAACAATGAGATAGGCCTCATTCTTGTCGGGTAAATTTTGTATGGGCCGTGACCATTCTCCTTTTCCGATTTCTGTCGAGTTGTCGATCATACAGGGTCAAATTTTGCATGTGGAAAGTTTTATGCTCGTAGTCTTAGGCCCGTAATACAGAACTAAACTCAAGCGTAGATCTCTGCTTGAGCACTGTTTGAGAGGGATGGCGCTATTGATCCCACACAGCGCCATCCCTTTTTAACTGCGCTCAAGCAGAGATCTACACTTGAGTTTAGTTCTGTAATACGGGCCTTAGTCTTAGCGCAGTCGTAGCAAGCTACGGTGCAGCGCGCAAACAAGGTGCTACCGTATCCTGCACACGCACGTAGCATGTAGCCGCACGTAGCATGTAGCCGCACGTAGCATGTAGCCGCACGTAGCATGTAGCCGCACGTAGCATGTAGCCGCACGTATCATGTAGCCGCACGTAGCATGTAGCCGCACGTAGCATGTAGCCGCACGTAGCATGTAGCCGCACGTATCATGTAGCCGCACGTAGCATGTAGCCGCACGTAGCATGTAGCCGCACGTATCATGTAGCCGCACGTAGCATGTAGAGTACGTATCATGTAGCCGCACGTAGCATGTAGAGTACGTCTCATGTAGCCACACGTAGCATGTAGCCTTACGAAGACATTGATGAAAGTCGTCAACAAATTAAGTGACTTGAAGTGTTAAAATAATTTTTATAAGCATATATATAAGCCTTTTCCTTTTTAAATTATCTGTATTCCAAACGTCCTATGATCTAGGATTATTTTAGGCATAAAAGTGAAAATAATATCAATTGCATGAAGCTTTTAATAATTTTCATTCGAACGTTAGTGGTGAAGTTTCGAGAGTGACTGTACATAATTCTGAATTAGCCGAATTGCGAATCAATTACTATTTATATTTAGTTCAAATGCGAACTGCTGAATCAATTACATTTATTTTTATTGCTTATTTCAACCAATAAATTGATTTACGTGTATCTAGTCACGTATACCTAACATTTATTTGGTTTCATTTTTAATTTAATTTGAGTAGGATACTTAATTATGGCTTACGACTTAATTACGACCAAGAAGATAATAAATATAATAAACATCAATTAACATTTAACGGTATTACATGTTATGTGTATAGATTTGTTTACCGGGAATACGGCGAACACTGGTGCTCGCAAACAATAGATATTTCTATTGTGTCTCGTTTTGAGGCCGTTGACTAGTTAAAATTATGTTTATATGTTGTACATTCTATAAGATAATCTACGAATCCAATTCTTGTAAATGTAACAACACCTCTATCTAGTCCTTCGGGAAAAAGGTGTGACGATACGTTATATTGTTGTTTTCAATCAACGACTTTTATCACGCCTGTATCAGCCAGAGGTGCTAACACCCGTGTTTCACCTAACGTTCCACGGAACTGGGGGCATGCTTACTGATGTATTCAATCCAAATTTCTAAGGGCCAGAACAGATGTTATTAAACACCACACCGCTTAATAAAACATAACGAGGCGCTATATCAGTATTAGCGACTCTTTGCTGTTATTGCGCTCTTCTCTGGCCATTTTCTCTTTGTTTCTGTTTTTAGATTTACCGTCTGTCTCCTTTTATTTTTCATCGTTTTGTTCTCGAGTTTTATTCCTATCAGAGTTAGCGTCTGTAGCGGCTTGGCTCAACGTAAATTATTATAAATATTACAATATTATATCTTTAAAAATGTTTATAGTAAAATTATAAATCTGTATTGAAACTGTTACGATAATAGTGAAAGTATATTTGTTGCAAGTTAAAGTATATTGTTCAAGTATTAGTTAACCAAAGGCACTTTTTGTGCCTTAGTTTTCTTAATAAAATTTACAATAAGTGACGTCAAGGAAGACTTTTATTTTCCACCGGGTCCACCACGTCACAAACTCTCTGCAGTCCAAGCATACAGAAATACACATGATTCACAAAATTGTACAGATAAAAGTGTTGCTTCTGTACAAAAACAGTACCAGCTCCTCAGCTATTCAGGCAATGTGTCTAAAAAGTTTTTCAATAAAAGCCGGTTAGAAGGTAAATAGAAAGGTTGGCATTTTAAACCCTCCTTCGGGCGAAGTCGAGTAATTATTTCTGTAAATGTGAAAACTTGGATGGAGTTACGTCCCTGACGATTAGCAGTGAAGGGGTTTTGGGTAAACGCTGCTTATTGGAGAGTTATATTGTTTCAATGTCGGTGATTATTTCCAGAGTTCTTTTTGTGCTCGTCATCCTGAGGGATATTGTCCGGAGTGCTATTGGGGATTTCGCTTCGACTTTTGTTTTATGTCAATTTGATGTACAATCTTTGAAAGTTAAATACGGAAACTATATCTTAAAGTCGGTTTTTTATGTTAAAAGTCTTTTAATTTGGGTCTGAACTTTCTTAAGTATTCTCTTTAGCTCTCTGTGAGTTAAAAGTGGGGAAAAAGAATGCTTGTATGTTTTCTTCATTTTTATTTTTTTTAGGGATTTCAAGCTTTGAAACACAGGCATCATTTTGACTAGTTCCGAATACTATATTCCACATGCAAAGACCAACCCGTAATGGGCCAGAGTGGTGGTGTTATGACCCACTCCTCGTGTATTTCTCCAAGAGGAAGCCTGTGCCCAGCAGCGGGACGAATATAGGCTGAGGACGACATACAAAAAGATATTTTTTTTCACATAAGATTTTAGTAAGAAAAAACATATTAATTTATGCTTTATGTTTTTTGTACTAGGAACCCTTATAGTTTCGCCAACTCCATCTACATCTCTTTTTTCTAATAAAAGAAAAATATTTAAATCAGTTCATGCAATTCACAATTACCACCGAAAATAACATAAACCGCCTAATTTGTATCGAGAGGTTTTGGTCTTTTTTAACTCTTAAGTGGGGATACAAGAGGAGACCCTTTAATTTTCCGGAGTAAAAAGGGATAAAAGGTATATACTCCTCATGTGTTTCTCCATGAGGAAGGCCTGTCCCAGAAGTGGGACGTATAGGCCGATGACGAAAAGAGATATTAGGTATCATCATGCAAAAATTCATAGAAATCGGTCCAGCCATTTCGGAGATTAGCCCGTACAAACAGACAAAGAAACAAAAAAATAAAATAAAACATTTTTAGGTATTTTCCTTCTTTTTACATCCACCTAACTTGGTTTTACGAGTAACCATTTTTTGACAGTACAGGCATTCGATCTCTACAGTTTTATTATACGAGTATGTATGGATTTTCTCTGGCTCTTAGAAATTTTTATGAAAAGGATCTCTTTACTTGTAACTTAAAAAGCGTTCTCCGTTATTAGAAAGACACTCCTTAAAATAATATTCAAACACCAAATTCCAAATTCAAGAACTAAAATGTTTCCGATAGATGAAGTTTCCCAGTAATAACTTTTCATTACACCAACAACCTCGGATACCGACTTACGTCTTAACTTCGGAGCATTACGTTTGAAGCAATCTCGAAGCTGCGTTTCGAGTGATTTATGACAACCTGGTGCATTCTCCAAAACTTTTGCAGGGAACGCAATAAATAATTTAAGGTTGGAACACAACAGCGTATCCAGAGAACTTGGGAATAGGCTAGTTGACTCATATCAAAAGTAATGAAAACAATGTGTCATTCACATAGTATTTAGTACAAGGGTCCGAAATATACCAAGTTCAATAAATATAAATAAGGGATTGCAGTACAAATTCAATTTAAATATGTTTTTTTTTTTCATTTTTTCATCTGCCTAAAACGCTATCAACCATGTAAACAATTACTAAGCATGGTCAAAATCCATCAAATGCCAGTCGAACCCAATCAAACATAACTGTCGGCTATGTCACGCATGCGTATTGAATTGTATACAATAATGGTGACGCTACGGCACAGATAATTCATAGACCATCAGGACCGAAGGCGTTTTTGACATTTAAGCAAAAACCAAATTTATAATTTAAAATGTATTGCGTTATAGGCTTCAGAAAAAAATTGTATTATTTTATATGGTGATGGCTATCAGTATCCTCCTATTCGCAGAGATAAATGGTAAAATTCAAGGACACAGAGATGCATCCTTGTTCAGTCAGGGTCAGGGTCAGTTCAGTCAGTTCTATTGTATCTGGTTTTCTGACCATTGACAGGTCAAAAGTTGTACCTTTATCTTAGTTATGACACAATGAGGTGAAGGACTGTAAGGTGGACCGAATGCCTGATTCCACTAACGTAGTATAAAAAAAATAACCCGATGGGTCATCAATGGGACATGGGACCGATGGGACATCAAATTTCCAACTGATTTCAGAATTGTTCAGTTTCAATACAAGTGTTCACCTATTGGTATTGAGAATATTAGATTTTGAAGGGCCCTCAAGATTCCTCTGACGGCTACTCAGCTATCACCGGATTTTTTAAAAGAAGGTGAGAACTGCGGTGGGTCCTCAAGCGTGTAGGGGTGAACCACCACTGAAGGGGTCCTCTCTGGAAGGCATCCCCCCTTGGGGGTCCCTCTTCCAGGGAGAGCCTCCAGAGCGCTAGAGCCAGATTTGGGGTTCAGTAGACGTCCTGAGGGTGCCTCTAAAGGCTCGGACCTCGGCTCAGGCGTGCCTTGTCGTGGAGGAGTTGCGAGGGAGCGCGCGGAGCGCTGTGATTGTGACCCGGGAGAATATTAGAGAAAAATGTTTAACAACCAGTCAGTGAGTCATCAGTCGGGAAACGCACACTATTTGCCTTTCCTAAAGAATTTCTATATCAAGCGATTCTTTCCAGTGACTTTCACCAGATCGTCGGCTCACTTCGTTTGAGGCTTATTAACTCTGCCAGCCTTCTGTAAGTTTTATGACTGTTTAGGGGTATTTACAATAAAATACTGGCAATACGAGGAAAGCAGAACAATATGCATCAGTATTTTTCTATGTTTTCCGCTGATTACCAGTTTCCATATTTTTGACAATTTCGAAGGGACAGTACAATATATTATTATGGTCTCGTACCCACTCATAACCGAAAACTCATAACTGGAGTGGAAGTGAGTGATATCAGTTAAGATTTTCTACTTTAATTCCTGTTATGAGTTGCTACTTTAATTCCAGTTATGAGTTTTCGGTTATGAGTGGGTACTAAACAGAATATTTTGAACCCATTTTGTAATGAAGTTCGTTCAGGTTACGAAACAAGGTCCATGCCGAGAGCTTCACATGGTTTTGTAAGCAGATAATGAGATCTTCCGATAATACTGCTGTATTCTGAGATTTTAAGCTAAAAACTTAGACCAGTGTATAACCGTCTTACATATCAATACGTTTATTTACCTGGCGTTTGAGCAGATGAGAGACAAACACCCAGTTGCAGAAACGAACTTTAAAATTTAATGTCGGCATTATCCCTAATAGTCCATTAAATTTATTGATTGAAGTGTCAAAAGAACACCTTAGCGTAGTTTTTACGTTGCACAAAACGACATTAGCACCCTATCAATGCTAAAGAGACATTAGGTAGAACTATTTTGTGTTCCAATTTTAAATTTAATGAACTTTAAAGTTTTAATGTCTCATTACTAAATGTCGTCTTTAAAAAATCTTTGTGCAACTGAGCGAGAGAAGATTAAAGAAGAACACAGCAGGAAGAATAAAAAAAAAGGGTATTGGTGTATTTTCTTTATATTTTGTTCAAATATTGTAAGTTAAATAGTATGCAAGTGTGTAACTGTCTTACAAGTCAAGGCCTTGTTTTGCCAAAATTCGCTAGTGAAAAATAACGCATGGGTGGACTGCAAGCGTGTCACACCAGTTATGTCAGAATATCTTCGGGGGTTGATGCCAACTCTAAAAGCAGATAAATTTTACAGCTTGCGACATTTATTTTAACATTTTCAAATGAGAAAAATGGTAATAATTTTATCTACTGGCTACATTTTGTTTTCTTTTCTGACATTATATTGTAGAGCTGAAATGAAATAAGACTTGGAAAAGTAAATCTTAATACCTTTCTGTTGTAAATGTTTTCGTTTTAATCTTATCTTCAAGCTATAGAAATATAATTTAGTTGTTTTATATTTTTGTCTCAAAATATTTCTGTCACCCTTATTTATCCGTCATCTAGTATTCGTAACACAAGTAGCATAAGTTGCTTAAAATGGGCCTTATTGATAGGCGTGAATGTATAAAGATATTAATTTGTTTACTTTTTGGTTACTTAACCTGTATGACCTGATGGTACTACAGGCGTTAAGATAAGATACTAGATTCTGGGACTGAAATCAGCTAAAATGACTAAAATCACATTCATTTCTTCTGTGTTGGTTCCATCTTTATTTGTAATACAAGTAGAGACAAAATATTTGCACACGACATTATTTAATTTTAATTAATCGGCGCATGTGGAGCTCGGTGGCGTAGTAGTAGGTTAACCATTTTGCCATAGTCAGGCCTTGGATGGGTGACCAGATTTTCGTGATCTCGAACTCCTCCGTGCTTCGGGAGGCACGTTAAGCCGTTGGTCCCGGTCGCTATTGCAACCGTTTCTACCCACCAACTCGCACTAAGCCAGCGGTAGCGTGGTGGTGTTACGGCCCATACTCCTCAGGACTTTCTCCATAAGGAAGGCCTCTTCCCGGTGCCCAGTAGTGGGACATATATATGCTGAGGATGTCTCGGCGCATTAAATTAATAACAATTTATTTACGTTTAAAAAGTGTTTAGGGCCATTAATATTTAAATTACCATTGTCGGGTTACAATCAGACTAATTATATTATGACTTAAGTTTCCGCAGATTCCTTGCTCAGTGTAATACACTAATCCCCAGTGATAAATCGTGTTTTTCACAAAACTATCACTAATTTTGGAAGCAAGTGATTCCTGAAAATTAAGTGACAGCTGTCTATCACAGGCTACAACTTGTCAAGGAGATCCAGGAAATGGCATTAATTTTGAATAGTTTAAATCTCGAATAACAATGATCATCTCTAACACTAAGGATTCAATTTTTTGTATTTAATATATTTTCACTAGCTGTGCCCTAACGTCGTCCGCGTTACTCTCGATTTAACGTCGATAAAAGTTTAAAAAACGTTTTTGTGTGTTTGTTACCACTGCATTGTTTTGTTTAAGTGCTCAACATTACATATCTACCTCATATTAGCAAAATGTTGATTGTTAATAGTTGAACTAAAACCTCTAATTATTAAAATAATGAAATATAACATTTCTTGTCAGTGTCATCTGATTAATTGTTGTCATGGTGATAAATGTTTGTTGTCGTGTCATTATTTTACAATGCCAAGAAATTTTGAAATTCGAAATGAAATTACATTTTGACGGAATAAGTCATATAATACTCATTCGAGCAGATATTCATAACCACGGTTACACTACCCGCGCTGTGCCCATTCCTTTCAGAGGCTCTAGAGTCTAGACTATCTGTGTACCAAATTTCAATTGAATCTGGGTTCAGTAGTTTTGACGTGAAAGCAAGACAGTCAGACAGAGTTACTTTCGCATTTATAATATTAGTATGGATTGTTTTATCAGCTCGGCCAAGAGGGCGGGCGGAGCGGCAGGCAAATTCGCATTCCATTTATCGCTCAAAAGACATTTATTACCGTCCCTCCGTAGCGAGCAAGCAATATAATGTGAATATGCCTGTTGTTCATCCGCCGCTCGTTGCGTGGCCGAGCCGTAACTTTTTTTTTTTTTTTACATACGACAGGTAAGCTCTTGACCTTCATCTCACCTGATGGCAAGTGACGATAAGGCCGAAGGTGGAAGCGAGCTTCACCTGTAATCCTCAACAACTAAGGAACTGGCTATCTTACGTCTGATTGCCGGAACACAACAATGCTTAAAACATTGTTATTATTGCGACAAATTTAGGTAAGACGGTGGTAGCTAGCCAGGCGGGCTGAGAAGCCCTACCACCAACCAAACCGAGCAGAAAAACTTCTGCCTCCATGGGGTATCGAACTCGGACCTCCCGATCAACACCCGGTGGTTTGAACCAGTAGACCAGAGAGGCGGTTTTGTAACTATTTTGTAACGTAATGTATATCTACTTTTAAAATGATTAAACAGGAAAACCTTTACCGTCCTCTACAAAAAGAGAATAAAATGTTTATTTTAATACTTATTTCTCCAATCATCTCTGCTTAATTTCTTACGACATTACTTGAAAAAAAAAGCGCAAATCATTATTTAAAATACAATTTTAATACTCCAGTTTTATAATAAGACGATTTAACGTCTGAAGTCCTAAATAAACGAAGGTAGTGTTTCCTCGAGATTTCACCCCGAAAGGTGTCAAGGGACTTCTATTGTACTAATTAAATTCCCTTCGTTAGTGTTTTATGTTAAACAGAATAAAAACGGAATGTTCTGCGTGTTCTTTATTATTTTTCGTGAGAGCTTTTATTTGTACTTTTCAGAGTTCATTTAAAAATATGACGAGACGAGTGCGAGAAAAAACATAGGTAAAATGATTTTGCACAACTAAAGGTACAAATGTGAATTAGATAAAGTGTTCTTGCCTTTTAAAATCGCAGGAAAAAAAATATTTTCCATCGCGGGAAAAATATTTTTCCGTGATGGAAGTCTCCGTGCTGATGATGGTGATGAACTCGTTTACCGAATTTTGTACATTTAAAAGAAAAGTGCGCTGTCCTACTTACTCTTTTAGTGTTGCGGGTGTCTATATGTAGCGGTAATTGCTTATGTATTAGGTTGGGGAAAAAGTCTTTTCGCATTATAGTATGTATAAACTTGTAATAAAATCTCTTTGGCTATACTATTTGTATCTGGCTGGTTTTGGTATCATTGAAAGTTTAAATTTTAAAGAACATAATTCCAAATTCAAATTAGGAAAATGTGTGATTTTCATTTGTTTTTCGTACCGCCAAGATGAGTGAATCTAATGAAGAAATTCGATACATTTTAAAATTTTACTACAAAAAAGGTAAAAATGCAACGCAAGCCGCGAAAAAAATTTGCGATGTTTATGGACCTAGTGCAGTGTCTGTGAGAGTAGCACAAATTTGGTTTAAGCGTTTTGAATCCGGAAATTTTGATGTCAAAGATGCACGTCGCTCTGGTTGCCCTATTATAGATAAAATGGATGCCATTTTTGAAAAAGTGGAGCAAGATCGGCATGTCAGTAGTTACGACGTAGCTGAAGAACTGGGAATTGACCACGAAACAGTTTTGGCGCATTTGAAAAAAACTGGGTACACAAAATGCTCGACATTTGGGTACCTCACGAGCTCACTGAAAGAAACCTAATGAACCGTGTACTCATTTGTGATTCTTTATTACGACGTAATGAAGCCGAACCATTTTTGAAGAAGCTGATAACTGGTGATGAAAATTGGATCACGTACGACAAGAACGTCGTCGTGGTCAAAGGCCGGTCAGGCTTCACAGACTGTGGCGAAACCCGGGTTAACTCGCAACAAGGTGATGCTGTATGTGTGGTGGGATTGGAAGGGCATTATTCATTATGAGCTGTTACCACCAGGCAGGACCATCGATTCTGAACTCTACTGCGAACAACTGATGAGATTAAAGCAAGAAGTTGAGAGAAAGCGGCCGGAATTAATCAACAGAAGGGGTGTGGTTTTTCATCATGATAACGCTAGACCTCACACATCTTTAGCCACTCAGCAAAAATTAAGAGAGTTTGGCTGGGAGGTGTTAATGCATCCGCCGTATAGTCCTGACCTTGCACCTTCAGATTTCCACCTGTTTCGGTCTCTTCAGAATTCTTTAGGCAGTGTCAGGTTAACATCACGAGAGGACTGCCAAAACCACTTGTCGCGGTATTTTGACCAGAAGTCCCAAAATTTCTATAGCAATGGGATCATGTCCCTACCTACAAGACGGCAAAAAGTTATCGAACAAAATGATACCTACATACTTTAGTTAAATGTAAATAAACTATATTAAAAAATGTTTTGAATTTTCTTAAAAAATGCGAAGAAACTTTTTCCCCAACCTATTATTCTAAATACAATCAAATTAGTTACAGACTTAGAACTACAAAAAAGTAATAATAAAAATACACCATTTTCGTAAACATAAGAAAATATTATAAAGCGCCATTCTTTGATAAACATACAAAACAAAGTCAAGATTTATTCAAATTTTTGTTTGCCAGCTTTGGAGAAAATCCTCGACTCCACGGCTTGCGATGAATCAACTTTCTTTGTAAATATTAATTTTCATGAAAAATTAATCGGGTATTATTTTATTGTTGGTAGGTAAATGATTCATTGGTCGTTATTAAAGGCTTAAGATTTCTTTGTTTCCCTTTTAATTTTTGGAAAATTTTCTTACATCCGTGTTTAGATTACCGCAGAGTAATACAATATTTACCTCGGCAAACGCAGTGTGGGACTCCCTGTGAAAAGATGGGATGACGATATTCGTAGGTTGGCTGGCGTGGGCTGCATGAGAACGGCCGAAGATCGAGAGCGGTGGCGTGCATTGGGGAGACTATGTCCAGCAGTGGACGAGCATAGGTTAATAATGAATACAATATTTTTCTTGAAGAATTTTCCATCTATCTCTCTTGTTGTCTCTGTTTGTAGTTAGTATATTCATTAATGTTCGTTACGGTTCCTTTTTAACCACAATCACGTCTATACTACAAAGATCACCTCTGAATTTCTTTTTCTTGTACTGCATTTTCACACATTACGTAATCATTATTCATTATATGCGGCCTTAAACCGAGGCATTAATAGAAAAATTGGTAAGTTACGTAAAACCGAAAGTCTTTCAAGTGACGCGTTGAATGTAACAATTGCTCCAATATGGTAATACTCCGCTGTAATATCGCGGACGCCAAATGGCTTTTTTCTGAGTACCTCACCATTGTTGAGGGACAAAGAAGCAAGCCTCAAATCTTGAAGAAAGGCGCTTTTTCACCGGATTTACAATAAATTCTAAGAGTTTATGGCTCACAATGACGTTTTTTAAATATGTACCGAGTTCGGTGCAAGCCGCAATTCCGAGTTCTCGCCGTGAAAAGTTGCATTCTGCAGGTTTGGACGGACTGGACATTTTCCTTTGGTACCTTCAAAAATAAATTATTTCACTTTAATAATAACAAATATTTCATCAGGGATACACTAGAGATGATTTGTTACTACGTCAACATAATTATTTAGTACATAAATAAATAAATAAATTTCTTCAAACTTTCACACCTATCAATTAGCCTCATTGAAAGCAACTAATGCTGCTTGGTTTACGGACACTAGATGACGGATAAATATATTTCATAGATAAATACATATTAATATCCTGAATTTATATAAATATATACACCATTATGTTATACACCATTATGTTACAAAAAAAATTATTATTAATTGTAGGCCGGTAACTAAAAGTCGCACAAAAAAAATTAAATGTAAAATTACCCAAAAAATCGTAAATTTACCATTTGGTGAGGATAACAATATCGATCACCTGTACGGAAATCTTTTTGAATTAATAAAAGATGAATTCGACTCCGTTTTCACTGAGAAAACTGTAACAATAGATCAATTTAAAAGTAAATTCAGTGATTGGGCCACACCCGGCATTTATAAAAGTAGAAATAAACTTTATGACTTATACGATCTTAAATCAAACACTAATGATCCGAAATGCCTTGAGTATGTTAAAAATTATTCAAAAATTTTTAAGAAGGTCTGTAATACTGCAAAATGTATTTTCTTGCGTAGTAAAATTAATAATTCTAAAAGTAAAATAAAAGCAACTTGGAATATAATTAATAAAGAGACCTGTAAACATAAATCAGAAGATAAAAAGTTCTGTTTAAAATTCAATGATTGTATTGCTACCACAAATAAAGATGTAGCCGACGTGTTTGAATCTTACTTTTCTAATATAGCAGTCACAACCACAAAACTCTTAAATTCTAGTACTGATCATGCTAAATCATTACTTGAGTCAAGTATTAAAATATGTGAAAATACTTTTAACTTTAATTACGTAACTCCACTTGATATTTGCAAAACCTTTAAAGAACTTAATATTAAAAAAACCAAAGATCTATGGGATATATCAACAGACCTTTTAAAAATAATAATAAATGAAATATCACCTCATTTAGCATATATATTCAATAAATGTATTGATGAAGGACAGTTCCCTGATTTGATGAAACATAGTAAAATCATTCCACTATTTAAAGCAGGCGATAAGAGTGATCCATCAAACTTCCGACCAATTTCTATTCTACCTGCACTTAGTAAAATCTTTGAACAAATTATATTTAATCAGTTGCTATTACATTTTAACGTAAGCAAATTATTACATGAAAAGCAATTTGGTTTCACTAAAAATAGATGTACTACGGATGCGGGCGTCGCACTCATCAAACATATATTTGACGCATGGGAGAACAAGCAAGATGCAATAGGTATTTTCTGCGATCTTTCAAAAGCGTTTGATTGTGTGGATCACCAAATTTTGTTAGTAAAATTGAAACATTATGGAGCTTCGGAAACTGCTATACGCCTTATACAATCATATCTTACGGATCGAATACAAAAAGTTAACATAAATGGTACTAATTCTTCCGGCGCGCCTCTGCATATGGGAGTGCCTCAGGGCTCTATATTGGGCCCCTTATTATTCTTAATATATATTAATGACTTGCCTTACTTTGCTAAAGACCTTTGTGAGATAGTTTTGTTTGCTGATGACACTTCTTTGATTTTCAAAATTGACAGACGCAATAACGTATCTGACGAAGTAAACAATGCTCTCTCGCAAGTCTTGCATTGGTTCAATATTAATAACCTTGCACTTAATTCTAAGAAAACAAAATGTATTAAATTTTGTATGCCTAACGTAAAGCAGATCGATACTCAAATTTGTATAAAGGAGGAACGGATAGAAATAATTAAGTCTACCACTTTTCTTGGAATTACTGTGGACTCTAAGCTGCAATGGGGTCCACATATTACGACTCTAGCAGGAAGACTAAGTTCAGCTGCGCATGCAGTTAGAAAAATAAGGCAGCTCACTGATGTTGAAACGGCGAGATTAGTTTATTTTAGCTATTTTCACAGCGTAATGTCGTATGGTCTACTGTTGTGGGGCTCCGCTGCTGACATTCAGACTATCTTTGTACTTCAAAAGAGAGCCATTCGTGCCATATACAACCTTAGACCACGTGACTCGCTCAAGGAATTATTTAGGGAAATAGATATATTAACTGTGGCGTCTCAATACATCTTTGATTGTATTATGTATGTACGTAAACACTATGATACTTTCCTTAAAAATTCTGACTGCCATAGCCTTAACACCAGAAATAAGCATAAGCTCGCCGTTCCAAGCCTCAGACTTCACAAGACTGTTAAATGTTTTATAGGAATCAGCATAAGAATGTATAATAGGCTGCCACAAAGTTTTATTGACTTGCCCCTGCATAAATTTAAATCAACTGTTAAAAGCTGTTTAATGAAAAAGGGGTATAATAAGATAGAAGATTATTTTACAGATAAAAATTCGTGGCTACTATAATTTGCTCCTCTGCACATACTTATTTTACAATATTTAAAATGTTCTATATTCCTTTTGTTATTATGGCTGTTTAAAAAAGGCTAACTGTTGAGTTTCTTGCGGCACTTCTTCTCAACAGGCCATTCACGTCGAAGTGCTAGTAGGAAAAAAAATATTGACGTGCAAAAGTATTTCATGTAAATCTAATTGCAGAATAAATGATTTCATTTCATTTCATTTCATTTCATTTCATATATAAAGATCCAAGACTGGGGAAGAAATGCCTGAAAATTCATCACCCAAACATTTGCCCCCACTGGGGATCGAACCCAGAACCTCTCGAGATGGCGATGCTTTGAGATCGGTGTACAGACCACTCGACCACGGGGGTCGTCAAACTTTTTTTTCGTCGTCATATATTTTTAGATTCCATTCTGATATTGTGCAATGTGTTAGAATTTGATATACAACAGATACTCGTTATACAACTAACAAACGCGAAGCAAGCTTGTTTTCTTTGATGTATTACCAACTTTTTGCTGTGTAATATTAATATAAATATCTTCAGACATTCACACCTATCAACTGGCCCATACTAGACATCTAATGCCTGTGTTATGGAAACCAGATGACGGACAAATATATTTAATAGATAAATACATATAAATATTCAAAATATAATATACATATATAAACACCCAAGACTGGAGAACAAATGCCTGTTCACACAAACATTTGCCCCCAACGGGGATCGAACCCAGAACCTCTCGAGATGGCGACGCCTTGAGACCGGCGAACAGACCACTCGACCACGGAGGTTGTCGATTGCACTTGTTGATTAGGTTTATTCGGAATATCGCTTGTATTATCATACATCGCCTATTTTATAGAGACAAAACATATCAGGAGAAATATATAAATTACCACGTATGCTTACCAACTATAACTCATCTTCACACACTCACACATATCTACTAACCCCATTTAACACAGAACCTCTCGAAATGGCGACGCCTTGAGACCGGTGTAGAGACCACTCGATCGTTAAAAAACGAATAAATCATTATCATTCAAACTAACACAGAATAATTCAAACAACATTTTAAAAGTCATAATTATGATAGCATATTGTTGTTCTTACCTCTAGAGCGATTAGACACATTTTTACTACACCTAAAATTTTACGTGCAGAGGCCTTAATTATTCTCTTTTTTCCCTGAACATAAAAAAATAATACTCCAAGAAAATTTATATTGAGCACCTCGTAATAAGCAGAAACGCAATTACGTTTAAAAATGCAAAGGGATTTATTAGAGTTTTTTTTTAATCTTGAGTGCGAAAGCGGCAACGGTAATAAACCAGACCGTGGAACTCATTTTTATTTACCGTTTCCTTTATCCTGACTTCGGAAGAATTAAGTGTACTAACTTAACTGGCTTCTGCAGGAGCGATGCGGGAAGACCACTACAATGGTTATATTGCTGAGTAACTTTACAACCGTCTAAATTTTGAAGCATTATTTTTATTATTCTATTACTTTTCCGGGTCTTCTCCTCGTTACTTATCCAATAATATCTACAATAAGTCAATCTCCAGCCAATTATATATTTATATAATGCTGATAATAATAATTATATAATGCTGAGCAAACGCCTTCCTACACGATAAAACACTTCGAGAAATTCGGGTCTTAACTACACTAGTCCAATTTCAGGGTAGATTTCCGGATTTCAGGGTAGATATATGCGGTTGCAATGGCGACCGGTACTGACTTAAAGTGCATCCCGAAATAGAGGAAGTAGAGATCAGTGTTTGGTTACCCATCCACGGACAACCCTCTGAAAGAAAGAAACTTTGTTTTCAATATCGAAAGCTCCCACGCTCGCTCCTCGATTCATTAAAGGGGTTCTCTCAAATTATCAACAAACGACGCTTTTTGCAGACATTCCTTCGCCCGTCACTATATCAGACATCTATATTATTCTGTAATTACAAAGCCCAAATACAATTATACATCACCGGTAAGACAGGCAAAAGCTATTTGTCTCTAACGCACAATTGTCTCTGTTCAATTTTAAAAGCAGTAAATATTTAAGGATCTTCTAGAGTACCTACAGATATGTAGGCTATAAAAGTTGTAGTAGGTACTTAATACACACTTAACACACATTACCTCTATATAAACGGAGGATAACATGATTGATAATGTTTTTTAGTCCGTAGCAGAGGGCGAAACAGTCTAAGGCAAGCGACATTTATTCTCAAACTAGCTGTTACCCGCGACTTCGTCCGCGCTTACTGTGATTTTTAACACTTCACGCAAATTATAAAACTTCAGCAGCAGCTGCAGTTTCCTACTCTCATATCACATTACAATGGATTTCAATTGGATTTCTGTCATTGAACACTATTGAAAGTAACCAAAAGTGCTGCATTGATTCAATATTAAGCGGTTATTATGTGAACTAACATTGTATTTTCTATTTTCATAGCAAATTGGAAATTACTTAAATTTGCTACTCTATAACCGATGACAGACAGTGGTCACGCAATCAAATATTCATTAAATATTCAATATTTAGCTTCAAATTCGGATAGAGAGTAGAAAATTTTAACAATTTCTAATTTGTAACGAAGAAAGACAAGACGAAGTTAGTTCACGCTTAATTTTGAATAAATGTGGCGCTTTTGTTGTTTTTAAATAGTGCTCAATGACAGAAATCCGATACCCAGCGATTGAAAATGGTTAGAGAGAAGGGCAGAACTACTGTGTTTTTCTTAAGAGCGTCTCAGCTGCATTACCCTCTTATATTTTATTATTAATAATTCAAAATGAATAAGTTTATAACGAATGACTATCACAATGTAAATACACCTTCTCTATTTTAATTGAAGACATTCCATTTCATGAAACCGCGGTTTGATACGTCTTGAGGTCCCTCACGCAATACAGACTTGTATTTTAATTAAACTGTTCTAGAACACTACGTATTCGAAATATTTTCTGTGCATAGCTGTATATTTTGTAGTGTAGAATGTAGTGCTGAATGAAGCTAGTGTCAGTTTAAATTACTATTCATATTTTATGTTGGTATTTTAGGATTTTACGCTTTGCCTTTCAATGTCGAAAACAAAGCTACCGTTGCTATCCTCCAATCTACATTGGGTCAGCGTGGTGATGTTTCTCCAGTTCAATCTTGAACATCCATTAATGGTCAAGTCAAGTTCCATTTATTTTATTTGACCTGTATAATATTCAAAACCATAATCACCTTATGCCCTGGACTGACACTAATCATGTTAAGGATGAGACAGAGATCCTATTGTAACTGCTGGATCTTTTTCCCCTTCGGTAGCGGAGTTTTAGTGGACTGTATTTTTGCGGTTTAAAAAAGCTACAACAGGCGCTTGCAATAACGCAACCTATGTGTAGGAGTTTAAAAGAGCTGCAAAGGACAGAAAAGAAGAAGTCATAGCTCTCTAAGGATAGGAAGCAAAATGCATACTTACTTGCTTTTCTGGCGGCAGCTCCTGCGGACTCGCTAGAGGCCCAGGCTCGCTTGGCTGATGATGAGGCGGTGTAAGAACGGCGGTAACTGAGAAATCACGGCGGTAACCGGGCAACTGGTAGCGGAACTAGCAATTAGCAGCAGGTAACGTCAGCAGGTGACGAACAGCGGATGACTGACGGGGCGCGCCTCTTGCGCGCGTTGTTAAGCGCTTCAGTGTGCATTGCGGGTAGGGAAAGAAACATTGGGAAGGATGGCCTACGTTATTTTGCAAGTACCTGACTTCAACTAATTAACCGGCAAATACAATCCACCAGTAACTACAAAAGTATCAGATAATTAATATAAATTTTATATCAGTAAAAGTATCTATTCATATTTTTATAGGATCTAGGCAGATAGATCCATGATAATAAAATCTATTTGATTTAAAACTTCGTATAATAACAACATAATTCCAAATACAGAAAAACTCAATCCAATAATGAAATGAATAAGCCATAGTAATAAAACTCTCTGAAAACAGATGCAGCATTGTTCGAATTGAATTAACAACCGTTAACATTTCAGTCCGCTGAAAAACGACCCTTATTGTTAAAGATCAAAGGACACTTTTATCATGCTGTCAAATGTACAGTGATAGATGTAAACAAAGATCTCAGTCATGACAAAATAGAATACCGAGTCATTGGATTCGCCAATGAATGTCAATAGAATGGAAGTAATTTTATTAGGAACCCTTTGTACTATAAGGGACAGAATTTTTTTCCAAAAGATAGTACCATCCCCTCTGATTTCACGATACATAAATTATAATCGTAATGAATGTTACGCGATATATTTTGAACTCTTCCTATTTACAGAACTGTAACTTGTAAGTCTTTATAACTTCTAACTAAATAAATGAAACAATATTAGTTAGAAGTTAAGAAAATAATGTTCACTAACTAAAACTACCTTTCATCGAACTAAAAGGGTCTTATTTTATTACTTAAGTAATTTTGCCATTAATGATGGCTTAATGATGGCTTTATATAGCATCTCTGTTCTACCCTGTAAAGAATAAAAAAGAATGAAACAATTTTCAACGATTATAATCTGTCTTTATATGGAGGAGCTCGGTGGAGTAGTGGTTAGTACGCTTTGGCTTTCGATCGAAAACTAAGTTACTTTCGCCATGGTCAGGCCGTGGATGGGTGACCAAAACTTTGTGATCTTGAGCTCCTCCGTGCTTCGGAAGGCACGTTAAGCCGTTGGTCCCGGTCGCTATTGCGACGGTTTCTACCCACCAACCCGCATTGGGCCAGCGTGGTGGTGTTACGGCCCATACTCCTCGTGTGTTTCTCCATGAGGAAGGCCTATGCCCAGCAGTGGGACGTATATAGGCTGAGGACGATATGCGGCGGGAAAATGATGATAGATACGTTTTATTTTACATCGACCACTATATGGTGGATCGACAGATTAAACCAAGACCTGCACTGCCCTAGTCCTGGCACCCACATGGCCATGGGCTCAGGCAGCATCCCGTGAGGTATCAACTATCCAATAGCTTATAGCGCGTGCTATTGTCTAATCTCTGACTCTATGTATGTAAACTATTTTTGAAACCGTACCATTTTTATTAATTAATTCCCAGCCCTCTTCGGCGCAAGGTGTTATCTTCCATTCTACTCAGATTCTACTCTATCACACGCCATGTTAACGTTCATCAGATAACCATGTCCTCACTCACACAATCTATCTATATTTTATTTTGTTTTCCACGAAGGAATTAAAGATGGGATGAGACGACATTAGAAATGTTTGTTTATCCTTAGTCCGGGATCCGTCAAAGATCCGTCAAAAAAAATCTCTAATAGAGATATCTTCCAGTCAACCCATCACAGGTGTGTGAGATCTCGTGTTGTGAGAAAAGCGACACCAGTGCACAAGACGAAACAGAAATATATGCAAAGATATATATAAAAAGGCAATTAAAAGTATATTTATTCTATTTCTAAACAAAAAAAGTGTTATAAATAATTATTCATATAATTTTAAAGCAATAAACTTAATTAAATATAAATACAAATAACTTCAACTTTTAAATTTTATGTATACTTTTTAACAAGCTTTTATACTTTGTTACCAATATAACGAAGACGCTGAATTTTTTACACCATTATTGGTAAAACGGACTGTACTGACTCCAGCCATGACAATAGCCTTTATTTCAACACCGAAAGAAAACGATTGAACCATGACGCAGGCGAGCTCCTCCAAAATTTCAGACATAAAGGAAAAAAGACATTGCTTTTAAGTTCGTGAAACTATTTTACCCTCCTTTCAACTAAAATGTAAATGCAACTGTATTTTGCTGCTGCTTGTTTGTAATTTACATTGCTCGGTATTCATTGGTAATGTTAGTTTGTAATGGAATTCGACATTCAATGTAATTAGAGTCCATTGTAATGTCCGCATATGAACAATGTAAATAATGAAAATTAACGTCAACGCACGACTATTCAGCTTCATAGTTTTATGGAGTTTTTATTTTGATTTGTAGTGGAATTATAGTAGTGTTGAGTTCTGTTTTTTATTTTAAAGTTTAAAGATTTTTTTTAAAAACCTGTTACTGCATTTTATTTTCCCTTATTAGCTAATGAAATGACTTAGACCACAAATTATGACTTCACAAAAACAAAATTAAAAAGAATGAAATATATCGAATTGGTTTGGTTTAGTACAGATATCATTATTGGAATATTAACGATGAGGATCAAACTCAAACTCAAAGTCATTTAATCAAATTGGTATCATTAAATACACTTTTGACAAGTCAAAACAAAATAAATTATAATTATCCTAAAATTTATAATACCACTACTTTTTTTTCGGCCTGTTCACTACCGAGAGGCCTTGTCTAGAGAAGATACAGACAAAAAACTCTGCAAGGGTTCCATCCTCCCTTTACATCAATATGTTCTACAACTAAATAAAATTTACGTGTATTATACAATACCTTTAGTCACAACAGATCTTCAATAGTAATCATAAAATTCCCAGTAAGTAAAATGGAAATAGATCCTCCTGCACATAGGCTACAAATACCGATCTAAGAAGACATATTGGTTTAAAAATCGGTATAAGTAATTCTAAATATACAGAATTACGATAGTAATAGGAAGAAAAGAACAGATAAAATAATCAATGGTACAGCATCAATTGACCTAAAGCAGCTTCATGCCTATGGTGGCCACTCCACGAATGTAGGCGTCCTGGAGATTCCACCGGTTCCTCTCCAAAAATTTACGACGTATCTCTTCTAGCACGATTATCAAAGGAGTTATGACATTGTACAATCTTGGTACATCGTACAATCCATGGTACATGGTAAAAACCATGGTACATGGTGCAAACCATGGTACATGGTGCAAACCATGGTACATGGTGCAAACCATGGTGCATGGTGCAAACCGTGCAATCCTCTCCAATTTCAGCTATTGAATGCTATTGCAATAGTCTACATCGAATCAACAAGTGCAAAATGTCGGTTGGATTTTGGTTAGAAAAAGTTGACCCAATTTAGTACCGCTGACAAAGTAGTGTCAAATCTGTACAATTCTATCGAAAAATTTGAACAAAAAATATATGCAAAAACGAGATATAGTAGGAATGACAAAGAAATAACAAACTCTCTTCTTCGTATTGCCTCAAAAATATTTTGCTTTAATCTATACATATAACAAAACTGTTGAGTTCGAATGATTGTACATAAAAAATAAAAAAAGTAAAAAGAAGGAAAAATACAAAAAAAATTTTTTTTTTTAATTGTTTATTCTCCGTCTGTTTGTCTGTTTGTACGGGCTAAACTCCGAAATGGCTGAACCGATTTCAATGAAATTTTGCATGGTGATACCTTATATTCCTGGTGAACATCTTAGATGCTTTTTATTCCGGGAAATTAAAGGGTTCCCGTGGGATAGTTGAAAAACCATAGTAACCGCGGACGAAGTCACGGACTACAGCTAGTACAAATTAAAAACAAATCGGCATTATGAAGAAGACATACTACTACAATATATTCACAACATTGAACGGAAGTATAATTACTTTACCGTGATTGTGTAGCAAATCACTCTCTCCGCATCCGACGCAGCCACACATCAAATATTTATCAGTACAGTTTGAATGCAAACATGTTTGCGTCGACATTTAGCTGTTAATTGAGTAAAACTACGCTTTGTATGTTATCGGAAGCGTACATTAAGTGCTATCTTGTAGTCACGTCTAATGAGATGTATACGAATATTTATTATGATGTAGTAAAATTCCTAAGCGAAGTTAAAAATTATTTTACAAGCTTGTATTGTCCTGTCGTATATTAGTGAGTCTACGTTCCGTTCATACGAAAAGACGAACGCGCGACGCTCGCGCTTAATTGGCACAGAACTAAGACCATTAAGAAAAAATAAAAGGAAAGTAAATTATTTGGGCAGCAAACAAATATTTTGTCAGCAATGTACTTATTTGGGCGGCAAATGATTAGTTGAGCTGCAAAATAATTAGTTGAGCAATGGTTGAGCAGCAATATATAATGTTACCGAAAATGTATAAAACCAATCAAGGATCAAAGATCAATCCTAGGAAATGTATGTTGCTAGATATTCGCTTATGATTATCTTTTAATGACCTTTAAAAACAATATTTGTGACATCAAAACCATATGACAACAAAATAAACAATTGAGTTGCTGCCCTGACAAATTAGAAATATTTGCTACCAAAAAGTTGCGGCCTAATTAGTTATTTTGCTGTCCAATTAAGAAATATTTGCTGTCCATAAGTTAATAATAAATAAATTACTTTAAACATTCCAACCTATCTATCAACTAGCCCCATTTAAAAAACTAATGCTGCTTGTGTTACGGACACTAGATGAAGGATAAATATATTTAATAGATATACATATAAATATCCTGAATATATATGAATATTACATTAACATCCAAGACTGGAGAATGAATGCCTGAAAATTCACCAAAATTTTGCCCCCACTGGGTATTGAATCCAGAACCTCGCGAGATGGTGACGCCTTGAGACCGGCATACAGACCACTCGACCATGGAGATCGCCTAAGTTACTGGCCAATTAGTTATTTTAACTGACCAATTGTATTTTTTGCTAACTAAAATTTGAATATTTTGCCGTTTTAATAACACCCAAAGAAAAATATGTCAAAATATCAAAAGTCGTAAAAAAAACTGTTGTTATTTATGATGTTGAGATTTATCATATAAATAGGTTATAGGAACCAAAGTTGTCGACATAGCCTACCGAATAAGCAAGCTGAAGTGGCAATGGGCTGGCCACATTAGCCGCAGAACCGACAACCGTTGGGGTAAACGAGTTCTGGAGTGGAGACCGCGCCTCGGCAAGCGTAGTGTAGGGCGCCCTCAGGCCAGGTGGAGTGACGATTTGCGCAAGGTGGTTGGCAGGAGCTGGATGCGAGAAGCCGGAAATAGATCGAAGTGGCGTGAATTTGGGGAGGCCTACGTCTAGCAGTGGACTGCCATAGGCTGACGATGATATAAATAGGTTTGTTGTACAGCTGCAGGTGGTACAACAAACCTATCTCGCAAATATTGTAAGCGGAGGATGAAATCTTCCAGTGTTTCTTCTTGTTGTTTTTTTTTATTCTGGTTGCTCTCACAACAAGACTTTGGTTTTGTGATGTGACTGAATTACTTAACTAGACAGTACTTAATGTTTTTTGAATGGATGTGAGCAGGGCCGAACTAAAATTTGCATTAGTATATTGGATTTGGTAAGATCTATACGTTTGTAATCAAACCGAACGCTCTCTCAGCAAGAAGCCACAAGCAAGCGGTTTATGTACAAAGTGGAGTCATTAGTCAGCTTGACCGGCTGCATAAATTATACGGCCAATTAGTTACATTGATGGCCGACAGCCGATTACGAATATCTAGATCGAATAACGGAACGTACGGGGAGGTTTTTCGTCCGGTGACGATGCGGTGGACATATATTTTGTTAATTTGTCTTAATATTTGATATAATATCAACGGGCTGTGTATTTAACAGAGCAGTTTAAAAACCCATTTTCGCCAGATATGTTGAGTCTCCATGTTACATGCCCTGGCAGCCTGGTAGCGTGCTATGCACCGGGCACAATGTGAGGCAAGAGATTTCGTGTGGAGACGACGCGGTGGACATGTATTTTGTTAATGTGCGTATAATGTCAACGGGTTACGTAATTAACAGAGCAGTTTAAAAACCCATTTTCGCCAGATATGTTAAGTCCCCATGTAACGGCCGTGGTAGCGTGCCATGCACCGGGCACAATGTGAGGCAAGAGATATTCATAATGAACTGTAATAAAACATATGTATAAACAACCGCTGCCTTTTTGATGTTGACACCCTCTGCCTGCCCCTTCGGGAAAAAGGCGTGATGAGAATATGTGTGTATGTTAAAAACCCTCACATAACCCAATGCTTTTGGACGGCTGATTCGTTAATATTAGCGCTTGATTTATAATATTACGATGTTAACTGGTGTCTAATGCCTAGAGAAGAATAAATATTAACAAAATATTCCATACAAATTCTATGATTCAAAATAAATTGGATAAGATTCTATACATTGCTGGATTTGCAACTAGGGCAAATTAAAGTGTAAGTTCTTCCATTACATAACACTCATTTGTGTACTATAGGTATGTGTAGTTGCTTCAACTGTTGCAAAATATTTTTAACGTTAAGTTACGAGACTTCTTAATGGAACAACTCATTTAAATGAATTTCATTCCTACTGTGGTAGCCGAGTTGGGACGGACGGGGCACTACTCGTTCGAGAGGATGCGGAAATCGCGGGCTCAATCCCACCGCCTGTACCGCTATACAGTTTATTGTGAATATCGTTTGCCTCACAGTATGCCCGGTGCGTGGCAACAGGCTCGCCACCTGTTACAGCGGGACCTAACATATCTACCCAAATATTAGAACCTCTGCCTACCACACCCCTTCGAGGAAAGGCGTGATGTTAATTATGATGCTGTTATTCAAATACCGTTTTACTACAATCTCGCATTTATAGGATAAATAGAATAGTTATATTCTTGTATGCCTACCTAAAGAGTAAGCTCGCAACAAACCGACGTATGTTTCCAAAAATGAGATATATATCTGAAATTGCTACGTCATCATTTGACCACGTATAAGTAAACACATTGTCGGGCAACCCTGGCTGTTAGTAATTATTGCGCTAATTTATCTGGGTTATGATAAGAAGTTTTCTAATGTCAGATAACATTTGTATTGCTCTTGCATTGTTGGAGGAAGTCAAGATTTTTATAGAATAATTAATTTGTCGCCATAATAACAATGTTTTAAGGATTGTCGTGTTTCGGCAATCAGAGGTAAGGCCAGTTCCTCAGTTGTTGAGGATTACAGGTGAAGCTCGCTTCCACCTTCGGCCTTCTAATATGGATTTAGAGTATTAGTGTTAGTGGTATAAAAATAATTAATGATAAAACATTATTATCAACTCGTTATATCAGAAAGACAAAGGGAATAATGAAAGAGTATGAAAGAAAAGCATATTGCGCCTCACTTCGAAGGACTACGAGAATTCTGCAATAGGTATACTTATACTCTGCCCACTGCCATTTATTTAGTTAAACTGTCAATGGTCAGTAATGCAGACACAATAAAAACATTTATTATTTGCGAACACCGGTGCTCGCGCTGACCCTCAAAGGGTTAAATATCTTAGTGATCTAAGTTCACCTGTGGACCTCATTTCAAAGCAATTAGCGTTTGTTAACTTATTAGCTGCTAACTTTGGCCACATGAGTTTTTCCTCGGAATTCGTCAATTATCTTTGCGCATATTGTCGTATACCAGCGTTTTTAATTCTAAAACACAAATTAAGCCTTCTTTCAAAACATTAAAGAAAGAGATTCTAAGATGATTCCGATATTTCAAAAGGATGGATGACATTAGACTGACTAAAAGGATATATGAATCGCAAGTGAATGGAGATTTAATACGTGGAATTTTTTAATGGACAGTTCAAAAGTACCTGAAAACACAAAATGTTTGAACATTGCAATCAAAAGTAGATGAGGTGAAACAAAATCCGCAAAGACCGTAGCTAGTAGAAAGAGACCGTCTACCTACCCCTATGGGAGAGAAGCCTAATTTTATTCATGAGTAAGTTAGACTTGGCTTATAACTAGTCATAGTATTTGATCGATTGAGTTTGAAAATTATATTTCCGAAAAGCCTTTGTTGTCAACGCACGTATATTGATATTGTTATGGACGAAACGGTGTGGTGTTATTCTACGCAATAAAACGATGAATAAGCGAAAACCAAAACTTAACAACAAACAGTAGACAAAAAGACGTATTAAAAAAACTTAAAAGTAATAGACAAATTATACAAAAGGTTAATAAAAAATAAAAACTGACCACAACATTCCTTGTGCTGATAAAAATGGCTTCACCAGGGTGAAGGAACCACCCTTCTTCAAACAGCCATCTTGAGCGGAGGCCGTTCACTGATAGCTCTACGGTTTTCATGAGTGCTTGAAGTGAACGTTTAGGAGCTAAAATGGGAAGGTAAACCCTGAAGAGCACCACTCTTTATCATCCTTATCACATATAAAATTTCGTGACGATTTTCTTTTGTTTGGACTAATACACAAACGAAAAATTTTAGTGTCTTCACACACAGGCTTCCTTAAAAACTTTGGGAGAATCAGCAGATGTCAAATCCGCTGCGTAGGGGCGGCTTATCCTACCTGAGGAATTTAAAGATATCCAGGACATTTTGGGTGATGGCAGGGAGGGATGAATAGGAAAGGGGAAGCACAAAAGATCCCATAGGGTCGAAGTGCCTCAGTTAAGTGAGTTACCTCAGTCTTATCACAAGAATAGAATAAATAGAAGATACCAAGTATTCTTAACCTCTTTGTTATTATCATTCCAAAAATCAATGCTCATCCGTATCAGTCGCCTGCCAATCTGCACAGTTAAGGACGAGTGTGACTAAGGAGAGAGGAGGCTTATGCCCTGCAGTGGGCGGTAATGGGCTGGTATGGTGATGATGATAATGACTGAGGACATTCGTATATTTAAAGCAGTCGTCGTAATACGAGAAGATAACATTTCTATTGAGTATAAACAAGGGGAAATCAGACTAAGCAATTCGTATGTATGTTTTACTACTCGTGAGATTGCAAGATTCCAAATAATGATGTTACTTAGCATAGTACTAATCACTATTCCAACCACGTTCCTTCAATGAAATTCCTTAGTTAATGGTTCGAGAATTCAAATGGCCAGTAGGTATTCGACTCAATTTATTCCATAGATAAGTTTAAGTTGCCTTATAAAATTCACTTGCTCGGCTTTCACCGAGCTCCTGCTCTATTTAATCATTTTTGTTCAGTGACTAGCTGTTACCCGAGACTTCGTTCGCGATCACGGAAACTCTTTAATGTTCCGGAATAAAATGTATCTAAGATGTTGACGAGGGACATAAGGTATCAATCACCATGCTAAAATTTCATTGAAATTGGTCCTATCGTTTCGGATATTAGCCCGTACAAACAGACAAAGAGACGAAAATACAGAGAAACAAAAAGTAAAAAAAAAAATTATATATATTTTTTCTTTTGACGTGATTTTTCTATGTACAGACATTTGGCCTTTACTTATTATATGTATAGATTGTGTCTAGTGTGTAGGTGTGACTGTCAGATGGTATTTATTATTATTTTTTCCACCATAACAGAAGGTGTTTTAGTGATATAAAAAAAGTATTCAAATACGATAAAATTAATGTATTGTGCCACACGCAACTTTTTAAACGAATTTCGGTTTCCTCTCAGCTATCACTATATCCTTTGTAAGCTACAAAAATAAAGCTAAAAAATTGAATGTGAATCAATTCTTCTATACAAAATATCCTTTAAGTAAACTATTAGCTTTTAATATTACACTCATAATTTAAAAACTATGTAAAAAGTGATTTAAAAGTTCTTAATGCTAATTTAATTAGAACAATTTAAATTCACTCGAGCACCGTACACGGTGAAGGTAATGAATTCCAAGACCGCTGGTCTGGCACAATTAAGAGTTTTATGTAAATTGTAACCAATTGGTAGCCACTTGCATCTGCACTCTTCACTCTTGTATTATGCACATTTACCTGTCCCTTTCGAATACCACACGTCATAAGCGAGCTTTAAATTCGACAGCTTTTAAATTTTTCATGCCGGTAAAGTCTTCTTACTTTGAAAAAGGGAGTATTTGAATCATAAGGATGAAAAGCTTATGAAACAGGTAGTATTTGAATTATAAGGATCGGTCGTTGATCGATGACATGGATCGATGGTAAATTGATTAGTCGACGTCGATCGATAGATTCTACCATACGATTGATCGATTCTACCATCGATCGATGCTCTCGAACGACGATCAATTGATTAGTACGGCAACTCTAAGAGAAAAGCGGGCCTTACCATCACTTCTTTGCTGACCCATACGGTGCCTTTTGACGCAGGTTGGAGATACTCACAATAACAGAAACTCCCATCTCTGTTTGAGAACAGTTTCAACCGCCTCCTTGGTCTTGTGGTTCAAACCACCGGATGTTTGTCGGGGAGGAAGAAGGTTTTTCTGCTCAGTTTGGTGGTTGGTATGGCTTATCAGCCCGTCTGGCTAGCTACCACCGTCTTACCTAAATTTTCCGCCATAAGCGATCTTCACCTATTCTTCAACAACTAAGGAATTGGCTATCTGACATTATTATGTTTACATAACAACGATTACACAACAACGATTACAACTAGGTGAAAGCTCACTTCCACCTTCGGCCTTATAGTCTCTTACCATGATGGCCTAGAGCTTACTTGTGATATGTAAAAAAAATCCACGTCCTGCTGGTTTCCACATTGCTGGACTTAGGTCTTTCCTAATGCACGACACCACTTACGACCGTACGAGCCATCCTTATCACAGTCATTCCAACCAACAAAAGAATATCGTCACCATCTTGTCGCAATGTAAGACAACCTAAGAATGCCAGTAGGGGATTACATGCTCTGGATGTTTACAAACATGATCTATGGACCTCTTAGTTCCTGACAAAAAAATGTACAGCTGTGCAATCCGGCACTTGTGCTTCTAGATAGTGAGGGAGAAGAGTGGAAAAGATAAAACACTTGTGACGGGACGAGAAAATTGAAGACACGCAGTTATTACGCATAACAGCAAAGAGTCGCTAATACTGATATAGCGCCTCGTTACGCACTCTTTCTATCCCAGTCTTAAAGTTTTATTAAAAATGAAGGTATTTTGCTTTTACGACTGGGTTTGGCACTCGAAGCTTATATTCCAAAACAGTATGAGTATCTTCAAAGAAAGTCAGATGTGTTCTGAAAACATAAAATGCTCCCTTCCATCATTCGTACCCTACATAAAACACGTAACTCTCATTTACATGCAGTTTGGACCCAAAACGTAATCTAAAACTACCTTAATAAGGGTTGGATTATCATGGACATAGTGCTAATAATGTATTTAGTGAGGATTAAAGTGGGTATAAGACGTACGCGTGGCGAAGGAGATGCGGTGCGGGGGCAGGAGGTAACAGAAAATTCGTTTTAGCCTGCAATGGTAATTGATTGCGATCAGCAGGCTTGATTTATGAAGCAAAATCTTTAAAAAATCGAATTCATATCATTTATGAATCAGTCAGTCATTAGGTAATTATGAATATCGCTTGCCTCACATTGTGCCCGGCGCATGGCAACAGGCTCGCAACCTGTTACATGGGGACCTAACATATCTGGCGAAATGTGGGTGTTTATCTAAAGAGGCGTGATATGTATGTTACGTATGACAAAAATCAAAATTTACGAAAATTAAATTGAGAATAGCCTTCTTGACCATAGACTACAAGACTAAAAGAATCGCAGCAAGAGATACTTTCAAGGAAGAAGTGTTTATAATTCTAGTTGAAATTGTTATGTACTTCGTAAAAGAATATCCACGGTGTCATATTTTTCCAATAACTGTATTATCTTATTTTATTCCTTTGTTCGTCATGGTTGTATAGATAATTTATTTTGAATGAATATAAATGTACGTATGTATCCATCTATTAGTCTCGATTACATCGCACAACTCATACAATGCTTTATTTGGGATTGGCTTTTGTCAGCTAATGAGATTGGTAACAGTGTAAATTATTTCCATATCGCACGAGTGTAAAGCGACCATAACTCGCACCACACATGCGTAGAAGATCCCCAATAAAATATTTAAGCAAAACCGTTCCTATTAACGATATGTTTGACCTTTAAACCTTTCACTAGGCGAGCGATTACCCTAGTTTTTGTCTTCTAATATTATTTAACCTCCTTTTACATTCAAATTCAATTAAACCTTTTTGGTTTTGGCCAGCATAAGTGGAGCCGAAAAGAGGTTTATCCTCTAAAATATACATAAGCTATGCGCCTTATTGCTTCGACAAATTAACTTACTTTTGGGGGTGGCTTCTATTTGGTTTGTATCTTCACCTTTAAGTAAAATTACACTACAATTTCGTGGTGTTGTTTTTCCGTTGGTAGAATACGTAGGAGCTCGGTGAAGTTGTGGTTCATATGCTGTGGCTTTCTATATTGGAGCTTCTTCCACCATCCTTCCTTGGATAAGTGATGAAAAATTTATGATCTTGATTTTCTCCGTGTTTCAAAAGCCGTCGGTCCTCGTCCCAATTGCAACCGTTTCTACCCACCAAGGTGGTGGTGTTACTGCTAACACTCCTCATACGTTTCTCCACGTTGGAAGCCATGTGCCCAGCAGTTAGACAAATATAGGCTGGTGACGAGTAAGCCAGAGATACACCGAGTAAGATCCAGGATAGATCAACAGTGTCACGTGACTACCAGCTTACCAGACTAGCCGTATATCTGCCATTCTCATAATAAAGATTAATACCTATTCATACATTTTATTTTCTTAATACATCGTGTGTTCTCTTAAGTGCTTCTAAGTTGCTTATAAGCTTCAGGCTATTTATTAGACAAATACAAACAGCTAACTTCAAAGCAGAGAAAGCTTTTGTGTTTAATTTTAATGGCTGTTAAAGTATACCAATTTTATGGATGACTTCATTTTAGTTTAAAAGAAAATTGCAAGGCAAATCAATTTTTTTTTGATTTAGTAGAAAAGAGAAATCATTGAGCAGCAAAAGTTTTTTAAAATATTTCTGGTATTGTAAATGTTAAATATAGTGTAAAAACTAAAGTAAACGATCTCGCACTGTAAAAATATATAATAGGATATTAGATATAATGTTGCAAAAAAAACTTATCTCTTTACAAATCAACCCTACAGGGATGCGCTAAAGCCAGGAGTACAGTCACGAGCTAATATATTTAACAATGTTAGTATCATTTTGTCTAGTGTCTAGTGCCTCATTAGCTCTTATTTTACTGAAATATGATTTATTGAAAAAAGATGTACCCATTTAAATACTTCTTAAATTGGTACATTTTTTTTTCGTGACTGTACTTGTGTACAGTCCCTTGGGTCTCATTAATTAATAGCACGAATATTTAATTTCAAAGCGTATCAAGAAATTCATATACCATTTCACATTATTTAAACCGCTAATGATACAGACTTATTTTCTTTTACAAAGAAAACGTCAATATCTTTGTCTTGTATGGCTTCGACAACTTTCTTTCTCTGGCTTCTTTACTAACTAATTTCATTAGCATTAATTGATATTCCTTAGAGTCCCCTTTCCTTGTTTTTGTAACATAAGAACCTTTGTACAACGATAGGGAAAAACCAAACTAAATTATAGTCGGATGTTTTTTAGCAGTTTTCTTGGTAAAATTTTAAAAGCTGATCTGATAAATATTAAAAGGCCCTTACGTAAGCATCATCTTATACATCAGTCAAATTCATATTTATTTCTTGTCCTAACCTGTTCCTAGTTATATTAGGTCCTTACCTATGAAATTGGTGTTTTGTATGGAGATTTTGGGGATGTCTGCATTTTACATACTAACTGAAACTAAAAAGGCGTCTTCTAGGCAAAATAATATATTAAGGCAATAATCGAAATCACACATTTACATCTCGCGTCCCAGTCGTCCGTCCGTCACCGTCTGTCAGCGTCAGTTTAGTCCATGGTTGCTCGGCCAGCTACTAAAAAGTCCGTAACATTCCCACCTCCAGTATTGAGTAGCAATACTCAGTCAAGTCAGAGAAGAGAGGGTTAGATGTGGGGTCAGGTCAGGAAGTCTGTCTAGCAGTCAGAAGTCGGTGATCTAACGTCAAGCCGGCAAAGTTTTGTCACAGGTCGTTTGTATGTACCAGTCACAGTCTTCACGTCAACTACTCGTACCTGTCCGTCAGGGCCTGGGTAAGTCCTGGTTACAATGCCTTTTGGCCATTGGTTTCGGGGTAGTTGGTCGTCACAGATTAGTACTATGTCGTCTATCTTCAACGGGTCCACACAATTAAACCATTTGCCTCGTCTGGTTAACGTGGGTAGGTACTCCTTACGCCAACGTTTCCAGACTAGGTCTGCAAGTCGCTGGGAATGTCGCCAAGATCTTCGTAGTAGGTCTCTATCTGTAAAGTCATCTAGTGTCTGAGTCGTGAAGTCAGTCTGTCCTCCGAAAATAAAATGATTAGGAGTCAAAGGTACGTCATCAGTATGGTCAAGTGGAACCTGAGTCAAAGGTCGGCTGTTAACCATATACTCAGCTTCTGCTAATAGCGTCTGTAAGATCTGTTGAGTAGGTACCTGTTCGTTAAGGGTCATCTTCAGCGCCGTCTTTACAGACCGCACCATCCTCTCCCAACACCCGCCATGGTGGGGAGAATTTGGGCAAATAAATTTCCATTGTATGCGGCGAACACTCAAAAATTGTCGAAGTCTTTCTACGTCTATGTTTTCGACATGTCTACGTAATTCTGAATCAGCTCCTTTAAACGTTGTCGCATTATCGCTCCAAATTTCATGAGGGGTACCGCGTCTAGCTATAAATCGTCTCAAAGCCATAATAGCACTGTCCGAAGTCAAATCATCAACTAACTCGACGTGAATAGCTCTTATCGTCATGCAAGTAAATAAAGCTGCGTAGCGTTTTTCACGTCGTCGTCCGATTTTAATAGTCATTGGTCCGAAATAGTCCAGTCCTGTATAAGCAAATACTTTAACTGCGGTCAATCTGCTTAAAGGGTTTTGTCCCATGAGTGGCGGTGTCGGGGCTGTTTGTTTATTTTTACAAACTTGACAAGTACGCCAAACCGCTTTGATAGCTGATCGACCACGTAGCAACCAAAATTTCTGTCGAATATCGTTGAGTACTTTTTCTTTACCACTGTGAGCAGCATCAACGTGGTACTGCATGACCATCAATTTCGCAAAGTGATCTGTTGGTGACAAGACTATTGGATTTTTTGTGTCAAATCCAACGTTGGCGGAGTCAATTCGGCCACGCGCTCTGATGAGCCCTGTTGAGTCTAGAAAAGGTACGAGTTGGTATAATCGACTCTTTTTAACTTTTCCGGTCGAAGATAAGGAATTAAGCTCACTGGGAAAAGATCGTTGCTGGCTGTCCCTAATAAGATGTACTTCAGCTTCAGCTAGTTCGTCGGCTAGAAGTTCATGGTGTCGCCGGTTGTCCTTGTCTTTTAAGTTTCGCTTGAATCTCAAAACCCAAGCTGTTGTTCGAACAAGTCGCCAGTATTTAGAAAAACGAATAATGTTAGGTATACTTTCGGTCGAGATGGTAGTTGTCACAAAGGTAATTTTTATTTCAGGATCTTCATCCTGATCCTCAGTTACCTTTAAATCTTTAACTGGCCACAAAGATTCATCCTGTCTGAGGAAACCCGGCCCATTCATCCAAAGGGTACCTGCGTCTTCGGATAATTTTTCTCGTGTCGCAAGATCGGCGTGATTCTGATGGGTTGGTACCCACCTCCATTCACTGGGATTGGTTAGATCTGCTATCTCGCTAATGCGATGCGCTACAAAAGGCTTAAAGCGTCCTGTGTCAGACCTAATCCACTTTAAAACAGTCTTGGAGTCTAACCAGTAAATGACACGGCTTATATTGAGATCTATATACTTTTTTATGGAATGCGCCATCCTTGCTCCTAATAAAGCACCCTGGAGTTCTAGTCGGGGTACACTTAAAGTCTTCAATGGTGCTACACGTCCTCTAGCCATAATCATGGATACATGATAACGTTTGTCAACTGAAACCGACCTCATATAGGCTACCGTGGAAAAGGCTCTTGTGCTGGCATCACAAAATATATGAATTTCAACAGGTCTAGAACTGTTAGTCTGTTCTGTTAGCAGCCACCTTGGGACCTGCAGGTGAATAGCTCGACGAAGGTCTTGTAGCCATGACTGCCATCTATCAAAGAGGTCGCCTTTAACCTCATCATCCCAGCCTATCTTCGTCTTCCAGATGTCTTGCAGGATGATTCGCGCTTTGATAACTATAAACAAAAGAAAGCCTAATGGATCAAAGATGCTCATACAAACCTTCAAAATTTCTCGCTTCGTCGGGTGTTTGCCGTCCTGGTTGTCAATGATTTCTAAAAACTTTGAAAATACGAAATTGTCTTCTCCTGGTGTCCATTTGACACCTAAAACACGTTCTATTGGTAAGTCCGAAACTTCGTTGAGAATCTTAACTCCAGAAGTTGACAGCTTTTCCTCAGGAAGATGTTGTAGTATCTGCCTTGAGTTGCTCATAAAACTGGTCATATTGAAACCTCCTTCAGCATGGATAAATATTACCTGGTCAACAAGTTCCTTGCTCTCCTCTATGGTGTCTATGGATTGGATTAAATCGTCCATATAATGGTGATCGATGATGGCTTTTACAGCCTTAGGATGAGTTTCAGAAAACCTAAGAGCATTTATATTCTTGACATATTGCGCTGACGATGGAGAACAAACAGCACCAAAAATCATGACGTTCATCTGGTACTCGTCATTTTTCCATAGAAACCTTTGAGCATGACAGTCTTGCTCCCTAATTAGCACCTGGTGGAACATTTCTTGAATGTCGCCCATGACAGCGTAGCGATGACACCTAAATTGGAGTAACATACCAGGTAGTGAATTGAGGAAGTCAGGCCCTGGCAGAAGAAAATCATTTAAAGACTTACCTTCAGATTTAGCGGCGGCGTCTGTGACGAACCTCAATTTGTTGGGCTTGTTAGGATTAAAAACAGCAAAGTGGGGTAAATACCAGGTTTTGGTGGTCCGTTGTCGCGCTTGCTCCGACGTTAGCTTGCGTGCATAACCTTTGTTGACATAATCCTCAATCTTAAGGTGGTACTTTTCTGCAAACTCTGGGAATTTGGCCATCTTTCGATTCACACCCTGTAATCTAACAAAGGCTTGGTTATAACTATCAGGTAGTTGACAGTTATTGTCACGCCATAAGAGACCAGTCTCCCAACGCTTACCGCCGTCTAAATATTGGGTTGTCGCTTTCATTATGTCAATAGCCTTTAAGTCTTAACGAGAGCGGGGTGTGTCAATGTATGGTTTTACTCCAAAATCCTCAGTCCGAAAAGATTTCAAATAAATTTCGTTTAAGATTTCATCACACGAACAATGTAAAATCGGAACGTCAATGGGTAATTTATTTGCGTAAATAGTTCCATGCAATACGTATCCTAAGTTCGTCTTTGAAATTGTAGGTCCATGTTTCGGTCCTTGTATGATTTGTCGTGTTATAATAAGGTCTATATTGTCTTGTCCGAGTAGTAAATTAACTTTGTCGAATGTCAAGTCACTTTCGTCAAAATAGTCTGTCAAAAAATTATACCTATTTACAATATTTTTATCAACAAAATTTACAGGCAATTTTAAATCATGTACAGTTCGAACATTAAATAGATTAAATATTTCACTCTCACTTCGTCCACGAATTTTAAAGGAAACACAACGGGAAGTAGAGTCGACCGAAGACATGCCTTGAGCGCCACATATACGTAGTGGTCGTGTCGGCCCGTCGATGCCGACACGTTCGGCAAAGGATGTGTCAATCAGGCTCACTGCAGCTCCCTCGTCCAAAAGGGCGGACGTCTCAAAGTCACCATTTCTGCCACTGACAACAACTCGAATGACTTTTAACAATGTATGATTCGACTGAACTGATGGTCGAGTAGTTGCAATGACAGCGTTGTTGGAGTCGTTTTCGTGGACTGTATTATGCGTAGCAAAACCATCAGTAGTTTGTCTAGGTTCTGCGTGTAGGAGCTTATGGTGAACTCGTTCGCATCCACGCACACTACATTTGGCTTTTGTACTGCAGGCTCTTAATTGATGTCGTGAAGAAAGACAGGAAAAACAAAGTTTTGATTGTGTGACAAAGTTCCATCGGTCGTTCATAGAAAGGTGTAAAAAATCCGGACAATTTTTCAAGTCATGAGAACCTTTACATTTTAAACATTCTTTGTTGGTGGTCATTATAGGAAAATGTCTGTCACCTCTGCTTTGATGTAAAATTTTCTTGTCGACTGTACGTGAGTATGATGGTGTCGTAAACTCGATCGTTGATTTCGCTACTTCCATTAGCCACTCCGCTACATCTTCCAAGGAGATGTCGATCAGTCCTCGTCGAGACTTATTAAATCCCCATTGGTACTTCAGATTCGAAGGTAGCTTCGACAGGGTTTCCTGGATCAGTAGAGGGTTCTTCAAGTAATTTACTTGATCAGTCGAGATCATAATAGCAACCACGTTCTGGATATCAGTTGCATATTTTTGTAGCTGTGACATGTCATCGTGACGTATATCTCGCTGTGATCTTATTCTAGATAGCATTGAGTGTATGATAGCGTCTGGTCGTCCAAATCTTAGTTTTAATGTACTTATTATTTTATTTAAATTTGATGCACTAGTCAATAAAGCATATACTGAGTCTCGTGCCTCTCCGCGTAAGCATTTCATTAGTCGTGCTATATTTTCAATATCGCCATAGCCACATAAATCGGTAGTCATTTTAAATTGACTATAAAAAATAAGCCATTCTTCTGGCGCTCCCGAAAAGGAGGGGAGGTCTTTGGCAGTCGTCTGTCTTGCCAAAAATTTACTCATATTAGATTCGGCGCTAGTCGGAGCGTGAATCTCTGGAGCGTTTTCTTCAGCATTGTTTTTTTTATTTGTCGTATAATTATTCGTGTGAATGAGTGAAGTTTTAGATGACGTCTGTGAGTGATTTCGTGGTGAGTGTATGTCACAAAACTCACCGTCATTTTCCTCCAATTCCATTGCTTCAAGATCTAAAGCCATCTGTTCTTGTATGAGTCGTTTCTCTATATCAAGCTTGCGAAGCTCGAGGTCAGCGAGCTTCTCCGCCGCCTTCCGTTTGGCATCTAGGGCTCGCTGTCGGCGCGCCCGGTCTGATGCGTTGGAAACTACAGTCTTAGTTAAAGATACCTGTGATGGTGCAGCGGACGGCAATGGTAAATCTGTTACATCATTCATTGCTTGTGCACTTTTGCTTCTTGTCAACATTGTAAAATGGAACTGTATTTACACGGTCTGGGTCAGAAAAAAGGCATCGAAGGACCACATGAAACTAAAAAGGCGTCTTCTAGGCAAAATAATATATTAAGGCAATAATCGAAATCACACATTTACATCTCGCGTCCCAGTCGTCCGTCCGTCACCGTCTGTCAGCGTCAGTTTAGTCCATGGTTGCTCGGCCAGCTACTAAAAAGTCCGTAACACTAACATTTTATCAGTTTCCTTCACAACGACAAATCCAGAGATAATAATATTTGGCATGTATCATTAGACAAGCTTTAGCAATATGTGTGTGAACACGCTTGATAAAAATTAGTTTTAATGTTAATTCTAATCAAAATGATGTATTAGGGAGGCTGTTTAAAATAATTGTCTTTGTGTCTAATTTTAACACAATTAAACTTACAAAAAATTATCAAATTAAATAATACGAGCTCAAATATATGGTCTTTTTTTCGAAGAGGCAATTATTATATAAGAATGTTTGAAACTTAATAGTTACGGACAAATTGCTAATACACAACACCAATTTCATAGGTAAGGACGCAATATTTGGGGTTGGCGCAATATGTCTTCTTCCACTCTCTGCTGTTACTCGCAAAGTCAACACTTACTCCATTCCTTATCATATTTTTTTATGAATTACGGGGCAAGCGAGAAGACTGATCACCTGATGTCAAGCAAATACACACACACTCAAGGAGTCTTGAGTGTGTTGCTACCTTTTAAGTACGAATACGCTGTTTTCTTGAAGGTTTGGTAGACGACAATTCATTTCACAGTTTGGTTGTCCGAGGTATATAATCATCACTCTCACAACCCATCCATCTTTTTTTTAATTCTTCATCTCCTTAAACCTACGAATAGACGTGTATAGACGTGTGTGCAAAAGGACGCCACTAATCTCATCTTAGTTGAAAAAATGTGTTATGAAAAAATAAATATTCGTAGTTGAAAAAAAAAATACTTGAAACTATACAATTCTTTCTTAAGGCTATTCTAGCTAAGCTTCACTCCACAGTAACAATGTATGAGTCTTAGTATCGAATGCAGTAAAATTTAAAATCGAGACATTTCAATCGAACTATCGCAGTAAAATTCAAATATCCATAAAGTTGACGTACAGCCGCTTTACAGCTCCCGATTCGACTTTACGATCGGAATTTAAAAGAGTTTGTTGTTTAAAGACGCGTCGATCGTGAAGCTTATATATAGTAGTATAATATAAAAAAATTTAGTAAAGTAGTACTCATTCTATGAATTCAAAAAAAGGCAGAATAATTCATTCACACTGTGGTTAAGTATTGTCTCAAATATTGGCCTAAAAGTCTATTCATACTAAACGATGTTGATAAAATTATTGTTAGGTGAGTCTGAACATAAAAACATAGTTAATATTTAAATTATTATTTATCTTATTTAACTACAATGTAGCTAAGTTTAAGTCAAAAGTATGTTGTTTGAACTATATGTTAAGTTATAATCATAATTTATTATTTGTCTGTGTTGTGTCATACGTAACATTTTCCCGTATTACAAGTACTGGCAGCTAAGGGATGTTTATTTAACTGCACAATTCATCAAAAGCTCTATTATATAAGTGGATAGACAAACGGACAATAGTCGGGGTGACATGACAAACCAGTCTCCATTTAGGACACATCTGGTCCTGGACTGAAAGAATATCCGGGAAAATGCGTTGGGCGCCAAAGCAATAAACTGGCGCCCAACGTGTTGCAAACGTATGCGAGGAAACTCTCTTAATGGACAAAATTTCTTATAACACCAAATTCATGTTCTCCACAAGAATACGAAACTTTAAATTCACTTTAAAATTCAAGCGGCGAAATACAGCGGTCCGCTTTTTCATAAAATTCCAGTTAGAAAGAATATTAACCATCAAATGAAGTTATTTTAAAACGCGGAAGTTAAAAGTGCGCTCGGGGCTCAGCTCTACGAAAATATGAAAAATATTACACATAGTAAATCTGGTTTGCAACAAAAATGTATAGCGTTCCCGCATTTGAAATGAAGATCCAAGCGAAAATATAAAGCTTGATGCGTAGAGCTATTGAAAAGTTGTTTTTCTGTGCATCCACTAGGAGCAGATCTCGTATGTTTCGCGATTCTAATTATGCCAGATTCATCTTAATTAAAGAATTTCAGCGTACTTGTTTCATACAATAGTTATCATTTTATATAAGATAATCTAATAGAAGAGTCTTTTGGCAAATGCAAGTTTGAAACAGACAAATAACAATTTTATTTTATACACTCTCTAGTGTACGTCAGAATGACTACATAATTCTTTTCTGAGATAAATTCAGACCTGAAAAGGTTCTTATTCCAAATGTAATTGCATCTCATTTGTTTTAATTTAACTAGAAAAGGCTGAAGAAAAATTCCACCGGTTGTGCTCTTGTCTAAGACAAAACTGGTAAGTAACCAACTATAAAGCAAAAGTGTAGCCCTGAAAATTGTTTCAATTAAGCAATCGTTCATGTTTGTAATTTTTGGCATCTATCATTAGACAAGCTTTAGTATTATGTGTAATATCACACTTCATAAAAATTATTTATCGTTTTTAAGTGAATGCAAATAAAATGATGCATTCGGGAGGCACTTAAAAAGAGTTGTCTCCGTGTTCAATTTTAACACAATTAAACTTACAACAAATTATCAAAACAAATCAAAAGAGCTCAAAAATATAGTCTATTTTTACACGAGGTAATTATTTTATAAGGAATACTCTGAATCTTAATAGTTACAGACAAAATACTAAGAGAGAAAAAAAACACCAATTTCATAGGTAAGGACCCAATATTAATTTTATTTGTATGTTTTATACCAACCAAACCAAAAGGGCCCAAAAGGGCACTCGTGCAGACCGACTGATGACAGACTCACATTTCATTGGAGCATCTTCATTTGGAATTTACGAGATACAACCTATTTATTAGATGTGCTTTTATTTATTAGGTATTGTGCTCTGTTGAATGTCTCACAGGGATTATCAAGAATATAGGCTGTATTTCTATTAATGTCAGTCCTTTTGCTACATGTAGCCAAAGAGGACGTGCCCCACACGTTGCTTATCGATCAATGAACTAGAGGCGAGACCAGACGTAAATTCAGTTAATATTCTGCTTCATATTTATTGAACTGCTTCGTGTGAAGCTTCTGAAACTAACTAACTTATCTAACAACTTATACTTGACTGTTTAATATTTGATATTATTATCTGAACATGGTGAATTCAATTTCAAACTTCGCTGGGTTTTTCGCACTTGAATTATTTTTGATAAAGACAATTTAATTATATATAAATAAATAAATAAATAATGTTATATCAGAAGCTCAAAGCTATTATTATGCTTTATTTTCGATATCTATCATATAATAAAACTGTAGAGGTTGAATGTCTGTTCATAGAAAAAAATGCTTAAAATCAAGTCAGGGGGATGTAAAATGACGGAAAATACCAAAAAATGATTTTTTTGTTTCTCTGTCTTTTCAATTAAATTTTACATGGTGATACCTTTCTTACATACGTTTTATTCCGGAAAATTAAAGGATTCATAGAATATTAAAAAAACCCATAGTAGCCGCGGACGAAGTAAGTTTAAAAAAATCAGCTTTTCCACTAGTTCAAAAGGATGAGTGACTAAAACATTTTGATCTCGAGCTCCTTCCTCGAATGGCTAGTCAAGTTGTTAGCCCTGATCTATATATTGGGTCCTTACCTATAAAATTGGTGTATTTATTCTGTCTTAGCAATTTGTCCGTAACTATTAAGTTTCAGAACATTCTTATAAAATAATTGCCTCTTCTAAAAATGGACCATATATTTGAGCTCGTATTATTTAATTTGATAATTTTTTGTAAGTTTGATTGTGTTAAAGTTTAAGACACAAAGAGAATTATTTATAACTGCCTCATCTGCATCATTTGATTTGCATTAACTTAAAAACGATGAATAATTTTTATCAAGCGTGTTCACACATATATTGCTAAAGCTTGTCTAATGATACATGCCAAATATTATTATCTCTGGATTTGTCGTTGTGCAGAAAACTGATAAAATGTTAGTATGTAAAATGCAGACATCCCCAAAATCTCCATACAAAACACCAATTTCATAGGTAAGGACCTAATATATAACCCTAGAGCAAGTTTCTACTCACCGATCTCCATTGTGCCATCGTGGTGTTAGCCCATACTCCTCATGCATTTCTCTGTCTGGAAAAGCCCGCTTCCAGCAGTAGGCCGAATACAGGCTGGTCTTCGTCTTCTTTCTAGATGGGGTTGTTTTAATTTTTTTTGTGCGTTATTGAAACGGTTAGCAAAAAATTCGAATTTTGGTAAGCGAAAATACAACTGGTCAGCTAAAATAATTAATTGGGAAGCAACGTGTGGGCAGCAAATATTTTTAATTTGTCAGTTTAATAACTAATTGGGCTGCAACTCAAATATTTTCTCTGCTGCTCTTCTTTTAGATTTTAGACATTTCCGGTAACATAATATTATATTGCTGCCAAGCTATTTATTTTGCAGCTCAAATAATTATTTTCCTGCCAAATAATTATTCTGCTGACCAAATAATTATTTTGCCGCTCAAGTAATCATATTGGTGACAAAATATTAGTTTGCTGCTGAAAAAAATTTTCAGCTGACCTTTTTGTTGCTCCAAATATTTGAATGGCTGGCAAATTAATTACTTCTCATTTTTTTTTGTCTTTAACGTCATTCTCTTCCACTCTCTTCTGTCGCTCTTCAAACCACCGCTTCCTTCGTCTTGCTCTCAAGCTAGGTCCATCCACGCACTACGTTTATAGACTTTGACGAAATAATTTTTCACTGCCAGGTCTAAGTATTCGAAGCTCTTTGCGCTTTCTCACGCGTGGGGCTTACGGTGAATTAAATAAAATAAATTAAACCGAGAAAACATCTCTACCCTGCGTAATCCGATTCCCCGTAGACTCCGTTAATGAGCGAGTATTTTAATAACGAAAACGGAGCGTTCCCTGTGTCATTCATATTATTTTGGGCTGCGACTTGTTTCGCCTCTTGTGGATGTTTAAATACTGTGTGATATGTTTTGTTGTGGTTGGATATATAATGATATTTTGTGTTTAATTATTTCAAGCAGACTTTCAACAATGTAACATACATATAATCACGACTATTATCCCTTAAGGGTTAGTCAGAGACTAGGCAAAATCCGTCCACTGCCATAGTCCGCGCTACACCAAGCAGTGACTGCACTCAGCGTGACAGGTGGTGAGCCCGTCGCCGCTATAAGCTATTGGATTGTTGTGCAGTAACTAAGTCCTTTAGTAGCCTTTTACGACACCCAAGGTAAGAGATGAGTTAGTAGTATTCTTTTAATGAGCCGCTACCACACAACGCTAACATAGCCAGAGGAATGCTTAGAATGGATGTAGATCAGGATTAAGTAAACTGTGGATTAAGGCCCGTATTACAGAACCAAACTCTAGCGTAGATCTCTGCTTGAGCACTGTATGAGAGGGATGGCGCTATTGATCCCACACAGCGCCATCCCTTTTTAACTGCGCTCAAGCAGAGATCTACGCTTGAGTTTGAAGTATGAAGACAAGAAGTACGGTAACCCGTTGCAATAATTTAAAAATTTCATCTCGGCTGTTGCTCAAATTGTGTTCAAAAGCAATCCTATTAAAAGTAACGAAAGTAAGAATTTTCGTTTTCCAATAAAACATAATATCTTTTTAAATCAACTAATGTTTCTGCAACACACTTAGGCCACACAACACAATCCTGTCATGTTCGAAACAGAAACCACAACTCTCCCGACCGGGTCGAACTATTAAAATAAATCTCCGAGTGGTTTTTCTATGTCACATTTGCCCACAATTGAATGGATGACAAGTAGCCTATACTCCGTAAATACCCTCCTTTCGGGGCGTGCTTGTGATGTATAGCGTCAGCCGTTTCCGTCGCTAACCGGAACTTCCGCAGGCCAATATAGGGTACAGTCGGGACGAGAATGTTTGGTTTTATTGAGTGGTTATAAGTGGTTTGTAATGGAGCTTTACGTATTGTGACAAAGTGCCTGTAATCAATTTCAACATTTGGAGGGATCTTCTAAAGTTAGGCGCGTTGGAATACCAGTCTTATAAGTCTAGGTACCTATATAATATTTTTCATTACATGTGGCAACTACACACATGAAACTAAGTTAGAAATATACGTCTGTTTTTATTGCCCTAAAGTTACATAACGTAACATTTCTTCAAGTTTGTATACAAGAAGGTTTAGGCAGTCTTAAATTTTGATGGAGTTGATTACGTACCTAGTATTATTTTTACATAAATGCGAATAATTGCGTCATGTGTAACATGCTCAACATTCCAATTAAATTATTTTTAACCCATGTACACATGTGGCAAGAAAAAAATATTTAGAATAAATAATCCCTTAACTTTATCACTCGATAGTACCAAAACCACCGATGCAATCATCGACATATTTTTCATAGACGTGCTGTTAAGAAAGAAGTTAGTTTGCTTCAACTCTCCGTGAGGTAGTTTCAATTTAAATTTGGTTTATTTTTTAACATAGACTTTATAACAAAACGTTAAGGTCAGGACGATTAGCTATTGCCAATCACAATAAATTAAATAAAGATTTTGAATTCCGTAAGTCTTGCAATTAAACCTATTTACCTTCATGTTAAAGAAATTTCAGATAATTGACTTTTGAAGAATAGACGCAGCACTCTTAGTCGTAAGGGATTTTCAGTTTTTTGTAACAAAATACAAAGTTAAAAATTGTTATTATTTATTATTACATGTACTTCAAAATAAAATTTCGTATAGATTGCTTTGCAGCGCATTGCGTAGGTAGCTTTTTAATGAATTTTCATTATTTGAAATCAAACATTTAAATAACGTGCATTGAAGTGCGCACAAGTAGATTCAAATTGACGCCCACGCACCGATAAATATTGGGTCCTTTCTAATGAAATTGGTGTTTTTTTCTCTTAGTATTTTGTCTCTAACTATTAAGATTCAGAGTATTCCTAAAAAATAATTACCTCGTCTAAAAATAGACTTTATTTTTGAGCTCTTTTGATTTGTTTTGATAATTTGTTGTAAGTTTAATTGTGTTAAAATTGGACACGGAGACAACTCTTTCTAAGTGCCTCCCGAATACATCATTTTATTTGCATTCACTTAAATACGATAAATAATTTTTATGAAGTGTGATATTACACATATTAGTAATGCTTCTCTAATGATAGATGCCAAATATTATTATCTTTGGATTTGTCGTTGTGAAGAAAACTGAAAAAATATTAGTATGGAAAATGCAGAATTCCCCAAAATCTCCATACAAAACACCAATTTCATAGGTAAGGACGTAATACATAGAGGTACGAAATTAAAAAAAATATGTAACAAAATCAAAACTTAAAACCAATTATAGACGAGACGAGTCAACCTGTTAAGAAAAATGAAGTTAAAGGCTGAACAACGCAATCCTTCGAACAACTCTAAACTTTGTGCATCAGACAACAATAATCAAATGTAATCGCTACACGTTCATCAGCGTAATTGAAAATCTAAACTTTAATGACTTTAACGGTTGTTTGTTAAACAAACAGATTTATAAAGTCAAATATCCGTGCCACTTCGTCACATCGACACCAAAAACAACTGAAGTTCTGCGGTTAAACCCAGCCAAGTTGAGTCCCCGAGGAGAGAACTTGGCAACTCGACAACTCGCTAATTACTAATATGTGTCATACGAAACTAGGTTTGAGGTGCATGTGGAACATTTCGTGTTGGTGTTACTTACACTTGTGCATTCTGTTTGTTTCTACCGTGAGGGTAATGCTGAGCTGCGTAGGCTAATGTCTTAATCATGACGGGCCGTTCTTGTTGACCCGTATGTCCCTGCTTTGTGTAGGAAACTAGTGGACTGTATGGGAATTTGTAGCTAGAAACTAAAATAAACCAAATATTCGTGCAACAAAGATGTATTCAGCAAAACTATGGAAAAGACACAACGACATATCACAAACATCAAATTATTAAGAAACATATATAAAATTATTTTAAAACCTAAAAAGACGTTATATTCGCAACACTTCGTATGACATAATTCTGTTCTACTTTTGAAAAGTTTTATAAGAAATTTCCGCGAGATGAGGTTGACATCCTTAAAAATTCGTGGTAAGGCATTAAGGTATTATTTGAGATTGTTTGAACCTTAGGTTACACTTTCTATCAGGAGAGATCGATTGTCGGCTGGTCAAGCGCTCTCGAATTATTCTCAAAGAATTCGACTGAATTTTATGCAGGGCTGGAGATTGACTAATTTGTTTTTATAAACCGACTTCAAAAAAGGAGGAAGTTCTATGTTTATCTGTTTTTTTAATAAGTAAAGACGAATAAAGGGGAAATACAGATGCAAAAAATTGCCATAACACCATGCGGTAGAAACAGTTGCACCATCAGCCACAAATGTGCTCAATGTTCACTGTTTTCAATATGTAAATGGCCTATGATGTAATCTCTGCCTACCTAAATGGGATAAAGGCGTGAATATATTGATGGATGGATAGTTGTGTGTTATGTTAAAAACGAATTTGTTTCTCAATTATGATATTATACATGACATTTTTAAAAATATTCGGAGACCTACAGACATGACTAGAATGAGATTGAATGTTGATATGGCGTGTGATAGGGGAGAGTGGAGGAGAAAGACTCGTTGCGCCGACCCCAAATAAATTGGGAAAAGGGCAGGCTAATGATACTGATGATTCGGCATGATGAGACCTGCATGACTCCATATTCCCCACTGCTGGGTACAGGCCATCCTGTGAGTATGGCCACCACCACGATGGGTAGAAGCGGTTGTAACGGCTACCCTTGACCCTTGAGGGTCAGCGCGAACACCTGTATTCGCAAACTATGGATGTTTTTATTGTGTCTTGTTTTATGACCATTGAGAGGCTACCGTGCCTTCCGAAGCACGGACAGCTTAACGTGCCTTACGAAACTCCGTAACTATACACTTTCATTAACTCCGCTGACACACCACCCGGCAGCACCGCCGCACCGCGCCACCCGCGCTGATCACTACTGCCGCTTCTAACCTTTGAAGCAACCAAGAAACGACCTCCCTCCGTGCGCAAAAAAAACCCCCAACGAGTACTCCCCCGGTACCAGAGTTGTCGCGGCCCGCTCGCTTGCGGCTCACCGGGCTTACCCGAATGGGGTCACCTGGGGGGCTGACAGCGCCGAGGGCTGCGCAACTCGCACCATCGAGTGAGAAAAAAAAATGAGAACTCGGAGGGCCAAGCTGAGCCCACCGCCACCTGCGGGCGGCGTATATCTTGATGACCGGGGTCCAGGAGGCCCCCGAGAAGAAGCCCAGGCATAGACGTATCCCTCACAGGCCTATACCTCAGAATTACCTGAGAATACCTCGCTTAAGCACACTTTTAATTTTAAGTTACATACATAATTTGACAGTGATAATGAAAGGATTGTAAACTCAAACAATCCTGCTTACCAAGCTTACCAGTAATACAGCTTACTTGTAAAGCAAACCAATTAAGAGATAGAAGTACTTGTATTGTAGTCAGGGAACAATAATTGTGCAGCGTAGTCCCCATTCAAATGCAAATCAGACTGCAGTAGCCATTGTTGAGATATGAATTTGAGGCCGGACTTACAAGGGATACATTGCTCTTTTTGGAAGTTGGGCGGCTTCATCATTGTCTTTACAAGTTACCTCTTTGCTGAGTATAATTTTAATTTTGTCATCTCTTTTTCTTTCTTGACTGCTTTATCTTTTGCGTCTTTCATTTTGTTACGACGTTTCGCTTTACGCTTACATCTACGATCCTTGATCACTTTGATTAAATGTATATACAAATTTTTATGGCGTTTAGCCATCAGATAAAGTCAAGGGATATTACTGGATGTGGACAGCGCTGAACCAATCTTAAGGAGATCTATGTCCAGAGATGGGCTTTTCTGGGCAGATGATGGTGCTATTATGTAAGCACGGAAATGTAGAATGGGCCGTAAGACCATCACGCCGGCCGAATGCGGGTTGGTGGGTAGAAATGGTTACTGGACCAATAATGACTGGGACCAACGGCTTAAAGTGCCTTCCTTAGCACGGATGATTTCGAGATCACAAAGTTTTTGGTCACCCATCAAAGGCCTGACCATGGCGAAGGTAGCACTGTTTTCGATATCGAAAGCCAAAGCGCACAAAAATAAGAACGCTCTTGTTTTTATTGTAAGAGCTAGATATATATAAGGTTGAAAATTATTTCAATTTCATATCTGATATTTGAAAAGTGCATGGCGAATGCCATCAAAATCACAAACTAGATTTAAACTTTTCTACATTCTTTTTGTTATGTGGTTGTAAGATGCTTTTTGGGTTTTGGGTGACATCTGTGGCCAAGTGATTTGTGCCCCGGTGCGAGGTGTCGCCATCAAAGAATAATGATCCTTGGAAGTCTATCCTTTAGAGTCATAATTCTTTACAGTGTTTACTTGGAAATAAAGGCTAATTGGTATCGGAGTATGGAATATGTATTGTATATTGTATAGCTCGATGGCGTAGCTAGTTTTAGCTTTTATTATTGAAAACAAATCTACTTTCGCCATCCAGCCAGTAATCCTTGTATGGGTGATCAAAATTCTTCTTTACTTCAGAAAGCATTTTATGCTGTTGGCCCGGTCGCTATTTGCAACCGTTTCTACCCACCAATCCTCGTTGGGCCAGCGTGGTGTAACGCCCATGTTATTAGTAAACCAAACAACAATAGTATACGAATTTCCTTCATACATTTATTTCAGTTCTATATGGTTGCCGATAGGGGCGCTGATAGTTTTTTTTTTATATCTTCAAACATTCAAACCTATCAACTAGGCCCAATTTAAAATGCTTGAAAATTCATCACCCAAACATTTGCCCGGGGATCGAACCCAGAACCTCTCGAGATGGCGACGCCTAGAGATCGGCGTACAGACCACTCGACCACGGAGGTCGTCAATAGTAACAATAGTATACGAATTTCCTTCATACATTCTCGCCATCTCGAGAGTTTCTGGGTTCAATCCCCGGTGGGGGCAAATGTTTGGGTGAGGCTTTTGTTCTCCAGTCTTGGATGTTTATATAATAGGTTGGGGAAAAAGTTTCTTCGCATTTTTTAAGAAAATTCAAAACATTTTTTAATATAGTTTATTTACATTAAACTAAAGTATCTAGGTACCATTTTGTTCGATAACTTTTTGCCATCTTGTAGGTAGGGACATGATCCCATTGCTATAGAAATTTTGGGACTTCTGGTCAAAATACCGCGACAAGTGGTTTTGGCAGTCCTCTCGTGATGTTAACCTGACACTGCCTAAAGAATTCTGAAGAGACCGAAACAGGTGGAAATCTGAAGGTGCAAGGTCAGGACTATACGGTGGATGCATTAACACCTCCCAGCCAAACTCTCTTAATTTTTGCTGAGTGGCTAAAGATGTGTGAGTTCTAGCGTTATCATGATGAAAAACCACACCCCTTCTGTTGATTAATTCCGGCCGCTTTCTCTCAACTTCTTGCTTTAATCTCATCAGTTGTTCGCAGTAGAGTTCAGAATCGATGGTCCTACCTGGTGGTAACAGCTCATAATGAATAATGCCCTTCCAATCCCACCACACACACAGGATCACCTTGTTGCGAGTTAACCCGGGTTTCGCCACAGTCTGTGAAGCCTGACCGGCCTTTGACCACGACCTTTTTCGCACGTTCTTGTCGTACGTGATCCACTTTTCATCACCTGTTATCAGCTTCTTCAAAAATGGTTCGGTTTCATTACGTCGTAATAAAGAATCACAAATGAGTACACGGTTCATTAGGTTTCTTTCAGTGAGCTCGTGAGGTACCCAAATGTCGAGCTTTTTTGTGTACCCAGTTTTTTTCAAATGCGCCAAAACTGTTTTGTGGTCAATTCCCAGTTCTTCAGCAACGTCGTAACTACTGACATGCCGATCTTGCTCCACTTTTTCAAAAATGGCATCCATTTTATCTGTAATAGGGCGACCAGAGCGACGTGCATCTTTGACATCAAAATTTCCGGATTGAAAACGCTTAAACCAAATTTGTGCTACTCTCACAGATACTGCACTAGGTCCATAAACATCGCATATTTTTTTCGCGGCTTGCGTTGCGTTTTTACCTTTTTTGTAGTAAAATTTTAAAATGTATCGAATTTCTTCATTAGATTCACTCATCTTGGCGGTACGAAAAACAAATGAAAATCACACATTTTCCTAATTTGAATTTGGAATTATGTTCTTTAAAATTTAAACTTTCAATGATACCAAAACCAGCCAGATACAAATAGTATAGCCAAAGAGATTTTATTACAAGTTTATACATACTATAATGCGAAAAGACTTTTTCCCCAACCTAATATATTTATATATATTTAGGATATTTATATGTATTTATCTATTAAATATATTTATCCGTCATCTAGTGCCCGTAGCACAAGCAGCATTAGTTGCTTAAAATGGGGCTAGTTGATAGGTGTGAATGTCTAAAGATATTTATTTAATTATTTCAGTTCTATATGGTTGCCGACATGGGGCGCTGATAGTAACTGTATGGAGAAAAGTGGATAAAATCACAGATACCTAAATATTTACATAGATGAAACAAATGCATGTACGTACATACGTCGCGTATTCGAAAACCCAAACGCGCGTGAGGGTGCGCGTCGGAAACTCCGAATGGCTGCAAAAACGGAAAAAAATGCCTTGTTGTATGATATTTGGTGCAGGGGCATCGGCGGCATCGGTATCTTTCAATCAGTTTGGATCTCCAGTCTCAAAATTACGACTATGACGTCACAGTAGACGTTACGAGCTTGGTTTATTGTAATTGTTTGTATGGGGACATGATTGTTGAATTTACTTTACTTTACCATCAATACTCATGCTAGGGGCACTTCTTTCCTTCTTCTTTTTTTTTCTTAGACAACAATACTATGAAAGGGCAGCCAAAAAAAGACAAACCCTAAAATGTATTCATTACTTCTTTACCATTAACCTCAAAATAACTTACCAAACTTTTTCAGACAGACACGTTAAACAAAGCTAAACAACACAGAATACTCTAGTAATATATCCCGCAACTGCCACCGGTTTATCTCCGCTCACACTTTTTGCGTCATCCAACCCGACGAATAGGCTTTAGCTTTGAAAGCCTTTTTTATTTAAACACAAAGCATTTTTGACAAGGGATTTTACGGTGATTGACATATACCTGGCATTTAATATTTTTTTCATACTAGTTTATTGTGCATGATTTTTTGTCCGAAAACACTTTCGCTTTTCGGGTGAAAAATTGTTTGGTCGTGAGTTGAGCGATTTTAAAATGGCATGGCAGCTTAGATTTGGACATTTTTTCACGGCGAAAGGAATTTTGAAGATTATTGTTAGGAAATAACGATACAATCACAATCAAACTATATTCGACCTTTTAATCTGAAAACCATGGTCCCCTTTTGGGAGCCACTTAAGGCGAGCACGAAAAAGAGATATGTGATCGTTTATACGAACCCCAACTATGAACCGTATTCCATTGTTAATAAAGCGCTCAAGTTTACAGTTAATTGCATTCTAAAAGTTACATACAAAGAAACTCCACGTCGCACTAGGCTCTTGTTATTCATCAGCGAATTTACAAGTGATATTCGATAAAGACAAATATAATACTTTGAATCCAGTGGTCGATTACACATCCAAAAAAAACAAAAGAAATAAATATTGAAATTGTAATTAGTATATACCTTCAACTTGATTGGCTAATATAATCTTTAATTTTAAGATTTTGCCCTAATTGAAAATGTAATTATTAATTACAACCATTTTATTCCCCAACAGAATAATCTGAACTGTAATCTATCTTTGAATAGTGCTAATCTATCCTTTTCAAGCCAACTTACTGAGTGATAAGGATAGCTAACGGCCAATATCTCCGTATTACTTAAAAGCCAGTCACCTTCCAATGCCTTCCAGAACCTTCAGGTAAAAATTTAAGGTTCATTTTGACTCCTCAAAAAGATACGACCGGCCGTGGGCGATAAATCAAAAAGGAATCTCGTCGCAATATAAGAAAGTATATATCAAAGAAAGGGTAAAACAATCTACTGGTACTGGTGGCAAAATATCTAAAAGAACATCGCCGAAAGAAAAATAGAACTTATTCGAGCGGAATAAGGAATGTTTATTAATAACACAGATTTTCTTTTGTAGTTCGGTGAGACGCTATTATTTAAAGACTGAGACTTATCGACTCTTTAAGATGTGTATTTTTTTAGTCGTTCTAAAATAATAAGTGAATTCCATTCTCTTTAATCTTTGAGCTGAAGGTATTTTTAAAAATCTTTTTACTCTTAAGTTACCTAAGTAATAACATACATCTCAAGTTAACAAAGAACGAAAATTATTCCATCCGTCTTTATATTTATCAAGCCGTAAGGGCTAACAACGACTGCACTCAAAATAAACTTAAAACATATTATCCATTTGCTACGAATGTCCCTTTTTCCACAAATCCTTCTTAAAAGATTTCGCACTTTACTCCGCAAGAAATAAGACTTATAATTGAATGTAGAGAGATCTCTAAAATTGAAAATATCAAATGCACATTTGTCGCAGTTTGTTATACGATCTCGGAAGCATCCCTCAAGCGGAGGAAGTACCAGGCGACAGAGCGTACTGAATTCGCCAAAGAATAATATTTTGTGAGTAAATTCTTTTTAAAAGTGCCTCCTTGTCTTCGTCGAGGTTTTTTAACTTGCCATTTATATTTCTGTGCATAATTCCATTTTTAAATTCAACTCCGTGCGTCGAGAAGTTTTTAAATTTATTCCTTTTTCTGTGTCGGTATTCATTAAGGAGGATTTATTTTGGTTGAATTATATTTTTGAGGCATCATCTCATTGCTGCGAGCTTTTCTCTTTTCGTGAAATCCTGTTTAAGCTGTGTTAATCTTGTTTCATCCTTGCTTAACTATTTCTAAAAAGCGTCTAGTTTCTATGACTCATTCCTTAAAACAAAGGCAGTTTTTATTTAAAATACTCGTAAGATTTACTAAAAATCTACTACTGCGACTAACATACCTTCCAGCTTTTTTTTAACATTATTGCCTATGTCCAGTTCTGGTTCAATTTCTGGTTCAATTCGGATTAGTCAGTAGAAGCAATATACGAAAACAACGTCTTCGTCCGAAACACGGAGAACTCTTCTTTTGGTCACCAATCCAAAATAATATATAATATTCTCAAACATTCACACCTATCAACTAGTCCCATTTTAAGTAACTAAATGCTGCTTGTGTTACGGATTCTAGATGACGGAAAAATATATTTAATAGATAAATACATATAATTATTCAGAATATACATAATATTATACATATATAATGAACATCCAAGACTGGAGAACAAATGTCTGAAAATTCATCACCCAAACACTTGCCTCCACTGGGGATCGAACCCAGGACCTCTCGAGATAGCGACGCCTTGAGACCGGCGTACAGACCACTCGACCACGGAAGTCCCACGGAAAATAACCTTTAATTGATCAAGGTAACCTTTAACTTTGATTACAATAACAAAACCAAACCTCTTTTCACTGAAATTTGGTCTGTATTTACTGTTTTGATAAGAACAAATAAAATTAATACAAAATATTGACACTAAACTCGAAATCAAACTGAACTTTGAACTCCCTTATTTCTTAGCCAATTAATTAAAACTTCGAAATGTATTCAAACTAGAGATAACATAAGAATACCTTTACGTTTATAATCAAAGTTTCGGTAGTTAAGATACTCTAACGAACTTTACGAGGTTTCTGAGACCCGGTTCTGTAAAACATTGTTTTAATTTTAACATTTGCAAATTGATTAAATATGAATCGTTTGAAATATGAGAGAGTTTGTTACTACACGGGTACTAACTGGAGAGTTATACTTTGTTATTGAACCAGTTTTTATTACAAGCAATTTGTGTTTGTTAGAATTTGTACTGTAGTTTCATAGGTCAGGTGCAGTCTAGTACAAAAATATGAATATACATTTTAGAGATGACAGTCTGTATTTCTTTCTAATAATAATAAGTTATGTCTCTCCTCATGGAGAAACACATGAGAAACACATGAGGAGAATGGGCTGTAACACCACCACGCTGGCCCAATGCGGGTTGGTGGGTAGAAACAGTCGCAATAGCGACCGGGACCAATGGCTTTACGTGCCTTCCGAAGCACGGAGGACTTCGAGATCACAAAGTTTTGGTCACCCATTCACGGCCTGATCATGGCGAATGTAGCTTTGTTTTCAATCGAAAACCAAAGCATATTAACCACTACGCCACCGAGCTACTAAAAATAACCAGTAAATGACAACTGGTAACATAATTTTGGAGTTGACTGTACAATGTATTAAAATTTGATCATGTAATTGGATCATCGGTATTGCAATGTTTTAAGAATCAGTAAAACAAATATTAATGAGTTGTTAATTGCGTACTAAAATCAATTTACGGTTTTTTTTATTTGTAGTGTCCTGGGCCAGTCAGGCCCTGGCAACGTCACTGCTACCTGAAAAGATCTATTGTGACTGCCCCTACCTGCTTACAGCACTTCCCCAATCCCTACGCTGATCATGTTGCTAACGGTTGTTCATGCGTCATGCCTGTGAACAGGTGCTACTGTCGGTGTCTGGTCAACTAATGCTTGTCTGGTTGGTAGAAATTGTCTAATTAGTAACATTTGCTTCAGGACAGTATGGCGCGGCAAGTAGTTATTTATCGATATGTAGATACTGCTTCTTTAGATTATACTTTAGACTATGTGTACCTGTTTGTGATGGAAAATGTGGTAAACTGCAGGATATTTTTTAAAATAAGTACCTATTTTTTCTTTTAAACTTCATTGACGTTGTAGTTTATGACATTTTTTAAAATGATGCTTATGTAAAGGGAGGGTTGAAACTTGCTGAGTTTCTTGCCCGTTCTTCTCAGAACAAGGCCTCCTGGTAGTTTTTGTAAACGGATGGCGTAGTTTTTTTCTCTTTCACGTAATATTGTAAAATGTTTATGACATTCATAAGCATGCGCTAAGACGCATCTAAACTGAATAAATGCTTTTGAATTTTGAATTTTTTTGAAGTAATAAGTAATATAAAGGACATCATTCAAAATGGGCATTTTTTTGTACTACTACTGTCACGTGACGATAAAAAAGATGAAAAATTATTAATTTAACTGTTTTCGATGTCATTAATGTAAGTTTTATGAATTTATTCGTCTGTGAAACTGTTTATTTGTCGATTTACAAAGTAATAAAATAGTCTATGGTTGCACGTAAAAAGTCAGTAAAAAAAACTGTTGGTTGAATTTTAGTTATTTTATTCAGTTAACGCTCTTAATTCAGTTTTCCCATACAAATAGGAAAAGAGGACTCATATACTTAGTTTTCTTTTCATAAACATTGATGACATATTATTTTTAACTTCTTCTTCATTACGTTTTTTTATTTTTGAATAGTTTTAAAAAACCAAAGTATATTAGAAAAATATATGCACAATAAGTAATAAGTTTAAAGCAAGGCCAGCGTTCCATAGAAACTATTATGGTTGATGTCATTTATAAATGACGTGAACTCAATAAGCCTTATTCCAATTCCAGTACTAAGTAAGACTTGGTTTAAAAAAGTTTCTACATCCATTACTACAAAGCAAAATATCGTACTTTTAAAACAAGTTTTATAAATACTATTGTTTGAATTAATTTCTCACTTTATACTTTTTTCTTGTTCTTTTATTTTACACCCTTTTTAGAACTCACTGACAGACTTTACGAGAATCATAAACTCCTACAACAAAAGACGATAATCTATAGTTATTAATATAGTAAAACTGTAGAGGTCAAATGTCTGTGCATAGAAGACAATGCTAAAAATCAAAGAGGGAAAATAAAAAAAAAACTTTTTTATTTTTGTATCTCTGCCTGTTCGTCTGTTTGTCTGTTTGAACGACTAATCTCCGAAATAGCTGAACCGTTTTCAATTAAATTTTGCATGGTGATACCTTATATCCCTGGTCAACATCTTAGATAATTTTTTATTCCGGTTCCCGTGGGATAGTTAAAAAACCAGTAACCGCGGACGATGTTGCTGGAAACAGCTAGTTAAACTACAACATTGATTAAAGATATAGATGAACACATTAAACTAACGTACGGACGATTTTTATTCGCAAAGATCAAGAATGTTCGTATATTATACAAAATATCTTTTTATTCAATTCTAATCCAAATATGTTAGCTGATAATCCGCTAAGCGCCAGCCCGAATTCATCCATCATAACGTTATTATTATATTTTTTATTCGTTGCTCCTTGTTCAACTTACTGATTTATAACAAATAGCCCTTCGCATGATGTATGGATGGATTACAGCCATCCATCTAATTCTGTCGATAGGCAGTTTAGGGTCTCCGTACATTTACTTTAAGGGGCGAAATAATGTCAGAAAAGATTTAATGGTGTGACCTGTAACTCTTGAAAGGTTGGGTTATAAGATGAAGTGTAGGTTTATTTGGTTTAAGTTAGACCGAATATTATATTGGGTCAGATTGGGCCAGCTCGCATTGGGGCAGTGTACTAGTGTTATGGCCCTACTCCTCATGGGTTTCTCCATGAAGGAAGCCTAAGCCCAGTAGCGGATTGGCATACCGGAACCGACGGCTTAACGTGCATTCCGAAGGACAAAGCAACTCGAGATCACAAAATTTTGGGCACCCATCCTAGGTCAGACCATGACAAATGTAGCTTTGTTTTCAATATCACTACGCCACCGAGCCTGAGGTGAGTATGTATTTTATTGTGTGAATATAATGCTTTGTGTGAATAAACAAAAAATCCTAACAAAAGCAGTACTTTATTCCGATATCCCAAATACCTCAGTCCCCATGCCCGGGGCTTGTTTATCGAGCTCCGTTATTCCGGCAACTGTACCTTTCATATTTTCCCAGACATCAACTTTGACGAAAAATTATGGAATTTGTTAGTGTCGTCTTTGTTTGGTGTGTAAATTATTGGCGAAGTTGGATGCGATTGTTTGCAAAAATATTATTATGTTTGTTAGATTACGTCTCTCTATTACTAGGTGAAATAAATAGGTAATATTAATATGTAGTGAAGGGCAGAAATGGATATAATATATCGGGGACACACACGCCTATTACTTAGCGGTAGGTACGATCCGTAATCATGATTCCCCTCGGCAATACAGGTAGTGAAATAACTAGATATACTGACAAGGTTCAAGAGATTTGATTATAAATATTATTATTTGACATGAATTTTTCTGTCTTTCGGTGAGAAACTAGAATAAAATTCATCACGCCTCTTTCCCTGAAGGGGTAGGCAGAGGTTTTAAACACCCACATTTCGCCAGATATGTTAGGTCCCTATGTAACAGAAGGCGAGCCTGTTGCCATGCACAGGGCACAATGTGAGGCAAGCTTTATTAACAATGAACTGTACATAAGTTTTATTCAAACTCAGTGGTACAGGTGGTGGGATCGAACCCGCGTTTCCCGCGGCCTCTCGAACGAGTAGTGCCCCGACCGTCCCAACTCGGCTACCGCTGCTGCTAGAATAAAATTAATTGCTGCTAGAATAAAATAAATGACAACCTCCGTGGTCGAGTGGTCTGTTCGCCGGTCTCAAGGCGTCGCCATCTCGAGAGGTTTTGGTTTCGATCCCCGGTGAGGGCAAATGTTTGTGTGAACAGGCATTTGTTCTCCAGTCTTGGATGTTTATATATTTATGTATATCATATTCTGAATATTTATATGTATTTATCTATTAAATATAATTGTCCGTCATCTGGTATCCATAACACAGGCATTAGTTGTCTAGTATGGGCCAGTTGATAGGTGTGAATGTCTGAAGATATTTATTTATTTATTCTTATTAAACAAATGCCGTCACCAGCCTACATGAAGTCCCGAAACTGGGCACTGGCCTTCCTATATGAAGAAACATGAGGAGATAATCCGGGAAACTCGAGCACTCGAGATCACAAAATTTTGGTCACCCCGAGGTCTTCATTTCAGAAGTTATTTATTATTATTCATTATTCCACTAGAGTGCTAGAACTAGATATTCCCGTATTGTTTGTCCAAACTTTGGTCGTAATCTCAACATCAAGTTGTTTAAGCCCAATATAACAGAATTTAAACAGTTCAAAGTTCAACTAATTTAAGCGAAATTAAATGTTTGCATGACTTGACCACTTTTCCAAGGCAAAGTTCCTCTTCGTCGAATCGGGATTAGGGAGGGGACGATTTATCGATCACAGTATACCGATTTGTGTTTGCGTCCGGCGTTTGGTTATCGCCAACTTAGTTGTTGTTTAACATTGGATTACTAGAACAATAGTACAGTAAGAAAGAGTTAGTTAGGCATCTAATTGAATTCGTAGAGCATTTGTACTTTCTAATTTTATGACGTACAAATTAGTTGTACGCACATAAACAGCAGATACATTTTTGTGGTTTTCAATTACGCTTTCCGTTTTACTTAAGTATCATTTTTTTTTCTTTTTTTTAGGTCAAATGTCTCTCTGCAAAACTGGTCATAGAAATCATTGGGGAACCACCACGTCAACTGGCTACGGCAACGGGCTTTTGCGTCTTACGAAGCAGATAAGATCTTAAAAGGCCTTATATATTATTGATTTCCAGAATAGTTTGGTTTTACATTATACAATACTCAATCTAAATTGAAAAGTGTGGTTTAAAACATCGACATACCAAGTTTCAGTGTCAGCCCTCCCTAATCGAGATTAAAAAACCAGGCGATACCTAATTAAAGCTGTGTTTGGGAAACGAGATTTTACCGGTTTTACGGTTTTTATCTCGAATTCACCGATAATTGACCTTTCGATTTAACCAGTTCTTTCTATAAGTACAGAGATTTGTTATGCTGCTGTTCGTTGAGTCGTAAACGGTGCATGGTCCAAAGCTTGGTTTGAACCAAAAGAGTATTTCGTTTAGCATCGTTTATTCTACTTTACGATATGAATTGCTTTTAACTCTTTGATTTTGTGTTTTTCGTTAAAATTCTATACTGAATGTGAACTTTTTTTTTATAGTATAGGTGGCAAACGAGCAGGCGGGTCACCTGATGGTAAGTGATCATCGCCGCCCATGGACATTTGCAACACCAGGGGCGTCACTCATTCGTTGCCTTTCAGATGGGAGTACATTCTTTTTTTTAAGGCTTGGAGGTCGTATCGCACCGCGAAAACTGCAGGCGACAAGGAGTTCCACAGCTAAGCTGTACGCGGAAAGAAGTGACGAGGAAAGCGTACAGTTGTGTATAGCCAGGCATCTAGGTGGTGGGGTTGGAAGGCTTGACGCAATGATCGATGGCGGAAGCATATGGTCAAACTTGTTGGTGTTATTTATTTTATTTATTTATTTATTTATAATAATACAAAAATCTTATACTAATCTTACAAATCAATTCAGGGACATGACAGGGGCATGACAGGGATATCCCCTGAACTGGCACTTATCCTGTTAAGGAACGAGACACAATAGATTTCCTATTGTGTCTACAAATAAATCAGATGATGATGAGATACCTCACAATATTTGAATGCGATTAGTGTGTAGTCTAGTGTAATTACGTGTATATATTTAAGTTAATATTTCCTTTTGTGCTACATTATCTTTGTGAATCTCTCTTTCAACGGTTTGCTTGTTGCTCGCTACTTAACATTATTATTATTATTATACTCTTTATTGCCAAAGAACACATGGTTACATAAAAATAAAAATAACACAATGTATGCAATGGGCGGACTTATCTCTAATAGAGATGTCTTCCAGACAACCCACAAGGTACAGTGAATAAATAAAATAAATACAGCAGACCACAAATGACAATCACTAGTAAAAGAGAAGACATAAGCGATATCCACTAAATATATACCCACCACCATATACCTATACACACTAATACACACCATACATAAATACAATTTTCTTCTGAACGAAAGCTTTTATTCAGTATCCGAGTATACAAAGGCTATAGGTACTGTTTCAGTCACGAGTCGAAATCTAATAGATGAGATTATATTTATGTATTTTACTTGTCCAGATAGATGAAGATACTTCATTATGAGAATCGTTTTACAATATCGAGATGATCCGCTAAACCTTTGAAGACTTAAATAAAAATATCAAAGTTTTGTTGAAACGTAAGAGTCTTTTCCTATTTGCATCAGAAAGGGTACAATAAAGTAGTTGTCAGTATAACAATTTTACAACGTTTTTTACTTTAAGGCGGTTCCCACACTGATTGCGATTCTCCAACACGCATGGGCGCGTGTTCGAACGCACCTAAGCGCGTAACTACAAAAATTTTTTTGCTGATGATGCGGCAATTGCGTATACCTTTCCACATCACAACAAATCCTATTTAGAGCTCTATCTAACAGTAAACAGCTTTTTGTGAAAAGCGTTATTATTCCTTCAATCATCGGAAAGTGTAAGTGCGGACGCAGGATCCGCTCGTGTATTTTAGCCACAATAATCGAGGACTCGGTATGGCCAAGGGAGTAAAAGTTCGGAAGGAAGATTTATATTAATTTTTTACATTAGTTTAACTTGCATCTGTAGTGAAGTAACCATCACAGGGTCTTCAAGAAAATATTTTTTTTTATATTTTGTAATTACTTTATCACATAGACTACTTAAAACTGTTTAGGAAATTTTAATTTGAACATCCTCGTACAGCAGTCCTAATGTACCATGCAAACTTAAACTGTTTTTTTATCATTGAAACAGATAAGAGATCTGTCAACTCAAGTTCCATAAAAATTTACTGCATATTTCTCTCAACTATGCTCTGTTCATTGAAAACTCGACGGATAAACTTTTCAGACGAAATATATACGGTTCGATCGCTTTATTTTACATAAACGATTGTACTCGACCGAAGAATTTTGCGGTGTAATTGAGTCCGAATGGAGAATAAAAATGAAAACCTTAGAATAAGAATGACTGAGAAATAACAAGCTGATGACAATGTCAAGAGCGAACAAGCTAGTTAATACAATGTTTTCCTAAGTGCGATAGAGATAGGTATACTATTTTCTGTCCTTATTAGAGTTCGTGTTTTTGTTTGTCTGACACGTACCGTATGTGCCAAACAGTAATGTGTGTTTCTTTGTGTCGTCGTGAAATATTGCGTTTTGGACTGTAATTATTGATTACCATACAAGTATTTAATGGGTTTTACTCCACTACCTTTATCAACAATGGTACAGTGTTGCATTATCGGCTATAAAAGTCGCAGTGAACGAAAACACGAAAACATAACGTTTCACACGTAAGTCCCATATTTCATCATTTATCTAAATCACTAAGTGTACTAGATACCGCTTATTTACATTAAATCGTGTACAAAATAGCGTGAAAAATACGATAAATAGCGAATGAAAATTTATTGCTTTATCGTTTTTGCCGACTAAGAAAAAACGTCAACGAAAGTCAAGTGTTATCTGAATTTTGCCGGGTTTTATGCGTTTTAGGGATACCTGTCAAAGAAAATGTAAATTACCCATTCTGAAAGGGAAATATTTAAAATTAGTTATTTTAAATATTCTTAGTAGATTTTCTACCTACACATTTTGCACGTTTTGCACACTAGAAACATAGCCTGGTACATTAAAGATATTTTAAATTTTTAAACTTTGTTTTGCCACCAGGCGGGGATCGAACTATCACCGTATGCTAGACGGCAGCCTTATACAAACATTATAATGTTTATATTATTTATCTATATTTTAGGTTCCCTAACGATGAGAAAGTGCGTGATGAATGGGTAAAATCTACTGGAAGGCTAAATTGGAAGCCAACTGCAAAAACTCGCATGTGCTCTAAGCATTTCGAGAGCCGATTTTTTCGCAAGACTACGCTCTGTTTATTGTCCCAAGAAAAATAAAATAAAATAAAAAATAATAACGTATTTATCATAAAGTCATCCATAATCTATGATAAAAACGTTCAATTGTGATCTGCTTTCCTACTCTGTAATGTAATGTTGACAAATCAATATAGATTTAAAACAACGTCAATTATGATGACAAAAAATTACAGAAATCCAATTCATATGCATTGAAATTTGGTTAGAGAGTAGGGCAGCTGATGTTTGCTTAAAATAATAATTAATGAAAATATTCCTAAGTACTTAAGTAAGAACGCGTTGAGATCAAAACTGTTAACCAGTCAAAAACCGTTTAAAATTTTTAAGTAGGAAATAACAGACAATAGTATTTGACGGTGCAAACTCCCGAAATTGAATGCTGGCAGTTTATGCAGCGGTGGAAAGTTGGCAGTTTATGTAGCGGTGGAAAGTTGGCAGTTTATGCAGCGGTGGAAAATTGGCAGTTTATGCAGCGGTGGAAAATTGGCAGTTTATGCAGCGGTGGAAAGTTGGCAGTTTATGCAGCGGTGGAAAATTGGCAGTTTATGCAACGGTGGAAAGTTGGCAGTTTATGCAGCGGTGGAAAATTGTCAGTTTATGCAACGGTGGAATGTTGGCAGTTTATGCAGCGGTGGAAAGTTGGCAGTTTATGTAGCGGTGGAAAATTGGCAGTTTATGCAGCGGTGGAAAATTGGCAGTTTATGCAGCGGTGGAAAATTGGCAGTTTATGCAGCGGTGGAAAGTTGGCAGTTTATGCAGCGGTGGAAAGCTGAAAGATTTTTCAACAAACTTACTGAGATGCTCAGTGTTAACCTTTCTCAAGGATCTTCACAACCATTCAATGCACGAACACAATTTTAAAACACTATAATGACCAGGTTTTCAAGGAGAACCAAAATCCTCATTTTTTTAAATTATTGAAATTTTAACAAGAACACAAATTTATAGAAGAAAAGGGAATTCAATCATGAATAATCTTAACTTATAATGAAAACAGGTACACTGTTTCTCAAGGCTCTCCTCGAAACAGCGGGCATTGTAAAGTTACAAATGATATCAACAAATATTTCTTGATTTCATTGGGCAATTATGGAAGATTTCTTAGCTGGTTCTTTTGTAGCTAACATACCAGCCACTGCTGCAATGAGCAGGTAATCAAAGGGAACCATTCTTCTAATTGATGTTTAATTAAATAACAAAAATAAACAAAATATAATTCAATCAAGAAAAATTATAATGTATACCTTTCTCAAAGCGCTGCGCGCTGCTTGAACCAGCGGAGCGGCATTGTAAACTTATATATTTATTGATTTCATTCGGTATGGAAGTTTTTCTTAGCTGGTTCTTTTGTAGCCAACTTGTCCTTTCCGTCGACTGCAGCGGAGCTATATTGCAAGACAAATTGTGAGTCCACTACTACACGTTTTGAGATACTCCCGGGAATGTTAACGGATTAGATACTGAAAAGTATTGGTTGGTTTATTGTTACTTTATTGATGAGCGACGAACTTTATTGATGAGCCAGAATTTGGATATTGAAAAAAATCCTCGCTATTGTTATTAGTAGTATATATCAATAACAGTCATCGTTAGTCCATTGCTGGCCATAGTCGTAAGAACATGCAAAAAGGAATGAAAAAAATATTAACTACAAATATTATAATTATGAAGATTGGTATCAGAAAAATGAAGGTTTTCGGAGGGTTGTAGTTTTTCCTCCGAATAATTTGTAATGATTACGCTACTTAATAAAACAATATTGATAAAATATCAATAGCAGCACACTTTTTATCCAACGCATCTAACCTTTTTTCCGAAGGGGCAATTTATATTGAGGACAAATAAATAAATCTCACTACTATAAAAACCTTAATGTATCCACACATCAAAGCCCCATTTTAGATGTCTTTATTCAATATAAGGTTGCAGGGTTAAATGTTCGTAAAGTCAAAACATTGTGTAACGCACAAGTTTTACTTGAAACTTTCAGTACCTTTTGTAAAAGGAATGAGCCTTAACATTATTTACTATATAAAATCGTGGGTCGATAAAATTATATAGGTTCCTTGTGATGAAAATAAGGTGAGAGTAAACCAACATTTGTCGCTCGTGATCCGCTCCTTCAATTTTATTCAGCCGCTTAGTAATGTTTTTGTAGGACAGATTAGGGAATGTGTTTGTGTTTCTTAATTGATTAATTTTAGGGTTGATTTCGTAGTACATTAAAGTGGACCGTAGAAATGTGTCGCTCGCAACTCCTCCACTCCTCAGTTTTGTATACATACCCAGATCATGGAATTCTCTACAGGCGCTCTCTCTATGTGTTCCTTCCAATCAACAACATGGGATCCTTTACAAGAGGCGTGAAAGGGCATTCAGCAATGTGGAAGTAATGTGAAGGTGACTAAGTGTCCTTTTAAAGAAAAGAAACAGTAATATTTAAAAAATTCTACCAATTAAGTGATTTGAACCAGTATGGCGACAACAATGACAGGAACCCAAAAAAAAATCCTCAACATCAAAACATAGATAATAACGTAGGGTAATTAAAAAAAAGTGTAGTGAGAGTCATAATTATTACAGATACTTTAGTATCACTTCATAAGATAAATATTAACAAGCGACACACTAATTTCGTTCCTTCAAAATCTAAATTAGAGGGAGGATGTTACGTACGATCCTCTGTAATATTCTTAGTAAAATTCGATCTAGGTTTTTGTTACTTTAATAAAAATAACGAGATGAAATAAGTAAGAGAAGAGAGTACGATATTAGTCAGCATTTAATACAGTAACATTAACGAAACAAAGACTCCGCTATCTTGGACACAACAATTTATGTGAGACATTTAACATGGCACTGTGTGGTAAGCGAAGCGATTTTAGAATTTCAAATTATTTCATTATTATATGAATTCGTTTAATTTATTTACCAAAAGACATTTAAGTCTTTTGGTTACTTTCGTATCAAAATAATCCTAATTACATTATATCGAATTAGTATCAGGTTAATTTTATCTATAGAGTGCTACAAGAACAACCATAAGTTCACTTTTCTTTAACACTTCTTACATAAGTTTTCTTACTACGTTTACTCTTTCTGCTATTTTTTCTCTTTGTTGCGATCGGCACAAAATGTCCTCATCTAACACACTATTCTGTCCCTCGTCAACTCTACATCCACCTCTTATCTATTCATATCATATTTCATCTCTTTTGCCACGTCTGTCCTTAGCATTGTTCTTGTTGATTAATATGACATTCATTCTTTCTCATCACGTGCCCGTTAATCTATGATCTTCTTCTTCCATTGCACTTGCTTCTTAATTTTTTGAGTCGGTTTTGTCAAACAATAATTATTCCAACAAATGGTCAACTATTAGTTTGATTATGATTATTCGATATCTTTTCAAGTATCTAAATGCTTGCAGGAACTATACAATACATTAAGAACTTTTTTGAATTCGTATTGAACAGAACCCGCTTCACCTATCACAATGCATCACCTTTACGACCTTATACAATTCAATGGAGTCGGCATTGATACTAAATACCTATCTGAAATAACACAGGGCTGTAACTTTTATATGTGTATTGTTTAGAGAATATTTCCGTCGTTCCGTTACTAACTGAATGAATGCATTTGATTTATAGACCTTGTTCGCCTTTGTTATTGTTAGGGCAGACGATAAAATATCCAGTTCGATTCTAAAAACCTTATCCTTTTTACAATAAAGGTCAAATTTGTATCTTTGACCACCTCTCTGGTCTAGTGGTTCACACCCTCGGATTTTGATTGGGAGGTCCGGGTTCGATTCCCACGGGGCCCACCTGCTGATGCCCACCGTCTCACCTAAATTTGTCGCCACAATAACAATGTTATAAGCATTGTTGTGTTCCGGAAATCAGAGGTAAGATTCTCCAGCCAGTTCCTCAGTTGTTGAGGAATAGAGGTGAAGTTCGCTTGCACCTTCGGCCTTTTTGTCACTTACCATCAGGAGAGATTCATCTCAGGTAAGCTAAGTAAGATACCTGTTATATATTATTATAATCTAGATAAAATTGACGATTGATTGGGTGCGCTATGATTTGTAATATCGTTGTTAGTTTTGCGGTTTTGTACTGATGTTGTCTGTGACATGAATTGGGATTAGTTGTTTTAAGCACAGTAAAATAAATATTTTAATCCATACTAACATTATAAATACGAAAGTAACTCTGTCTGTCTTGCTTTCACGTCAAAACTATTTAAACAATTTAACCGAAATTTGGTACACAGATAGTCTAGAGCCTGAGAAAGGATATCCCGATATTCCCATGGGAACGGGTGGCATGCGGGTGAATGTTAAAAAAATTTATAATGCCTCGCAAATGCCTCCCAGAAAAACGATGGACATCACTATGAAATTTACGCCACTATGAACTTTGCTTCTAATAATAGAGTAGGAGTAAATTTTAATTCCACCAATTGAGCTGCTACTGTTCCAATTTGAAAAAATCTTTCAGTGTTGAATAGCCTATTTAGTGAAGAAGACTATAGGCTACATACCATCACACTATCTCAAAGTAACTATTCTACGCGGACGGAGTCGCGAGCAAAAGCTAGTACAATATTATAACACATCATGCTTATATTCCCATGCCGGGTTAATCAGAGCTTTTGGCAACTTTACAGCAATTAAAATGTTTATTTGATTTTGAATTTGAATCCACTTCAATTTCAATTACTTTGTAATATATAATTACCTTGTAAATTTGTTTTTTCAACTGTTAAATAAACTCAAGAACAGTCGACGATTTCTTGTCAAGGTTTCCGTTGAATATAAGCATTTTGTAGACAGAATTTTATTTTTGTATATCTGATCGTTAGCTCGTCCCAAATGCCGTAACACAAGCATTACAGTGCTTAATTTGTGACAACTCTCCTTTTCTCGAGGGAGAGGTTTACCTTAACCTTTACCAAGGCCGTAAAGTCTTGAAGCACAGTTGGTGTCAAGTTGGTGTCAAGTCGGTGGGAGTCCGACATAACCTCTGGCCCGATGGGTATCCAATGAGGGAATCACCACCTCCTCTCTCCGCGCATGGGGAGGTAGAGAGAAAGAGACCCCCCCTTTGAGGGTCGGAAGAAAAATTAAGCTTAATTTGTGCTGAATTTTTTCAATAAATTCGCCCTTGTGCCCTATACCCTTCAGTATGCCATTCCTTTTGTACTTTTGTCTTTTAATGTGTTTTCCTGCTCATAATTTGTGTACAATAAAGTGTTAAGTAAATTAATAATAAATCCTTATTCCTCTTCTTCATCTTCAGCCTATATACGTCCCACTGCTGGCCACAGGCCTTCCTCATACAAATAAACACATGGGGAGTTTGGGCTGCCACACCGCAATGCTGGCCCAGTGCGGGTTAGTCTGTAGGAACGGTTGTAACAGCAACCTGGACCAACGGCGTAACGTGCCTTTCGAAGCACGGAAGAGTTCCAGATCGGAAAGTTTTGGTCACCCATCCACGGTCTGACCATGGCGAAGGCAGCTTTGTTTTCGATATCGAAAGTCAAAGCGTGCACGACAACATCTAGCTCCTCACTCAACCACGCTCCTCAACCCATCGTACCGTCAGTTCTTCTTTAAAAATGTGACTACTAGAAGCTCTGAAAGGCTGCCACTGTACTTCGTTGGTCGACTCTTACATAGGACCAACAAAGCAACCAATTATAATATGCGGTTAGAATAATTCGTAGATTTTTAATCATAATATAAAATTTTCTTCTCGTAAAAATAAAAGTTACGGTTGCTACTTTCACGTCGTAAGTACTATCAGCACCGTAACAAGTGAGGAATTTCCACCAAAAACGCCTCAAATAATACAAATTTCACCGGCCTTTTTGGGCGTATCTTTTTATTTTTTATTTACATACGCGTTTCATTACACAGAACCGTGACACCGCATATTTCAGAAGCAGAGTCCGCTTACCTCAATATTACATCTCCACGGTGTATTTATGCCGGCAAATGAACAGAAAGCACGAAGCTTACTCGGATTCCTTTAAATTTAATCTTAAGCAAGATAAATCTGGCCATTAAAATATTCAAATCTTGTTCATAACGGGCCCAACTTAATGTGACTCGTTAAAATTTCAACTACGGCTCTTTCACTTTTGTAATCTAGATGATTGGGGTTTATTACGTTCGGGAGATTGATTTGAATAATTCTGGAACGAATTTTATAATTTTCAGTCGAACTGAGTGATTGTCTTGATGAGTTGAGGATTTAGGTAGGTACCTTAATTTTTCTTGGAATTAAAGTTCGTTCTCAAAATTTGGTGCTTTTGAGTTGAATATTCGTTGCTCGATGTAATAACGTTATAACGGCGAAGTGAGTCTTGCACGTCTTGTGTGTAAAGGCACAAGCACACAAGGGACTACTTAAATCAAAAATTATATTAATATTCATATTTTATATGGTATTTATTTCAACATCGATCTACTTACAATCATCCGCTGCTGGACCAAGGACTCCCTAAGACAATTAAGTTCTCGGCCGCTCTTAGCTCACTTAGCTCACTAGTCACTAGGTACGAAAAAATATAAAAATATCTCAATCAGGTGATATTGTGATCAAACGCTTTCATTATTCTTAAAAAAACTGTTGTTTAAGCCTATGGCTATAAAAATTCCCTTGTTAACAAGGAAGCCTTATAGTTTCGCCAAGTCCGTCTATCTGTCCGCGGATAATCTGTGACCTTGAGCACTAGAAAGCTAAACTTTGATACCAATATGTATATCAATTACGCCGATAAAGTGGTAAAGTAAAAGTTTTATTAGTGTACCTCCCCTACACGTAAAGTGGAGAGTATTTTTTTTCAATCCAACCCTAACGTGTAATATACTTATTTGGGGAAAGTTATTGAAAATTAAAAAAGGGTTTCTAAAATTATTTCTTGATATTAATATTTTCGGAAATAATCGCTCCAGAAGTAAACATTTTTCAGATACAGAAGTATTCAATACTAGCTTTTGCCCGCACTTTCGTCCGCGTGGAATACTCGTAGTTACACTGGGATAGTCTGATGTTATATAATCTTTCTCAATAAATGAGTTACCACTGAAAGACTTCTCAATACAGACAAGTAGTTCCTGAGAGCGCGTTCAACCAAACAAACAAACAATTATCCCTGCTTGATCGTTCCAACATCAACCGGCATATTCTCATACTTTCTATTGGGTCCTTACCTATGAAATTGGAGTATTATCTCTTAGTATTTTGTCTGTAACTATTAAGATTCAGAGTATTCCTAAAAAATAATTACCTAGTCTAAAAATAGACTATATTTTTGAGCTCTTTTGATTTGTTTTGATAATTTGTTGTAAGTTTAATTGTGTTAAAATTGGACACGGAGACAACTCTTTTTAAGTGCCTCCCGAATACATCATTTTATTTGCATTCACTTAAAAACGATAAATAATTTTTATGAAGTGTGACATTTCACATATTACTTAAGCTTGTCTAATGATAGATGACAAATATATATCTTTGGATTTGTCGCTGTGAAGAAAACTGAAAAAAATTTTGTATGGAAAATGCAGAATTCCCCAAAATCTCCATACAAAATACCAATTTCATAGGTAAGGACCTAATATACAAAAAGTATTTTACGCGCTTGAAAAAGTCTAAGCATGGTCACAGTATGCAGAAACCTTAAGTGGATGAATGAAGAAGACTCCCCGGGGTGAGTTTCAACAAACGCAACCGGCGCTGCGACGACTGAATTAATGCTTAGCCTTAAGTTTTCCATTCTTTGACAGTGAAACGATAGCGACTCACGAAACTTGGACTCGTTAACGTTCAGACGGTACAACTTTGACCGGGTATGGAAAGGGTTAATATTGTTTGGGATGTCGACTTGTAAAGCTCATGTTTTTGGCTGGATTTACTTTGTTCATATTTGGAGTATATTTCTTAATTAGTAATTTTACAAGTGTGTAAGTGACCAAGTGGTGCAATTGCATTAGATACTTAGGATTATCTTGACGACCTCCGTGGCCAAGTGGTCTGTACGCCGGTCTCAAGGCGTCGCCATCTCGAAAGGTCCTGAGTTCCCCAGATCCCCAGTGGAGGCAAGAGTTTGGGTGATGAATTTTCAGATATTTGTTTTTGTATTGGATATTCATTTTATATGTATAATATAATGTACATTCTGAATAATTATGTGTAGTTATCTATTAAATTAATTTGTCCGTGATCTAGTATCCGTAACACAAACAGCATTTAGTTTCTTAAAATGGGACTAGTATCAACTAGTCCCATTTTAAGCAACTAAATGCTGAATGTGAATGTGAATGTCTGAGGATATTTATTTATTATGAATTATTATTCACCCTGATTGATCTCTATTATTGACTAAAATTTTGTGATCTCTTCCCTCCATTCAGCAAATAATAAGTCCAGGTTACTAACATAGTTTCCAGGGAACTTAAAACAACTTTAAACTTTAGTACAGCTTATTACGAATACCGCCCGACACTATCTCTGGTACATGGCAACATTTTCCCCCTGTTACATGGGGACCTATACATATCTGACAAAATGTCGGTGCTAATAATCTTCTCTGCTTACTTCTTCGAGGAGGCGTGGTGATATTATTATGATGTGTGCGTAAAAGCAACCAATGATAACTTTTTCGTATAAAACCTCTTTAAACCTCTTTTTTCGTGTATGTGTGTGTGCGTGTGTAATGATAACTTTTTCGTATAAAACCTCTTTAAACCTCTTTTTTCGTGTAAACTTATAACTGTTTGTGTTGCAAATAAAATAAAATAAAATAAATAATAATAAAACGCGCTTTTAAATCCGTACTCCATACTAATATAATAAATGCGGAAGTAACTCTGTCTGTCTGTCGATCTTGCTTTCACGTCAAAACGGATTTAATTGAAATTTGGAGCACTGATAGTCTAGAGCCTGAGAAAAGGACATTTTTACTACTTTTTATCCCGATATTCCCATGGGAACGGGTACCGCACGGGTATAACTGTTGGAAGCTACCAGTATTAAAAGTAAATAATAATATGAGAAATTTAGTGACTAGGTTGGATATTGATGCTTTACTCCATATGATCTCTTACTCTGGCGCATTTATGAAATGAAACAAGTCAATACATCGTTATTGAAAGCTTTATTGCATATAAAATAAATAAAGATAAGTCTTTGAAGCACCAAAAGTCCAACAAAATATAAAATGGGCTTAACGAAGGCTATCAAATCTGTTCTGGCAGTGTGGAATGAAAGGGTAATATTTTATATTTATGATTCGGGTTATCAAATTAAATAATACGAGCTCAAATATATGGTCTATTTTTAGAAGAGGCAATTATTTTATAAGAATGTTCTGAAACTTAATAGCTACGGACAAATTACTAAGACAGAATAAAAACACCAATTTCATAGGTAAGGACCCAATATTACGTCAAACATATTTTTGTATAAAATATGTCAGCGGTAGCCGAGTTGGGACATATAGCACTCCGCGTGCTAGAGGTCGTGGGCCTCTCGTTTCGATCCCATCGCCTGTACCACTTAGTTTGAATAAAACTTTTGTACAGTTGATTACGAAAAACGCTTTCCTCACACTGTGCCCGGTGCGTGGCAACAGTCTTGCAACCTGTTACTGTTACTAATCAATCAATCAATCAATAAGTTTATTGTAAAAACATAATGTACATAAGATGGTCAGGATTAAATAAAAGATCATTATGGACCCACCAGGGCACGCAATTTACTTTAGAAGAGAAGAGAAGAGGACGCATTTGTTGACATACATTTACTTAATGGCGATCCAATGTGTTACAATTAATAATTATTTATTAAAATTAATCATTTAGGAATTAGTTTATGTCGTAATAGCATTTGTTATGTAAAATTGGTTTTAATAATTTTGTTTTCTTACTTAACATATCAGGAGAAATGTGATGATAACATAGCCTACCCCTTCGGGGAAAGAAGTATGATGATATGTTAGTACGTTATCGGCGGGGATAGTGCAAATCCGCGTAACAAGCATTGGATAATTCCGCGTATCTGACAATTTTAGCCAATATGATATTTCGCGGCCAATCCACGATAAATAAGCAACTTATTAAATTTTTAACCTTCCTCTGTAAAAGTTAATTTATTGCAGATACGCGGACTTTACGCATTTTTAATAGGCCTGGTCAGAACACCAGCGCTGTATCAGTTCCTGAAGCGGCATATGCTGAGGCTGGGTCCTAATTAACCATTATTGTATAGTTTTTTTTTTCTTTTTCTCAAGTATGTAATTGTGGTTAATAAATGTTTTCTTTCTTTCTTTACGTGTGGTAGATTCGCGGATTTGCACTATCCCCGACGTTATGACTGATGAGACTGTTTACAGGAAACTTTGGGATGTCTGTGCCAAGGTACTTTTTGATATAACAAGTACGTTGTCTGAGACAACTTCGAGGCGCATACGAATGTAGAAGTAATAAAATTTTGCTTGTATTCCTTGAAAACGTAGTCTTTATGTACAGTCACGAGCAAAAATATGTATACATGTTTGACAGTTAAATGGCTCCTATTGGAAGAGAAAAAGACTGTCACCTGTCAATTGCATACTCTGGTCCAGTGGTTGACACCACCAGGTGTATATTCGGAGGTCCAGTTTTCGATTCCCCACGAGGGCAGATGCTTTTTTGCTCGGTTTGGTTGGGGTTAAGGCATCTAAGCCCGCCAGGCTAGCTACCACCGTCTTACCAATTTTTTTCGCCATAATAACAATGTTCTAAGCATTGTTGTGTTCCGGCAATCAGAGGTAAGATAGCCAGTTCCTGAGTTGTTGAGGATTACAGGTGAAGCTCGCTTATACATTCGGCCTTATCGTCACTTAACATCAGGTGAGATGAAAGGCAAGAGCTTACCTATCAAATTAAAAGAAAATTGCACGTGACTGTATCAGGGGGCGAGTTTACTTTAGTGCATCAGCCTATGTAAGATCAACTATATTGATAATAAATTACATACTTACTCCTAAGTTTTTATATAAAACACTGCATGAACTATTGAACCGGTTTTCTGAATCTGTAATAGCTGCATTTAAAATAAGTATAATTAAGACAAATTATTTCAATAAGAGAATTTCTTGGTCGCTAATTGCTTTTGTTGTATTACCATTTGTTGTTGACGACTAGTTTTTATGTATCTGTAACCGCATTTCCATTGGAATAAGATATAACTTGGATGAAAGAATAAACATAAAATCTAACTACACTGATAAGACGGCTAAATATAAACTGACGTACTTTCCGAACATATTCTGAGCAAGGTTACATTGTTCCCAGTTGTATATTATATTACTGAGAACAACGAACCTAGTTGTTCGTGCTCATATATAACATAGTTTTACCTTGCAGTGCCTTAAGCAAACTTAAGATGAAATATTAATAATGTTATATTCCATGTTATAGAAGGTTATAATATAAGGTGTATTAAGCCATCGTAGCCAAATCTAGTGTTTCTGGAAATTGTGGGAAACGTACAATCTTTTAAACCAAGCGAGACTAATTTATTTGGGCACAAGCTTTAAAATCATCCCTTATTTGTTGTTTGAAAGATCCAAAATGAATACCTATTATTTTTACATGTTTACGGTAACCCATTTGTAATATAACACATAACATATCATCACGCCTCTTTCCCCGAAGGGGTAGGCAGAGGTGTTAAACGCCCACATTTCACCAGATATGGTAGGTCCCCATGTAACGAGCCGGTTGCCATGCACCGGGCACAATGTGAGGCAAGCGACATTTTCAATGAACTGTACATAAGTTTTATTCAAACTCACAGGCGGTTCAGGGGTGGAATCGATCCCGCGTTTATCGCGGCCTCTCGAACGAGTAGTGCCCCGTCCGTCTCAACTCGGCTACCGCTGCCTAAAATAAAAAATAAACAACAATAATGATATATAAAATTATTGAAAATATATGTTCGAGCCAAAAGCCGAACATTGGACTCCGGCAACAGCGCGGTCAGCAGCGGGCCAACCTACATTCCACATTAACAGCAGCATCGTGCACCGTCGGCACTTTACACCGACGAGTCACATACAAAACTTATCATTGTGTACCATCTAATCAACATAATATATAAACAGTACTTTTAGCATCAATAAACTAGATTTCAACCGTCCGTGTTGGGTCTCACTTCCGCGTCCCGCTGCCGCCCAGGGCTACTCTCTGGGGTAGCTCCTCTAACACCGCCATGCTGCCGCCCAGGGCTACTCTCTGGGGTAGCCTCCACTAACATCAACTTATCATGCACGTGCAGGTCGCGGCGCCTTACAACCGCTCGCGGTCTGCCCGAACAATATATGTTTGTATGTGTATTAAATTATCATTTAGAATTTTCACCATTTAGATGATTATGATAGAAATAAACTCATTTGCAAAAAAAACGGGCACCTAAGCAATGAACCATTTCGAATGTTAATATTGCTTTGTTTGATAATTATAGGCAGTTTTATCCTCACAATTTGGTAAATTAATAATAAATAATCGTTTTCATCAGTATTTCATAAAATTTTGATACAATTTATGGGAAATAATGCTAAACCTCACAAGTAGTGTATATTCGCTAGTAGTGCAAATGCTCATGAAGTAAAAATAAAAAAAGTTTTTTTGTTTGGTTTTTCTTTAATAAAGTAAAAGCAGATAAATGTTTAGTATCGAGTGTGACCCCCTCTAGCTAAAATCACAGCTTGAATTCGTCTGGGCATGCTAGCGAGTATATCCCGGATACTTGCTTGCGGAATACGTTCCCACTCCGCAGTAATCACATTCTTCAGCTCTCTGATGGTCTGCGGAGCCGGTTGTACTGATCTCACACGCCGTTTCAGAACGTTCCAGACATGCTCTATGGTATTGAGGTCGGGACTTCGAGCTGGCCAATCCAAACGACGAATACCGACCTCTTGCACATACGCTTTAACATCGCAAGATTGGTGGGCGCGAGCATTGTCGTCCATAAAAATCGACTTCACCAAGAGCGGCCAAAGCGTGTTGTGCATTAGGAATTAGAACTTCCGTTATGTATCGATGCCCAGTCAGTGAGCCGTTTTCAATGAAGACTATCTCTGTACGATCCATTGAATTTATTCCTGCCCAAAATATAATAGAGCCCCCACCATAAGGTATGATTTCTTCGAAACATGCCTCTGCAAAGCGTTCTCCTTGTCTTCTTAGCACTCGCCACCTTAGCACTATTACAATCTTCTTGAGTCCATTATTCACAATTTCTAGCGAACCTTAGCCTGTGAAGTCAGTGCTCACGGAGTAATTTGGGGCCGCGGGCCGGGCGGTGACTGCGTATATTGGCAGCGAGAAGCCTCCTCCTGACCGTCCATAGACTAATATGCACATTTCCTACTTCTTTGAGGTTGTTCTCAAGATCCACATACGAAGATTGCGATTTCTCAATGCGCGACTCACATGAAAACGATAATCCCGTGGTTGGGTACATGGTTTTCTTCCAGAATCAGGCCTTCTCTCGACGGAACCGGTCTCCTGATATCGCTGCCAGGTCCTTTGGACCGTTTAGCCTTTAACATTTAGCCTCCTAGCTACGAAGCATTGGCTGCAACCCTCTTCAAGCAGCGCGATAATTTTGGTAGCTTTTACCACTTTATCTACAATTTTTGATACAACCAAACAGCAATAAATAAAGCTTTGACAGTCAAGGATATATGAAATTAATCTATGAAAATTTAATAAATGTTATGAAAGTCGATGTTAACTTCTGGAACTTTGCGCCAAAAATGAGGGATAAAAAGGGGTTTTCTGTAAAAATGAGCATCAAATGAAAATTTGAATTTAGAACGTACTTTTTTAAATACCACGGCATTTTTAAAACCGGTCAGTAACGTGTACAAACGATTGAAACCTTTTTTGTATTGTATCATTTTAAAGATGAATGAAAATCAAAACCGCCCGTTTTTTTTTGCAAATGAGTGTATATTTATTTGTAATGTAAAAGAAACGGCTAAACTCTTATATGCTAAACTCTTATATACAGTTTTTCTCGCATTAAATTACATAAAACAGTGCCATATTAATTTGAGCATTACGTTATTAGAAATACCTTCCATAATCGCATGACTGCATGGGCTGAATACCGTATGTAATTTAACCATTTTAACAGGCTTAATTTAAATGTACTGCAGTCATCTGTTAAGCTGGGCTTAGCGGCTATTTAACACATTGTTCTAAAAGATTGATGCGATTGTTCTGGCTGGCATTGCATTTTACCGGTATTATTATAACGTTTCAGGTTATTTACAATTAATTGAATTGGTTTCTCATAAAGTTTGTAATAAACATTAAAATTTTCATCACTCATGCTCGAAACAAGGTCAGCTATACCCGAAAACCGGGACGAACGTAGTACTTTTCGTCCCCAGGGACAAAAAGTACGACTAATCGTCTTTCATTGCCTGTTTTATCGACATTTCGCGAAACATAATATTACATAAATGCATTTAACAAGCAACTAAATAGCGCCACCTAGCTAAAGAGGTCCAAACCAAATCATTGAGAAGGATTAAGGAGGTCAGCTTTTTAAATATAAAATAAAAAAAATCCTCAAATTTTTCTCTGGCTATGTATAATTAGTTTTTTTACATTCCTTGTATTCGAAATGAAAAACAGTGTTTCCCTCGGGTGAAAGGCTTATGTAATAGTAATAAATAATAGTAATAAGGTATAATAAACAGGTCTTATGTCTGTACATAGAAAAAAATGCTTAAAACCAATTTAGGGGAATGTAAAAAGAGGGAAAACACAAAAAAAAAACGTATTTTTTTTCTCTATCTGTTTGTACAGGCTAATCTCCGATAAATGGCTAGACCGATTTCAATGAAATTTTGCATGGATACCCTAAATCCCTAGTCAACATCTTAGATAAATATTATTCTAAAAAAATTAAAGGTTTCCCGGGGGATGATTTAAACGCCACATGATCACAATAGTGAAGTGCTAAAACGTGTGCGGCAGCCATTATGATGTGGGCTTTAACCTTTTAATTAAGTAAATAGTTAACTTGTTTTAATCAGTGGCCGCTTCCTCTGTTCTACGTCAAAGCCCGCCTCTTCTTATTAAACTCCTGGATTCAATAAATTATTAATTTGATCGCAGACTAGCTGTTTATTTAAACTTTGAAAACCCCCGTGGTCGAGTGATCTGTATGCCGGTCTCAAGGCGTCGCCACTGTTGATAAATGAACCTCTTTAGATTATTTTAAATTGTTTGTCATTGATTTTTGATAAAAAAGTTATGAATTGTCAAATATATTGTTTTAGAATTTTCCTGAACAAATGTAGTTTTATTTTTGCAATCCATTTTTTAACAATTAACTCGCAGCTAAATTAAAAACAGTCCTGCGAGGACCGAAGAAACAACAGCCACCTCTAAACGTTCAGGGTTCTATCACCGATGGGGACAAATGTTTGGGTGATGAATTCAGGCATTTGTTCTCCAGTCTTGGATATATATATATATATTTAGCATATTCATATGTATTTATCTATTAAATATATTTATCCGTCATCTAGTGTCCGTAACACAAGCATAATTAGTTGCTTAACATCGGGCTAGTTGATAGGTGTGAATGTTTGATGATATTTATTAATTAATAAACAGGCAATTCAACCCGGATTTTTTTTTTCAAATTGGAACAGTAGCCTCAATAGGTGGAATTGAAAATTTACTTCTCCTTATCAGAAGGAAAGTTCAAAGTGGGATAATATTGCCCTTAATTTTTTTTAACGTACCATAACTCATTCTACTGGCTAGTATTTCCTCGAATTTTCCTTACATTCAAAGCCTTCAAATCAGATTTCAATTCATAGAATATTAAGTGAAAAAATCTAAATGTCCCATATATTCAACATCTTTATGCGCCATAAAACGGGTCAACCCGACTCCGACTCCGAATCTGAATTCGGAGTTGATAATACATTTTATGCGATTACTCTCCGAGATGAATTTGGTCCGTGTGTTTTATGGACAAGATCTTACACACTGGTAGTAAAAGAGAGCAGCTTTCAAAGTCAATGTTGCGTTTTATGAAACATTCATATTAGTTGGTTAATGTTAGTATATACGGCGGGTGTTCGAGTTATACAAGGAAAGACGTCGTAACCCGAGTAAATATGTTTATTACGGCTCTAAATATGCGATACATGAATTTTAATACTAATACACTAACACATATTATATTAATACTCACAACATGACCCTTCTAAAAATAAAATAAAAGAATACAATTTCGTTTTATTATAGGTAATAATCGCTACTTAACAAAGATGTATTTTTAATATTTGCCTATATTATATGTTTAAGCTATTTCTAATAATAATTTTATATTGTCCTCAGTTGTTGAGGAGTACAGGTGAAGTTTGCCTCCACCTGATGTTTATATACATACATACATACATACATAAAATCACGCCTGTGATCCCCGAAGTGGTAGGCAGTGTCCAAGGAGCACTGTGTTCCTTAAGACCACATTTAGCCATACAAAAATTGGGTTTGGTCAGATGAAATATCGTGAAAGAGTAGTAACAAGTGGCTAGCTCATCGTCTACACAATCACAGACCCATTACCCAATACGCCCTTAGTTGCCTTTTACGACATGCTAGGCAAGCAAAGCAGTTGGTACATTCTTTTTCTTTTCTTTTTTTCTTTTTTAATGTTTATATATATTTATATATATTCAGGATACGCATATTATCTATTATATATATTTTGCCGTCATCTAGTGTCCGTAACGCAAGCAGCATTACTTGCTTAACATGGGGCTAATCGTAAGGTGTGAATATTTGATGTGAATAAATCTCACCTGAATCAACGCGACGTTGTGGTCTAAGATCCTAATTATGGACAGGTTTATTAAGCCTTTAATATTTTTTATGAATAACACGGTTTGACTAAATCGTCCTTAGAATCATCCAATTCGTAGTCATCGTAGTCAAGTAGTCTGTAAGTTATGCGCGAACATACTTATCAGCGATTCATTTTTTATATTATACGATTAAATATCGTCGCTTGTCACTCTTGAAATCCCCAAAAAACAAACAATTTTTATCTTTTAAGTTTAAAAGGCTTGATGCTTTTTAGCTAGCACGCTTTTCAACGCTTTTGTCAAAATAACTGTGAGTAAAATTTAGTGGAATTTTTTGATGCAAATTTATGCACCGCGTTGACCATTCAAAAGTTCGGTGTGTTCGCCAAGGAATTTCGTTTATGTCCACCTTTTATGGGCTGCCTTGGACTGCCCGAACTGCGCATATCGAATTACCTTTAAGATTAATTCCCTTTGCTTGTCGGCCCTTTGATATTAATATTTGATGGCAAAAAAAAACACTTTAGAAAGTTCACAGAGGTTAATAAATATATAAAATTATAAATTGGTTGTATTCTTCAGTAAATCAGATAGTGGTATAACAACATTTTCATTTACTCATGTGCACTCACGTTATAAAAAATGTTTTCAATACAATACTGCACTAAGTACATATTTATGATATAGTAAATCCATACTAATATCATACATGCGAAAGTAACTCTGTCTGTCTGTCTTGCTTTCACGTCAAAACTACTGAACCGATGCAATCGATAGATAGTCTAAAGCCTGAGAAAGGACATAGGCTACTTTTTTTCTCGATATTCCCATGTGAACGGGTACTTCGCGGGTGTAACCATGGGTATAACTTGTAACATTGCTTCACGCTGTGATGATATCCCTGATTGATTTCAACAGGCTCCCACCTACTGAACAGACATGTCCATCAAAATGTTGGGTTTAACACCTCCAACTACTTCTGAGTCGTTGGCGTTATGTGAAATGTTCTGTTCATACAAATAATCGCATAACCTTTCCAAATGATATATCATACATAGTACTTACATCAGACACATTCCCGCAACATTTGTCACCATGTCCCACTCCTACGCAAAACCTATTAATTCACGCGAAAATTACTTTGAAATTAAGTTTAACTCGCCAAAACCACTTGGCACTCTGTGACGAAACAAAGTAACTGCTGGATGCAAATATTATTGCATCAGAGACTGGCTGGCTGCATTTAATGGTAGGTATATATTTTAGTGGGCTCGGTACTCATTGTTGAATAATGAGATGCAACCTCCTTTCTTTGGAGTAACGGGTTACGAACCTCTTTTTTAGATATTTTTTTTAAATAATTAAAAAGACGCTCTCTGTTGTGGCATACGTCTCACCCTCCGCCCCCACATTCATAAGGGTAGAGAAATTGATTGTCCTTTATTTTTTCTAATAGGTGTATTAAAGTAACGAGCGCAGAGTATGGCAGTGATGCAGTATGCTCGTCATCTAAAAGAAGAGGAGAATCGCGTCTTGGTTTTTAAAACCACAGCCTATGTGCTCGCAGCTTAAGCTGCATCGGCCGTTATTATCCTGGCACAGACACTAAACGAGGTTGGTGCCGCGATTTATACCACATTGTTTTGTGCCAGTGTTTTGGGCATTACTCATCCGAAGACGAGATTGACCTAATTGGCTTAAAGTTACGGTAATAACCGTGTTTGCTTGTTTTAGTGCGGATTTTATGAAGAGTTTGGCAATTTGTCGTTTGTAATTAGAACTCCTTTCGTAGTTGGCGAGATGGAGCTTCATAGATCTGGCAGTCATGGGCATATAAGTATTTTTGTACCCATTTTATTACCCTTAGTGAGGAGCTATATGGCGTAGGGGTTAGTACGCTTTGGCTTTCGATTGAAAACAAAGCTACATTTGCCATGGTCGGGCCGTGATGGGCGACCAAAACTTTGTGATCTCTAGCTCCTCTGTGCTTCGAATGGCCCATACTCCTTATGTGTTTCTCCATGAGGAAGGCCTGTGCCCAGCAGTGGGACGTATATAGGCTGAGAACAAGACACTCTAAGGTTATTCTTAAATTTTGGCTGTTGTAATGGTATAGCTATTCTCGTGAATGTGCCAATGGTGACTGTGGGACACCATACCAACCCATGTCGCATTGAACATCGTGCCTGCTGCTGTGGAAGTGGAAGGCACTTGAACTTTGGAAGAGCAAATACGGCAACTACATGAGCTGTAGCCTACTGTACTAGCGGCATATAATTTTAGCCATTGACTCGAAGGAGACGTCTTTTGCACTCTCTTAGTTATAAAAACCCGTTTACATTGATCGCTGAAATGCAGAACTGATTAATAGATAAATATTTCTTTATAGTGCACTGTTTTGTCAATACTTATACTTCCGAAGTATTTATATTATAATGAATTTGTTATTCAAGCTAGAAGCCGAATATCGGGCAAATACGAAATTCCTAATAAAAACCTTAAAACATATAAACTTATTACTTTGTAAAATCCTATTATTTAAGATGTTCAGCTGCCTTCCTACTTTCACTTTGTGTAGAAAACTGGAGTAGGTCCCCAGAGGAAATAGACATGTCCATTAACTTAGTCCTCCTCTAAGTCACTCGTATGTTAAACTAGTTAGAGTTCAAAATTAAATGGCTTTCCGCTAATGCTATTTGAAACAGAACTTTAATGGCGTTTACGAAACTGCTTTTGTTGAGTCAACTGTCTTCGTATTGTAGAATTGTGAGAAAACAGAATGAATACCTACAATATTGGAAACAGCAGTACTCGTTAAAATATATTGTTGCAGGATTTTCATAGATAAGAGGGTGTTGCCAACTTTATGGTTTCATCCAGAATAGTATTATGCGAAAGTAACTCTGTTTGTCTGTCTTGCTTTCACGTCAAAACTACTAAACTGATTCAATTGAAATTTGGTACACAGATAGTCTAGAGCCTGAGAAAGGACATAGGCTACTTTTTATCCCGATATTCCCATTGGAACGGGTACCGCGCGGGTGTGGTTATCAATATCAGCTCGACCAGGTAATAAGTGACATATTCCGTCAAAATGTAATTTCATTTTGAATTTTAAAATTTCTCGGCATTGTAAAATAATGACACGACAACAGAGATTTATCACCATGACAACTATTATCCGATGACACTGACAAGAAATGTTATTTTCATTATTTTAATATTGGTTTGGGGTTGGTTTTAATTCAACTATTAACACTCAGCATTTTGCTAATAAGAGGTAGGAATAGGAATGTAATGTCGAGAACTTTATATAAAAACAATGCAGTGAGTGTTAACAAACACACAAAAACATTTTATAAACTTTTATCAGCGTTAACTCAATGGCCACGCGAACGACGTTGCGGGCTCAGCTAGTATTTTTATATTCCTTATAAGTTAGAGACTTATGAGGAATATATAAAATATATTTACATCCCTCATATTCGGTAAGTAGGTCCTTATTACCCCCAAATGGGGCTTGTAGGTGACCAATTAGCGCTCTAGGTTAATAATGTAGCTAGAAAAGCCCTAGGGTGGTAAGTAATTAAAAAAAACTCTTCACTCTTTCAAAAAGTTTGCCTGACCATCATACTGATAATAGACATCATGCATTCAGCCCATTATGACAAAAGAGGTCGCTTCGCTATTCAATCTTGTCTTCGTATGAGTATAATAGTTATCAATTTTAAATATCGAACGGCGAAGCTCAATATAGTTCTAGAAAAAAAAATTAAAAAAATAGATGAAAAAGGCCGGAATTGAAAACTTTTACGTTTACGTACGTTTTTGGGATTTTTTTTTATAATTACGTGCTAATTAGGAAAAAAACATGAGTTCTGCAAGTGATGAAGATATTTGAAAATTGTTCTCATTTCACTATAAATTTTAACTAATAAAATGTTTTATTCTTGTAATGCCGATTTTTTTTTACTTACCTCACAATCGAGATGTAAAGCAGAATAGTAAGCTCGGGTGTAAGCATCAATTGCACCCTCAAACTATAATATATATAAATATCTCGGGCTGCAATTGATGCCTTACAGGCCTTGGCTACTAATCTACTATTGTTACCAAAGATTACAAAAAATTGCGTCATTACTCGTCATAATGTCGACATGAGTACAAAACTAATCACATAATTATTAAACATTAAATTAATTTACTTGAGAATTTAATTTTGGTTCCTAGTCAATAAAAACAGAGGTTAATAAATATAGTTTTAAAAAATAAATAATTTATTTTTGCTTCTTTCTTTTTTTTTCAAAATAGTCATGTCCACATTACGACGAGTAATGACGCAAGTTTTAGCGTTCTGTGATTATCGCAAAATACGCTAAAACATAATATATGCATAATGACCTAAACAGCCGCAGTCTGCTAATGTACAACAATAGCAATAAATATAAGGGCGTGTTTCAATGGGTATAATCTTTACCGTACCAATTTTCTTCAGTTCTTGAGAAGGGCTAGGTCAAAAGTACCCGAAATGACCGAGCTTGTATGAGGACAATGTGCCTATGAAATAGTGGTTGTAAATTCTATTTCTAATGCAATAAAGTGCAAAATTATTTTACAGAGTAAACTGCAAAACAGGGCTGCATTTTAAATTAATCTTTTAGGACAATAATGAGAGTTGATGAAGCGAAAGAAATATGCAGGGATCGGAGGAAGTGGAAGGATGTAATCTCTGCCTACCCCTGTGGGAAAAAGGCGTGACTTTATGTATATATGTATTAAACAGAAAGTAAGAAAATAGACTATTGAGATGCTGTTATATTGATATAATTATATTGTTATATTGATATAAGATAGTTGTAACGAGGCATTATAGCTATATTAGCGATTCTGCTGTTTCTGCGCTCTTTCCTGGCCACTTTCTCTTTGTTTCTGTTTTTTAATTCTCTGTCTGTCTGTTCTGTCTCCAAATTTCGATCCCGGAAATATTATTTTAATTAATATTATGCGCAGTTTTATTATTATTATTAGGTCTTTACCTATGAAATTGGTGTTTTGTATGGAGATTTTGGGGATGTCTGCATTTTACATACTAACATTTTATCAGTTTTCTTCACAACCACAAATCCAGAGTTAATAATATTTGGCATGTATCATTAGACAAGCTTAAGCAATATGTGTGTCACCACGCTTTATAAAAATTATTCATCGTTTTTATGTTAATGCAAATCAAATGATGTATTCGGGAGGCAGTTAAAAATAATTGTCTTTGTGTCTAATTTTAACACAATTAAACTTACAAAAAATTATCAAATTAAATAATACGAGCTCAATTATATGGTCTATTTTTAGAAGAGGCAATTATTTTATAAGAATGTTCTGAAACTTAATAGTTACGGACAAATTGCTAAGACTGAATAAAATCACCAATTTCATAGGTAAGGACCCAATATATATATGTTTTATGGGCTGATTTTGTAAGCAGTTTCATTAGTTCTAAATAACCTTACCAAAGGCACTATCAGTGCCTTAGTTTTTTTTATATAACTATACCGATAAGTAGCGATTCGAGGCTGTTATTTATCCTCGGCTACACCACGTCACATAGTTGTTTAATAGTGAATTAGCAGACATGGCCAGGCGCAACGTAACTCTGTCTACCCCTTAGAGGACTAAAGCGTGATGAAATATTTGAATGATATATCTCAATGTAGGTATACCTGTATGTAAAGTACACCCTCTAAACGTTATTCAGGCTAATTCCTGTTTATTTTTGCAACATTTCCCAAGCACCACTCCCAAATGATTACAACGCATAACATTCTACGAGCCATTCTGGTAGTTTGTTATGAGATAAACTCGAAATTAAATCCTATCGTAATGAGTTTTACGCTTTGTGGACATCGCAACCCATTAAATTGTTTAATGGCTAGAATTAACAGTGTAACTTAAGGTTTTTTTTACTAATTTTCCGTTTTTATCAAACTTATTTCGTTTAATTTTCATTCACCAAAGCTGTGCTAAGACTTTAAATCAAAAGCTTTCCTCTAAGCAAACCGAATACAAACACAAGATCTATGTTTATGTAAAATAAAATATTCAAGTGAAAATCAATGGATTGTAAAAATATATTCTATCAGGCAAACAAATAAAAAGTAGAGAAAAATATTATTTATTCTGTAGACCCCAGAAAGGAATATAAGGTAAACAGTTATCTTTTTGGTTCTAAAGTCTCTATTGGCGCTTGATGTGGAGTTTACAAGGGTCGATTTTAATCGTGCGGCAAGTCGCATCGCTTGTGAAAATTAAATCACCATGAATATTTACACGAGTGAACAAAAATCACATGGGACTTGTTCATTTCCGGACAATTGAAGAAAATGTTAAACAGAGCAGGTGTTTACGCGATCGATTTTAGTCGCTCGCCGTATGCGACTCATCGCCGCACGGCAAAAGTGCGATTTTAATCACTTGCGGTCTAGTCGAACTGTCATTTAGACGGACGATTTTTTTCACCGTGCGGCCTAGCTTTCCTGCTTAAATCGACCTGTGTAAATCTCCCAAGGAAAAACCCTAAAGAGTTCCGGGTGTTCCCGGAACGCAAAGACATAAAAATAAATTATTATTATTATTTCTTATTTTAGATAATCGCACTAGCGCTGCGCGGCAGCGGAGAGGCGCGGCGTGGCGCTACACGAAAAATATTCTTTCCAACAAAACGCTCTTGGCGGCAGCGGTGCGGCGCGACTAATTTTGGCATTTGGGAACATTTGGCGAATCCGTCGCGCCGCTCCGCTGCCATGCAGCGTAAGAGCGGCTTAACCATTATGGTAAAGAAAAAATTTCACTCTTATTTTTTTTAAATGGAAATTTTACAACGTGGCTGCTTGTTCTAAAGCTACAGATTACAAATCCACCTGTGAGCTTAAAAAATATTGAATTTTTCCAAATTTATTTCCCCTGAAAAGAGTCTCCAAACTTTTCTAGAAGAAACCACTCTCACACAAACTTGCGGGAGATAAATGGTCATAATTTATTCCTTGCTTCAGTAGAGGCCTTTTACTAAACAAATATGACACAACTTTTCAAAAAGGATGCCCTTTCACCCTGTCTGGATTCTGAACATTACTCACTGAAACTCCGAAGACATTGGATATAATTACATTGGTTAAATTTGTCTTTTACTGCTTATTCATTGGATAGCTCTGTCGGCATCTCACAATAGAATTTTTTAGTAAATATCTTTGATAAACCACAAAATAAAAAGTAACAAATATAACAGTCATGACATATCAACACACCCATATGTTCCCGAAGGGGTTTGTATTTGGCTTGATTTGTTAATGCCGCCAGGATTGAGTGTGATTTTATAGCTACGCTGGTTGGCTACGCGCTGGCCACGCGCGCGGGCTGGAGCTACTAGCATCGTTTCTCAGCGTCATGGTGGTCTCTTGTACGAGTGGTGTTGTTTGGCCAGCTTGACTATCCTCGCAAAAAAATAGACTAGATAACAATCGTAAAGAAAGGAATCCCTAAGAAATTGCTCAATGTTCAAACTTAAATAAATAAATATCCTCAGACACACACCTAACACCTAGTCTCATTTTAAACAACTAATGCTGATTGTGTTACCTATACTAAATGACGGATAAATATATTTAATAGATAAATACATATAAATAATCAGAAAATATATTATACATATATAAACATTCAAGACTCAAGTATTCGTCACACAAACTCACCGGAGATCAAACCCAGAACCTCTCGAGATGGCGACGCCTTGAACAGACCACTCGAATACGAAGGTCGTCAAAATAAAAACGGAGGTCGTCAAATAAATAAACTAGGAATTTTGCATAGAATAACTGAAACATTCTCGTTCCTCTTCTAGTGACAATTCTTCACTTCTTAATTTTCAAATATACACATTTTTTCCCTTACCTTAAAATGCCTTAATAATTTTTTTTTTACATAATGACAGGTTTATCTCACCTGATGTGAAGTGACGATAAGGCCGAAGGTGAAAAATAGCTTCACCTGTATTCCTCAACAACTGAGGAACAGGCTATTTGACTGGAAGATATCCCTACTAGAGATAAGTCCTCCCTTGTATACTTCTGCTTTTTACATTGTTTCTTTTTGTTTATGTGCAATAAAGAGTTACTTACTATTTTACCTCTGATTGAACAAAACAATTCTTTAAACATTGTTATTATGGCTACAGATTTATATAATACGATGGTAGCTAACCAGGCGGGCTTAGTAGCCCTAACACCAACCAAACCTCCCGATCAACACGTGGTGTTGTCAACCACTAGAACAGAGAGATGGTTGAAGGCAATTTTGCTAAAAATAACTGAAAAACGTCACACTCTCTATATACCGATTTCCAATCGAACTGCCTTCCGAGAGAAACCAACATACCCTTTATTATCATGTATAGAAATCTTCCAATATTTCGTATCAAGCGGCAACTCACTGCAAATAGAATAAAACATTGCAATTTCCTTGGACCACACGTGGTTCCGTGCCTTCACCATTTCCCACTCATGCTTTACAAACTTATTTTTCAATCAGAAAAGTAAACTTGCAGTCATTTTCAACCTTAAGATTTACTTCATAGAAGATGAAGACTTTCTATTTGAAGTGTAAAAGGTGTTGTTCACATCTTTGCTTCTAGATAACGTAAGAGCAATATTGCAAAAAGTCTAGTCACTTCCAATGTTTATTTTTCATTAAGTACCTCGTCACAAGAACAGTAACCGTTAAGTGAAGGTTACTTAGATACTGTAGAGTTCAAAAATATCTAGACACAATTTTGAGGTGACAATCTTTATTTCCTTTTAGAGTCATTTACTGTCAATACATGTTTTTGGAGTTGACTGTAACTACAATATTCATCTGGTTCCATTTGTTCTCGCAATTTTGAAGATTTTACTTCCTAAAAAAAATTGAATCTTGTCCCCAATTCTCAACTATGACTGAGGCATTAATAGACTAAAAGTTATTAATACGAAATTCTAGCGCAGTTGGTTTCCCTATAAATTTCCGTTAGGGGAATTATATCTCCGAAAAAACTTATTTCATGCATAAATAGTGACGAACTAGTTTCAAAATAAATATTATGAGGAGATTTTTTTGTTCTGCTTTTTATTGCCATCTTAGGCCCGGCGCACATTATCGGCATCGGCAAGGAATGGAATCCCTCGGCATCCCTACATGCAAGCGCACACTGTCGGCAACTATGCCTAGGCATGCTGCAGTGTCCTTAGGGATGGCGAAGCGTCCTTAAGCATGCCGTACCTTCCAAACTACCCCTGAGTGTTACCTTGGCGCTGGCGCGGCGGTGGGCGGCAGCGTGAAGGATGCCGAAGTATCCCGAAGCAACCTCAAGGCCGCCTATGCAGCAACCTCAATCATACAGAAACGGTAATTTTGTAACAACGACCATATATCATGAAAATTTCTACTTTGTTGACATGAAGTTAATATATGATGCTATTTATCACCTAAAATCCTGAGCCGTGCCGATGCCGATAATATGATCAGAGTTTTTAAATCTAATAATGTAAAAAGTCTTACGAAAGTCGTGAACAACACTACCAGACAGCCTTGGCCCGAGAAGAAGGGCAAAAAAGTTGTAACATTGCATTTTTTTTATTATTTTAATTGTAAAACAATTAATGAATTTTAAGCTCTTTTAATTGGCTCAATTCTCTCATCTCGAAGCCCTATACATGTAAAAAAGATAAACAATTGACGATCGGCCGGGCAGGCGCGGCCTACGAGATAAGAAAAAAATATCGGGTTGGTCATGCAATTTTTTCATGAAAATTTGGAAAATGTGTTTAAGTTAAACACGTAATATTTATTATATTTTAATTGAAAACAATGTAAAATGACCTATAATTTAAATATGAAAGTCATAGAATGTATTATTACATATAAGAACGGGTATGTATTTGTTATTTATTATAAAACAGCTAGTTCATGTTACGATGTTTTGAGATAATTCTATATAATTAATTGTAATAAATTTTTTATGTATGTTTTGTGCTTTGCCCACAGGTGGGTTGCGGTGGTATTTTGTATTTTTCTTTCTTTTGCACAATTTTGTTGTTTGCATAATAACTGATGTTTAATTTTCTTGGCAAACTTTTATAAATACTGCTTTTGAAACCAAGCGACGCTTGTCTTATCACCCATAATTTTTTTATTGGTTATGCAAGAGACAGTTTAAGGAAGCCTTATAGCCTGTCTGCTTCATTTCTGTAGACTGGATGGTTGCAAGATGCGTGAGGACATTGTTTGATTTAGTATTGTTTTAGTTTTAAGTCATAGATATATATTACACAGGAGATCAAAAACTAATTTATGTAGAACCCGTTTTTACCTCTACCGACGTTTAATTAAGTTCTTTGTTTTGCTAGATTAAATAGAAATTTTGTATTTTTATTACTTTGTTTCTTTTTTTTTTAATCCTCCATATTGCACATCATCACAGACACTTATTTCACAAAACTACACTGATTTTACGTAACAATATCCACTCCGTACAATATTACAATCATCGAAATAAAAATCACGTCCGCCATAGTTGAATGCCGCCAAAAACCTTACTTTGTTTCTTTTATTGTAAATATATCTGCTCGCAACGCTTTCTTATCTCTCAGCCGGGACAGGGGGCGCTGTGACAAAGTCAGCAAGTTTTCATCCTAATACTCTACTTACTTATCTTCTGAAAAATAACTAATAAACATTGTTGTAAATATTATTATTTATATGGAAAAATATTAATAAGGTTTAATAGATTGCAGCGTCCGCGGGCACGCGCTGCAACCGCGTGCAAGGAGGTTACGATCAGCGCCGTGAAAAAGTGAGCGATCGGCTTTTGTTTTGCTTGTCATTTTGTCGTCCGAAAAAATCTTTATAATTTCTTTGTTTTGTTTATTTTACCTTAATTTATTGAAAATGTATAAAGTAAACGACCTGTAAATAGTGTTCTGAGTTTTATTTATTCGGTGGCACCGGTAACTCTTACAAAGTGGTCCTCGAGCCGGATTAAAACTTATGTTTTATACCCCGCCGAACAAAATGCCTACGACTCGCAACGCAACCAAGAAACTATGTTTCCGAGGCAACAAATGTCGACTCCAATGCTATCACAAAATAAGTTACTCCGCCTGTGCAGGTACCCTTAAGGCATAAGTCAAGGTCCAGAAGACCTTCTACGTCGTCTGCACAGGCACGGAGGCTGCAGTTGGAGCTCAAGGCTGCTGAGGAAAAAGCGCGGATCAATAAGGAGCTTATTGATAAGAGGTTAGAGGCAGACTTAGCAAATATTGTTTCAAATAGTTACAGTCCACGATCGAGGTCACAGTGTACAAGCGAAGTTAACAAATGGATGGACCGCAGTGAATGTCAGTTGAACCCACAGGCTACTGACCTGTGCCCGCCGCGGGTGGCCGCATGCAGCGCCGCGCCCGGCACCGACGTGATTCAGCAGCTCACCACTTCTCAAGGACTTCGCTGCGTCGGCCACCGTGACCAATACAAATATGCTGAGTAGGCTGAGCACCCCGCAGGAACTACCATCTTTCGGGGACCCGATGGAATGGCTTCATTTCAAGCAAGCATTCGTAGAATCGACATCGGTATGTAAATTCAGTCCGCAGGAGAATTTATGGCGCCTTTGGAAGTGTCTACATGGTCCAGCGAGAGATGCTGTCGCTGCCTTACTGGTGACATGTTCTTCGGCTGAAGAAGTAATGTCCACCCTCGAATTACAGTTCGGAAATCCTGACGTCATCGTATCACGCGTTCTCCTAGATATAAAAAGGCTGAACCAGTTACCAAGTGAATATTATAATAATATTGTATCATTTTCAGTTAAGGTGAAGAACTACATTGCAGCGGTAAACGCTCTAGGTCGCAGTGATTATCTTTACGACATCATTTTAAAAATATTTTATCGAAAATGCCTACAATATTATTAACGAAATGGTCTGATTATTCGTTTGTAAATAGTAGTTTTAAGCCAAAGCTTGTATTATTCATGTCCGAATTTTTTAGGAATGAAGCCGCAAAGCTAGCTTCGTCTAGCATAAATTTTTTGCATGTTCGCGACGATTCCTATAGGTGTAAGCTTAATGTAAGTCATGTAAATTTTGTACAAAAAAGTGTACATAGAGATGAAATGTGTAAGCATTGTCACCAGCAGAGTAATCATACAGTGCCAAGCTGTAAGGAATTTAAAAAATCGTAAAGATAGATAGGTCATTTGTAAAACGTAATGGTTTATGTTTCAAGTGTCCTGTTTCGTGTCACGATTGCAACAAGTGCCCCACACCTATGTGTGATAAAAATGATTGCGGGCAGGCACACCATCGCTTATTACATTATGAGATTTCTAAGTCCAATAGTAATGTAAATAGTGTTTCGAGTTTTTATTTATTATTTATTTATTTAATCTTTATGTACGACGTACAAAGGCGGACTTAATGCCTTGAGGCATTCTCTACCAGTCAACCGGAAAGCGGAGTGAGGAGAGCTAAAACGACGGTACAATAAAAGTTGAAAAACCAACAAAAATAGAATACTTTTTATTCGGTGGCACCGGCAACTCTTACAAACATTAACATATCATCACGCCTCTTTCTCCGAAGGGATAGGCGGAGGTGTTAAACATCCAGATTTCGCCAGACATATTAGGTCCCCATGTAACAGGGGGCGGCCTGTTGCCATGCACCGGACACATTGTGAGGCAAGCGATATTCACAATGAACTGTAAATAAAGTTTTTATTTAAATATAGTAGTGGTGCAGGCGGTTGGATCGAACCCTCGTTTCCGCGGCCTCTCGAACAAGTAGTACCTCGTCCGTCCCAACTCGGCTACACCTGTCTTTTTATAAAATCTGAAAAATAAAGTGCTATAAAATACAATCGTTTAGACTTAACACATACAATTGCAAATCGGTTCGATATAAAAAGGACAACTGTTTCTGTGTAAATAGAAACAGTTTTGTCGTATTTATCAAAGACATTTTAGAAAAGATTCGGGATCCCAAAACAGTTTTCCTCACTGATATACGATTGACCCGTTTCTATTCCCTTCAAAGGTATCCCAAAATGTAAAAAGTATGTTTTGAAATGAACCGTTGGCAGCAATATTACTTTAAGGCAAAGGTAAAATAGTTGAGAGTCCGCACATACCATCGGACATCCTCTTTAGTTAGTGATGTGACGAATGCCGAACGGATTGATTGGAAAAACTTTCTAATAATATTTTGTACTCCGAAATGTCCTTTGTATAATACAGATACATTCAAAATTGGTATTAATAGTTTTTTAGCTAACGCAGTAGAGATTATTCCACGTATTTCTATACTACAAGCTTTATACAATTTATGTATTCGTAACTAAGGATTTTATGATTTTCAGAAAACTGTTATTATGTAATTTCTTTGTGATATCTCATCTTATGTTACAATCAACGTATACTATGATCCCTATAGTAGTTGTTTTGATAAAGGACTCTTGGTATGGCCTATTCCAAACCGGAGAAGTTTATGGACATGCCCATTGCCCCCAACCAGTATAATACTTTCGTTCTACCTTTCGTCCAGGACGCTTTAGGTGATGGTCGGGAGGGGTGATTACAGAAAGGGAACAAAGATCCCAAAGGTTAAAAGGGCTCCGAGTAATCTCAGCTCTAAGAAAAGAAAAGATAACAAAATTTGCTTTGAATATAACATTTATGACATAAGAATCATTGCACGCAGATAAAATTCTTACAAGCATCACAATTTATTTTAGGCGACGGTATCGACTTACCATTCTTTGGACTTTCTACTTATTTCAATAATAAAATTAAAGTAAAACTAATTGAGTTAAAATATATATTCGTTCTTGTCACCGAATATCGAGACATCACCCCATCTCTAGTTTGGTATCACATCGACTAGAAAATTCACGGCTGACCACGCTTGTCCGCTGTTGCACCTTAAACATTTTGCAATAAAGGCTATTTTGGGATGTAATTATTCGTCCGGATCTGATTTAATATAGAAGAAACTAGTACCTGTTTATATTTTTGGTTTGGCTTTGAAAATGCATTATTGGGCTATTAGGTCATTTATACGCCAGTATATTATAAAATTATATATTTATCCAGATGAAAATTCGCTCGAAATGCAGAGATTCGAGCGAATATTTAGTAGGTAGTACGAAAAATCTCTCCTGCCTATTAGAATTTTGGTTTAAAATACGAGTACACAATGGTAATAGATTTCTATAGTGTGCGTTAGCGACAGTAAAGCTTATTTTACATGGGAAAAAAATATTAGAAAAGTGTGGGTATTTAATACCGCTCTGCCCACCCCTACGGGAATAAAGGCATGATGATATATATGTAGCAATGATCCATCATTAGTCTGTTCTACGATAATTATGACCACCACATAACGATACAAAAAGGCACCATCTTTAGAAATAATTTTAAAAGTTTGCTCGGTAAAAAAATATTCTCTACAGACTGCATTCTATTCAATTTAAACGAGTTTTTCAGCTTTCTGGCTGAAAGAGTCTTACACGTTCTTAGAGGTGAAACTTACAAAGGCATTCGCTCTCGGCAGGCAAGGCGATGCTTTAAGAAATATCTGGTATTGCTATATTGCAAATGAAACCTTTAGGTTTCTTTACGTATCTTAATAAAGTGCTTATTGCATTATAAATATTAATGCAAGTAGAGATTATAGTTCTCAACTTGATAGAATCCTCTCACACATCTTCCACTTCCTCTACTTAGGGTGAATTCGACCAAATTCCGTGTAACTTACACGGGGCTTCGGACGACAAGAAATACTTAAATTTCATTGGTTAATTCCGCAATGAAAGAGTCCTGCATACACGTCCGATTTTTGAGCATGTACGCATTAGGCAGCAAAAGCATTTTTGGTATTAGTATACCAGTGTCGCTAATCAAAATAGGCTAGTTGACCCTTTCTTTTATTCGGCCCCAAATTTATAATTACTGATAGCCATCACCATAAAAAATAATTTTTTTTTCTGAAGCCTATAAAACAATACATTTTAAATTATAAATTACGTTATTGCTTAAATTATATAAAAAAAAAGTAAAAGTAAAAAACAAAAATCAAACTGTAATTAGGCTAGATACTAACTATAGTATATCTACTAACAAAAATGTAATAATGTAATGTAATGTACATATGAGCTTCTGGATGCTTGAAATAAAATAATTATTATTTCGCCTTCGGTCCTGATGGTCTATGAATTATCTGTGCCGTAGCGTCACGATTATTGTAAACAATTCAATACGCATGCGTGACATACCAGACAGTTATGCTTGATTGGTTGCAACTGATGTTTGACGGATTTTTATCATGCGTTGTTATTGGTTACATGAAGCGTTACGTTACTCAACTAATTTCACGAACATCATAGATAACGTTTTTGGCAGATGAAAAAATACAACATATTTAAATTGAATTTCTATTTATACTTATATTAATCTTATAGCTATCCCTCATTTATACTTATCGAACTTGGTATATTTCGGACCCTTGTACTAAATACTATGTGAATGACACATTATTTTCATTACTATTGATATGAGTCAACTAGCCTAATGGGTCGAATTCGCCCTTATACTAATAGCTTCTGAAATGCCTTCTTTCTTTGTCTCCGTTTGGAATTGAATTTTACCTTGCTCCTCCTTACTTTGTTCCCGTTGATCAAAGTAGTCGTGTGGTAGCGGCTCATTAAAAGAAAACTACCAACCCATCTCTTCGCTTGGGTGTCGTAAAAGGCGACTAATGGACTTAGAACTGCACAACCATCCATTACACTGCATGTTATGCTGGGCACGTGCTGTCACTGCGGACTATGGCAGTGGACTGCTTCTGCAGTGCTTTTACCTTTTATTTTTATCCCTTATGTGTTAATTAATTATTACCCCTTAAGCTTAAGGGGAAGATCTATAAATCCGTCGTTAGACCAGTTGTAATGTATGGATCTGAATGTTGGGCAACGAAAGCGATGGATGAAAGAAAGCTGCACTCAGCAGAGATGCGAATGTTGCGATGGATGTGTGAAGTCACAAGAATGGACAAGATCAGGAATGAATATATTAGAGGAAGTTTGAAAGTAGCGCCAGTGACAGAAAAGATTAGGAGCAATAGGTTAGCGTGGTATGGACATGTGATGAGGAGGGATGAATGTCACATTACAAGAAGGATGCTGAGCATGGTTGTGGACGGACCTAGAGTGAGAGGAAGACCAAAGAAGCGATGGATTGAATGCGTGAAGACGAGTGACAGAGTAGAATGTAAGAAGAAGACATGTTGTGCCGACCTCACCTAGAGTGGGAAAAGGGCAAGAAGAAGAAGAAGAAGTTTGGTCAAAGAACGTTCCAGTAAATCGTCCAAGGTAGTTGAAGATACCTTATGCGCCTGCTTAAGTAGTTAAGTATTCCCATACTAGCTAAATAAGCCAATGTCCTTTATAATACCACATCTTTCTTTTATTTCACTTTTTTAATGGACGTTCCACTACGTTACGTTCCACTGGGGACGCTCGACTGCTACGAATATGTCGTAGACAGCTACGAGTAAATCGTGAAGCATTAATAATCACTTCAGCAAGTTACGCCACGCCTATTTGTAACGCTACAGTGTATGTTTGTGATGTTTAATATTTTGACCTTTGCAAACTAACTATGACAAAGTCCACCCAGAAGTGTACGTAACACGTGTACGTGTACGGCGATAGTTTACGTATATCGTATAAAGTGTACAGTGTGACAACCAAAGCTCATGAACTTGTGGGGAGAACGTCATCAGCCTATATACGTCCCACTGGGACAGGCCTTCCTCATGGAGAAACACATGAGCAGTATGGGCCGTAACACCACCACGCTAGCCCAATGCGGGTTGATGGGTAGAAACGTTCACAAATGCGACCGGGACCAACGGCTTAACGTGCCTTCCGAAGCACGGAGGAGCTCGAGATCATAAAGTCTTGGTCACCTATCCACGGCCAGACCATGGCGAAGGTAGCTTTGTTTTCGATCGAAGCCAAAGCGCACTGACCATTACACCACCGAGCTCCTCAAGTGGGGAGAACATGACCATTAAACTACGAGCTTTAAAATAACTTTATATAAAATTAAAAGTAAAATTTATGTGCTTGTAATATAAAGTATTGATATAAATTGATATAAAGTATTAATTGTATGTTGTATTGCACAATTTGAAACAATAAATTTATTATTATTATTATTATTATTATTGAGTACGATATCGTCCACTATAGAAACCGTGTTTTAAGACCGTTTTTATGTCACTTTATATAAACATACAACCAGCCTGGAAGTAAGCCACCGAAGCCTGTAGACGGTGGAACAGTGACGTGGCAATCGCGATCTGCCATCCCTAGTCACGTTCCTATCTCGTGACTACTGATGGTCTCACGAATAAGATTGGCAAATCACTCAACACCAAGCAGTATGTGTTCATATGCATGAGCAGGGCAATAAAATGAAGCCAGTCAGATGAAGATCTGACTGGCTTCATCTGAAGGTTAGTTTTGAATCCTTTATCATCTCGACAACGGACACACTGCACTGCACTAATATTTTTTTTGTTACAGGAAATTCTATAATAAACCATGCGAACTTATAGCCAATTAACGAAACCTTTTAACACATTTTCCACTATTTAGGCAACTTTCTCTTGTATGCTATAACAAAGTTCCCCTGCGTTCGCAACAAGAAGCTATTTAATAAATTGACCCGAAGTTGCGCCAATGTTACCATTTCATCTAATTATAAGCTCGCAACTCTGAGAAGTCAGGAAAGTCTTGTATCAAGTTATGACTGCCGCGAGCGAGAGCGTTCGGAGTCGGGCCACGAAATTTCACAATGATTTACGAGAACAATCTATCACGAATTTATTTATTCTGTTTACAATTTATTATTCTGTGTCATTGCAAATAGTCCCGTGCTGGTCCGGGATACAAAAAGAATGTACCAACTGCCTTTCTTGCCTAGCATGTCGTAAAAGGCGACTAAGGCCGTATTGGGTACTGGGTCTGTGATTGTGTAGGCGATAAGCTAGCCACTTGTTACTCTTTCACGATTTTTCATCTGACCAAACCCAATTTTTGTATGGCTAAATGTGGTCTTAAGGAACAGTGTTCCTTGCACTCTGCCTACCCCTACGGGGATTGCAGGCGTGATTGTATGTATGTATGTATGTCATTGCAAATAAATTTTTCTTTTTGGTATTGTTTTTTATTCAACAATAATTGTATAATTTAAATATATATTAATGAAAAGCTCAGTGTTTCCATTGGATGAAAGACTTATTTAATTCCCTCAACCAAACCGTCTCGGAACTAAGTAAGTTACTTTCTCTGTATCTTTTGCAAAGTGGAATGAAATGGTAACAAATCAAATTCTTAGTGAACTGTTGTATTGGATAAAAATATCTTATTTAAAATGAGTAAGTACAAGCCTCCCCAGGCACAGGCAAAATAATGATTAGTTCACGTACATTTACAAGCAGAATTACCCAAATTTCTAAACAAAGGCTATAAGAGCTTTTCCGCTGTTTTCATAGCCCTCATCTGATAAATTAGAATGTCTATTCTATCGAGCTTGTTTGTTAAGGCTTTATGTCATGGGTAACGGCTGGTTAGGATCTAAGTAGAGGCTGGCTTTACATTACAAGTTCGCCATCTGACAGGCCCTTTGCACTTCGTTAGGTACTTGGTATTACAGGCAATGGCTTACTTTGACATTTCTGGTATTAAATTAAAGCTATATGAAATTTACTTTTAGAAAATTACTTTAAGTTATTAGTTTAATACTTTTCTGACAAGAAATTCGATTAATAAAGAGTTGGTAACTCTTTGATATTTAAATTAAAAAGCATTCATTCAGTTTTGTTAGCGCATGCATATAATTGTCATAAAAATTTAACAATATTTCATGAAAGAGAATAACTACTCCATCCGCTCACAAAAACTACAGTGAAGCTTTGTTCTGAGCAGAACAGGCAAGAAACTCAGCAAGTTTCTACTTGAATGGTGAAGTTGTGACGGAACCATGGGTCTTAGAATGTTGGCACCCCCACACTTCTACACTAATATTATAAAGAGGAAAACTTTGCTTGTAATGAATAGGCTCAAAAATTCTTTTACTATTCGAAAGCTACATTATCCACGAGTAACATAGACTAAATATTATTTTGGAAAAAAATAGAAGCTCCGTAAGATTTTTGGGTTTTTCGGACACAAGGTGTAAAAATTCAACCAAAAAAATTACTTATGTTGCGTACGCTGCCTAAACTATAAAAGATAGACCCATAAAATGTTCTTTTTAATTGTAGATCTTATAAATATCTACAAAAAAGTTCCCTACACACTATACCTATCTATTTCGAGTGAGGCACAACAACCATTTTTTTATTTAAAAATCTTGTTTTTTTTTGACTACATTTAAACGCATTTATTTTACTCATGCTATAAATCCTTATCAAAATAAATTATTTCATCACTAAGTACAGTATATGTAGATAATATTTGGTCTATGAATGATTAAAATTGGACGTTTAGTTTTGAAGTTAGGACGAAAATAAAATATTACGATATCTGCTGCACGGCCTGTTGCGAAGTGAGCGTCACCAAGGCGGGGGTGCACGGGCGGGAGGTGAGTTTAGATCTATGCAGCCGGTGTCTGTGAATTGACCTGGGAATCATTTTGGGAATCAAGATCGTGTCTTTCCTGGGTAGGCTTGTATTATATAAAAACCAATATACAGAAAATTTATTTATCTATAGTATATGCGTAGGTTATCGAAATCGGTCGGTCGGTTAGTATGTGTGTAGGTTGATCGGAATGTTGCGCTATGAAAAAGATGGATGAAAATAGATTGCATGTGGCCGAAATGCATATGTTAAGATGGATGTGTGGAGTGACGAAGATTGATAGAGTGAAGAATGAGTATATTGCTTGCTAAAGTTGCTCCAGTGATAGAGAAGTTGAGAGAAAAGCGGCTGTCGTGGTGTGGACATGTTTTGAGGAGAGAGAATGAGCATGTAACGAGAAGAGTTATGAATATGAGAGTGGATGGTAATGCAGGGACAGGAAGAACTAAGAAGAGATGGATAGATTGTGTGAATGTGGACAGGACATGGCTAGAATGGGAGTGAATGTTGATATGGCGTGTGATAGGGGAGAGTGAAGGAGAAAGACTCGTTGCGCCGACCCCAAATGAAAAGGGCAGGATAATGATGATATGTGTAGGTTATATATGCTTCCAGGACTTCAACGCAAGGCTGGAAAAACGATGCTATGAATGCTAGACGACTATATGGAGAAGGAGGGGCTTTATATGATGAACTCATTCTTCACAAAACTGCTACATCGACCTGGAAAAGACCGGATGGTAGGACAAGAAACGAGATTGACTTCATCTTGTCGACTTAGACTCAGATATTTAATGATATCTCAGTGTCTCAGTGATGAATTCGTTCAGCACTTAAATTGAGTTTGTAATCAAGATTCCTGGCAAAAAAGGAAGAAGTAACGTCGACATTCTTACCTAAACAATAAATAACTACTTTTAATGTAGGTTACGTAGTGCTTCCTAATTATCTCTGCTGGCTTACCACGAATTTCCTCCCTATGTAATTACATAACAACAAAAGATAGAAACACTGTCCTTCCATTCCAAACACTAAATAAACTTCACAATCCGTCATCGTTTCTGCAATCCACGAAGCAAAACGCGGAATGATGAATAACCCGCGAGGTTCAGAGTAAAATATGGAAGTAAATAGGGTGCGAACGGGGGGGGGTTAATGAATAAGTCATTCGCAAATATACCGACGACTAATTGGTTGTCGCGGGGCGAATCGCTCGTCTTGTCGCGGTCACGGCGGAAGCGGATTGACGACATAGGGCTGTCGATAAGTTATATTCTACAAGTTTATTTATATCATTTTATAGTCATTTGGTAGTAAAATAATAATTTTACATGAACAACTATCACTTACGAGGAAGGACGTGTCGGGAGACCGTTGAAAAGGTGGATGGATTGTGAATGATAATAGATATTTACCTATGAAATTGCCGTTTTTTTCTCTCTTAGTATTTTGTCGGTAAGTATTAAGTTTCAGAATATTCTCATAAAATAATTAACTCCTTTAAAAATAGACCATATTTTTGAGCTCTTTTGGGTTGTTTTGATAATTTTTTGTAAGTTTAATTGTGTTAAAATTAGAAAAGAAGACAACTCCTTTTAAGTGCCTCCGGAATACATCATTTGATTTGCATTCACTTAAAAACGATAAATAATTTTTATGAAGAGTGATATCACACATATTTCTAAAGCTTGTCTAATGATACATGCAAAAAATAATAATCTCTGGATTTGTAGTTGTGGAGAAATCTAAAAAAAATATTATTATGAAAAATGCAGATTTCCCTAATATCTCCATACAAAACGGCAATTTCATAGGTAAAGACCTAATATTATAAAGTGAGGGGTGACTGGGCGAGTGATAGGAGAGAGTGCAAGAGATAAAAATGTTGCGCTGAACCTTAATAAAATTGGCTACGGTGCAGAAGAAACAAGAACTATCACTTGCATACTAACACTGTGCACAGGTGTTCCAGCAGCATCACATGGCGGGCTGTAAGCCGTCATGCTTACCATTGATGTGTAGAAACGGTTGCAATAGCGACCGGGACCAACTGCTCAACGTGCCTTCCGAAGCACGGAGGAAAGCAAGACCTATCAAGCAAATGTTTGCAAATGTTTGTCTTTCTTTTTTTTTTATTGTTCATGACCATGGATACAGAGTCCTTCAGTCGTATACATTGTGTGTGGTCTAGTCTTTAGTAGTTTTAAGTCTTCATTTGCATTGAAATGCAAGTGTAATACATTTCAATGCGTCTTGGGAGTTTGGCGTTAAACGGTCTATGGCAGATACTGTGGTGCTACTCGGATGAGGTGGATTACCACGGTAAAAAACTCATCACTTTTCACACCACTTGACACTTATTTCGATAATCCTCTACATTGCACATCATCACAGACTCTTATTACACAAAACTACACTGATTTTACGTAACAATATCCACTCCGAAACAATATTACAATTATCTAAATAAAAATCACGTCCGCCATGGTTGAATGCCGCCAAAAACCTCTGTTTACCTCTGTCCATATGTATACAAAGATAAAAAATATTCTTAAACAAATTCTACATGTTGGGACGTTCTGTCTATCGTATAATTAGAGATTAGGAGGGGATTGTAACGTGTAATGAGGGCTGATTGAGCAGCCTGATGTGGTTAAAATATTATGTTACTTCCGCAGCTTCCAATATTATGTTCTCCCAACCATTAAATCTGGGATGTAATAACAGTTTAACGCAAATTATGCTTCATTATGAGCTTCTGCCTTGAGTAAAACCTGAAATGTTTTATTATACGGAAGAGCATGTATTTTCAGAGGCAGCGAAAGCCGTGTTGGAGAACGGCACTACCTATTCATATGCAAGAGATTGCTGGTTCACTCTTTGCGTGTACATATAGTGAGTAGGTTCGCGGTAGACCAATAGAAATATTTAGAAAGTGTTAAAAAAAGCTTGACTTATTTAGTTCATGACTTTTTTTTTCTCCTGCCTGCTCCCAATTCTATTTGGAGTCGGCGCAACATGTCTTCTTCTATTGCCCGCCATATCACTACTCACACCCATCTTCTTCATAATTATCATCATTCACGCACTCCATCTATCTTTTCTTTGGTCTTCGTCTCCCAACACGCTCATCCACTTTCAACTCCATAACTTTCCTATTAACACGTTTGATGTCTCTTTTTAGGAGATGGCCATACTTCTCTTACCAATTACGAAGGTTAATCGATAAATGCTTAATAAGCATTTATCGATTAACCTTCGTAATTGGTGACTTACAGCGCTCAAAGCGCTCAGCTCTCGCGGACTTGTACCACTAAGAATGCTGAGCAGAGCCAATTATACGGACTTGTTTCGCGAAGGCAACGACATCTGAGTTGGGACGGACGGCGCTCTTGCGACCACGGTGAATCCATCCCCGCCTATAGCCCGCCTATATATAAGATAAACTTACATTAACCAATAGCGGCATATAGCTTTAGTGTTGACCGTTATCCAATTGGCACTCAGCATCTCATCTCATCCGTAATCTGGTTTTCGCCATTTGTCCATATTTTAACCTACTGATCAACATAACCACGAATCAAAAAACTGACCCTTAGTCAAGCTGACTTACAGATCTAGCAATTCACGAAGATTTAAAATTTCGACACTATCTTGAGCTATTAAGGATACGCCTTAATAGCTATTCATAAAATATAACAACTATAAGACATTTTGGTATCACACGTTTACCCTATTCGTCAATTGTTTACTATTTTTTACCAAAGAATGCTAGCGGAACCAATTATACCGGGTTGTTTGAATACAAGTCCGAGTTGTGAACTGCCTGTGACAATGGCAACAAAACAGTTTGTAACGCATGTATTAATTCGAGAATGAGAGAGAGACTTAATATGTGGTTGCTTTGGCCGGCGGCGCTTTATGCAATTTTCCGCGATAGTGTTGTGTGCATTATTATTGCCTTACAATTCGATCTTCTTAGTTGCTTCTTTTTACTGTGATTGATAATAAAGAGCACTCGTGCAAAGGGACGCTGGCGGTTCAATCCCAGTGATTACAGTAATGCCCAGTATACATTATTCCAGTCCAGTAGCCTAGTACCGCTAGACTGGAATGGGCCGGGCTGGCGATATCATCTACATGATTCCAGTAATTTAAAAATCCACAAAAAAAAGCAACACGAGTTTCCTGTAATTACAAGAAACACGCACACTGAAAAATTATGTTCAGTCAGCACTGGACTGGTACTGGATGGACCGTCTACATGATTCCAGTAGCGCTGGTATGACAGTACTGGATTCAAAAGTAGACCGCCAATCCAGTTTCCTGTACTGGATTGCTCGCTGGATTCCAGTACCGGCTTACATTATTCCAGTAGTAAAACAGTACTGAATTCGATCACTGGACTGGAATAATGTTAACCGAGCATAAGTTTAAAAAACTGACAAATGGATGATTAAGACGGATTCATGAATATGCGACGTGGTGTTAGTAAGATGCTAGATGCAACAGGCCGAAGACTGAGGAAAATGACACACATAAGGCGAAACCTTCATCCACCAGCGGACTAGTGCGGGTTCATGATGACGATAACAAAGACCTCACGTTGTGTATGTGCACAGAAAGTCTCGCCGCCTTTTCTTAATAAAGTGGGTACAACACCTTTACCTTTCTGATTAGAAGCGAAAACAAAAAACACGAAGTCATCCAGCCCCTGTAACGAAAAGAACAAGACAATTCCACGCTCAAGCGATAAATATTTAAACAGAACAATAATTAATTCTACGAAGAAACTCTATTATCTTCGCGATTCGCATGGACTAGATCCGTTCAGTAATAATTCAGAGAAACTACATATCTCGCAGCCTCGGAAATAGAATACTTTAGCGGGTAGCCTCATATATCTTGGATTGAACCACTTCGAGTCCCCTTTTTGTGGTGACCTAGAATTTTTATTAACAACTTCTTGGTTATCATTCATTTATTATTTGGCTTATTTTAGATAATTTTTCTTGTTTTCCTATTACTTCAGTTTTCTTTTAATGTGCGAATGTTTAGGGGTATGTTTGTGAGTTTCAATGTTCGTGATAACCTTACAACACGATTCATCCGCTTTCAACCATTACCTCTTTGAATAGTAGAAAGGTGGTGGTGGTTTTAAGTTCTTTTCATCTTGACACTGCGTTAGCAATGATAGCCGTGTTGGGAAAGAGGGCACTTACGTGTATTTAATTTCTTGCAACAATGAGCAGAAATATAGTTTTCTCGCGAATAGTACCTACGTAGGTACTAAATAATTTTTTCGACAAAAGATGAGATTCCTGAGTAAATCCTTTTCTTAAAACTTTTTCACAACGTCACCCGCTTAAAATGCAAAGAAAAAGTCGGATATTTACCATCTCAACCGAAACTTCAGATGTATTCAAAAGTGTATTCTTTCGTCAAAGCGTATTCTTTGACAAAAAAGTCCAACTCGGTCTCAAATAAGCTTGGGGACTTGATTTACAAACTTGTTGAAAAGGGTTTAGGATAAGTGCCGAGGCATATAACGAGGAAGAAAGTGAAAGGGAACCCTTATGTTGCCCGAAGGTATGAAAACATCAATGGACTGAAGGAGATAATAAGTGCGACGTGTATACGACACTTTTACGTGTAACGTGAAACGTAAACAGTTCTTTAGGAGTTTCTTTGTTACGATAAGTAGGGATAAAGTTGAGCCGTCTTCGAAGATACTTTCGTTTTGATTTTGGACCATGTTTACAGCAATCCCTACCTTTATAGACTTTGCATTGAGCGAAGCATAATCTTTACATACAAATCGCACCTTCGTTTCACTTTTTGTTTTTTATACTGTGCGCGGTGCTTGGGAAGCCACGAAATTCTGTTGGTTTCGGTTGCTATATGTACCGTTTCTTTTTGCTAACGGAGTTGCTAACTAGTACTTCTACATTTTTGATTCCTCGGAAGTCAAAGTGGTTTTTGGACTTTGAGGCTGACCACAGTATACATTTACATAGATGACGAAAAATCATGTGCTACGCGTGTTCGAAATCCCCGACCAAACCCCGGAGTTGCATGCTGCTAACTAGTCTGTGCGCGTCAATAGCTACAAAAATCCTGTGTGATAATTCGCAGAGGAGCATCGCCGGCATCGATATCTTTCAATCAGTTTGGATCTCCCGTCTCAAAAACTATGTCTTTATCTATGTAAATTTATATCTGTGAGACTAACAGTTACAGTCCATCATTACAATCAGTGCTATAGCAGCTGACTGCCACAGAAGCCGCTTACAAAACACCATCGTTAAGCCGCGGTTGTAAATCTAATTAACAATTCACGAACTCAAATTTCGATCACGTTTCGCGTTGAAATATTCAAACACTCATTAAGTATTTCTATTAGTACTAAGTAGGACTGCTACCCTACCAGCCCTACTTAGTACTAGTAAATATTAAATCGTAAATAGAAATACGTTTTGCTCATGTTTTTAAAGATGTTGTTGCGAACTCTTTTGTGATCAAATTTTTTTGCATCAATACTAATATTATAAATGCGAAAGTAACTCTGTCTGTCTCGCTTTCACGTTAAAACTACAGAACCAATTTAACCGAAAATTGGTACACAGATATTCAAGAGCCTGAGAAAGGACATGGGATACCTTTTATTCCGATATTCCCATGCGAACGGGTGAATGTAAAAAAAATTTAATGACGCCTCCCAGAAAAATGAAGGTCAAATTTATGCCACTAAGAACTTTGCTTCTAATATTTATTGGGTCCTTACCTATGAAATTGATGTTTTTCTCTCTTAGTATTTTGTCTGTAACTATAAGGATTCAGAGTATTCCTAGAAAATAATTACCTCGTCTAAAAATAGACTATATTTTTGAGCTCTTTTGATTTGTTTTGATAATTTGTTGAAAGTTTAATTGTGTTAAAATTGGACACGGAGACAACTCTTTTTAAGTGCCTCCCGAATACATCATTTTCTTTGCATTCACTTAAAAACGATAAATATTTTTTATGAAGTGTGATATTACACATATTACTCAAGCTTGTCTAATGATAGATGCCAAATATTATTATCTTTGGATTTGTCGTTGTGAAGAAAACTGAAAAAATTTTAGTATGGAAAATGCAGAATTCCCCAAAATCTCCATACAAAACACCAATTTCATAGGTAAGGACCTAATATTAGTAGAAGCAAAGTTCATAGTGTCATAGTGTAGGAGTAAATTTTTAATTCCACCAATTGAGGCTACTGTTCCAATTTGATTTTTTTTGTAGTGCCCGGCAACGGCTCTAGGCTTGTCCTTATTAGGACTCATTAAAGATAAACAAAATTACTAGCAGTGCGAGTGTGTAATGCACGTCTGCCCACCCCTTAGGGGAGTCATAAAAATCTTGAGTGGATACCACGACTCGGCAACCGTAGTGTGAAACGCCCTGTGACAAGATGGGATTACGATAAAAAAATCGAGGAGGTTTGGCGCCATTGAACTATGGCGGACGTGATTTTTATTTCAATAATTGTAATATAGTTCGGAGTGGATTTTGTTGCGTAAAATCAGTGTAGTTTTGTGTAATAAGTGTCTTTGATGATGAGCAATCTGAAGGATCATCGAACTAATGCATCACACTTGCATTTCAATGCAAATACTGAAGACAAAAATACCGAAGTCATTGCTGTATGGGCTTCGTTCCCTTTGCCTTCCCTACATGGGACAATTTTACAACAACAAAAAAAAATCAAAAATAAATTTATTTCATAGGCTAAACTTTGCTCTTAAAATCGTCAACATTACACATACTCACATTTATTAAATTTTAATAATAAAATCGACAATAAGACTATAAAATATAGTAAAATACACTGCCGCGAGTATCTATCGAGCGAAAATCTACTTGGATGTACTTGCTACAAACAGTACATCCAAGTAGATATTCGTAAGCTGGCTAGTGTGGGCTGACGAGAACGCCCTATGCCCAGAAGTGGATAAACATAGGCTGATGATGACGCTGTTGTATTTACATTAAAATTATAATCGCTAAAACCAATACTCCTACTAATGCGAAAAACAACATGTGCTTACTTGTATGTCACGAAAAGTTATTATAATCAATAAAATCAATTAAAATCTACAAACTTCACACTCCCTTCGCTTTACCTCCCAAGGTGTCGATTCCAAAACTTTTACTATCACAAGCGAAGTTACGAAAGAAAGGGAGATGAAGGGATTTACAAAAGCGCGAGTTATAAGCTTAGGCGGGCATAAGAATCACATAATATGTACGTATTAGAATTCACAATTAAATAATTGCCTGCTGCCTGCTACTGTAGGAACAAATTATGTCTCGTTTATAATCTATATCTATATCTATATCTATATCTATATCTATATCTATATCTATATCTATATCTATATCTATATCTATATCTATATCTATATCTATATCTATATCTATATCTATATCTATATCTATATCTATATCTATATCTATATCTATATCTATATCTATATCTATATCTATATCTATATCTATATCTATATCTATATCTATATCTATATCTATATCTATATCTATATCTATATCTATATCTATATCTATATCTATATCTATATCTATATCTATATCTATATCTATATCTATATCTATATCTATATCTATATCTATATCTATATCTATATCTATATCTATATCTATATCTATATCTATATCTATATCTATATCTATATCTATATCTATATCTATATCTATATCTATATCTATATCTATATCTATATCTATATCTATATCTATATCTATATCTATATCTATATCTATATCTATATCTATATCTATATCTATATCTATATCTATATTTATATCCGTGTTGGTTCGGGACACACAAAGAATGTACCAACTGCTTTCTTGCCTAGCATGTCGTAAAAGACGACTAAGGGCGTATTGGGTACTGAGTCTGTGATTGTGTAGGCGATGAGCTAGCCACTTGTTAATACTCTATCACGATTTTTCATCTGACCAAACCCAATTTCTGTATGGCTAAATGTGGCCTTAAGAAACACAGTGCTCCTTAGACTCTGCCTACACCTTCGGGGATTACATGCATGATTGTATGTATGTATGTAATATTATCATGCTTCTATCACCAAAGGGGTAAGCACAGGTGTTAAAAAATCACTAATTAAATCACCCAAATGTCGCTAGATATGTCTAAGTCCTCAAGTACATAGGGCGAGCCTACACACAACAGACCGCCACATAGCTCTGGTGGAAAGGCATCCTAAGTGCCCGGGTGACGGCAATAATTTCCGTTATAACTAATCTATAAATCTAACCAAGAATCCAACAGCCACGACAGATTTAAACAAAATCGCAGAGATTTTGTTTAATGTCCAAAATATTTACTTCTGCCAAAAATAGTAGTTTATGTAACTGTCACATAATTTCAAAAAACGAGCCTTGGCGAGTTTTATTAATAGTATCACGCGAGTGTTTTAATACCGAGTTATGTGCAGTTACATACACTACTTTATCTACACTTATTATTCAAAGAAATAAAACAAAACAATTGTTTAATTTTATTTATTGTTGGCTGTCTGGAAAACATTTGCCATAGTTTTGTGCGTTTTTAAGAAAAATAAGTGTTGCATAATGAGTCCAACCTGTTGCATAATGGTAATTATGTTACAGTTTCCATTCTTAAATTTTCGTTTTTATCATCTGTGTTAAAAAGAATGTCATTATGAGTTCGAGTCTGAGTTCATAATTCGAACATTATAACATGAGTGTAGATAATAGTAGTTTATGTAACTGTCACATAATATAGGTTATTAAAACACGAGCGTGGTTTTAAAAATCGAGCCTTGGCGAGTTTTTTTAATAGTATCACGCGAGTGTTTTAATACCGAGTTATGTGCAGTTACATACACTTCTTTATCTACACTCATTATTCAAAGAAATAAAACAAAAAAAAATATTTTATTTATTGTTGGCTGTCTGGAAAACATTTGCCATTGTTTTGTGCGTTTTTAAGAAAAATAAGTGTTGCATAATGAGTCCAACCTGTTGCAAAATGGTCATTATGTTACAGTTTCCGTTTTTAAATTGTCGTTTTTATCATCTGTGTTAAAAAGTATGTCATTATGAGTTCGAGTCTGAGTTCATAATTTAACATGAGTGTAGATAAAAATACTTATTAAATTATGTATCGTACTATACGTGGATGTAACTATAGTCTAGGCAATTTTTTTAAATATTAAAACTGGTACTGACGAAAATTTACTCAATGCCTTCACCTATGATTTGGACTGAAATGTTAAAAGGCTCCTCCGCATGCGAGGTCGTTTATCAAGCAGATTTAAAAGACTCCATTGAGCCGATGAGCTGGCCGCCTCGTATGTAGGGTCATTAGCGAGTGCAATATAGTATGTGTACTATTTTTTATAGGAGAAAGTTTAAAAGAAAGAGTTGGGAAACGGTACAATTCTCGCAAGAAGTCAAATAATCAACTCTGATTGAATGATTTCATTTGATTTTCCAATCCCCTTTTGTACTCTCCCCCTCAACAGCGCTGTCTGTGACTATCTCCTCGGGGATACATGGTCCTAAACCTATATACGTCCCACTGCTGCGTACAGGCCTTCATTATGGAGAAACACATGAGGAGCATGGCCATAACTCCACCACGCCGGCCCGATGCGTTGGATGGCTGTCCACAAAGTTTTGGACACCCATCCAAAGCTTGACCATAGCAAAGATAGCTTTGTTTTCGATCGAAAGTCCAAGCGTACTAACCACTACGCCATCGAGCTCATTATACCCCCCTTCACCCCCTCCAGGGATACATGCGTGGAAATATTTATGTTTTATCCGACGGCTAAGTTACTTTGGTTACGATACCGGTGAGTTTCCTAAACCAAATTCAATGTAGCTTCCAACGTTTTGCATCTGTAATATTTAGAAATCTATAACTGAAAGAGAGATACAAAAAATAAAATTCGTTGCTTACTTAATATTTCCCCTTCCAAATTGTCAAACAGATTATTTCAAATCATTTATAAAGTTTTTTATTTATTTATTGAGACAACAAACAATATGTAGACAACAACAAACGTATGTTTTTATACACAACATTGAAACAATTCTGAAATATTTAATTGTATAACCAACACCGTTATGCAATACCTATCGTTTAAATATTTTGTAATCGGAGGAGGGCGCTCATTGTCTGAAATACAGGTATACCTACAGGTACCTAGTTCAGAAGTTAGAAACTCAAAAATGTTTGTAATTTTTGTTTAACTAATAAATTATTATTATTATATACTTAGCTTACAAAATGCAATCAAGATGTCAGCGAACCACATAATATGTAATAATTCGTTTTAAAAGAATTTACACAAACAAACAAGTGCACAAAAAAAACACAAAACACATTGCCACCGCAAGAATTCAAACTCACAAAACACTGCAAGCTTATAACTTTTAAACTCCATAATATTATAAAATGAATAGTATTCTTCTATTCGTGTTAATTTCTGCGTGACATTTAGTAACTCAGAACAGTAATGTTTCCGATACGACTTCGAACCCAAGAAAACCATTTTGATTAATCTGTACGTTCTTAACCAGTTTCATATCGTCGTTTTAATGTCCGGACCGGATATCAAACGGCTTACAGAATAAATTAATAATGTATTTGCCATATCTAGCAAATACTCTAGAGGTTCTATAGGTTACCAATAATTGAATCACTATATTCAATAGACAGACAAACTCAGTAATGTAATCAATCATTTATTTTTAGCTCGAAACATTCCGAGACATAATGGCAGTGAGCAAGGCAGGTCGCACGACAGATATAAGTATATTACATAGATAACGCAAATATACATATTATAAATATAATATATTATATATTTAGAATGCCAATATAAATAAATACACACTGTGATAATATTTCAAGCATAATAAAATTTCCACAATAATTTATGCTCCATAAATAAATTTGTACCTATTACTCGTTTAAAAATGTTACTAACGTTTGAGATTAATACTGTTATTGTCACACTCAGAGTAAACAGAACTGGAGTAGCCATTAGTCAATTTCTCAAACATTTTTTTCTGCCATTTCTTGCGGGGGGTGAGGTTACCACTACACTCAAAGCCAGCCGTTTTTACAAATGCACACATGCATAATTCGACACACAAATTTAAATTTCACGCACACACACGCTTAAAATAGTCACGTGGGGTGTGCTTTTTGACAACTTCACAGCCGCACTCCCCACGAGACTAGCGTTCGAAATTTGAAATCGTAGAATTCTAAAAGATGAAATAATGAAGTAAATAATCATGAAATCTTAAAAATTATAATTACAATAAAACGTGACACCATCCTTTAGCATACTCGATGTTTTCTATTTATTTTTACAACAAAAAACAGCACAGGCAGGCATTTTTGCGGGAGCTCTGTTCGCCGCAACGTTTACAATGTTATGACTGTCAAAATGGCGGCTCAACTAGTTTTATTAAACGTGCAAGCATCCGATGCTTGTGCATTTGGCAGAGGGGAATGTTAGACAAAGGCTACTCCAGTTCTGTTTACTCTGAGTTGTCACAGCGCTGCCTGGCCCGGCTAGGAGACAGGATAGCGTTGCGAGCAGATATTTTTACAATAAAAGAAATACAATAGAAAATTCAAAATATTTAATATATCAAGCAAAACAAAGAACTTAATTAACCGTCGGTAGAGGTAAATACGGGCTCCACATACATAAGTTTTGCTCTCTCTCCAGTATAATATATCATCTGTGACTTAAAACTAAAACGAAACTAAGTAAATCAAACAATGTCCTCACGAATCCTGCAACCATCCAGTCTTCTTATGAGAAGCAGTCAGGCTATACATAGGGCTTCCTAAATCTGCCTCTTGCATTACCAATAAAAATGTTATGGGTGACAGGACAAGCGTTACTTCGTTTTAACGCAGTATTTATAAGAGTTTGCCCAACAAAATAAACTTATGTTATTATGACAAACAACAAATAAGTGCAAAAAAAAAGAAAAATACCAAAATACCAGCGCAACCCACCTGTGGGCAAAGCACAAAACTTACATCAAAATTTTATATTCACTTAATATATAGAATTATCACAAAACATCGTAACATGAACTAGCTGTTTCATAATAAATTACAAATACATACCCGTTCTTAAATTATAGGTCATTTAACATTGTTTTAAATTATAAAAAATAATAAATATCACGTGTTTAACTTAAACACACTTTCCAAATTTTCATAAAAAAATTGCATGACCAACCCGATATTTTTCTCTCATCTCGTAGGCCGCGCCTGCCCGGCCGATCGTCTATTGTTTATCTTTTTTACATGTATAAGGCTTCGAGATGAGAGAATTGAGCCAATTAAAAGAGCTTGAAATTATTTAATGTTTTTTCAATTTAAATAATAAAAAATGTAATGTTACATTATAATTATTAGATTGTAAGCATTTTCTAAAGACTCATTAGTTCATAAGCAAGATTAAGTTTTTTCGTAATAATTAAGTGTTTGATTTAATAATCTTGTGTCTCTTTTTGGTCTTCATTTTTATTCCTATCAGAGTCAGTGTCTGGAGCGGTGAGCTCGACGCAAATAGTTATAAAATATAATGACAATAATAAAATTATATATTTAGTGATAATAAACTATAACAATAATTGTTCAAGTTTCAAATAATTTTACGAAGGCACTATTGTAAGTAGCCCTACCTTTTTTTTAACATTCACACCATTCCATTTTAAGCAACTAATGCTGCTTGTGTTAGGGACATTTAGATGACGGATATATTAAATAGATAAATACATATAAATATCCTGAATATATGTTTATATGAAACATTTGCCCCCACCGGGGATTGAACCCAGAACCTCTCGAGATGACGACGACCGGCATATAGACCACTCGACCAAGGAGGTCGTCAAAACCTTCGATAATATCTTTTTGTTTTATGTTCAGTGATGTATGAAATTTACTTCTTTTATTAATTGTTGCAAAGAGCCTTCGGTTTTAAAATATATATTGGGTCCTTATCTATGAAATTGGTGTTTTTATTCTATCTTAGCAATTTGTCCGTAACTATTGAGTTTCAGAACATTCTTAGAAAATAATTGCCTCTTCTAAAAATAGGCCATAAATTTGAGCTCGTATTATTTAATTTGATAATTTTTTGTAAGTTTAATTGTGTTAAAATTAGACACAAAGACAATAATTTTTAACTGCCTCCCGAATACATCATTTGATTTGCATTAACATAAAAACGATGAATAATTTTTATCAAGCGTGTTCACACACATATTGCTAAAGCTTGTCTAATGATACATGCCAAATATTATTATCTCTGGATTTGTCGTTGTGAAGAAAACTGATAAAATGTTAGTATGGAAAATGCAGAATTTCCCTAAAATCTCCATACAAAACACCAATTTCATAGGTAAGGAGCTAATATATACATATAAGTGACGACATCTCCGGGTTTAATTTATCACCGGCATCCACCACGTCACAATGTATATCTGTGGAGCGGCATATGTGTCCAGCAATGATACGTACGATGATAATAATTAGTTCATCACCTTTACACTTGTATTGAGCTAATAATAAACGGCTTAATTGCTAACCAATTACTTTCACCGCTCAATATTTAATGTTAAGCTCACAAAATCTCGGGTACACGCTCCAACCTCACATAATCCATGCTTATAAGCTCCCTACACATAAATGTCTTCCTTTGGAAACGTCATTTCCCATAATTGTCATTGGTGTCAAACCCGGAACCGAATCCATTACATTTCGGTTCGTGGAAACATTACGCTCAACTCCTTGAGGTAACCCATCTTGACATAGGTGCTAATGTGACAATGCATCACGAATATTTTCAGGACAACTTTAAAGTACTTTCATTTTACATGTTACATCACGCATAGGTATATCTCGACAGGGTAAGCACAGGAGTTTCAACCTGTACTTCACCTGATATATTCAAGATCCAGTATAACAGCTACCAAAAACTGGCTGTGTGTACCTAAATTAATAGAACAAATTGTTAATTATTCAATGAAACCTTTATCGATCTAATTTAAAAATAAAGTGATATAGATGACAATTTTTCAATGCACAAAAGTACAATCATTTAGTAACAATTTGTAGAAGGCCTTGATTTACGAAGAACGGATAAGATACCCGGGAAGTTCGTTCCTCCTTTACATTATATATTGCAGTTAACATAGTCTTATAGGGACGTTTCAGAGCGGCCGGCCACGCGCGCGCGCTTATACATCAAAATTTCGACACGATTTGACGTACTGCGCCAACTGTCGGCCAGCGCCGGGCACACGCGCGAGATTTCCATACATGTTGCCGTGGAAGTGCGCGCACGTGGCAGATGCCGCCCGTCGGCGTTGCTGTGACGCCACCCTTATAACTCCCCATATCAAACCTTACTCCTTAACTCCTAAACAATTATTCACCTGTTCTAATTCATATTTTCTACGCTTTTTTTTACGCAGAAAAAAATTATAGGGGTGAAAGTATGAATTTGCCGTTTTCCTCTCTCTTAGTATTTTGTCTGTAACTATAGCTTCATAGTATTTAAAAAAAATAATTACCTCCTCTTAAAATATACCATATTTTTGAGCTCTTTTGATTGTTTTGATAATTTGTTGTAAGTTTAATTGTGTTGATATTGGACACGGAGACAACTCTTTTTAAGTACCTCCCGAATACATCATTTGATTTTGTTGGAGGCTGTAATAGGCCAGTTAATTAATCCAGGCTGGTTTATTCGTAATCTCGTTACGAGGCATGTCACTTTTGTATGTAGAAAGTGTATAAATCTGTTTGTGTGATTGTCAATAAAAATGACTTCCTACTAAGACGTTGTTTTGGGTTTTTCCACGTATTATTCAACTAGCAAATGGCTTGTTTAATGATACATGCCAACAATTTTTATCTCTGGATTTGTCGTTGTGGAGAAATGTGAAAAAATGTTAGTATGAAGAATGCAGACTTCCCCAAAATCTCCATACAAAACGGCAATTTCTACTTTATACCCCTAATATTAGAGCCTAGAAATTTTAGAGCCAAGAAATTTTAGAGCCATATCCCACGTCAAACCGTCTCATGGCATCCTTAGCCTAAGGTACATCGGCATATTGGCAATAACCTCTCCAAGATAATTGAGCGGTGCCCTCTCCGATCGTATTAAGGGATCTGTCACAACACTCCTTATAATCGGTTGAAGTCTTGCTGTAGGATTTGATAGCTATACTGTGCAAGCAAGGTGAATACTCTAATATTTATTCTTATAATTACTTGTAGGCTTTGGTAGTCAAATATATCTATGTTACTCGTAGTAATAAAATTTTAAATACGATTGCTTTGTTTCTTCTCTCGTATGTTGTTGTTCAATTGAAGGATATTGTTGAAAGACAATGAACTTTTTTTTTTGAAGGAAGGGTTTTAAAAACACGTATAATTCAATACAGTATTTTATATAAGAAAATAATGGAATGAAATATTTCTAACAAGCAGAACCAGGTCGACTAAGCACCCCGGCCATAAAACAGCACAGATTTTTTAGTATTAAGTACATAATTATGAAAGTAAAAGCTAAGGAGGCTAACTTTTACAGGCAACAGAGGCTTATTACGACTCCCCGTAAAATGTGCAATTATAATGCAATTTTTTTTTATAATTATACCAGCAAATGACTCTACACCGCCTGATGGTAAGCAGTAGATAAGTCCATTTGCGAAGGATGCTAGGGTAGCACCAAATGATGTAGGCCTAGCGACCTCCAACTTGCTGGCCCATAAGATGCCTTTTCAAGCCTCTTTTGAAGGAACCCATGCTGTTGAAAGGAGGGAACACGTGTGCCGGTAGAGAATTCCATGCTCTGGATGTACGAGCAAAGTATGATTCCGCGCGGACATTTTCTTAATATTGCTTAAGTTTCGTAATATTACTAAGAAGAATAATCAAGAGGCAGCGAGAGCAGCTAGATTATTTAAAAAAAACATCAGGCTCGCCCCCTGTCACGTAACCCCTGTCCCGTAACAACCCTAAACATATCTATTCTAATATTATAAAGCTAAAGAGTTTATTTGCTTAGTTAGTTAAACGCTCTTATCACAGGAACAACTAGTTCAATTTGAAAAATGTTTCAGTGTTAGATTGCCCAAATATTGGAGAAGGCTATAGGCTATATGACATCACGCTAAGTACTAATATTCCGGGAAAAAGCTAGGCATTTAATATAGGGCAAAACGTGGGTGTCAACTTCTACCTACCCCTTGCTAAGTACTTCTATTTCGGGCAATTTATTGGAGAAACACGAGTAGCTTATGTTTGCATTGACGTATATTGAACGACTAATATTAATTACAGGGCTCTATTTTTTCTCATAAAAAAGTCAAGAAAAATCTTTTATCAGCATATAGTTACTCCTAAAACATATTCGAATCTATATATTCATACAATACTGGACTCCGTTCATTTATCAATAGAATTGCCTTATCATAAATTAAAACAAAGACTTTTATGTCCAAGATTATTTTGATGATAATCAGTTCTGGAAATGAATTATTATATTGTTGGATTATATTAATGTTTATAAATTAAAACTTTTATGTTGTGATGGAGGATGTCATTAGCTACATGAATCGATTTTCTAATTTTCTGGAACTCGTTCTTTTTCAAGAGTAATTTTGTCATGATACCTTGTGACATCTTCTATTCATTCCACTTTCACTTGCCTGTAATTTGTGTACTGTAGAACATAAGAAAATTTTTTAAAGGGAGGATGGACCCCTTGCAGAGTTTCTTGCCTGTATCTTCTCTGGACAAGGCCTCCCGGAAGTGAACAGGAAGAAAAGAATGTAGATGTAAACAAGATTTTTGACGCGTCATAAGTGTAACTACTCGTTACCTAAATGATTAAATAAAGAATTTCATTTCATTTCATTTCATTAAAGTGAAATTGTTAGTAACAAAAACATACTAAGATTCTAAATGATTAGATAGAAATATGATTTACATGACTTAAGATCCTATGTCCCTAGATATGCCAGTGGACGTCCACATTGCGTGCCATCCCGGTCAGTCTTGAGAAGCTGACCGGGATGGCACGCAATGTGTCTTGAGAAACGCGAAGCGCTTCATTTCGTCCAAGTCTTCCCGATTCTCTTCGCCTCTGCGGTGATCGTCCGCCACCAGGTCTGCTTATGGCGCCCACGTATAAGCTTTCCTCGAAGATTCCAGTGCTTGTCTTGGTACATGTTCAGGGTCCCTTCGGAGCGTATGGCCAATTTAGTTACACTTGCGGCGTTTGATTTGTGCGTCGATTGGAATCTAGTTGCAAAATGTAGATAGAAATATGAATACCACAAAGTCAGTGAGATTTACTTTAAATTAAAAAAACCATTTCAAAGAATAAAGAACTTTAAGTAATAATTATTACTAGGGTTGCTGGGGATTCCTCTTCCGTTTCCTCATAATGCAAAAGTTCCGTAATATTGGGTCCTTACCTATGAAATTGGTGTTTTTATTGTCTTAGCAATTTGTCCGTAACTATTAAGTTTCAGAACATTCTTATAAAATAATTGCCTCTTCTAAAAATAGACCATATATTTGAGCTCGTATTATTTAATTTGATAATTTTTTGTAAGTTTAATTGTGTTAAAATTAGACACAAAGACAATTATTTTTAACTGCCTCCTGAATATATCATTTGATTTGCATTAACATAAAAACGATGAATAATTTTTATCAAGCGTGTTCACACACATATTGCTAAAGCTTGTCTAATGATACATGCCAAATATTATTATCTCTGGATTTGTCGTTGTGAAGAAAACTGATAAAATGTTAGTATGTAAAATGCAGACATCCCCAAAATCTCCATACAAAACACCAATTTTATAGGTAAGGACCTAATATTTTGAGTTCTTCAACCGTTACCGCATGCTGATAAATAAAAATAAAAAAATCCTCGTCCGCTATAGCTTCCTCAAAATTTTAAAGGAATTTCACTGGGCATGTGAGTATCCATCACAAAGCCTGAGTCGAACGGGTAGCGAGCGAGCCATTCCCTCCTCTTCCTTGCTTGTTTTAACATGACAATGTATACTTTTTATGTGAGAGTGTATGTCACTGAACTCTTCCTAAAAGGCTGGACCGCTTTTGATGAAATTTTGTGTGTTGAACGCACACAAAAAATTACGAGCATCATCATCCTCATCCGCTTCCCCAAAATTTGTGCTTGGCAATTTTCTCTCAATCACTTCCTCAACAACCCTGATTATTACTACTGCAAAATAATACAAAAAATATCCGCATAATGCATGATCAAAATATTTTTGCAATTATCCATGCCATCTGCACGCTATAAAATCATTTCTCGCCTTTGCCGACCTCAAATATCCTGAACCCCTCAAAAATTAAAATAACGTAATAACTTGGTTGATACGAAATTCCAAACGAAATTCGAATTCCATTGTTCCGAACCGATATTGAATCCAAAACTAATTTTCCGCAAGCTCAAATCATCTTTGACCTTTATTCTAAGTGATTCGTAATTTCGTAGTAAATATCCGTTGTTTTATTAAAAGTAATTGGTAGGCTTTTCAATAATGCCCCTTGGGCTTAAAGCGTCACGCTCACAATTTTACAGGACGTGTTTACAGACTCTGCTCATACATTATTCCTCCAATTAGGGCGACAGGTCCTGATTGGTCAGTCGAGAATTGAACTCCACACGTCGGAATAATGTGGACATTCCCCTTGTCGCTTATTCCCTTTTGCGGCTATTAATGGACGTTATTAAGTAGATTGTATTTTGGAAAGAATTAATCATTTATATTCATGTAGCAATCTGGAAAAGTGTAACGAAAGCTATAATTATTGTGATTAAACATAATTTAGTGTTGTTGAATATTTATATGAGAAAAAGCTCCACATGAAAGAGTACGTTTATAGATTCAAAGGTATAGATACAATGAGAACTACCAAAAGAGCAATACCAGTTGTCGACGACCGGTCCCATCCGTACGGGATGAGGCGGTGCGGGAGGAGGCGCGACGTCACCACGGCTAACAGCGCTGCGTGGCCAGCGCATGCCTTCGACACACACTCATCTGGAACCGTATTGCATAGACATCGATCTCGGGACCCTCCAAACCCAACCGTAGCTTCGTCGCGTACCTTTAGTTTAACTTTTTGTAAACGACTAAGTAAACCAGTTACATTATATACAGTCCAGTTTTATTTAAATACCCGAAGTGAACTTTTACACCAGTTTTTATATCTACGATAGCTATATCAATCTTTCGGTTCACATGCGTATCTCTCATATACAGGCCACTATAATTGCCATCACATGCTATCTATATCTCAATACTATCTACGAAGGAGATGACAATAATGACAAAAGATCGGACAACCTCGACTCCAATATTAGACCGCACATAAGACTAGCAACTTAAAAATAATAACACCGACTCCACAATTCCTTCTCAAGCGAACAGTAACCTTTTCAAAAATTCAAATACATATCATACACACTAAAGTCACGTCCACACTATTCCCACCGCATCTTCGGCCCATTACACACATACGGGTAATTCTAACGTGACACCCAATGCATTGTAATGTGACATTACTCGCTTCGCCAGTTTTATCTCTCTGTTGGACAGTGCGGGAAAATCCTTTGGGAGTTAGCGAACTGTCTATAAAGTGAGAATACAGAGGATTGTATCGTATTTTATAAAAAAAGAATGTTGGTGTTTTTAAGAATGATAGAAAGAGCAATTTATAAAGTACTCAATCCTTTTTTAGAATGGGATCTCCTTTGAGGATTTATGTCACGAGACCTTCATGAAACATTTAAAGTGAACGGGTAATATTTTATTCTTTTTAGGGTTCCGTAGTCAACTAGGAACCCTTATAGCTTCGCCAAGTCCGTCTGTCTGTCTGTCCGTCTGCGAATAATCTCAGTATGTAAACTATCGGACACCAATATGTAAAAAAAGGGGTTTACTCAAATGATTTTTTGTAATTTTCGAAAATAAACACTCCAGAAGTAAAAAGGCTTTCTAGTAAAATTATTTTGAACTTGATGGGTTGAATAGATTTTGAAATATTTCACAAAATAAATTCTAAGTTTGTAATTTAACCATATATGCAAGAATTTTTTCTGTGTTAGTCTACATATATTATTATACGAAACTATATTTTCTTTCAAATAATAAAAAATATATTAAAATCGGTTCACGCAATCCAAAATCACCACCGAAAACGCAAATATAAATCGTCTAGCTTGAATCAAGAGAGGGCGCTGTACTTTGGGCTATTTTAACTCTTAATGTAACTACGGAACCGTATGCTGACCGTAGCCCGACACACTCTTGGCCGGTTTTTAACGTTTTTTTTAAACTGCCAGTTAATTTTGTACAAAAACAATGTTAAAGGGCTGCTGAATTACTAAATACGTAGCATTTATGCAGGGCGATCCCAATTTTAATGTTGCCAATTTATTATCACACTAAAATGTTGCCTCAACACTTACACTCTCCCATGTGGGCTTATACAATTAATTAATATTAAGGCGAATATTGTACCCACATAAACATGATAATTTCTCTGTTTTATGTCATTTCTTTTTATAAAAACAATGATAACAGAGGTTGAATGGAACTAAATCTCTCTTCGACGACCGCCGTGGTCGAGTGGTCTGTACCCCGGTCTCAAGGCGTCGCCATCTCGAGAGGTTCTGGGTTCCGTCTACTTGGCAATGTATGCTGTTCGATCCCCGATGGGGGCAAATGTTTGGGTGATGAATTTTCAGGCATTTGTTCTCCAGTCTTGGATGTTTATATATATTTAATATATACAGGATATTTTTATGTATTTATCTATTAAATATATTTATCCGTCATCCAGTGTCCGTAACTCAAGCAGCGCTAGTTGCTTAAAATGGGGCTAGTTGATTGGTGTGAATTTCTGAGGATATTTATGTTTATTTATTTATACTCTATCCATTTTGATCTGAGACAAAAGGTAAACAAAGAATTTGTTTCTCAAACTTTTTATCCAATTTTGGGACAAAAAATATGTGCTCTAATTTTTTATAATAAAAAAGAAAAGAAGTACTTATAATACCAATATCGACATTGAAGATAAACTTTATTTATCTGTGAAATGAAGTAATGTTTAACGAGTATTATGTTAAGTGTATTTAAAACCAAGCTATTATTGCTATCATCCAGATACTAAATATGAATAGAAATATAACAATTTAATTCAAAATAGATTCAAGGTGTCATGAACATGTCATGATTGTTTATCTTCATTTGGAAGTATTTTAAACTCATTAAAAAGTTCGATTATACAATTCCTTTTTGGTCTTTTTAATAGAAAAGATAAATTAAGTAATCTAAACTTACGTTAAAAAAATAACATTGAACTAAAAATACCTACTAAAAATTATTGAAGGTGACAAGTAATTACTTAATTAACATAATTTAAAAAGTTTGTAATAATTAAATATTAAATAGTCGTATGTTTTTGGTAAAAGCATTCGGCAACGAGTAATGATACCTACCTTAAAGAACCCTTTTTTTGTTTGTTTACATTTTGTTTCAGGTTAAAATGGATAGACTATAAATGCTGCTAAAACACAGATGTAAATTGTTACTGTCCTAACCCATTATAGAGGTCACAATCTTTATTTCCTTCTATTAAGAGTCATTTACTGTCAAAAGTGGTTACATATTTTTGGAGTTGACCGTACCTCTACCTCTAATGTTGGATAAAATATGGGAAATCCAAGTTCTAAAGAAAAGCAGAATTTCAAACATGAGATAATAATATAAGTTTGACATGCAACAGTAATCTAAGCAAAGCAAAGCTTTAAAGATTATTCAGTCATCCACATAATAAACATAACACGTAATATTAAAATTAGTTCTTTTAACAAACCAATAAGGTGCACTATTTAAATACCACGTTTGATCTGTGTTCAATCTTCGAAAGCCACGTACTTCCGAAAGGAAATTTGTTTTCCAAACCTTAAAATAATAATCCCAAAATAATCAAATCTGCGTTAATATTTATCTTTACGTCAACATTATAAAGCAGAGAATAGTAAAATAGGAATTTGCTTTAATTGGGAAGAGTTTCTTCCCAAGAAGAGCCAATGCAAATTATTATTAGAAAATTCACTGCAGAGGCTTTTAGAAAACAAGTGATGGAACCACAGATTTATATTTACATAGATAACCCAAGTATAACGATTTGTATTGAAACCAAGCGTGTCGACTTTTAACGTCAACTGTAACCTCCCAGCCGTAATTTTGAGACACGAGATCCAAACTGATTGAATGATACCAATGTAAATGTGTGACGTGGTGGACCGATGATTAGAAGAAAACTCCAACTTGACGTCACTATATTTATTAAGGCACAACTGGAACAATTATATAAAATAAGGTAAATTTCACAGAACACACAGAAACAATTTCACATTTAAAACTAAAAGATATTATGAAAGGTTGGGCTACTTACAATAGTGCCTTAAATAAACTTATAGACTTTATAAACAAACCGTAACTGTAAAACTCTGAATCTTGTGATTTTTCACTGTTTTAGCTTTTAACTTAATTAGCACAATAGTAATACATTATAATTATATTCAAAATTATTGACAGTGAGTCAACCGTTCTAGACGCTGACTCTTGCAAGAATGAATTTCGAGAACAAAACAAAAAAAAAGAGACAGTAAATTTTAAAACAGAAACCAAAAGAAAAATGGCCAGAGAAGAGCGCAATAATAGCAAAGTGTCGCTAATACTGGTATAGCGCCTCGTTACAAAAGTATATCTGTGGATGGAATATTACATATCAATGGAATGCAGACACAACACTAGTATCTATATGCATCTAGTCTTTGTTTATATCTCTTACTGCCTCCGATTCTCGCATATTAAGATCTTCGAAGAATCTCAGACTTAAAATTCCAGTACATTCCACAAAATTTGTCAGAAAGTCGTTTGGAGTGGAGTCTACACGGCTTTGGAATGAGCTACCAATCCCAATTAGAAAAGCGCACTCCGTGGAACTGAACATTACTTGTCACTACAAGTGTGAACATTTATTTTTGTTAAATATTTTTTTTATTATAGTGATATTACGTATGTGTATTTGGTAAGAAAGTATATATTATGTACACTGTTTATTATATTGTTATTACTGAGCAACTTGAATGCCTTTACCTTCGACACATTCTAGTGCCAATCTACTGGTTGCCGAAGACATCGCCTTTAGCGATAAGGCTGCAAATTGTGCTGTTGTTTCTAATGTTATTTTAGTTACTTAAATGGTGTAAAAAAAGAATATTTTCATTTCATTTTATTTTCGTAGTACCAGAATATCAAAATTTCACGTTACCCTTCTTAGCCTGTCAATGTTTACAAACATAATATAAAAATCTATGTATGCAAACACCGGCGTTCATGTAATTAGTATGTTAATATTTTGTGCTTTCGATCAAAAATAAAGCTACCCTCGCCATGGTCAGGCCGTGGATGGGTGACCATACCTTTGTGATCTCGAGCTCCTCCGTGCTTCGGAAGGCACGTTAAGCCGTTGATCCCGGTCGCTATTGCGGCCATTTCTTCCCACCAACCCGCATTGGGCCAGCGTGGTGGTGTTTTTTTTTTCTATTTATTTGGATCAACAAACATGTTCACAAAGCAAAAGTGTTACGGCCCATACTCTGAATGTGTTTCTCCATGAGGTAAGCCTGTGCCCAGCAGTGGGAAGTGTATATAGGCTGAGGAAGAGGACTTTGTGCTTTTGGTTTTCTTGTGGATGCTTTTGTAATTGTGTACAGGCATTTGTTCACCAGTCTTGGATGTTTATATAAGTCTTGTATATTTTCTGAATATTTAATTTTGTTTTAAATGGAGCTAGTTGATAGGTGTGAATGCCTGAGGATATTTATTTATCTATCTGTCATATGAAGACATTGGCGAATATATTAACCTACTGGTCAACTTGACCACGGATCAAACACTCACCCTTAATCGAACTCACAGTAACTTTTCCAGTGTCATTACATTCTTATAACGATTTATAGAACACTAAAAATAGCGACCCATTTTATGAAGGATACAATTGAGCCAAGAAATTCTTCTATCCTATAAATAGAAGAATTCAGTGGAGGGGAAGGCTGACAGCGGCTGCCAGCCGCTTTATCCCGGCAACAATGACCAGACAGACACTTCCTAATTATTGTTATATCGACGGCCGTGACAAGGAAGGAATTGGTGAAATAAAAGATATTTGTCTCTTTAGACGTTGGCCATTTAAAAACTGTAATGAGCGGGTTTTGTCGTCGTTTGTCATTCATTGCTTCCTGTGTTCGATTTTTATCGTCACGCCTTTTTCCCCGAAGGTGTAGGAAGAGGTGTTATCACCCACATTTTGGACGACCTCTGTGGTTGAGTGGTCTGTATGCCGGTCTCAAGGCGTCGCCATCTCGAGAGGTTCTAGGTTCGATTCCCAGTAGGGGCAAACGTTTGGGTGATGAATTTTCAGGCATTTGTTCTCCAGTCTTGGATGTTTATATATATTCAGGATATTTATATTACGATTTGAGTTCAGCTCTCTCAGCATAAAAACGCTTTTAGGTATACATCGCGTTTTTATCACGATCACCTATCACAGGGTTTGAAGAAAAAATGAGTTGGACATCCGGTCGTAATAAAATCGTGATAAATATCACATCGCGCTGCTCGTGCTATTTAGTCAGATATTAAAAATATACTTTTTATCATGGTTTGTCCTTGGATGGGTTACCAAAACATCGTCATGTCTAGTTCCCCCGTGTTTATGGAGGCAAATGGTATTGGAACGTGGTGTACTCCTCAATTGTGGTTTCGACATGTTCCTCATGATTCCTATACGTGTTATAGATAGGTCTGCATAGAAAAATCAACAGTGCCATCTACTTAGGCTGATGACAAAGAAGGTCTTTGACAAAGAAAAAAAATTGAGGAGCTCGGTGGCGTAGTGGTTAGTACGCTTTGGCTTTCGATTGAAAACAAAGCTACCTTCGCCATGGTCAGGCCGTGGATGGCTGACCAAAACTTTGTGATCTCGAGCTCCTTCGTGCTTCGGAAGGCACGTTGAACCACTGTTTCTACCCACCAACCCGCATTGGGCCAGCGTGATGGTGTTATGGCCCATACTCCTCATGTGTTTCTCCATGAGGAAGGCCTTTGCCCAACAGTGGGATGTATATAGGCTGAGGACATATAAAACAATATTAAGTGGGTAAATATGTGGCTTAGTGGGTTAAGAGCATGAAGAAACAATTTATCACATAAAATATTTTGTATGGTTACGATTTCCTTGCGATTGGGGTAAAGATTGCTATAAAACCACATTATTCAGGCGCTATGCCAGTATCCTAAGCTAGATAATCTACTCCCCTAGGATCCACGGTGCAGGTAAAAACTTTTGCCTTAACAGAAACTACTTTTCTTAAGTTCAGAGTCCTAGAACATAGAACTTTTGTCCTAGAACTTAGAATCTCACAAGTTTAATCTATCCAAAGGCTAATCTTTATTCTTACAGGGACCCAAATCCCGTCTGAGCATCATTCATGTCACAACTCTTTAGCACGGGAACACTCAACCAGGTCACTTGGAAAGACAATAGCCCCGTTTCAACTAATGTATTGCTTGCCTTATGAGTATTTAAAAGTCTGATTAAGGCCTGTCGCACATTATCGGCATCCCTACGTGCAAGCGCACACTGTCGGCAACTATGCCTTGGCATGCTGCAACGTCTTTAGGTATGCCAAAGCGTCCTTAAGCATGCCGTACCATCCAAACCACCCCCGAGTGGCGGCGTACTGAAGGATGCCGAAGTATCCCGAAGCAACCTCAAAGATGCCGATGCAGCAGCCTCAAGCATACCGAAGCGGTAATTTTTCTACTACGACCATATATCTTGGAAATTTCTACTTTATTGCCATGAAGTTAATGTATTACCTGAAATAAAGATCACAAAGTTTTGGTCACCCATCCACGGCCTGACCATGGCGAAGGTAGCTTTGTTTTTATTCGAAATGCAAAGCGTACTAACCACTACGCCACCGAGCTCTTCATTGATTTTGAATTGAGACTTCCAATTTGAAAAAAATCTTTCAGTGTTGAATAGCCTAATTATTGAGGAAGGCTATAGGCTACATCACACTATCTCAAAGTAACTATTATACGCCGACAAAGTCGCGGGTAAAAGCTAGTAGATTATATTTCGTTATTATCTGTCTGACTGTTGAAATTTTGGTTTGATTTACAAAATAGATAAGGATTGTCTTTAGTACCCGGTAAGGGCAATAGGCTTGTCCCCTATTACGAGGGACTAACAATATTACTGGTAAAGGGGGGGGAAGGGGGGGGGGTGTAATGCACATCTGCAAAGGCTTCGGGGATTCAGACGTGGTAATATATTTATATCCCTTATATCATGTCACCCGAGGGTTCGTGGAAATATGTCCAGCAGAATGCTGAGTCAGGGAACAAAATGAATTTATCCCGTTAACTTGGACGGATCATCCAGAAAGAGGCCTGTACTTGAAAGTAATAATCTGGCGGGCTCAATGTAAGTATAAGGTTGAAATTGTATATCGTTAACTAATGCAATTGGACACCTAAGTGTCCAATTAAAATTAGTCAAAATGCATAATTTTATTATTGGGTCCTTACCTATGAATTTGGTATTTCTTTTCTCTCTTAGTATTTTGTCTGTAACTATTAAGATTCAAGGTATTCCTAAAAAATAATTACCTGGTCTAAAAATAGACTATATTTTTGAGCTCTTTTGATTTGTTTTGATAATTTGTTGTAAGTTTAATTGTGTTAAAATTGGACACGGAGACAACTCTTTTTAAGTGCCTCCTTTTATTTGCATTCACTTAAAAACGATAAATAATTTTTATAAAGTGTGATATTACACATATTACTAAAGCTTGTCTAATGATACATGCCAAATATTATTATCTTTGGATTTGTCGTTGTGAAGAAAACTGAAAAAAATTTAGTATGGAAAATGCAGAATTTCCCAAAATCTCCATACAAAACACCAATTTCATAGGTAAGGATCTAATATTATTCTAAAACTAGCTTTGCCCGCGACGTCGTTCGTGTGGCTAATGATTTAACGCGGATAAAAGTTTTACAAAAAAAAATTGTGTGTTAGTTACACTGCATTGTTTTTTTACAAAGTGCTCGACATTACACTCGTACCTCTTATTAGAAAATCAACATTAACATTAAGAAATTCATTATTATGTAATGTTGCAGTGCCTGCAAAAGGCAAGTAAGTTGTGATGTTCCGTATTATTATAACAACTAATGTATGTACACTTAGTTCGCAATAAATAACTTTGACTTTGACTTTGAATGAAAATAATAATGAAAATGACATTTCTTGTCAGTGTCATCTGATTAATTGTTGTCATGGTGATAAATCTCTGTTGTCGTGATATTATTTTATAATTCCTAGAAATTTTAAAATTCGAAATGAGAATCCATTTTGACGGAATATGTCACATAACTAATACTCGGTCGAGCAGATATTGATAACCACGGTTACACCCGCGCGGTACCCTTCCTGTGGGAATATCGGGATAAAAAGTAGCCTTTGTCCTTTTTTAGGCTCTAGACTATCTGTGTACCAATTTTTAATTGAATCGTAGTAGTTAAGACGTGAAAGCAAGATAGACAGAGTAACTTTCGCATTTATAATATTAGAATGGATAATAATAGAATTATGGTAGTTATGAACTTTTGCAATATTCTCTTAGAATTCTTACTTTGTTGTTTGGATCTAATTAATCATTACAGAACATAACACCTCTATCCCCGAAGGGGTAGACAGAGGTGTTATGCACTGACATTCCTCCTGGTATATCTACTCGCCCATATAACAGGTGGCAAGTCTGTTGTCATGGGTACAATGTGATATTCGCAATCAACTGTACATAAGTTTTATTCAAACTCAGAAGCGGTGGGATCAAACCCGGGACTTACTAAACGAGTAGTGCCTACTTTTCCGCCTCGGCTACCGCTGCCTCAGCTAATTAAACATGATAAGTAATTCTATGCGCACACTCAAAATAGACCAACACTCTCTACAGAATTAAGTAAAAGTTTTATAAGAAATTGAACATTTTGAGATAGCGTTCAATAACCTTGACGAAATAGAACAGTAGATAAAAAGAAAATATTTAAGAAAAACCTTGAATGTTCCGGATTATATCGTAAGAATTTTCTTCAGCGTTCCGAATTGTGTTCTCGGAAATGCCTATCTTCATTTCTTAGAGACCTTAGTTCGAAACCGCGTAATTGATGTGTGATTTCCAAATTTTCTCGTAACCAAATCCTAGTATTTACGAGATGGTAGATTTATATCTCTTTATGAACGTACATATTTTGCAAGCTTATATGACTTGGGAGATTTTCTTATTTTTTCCACTCCTAACGAAAGCATCGAAGGGAAAACGGTACAGTCGAGCTTAAAAATACGTATGCAGATTTAACAGGTCACGGTCTTTATTCCCTTCCAATAAGAGTCATTCACTCTAAAACGTGCTAATACAAATAACTGCCCGGCCTGCCCGGCCTGTAGCATTGAATTTACTTAATACTTCAGAGGAGATCGATGGCGTAGAGGTTAGTATGTTTTGGATTTCGATATCGAAATAAGCCATGGTCAGGCCTTGGATGGGTGACCAAAACTTCGTGATTTCGAACTCCTCCGTGCTTCGGAAGGCACATTATGCCGTTGGTCTCAGTCGCTTTATCAACTGTTTCTACCCACAAACCCACATTGGCCATCGTGGTGGTTACGGCTATACTCCTCATGTGATTGTTGTCATGAAGAAGACCTGTGCCCAGCAGTGGGACGTATATAGGCTGAGGATGTGACGTGATGGACTTAGATATTTATTAATTGAAAACTTAGCCACTCATAGTGCCTTTGGTAAGGTTATAATCAGTGCATAAAACTAATTTATATTGTCATCAAAACTGCGCATTTAGATTAATTTTAATAATATTTCTTTGCTATTGAAAATGGAGACAAAACAGACAGACAGAACAGATGGTTCGTTTTTAAAAAGAAACAAAGAGGGGAAATGGCCAGGGAAATAACAGCAAAGAGTCGCTAATATTTGTTACAAGGATGAAGACTTAAATACCTTACGCTGAGTCTTTTACATGGCAACGTGTTCGACTTAACATATCGGGCTTAATGTGGCCTACCTCTGCCTTCTCGTGCCTCTTCGGACTTAGGCTTAAGCCACCAACGCGGAGCGAGGGAGCCGAGTGGAGGTTCCAAGCAACGCTATTGGTTAATCGAGATATCGGATCAGCAAAGCGAAGATTTGAAGCGATGCTATTGGTTAATTTTGACACAGCTCAATCTCCGTTTTTCCTCTCCGCTCCAGTGGACTGGCAGCCTTACAGGCGCGATAAATGTATATAATTTAAGTGTACAATTTATAACCATGGGTTACGCAAAATGCCTGCAATAAACACAATTTACTATTGGAAACCCCGTAAAATTATTTCTCACCTATTGCGCCCGTAAATTCAACTTTTCGCATCCGAGGAATTGGATGTTGTGAGAAATCGCCCGATCCGGTTAGAATTTAAATGTCGGCATCGAACTGTCTTCTCGATTCCCATTCGATGATCGATGGAAATAGTTATTCGATAAAATATGCCGAGTTTGAATAAATTCATTATTTATTCTCGTAGCTCCTCTGGCAGCGGTATAAATAGAGCGATAATATTTTAAGCTTTGATTCTTGGAAGATTTGGTTATTAAAAATATTCTTCCGATATTTTTGGAGTACTTAATATAAGAAACGTTTGACGGCGGGCGGCGTAGTGATTTCATTCGTGCGTTTTTGTTTTGATATCATAAACTTCTGTACGTACTGGACATTCACAGTTTCAGTTTTACTTATTATTACAACTATGACAGAAGATCGTCACTTACCATCAGGTGAGATGAAGGCCAAGAGCTAACCTGTCATATGTAAAAATAATGTAAAATACTTATGTGACTTAGCGCCACAGAATCCGGAGGGGCGCGGTGAAGGAGCGGGGGCAAGCGGTCAGCTGATCTACGTGAGAGAACCGGTCACCACTCCACACCTTAGCTTCATAGCGATCGGTCCACATATTACTTACTATATTTTTTATAGTTGTATGCTGTTGGCAATAAACCGTTTTATATATCTCATCTTATCCAGTCCTCTCATTTACCACCATCCGACTCGAAGGACCAATATGTTAGTATGTGCCTCGATAGTGATGAATACTAGAGTCAAACTATAGATAACAGTCGATCTGCAGGTAGGTATTAAAACTAACGTTCTCAAGGTCCTTAAAAACCAATATGAACTGATATTTTATATACGATGCTTTCAGTGACGGTATTCCTTGTGGACTTAGTTCGAGATAACAAGTTCGGCATTGATTTGCTGAATTCTACTGTTTCAAATATAGAAATAATATTTGTGATTTGTATTTTGTTACATTATTTAAATCCTGTTGTGGAAACCCAAATTGTGAAAAGATTAAATCAAAACACAGTGTTCAAGGCCCGCGCTTGACAAGAGCGCCGGCGAGATTTTTATACATTTTGACAGTATCTCTTGTAATTGTAAGCGCGCGCGTGGCCAGCTCACCTTTTTTTTTAACTTTTATTCAATAAAAACACATCACTTTCTTACAAAATTTTAAGTACTGAACCAACGAAAACCACGCAGGTTTCCGCATCTGGCTTCCGGCGAGCAATTTGGTAAAAAGTGTTTTTTTTAATTTATAACGAAACTGCTTCTCATTTTGCTTGTATGATCTTTGTAATTCAACAACAGGCAGATTGTTAAGGTAATAAGGAACAATATAATTTGAAACTCTTGTACCGTAGAGGTTAGTATACCTATGAAACCACCCTAAAAATCACCACAAAGTGGCACCACATTTGGTTGAATTTTTCTTAAACATGTATTTTAGTTATGTTATTTATTAAGTGTTAAGCGGTTGCTGTCACTTTCGAGAAATTTTGCCAGTTCAGCGGCTGGACTCTTCCATTATTGAGGTTCACAAGAGAAACATCATAAAATACTACTACTTAAGTATTATCAAAGTTATGTTTTTCCTACATATTTTTAGCTTCGCCGTGGATGGGTGACCAAAACTTTGTGATCTCGAACTCCTCCGAGCTTCGGAAAGCACGTTAAGCCGTTGGTCCCGGTCACTATTGCGACTGTTTCTACCCACCAACCTGCATTGGGCCAGCGTGGTGGTGTTACGGCCCATACTCCTCATGTGTTTCTCCATGAGGAAGGCCTGTGCCCAGCACTGGGACGCATATAGGCTGAGGACATATTTTTAGACGTCTTGAAGTTGCAATTATTTCACACAATAATTTAAAGGTTAAATCAAATCAAAACAAATCAAAAATAACTTTATTTCATAGGCCAAACTTGGCACTTAAAATCGTCAACATTTTACATTTTAAATATATATTTTACAATTTAAATAATCATAATTAATCATGATATTAATGTTCATTACCGCGAGCGCTTGTCTCAAGTACAACCACAGGCAGCGCTTTGATTGTTATTGTAATCGACACAAGTAGCCGGATTCCGAGAGTAAGGCTTTTCATGAGAAGAACCCGGCAAGAAACTCATGAGCCACTTTTTTTTTAAATAGCCAATCATATAAATATGGGCAGTATTAAATGTTTTACACCAATTTCTTAATTTCCATTAATCCATCAAAATAACATGCTTTTATGATAACGAACGACAGCAAATAACTCATTTAATATCAACCAAAAGAAACAGGCGTTTCCATCAAAATAAATACAGAATATAACTCAGAAATATTAAGCGAAACTTCTTTTAAAGTCGTTAACAAACCTTCTAAAGAAAAGGGATTGGGTATAAATCCTTGGGGATCTGTCAGCGGCTTATCTTTAAATTTTGAATTTGTTACACCCTGTCCTACTTAAAGTTAAAAAGCACTTATAATGCGCGTCGCGCTTAACATTTAAGCATAATTAATTATTCGGAAATACCTTCACCTTTGGAAGGCTTTTCGCGGAAATGTTCGGCTTAACGAAATGCTTGTGGATCACGAACGTGTTTTGTTTAGAGTTAAACAACATACCACAGAGCAAATTAAGGTTGAAAGAATCGTTTCGATTAAGGTTTCTACCCACTACACCGGTGACATGACCCCGAAGGGAAACGGTCTAGTCATCTAGTGGGTATAGTCTCTCACATAGTACATACATACATACAATGTGTTCCTTAAGACCACATTTAGCCATGCAAAAATTGGGTTTGGTCACATGGAAAATAGTGAAAGACTAGTAACAAGTGGCTAGCTCATCGCCTACACAATCACAGACCCAGTACCCAATACGCCCTTAGTTGCCTTTTACGGCATGCTAGACAAGTAGATTCTTTTTGTATCCTGGACCAACACGGGACACAAAAGTCACTCTCTAATAGTCTCAGGAAATTATTAGGATGCAGAAATACAGGGTCTGTATTTGTGCTGAAAACTATCGCAATCCAGGTCTAGCTACATAGACTAGCAGACTACATTGTAATTGCCTTACAAGTGTAATCAGTATCATTAATCTGACTCAATTGATATTTATTGACTGTTGTAGTATTTGTTGTTACTCAATGTTATTCAAACTCAGTCAAATAGACAGGGTTTGAATCGATGCCCTCATGTAGGAGTAGTGGTGATAGTTTTAACAACTTTTCCCAACATGGCTATCCTATTCTTTGTATACATAATATTTTTTTTGTTAAACAGTGAAGACAAAGGTATAAAATGGTTAATAGATGATAGATGATATTTTATTTACTAAGCCACTTTCTACTCCTTTTTATCCAAAATCCGACTCCAACCCAAAATTGAATCAAAACCAAAAAATTGCCTATCATACGAATACCCAAAAAACAAGTCAACAAAAAGCGAACACAATAAATTCAAGAAGTATTTGTCGTACAAACGATCCAATCGTCCTGATTTATTCATGTCACAATATCCTCATTCTTGTTCGCACATGAATCTCGCACCCACTGGACCACAAAGGGGACGTTCGAAGGCATTTTTACTGTATAAAAATGCTTGTCAACACACCACTGCAGAATAAACACAAGCAGGGAAATAAAAATAACGACTGGCGGCCATGATTGGCTTGTGGAGTGGAGTCGATACCAGTTTAACTCGGATTAAGTTGCATCAAGCGTTTCGTAGAAGCGCTGAAGGCTTTTGTTATGGTCTTAATTGTGAAGACATATTACTATGACATACACATATTACATGTACACAAATTATGACCTATTTGTTGAAAGTGACTGATAAATAGCTCGGAGGAGCTCGGTGGCGTAGTGGTTACGCTTTGGCTTTCTTGAAAACAAAGCTACCTTCGCCATGGTCAGGCCGTGGATGGGTGACTAAAATTTGTGATCTCGAGTTTCTCCGTGCTTTAGAAGACACGTGAAGCCGTTGGTCCCGGTCGCTGTTGCGACTGTGTCTACCCACCAACCTGTAATGGGCCAGCGAGTTGGTGTTACGCCCTTACTCCTCATGTGTTTCTCCATGAGGAAGACCTGTGCCCAGCAGTGGGACGTATATAGGCTGAGGAGGAGGGAGGGACTGATAAATATATTTAGACTCAGAGATGGTACCTTGCAACCAAAATACAAACTAAAACCACGTGGATGTCTTCAAAACAAAATGGTAAAAAATACATCGTTAACGCTATATCGACAAAATTTTGTACATGTAAATACATTTGAATTATAATATATAGCTTAACAATTATTGTGGAAAATTGTAAAAAAGTCTAAAACTTTTAATGAGATACCTTTAAAAAATATAATATAATATATATTTCTATATTTAATTTATTACTTTAAATCACTTCATTATCCTTCTTTGTCAACTCAACAATAAATTATGTCATGTGTTTTGTTTGTATATTAGGTAATTGTATTTTCCTTAAAATAAGTTATGTACTATACACAAAGTATTTGTCGTATCCTTGATTATTTATGTATTATTTACCCCATGATTATTTATGTAAATAATAGGCTCGCCCCCTGTTACGTGGGACTTTTGCTACCATATTTCCCTTATTATTATTACAGCGAAGTATGGGTGTTACCACCTCTATCGCGCCTATCCTTTGGAAAATAAACACGTGATGAGTTTATGTTGTTGTTTAGACTGATGATAGGTTATCATCAGTCTAAGTCCCAAAAAGAAATATTTAGTTCAACTAACCACTCCACAGCACCATTGTCCCATAATCTAGGAAGCCGCGACATCGGTGGAGAGGCACGCGGAATATTTCCGTGGAAATATTGAAAAATGTTTCCTCGCGGGTCGATTGATTTGATTTGCACTAGACGTTCTGGCCTAGTTACTAGAATCAACACCTTCGACTTGAGGTTAGAAAAAATGACTAGAACGCTTGTTGTTTGTTCTTGTCGATAGTGGGTTTTTATCTACTAGTTATAGATTTTATATGTTCAATTTTCACTTTTTTTAACCCATTGGCGTTCACCGCGATGCGAACACCAGTGATCGCAAATAAAAGATGTTTCTATTGTGTCTTCATCTCACCTGCTGTAAGTGACAATAAGGCAAAAGGTGGAAGCGAGCTACGCCTATAATCCTCAACAACTGAGGAACTGGCTATCTTACCTCTGATTGCCAGAACACAACAATGCTTTTAACATTGTTATTATGGCGATAAAATTAGGTTAGACGGTGGTAGCTAGCCAGGCGGGCTTAGAAGCTACCACCATCGAAACCGAGCAGAATAACTCCTGCTTTATAGCGAATTGAACCCAGACCTACACTACACTCGGTGGTGTCAACCACTAGACCAAAGAGGCGATTAAATTTTCTGACCATTGAGTGCTATTGACTAGTTAATTATATTTCAAGGTGGTAATGTCGAACTTATTGTATAATGCCCTGCGATAGTTCTGTTACAATGTGAAGGAACACCTGAGGACTACTGAGCAGTGCAAGCCGTTTTACAACCACGCTGGTTCAAGGAGGGTTGGTTGATAGAAATGGCTGGAACCAACGGCTTAACTCTTCGTGTCCCAGGCATTCCGGCATACCAACACGGCAGATTTCGCTATACTTAGCAGATAAAAACTTAAGATCCCAAAATTTTTAGACACCCATACTCGAACAGCCATGTGAAAACATCTTAGTTTCTAATATAGAAAGCCAACGCGAACCACTACACCATTCCCCAACTTATTTTTCAACTTAAACTCCAAAAACACTATCTACACTCTAAAAGCTAAACTACCAAAGTTTTGTGTCCTTGTCTTAACTAGTGACAGGAGCCAGACAGCTGACTCGGCCGTCCCTTGAGCGATTTACAGCTGCTCTGGGACTCGGGAATTCCGCTAAGTAACACAAGGCGATTAGGCATGAAACTGACTTACGTTTGTTTATGATCTTTAGTTTTTGCGGTGATATTTTATTACCGCTATACGTTTCTTTTTTACATTTAAAATGGGATGTCTCACACCCTCATTCAGAGCCATCGCTGATAATAATAGCTTATTATCAGGTATCCATACCTGATAGTAATAAGCAGCTGATAAAGTCTACGATGAAGAAAGCTTTTAAAGAGACGTTTCATAGGTACGCTGGCCAACAGCGCCGGCGAGATTGCCATTTATGACGTATAAGCGCACGCATGTGGCTGTGAGATCATGTTAATAGCTCCGTCTTGGCCGCGCCTTAGGTATGTGAGCGGTGGGACGGAGAGGCGTAGACGGGGACGCTTGCTGTCATTACTTAGTTCGGCGCCGTACTTCGCGACGGCAACACGCATTGAAAGTTCCGGCTACTTAAAACAAAACGCACATGAGATTGCTATAGCGAGATGAGTCACCACCAAAGGCGCGGTCAACGAGTTTCGTGCGCACTATAGTAGAAAATTTAAAACAAAAAATCTAAATATTTTATTTAGATTTTTTGTTTATTCAATAAGGATAGCAATTATAGGTGGGATTAGAAGAATTTTTACTTGAGGGCTCACTGGTGCAGTTGGTTTGCTTTCGTTTAGCAATTTAAAACAGCACATCTTTTGCCTCTGTTCTACCTTACATATGGGTGGCCAAAACTTTTTAATATCTAATTCCTCGGCGCTTTGGAAAGATCGCGATTGCTTTTGCAACTATCCGCATTCGAATGACGTTTAGCACAGACTAACCGTGTTTATATCTTTCTACTTGTTTCTTTATTTATTTTCCGATGCGTACCACTTACAAAGCCATTACGACGCTTATAGAAATAAGACAAACTTCAATTATAATTATAATATCTAGAAACAAACAAAGAAGTTGTAAAAATTACAATAAACGAAAAAGTTAAAAAACGCCACAAACTTTCAGTTTAATTTACAACCAAATAGCATTTTTTTGGTAAAATTCTCCCTTTAAAGGGACAGCATAGGAACAGAGCCCATAATAGCCATGTCTGCGGTATTTTTATGTCTTCAGTATTTGCATTGAAATGTAAGTAATACATTTTAATGCGTCTTGGAAGAATTTGACATCAAATGATCGATGGTAGAAACCGTGGATGAGGTGGATTACCACGATAAAGATCTCATCGTTTTTCACACCACTTGAGGCTTATTTCAATGATCTGCTAGATTGCTCATCATTATAGACACTTATTGCACAAAACTACACAGATTTTATGTAAAAATATCAATATAAAATAATAATCACATCCGCCATAGTCAAATGCCACCAAAAAACCCAACCAAAGAATATATAATTTTGTGTATTATTTTTTATAGCCACGAAAAGTTGCCAGCTTTGAAACATGATATTTTTGGTCGTGTCATTTTTTAATTTTAAATGTTCCGAGACTTTCGGTCTCCCCAACATTCTGCTACGTTTCCGAAATTTGTCCTGAACTTTTCACATTTACATGAATAATTACCGAGATGCCATCTCGCTTCCTTATTTGTAACTCAAAGGTTGCAACCTCCTTCTATTCTCAAAGTTTATTTACGAACTGTTAGTTTTTGCTGGAAATGGCGGGAATTCATTGCGGCATTGTTTATTGGACTAACTTATGAAGGCGAATGGATAATTTGGTACACATACATAATACAGCTTACTTTAAAGCAAGATTTGTCACACAACTCTCATACCACACACACAAACATGAGAAACACTGCACTTACAGCACACAGCCATTGCAATGTTGTAGTATAACCTGGTATAACCCCTTGTGGATGGAACAGCAAAAAATATTTATGTTTATGGTGAGAAAAGGAGAAAACTCATTATATTTTTTTTATTTGTATGTTTATTATTAAAGTATTCACAGCTAACTTGATTCAATTATTTTTTTTATTAAACCATTTATTATGAATCATAATTTCAGAAAAAGAAGACAAAAATGACAATTGAATAAGGCCCACTTGTAGGAAATTTAAATCGAGATTTAAAACTAGTTTGTTTTTTGGTCGTGAAAGTAAAAGTATTTATATTATTGAAATGCTAGTGTAATGCGTTTCAATGCATCTTGGAAGAGATTGGCGTCAAACGATGGCAGACACTGTGGTGTTATTTCGATAAGGTGGATTTCCATGATAAAGATCTCATCGCTTTTCACACTCATTGCTCATCATTATTACACTTATTACACAAAACTACACTAAATAAAAATCACATCCGCCATAGTTAAATGGCTCCAAAAACCCCTTTAAAACTAGATTTAGTATTTTTTTTCATTTGAGCCAAAAATTACAAAATCGAGTTTTAAGCTAGATTTAAAATTACTATTTCCTGCAAGGCGCCCTTAAAATTTTAGAAGCAATAGAGTATGTATTCAATTCTCCTTGCGCCGTGCCACAGATTAATAAAATGTACTGGAACAAAATCATATTTCCATAAAACTCCATCTCGAAATTCGATCAACTGTCTGAGCTTGAATTAGCATGTTTACACTGTGACATTCATATAAAGTGAAACCTAGGGTTCTAGGGGAAACCTATAATCCTGGTATAACTAGGTATACCTACTAGAATATTCTGGCTAAGGCTTTAGTGTATTCAAAGAACAAATTCCCTGAATTCTGAAATATAAGAATTGCATACACTATCAACTTAAGTGAGAAATACTACATTTTAATTTCACGTTATATGTAATATAAAACAATTTTAAAAGCAAAACCCTAAACAACATACTAATTGTTATAATAGTTCTATGATTTAATCAGTGTTATGTCTGTTGATTAATCTATGGTATCTGTCAATTATCTGTAGTGTCAATCTTTATATTGTATCTTGTGTGTTTTAACTGAAATAAAACAAATCCAAATAATTCATGCTTTTATTAAACATAACACTAATGATGTACATACACAATTTTCCATCGACTTTTGCCGGATCATCGGCGTCTAATAATGAAACGTTAGGTAGCACGGCGTATTTACTCCTCGGGGCTTTGAATAAAACCTCTTTTTATTTAAAGCCTTAATTAAAATGGTCAAAGGAATCACTTAACGGCCTTTTTGTGATTTAGAGAAAGGCTTTGAAAGTGCCTTACTAGCATTATTAACCGACTTAAAAAAGGAGGTTATCAATTCGACGAAAACTTTTGTTTTTTTTTTGTAACAGCAATTGAGTTGTCTAGTAGTTAATATTATTTCTTTAAAACCAAAATAAAACCTATAAATAGGTATCTCTTTACTGTGCGTTGTAATAATGATATTACATTATTATATACAAATACGAAAGGCATAAATGAGTAGAGACATAAATAAAGAGTGTTAACAAGTAAGTCTATCAGCCCGCTTATTCTAAACTGTCGTTTCATGGATTCGATTCGGAAAGTCACGTCCCGTCTCGCTCTAATTCGCCACAATAATAGTGACAGCAATAGAGATTCCGTGATTTGTTTAGTTTTCGACAGTTTAGAATAAGGGGGCTGTTGGCGGTTATTTTATAACACAAGCTTTACAGTGCGTAGGGCCAGGCTACTTATGGGTGGTTTCATAGGTACGCGTGCGTGGCGCGTGCGGCCAGCGTAAGAAATCTCGCCAGCCCTGGCGGCCAATACCTATGAAACATACCTTAGTATATTATTATTTAAAAAACTCTATTTCGTGGATACAACTGTGCTTAATTTAAGATTCATGATTTAAAACCTATGTTCCATTGCGGAATAGCCTTCAGGCGCAGAGATAATAAAAAATAACACTTACAAACACCTTCGCAATACCATAAATAAATAGTATTAAAAATAATGCTACAGCACCCATATACATCACGCTTATTTATATCAGAATAAGCACAATTCTCCAAAAGAACTTTATATTTCTAGCAACAGTTCTCCGGACGCCATCCAAAATATATAACCGTAGGGGTTGTAAAATACTAAAATTCCAGTGTGGAACTCCCGTGCGGTAAGTACTACATAAATTTGGCCCAAGCGAGGAAATCCACCTGATATATGATTATTAGAATTGATGATTGTTAGAGGTCATTTCAATAACTCCCAAGATTTTGCTCAATCGCTTGATCGTGGATTTGCGGATATGGTGCAACCGTTTCTTTTGGATTATTGGAGTTGGCCGTGTTGTCCTGACATTTCTATTCCGGCCTGCTAAACATTAAAGTTGTGTAATACGAGTTAATGGTGGTGGAGGATTAGTGATTGCGAGTTCGTGGCCCTCTACTTTCGTATTGTTAGTTTTATTCGTTCTTCAGGTTAGTTAGTTAGTGGATAGATACCTTGATAGAAAACCAGTAAAGTCAGCTATCAAAAACTGCCCATAAATATATCCTTTTCCTATAACAATATTCCAGTTGAATGTGTAAATACGTTTTCATTACTCGATTTAGAAATTGACAGCAACGTCAATTGGAAAAGTCACATATCTAAAATAAAATCTAAATTATCATCATTTTCATATGCCCTACGGGAATTAAAGAAAACTACTGACCTTAAAACAGCAATGGCTGCATACTACACCTATGCACATTCTTGGTTGACATATGGAATTATACTTTGGGGGAATAGCACAGACAGTCAAAGCATTTTTATCAAACAAAAGAAGTGTATACGGATCCTTGCAAATATAGGCGTTACCTGTAGCTGCAAACCGTACTTTACACAGTATAAAATCCTGACTTTGACTTCGCTGTACATTTTAGAACTAATAAAATTTGTTAAGAAACACTCAAGCTATTTTGTCAAAAAATGCGAGATACCACGACGATATCCTTCCCGAGATCTAAATAAATTATTGTTGCCACATTCAACATTAAAAATACACGCAACGAGTGCCTACACAATGGCTATAAAAACCTTTAATAAACTTCCTGGCAACATAAGAAATGAAACTAATGACAGAGTATTTATTAAGCGTCATACACTCAGTTGCACAAAGATTTTTTAAAGACGACATTTAGTAATGAGACATTAAAACTTTAAAGTTCATTAAATTTAAAATTGGAACACAAAATAGTTCTAGCTAATGTCTCTTTAGCATTGATAGGGTGCTAATGTCGTTTTGTGCAACGTAAAAACTACGCTAAGGTGTTCTTTTGACACTTCAATAAATAAATTTAATGGAGCATTAGGGATAATGCCGACATTAAATTTTAAAGTTCGTTTCTGCAACTGGGTGTAAGGGATTTGTTGATCGGAAAAGCATACTACAATTTAAACGACTATTTTAATGACACATTAAAATAATAATAATACCTATTAATCGTGACATAATAATTTGAATTAATAATACATTTTAAATAGTAATAATACCTGACATAAATAATCAACTATATTGACAACTAATCACAATTATTAGATTTATTAAAAAAGAAAATTGACATCTACTTATAATTTTATTTAAAAAATAATAATAAACTATATTGACCAACTAAATATAATTATTAGATTTATTTAAAAAAAAAAATATTGACATCTACTTGAAATTTTAATTTTAATTATATAAATATTGCCATTGAGCATAAATTAAATTAATTTTTCTTTGTATTTTAATTTAAATTCGACTAATAATAATACCAACATCGTGACAAAACACAAAAGTAATACAAAATCAATATTATTATTCTACTTAAAGATAGTAAGTTTAAATAATTAAATAATTTGAATGTACAAATAATAAATATGAATGCAAAGTCTATTTAGTCCTACCAATTATAAATGTTAAAATAGTATTATCAATGGAAAGTATCCTCCTCCTCCTCCTCTCATTTTATTTGTCAATTTTGCAGTGCCCGACAGGGTTCATAATGTTGTCAAAATTTACCTGATAAGACCTATTGTATGTACATTATGATGCAATAAATAAATAAATAAATGTTATAGGTTATCTTTTTCTACGGGAAGCAAACAATTTACAGAGCATACCTACCACGAGATGCTTCTTTTGAGATAATGTTTTTACTCATAATTTACTTTGGCATATGAATTTAGCATAATGTTGTTTGGCATAATGTAACTGAAGCATAATTTTCTTTTGGCACAATAATTATTTCGCATAATTATAATTTAGACTAAGTAATGTAATTATCCATAATATTATTATACATAATGGTTTACAGCATAATATAACGACGAGCGAAGCGAGGAGGAGTGTTATGTAGAACTGTACCCTAGAATCGATATTTTTTATTGAGAATTATTTCTAAATTTTAAGCGAAAAGTTTTTATGCCTTAATATGGTTATGCCATGTATAAATAATTATGCATAAAATTGTATGCCATAAACAATTATGCGTAAGTATATTTAGTGTAGATTCCATTATGCCAATTCATACTATGCTTGAAAATTTTATGCAAACATATAGGGAACCACCTACCACTGTGTGTGATTCACTCAGTACTCGTAGCACTGAGAATACCTACAAAGGATGCCTGTCCACTAGAGTGGAGTGGAGAAGCGTAGCTGGAGCTGTGTCAAAATTTACCAATAGTATTTCACTAATAAGGCAGATGTGTAAACAGCCAAGCTCATGTAATGCGGGGCGAGCCCAATGCTATGCACAGGGCAGACTACATCAAAATCCTTATCCTCTTCAAAATCCAACGTATGTTTGAGAACCTAATTACTTATAATAAAACTAGGCTATCATTTATCGCATTCACAACTGAAGACGTACTCTAAACATTAATAACAGCTGAAGTATGACGTTACGATTTTGATTAACCGCATTTCGGCTTATATTCTGCCTACAATGCTGTTACTTCAGGAGTTAGATTTACTAGATGTGTCTATCTGATTAAAAAGACCAGGGTACGATTCACATAAGTCAACATCACATTAGATAGAAGCTGTTCTATTGTTATGGATATAGAGTTATATTTTGTATTTTATGGTAATTATTATACATATATCAAAGTACCTAGAGGAAGCGAAAGGTGTGTCGTAGCAAGTGGAGATTTGTAATCTCTGCCTCCTCTACCAGGAAAATGATTGTAAGTATTTTATTAGCAATTCTATTTTCTGGAGAAGACAAGCCAAAGATGAGGAAAAAGATGAGGAAGAGGAGAGCTGGAGGAAGCTGTGGGAGGCCAACGCCGAGGAGGTGACTTCTACAAAAATATAATAATTTTAATTCAAAACGTAGACATACAATTGTTTATTTAATTCGTATTATTGATTTTATCTTATTCAATTATTGTATAGATTTTAAATCAATTTTGTGGTCGAATAAAGGCTATTTTTATTTATGTAGGATAAACACAATAATTATGAATTACTTTGGGGACGAATATGTGCAACAGTTGGCTCTAGGGTGATAAAGATAATAATCGTATTTATTCCAAAGTAGCTCTCCAACCGCATTTGCAAGCATACTTTTCAAATACGTAATAAAAAGTTATTTCACAAAATTCTCTATTTAGAGGCACTAGAGAATATACCATGAGAACAAAGTACAGAGATAAAATAATAAGCATTTTGGATTTCAATACATACCAAATTGATTTTAATATATTGAGAGGTAATTCGGATAAATAGTTATTATTTCTACTTAATTGCTTCGATTTCAACTCGATTCAGAACCTTCAGAATATGTAATAATATGGGTAAATTCTGATAATGTTAATTTGTTGAAAACTCCTACGAAAAATATCGGGAACAGGACTCTCAATTAAGATGAACGTATATTTTTTACTTAATTGAAAGCAAACGGAAGTCAATTTAGCGTTTTGTATCAAGTGCCTCAAGATCTAATCGATTAGATTTTAACACTTCTACAGCTTCAAACAATTCCCGAAACTGAATTCAATTACAACGGTAGCAATATTAAATGAATAGCTCCCATTACAATTCAAAAGATTGTTTGTTCAACCTTAATTTAAACTTGAATGTTACCTCGAATTTCACTTAGGAAATTTCTAGAATACGTAAAAATTTCTGTACAAATTGTAATTGATTTTACAAATGCATTATTAATAAAGCTAAGTCCATTATGACTTGATAGAAGTGTAAAGAGATTCCAATTTGCTAAAGTAAGGTATACTTGAATTATACTCATTGCAGATAGGTATTTAGGAAGTTTTATTTTGAGAAAACTTTTTTGGAATGCAAGTTTTTGAACGATAAATTATGGTGGACTCTATTAACGAGTGGAGATCATAACATAAGCCCATTATAATTGTAACAAGTTATTGTACAACTGAAGTTGAACGACAGTAAGTAAAAGGTAACTAAAATATGTAAAATATAGAAGATAAAAGAAATTTAACAGTTGATTCTAAATTAAATGATGCCTATAGAAATATTTCATCCATTGCAGTTGACAACATACACATTTTCTAAAAAAAACACTTGGAACATCCCTTTCTTTTCACTTGAAAGAAATCTATATATGTAGAGTTCTAATGGCTGTACATAAAAAATGCTTAAAATCAAGCCAGAGGGATGTAAATTTTTTTTATTTCTCTGTCTGTTCGGTTTGTAAGGGCTAATCTCCGAAATGGCTGGACCATTTTCAATAAAATATTGCATACTGATACCTTATATACCTGGTCAAAATCTTAAATACTTTTTATTCTGGAAAATTAAAGGGTTCCCGTGAGATAGTTAAAAAACGCAGACAAAGTCGCGGGCAACAGCTAGTCTGGTAATAATTTGGTCGTTTCCATTGTACGAATATCGTCGTTCGCAGGGTACATTACACACATACCACGTCGCTCTCTTTTCTCTTATGAGACGAATATTAAGCGCCCAAGGGATATTTACAAGGAAATAAAAATGTTGTGACGCCATTTTATGTGTTCCTTTGTGTGGTGTGAATGCTAAAATAGCTAAATAGCCCCGAACTGAGTAACTGGGCGTCAAAGAGTGTTTACTCGCATAAGATTTGTAAAAATAACGCGTTGGATTACTCAAAGAGGGTGTAAGATCAACTTGTACAATGTAAAGAATATTGTTCAAAGAATAAAATATAATACAATTTTATTCAGTGCACATTCAATAGTAAATAGACAGAATTTTAGAGAAAACAACAGACAGAACAAGCAATAAGGGTAAAAGTACAGTCAAGTTGAAAAATACGTGTGCAAGTTTGACAGTACATGCCTCTTATTAGAAGGGAATAAAGACTGCCACTTGTCAAATCTGCATCCATATTTTTGAACTCGACTGTACTAATAAGAGCCACTCAGCGTATTATATCGGGCGTTGAGACGCCACAACGACGCTGGTTTTCCGTAGACATCGTACGAAACAATTATGAGTTAGTGCTCACAGAACTCCTTAACTTAGAAGAAATAGTGATTAATACACATGAATGCATGACTGGAGAACAAATGCCTGTTTTTATCACAAATTTGCCCCCACTGGAAATCGATTCCAGACCCCACCGCGCCTACCGAGCGTTACCACCTATCGAGGTGGCAACGCTTTGAAACCTGCATGCAAACCGCTCGGCCACGGAGATCGTCAAGTTAATGCTATGTTACATTAAAATGAGTTAAATCGCAATCAAAAGTCAATCAGACTCATATTAAATATACATAGATATAGAGTTCTATGAAACAATATCATACCCTTCTTAAAGAACCTCAATAATAATTATACTAAAACCACATCTCCGAAAGTTTCTCTTCACAATTCACATGAAGTTCGCACGATACTCAGTAGATAAACTAATTAAATCGAAGTACGCCGCGGGCCGACGAATGCAATAAAAACTTTCCTCCCTGGATCAGTTCTGAAATATAGGTCAAAACACATAAGTGAAACAATTTAAACTTACACATGAAGGTTTGGGATCCCTGGCGGGTTTCCTTGACTAGGCTGCAGCTGTAGAGCTGTAGACTTAGGGTGGTTTCATAGGTACGCTACCGGCCACGCGTGCGCGCTTTTAATTACACGGTGCTACTAACATCGTTTCACATCCACATGCGCGCGTTTATACGTCTAAATGTATGGAAATCTCGCCGGGGCTATTGATAAGCGCTGGTGGCCAGCGTCGCTATGAAACGTCCCTTAGTAATATATAATTATCTTGAGTTTCTTCATGCTTTGGACGACACGTTAACATACTGGTTTAGAACCAATTTCTTGGTACCAGAAAGGCTAGCATGGATCGATTGGACCTTGAATGGCTAGAATGATCCAGCATTTACCCACCGACGTAAATAAGGCGCTAACTAGTAATCGAGGTTCGAAGAACTGCCCGTATCGAATCAGTCCAGCAGAGGACGAGCATAGGTTGATGATCAACCTATGCCCTAGGTCTGCCCTAATGCACACCACCACTCTCGATATCAAACTACGAAAATCGTCTTTCCGTATCGAATAGAAGAATAGAAAAACCGGCCAAGAGCGTGTCGGGCCACGCTCAATAGGTTCCGTAGTTTTCCACATGAGATAAAAAAAATGCATACATATATGGTTAAGTCACAAATTTAGTTCAAAAATAATTTTGTAAAATTTATCAAAAACTGTTCTACCCATCAAGTTCAAAATAATTTTTATAGAAAGTACTTATATAAAGTTCTACTTTTGAGAATTTTTTCATATTTTTTGAACTTATGGTTCAAAAGCTAAAAGGGGGGACAAATTTTTTTTACTTCTTTTCAGAAAATATAAATTTAACGTAAAATGATATTAGAAAACTCCTATTCATTTTTAAATAGCTATCCAACGATATATCACACTTTAGGGTCCAGAGGAAATAAAAATGAGTCCCTTTTATTCCACTTTTGATTTGTGCACTTTGTCGGCGTTATTAATATATATATTTACTCAAAATTTCAGTTCTCTAGTGCTAACGGTCACTGAGATTATTCACGGACTGACAGAAAGACATGCCGAAACTATAAGGGTTCCTAGTTTACTACGGAACCCTAAAAAAAGCGACCGAAGAGAAAAAGTCCCTGGAGTCAAATTGCTCAACGCGTCTGGCTACTTCGTGGGAGCAAGCGGCAATGAGTAAATTCCGAGGACTTTATATCTTCGGCCTGTACCAGGCCTACAGGAGGCAAGGCCTTCAGAGAAAAAGGACTAAAACTTTTGCAAGATGGTGACTTCATATGCGGAATGTACGCCAGTTGCCTGGTAAAGCTGGCTTCCCACAGTCTGAAATTTTGCAGACGGTCGCAAAATCATTCATAAATCCCTGTCTGATGAATGTCTGCAATATCACCATGGGAAGCCAGCTTGTGGTTTTTGCTGTCACCATCTCTGAGGTTCCGTATTCTACATCCGGATATACCAGATGAATGTGTGATAAATAACAGCATTTGTGCCTAAGCTGTTAAAATATATTTATGATATCGTTCCATAGAGGACCTACAGCGCTTGGTTTGGGCTAGTCTAGGTAATTGTGAGCCCAAGAATAATTTTAAATCAGACAAAAAATTAGAGAGAGAATTGATGACAAGTACCTACAGCGCCCCAATTCTACTACAAACATACAATTGCGTAACCAATGCGTTTGAAGAAAGAATGCTTAGCAGAATGAATATTAATGAATGAAATGTAAGCTTTTGCTTTACGTTTTTGATGTATGTAAAATAGCAAACTGAATGTAAAGCAACAGCTTACATTTCAATCATCAATGTTTATTCTACTAAGCATTCTTTCTTCAAACGCATTGGTTACGCAGTTGTAAGTTTGTAGTAGAATTGGGGCGCTGGTTCCTTTGACCAAACATGATTATATTGTAGAGTAAGTGGGTATGCTATAGACATATGCATACAACTTCGAATCGCAAGCCCATTGTACCAGCGAATGTAAATCAAATCAACAGCAATAGAAGGGAGTAATGCTTCGTGTGTAAGTTACGTCTTGAGACAGAACATTTAGCTTCAAACATATCTGGGCTATCAATCAACATTACACTACTTAGTTTAAAACAAGAGGTTTGGCTTTGCTTTAGGCTGCAGTTCATGGCTTCGAAGAACATCGAACAACTCTGAATTTAAACTAAGTCCTCAGCCTATATATATCCTATATCCCACTGCTGGGCACGGGCGTTCCTGGAAACAAACTCAATAATACGTCAATATAAGTTGGTGGTTAAAAACGGTGGTGACCAACGGCTTCACGTGCCTTCCGAAGCACGGAGGAGTTCGAGATCACAAAGTTTTGGTCACCCATCCACGGCCTGATCATGGCGAAGGTAGCTTTGCTCCATGATTAGGCTTTGGACGCGTGACCAAAAAATTTGTTGACCGCGTGACCAGGCATTTGTTCTCCAGTCTTGGGTTTTTATATATAGATTTATATATATTCAGGATATTTATATGTATTTATCTATTAAATATATTTATCCGTCGTCTAGTATCCGTAACACAAGCAGCATTAGTTGCTTAAAATGGGGCTAGTTGATAGGTGTGAATGTCTGAGGATATTTATTTATTCATCTATCTACGCTTATGCATATTGATTATGGGAAGTAATTAATTGGTCTGCCATTTAATTATTTGGTCAGCAACAAAAAAGGTCAGCCGAAAAATCATTTGGGCAGCAAACAAATATTTTGTCAGCAATATTTGACCGCCAAAATAATTATTTAGTCAGCAGAAATAATTATTTGGTCAGCGGAATAATTAATAGGGCAGCAAAATAATTTTTGAGCAATATACATATATGTTGCCGGAAATATATAAAATCTAGGAAAAGAATCCATGAAGCATAAAGAATAAATTCCTAGGTAATGAATTCTGATAGATGTTAGGTTAAGGATATTTTTTTATGACCCTTAAAAACAATTTTTGTGTCATCAAAACATATATTAAACAATTTAGCAGCAGAGAAAACATTTTAGGTGTTGCCCAATTAGTTTTTTTGGTGACCAATTTAGAAATATTTGCTGCCCATATGTTGCTGATCAATTGTATTTTTTTGCTGACCAAAATTCGAATATTCTGCTAACCATTTAAAAAACAGCCATTGACTATTACCGACTGACAAAATTACTGAAATAGTGTGGGTATGATGATATTATTATATTGTAAGTAGAGGAAGCGAAAGATCCTGGCACACGAAGATTGAAGTGGAAATCTGCAATCTCTGCCTACCCCATAGAAAATAGGCGTGATTATCTTAGACTATAAATGCCCACTGCATATAAGATAACATATCTATACGCCTTTATCTCCGAAGGGGTAGACACAGGTTTGAACGCCTACATTTCGCCAGATATAGGCCTCATCAAGTGATCTCCTAGGCGATTGGTGTGGAGCATCCAGGTGCCCGCATCCAGAAACTTCTTGCGACCTTGGAAAGATGAAAATTTCACCAGGCATTTCAGTATAATCTTCAAAAGAAACACTACAAATATACTAACAGTTTTTTTTTTCAAATATAAAAGTAAATAATTTGAGTAAGCCCGACAATAACACCGACCTTTTAACGTACATAATTAGAGAATCTATTAATACTTTTCGAATCAAACATTTTATAATTGAAAGGGAAATCTGTCTAAGCTATTTCTGTGTAGGTAACAAAACTCAATCTATTCATATAATAAAAGTGTAGAGGTCGTAAAATGCTTAAAGCCAAGTCGTAAAAAGAGAGAATATACCAAAAATAATTTAATTTTTATTTTTTGTTTTTCTGTATGTTTGTATGGGCTAATCTCCGAAATGGCTCCGAAATGGCACCTATTTCAACGAAATTTTGCATGGTTTTACCATATATCCCCCCTGGTCAACATCTTAGATACTTATTATTCCGGAAAATTAAAGGGTTTCCGTGGGATAGTTAAAAAACCAAGTAACCGCGGACGAAGTCGCGGGCAACAGCTAGCTTTAATATAAATAAAGTTAAATAATCAAAAGCAAACTCTACTAGCAAAAATAAATGTTTTTGGGTTTTTGGGTGGGTGTTTTTGGGTGTTCATTATATATGTATTATATTATGTATATTCTCAATAATTATATATCTATTAAATATATTTGTCCGTCATCTAGTATCCGTAACACAAGCAGCATTTAGTTGCTTAAAATGGGACTAGTTGATAGGTGTGTAAATGTCTGAGGATATTTATTTAATATAACTATGTTATTATTCAATCTTGTTTTGGTTCCGTCCTCAGAATATAAACCTACGTCCGTTTGCTGGGCACAGGGCCTTCCTCACGAAGAAACACATGACACATGGGCTATAAGACTACAACGCTCGACCGGGACCAACTACATAATTTTCCTTCCGAAGCACGGAGGAGTTCCAGATCACAAAGTTTTTGGTCACCCATCCAAGGACTGACAAACGTACTAACCACTATACCACTGAGCTCCTTGAGGACCATTTATTATGCTTTTCCCTTAATTGGTAACAATCTCAAACTCCCCGTCTGTATGTAGGCAACTTAGAAGAGACAGCAGCGAACGTGTAGTCATAACAATTCGTCAGATGATTAATGTCTACCAAATTGATATTTAATTGCTGGTTAACAAGGTACCCTCGCTTCGCGGGCATGCTGTGGTAAATGACGTTATTTATGATACACATGCCTTGTTTAACGCCCTTTTGTAACCGTGAAATGTAATTACGCCATTTTGATGTACCCTAAACTGACGAACAAAATGTTCGGCGGAAATTGAGCGTGTACGGAGTTTGTCAGCTGAAGTTTTGCGATTATAGATGTCAAATAGTAAGTCTAATTGGGATGTTTTATGTGTTAAAATTTTATAGTTGGTAAAGGTTGCAAACGGTTCTTCTTTGTTTACTTTTTAGACACGTAGTTTGTTTTTGTTCTTTAGTTTTTAGCATATTCATTCTCCTGATGTGTTTCTCCATAACGAAGGCAGTTGCCAAGCAGTAGGTTTATAGTTTCAGGACGAACTATTTTCATTGTTGCATACTTGGTTTCTTTTAGAATATTATACATTAAGTACAATACCTCCGTGGTCGAGTGGTCTGTATGCCGGTCTCAAGGCGTCGCCATCTCGAGAGGCTCTGGGTTCGATCCCCGGTGGGGGCAAATGTTTGGGTGATGAATTTTCAGGCATTTGTTCTCCAGTCTTGGCTGTTTATATATATTTAGGATTATTTACATGTATGTATTTATCTAATAAATATATTGATCCGTCATCTAGTGTCCGTAACATAAACAGCATTACTTGCTTAAAATGGGGTCTAAATTATATTATATCTAATTTATAATGTACTGTTTTTAACCAGTAATTAAATGTAGGTCCTAATTAATTCGCTGGATGCAAGCAGCGCAAAAATTGAGTAATGACTTGTACTTTGAGAATAATCACAAACGTCCTCCTTTCATTACCGAAGTAAAACTAAAGAACTAAAAACAGTTTGACAAACAACAGAAAATTACATTTAAATTTAATTATGTAGATTCCATCTGAAATAAAATTCTGTATTTACGAACTTATCCTATTTTCATCAACTCTGTGAGACGTAATAAAAGAAAAGTGATATTAACAGAATGTCTGCTTCGAAAGAAGACAATGAACGAACTTATACTAAAAACAGATGACAAACAAAAGAACTAGTTCATTAACTAAGTGTTTTTAACAAAACTATACAAATTTAGTCCAAAGAATAACCCTTAAATAACCCTTCAACTGTTGCGGCCATTTTGCGCGAATAAGCACGTTTGCGTAACGCTTCTTCTTGGGTCTTCTTCTTTATCCGCGCATGTTTAGAGTTAAGATATTCTCTAGAGTTTTATAGGGCGACTTATATTAGGTCCTTACCTATGAAATTGGTGTTTTGTATGGAGATTTTGGGGATATCTGCATTTTACATACTAACATTTTATCATCTTCACAACGACAAATCCAGAGATAATAATATTTGGCATGTATCATTAGACAAGCTTTAGCAATATGTGTGTGAACACGCTTGATAAAAATTATTCATCGTTTTTATGTTAATGCAAATCAAATGATGTATTCGGGAGGCTCATAAAAAGAGTTGTCTCTGTGTCCAATTTTAACTCAATTAAACTCACAACAAATTATCAAAACACATCAAAAGAGCTCAAAAATATAGTCTATTTTTAGACGAGGTAATTATTTTTTAGGAATACTCTAAATCTTAATAGTTACAGACAAAATACTAAAAGAGAAAAAAAACACCAATTTCATTGGTAAGGACCCAATATAATACTTGTGTCGTCACACAGCCTAACAGGCAACAAGCTAACCATTAATTAAACTATTAGTTCAGTTTTGTCTTGAAATGAATAATTATTTGACGACCTTCGTGGTCCAGTGGCCTGTACGCCGCGGCCGGTCTCAAGGCGTCGCCATCTCGATAAGTCCTGGGTTCGATCCCCAGTGGAAGCAAGTGTTTGGGTGACGAATTTTCAGATATTTATTCAGCAGCCTTGGATGTTCATTATATATATTCTGAATAATATTATGTATATTCTGAATAAATATGTGTATTTATGTATTAAATATATTTGTCCGTCATCTAGTATCCGTAACACAAGCAGCATATAGTTGCTTAAAATGGGACTAGTTGATAGGTGTGAATGAGGATATTTATTAATTTATTGCTGATTCGAAATCAGTTTAAGCGTCTTATAAAAGAAACGCCGATTTTCACATCAGACTCCAGGAGTCCAGTCCAGTCCAGTGCCGCCCGCAGCCAGCGAGTTCCAGTTCCAGCGACATTCGCCAGATCGTCGGTCCAGTGGCCTAATATCGTTGTGCTGCCCAGTACGTGGCCGCCGCTCATGAACCTTCCCACCACAAGCAACGGCCGTCTAAAATAAATCAAAAATAATAACTATGGGCGGAGTACCTACTGTTGAATGTGATTCAATGTTATCACAGAATGATGTACACATTGTATTATTAACGATGTTGACGACATTTTGTGATCTAGCTTTACAGCAAAACATTTTTATTTTATCATATACTACCAATATTTTTATCTCGTAAATAAGGTTTACTATGTTAAGATAAAATTTTCTTTATTTGTTTTTTATGTGGTTATCATCAAGCTATCAATAAATTCGTTTTTGCAGTGAGCGAGTGAGTTGCGATATTTATATCTATACACATAATAAAACTGTAGAGGTCGAATGTCTGTACATAGAAAAAAAGTGCTTTAAATGAAAAGAGGTTGTCCCTCAAAAAAAAATTTTTCATTTTTTGTTTTTCTCTGTTTGTTTGTTTGTCCGTACTAATTTCCGAAATAGCTGGACCGATTTCAATGAAATTTTCCATGGTGATACCCTATATATAATAAATTACTATTCCAAAAACAATCATTATATTGTAAAGGTAGGAAACAACTTGCTGAGTTTCTTGCCCGTTCTTCTCAGAACAAGGCCTCCTGGTAGCAGGTGAACGGTTGGCATAATTTGACGTTCATAAGAGTATGTAAATACCTAAACTGAATAAATTATATGACGTTTGACTTTTGTAAAAAAAACCTTAAATAAATCAAATTAGTTTAAAGAATCTTAAAAAATTGTGAGCAAGCCCGAGCGTGAAGGCTTGTATCTGAATACAAATTGAAACATTTGTAAATCCGTTACAGAACTATTTGTAAATTGAGCAAATAATAAACACTGGATAACAGGAGGCAGTGAGAGAAGAAGCTGATTGAATCTCAAATAGCAGTATTGGATACTGGTTTATACATCACGATGTTTTATCGCTATCAAAAGCTATCTTTGATTGCTAAAGCGCAGTGTTTTCCATGTTAGTAGTATTTGTTTTAAACTCTAACGGCCACATGAGAATCAATAGAAACACATATTGTCCGCGCGCCGGCGTTCGTTTGGCCCTCGAGGGGTATGTATGTATGTATGTATCGATGAAATAGATTTCTGACCCACCATAATGTCATTTTCCGTAGCATTTAAATGCAAGCAAAATTCAAATATATACAGGTTTCCTTGGAAACGTACGTAAAAACGTCCTAAGTGCAATAGACAGTTGTAATCGAAATATTGTCAAAGTGAATCATGAATCAATTTGGTCGATTGTACATACTTATGTATATTTTGATTTCTTTTAACCCTCTATTGCATATGAACCCATATATGGTATGGCGATTTTATTGTTGTTTTACTTGTAAATATATAATAACAAAGCAATTCCACATTCTTAAATCTATGTAGTGGTTTATAAGCAATAACAAAATGCAATAAGTTTGTCCATGGTTTGACGACATTTAGAAATAATGTCACTTTTGTGCGGGTAGTCGGTGAAACAAAAGACGAGCGTCTGTGAGACATTTTTCCATGCAGATAATTCACGCAGTAGAGGGTTAAATTGTACTTTTTCATTGTCCTCAGCCTATATACGTCCCACTGCTGGGCTGGGCACAGGCCTTCCTCATGGAGAAACACTTGAGGAGTATGGGCGGTAGCATCACTACGCTGGCCCAATACGGGTTGGAGGGAAGAAATGGTCGCAATAGCTTCCGGGACCAACGGCTTAACGTGCCTTCTGAAGCACGGAGGAGCCCGAGATCACAAAGTTCTGGTCACCTATCCACGGCCTGACCATCGCGAAAGTAGCTTTGTTTTCAATCGAAAGTCAAAGCGTGCTAACCACTACGCCACCGAGCTCCTACAAGTTTTTCATAAAATTCATTTAATTGCTTTAAATATGTTTCATCGTTTATTTTATTCTTATTTTCTACCTAACAAACATCACGATCACAGTCAGCAATGTGATGTTTCTCCTCGTAATCCTGTGTTTCGTGCAGTAAGGCCTGTGTCCATCTATTTTTGGCTGCTGACGAACCATCAATAACTACGAATACTGCAATTTATCGAGTACCTAATTGAAATCGTGCCTTATAAAGCCGTTTCCAGTAACAAACCCATGTTGGATTCACAATTTGCATTTTCCCTAGATCGTTTTGAGTGGCGACGGGTCCCCTTTGGAATCATTCCAATATTATTACCATTTGATGGTAATTTCGCAATGAGCGAAGACTGTGTTCACTAATATTATGGTAATAGCTCGTTTGGGCATGTTAAGGTAAGCCCGTTTATGGACCCGATTGCATAATAGATTTCAGCCGATTCCTCCGATCAATTTTTAAATATTGGTTGGCGCAAATTTTTTGATTGCGCGCGAAGTAATAATATGCTCATTTAATCTATGATCGCGAAATTGCGCTCGTTAGCGTAGTGGTTTACACTTTGGCTTTCGATATTGAAAACATTTACTATCGATAAAACAGAACAGTGATAATGACCTCCTTGGACCTCGTCATACATTTTGTACTAAGGCTATGAACCTCCTCGGTTTAGTGGCGCCATCAAGTTGCTTGATATATGTCAATAAAACAGGTTAAGAATAACTAGCTAGCTGTCAGTTGACTCGGGATGAAAGTACCGGGTTTAAAGTTGAACCAAGATGAAAGTAGTACTTCTTTCGTCCCGGTTTCAGGGGATAACCGACCTGCTTTCAAAGCATGAGTGATGAAAAGCTGTATTCTTTGGATGGGTTGATAGGTGACATTGTGATTTTGAGTTCCTCTGCTTCGGAAGGTACGATAAGCCGTTGGTCCGGGCACCCGGGCACTAACCCATACTCACGTATTGCCGCATGAAGGAGGCTTATTCTGCAGTAGACATAATTATAAGGCAAAAAGTGTGTGTTAACATTATCAGCTTCGGGAATCACAGATATACATTTACATAGACGACGCAAATGCATTTGCTGCGCGTGCGCGTGTTCCAAACTCCGACCAAGCGTCGGGGTTGCCCGCTGCTAACTACAAAAAGCGGGCGTCCGAAAGACTGCAAAAAATGCCTCGTTGTACGATTATTAGCGGAGAGACATCAGCGGCATCGGTATCTTCCAATCAGTTTCGATTACCCGTCTCAAAATTACGTTTGTGTTAATTGTAACAGTGGAAGTTAAAAAGTTGACACGCTTGGTTTCAATACAAAATGTTAAACTTGCGTTACGTTATGTATCGATTACAACCACAGTCAAAGATGTATTTGTACTGTGCTGTGGATGTACTTGCTACAAGCGCTCGCGGTAATGAACTTTAATACATGATTAAATAATCTAATTTTAAAATAATTTATAATAAGCTATTTATTTTGTAAAATGCATAATATGTAAAATGTTGACGATTTTAAGTGCCAAACTTGGCCTATGAAATAAAATTATTTTTTGATTTGATTTATATCTGTGACTAAACTCTATCCATTTTGATCTGAGACAAAAGGTAAACAAAGAATTTGTGGCTCTCAAACTTTTTATCCAATTCTGTGACAAAATAATATGGGCTCTAATTTTTTTTTATAAAATGTATCATTGAATATCATTGAATATCGTCATTGAATATAAACATTATTTATTTGTGTAATGTAGTAATGTTTTATGAGTATTAGGTATGTTAAGGTATTTAAAAAACAAGCTATCATTGCTATCATCCAAATGATACTAAATATTAAATATATCAATTAAATTAAAAGTAGATTCAAGGTGTCATGAACATGGTTATGATTGTTCATCTTCTTTTGGAAGTATTCTATACTCATAATAAAAGTTTGAGAATATTATTCGTTTTAGGTCTTTTTTATTAGCAACGATTAATTTAGAAATCTAAAATTACGTTAAAAATATAACATTGAAGTAAAAATACCAAAAAATATTACTTAATTAAAAAGGTGACAAGTAATTACTTAATTTACATCATTTAAAAAGTTTGTAATAATAAAATATTAAATAATCGTATGTTTTTGATAAAACTTTTCGACAATGAGTAACGACATCTTAAAGAACCCTTTTTATGGTTTGTTTACATTTTGTCTCAGATCAAAATGGATAGACTTATAGTACGCAGCACTTCAAGGACAGCTAGTTTGCGGCAGTATTAAGTAAGGTAAATAAAGATATCGCATACGACTCAGCGTCAAGTCTCCCTTTGGTAATATACAGTATTAAATGCATAACAAACACAAAAATACTATTTTAACATTGGTGTTGCTGTGACAAAGCTGTCAGCTATCTCATGTCCGGAATGATAAGTGGGAGCAGTTTCCTCTTAGATAGAACTGTAACTGTTGCACTGGCAAGGCCAGCATAACAAAATTATCTGAAAGAGTAAATCTATTGTAAAAACATTTTTTGAAAAAAAAAACTTTTTTAAAAACAAAACTAATAATTTTGTTTTTCACTTCTATACTAACTTTTGCCCGCGACTTCGGGCACAGTTACTGATTTTTTAACTATCCCACAGGAACCCTTTAATTTTCCGGAATAAAAAGTATGTAAGATGTTGACCAGGGATATAAGGTATCACAATGCAAAATTTCATTCAAATTTGTCTAGGCATTTCGGAGATTAGCCCGTACAACAAAAAAACACAGACAGACAAAACAATTTTTTTTTTGCTATTTTTCCTCTTTTTACATCCCCTGAATTGATTTTATATCCAGCAGAGTCAGAGTCTGGAGCCAACCGCTCCAGGCGCTGACTCTGATAGGAATAAAATTCGAGAACAAAATAATGAAAAATAAAAAGAGACATAAGGTAAATTTAAAACCAGAAACAAAGAGAAAATGGCCAGAGAAGAGCGCAATAACAAGAGTCGCTAATGCTGCTATAACGCCTCGTTACAAACATAACAGCAGAGAAATCACAAAATAATCAATTACAACTTTGCTGAAGCACTGTGGTACCGCCACGGCAACGCACACACGCTTCATGCTAACTAAAAATAATTTAAGCCACTCTTAGTCCTGTTACAGTTACTCGCCATTTGATAAGTGCTAAATAAAGTGTAATTGATTAAAAATGAAATGGATTATTCTTATGTCCATACTGACGTACTTTTGGAGAAGTGCTTCCGCAGAGGGATCTGATTTTGTCTACAGTTATGCAAGTATGTTTTTGCGTTTTTTCTTTATAAAGGTTTTGTGTATTCTTCATCGTCATAATAAAGCCTGCAGCCAACCAAGCATCATTTTCATTGTTCTTCCCGGAAATGTATAAAATATAGAAAAAGGATCAAAGAAGAATCAAGGATCAATTCCTAGGAAATGTATTCTGATAGATGTTAGGTAAAGGTAATTTTTTTATGACCCTTAAAAACAATATTCGTGTCATCAAAAGATATAGTAACCAATTTCGCAGCAGATAATTTGAGTTGCTGCCCAATTAGTTTTTCAAATTAGAAATATCTGCTGACCATAAGTTGCTGCTTAATTAGTTATTTTGCTGACCAAATTATTAATATTTGCTGCTCATAATTTGCTGCTCAATAAGTTATTTTAGCTGACCAATTATATTTTTTTGCTGATCAAAATTCGAATATTCTACTAACCGCTTAAATATCACCCTTTTTTTCTTCGTGTCCCGGATTTCGGTATGCCAACACAGTATATTTCACTATTGTATCTTGATACCGAGATTTGAGTTGATAATTAATTGAAATTAGCAAATAGATATACCCATTGTTAAATTTCAAAATAAATGAAGCATAATTTTCGGGTTTCTTGTATCTTATAAATTGTAAAACTATCACAAAGAAGCTGATTTTTTCTTCAAAAACAAATATAATAAGGCAAGAGCGCGGAACGTTCAAAACTTTAAATCGGCGCCACCTCTTCTTTGACTTGGTCCACGATGAACTGCACCAAGAACTACAATTAGTTCTGTCAAAGAGCACAAACGCAATTCCTCATTTTAAGATTTAAAAGCATTTCTTCATCTTCTTCTTCTTGCCTTTTCCCCACTCTAGGTGGGGTCGGCACAACATGTCTTCTTCTTCCATTCTCCTCTCTCACCCGTCAGCTCAGCATCCACTTCTTTTATCCTCATATCATTCTTCACGCATTCAATAAGACTTAAAAGTATTTATTACAATTTATTTATTTCCAGTGGCAGCGCACTGCAAAGTGAGCATCCGTCAAGGCTACATCTACAATGAGTTCTACGCCGTTAACACTGAGGATGTGAAGCATGTCAGATCATCCGGACTCGTGGCCTTCGAAATGCACATTGCTATACAGGCGGCCAGTAACGGCCATATTCTATTATCGCCTGTATCTAACCCGATTCACAATACTTCTGTTTATGAAATTGGTAAGTTTTACTACAACACACATACATATAATCACGATTATTATTATTTCCTAAGGGTTAGTCAGAGACTAGGCAAAGCGCCGGAAAAGCAGTTCATTACTGTTGGATAATAACGTTTGTTTTGGTTTGCAAAAATTAATCATTGAATATAAATATTGTTTTAATTGTAATTAAACAGTATTAAATGATTAAAGAATAATGAAGTAATTCAATTGATTATTCTCAATCATAAGTTCTTTCGATTGCCAATCATTCGTTCATTCTCACGCTTTACCCGATTCAAATCACTTCCATATTTTTATTGATTCTGCTGTGTCAAGTCAGTAGTATAAGCTTCCTAGTGAAAGTATTGAGAATATACTTTTTGTCGTCATAATTCCGTATTTTAATTTAGCCCCTCTGACCTATAAAAACCTACAATTACCATACTCAGCGCTTCACCAAGCAGTGACTGCACACAACCTGAGGTGGTGAGCCCGTCGCCGCTACAAGCTATTGGATGGTTGTTCAGTTCTTAGTTCATTAGTCGCCTTTTTCGACACCCAAGGGAAGAGACTACCAACCCGGAAGTATTCTTTTAATGAGCCGCTACCACACGGCTTGTACTACAAAGGTAGTGTTAAATAATGTCGCATCCCGCTGTCTGTCCCTATATGCTTACACCTTTAAAACTACGCGCTAGTTTGATGCGGTTTTTAGAGTAGTGGGCCGGCCAATTACAAGAGATACTTAACATTTCGCAGCTACACGCGCGCGTTATACGTCAAAACGTATGAAAATCTCTCCGGCGCTGTTAGCCAGCGCTGACAGCCAGCTCACATATGAAACCACCCTTAATGGATATAGTGATTCGAGAGGAAGGTTCAGTATTAGTACAGCATTTCACCCGTGCGAAGCCGGAGTGGGTCGCTAGTTTATAATAACGGTGGCCATACATGGGAAAAGGCTCGTTCTGTCTCAGTGTCAGTCTGTCTCTGCAGTCAGAGTCCTGTTATGTCTCATCGAGACTAACGGCGAGAACCACCGAGAACACCCGAGAAGCGTGAATGTGAGGAGTTTCTCGCAGATTCGGTCTGAAATGAAAAATAAACTTTATTATACACCATTTAAAGTAACAATTTCTTATCAAGAGTACAATTTGGCCGCTTTAAAGGATTTGGGGTCTGGATGGGCTTTTTTACAATTGTTTTGTTTAATCTAAGTTTAGGTCATAAGTTACGTAGGCTTCATAAAAGTGGAAAACACTGCCTTATCGTTTCTTACCGTGAGATGAAGGTCGAGAGCTTACCTGTCATTTAAAAAAATATGAGCGCCAGAAGTAAAAGGGACTACTCACACTTATTCCGCACCATTCAGCGTTTTTCTATGTAAAACACGATTTTATATGAGACTAGCTGTCGCCCGCGACTTCGTCCGCGGTTCTATGGTTTTTTAACTATCGCACGGGAACCCTTCAATTTTCCGGAATAAAAAGTATCTAAGATGTTGACCAGGGATATAAGGTATCACCATGCAAAATTTCATTTAAATTGGTCCAGCCATTTCGGAGATTCGCCCGTACAAAAAGGCAAACAGAGAAACAAAAAAAAATGGTATTTTTTTGTACATCCCCCAGACCCGGGATAGATTCTTACGTGATTGAACAAGCTCCATACAAAACTGGCGTTTTATATGGACATACCTGAATGGAGCTTAATATGTATGAGTAGACCATAATGGAATACCTAATACATCAAATAATGCTTTGCCTATATTGCAGTGGTCGGTGGAGGCGGCAATAGGTTCACTGAGCTTCGTCGTAACCTCAAACGAAACGCAAAGGCTTCAGCGAATACTCCCTCTATACTATCTCCTACAGAACTCAGAGGGTTCTACATAAAGATATACACTAGTAAGTACCATGTTCCATAATTCAATAACTGGATAATTCCATAATTAAAAATAAAAGCGCTTGTAAAACTGACCATTACAGACGGTTAACAACCGACAACTACTTCGTCATCAGCCTATATACATCCCACTGCTGGGACAGGCCTTCCTCATGGAGAAACACATGAGGAGTATGGGCCGTAACACCACCACCGTGGCCCAGTGCGGGTGGGTAGAAACGGTCACGAATGCGACCGGGACCAACGACTTAACGTGCCGTCCGAAGCACGGAGGAGCTCGAGATCACAAAGTCTTCTCTTCTCACCCATCCACGACCTGACCATGGCGAAGGTAGCTTTGTTTTTCGATCGAAGCCAAAGCGCACTGACCACTACGCCACCGAGCTCCACTTATATCAACCACTTATATCTAGTCAATATGTATAAAACGAGACAATAGAAATCGCCTCGTGTGTTGGCAAATCGTTACGATTTTAACACCCTTGCTAATAACGAGGTATAAGGTTGAAATAGTTATTCAGTGTTTTCTCTTCGTCAGACATTCAGAAGACAGTAGTTGTCAGAAAGTGACAAAACACTAATAACTATTCCTTCCTCATAACTTGTTATTAGTAAGGGGGTTAGTGTATAGAGTAGCAGCCGATTTTAGGGCCGATTTATCCGCACCACTATTGCCTCTGATTTCAGGAATTTAAGTAGACCCCTCTACTTATCCGATGTTGACCTTACCTTTGACCTGACGCTGGCGGGAGGCGTGAGTGCTTACCCAGTGGCACTACACCAAATTTCCCCAATATACCTATTTGAGATAAAATCAACGAATCAGGGTTGTTGGGTAAAATTGGTGTTTAGTTATCTTTGTAAACATTATGCAGTTCACCAACTCCAGATAAGTTTGTGATAAATTTACAAAGATAAGATTGTGTTCCGTTTTGAGTTTATCTGTGGGATAGTGGATATCTGGATATGGAGAAATTAGCCCCATAAAATTATCTCATCCTTACTTCCCATTGGAAAACTGACGAACGTCTGTCAAAGATTGCTTTTCCTTGTTATTTACCTATACTCAAACTTTCTTTTTAATCTCAAAATTATAAATCCAAATTAGTTTGTTTTTCTTTTCACAGGTGGCTTAGTAGAATTTGGTAAAGAAGGTGCTGTGTTACCAATAATAGCTTTCCTGGATATAGACCCGTTAGATATAACTCACTTCAGTTTTGCGGCGTGGAATGGAGTAGAAGCTAAATTTCTGTATGACTGTCCAGCCGGGAATGATAGTAGTAAGTATTTATTTATTATTATTATTTATTAACTTTTTATTGCACACAAAAAAAATTGAATTTAGAATTTTTTTTTTTAATTCATTTTGGAGTCTGATAGTATTTCCTTCATTTACTGTAATATGTTGTACCTAAATCATTTTATGTAATAAGGCACGAAATGACTATCAATGATTCTATGATTTTTTAAACTTCTACAGTGGCAAACCAAACTCTACCGAACTCAAAAGCCGTTGAAAAGAAAATGTCAACATCCGATCGTCTCAAGAACGAGTTACTTCAAGACAGACCTCCTTATATGGCGCCAGGGCCGGTCGTTCAAGTCAACATAGGGGCCCTTATTGTTGATATGTCCTTCAACCCTTTCGAGGCCAAGCTGACCACGACGATGTATTTGTTCAGCGTAAGTTCTTATCTTCTACTTCTTTCCTATTTCTACCCTGTTCCCAATTCTATTTGGGGTCGGCGCATGTCTTCTTCTTTCACTCGCTTCTATTACTCGTCAAGTCAACACTCACTCCCATCCTCATCACATCATCATTCACACAATCCATCCATCTTTTCTTTGGTCTTCCTCTCCCCACACGCCCATCCATTTTCAAGTCCATTACTTTCCTGGTGACATGATCATTCTCCTTCCTCATTAAATGTTCATACCAAGAAACGATTTTCTCTCAGTTTATCAGCAATCGGAGCAACTTTCAGACTTCCCCTAATATATTCATTCCTCACTCTATCCATTTTCGTCACACCATACATCCACCTCAACATTCGCATTTCAGCTACATGCAATCTTTGTTCATTTGTTACAATATTCAAGACCAACCCAATGGTAAGTGAAAAGTTAAGATGCCGAACTGTGACTTTCACAAGTGATTGAGTTTTAAGTGCGGAGCTCAATGGCATACTGGTTCGTACGGATTGGCTTTCGATATTGACATATTTTGGTATGTCCTTGTATGGGAAGGCAAATATGTCCGATCTGGACCTTCTCCGTGTTTAACCAGTTGGTTCCGGTCGCTATTGCAACTGTTTCTAACCATCTCTGTCCAGAGCATTTAAGATAATGGTGAGACTTTTTTTCCAGGATTAAAAATTTTGTTTATCACGTAGAATATTTATTTTTCATAAATTAATTCAATAAATTAACAATTTCAGACATGGAAAGATGAAAATCTATCGTGGAACGAGGGCAAATTTGCTAATATTTCAAGTCTTACGTTCAGGCAAGGACAGATTTGGAGACCAATGTTCCAAGTTTTCAAGTAAGCTTTACGATTCTGACTTCAAACACATTCCTGATTGAAATTTTATAGATTTCTGATTAAAATTTATTTTTAAGTGTATGTTGAAAGTTCAGTAAAAATCCTGAACAAGGTGGAACTCTTGCTAACAATAACACAAACAATTATTTATATGGATTTATGCTTAAGAATTTTTAAATTTACAATAAATACAAAGGACTAGTTTGCTTGCACTAGTTTCGATTATGAATTCAAGCAATTCGTCATAGTTGGGCCTTTAAAAGGGTGACCACGCGGTGGTTTTGAGTTCCTCCGTGTTTGGGACACATAAATCCAATATTTCTACCCTTCAATCAAAATTGGGCGAAATTACAGCTCAAAAAAGGTACAACATGTGTTTCTAATACCTCAAAAATGTTTTTGAAGTTTCATGCGCTTTCCTTCCTTGCTACGATCCTTACATTTTCTGTCGCTTCATCTACTCTCGTTACAGTCCTCATACATGCCTCAAACTTTCAGTTCAATCAACCTAACATGCCTCAAATTTTCAGTTCAGTCAGCCTAAATGCCTTGCAGACTTCAGGACACGAAGTCATCAAGGTTCAAGCAAACGGCGAGGCTTCATTTCACTTCAAGGCTGTGGTTGACACGTGGTGCTATTCAGACAATGGAATAAACAGGTTTGTAAGAAAAATACAAATACTAAATTAAAAAAGCGTAAGCTTGCACACACTTAATACACTTGTAAGGAGCTATGCATGCTGAGTCCCCGAGGAAAAACATCACCTTAATTCCAACTTCACACAGTCTCATGAGTAAATATTTCATCATGCCTGTATGCCCTAAGTTGGAAGTGTTAAGATTAGATCCTAACATCATTAGACAACTCGATAGAATATCTAGTTTATACTATTGACATATAGGATCAAATAAGTGCATTAGATAATTCTCTTAAGTTCTTTGCCCACAACTTCTTGTAGTTTTATGCGACGATGGAAAAACACATTTAAAATAGGGAAAAAAATTAAAAGCTTTACTCATACTACAATCAGCCAGTGAAAGAAGAGTTGAATCGTAAAACGTAGTGAATGAGGAATATAGAAATATAGAACATGGAACTAAAATAATGACAGTAAAATTATATTCCAGATGGCCTCGTGACAATTACGTTTGTTCCTTATTAATCCAACCATGGGAACCACATGAGCAAATTACTTTAGTAGCCTTGGAGAAAACTAACCCTATATTTAGGCAAGTACGTTACATTTTACATTGTAACTTGGTGACAGTGCAGCAGTGGAATATTCTACCAAAGTTCTTCCATTGTAGAATTCAAAGGATCCATTTAAGATAAGAGCTAAAAATTTTACTTGATTATCAATGAACCTGAAATTATTTTACATGCAAGTATATTAGTTTGCAGATATCGAAGATCTATATTTAAATGAATGGAAGATTCTAAGTGAAAATCAAACAGTAATATCTTTCTACGTTTGGAACATTATGTATCCTTCCCAATACAATATTACTCACCAGAGCGACAGATTCAACCTTCAAATTGAAATTCAAAGAGAAGCTGCAAGCTACGATATTGTGTTCTACACCCCTTTACTCGGTTCGTTGAAACTTGGATCATTTTTATTAAATTTTCAGTGTCTTTTGTGCTTTAAATTTCCTAAACGAGCTCGGCTTTGAATTCGGTATTGATCGCTTGCTTTATTATTATGTGATTGCCATCTTGTTATGTTTTTGGCTTTGCCTTGTTCAAGTGTACTTATTTATTAAATTTACAGGTCATTATAGGGACTAATTAAAAAAATTCAATACTTATTTATCTAGCTTGATTCCATATTAAAATTATCACAACCAAGAAATAATCAAGAATCAAGTAATTTTTTTTATATAGATACAGTCTAATACGTTCTCATACAATCTCTTCTACTTATGAGTCAAATTTACAGCCGGAGAAAATATTTTGTAGATTTTTCAAATTAGTTTCATTATTCAGAATTTTATATAAAAGTGATTCTAATTGGTGATCCATATATCTCTGTATTCCAGGTATTTTCATAACCTTGAACTAGCGCCATGTATTTAGGCACTACAGATCTTGCTACAGTTCTTGCTATTTATGGACTATTACACACGAAAGAACTTTAATTCCATTTTAATTTGTTTGTCATTGTAAAGAAATTTCCTTTGTTTTTAGTACTAGTATCATTTGTTCTGGTGTCTTTTTGGAGCGAACCATTACAACTCTCAAGGATTTGGTTCTATGCTGGCGCAACTGTTGTTATCTGCATGGGACTTTGTTATATTGACTACTTGATACCCTGCCATACTGTACCATGTGTGTGTAAGTAATGCGATTCCACATGAATGTTATAAATCCTAAAATGATATCTCAGGTTACGGCATATAGATGAATATTATTACTTTTAATAAGAAAAAATCTTGATATCTCGTTTTACTAATTTAGTAGGTACATATTATTTCGATGCTTTTCCTCAATAAGATTACAATTTAAGCGTCAAATGAGTATCATATGTGAGTTGCAAATTATTTATACAAAAATAACACTTTTTAAAATTTCGATAGTTGCAAGAATTTATTTTTTAATAATATATTCTCTAATTCCAGTGGTACTTTACATAACAGTACTAGGAGGAATCCTATTGGCATTGATCTTGCATGTGATCATGATGACTTCTGTATCTGAGAAAATCTGCAAGACCACTGTAATGCAAACTATACTCTCATCCAAATGGTTTAGGACATTGTTCTGCTTGCCTCTAATGAAGGTAACGTTGTGTACTATTTAATATTAACTTTTTATACGATACCTCAGAAACTATATGTTTTGGACAAAGCCTTTGCCTTGCTGTGGATTGGTAAACAGAAATTGATGATTTCAAGTGTCCCGGGTGCTGATACAATCTGCTATTGGCCATTAGAATTCATGTTGGAAGGCTTGTGTTCAGAAAACATTCGTTTAAGGATGTATACCTAAACACTCGTCGATCGAAAGCATCGATCGATGGTAGAATCGATAATTTGACGTCGATTGATAGTCTCTTCTAAATCTATCATCCTCGCTCCTCGATCGATACATGAGATAAGCTATATTTGGCTTTAAAAAACGGCCGCTCGTAGACTCTTCTGCGTTTGCGTCTCCGTAATACTCGTAATAGTGCGAGTAACATCGTCATTGTATTCGTTCTGAATACATTTCGATAGAAACTGATGATGGATATTTGACGACCTGCATGGTCGAGTGATCTGTATGCCGGTTTCAAGGCATCGCCATCTCGCCATTCCCGGTTGGGGCAAATGTTTGGGTGAAAATTTTCAGGCATTTGGTCTCCAGTCTTGGATGTTTATATACATATATTTATGATATTTATATGTATTTATCTATTAAATATATTTATCCGTCATCTAGTGTCCATAACACAAGCAGCATTAGTTGCTTAAAAAGGGGCTAGTTGATAGGTGGTGGATATGTGAATGTTTGAAGATATTTATTTATTATTTATTTAATATAGTCGGGTTTACCGTCGATCTATTGATTAGTGGAATCAAACTGTACCAGTCGATCATTGAAAGCTACCAGACCTATCGATCAACGTCAGCCAATGGAATCGATCGATTTTTTAGTCAAACGGCATCCGTTGATCAATTAAAGCTACCAGATCAGTCGAAAAACATCGATCGACGTTGATTGATGCCTTTGATCGATGGTGGATCGATTGGTCTAATAACAAAGATGAATAAGACGTTCGTTATTTGACCAACCACACTTAGGATACAAAAAATGGTAGATGAAATTTTATAACACGACATTCGAATAACTGAAGAATGGAAGAAAAAATAAAAGTTTGTAGTATAAGATCTCATCGTGTAATCCGAACCAGACCTTTTGGTTTTCTATAAAATACTATTTTAAAAAGGGAAATTGTATCCAATACATTAATACATAATTATTCTACTTCAAAAACAATTTTATTTTCAGGTATGTAAGAACTACAATACCATAAATGAGGGTTTTCTGACGCAAGAAGAAGATGACATAGGAGTTGATGTGGCTCCAAAATTCGGGACTGTCGAAGAAATGCAAGAAGATAACATTAAGTATTGTGAGAAAGAGGAGCTGGCTGGAGTAGTGGACAAGATCATGTTTGTTATTTACTCAGTAGTGTTTGGTGTCATGCTCAGCTTGTATTCTTAATAGGCGTTATTTGTCGCTATATAAAAGCTACAAGAGAAAAAAACAAAATAAGAATCTAAAACCTTTGATCACAGAGCCAAGAACGTTAAAAATAAATTAAAATTATTGACATTTGAGGCTTAATGATTGATACGTCCATGGATTTGGTATTTAAAGTGAGGTATTCCGAATTCTGTATAAGTACAATTCACCATTTATCGGGAAAATGTTGATGAAAAAAAATCTTCTCCATTATATGTAAAGGGCATATCTGTGAGTGTCTCATTTGAGTTCAAATTTAATTGAATGATCAGAAAGAAATGATAGTTTTACCATTTACGATACAATAAATATATGATATCATGAATGAAAATCGAATGGTTATTTTATTGTGCGAGATCCCAGACTAAATTGAAAATACGATTCCATTTTTAATCTTAAGCATTATTCCTAAATATTATTTTTACTCCTCATGTGTTTCTCCACAAGGAAGGCCAGTCCCAGCAGTGGGACGTATATAGGCTGATGACGAATTATTTTTTGGCGTTAGACAACAATTATATCAAGACTAGCTTTTGCCCTCGACTTCGTCCGCGTAGAAAAGTTACTTTCAGATGGTGTTATGGTATGTAGCCTTCCTCAAAAGGCTATTCCTAAAAAGGCTATTCAACACTGAAAGATTTTTTCAAATTGGACCAGTGGCCTCAATTGGTGGAATTAAAATTTACTCCTACTCTATTATTAGAAGCGAAGTTCATAGTGGCGTAAATTTGTCCTTCATTTGTCTGGGAGACGTTTTTTAATTTTTTTAACATTCACCCGCGTGGCACCCGTTCTCATGGGACAATCGGGATAAAAAGTAGCCTATGTCCTTTTACAGGCTCTAGACTATCTGTGTACCAAATTTCGGTTAAAATGGTTCAGTAGTTTTGACGTGAAAGCGACAGACAGACATAGTTACTTTCGCATTTATAATATTAGAATGGATTTATATTATACCTACTACTCAAAGTGTTCCAATCTTGTAACGATTAGATAACATAATCTACCTTTAAAAATCTACTTTTGTCTCGATACTTATTAGTTATCGTTTACACGAGAACTCGATATTAAACTTCCTTCCTAGACTATTTTCCTAGATATTATTAAGTATATCAGTCACCAATTCAATTTTATGAATAAAATTAAAGAATATCTATTGGAAAAATGTTTTTACGATTTTAATGAATATTAAAACAATTAATGCTTACGTAATTTTTTTATTGAATTTTATAAGAATATTTATAATTATGCAAATTGTTTCAAAATGTATGATTGATTATTAGATAATGTTATAATTCAATACTATGTTTGTAATATTTGCAGACCATACAGTGGTAGAATTTGAGGACACTATTGATATAAGAACTCTTATACCAAATAAATTGATTGATTGATTGAGACGCAATAAAATATTAAATCATCCATCTCACCACCCACCACCACCCACATTTCAATCATAGGAAATGGATTTGCTCGTAATTGCGGAAAGAAAGTTGAAAATTATATGACTAGATACTTGTATTCACTATTTTTCATAGTATTTGTATGAAAGTTAAAGGACCAAAATTGAGAGGTAGACAGAAAGCAGTGGTGGTTTGAATGTGTGTTAAGAGTGGTAGAAAAGAAGAGAATGTTGAGTTGACGAGTGATATATGAGCGTGGAAAAGTAGAATATGATGTTATACTGCTGAGCCTACTTATAGTGGGAAAAGGCAGAAAGAAGACATAAATTTTCAAGGCAGGTACTAAAATCATAAATGAAAAAACTACTAATAAACAGGTCCGATTCCGTATTCGACCGAGCCTGTACTCGTTAATTATGTTTCGCTCATTGTTAGATCGTTAACCACCTTCTTTCTAAGCAGTGCTTCAATTACAAAGGCCTTACATTTCATTGTGGCTCGAGTAGGAAACTTTAACAATGCCCTTCATTATTTCTGATTAATTCGGTGAACTTACTTGGTACTAATTTCCCGTGAGGTTTGAAGATCTGCCGCTTTTACTCCAACGTTCGTTTCCGTCGGCTATCGATTTTATTTATTAATAGAATAGTTTCACTGCCTTGGTATTTTACATTTGATTGAGAATCCTACTTCGTTCATATCAATTAAATTCTGCAGTTGAATCAATATCAACCACAGATCATTGAGAGCCGCTTCGCTTCTTAAATCAACCTAATTCTTTGACTCAATTGAAAAGGAAGCCAAAATTATGTGATTAAAATTATTGATATTTGATTCTATAGCCACAGCTTTTATCCACCATTCCGCTTTTAATAAGTACTACTGCTATAAAGCTTTAATATTATAATGTTATAAATTATAATGATGATTTACATAATATATAAACTGTATAGTAATTATCGAAACAATTTTAACAAAAGCAAAATGCATCTTTAAACTCCTTCTACCTGCCCGTGATCGCGCATACATTTACATGTCAGACGAAGTATTTATAAAAGACAAGACAAAAACAGTACATAATTATGAAATTAAGTTAAATGTAGATTTATATATGTTAATGAAAAAAATTACAAAATAAATAAATAAATATCTTCAGACATTCACACCTATCAACTGGCCCATACTAGACAACTAATGCCTGTGTTATGGATACCAGATGACGGACAAATATATTTAATAGATAAATACATATAAATATTTAGAATATAATATACATATATAAACACCCAAGACTGGAAAACAAATGCCTGTTCACACAAACAGTTGCCCCCACCGGGGATCTAACCCAGAACCTCTCGAGATGGCGACGCCATGAGACCGGTGAACAGACCACTCGATCACGGAGGTTATCAAAATGACAAAATGAACATTGATAATAATTAACGATTTTACAAATGATACAATAAACTAAAACATAATGGGGAAAGTGGAGGAAAAGTTAGATTTGAACGAGTTACGGGAGGCACGTTGAGATGATCCCAGAAGCTATTGCAACCGTGTCCATCCACCAACCTGCATTGCACGTGTAATTTGAAAAAAATCAAAGAATAAATAAAGATTTCCTTTTTTTCGATTGCTTTGTTATTTACGAATTTAAAAGAGTAGGCTCATAGGAAATACCTTTAAATAAAAAAATATACCTATCTACTGATGGTTTCAATTTTCCTATTTCCCTATTTTGACGGCACCTGGATTTCGACTTGTTACGTTTATCAAAGGCGATAAATATTTGTTTAGGCCTTCCTCGAAAGCCCTTAAGGCCACAAGTCTACTAATTCAACAATGACTTAATGAAATGACAATAGATGTAAGTAAAATAATTACTAAGGTTAATGTGAATAATAGTATTATGCACTGATATTCACGGTTGACTTTCACACACAAGAAGGATGCTGAGCATGGATGTGGACGGACCTAGAGTTAGAGGAAGACCAAAGAAGCGATGGATTGAATGCATGAAGAATGATATGAGGATAAAAGAAGTGGATGCTGAGCTGACGAGTGACAGAGGAGAATGGAAGAAGAAGACATGTTGTGCTGATCCCACCTAGAGTGGGAAAAGGGCAAGAAGAAGAAGATTCACGGTTGACTTTGCATAGTAGTGAGAATGGCTGAAGGCGGTGAGCTGTCTGCCATCTATCTCAAAAATGGTTGAGCATATGAAAAAAAAATAAGATCAAAATTGTCGCAAATTTTGAGTTGTACATTTCTTCCATGAACGTTAATAATATTAATATCGTTGGGATTATAGAAGCCGAGTTAATCGCAAGAACTGTTTTTTTTTAGTTTGGCCTTGAATTACTCATGACACAACTACACAACACAAGTTTTGGCTTATCATATCGCTTTTAAATCTGTGGCCTTGAATGACTGGGCTATTTATATTTTATCTATTTAGGCGTCTAGGAGATGTACCCCAGCAGAGTGTTTGTGAATAATTAATTTCAAGCTTAGGCGGGATCCTTCAAAAGATATGTGAATACCAGCTTTGCTATTATGACGTAGTTTAGCACGATTTTTTGGTACCTTTATTTCGAGCTACCTGAGAAACGGCTCCACTTTCAAGCTGGACTCGCATACCTCTTAACAAAAATAATCTTCAAAATTTGAGCTCTGCTAAAATCACGTAGATCTGGGACGCCTGGGACCTTGGTCTATATGAATAAACCTGTAAAGAGGCGCTATTGCTATATTAGCGACTCTTTGCTGTTATTGTGCTCATCTCTGGCCATTTTACTCTTGGTTTCTGTTTTTAAATTTACTGTCTGCCTCTTTTTATTTGTTTTGTTCTCCAAATTCATTCTTGCAAGAGTCAACGTCTAGTGCGGTTGACTCACTGTCAATAATTTTAAATATAATTAAAATGTATTTACTATTGTGTTAAATAAGTTATAAGCTTATCGTAAAACAGTTAAAAATCACAAGATTCAGAATTTACCAGTTCCAGTTCATTTATATAGTCTATAATTTTATTTAAGGCTCTAAGTATTTTGTGCCTTAATATACATTCAATAAGTGACGATACCTGCTTTTTATTTATAACTGATCTTGCACGTCACAAACCGAAGCTATATAATCTTTGCTTTTCCAGCCAAGTTCAGTTGGATTTTAAATAATCAAGGATAGCTTTTTCTCCGAAAATAATAATCGCAGACAATATAAAACGATAAATGACGAAAACACACAACATAAATTATGTTGTTCAAAGCATCTTAATATAAAGCGGTATAAAGACTATTATTACGTTAATAACTTATCACCTGTTTTGTCGTTTCTAGCACACTTGTACCAATATGCTTGGTAAATATGAATTGTAATTCCTTTTTCCACTTAATTTATGATATCCATTTAATTAGATCTTTGAATTAGATATAAGTAATATTTCAATGAGCAGTGTTCATTTCTATTTGGTCAGTGAGCAACGATGATGTTGCCGTATTTACTTTTAGTTTTAACTTTTGTGGGTTCTGTGATCCCTCACCATAAGTCTTCGTCTGGTAAGTGTTGACTATAATTTTTATTATCTATTCATTTTTAACATAAAGGTCCTTATAAGGTCCATTGTAAGTAGCCACGTTTCGGTGTTCACCGTCATAGCTCAAAGGAATGCAAGCATTTAAGTGGCAGTGGGCAGGGCACATTGCTCGCAGAAATGACAGCCGTTTTTTTTTACATACGACAGGTAAGCTCTTGACCTTCATCTCACCTGATGGTAAGTGACGAAAAGGCCGAAGGTGGAAGCGAGCTTCACCTGTAATCCTCAACAACTGAGGAACTGGCTATCTTACCTCTGATTGTCGGAACACAATGCTTAAAACATTGTTATTATGGCGGCTTAGAAGCCCTACCACCAACCAAACCGAGCAGAAAAACTTCTGCCCCCATGGGGAATCGAACCCGGACCTCCCGATCAACACCCGGTGGTGTGAACCACTAGCGGGCGAACGGAAAGTTGTTGAGTGATGGCCACGCACTGGGAAACGCAGCGTTGGTAGGCCCTTCACGAGGTGGACCGAGGATCTGGTGAAGGTCGCGGGAAGCCGCTGGATGTCGGTAGCACAGGGCCTATTACTATGGAAATCATTAGAGGAACCTCTGGCCAGGTGTGGACATCATGCGGCTGATGATGATTTATTTTCATGGTAAAGAAAGCATAAAGATAAAAAGTTATAAACGTATGTTTTATTGACCACCGTTAAAGCAGAATGCATAATTAGTTATCCCAATGGTTGTTAAATAGTGCACAGAGTAAAGTAGGCATAATATTTTTGATTAATGTTATACTTGGAAAGAAAGAAAAAATGTCTATTTGAAAACATAAAAATGTTTACAGTTTATATAAATAGTTTAATTTATATAAAGTCATTTATATCAGTGCGGCATGCTCTTAAATCCGCAGGAACTGCTATTTACTACACCATAAAACATACATACATATTATCACGCTTCTTTCCCCGAAGGGGTAGGCAGAGGTGTTAAACACCCGCTTTTCGCCAGATATTTTAGGTCTCCGTGGAAAAGGTGGCGAGCCTGTTGTCTTGCACCGGGCACAATGTGAGGCAAGCGATATTCACAATAAACTGTACATAAGTTTTATTCAAACTCAGTGATACAGGCAGTGGGATCGAAACCACGTTATTGAAAATAACGTAATAATATATAATAAATAATAATAATTTAATATTAAATTGATGCATATATTAATTTTATTAAGCCGTCACTAGATCTCTGCTTTGCCTGATGGTTGACTGTTAGAGAGCGATATTAATCGTTAAGTCCGCCATGTATAATTTTTATTTTTTGTAATGGACATCAAAGCTTAAATAAATAAAATATGGACTTTCGAATCGGGTAGGTACATTTTATAATTAAAAAGCCAATATAACAATAATGTCTATATCAGAATCAGATAAATCGAATAGATGTAGCAAACCCAATTTTTGTATGGCTAAATGTGGTCTTAAGGAACACAGTGCTCCTTGGACTCTGCCTACCCCTTCGGGGATTGCAGGCGTGATTGTATGTATGTAGCAAAATTATGTCTCGTCATGGCCTCTCAAAATGCCATCCGGGACTTGAAGGGTTATAAGCGACTGAAAATTTGAATATTGGTCAGGCTGACGTAACACATTTTGATAGGTACGAGTACCGTATGATTTTGCCATAGGTCAATACTTTATTATTAATTATTACGGACCCGAAAACCGACCCATAAAGAACACGAACAAGCACAATCTGTTCAAATATTTGATGGCTATAGAATACCGGAACGTGCGTCAGCCGTTATTCATACAACAATTTGCATACAACTAACGATCCCACAAAAACTGCCATGACTTTAAATAGCCGATGGGACAGATAAAATTACAGAGCGCTGTTGAATAGTGAAAAATGGCGGAATTTTTCAAGTCTTGCAACAAGCGGGACTAACAAACTGACGGATTACCCTTTGTTATAGAAAGATCATCAAAACTATATTTCCCTAGAGGGTTGTTAGATGATTGGTTCTGCCAATTATAGAACTTTGCCTTCTGAACCATAGTCATGTGGTGTTTTGTTATAATGATTTTTAACTTGACGGTTCTACTTATTTGCGTGTCGATGATTTAACCTGTTTTTACCCTTCTTTGCCACAGAAACAGAAGTGTAATATTGGTTGCAACCAAAATGTGATGCAAGCGATATTCCCAATCAACTTTACTTAAGTTTTGTACAAACTTAGTGGCACAGGCGGTGAGAACGAGTACTTCGTCTCAACTTTGCTACCACAGCCTACCAGTTCCTCCAATATGTGCTGCACCGACTGCGGGATCGCAGTGCAACTGCACTCAATCTGTAGTAGTCCCAATGTAGTATCTGTAGTATGTATGTATCTGTAGTAGTCCCACCTTACTTCAGAGTTTTTTTACGGAGGACTAGCACGGACTGGAGAGATTTAAGTCCCCGGAGAAACTTAACTTGGTGGTGGGCCAGAATGTTTCAAGTGCAGCTTACTGTCTAAGTTCTGCTGATAGAAGCTGTTGAATACTTCTTTCTCCTGCATGGACGTGGGCACTCCGATGATAACAATCCTAGGTCTACTAGACGAATCTTTTTCTCGAAAATAACAACTTTGACTTTGATATCTAGGTATGTTCTTGTTGCCGTAGCTAAACAGAACAGGCAGTATTTTTCTAAAGCATCGAGGTATTCGTAGAAATTTGAAAGCAAAATATATAAACAATTACGATCGACTCACATGCGAGATCCCATAGTAGAAACCGCCAGAGATAGATACGAAATTGTTTTAAGCTGTGCTGCCTAACGAGTGGTATTGGCACATGTGGACGCTGTTGTATCCGATTTTTGTGGAGCTAGAGATATTCTTGTTTAACTCGTAGAGGACATCTGATTATCTTATTGTCTCTAGAGAACATAATTGTTTTCGTTACATTAATGCAACCACGAAAAAATTAAAAGTGCGTTTACCACTTGTGTCGACGGGCGGTGATAATCACATACCATAAGGTCATCTGTCTGTTTTTTCGCATTCTATTCTATAATAAAAATTATAACAATAGCAAGCAACTTCTAGCCGAGACATACCCGTCGCTGGACATTAAAATTAAAAAATAGTATTTTTTTTATTATTTTCTATTGACTAATAACTGAAAAATGGGAAGAAAATCGCAAAATAAAATAGACTCAGAATTTCCTGTGGTTGGAAGCCCGACGTTGGTCGTTAGTTAGTTAGACCTTAATTTGAACAGGAAAATATTTTGCTTAAGCTTTATACAGCAGTATTCCCGTCTCTTTCCTTGGGTGACGTAAAAGGCGACTAATGGACTTAGAACTGTACAACAACCAATAGGTCCACCACCTGTCACGCTGGGTGCAGTCACTGCTTGGTGAAGCGTAGACTATGGCAAAGGACTGCTTTTGCCTAGTCTCTGACTAACCTTTAGGGGATAATAGTCGTGATTATATGTATGTATGTTAAAATACTAGGTTACAATTTTAATCGGTCGGCTGTGCTACATCGAAAACTACAGAGCTAAGCTAGGTCAGCGACGCGAACGAAAGATTCAACATACATACATATAATTACGACTATTATCCCCAAAGGGTTAGTCAGAGACAAGGCAAAAGCAGTCCATTGCTATAGTTCGCGCTTCACCAAGCAGTGACTGCACTCAGCGTGACAGGTGGTGAGCCCGTCGCCGCTATAAGCTATTGGAATTGAAGTTCTAAGTCCATTAGTCGCCTTTTACGACACCCAAGGGAAGAGATGGGTTGGTAGTATTCTTTTAATGAGCCGCTACCACAGGGCTCAAGAAAGCGATGTCATTTTTCACCTTGTTCGCCAAATCTTCTTAGTTTGTTATAGTTTCTAATTTTATGTTTCGTTCATCAACGTGCTCGACTGCTCATCATTATCAGCCTACATAACTTCCCACTACTGGGCAGAAACGGTCTCAATAGCGACCGGAAGCAAGGTTTAAAGTGCCTTCCGAGGTACAGAGGAGCTCGAGATCCCAAAGTTTTGGTCACCCAACCTAGGACCATGGCGAAAGTAGTTTTTGTTTTTAATCACCGCTACGCTACCGAGCGTCTCCATATAATAAGTGTAAAAACGTCCGCGGTTACTGATTTTTTACTATCCCACGGAAACCCTTTAATTTCCGGAATAAAAAGTATCTATGATGATGACCAGGGATATAGGGTATCACCATGCAAAATTTAATTGAAAGCGATCCAGCCATTTTGGAGATTAGCCCGTACAAGAAGACGAACAGTGAGAAACAAAGTGTTTGTTATTTTCCCTCCTTTTACATCTTGATTTTAACTTGATTTTAAGCTTTTTTTTCTATGTACAGACATTCGACCTCTACAGTTTTATTATATTATATTTCAACACTATTATCAAATCAAATCAAAATCAAAGCAAATCAAATCAAAAATAATTTTATTTCATAGGCCAAGTTCGGCACTTAAAATCGTCAACATTTTACAATATTATGCATTTTACAAATAAATAGTTTATTATAAGTTATTTTAAAATTACAGTATTAAATTATACCATTGTATTAAACTTCATTACCGCGAGCGCTTGTAACAAGTACATCCACAGGACATTATAGGTACTTCGTTGACTGTGGTTGTAATCGATACAAGCGGCCGGATTCTCGAGAGTAAGGCTTTTCATGAGAAGAACCCGGCAAGAAACTCATGAGCCACTTTTTTAAATAGCCAATCATAAAAATTTTTGTCACTTTTAAATATGTTTTTACATTATTTCTTAATTCCTATCAGTCCATCAAAATAACTTGCATAAGATAACAGTATTTATTACATAACTATTTCCACACCATTTTATCCTCAAGATAATCTTGAATTTTGTAATAGTTGTATAATTATAACAATAGTATTGAAATATTGGATAACAATCATAATCAGCTCGCTCGGCTTTGCTAAGGCAGGCTGCTCACACGACACTAATCTCACTTTTGTCGCGCGTCGGGTAGTTTTACACTTTGTGCTGTCTGCACTGTAGCTTGGGTGGCTCTTCGATCTCATTCGTGCTTGTTTTCAAATGTAATGAATCAAAGTAATGGGCAAGTTTAACAATGTAAACAACAATGTTATACTTACCCATGTTTATGAATTAAGTTGAATTAACTAGAGTGCAAAAAACATTGGATAAGATGGACCTGAACATTGAATAAGTCTAAGGATAAAATGAATATGTAAAATAGCTTATTTAAATTAGATTCGTGTACCTAGTGAAACTAACAATTCTACAAAGCATAGTTTTAAAAATATTACTACATTCCCCGCGATTTATCACAATACTCCTCAGAGTAAACAGAACTGGAGTAGCCTTTGTCTAACATTCCCCTCTGCCAAATGCACAAGCATCGGATGCTTGCACGTTTAATAAAACTAGTTGAGCCGCCATTTTGACAGCCATAACATTGTAAACGTTGCGGCGAACAGAGCTCCCGCAAAAATGCCTACCTGTGCTGTTTTTTGTTGTAAAACTAAATAGAAAACATCGAGTATGCTAAAAGATGGTGTCACCTTTTATTTGTAATTATAATTTTTAAGATTTCATGATTATTTACTTCATTATTTCATGTTTTAGAATTCTACGATTTCAAATTTCGAGCGCTAGTCTCGTGGGGAGTGCGGCTGTGACGTTGTCAAAACGCACACCCCACGTGACTATTTTAAGCGTGTGTGTGTGCGTGAAATTTAAATTTGTGTGTCGAATTATGCATGTGTGCATTTGTAAGAACGGCTGGCTTTGAGTGTAGTGGTAACCTCACCCCCCGCAAGAAATGGCAGAAAAAAATGTTTGAGAAATTGACTAATGGCTACTCCAGTTCTGTTTACTCTGAGCAATACTCGTATTAAAGCAAAACGTAGGTTTTGACAGCTAAGTTTTAAGGTTAGAAATGTATGTAAATATTTTTAAAATAACTAAACATCCACAAGCATTATACAATTTTCAAATATGTCATGATTTTCAATAGACCATAATTTATCTGACTTTTAGACCCGGTCGTTGAGTTCAGGGCCAACGCAGTATGGAATTTGACCAATGTTCTTTGGAATTTTGGAATAGGCACCTAATAGGCCAGCAAGGAGGACGTGGCTAAGCCTCTATTTCCAGAACTGGACTATTCGCTTACCATCAGGTGGTGCTGAACTTTGCTATTGAAAAATATATTTTTTTTCTCTACGATTTCTAGATTAGGCCACATTGGAATCACAGGAGGAAGAGTCATTGCTCCGACCCCAAACGAAATTGGGAAAAAGCAGAGAAATGATAATGATGAAAATCATTCACGACTCAAAGTGTATACTTTATGCTCTTTACTCTACATTTCATGTGGTTCCATAGCTATGCTGGCCGGCATCGCCGGCAACGCGCGCGCGCTTTCAATTACACGACAATATTAACATCGTTTTACATTCACACGCGCGCGCTTATTCGTCAAAATGTATGGAAATCTCGCCGGCGCTGTTGGACAGTTCTGGCGGCCAGCGTAGCTGTTTGTGATATAAAAGTCTTAAATAAATCCAATAATAACAAGAAACCCAAATATCATACTCACAAATCTACTGTTATATGCTATTTAGCTGTACCGAAATTTCTCATGCCTATAAATAACCTAATTCTTAAACAAACAAAATAAATTGTGCGTTTAATTTATAGCAAGCGTTCATTGAAGTAAGAAAACGCTGTCTACGCAGGAAATTGGAATAATTGGAATACCATCAAACGAAAACTTATTGGGCAAAGTAGTAATTACATTCGGCAATCGGAGCCGAGCGATTGGTTTACAGCATTCCATGCGAAGTCGATTACGTAAATCCGCACGAATCTTTGCGGCTGGCCGGCAGAAAATTGAATTTTTAAGCCCACATGCGAGCTTTTATGTTCGTTCTGTCCGTGGTTGTTTTTAGTCTTTTTTGGTAAACATTGTGGTAATAATTTAGCCGGCAAAAGCACCAAATGCCCGCACAGAGCTGCGGGCCCTTTTTTAGCTCGTGTTTGGGCACGGATTCGATATGGACTCCATTTGTATAGTGTCCTTGTATAAAAGAAAATTCAGTTGAAGTTCACACTGAATTTCATGATGTTTTTAGTTTATTCTGTTCAGTGAAAAGTTTTTTTTTACATTCTTTTCCAACTATAAGAAATTGTAGAGCTTCTTCGTCATCAGCCTATATACGTCCCACTGCTGGGACAGGCCTTTCTCGTGGAGAAACACATGAGGAGTAAGGGCCGTAACACCACCACGCTGGCCCAATGCGGGTTGGTGAGTAGAAACGGTCACAAATGCGACCGGGATCAACGTCTTAACGTGCCTTCCGAAGCACGGAGGAGCTCCAGATCACAAAGTCTTGGTTACCCATCCACGGCCTGACCATGGCGAAGGTAGCTTTGTTTTCGATCAAAGCCAAAGTGCACTTACCACTACGCCTCCGAGCTCCGAGCTCCAGAGCTTCTTGCGCTATAGTTTTTAACAAATAACAATATTAAAAATAATACTTTATACATAATATATATCCTACCTAATTCTGTTGCCGAATAACAATAATAAAAGTATTGTTGTGATCCAGCAATCAGAGGTATGATAGCCAGTTCCTTAGTTGTCGAGGAATACAGGTGAAGCTCGCTTCCATCTTCGGCCTTATCATCACTTACCATCAGGCAAGATGATAGTTAAAATTTGATACAGTGATTAATTGAGTGTTTCATAATTCTCATTTATTTCATGGTTATGCGAAGATTTTATCTCAAAGCAAATAAAGACATACAGCTTATCATAAATTTTTGAACAATATCAGTTGTTAAGCGTACAATCTCTATTTGTTCAAATGATTCAATACTGTAACTGTATTAGTAGAATATTAATTAGACATTTATTAGGTTTATTATCTTTAGATATAGCTGTACACTATGTTTTTACGTGGTGGCTCGAATTAGTAATAAATATTTTCAGCTGTTTCTATGCAAACGACGAGCTTGGTGGCGTAGTGGTTATTACGCTTTGGCGTTCGATCGAAAACCAAGCTACCTTCACCATGGTCAGACCGTGGATGGGTGACCAAAACTTTGTGAAATCGAGCTCTTTCGTGCTCTGGATGTTTGTACTCATCAGCCCGCATTGGGCCAGCGTGGTGGAGTTACGGCCCATACTCCTCAACTCCTCATGTGTTTCTTCATGAGAAAGGCATATGACTAGCGGTGGGACGTATATAGGCTGAGGATTATGCTAATAAATAGTCAAGAACTTGACAAATAAAAGAAAATACCTAATTATCAATCTTAATTCTAAAAAATAACTGTTAATTTTCTATTCATAAATAACCTGTTACTCTTTTATTTATTCTAACCCGCAATGAGTCATCGACACCATGGGCCATACTCTTAATGTGGTTCTCTATGAGGAAGGCCAGTGCCCAACAGTGGTCCTTACCTATGAAATTGGTGTTTTTATTCTGTCTTAGCAATTTGTCCGTAACTATTAAGTTTCAGAACATTCTTATAAAATAATTGCCCCTTCTAAAAATAGATCATATATTTGAGCTCGTATTATTTAATTTGATAATTTTTTGGAAGTTTAATTGTGTTAAAATTAGACAAAAATACAATTATTTTTAACTGCCTCCCGAATACATCATTTGATTTGCATTAACATAAAAACGATGAATATTTTTTATCAAGCGTGTTCACACTAATATTGCTAAAGCCTGTAATGATACATGCCAAATATTATTATCTCTGGATTCTTCGTTGAGAAGAAATCTGAAAAAATGTTAGTATGGAAAATGCAGACTTCCCAAAAATCTCCATACAAAACACCAATTTCATAGGTAAAGACCTACGAGTATTAATAAGCGTGAGTATATATTTGTAGATATACACACACCTACACACATTCAAATATCGTCCTATGAGTTTGTATATTTCTAGATAACTTATTTACTTCCAAATCTAAACTATAAGGACACCCACTCTTAATCTAAGATAAGAAACTCGCTTATAAATCAATAGATCCGATATTGCTGCCATTATTAATTAGTTTCTAAATTTGTTTGTTTCTTAAAATGTATATATTTAGTGTATTTGTATTGTTATTTGCAGCCTGCGCCGCTAGGGCAGTAAATGACAGTAAGTTATAACTTTGTAATAATAGCACAAGCGCTCAAAGAGCTTAGACACATATATTCCCGCGCGGTACCCGTTCTCATGGGATTATCAGGATAAAAAGTAGCCTATGTCCTTTCTCAGGCTCTAGACTATCTGTGTACCAAATTTCAATTGAATCGGTTCAGTAGTTTTGACGCGAAAGCAAGACAGATAGACAGAGTTACTTTTGCATTTATAATATTAGTATGGATTATGTAGTGAATATTTTTTAAATGTTGATTATTTTTATAATTTTTTATTAGAAATTATCGAACCTTTAAAATAATACTATGTTACAACATTGAACCACGATAGAAATTAAATTCTCGTATTTTGTGTTAAATAATATCAATCAGAAGTTGAAATCACAAACATTTTAAGAAAACATTAAGTAAATTATTCACGTAACAATAATACTAAAGAGATTATAAAATACCTACTAACATCAAAGCAATATAAACACCAATATTGGTTCCGTAGGTAGGCTTAATGACGCAATATCCACACTTCACCGGGTGTACTCTAAAAGCTAAGCACGTAGGCATAGAAATCGAATTATTATGGTCTATTACATGTATTCTATGTAGTCTTTATAGAGAAGCTTTTGTCAGAGCTCCATTGCTGAGATTTTAGGTTTTATGCACAGCGTTGTTTCCCTGTTATTTTTAATAGATATTATAAATTATTGCTCTATTGTCCATTCGTAGGTGATCAAGTTCTTTTTAACTAGTTTAGTATATTTTAAGTATTTTTAGTAAAATCAGTTTTTCGATCCTACATTATGTACTGAAAATGATTTGTTATTTGTTTTAAAACTCTATTTTTTATACTAAGTTGAAGTAAAGATGGGAAAGTAAAGATGTTGAAGTAAAGATGTAAAGATAGGAAGAAAAGATGGGGTTGAAAAACGTTTAATTTTTACTGTCAATAAATACTATGATTATCTTGGAGAGGCAAGGCTGCGTAATGCTTTGAAGATTGCCCCGGTGAAAAAATTAAATAAAAAAAGAATGGTGTAGTCTCAATAATATTATTGAGTCCTTTTAGCATGTGGATTGTTATTCCTAAATACAAAGGATTTGGCTACATTTAAATAATTTTCTTTCTTTAAGTCCTGTAACACAACGCAAATAAAGAATATAAATCGATCGTCTTAACTAGTTAAATTAGACGGCATAGTTCCACCGGCCGCTACTAGATGGCGCTGCCATCTATCGGTAATAAATAAATAAATATCCTCAGACATTCACACCTATCAACTAGTTCCACTTTAAGCGACTAAATGTTGCTTGTGTTACGGATACTAGATGACGGACAAATATATTTAATAGATAAATACACATAATTATTCAGAATATGCATAATATAATACATATATAATGATCATCCAAGACTGGAGAACAAATGTCTGGAAATTCATCACCCAAACACTTGCCTCCACTGGGGATCGAATTTAGGACCTCTCGAGATGGCGACGCCTTGAGACCGGCGTACAGACCTCTCGACCACGGAGGTCGCCAAAAAAATAATACTCAGAGATTCATGATTCCACCCTGTGGGATATATTTTATGCGTCGCTACCTAGCGTTATTGCGCGCTTAATTGAGGCAGTTAATTTATTATTCTTTAACTTTTCAGATATTGTCTTCTGCTACTACGGTACCTGGGCAACCTACAGGTCTGGTGATGGGAAGTTCGACGTGGACAACGTCAACCCTTACCTATGCAGTCACATCGCGTATGCTTTTGCCGGGATAAACAATCAGGGGACGGTTATATCCCTAGACCCCTACTTAGATCTGGCTGAGGATGGGGGAAGAGGTAAGGGGTCCATTCTCATTCATATAGAGATGTAAATTATATTTTTTTAAAGGGATCACATTAAAGGTTTTAATTTTTTTTACAATATTCCACAATAATTGTTTACCTATATTATATCAAAATTCAAATGTATGTCGGTAGGTATAAATGTACAAAATTTTGTCGATATAGCGTTGACGATGTATTTTTTACCATTTTGTTTTGAAGACATCCACGTGATTTTAGTTTGTATTTTGGTTGCAAGGTACCATCTCTGAGTCTAAATATATATATCAGTCCCTCCCTCCTCTTCAGCCTATATACGACCCACTGCTGGGCACAGGTCTTCCTCATGGACAAACACATGAGGAGTATGGACCGTAATACCACCACGCTGTTCCAAGGCGGGTTGGTGGGTAGAAACGGATGCAATAGCGACCGGGACCAACGGCTTAACGTGCCTTGCGAAGCACGGAGGAGCTCGAGATGAATAAGTTTTGACGGCCTGACAATGGCGAAGGTAGCTTTGTTTTCGATCAAAAGCCAAAGACTACTTACCACTACGCCACCAGCTCCTCCAATAAGGTAAGGGTGATTTTTTTGTAATAAAGTATATATAGAAGTAAAAACATGTGCTCTTATTTTCATAGAAATATGAATCATTTTACTTCATAGAACTGAGCTCTTCTTTGCTAGAACAAAAGAATAATAATAGTAATAATAGTAGTTATATATAGTATGTTAAGTATATATGGTATTTAATGTATTTAATGTATTTATAGTGTACACGCGACAATTATGTTTCATGCCATACTGTCTCCTATCGCAGGTGGGCTGGTAGAGATTTCTTTAGGAATAAGCCACACCCTTTGTACTTTCTATTTTATTTATGTGTTGTTTCTGTTTAATTGTTGTGTACAATAAACTATTAAATAAATAAATAAGAATTTTGGCACTGATAAGGTAGAGTTCCTTTGTGATATGTCGTAAAAGACGACTAAAGGCGTATTGGGTACTGGGTCTGTGATTGTGTAGGCGATGAACTAGCCACTTCTTGCTTCTCTTTCACGAACCCTTATTTTGTATTGCTAGATGTGGTCTTAAGGAACACAGTGCTCCTTGGACTCTGCCTACCCCTTCGGGGATTACAGGCGTGATGGTATGTTTGTTCCCATAGAATTGACAAAGAATAAACAGACATTATATATATATACAAATTTTTTTTTTTTTCCTGCAGATAATTTTAGAAAATTCACTGCGCTTAAAAATCAAAACCCCAAACTGAAAACTCTCCTGGCTGTCGGAGGATGGAATGAGGGATCCGCGAAATATTCTGTGGTAAGTGCCAATATATAATGCAGCGATAGCCGAGTTGGGACGAACGGGGCACTACTCGTTCGGCTGCCTCTCCACTGGAGCGGAGAGGAGAAACGGAGCTTGAGCTGAGCTGTATCATAATTAACCAATAGCATCGTTTCAAATCTCCACTTTACTGATCCGAGCGGGGGTTTCAAGATACGCTTTTGGTTCATTGAGATAATTAACCAAAAGCGTAGCTTGAAACCCCCGCTCCGAGCCCTCGCTCCGCGTTGGTGAACAGGCAGCCTTCGAGATGCAGCGGGAAACGCGGGTTCGATCCCACCGCCTGTACCACTGAGTTTGAATAAAACTTATGTACAGTTAATTGTGAATATCGCTTGCCTCACATTGTGTTCGGTGCATGGCAAAAGGCTCGCCACCTGTTACATGGGGACCTAAGATATCAGGCTAAATATGGGTATTTAACACCTCTGCCTACCCCTTCGGGGAAAGAGGCGTGATGATAAATTTTGCATTGCGCACGTCGCGCGTTTAAATGTTAATGGTTAATTAATAAGCTAAATACAATAAAAATAAACTAACTCTAATGAGTGATTATAGCGAAAATGAAGTTAAATTGACGCCAACTGAATTGACTGAAACAGTTATTAATGCGCAAATGAGCATTCTACCTCAACAATCGAGAAGTATCTATTTGAAACAGTACGATAATGTTTAATATGACTGTGACCACTAGCTAAAGGAGCGAAAACTAATTTAAAGATTTTCTATTCTATAATATCTACCTATCATAATGTACTTTAACTGAAATAAAAATATCTTGTGATTTTACATTGTTTTTGCATTTCGTCATTTCCTCGCTGAGGTGGGATGAATAGTTAAGTGTTGCACTATTGTATTACAAATAACTATTATATGCTTATAATGCACTGTCGTGACATTTGTATGTCTGTGTTCCGTTCATACGAGAAGGCATTCGCGCGATGCTCGAGCGCGCGATCGCACAGACCTAAGAACATTCAGAAATTGATATTTATTTTTGTATGAAAGTAAAATGTGTCAAATTAACAAAAGTTCGTAGAACAGATGTTGTTATTTACGATCTTAGCTATCCAGTATTGTGAGGTTGTTGATTCATTAAAAATAACCCTGTATACGAGTAGATAGAGTCGTGCAGAAGCGGCTCATGAAAAGAGAGTACTCTCTTTTCATGAGCCGCTTCTGCACGACTACGACTACTACGAAACCATCGCTTCCCTTGGGTGTCGTAAAAGGCGACTAATGGACTTAGAACTGCACAACATCCAATAGCTTATAGCGGCGACGGGCTCACTACCTGTCGCGCTGAGCACATGTGTAGTCACTGCTTGGTGAAGCGCGGACTATGGCAGTGGACTGCTTTTGTGGTGCTTTTGCCTAGTATCTGACTAACCGTTAGGAGATAGTAGTCGTGATTATATGTATTCTTGTATGTATAGCAAACTTTAAAAATTGTAAAACCCAACATCAATTTAGATTTAAAGTTGTTTCGTATTGTTCTAAAGCCATTTAAAAATAAATTTTAGTACCTAATCCCCACGTCCTCTCCTCAGATGGCAGCCAACTCAACCCTTCGCTCAAACTTCATCCAGAGCGCCCTCAAAATGGTTCTGGATCACGGCTTCGACGGTCTAGACCTAGACTGGGAGTATCCCGCTCGTCGAGACACAGTATACGGTTCTGCTGACGTGGAGAACTTCAGCCAACTCCTCAGAGAACTGAGACCTGTGTTTGATGAACATAAACTCATCCTCTCATCTGCAGTATCAGCTGTTGAACAGGCTTCAGCGCTATCTTATGACGTGCCAACTATTTCCAAGTACTTAACTTTTATTGGATGCTTTAACATTTCAACTTCAAGTAAATTGAGTAAATTTTTTCAAATAAAGTTAGGACAACAAAGAAATATTTTTTACATTTTGGTTTTGATACTGAAAAAGCAGCTTTTGTTGGTATGTTGGTTAGAAGGGTTTATGGGAATATAATTGGGATTCAATGTCCCCAATGAGGAGGCATTGGGGCTGCTTTTGGTCAGGTGCCCATCCCCATTAGTGACAACACGGATAGTTGGTAGACGGGTTCCTCCTCGTAAATGTTGGTATCGGTATGAGCGACCAAAACTATGTTTTCTCCTGATGGTGAGCCTCCATAGGTACTTTGAAATACATAGGTATTTTAAATCCGCTGGTGCTTTTTCTTGTTTTGTATACACGATTAAATTTTTAGCCCAGTTTAGTAAAAGTGTATATTAGAATAAAAAAATATTCTTTTTCCCCTTTGAGCAAGCAGTGAGCATGTCTTGGTTATAATTTGTATCAAATACTAAAAGAGTATCTTATAACATTACATCGTTTTTTTAAGTCTAATTAGCTACTAAAGTGTATTTTATTTCCCTGATAGCTCCATTCATTCGCTGAAGCTCTTAATTCTTAGAATTTATCTCTTTATGTTAAGTACAAAGTTGACAAAGCACGAATACAAATTGTCCCTTTAGCTAACTTTTAACAGTCCTTATTTAAACATTCGCTATCTTTTCCTAAAGTCGAAACTCAATTGACGGACGTTTTTATTTGCTAAACTTTTCTTTTGTCTCAGGTACCTGGACATTATCAACGTAATGACTTACGATATGTATGGTCCTTGGGACCCAGTAACGGGTCATAATGCTCCGCTGCATGGGGGTATAGGCGATGAGAATACCCCATACGAATCATTGTTTACTATTGATAATGCTATAAAGTATTGGTTAAAGGCAGGTGCGTATTATTTAATTCTGTTAGAGGCAACTGGTGTCCAGGTGATCAATCCTAATGTGTCAGTAGACACAAATCCGAAACTACTTAGGAACTATGACATTGATTTTGGGTAAATGAATAATAGCATTCAATTTTGTTTTTTATCTCTTATACCTAACCGGGAATCGAACCAAGCAGCAATTTAAAAAAAAAATTTTTGTTATTGCTGTGAGTGCCACTGTACAGCATTTCAATTTATCTGTTTGCATACATAGACTGATTTATTCTGACTTCTCACTTGAGAAAGTTGAAAGTTAGTGACCAGTACTGATGAAAATTCGATTTTCGATAGTTGACTTCTATTTTTTATAAAGGACTGAAAAGTCTCGACCCATCCAAAATTTACCCAGGCCCGACAAGAATGAGACCTGTCTAATTTTTTTTGTTATATTCAGTATAACATAAGATATGTTATTTTCATATTCAATATTAGAGGCTAACATATAAATGTTGCTTTGTTTTCCTAAGACGCAATATAAAAGACACAAGGAAACATTTTTTTCTAGATACCCCCGGTTAAAAGATATCATTTGGTACTCGTATTACAGCCCATTCGCTTCTTAAGATCTTTTTATAATCCACCTGAGGAAAGACCGCTGAGATGCCTGAACACTCGTTGGAAATTTTACAAGCACAAAATTAGCTTTCTTAATTTTCTTATTGACGACCTCCATGGTCGACTGGTCTGTACGCCAATCTCTTTCTTTCTTTTCTTTATTTGTTCTCCAGTCTTGAATGTTTATATATATTGTATATATAGTTGATAGGTGAAGATATTTATTTATCCTTCGTTGTTTTAGGTGCTCCTTCCCGAAAACTAGCGTTGGGCGTACCATTTTATGGACATTCATTCGCTCTGACCAATGCCACGCAGAACACAGTAAGGTCTCCGTCGAGTGGACCTGGACTTGCTGGACCTTATACTGTATCCAACGGTAGTATAGGTTACAATGAGGTTAGTTTTATTTTTAATAAAGAAAAATAATTTTTATGAAGAGTGATATCACACATATTGCTAAAGCTTGTCTAATGATACATGCCAACAATTATTATCTCTGGATTTGTCGTTGTGGAGAAATCAGTAAAAATATTAGTATGGAAAATGCAGACTTCTTCAAAATCTTCATACAAAACGGCAATTTCATACTTTGAACCCCTAATAGTAATCATTTATCTTATTGCTTTCAAATTCCATTCACCCTGTCAAAACATTATTTTCAGTTTTGCCTTAAACTACAATCTGAACCATGGACGGTCAAATATGACGCCTCAGCCAAAGTACCTTATGCTTACAACGGCCTGAATTGGGTATCTTATGATGACATCAAATCTATCAGAACCAAGACAAAATTCGCCAAGAAATTAAATCTAGGAGGAATAATGATATGGAGTATTGAGACCGAAGATTTCAAAGGAAATTGTAATTCAGTTGATTTCCCGTTGTTGAGAGCTATAAACGATGAATTGAAAAGGAAAGTTCCTAAAAGTAAGAAAGTATCAACAAACACCACTGCTAGTGCAACAACATCTGCAGTATCTTCTTCAACAAATAATTCTTCTTTGTCAGAAAATTCTTCATCATCTGAAACTACATCTCCGTAGGAAAATACTTGAAAAATGACTACAGCTGGTAACTAAAAGTCTATGTAAGTATTTATGAATGGAAAAAAAGAGTAGATAGGAATGAGATTAGGCGTGTCAATCGTTATTTTACATTCAATAGGTATGCAATTAAACATCAATAATATAACGGAATTAAGAATAAAAAACTCTAAAATTTATGAATTGCTGCCAAAAAATTTACTTCTAAATACATTGAAGACAAATTGACTATATTATGATTTTCAATGTACCTAATTCATTATATTTTTCTTTTTATACAGGAATTCGCTACATTAAAAATAGTTCCTCATATTCTAGCTTCTCCACAATTTCGGTACAACATGTTTTTATATTTTCAGCATCTACTGAAATCGCTCCATCATATGCAAGAAAGAAGACTTTCTAGCTAACCCTGTACGATATGTAATTAATGACTGCAGTGCCTACTTTGTTTGTATTTTTAACGAAAGCGCCGAGTTAATGCAAATAAAATTTAACTGTCCATACACTTTACTATGGGATCAAGAAGACCTCTTCTGTAACTATGCTGAACAAGTAATATGTTTTTTTTTTCGGTTTATCTGAGGTAAAATTTTAATATGACAAAATCTTTGTTAAGTCTTCTTTAAAAAGAAGATAAAATGATGATGATATTGACAGTGGCTAGCTACACGAAATTCCTCTATTTCAAAATCACTAATGACATTGATTGTGCAAACTTTTTGTAAATTGTTTACCTCCTACGTTACCATTTATTGTTTGTTGCATAAAACATATATATTTATGTTTCTGTTAGTTACTTACTATCTTAGTAAAGTACAGATTTTACCTAATTTTTTTTTTATTGTCAATTTCTGCCATATTATACAAATTTTAGATTCACAATGAACTAACAATACAAGATTAATTTAAGTATCATTGAAAAATTGAAATTTACGCATTAAAGTTGTGGGTACATTTATTAAAACAATATTAATATCGCTCTCATGAACTCGTAAAGTGTAGTAGTAATTCTAATTAATTCTTGACACTCAGATTTTATTATAGCTAATTACAAAAAGCATAAATTATCTAGGTAGTTTATTGTCATGCTTGTTTGCTCTTGAGAGCTGTGATATTTCCACCACATCACAATCTATCATAGATCTTTCATATTTACTATCGTTGTTTTATTTCAATTATAATGTAGAAAATGAATCTTTAACGTGTTTTGTTTCAATTAAAAAGCTTTTACTCAAAAGTTTGTCTTTACTTACCTGTTTTTATCAATTTCCATTTTATTTTTACCTTAAGTAGTTTTAATTTTTTTACATAAGAATGCGACCACTTTAGGTGCACCAAACGCCTAAACCTATCCTTGGGAATAATCTCACAAGATTAACTTTGGATCCATAAAACCATTCTGTAAACTATATCTGGTACATTTGATACTGAACCACCAAAGCGAAGACGGTCTTTCAGTAAATGTTTATCCAAAACTTCCCCTACATTGATGTGTAAACTTTAGTCTCTCTCGAAATATTTTAATAGGCTGATTAAGTTTGTTCCGTTAATATTTATTAATTTAAAACTACTACAGCTACTCCAGTCATACGTCCCACTACTGGACTAGTCCTTTTGAGATACAGAAACACATGAAGAGTGCAAGAAGTTTTTTCATTAATCTTATTTTTGCTGTGTTAATTCACCAGGATCGCAGATTCATAATATTAACCCCAATAGCCCAATTCATACTGAGTATTAAAGCAAAAAGGTTCGATTCTTAGATCCCGGAAAAAAATACATATTCCATTTTCGTTAAGTATAATACTCAGTATGAATTGGGCTTAACTTAGGGCATCGTGGTAGACTGTGACCCTAATGTAAACTAAAGTCCAAATATATTCTATTACATTGTATCCCTAAACGTACTCTTGTTTTACTTCCACTACAACAAAAATAACATTGATAAAAAGGCCGAGAGATCCTGGTGGACTGAACCACATTGAACACACAGAGTTACATCAGGAGTAAGAGAATGACAAAGAGTGAAACTAACACAGAGTGTTCTTTAATTTGAATCCAGGTGTGCTCACATTGACAACAAGTAGTTTCAACAATTTTATTTTCTTAAGGTGGACTTAAAGGAGGTCGCTCTTGACGATAAGGACGCACATTGCGCGAATGTTTTGTATTTCTTTTTTATTTCTCTATTCTAGTTATACAATGAATTTGCAATAATTATAAGTAATCTTTAATGAAGTTAACCTTAAAAATTTCCCATTTAGTTGCTAGCTACCAAATCCTAACTCAGTACTCGTATAAAGAATCGAATGTAACATTTGTTACACAGACATCGTACATAACTTGAGTCGTTTCAATAACATCGCTACCTCAAAACTGAAAACTGCATTTTTTGTCAAAAATTGCATGTAAGTGATTTGTTACCGTATCTGAAATAACATACCATGGTTTAAACAAACAATGCTCGGCTATAAACGAGGCCACTTAATAACGCGAAGTCAACGCAACAAGGCGACAGATGCCGACTGTCTGAAACTCTTCAAAACTCGCTCAGAAACACGAGAACCGACAGCACTCCATAAGAGCACCCCTACTATAGTACATTTAAATCCAAGTTGCCAAAAAAGTAAACAAAAAAGTTGACTTACCGAATTTGTTATTCAATAATCACACTTTTTTACATGGACATTGGCACGTAAATATAATTAACGGAAAGTAAAAATTGTTTACCGTCAAATCAAAAATTTTTAGAGATGAAACATTACCTTCGATTTGTTTATCTTTTTGGCAACTTGGATTGAAACGTAGTATACGAGTACCTATTGTGTACAATATAGTAAATTTTATGTTTGATGTAAAATACAGAAAAAAGCTCTTAAGAGGCACTGCTAGCGAAAGAATAGGAATCTTAAATAACTCGTATCATAAAAATCAAAGCCTTATTCTCCCAGGGGTTGGTGCAGTTGCAGTCGTTAGCACCGCCATTTTGCTTGTGTATATATAACCGCTCTCTCAATATCAAAAATGTTAATCCCCGTCTAAAATCGCGAGTCTGTTCCAGGCATATATAAAGTTTTAAATTTAATAAACTGATTTTTTTGGTTCAATGGTAGATACAGACAGTGACTGAACTGGGCGACCACTTGCAGGTGTACCCAATTTCTATCAACTATCAACAACTATCGCCCTATCGCTTAACGTGCCTTTCGAAGTACGTACCTACAGAGGAGTTCGAGATTACAAAGTTTTAGTCACCCATCCAAGGCCTAACCATGGCAAAGATAGCTTTGTTTTCGACATCGAAAGCCAAAGCCTACTATCCACTACGCCGTCGACCCACCGAGGTATTCTCTACTCCGTAAAACTCAAGAAAAAGCTATTTGTTCAAATTCTCTTAACGTTTACTAGATTAAATGCGTGATTATTATTATTATATTATTATTATTATTAATAAATTCTATCGCTTTTAAAAAAGAATATTCGTACGTAAACTCGTAATATGACTTTACATTGGAACATTTGGTAAGGGCCTTTTGAAACATGAAACGAAATGCCCAAAGTCGAGTCACAAACTCCCAAATGCTTGTTTTATTACAAGCACTTTTTATTAAGGAACTCTTCAGAGATATTCTCTTATAAATCAAGATTGTAAGTACCTAACACTTAGGAACAATTTGCTAAAACAAACATGCAACATTTATTAACTTTTAAACATGAACTATGATTTGTAGTACTTATTATTGCCCGAAAAGATAGTCTGTACACACACACACACACACATTTTATATTCCCTAAGAACGATCCTAGCTTGGGCATAGGTCCAGAACGTAGTACGAGTATGGTAGAGTGGATGGAGTATAACGTTTTCGACCGTGATTAAATTTTGGTAAAAAAGTTTTTATTAAGCGTGAACGAGGCCATGGTATGCTATAGTACGTTTCAATCCAAGTTGCCAAAATAGGAAAACAAAACGAAGGTAATGTTTCATCTCAAAAATGTTTTAAAATGACTGTAGGTAATTGAAATCAATTGAAACGGACAACAATTGTTACCGTTAATTATATTTACGTGCCAATATCCATGTAAAAAGTGTGATTATTTAATAACAAAATCGGTAAGCCAGCTTTATTGTTTACCTTTTTGGCAACTTGGATTGAAACCTATTAAAAGGTGTAGTGGGCAGAGAACTTAAAAGTATATTTTGTCTTCTAAAAACTAGAATGCTTTGGTACATTTATTTTTAAATTTAAAGACCTTTAAAGATGCAATCTTTTACATTTTATACCCCATGTCAACATGTTATAAAGAATTCTGAATTTTATAGTATTATAACATAAAATTTTGAAGGATCTTCCGATCTGTACAAAAGATAGGTGGCACTCATAAAAATTACATCGTAAAATGATACTGGCGGATTCTCGTCTCGCGACTGCACTGGCATAAAACAAAGTGACAATCCATACTTCCATGCTAATATTATAAATGCGAATGAAAATCTGTCGGTCTATGTGTCTGTCGGTCTCGCTTTCACGGCAAAACTACTGAACCGATTTAATGACAAGGACATAGGCTACTTTTTATCTCGATATTAATAAAATCCTGCTTACAATCATAATTTATGTGCGAATGTGAGCGATCTGGCACGGAAGGTTATTAGTGAAAGAACACACCGAATGACTTATGTCTGAGCGAGATCGAATGAGGAGTGAAAGAGAGGGAATAGTGTTGTTTGAAGGGCAAGACGGTATAAGACGTATGTGCGAAATAAGAGTTTTTAACCCCATGGTGGGCACCGTGAACACCGGTTTTCGAAAACAATAGATGTGTCTATTGTGTCTCACTTTGTGCCCGTTGACTAGTTAATAAAAGATTTCCTGGTTTTACTGCACTGCGTTCCTAGATTTATTCCTGAATTAAAATCAAAATCCTTTACTTCAAACTAGCGAAAAATGGAAGCATGTGAATGATGCCGAAAACATCGACAAGCGAAATGAAAACCTTAAATCAAAACAAAAACCATGGTTATGAACCACAACGTTATTTTTTATAATCTATGGTTTTCATTACGCTGAGAATGAATTAATTGCGGACTTATCGCAATATTTTACAATGAAGGAATTAATTATAATATGATAACATTTTATTTGCAAACGTGTTCAAAACACGTCATAATTCTTTATTATTATAAAATAAAATATTAGGTTGGGGAAAAAGTCTCTTCGCATTATAGTATGTATAAACTTGTAATAAAATCTCTTTGGCTATACTATTTGTATCTGGCTGGTTTTGGTATCATTGAAATTTTAAATTTTAAAGAACATAATTCCAAATTCAAATTAGGAAAATGTGTGATTTTCATTTGTTTTTCGTACCGCCAAGATGAGTGAATCTAATGAAGAAATTCGATACATTTTAAAATTGAACAACTGATGAGATTAAAGCAAGAAGTTGAGAGAAAGCGGCCGGAATTAATCAACAGAAGGGGTGTGGTTTTTCATCATGATAACGCTAGACCTCACACATCTTTAGCCACTCAGCAAAAATTAAGAGAGTTTGGCTGGGAGGTGTTAATGCATCCGCCGTATAGTCCTGACCTTGGACCTTCAGATTTCCACCTGTTTCGGTCTCTTCAGAATTCTTTAGGCAGTGTCAGGTTAACATCACGAGAGGACTGCCAAAACCACTTGTCGCGGTATTTTGACCAGAAGTCCCAAAATTTCTATAGCAATGGGATCATGTCCCTACCTATAAGATGGCAAAAAGTTATCGAACAAAATGGTACCTACATACTTTAGTTAAATGTAAATAAACTATATTAAAAAATGTTTTGAATTTTCTTAAAAAATGCGAAGAAACTTTTTCCCCAACCTATTAAAAATTAATCAGTTAATTTACTCGTACCATAGCACTTCGCTCATCTGGCAACATAAAAAAAAAATAAAGAGCATTTCTAGCTGTCAGACAGGTCCATCGTTTTAAAAATCAGAGTATAGACTTTCAAAGTTTGGATCAAATAAAAACTTGGATTCAAAATTTAATCCCACCATCTTCCCACACAAAGAAAACGTCTTCAAAAATAATTTTCGCATCCGCTGAAAATGGAGACCCCATTTAATAAAAATTTAGATCAGTTTAAACAAAGCAATTCATATTCATGAATAGCAATTCTTCAGCGGGAGAGAAAATAAATTACGCGCGTGTCTCGTGAGAAATATTTTTTCAGCTGGTAATACTGAATGCAACTCACGTAAGTACTTACGACAGAATTGTGCTGCATTTACACGGTTTCACACAACCAACTCCTAAATCACGGCATAAAAACGAAACTGCGAACTAAGTAGTAACCACGCCTCGTTTTCATTTACAAATTGAAACACAATGATGGTAAATAGAATACATGCATAGTACAGTTACAGGTAATTGTTTCTATGACGGGCTAGCTCTTGGCCTTAATCTCACTTGATGGAGAGTGACAATAATTTTACTTTAGATGTACGCAAAGTTTCCAAACAAATTAAAGCGAAGCGAAGCGATTGAGATAAAGAAATATAAGAATTTTAATCGGGAGGACGGGTTTAAATTGTCATCAGCTTGGAATCCAGTGATTTACAAATGTACGCCGCGGTCTGTACCTTTATAAACCAACCCAGATACTGTTAGTGTGGTATGCCGTAGTGACTGGGATATTAATAATGTGCGGGTAGAAGAAGATTCACGGGCCCGCCCGAACAGACGACGCCGCGCGCCAGTCAGCTCGTGACCACGGTTGGTGTAAGTAGTATCTATATACTACATAATATGAAAATCCATAATTTTGTAAGGTATAATCATCAAAACGCATAAAATTGCGTCGCATAATTTTGAGAGTTCTAATATTGTATAGGCTAAAATTGTTTGTCATATGTATTAAAAGGCATACATTTGAAACGTACAACTTATGAAAAGCATAATGATCACAACGCATAATGTTTTTCTCTGCCTCAAATTGTTTACTAAATAAATTTCGATTGCACAAATATAGTTTTTAGGGGTCATAAAAAAAATAACCTTAACCTAATATTTATCAGAACACATTTCCTTGGGATTGGTTCTTTCGAATCTGGGTGATTATTCGATTCATTTTAGGACTACCTAATGTTGTGCTAAATGAAATTAGGAATTTCTATAGATATGCTTTATAATAATATGCCTTTAGAGAGTTATGCCACTTAAATGTTATGAGTAAGAAGGGATATGTGACATAAGTGTTATGCTATTTGATGATTATGCCATTCGATGTATGACAAACGATGTTATGACAATCGACGTTATGCAAAAACATGCGCTCCCGACTTGGCTATACAATGCAACGCGAAAGTTTAAAATCTGATATATTATGTACATACTCAACCTATACATATGACTAAGTACCGGATTTGCATCTGGTAAAACAACTAAAAAGGTTTCGCGAAAAAGTAAGTGGGCGCTTCACAATTTGTCATTGTAAGCGCTGCAGTTTAACATTTACGCATAATATTTGAAATCGGAGAAAGATAAAATTTACACACTTGCCAGTTTCTCTGTAACATTCATGAATTTCTAGATAGTCTAGGCAAGGAAAATTCGTTTGTTCGAAAAAATCACATTAATTCCTACAGTGAAATTTATTTTAATTATTGATTAGAAATAAGAATGCAATAATATTTTTTTAGTTTTCCCCAAAATTTTATTGGAGCTTATTAAAAAAAAAAGGTTTTAAACTTATAGCACGTCTATCATAAAAACATTAAATTCTACATGGGTGATTTTTTATGTAAGTGTTCCTTTTATTCAATAAACACGATATTTAAAAAGTCACCCCCGTGGTGGCAAAGGGTTTGGAAAAAAAAATATGTAAAGAAAAAACAAGAATAACAACAAAACAAAAAATAAACAAAGGGTGATTTTACATTATAATATGACTTATATGTCTACAAGTATTAATAGAAATATTCACCATGGTGACTTCAATAGTTTTTTTTTTATGAACATTTTTGTGTTTTTGGACCCCGCGCATTAATTCTACACTAAAGAGTTTTTCGGCATGTATTGTCTTAATTTATTAGATATTAAATTTTTAAAAATCCCCAAGGAATTATTGGAGCATTTTTTCTAATATGCAAAATTCAATGGGTGGGCGGGGAATGCCGCGACTACTTATAAGACATGTGATAAAATGTAAATATTGTTGCGGATCCAATAACCAGATTTATGTGTGCATTATTTCAAAAAAAAAATTACGAAATAAAGAATTTTGTATGTACAAATAAATTTATTTTTTCTCAAAATGAGTTAGATATTTAGCTTAGTGGATAAATATAAAAAAATTTATCAGTTTAAGGTAAAGTAAGTGTGTATATCTTAGTAACAGGAATTAATTAATAATTTTACCGAGAAATTACAAGCTTAATACAAAAACATCGAAAGCTGATACACACATCTAGGGTCAAACCGATTTCTTAAGAGCCGGCTGTCAAAAAAATCTTTTTAGATGGCCCCCGCCTACTACACCGAATACTTCAAAAAAGTATTGTGACAATTTTAATATATTTCTACACATTTAGTATTTTGCGCTCATACTTTTCATTTAACATCATGAAAATCACACAGGATGAATGGAGCAGTTTAAAGATTTTATTATTATTATTATGAAAACAATATTCTTACTTATGAAAACTTATAATGACGATTATAATTAGATGTGAAAACATTGGAATGTTTCCTAATTTTTTAAATATGTCAGGAAAACTATCGGAAGTTTTCTTAATAACTTCCAAAATTACCAGCAACTTTGGAAGTTTTCAATATAAACTGACGGACACATGAACTGCATCAATGTAATAGACGACTTTGAAATAACTATTTTTTCCCATGTATGCAAACTTTCTATACAGATTTAAATTGAAAGCTCTAGATTGGTTCGTGAACTTTAAAACAGCTTAGGGTCATATCCTTAAGTTTAAGTTTGGGTACTGGAAAGGACCTTAAGACTTTTTGAAGAAAATACAAAAATTTAAAGATTTTTTTTTTTGGAAATTGGTTTTAACAATAAACACAAAGTTTATGGAAGGGTTTATTTGTGTTTTAATAAGGTGTATTACCTTCACGTGCCCTTATTACGGATTCTTATCGGTTCCGCATAGATTTTATAAGGGTTATTAAAAGATCTTGCGGAATATTGTCCCAATCTTCTGAAAGTGCTGTCTGTCGTGGACAAAGGGTTTCTCGCATATACAGCTCTTTTCAAATTGTCCCAAACGTGCTCAATGAGATTAAGATCCGAGCTGCGTGCTGGCCAATTCATTGTACGTATCCCAACCTATTCGCAATGTTGTTGAACTTGTGCAGCACCGTGCGGCCGGGCATTATCCTGCATTAAAGCAAAATTTTCGCCTATGAATCCCATGTAAGGCACCACGTGATCTTCTAAGATCTCTGTTATCTAGCAGTCAAACCCCCTCTATTACCGTTTTGACGGACCATGTCTATGAACACAAGTTCTGGTTGCCCGTTCATCGATATGCCACCCCAGACCATACAGGAACCGCCTCCAAAAGGAACACGCTCCTCAATGCAACTTTGAGCATATCGCTCCCCGCGTCGACGATAGACTCTTCTGCGACCATCTGCACCATATAAACATATTCTACACTCATCCGTGAACAATACGGAGGCCCATTGCTCTTCTGTCTAATTCAGGTGATCATGCGCAAATCTTAAGCGACCTTGTCTGTCAACTACAGACAACTTTGGACCATTTGCTGGTCTAAAAGGGGTGATATCCGCTTCCTTTAACCTTCTTCTTATTGTTCGTGCACTCACGTTTACTCCACGCACTTCATTATGCTCTGTTTTTTATTTAAACTGATGTGAGGAAACGATTTCGCAGGGAAGTTATAACAATAAATCGGTCATCACGACCTGTGGTTGCTCGAGTCCTGCCTGTACCACGTCTCCTTCTGTAAGAACCTGTCTCCACAAACCTTCTGTATATTCTAGAAACCGTAGACTGGTTTAAATTTCTACCAATCGTTCGTTGATCCAAGCCCTCCCGCACCAATGCTACAATTTGAGCCGCTTGTTCGGACGAAGCATCCATATTATGATTCAAAAACTCTCGATGAGTTAAAAACAAACCAAATAATTCTGCTGGTAACAATAATTCAATTGACAACAGAATAAAAAAATCAATGAGAATCAATTTAAAACTTTGCTATAAATAACACGCAAATCTGATACTACAAGTAAATTTTCTTTTCCCGCGTATATTCATTTGTTTTACTGCAGTTCAATTTTAAAATTTTCCTTTTTTTTTGAGATTAAGAGCCAGTCTTTCCATATTTATATAATTTAATCTAAAAAGTTTGTATACTTATTATAAAAATTCATTTCAAAGTAATCCTGAACTTTGATGCAGTTTATAAGTCCGTCATTGTAGATTATAGAATTAATAAACTGGAAATACTTTGAACATTTCTAACTGTGTTACTATTGCCATATAATAAATATTCAAATTACCTATTTTTTATGGTCATCAATCAAAATCAAGCAAAAGCCGCTTCAAGTTTTATTTTATTATTTTTATATTAAAAGTTCGTACCTATAATATTAGGTCCTTACCTATGAAATTGGTGCTTTGTATGGAGATTTTGGGGATGTCTGCATTTTACATACTAACATTTTATCAGTTTTCTTCACAACGACAAATCCAGAGATAATAATATTTGGCATGTATCATTAGACAAGCTTTAGCAATATGTGTGTGAACACGCTTGATAAAAATTATTCATTGTTTTTCTTTTTTATTTTTTTTTATATTATAAGTAAATATTAAAAATAAAAAATTTTGTTATTGGAAGAAAAAAATATGTACATTGTTTTCTAAAAAAATACGGTTACTGGTACAGTGTCGATATTACCAGCGTTTTATAATCCATATTTATTACGATTTAGAATTTTTATGGAACATGAAAATTTTTTTGTTTTTCTATATTTTCTCAATTGTTGACAATATAAGATACTTTAATGTGTATAATAAAAAAAACGAAACACCTATATTTCAAAGTAGATTCTCCAAATTATAACAAACGGGTTTATCAGAATCAAAGAGCTTTAAGATTTCCGAATTTGTTTGCAATTGTTTAAAATACTATTTTTACAAAACGGGCAGGAATCATTATTAAGACATGAATATCGTTGCTGTATATATGTCGCAGTAAGATGGATAAAGCCGTAATATAGATACAGGCGGGGGGGATTACTGGCGTGATTGTATGTATGTATGTATAGTTCTATCGTTATATAATTTGTTGTTAGTTTTATTGTTTTTTTTATACAATAAACGTGTTTATTGACACGGCCTTGTATGCGTGATTGCGATAAAGAAACTAATGACCAATACATTAAATTCAATATAATAAAAAAAATTAGCTTGTAGGCGACTCACTGAAATCTTGTGCATAAACTTTTATGTCATATTGTTGCATTTTATGACTGCGGTTGGCTTCGCTCTTATTGCCCTAAGATAGAATATTAATTCAAATGATTGTACCGTACTCGTAAATTGCAATATCTTCAAATTTAATTTTCGAAGTTTTATTTATTGTAAAATTTCATAAACTAAAATTAAAATTTTATTTAAAATTATGCACAGGCAAATATATATATTATACAGGGCATTTGCAGTCAACACCAGTAATCGGTAACGATCAGATTTTTGTCTTTATACCCATTTTTTACTTAAGAAGTGCGAAAATAAGTAAGTAAGTAATAAAATAATAAAAATAATTTTTAAAAATACTTTAAAAATATTGTCTGGATAGTCGTTTTTACTTGATTTACTCTGAGTTGAGTAATCGAAGTATTTTTAAATAATTCTAAGCAATTCACAAACCATCAGGCCTCTATCCCCGAGGGGATAGGAAGAGGTGTCACTCACATTTCGCCAAAAATATTAACAAGGGCGAGACTTTTGCATGCAAAGAGCGCATTGAGAGGCAAGTGATATTTATAACATATTCAAACTCAGTGAGATGCGGGCGACGGGGAACGAGTAACAACCTATGAAATTTGCATAAAGTAAAATTTCATGGAAAGCTCTTCATAAAAAATGGTGACTTTTTTGTGGCGCATGCTTATTAAGGTGATAATTGTAGAAACCCAAAAAAAATTTGTGTAGAATTAATGTACCAATTATGTACAGCATAAAAAAGAGAAAAAACATAAAATTAATTAGTTTTTCTTTAGTCACCGGGGTGAAAACTTACTAAGGCATTCGGATATACATTAGGAATATATTCTGAAATTTTCACCAAAAGTACGATTTTTTAACTTGCATTTTAGGAGCTTAAAGAAAAAAAAACGTTCAAAATTGTTTTTCTCCGAAAGCTCCAAAAATTTTATGGTGATTTTTGAGTCTAAAGCTAAGGATAGTTAAACAAATTAAATCCTACTTAAATCTCCACTGTAGAATTTTATCAGCAGGAGTTATAGGGAACGAGGGTTTTGGGCCCGTTTCCTTACAACGCTCAACAGGGGGAGGGGGGAAAACTGCAAGGTGGACTTCCAAATTCCGCAAAGAATGCTCAGAAAAATAAATTTTGTGTGTAGGATTTAATGTGACTTTTAAATTATTTTGACTGGACTAAGAATGTATTTCGTTCTTCTAATGTGAAAATCGCCGAGCATGAATGAAGGTGCAATGAGAGTTGATGAAGCGAAAGAAATATGCCAGAATCGTAGCAAATGGAAAGATGTAATCTCAGCCTACCCTTGTGGCAAAAAGGCGTGACTTTATGTATGTTTGTGATAGGAAAATTTTCTGTCAAAGTTTACTACATATCGTTTTTCTAATAATACATTTAATTTGGCCATAGAGCCCATAGACCTAGAGCCCAATAATAAATACAATAAAATACATGTTATTGATAAAAATTAAAAAAGTTGTAGGTTATATTAGTTTGTTCCTTTATTTTATTAGGTACCTACTGGATTTTATAATGGTGTTACTTTAGATATTTTATTATTTAAGATTTCAAAATAATGCATGTCCTTCATAATTATAGCACCAAGCCACCAAGCCAACTCTGTAAACAGCGCAGCGAATGTGTAAATGCAGTTCAGAAAATACGTTCTGTACCGAGAGCTTGTGACGATATCATTTGGGATGAGAAATCGAGCGATTTGTAACCCCATTAGTGATTGATTAGGTACCCAATAACATATGAACGTGAAACTTCTCACATTCTGATATATTCGTAACTTAAAGCCATTTATTTGGTGTTTATTTAAAAGAATTTAACTTTTTACTTACAAAACTTTATACTTATTTCATCGCGACTATTGCGAGTTTAAAATAAAGTTCCATTTTGGATCTCCGGTTCTTTTTTAGATGTTTTTATTTTTTTTTTATAATGGACTAAACAAATGACACCATCTTAGCTAATATTGAGAAGGGCAGCTGGTGCGGCAATGAATACAGCATTAGCCACAAAAAAGAAGTCAATAAATTATGAGTTCTTTTCTTCCAGTCTATTTACAGGCCTTTCGACTGTTTCAAAAGCCGACAGCGCATTTTTGATTTCTCGGGAAGCAGATATCCAGAGATGAGAATGATCACTGTAAAGGTAAAACTACAGAGCAACTTTAATAGAAGTATCTAATATAATAAAACATGCATCGCTAAAGTTAATAATACTATGGAGTGAATCCAAAACCGGTACCAACGGTAATGACTACTCTAGGTACTCACGAATCATTACAATGGGTCATAATAATCGGTTCGATTATACTCAATCGAATCGACAGTTCCTCTAGTACTCTCATTGGACTGGACATCACCTAAAGTGCAGCTATTTAGCACCTAAGGCTGTAATATCCTATCCTATCTGTGTTCCACACGAATGGACACGCGACTTATTGCAGCGTTCCTTTGCCAGTAGTAGTTCTGATCAGTTATAGAGAATGGCTTCAATTGACCATTTAAACAAAATATTTTCGACTCTCTACAGAAGATATGTATCTTCTGTAAAGAGTCTATAATAATTTGTTGGAGAGCAAAGTAGACAAAAACAGCATATTATGCAGATTTTATGAATTGTAATTTGTATCACATACACACAATCACGCCTGCAATCTCCGAAGGGGTAGGCAGAGTCCAAGGAGCACTGTGTTCCTTAAGACCACATTTAGCCATACAAAAATTGGGTTTGGCCAGATGAAAAATCGTGAAAGAGTAGTAACAAGTGGCTAGCTCATCGCCTACACAATCACAGACCCAGTACGCAATACGCCCTTAGTCGCCTTTTACGACATGCTAGGCAAGAAAGCATTATTTTTGTGTCCCGGACCAACACGGGATCAACTTGTACTTATTGCATTTTTTTCAATTCATTAGGGGCCTACTTAAAGCAAAGATAACAAAACCTTATATAGGTGTACCAGAATCTCATGGCAAAATTGGAAATAAATTTGTAGATGGAAATACTGAGAAAATAAGACTACACGATCTTGATACTGTTTAATTTTAATAATTTTTATTTGTATTACTTAAAGAGGGTGAAAAACTGCGAAATATGGACAACTCAACAAAAAAGACAAAAGCCAACATGCCATAGCTTACAATAGTAAATCAATCAAGATGTTGTTTAAACTGGCAACATTACGCTATTTATTTTATGAATCAAGGTCACTACAACCAGAGCTACAAGGGAGCATATCATGCTAGGATCGTTTCAGGCCCGTAAAATATTATTTGTAAAGAAAAGTGTCATGTGAGAATGCGCCGGTCAGTGATAGAACGTTCGGGAATGCCCTCGTACATTTTTATATTATTAAAATGCCTTAAATGGTCTTCAAACGGGCAACGGGCAGGGGAACTTAGCATCTGGCGAAACGTGAACACCTCCGCTTACCCCTACGGGGAAAGAGGTGTGACGATCTGTATTCTTGTCCTAGTCCTAGCACGGCCATGGTATTCTCCGAGATCTTTATGTAGGTACGTACGTTATAAATCATAAAATAACGAGGAGCAGTGCTTGCATTGTTGAGTGTTACGAAGGATAGAGGCAATACAAGTAGATACTATGACTTTTCATCTTGATATGTCTCTGGTTGGTAAACTCGTAGGTATACTGACAACCTTGTGGTACCTGATTTTGTTTCATTAGTTTTGTTTCAATGCTCAAATTTGGATAAATTTGCTTTGTTTAAATCTTTTTCAAATTACAAATCCTTGCGCCTATAGGCATCGGCACATTAAAATGTATGCACCAATCCAAAAAGCGGAATATCGTCATGTTCTGTCACGTAAACCAATAAAATCTTAATAGCTTGAAAAGCAGATACTGTCACTTCGCATATGCCGAGCGTTTTTATCTTAAATTTGGTGTACTATCATCACTGTAGTTTTCATTTATGTTTGCTTGAGAAAATACATGTCTTGTTTTAAATTGTTCTATTTTAGCTTTACCACAAGCTGTACGTGTATGGCTCTTAGCTGGGCAATTATCTCTCTTGATGATTGCCACAACACATACAACCTTTTTTATTAGGTTTCTGGTAAGTTCTGGAAGGATATTGATGTTTTTGTGGCTGTATAACTTTGTTGATCGTGGCTTCGACATCTGGTTGTGTGTTTAAAATATATTTTTTACTTTGTATTAGAGCTTGTTCTAGTTTTGTTGCTGTACTGACCACGTCTGATAACTTGGCGGCGGGCGTTGGTTGGGTGTAATTTAGTTAGTTCTTGCTGCCATGCCAATCACTAGTTGGTCTCGTAAACGCCCGTCTAGATCGAGATCGTTAGATCGTTATATTTTTTTTATGACCCCAAGTTATATTGGGTCATAAAAAAATAACCTTAACCTAACATCTTCAGTCAAAAATACTTTTGACTGATTTTGCTCGTAAGTACTTTTTTGCGAAAATTAGTTTTTACTGGTTAAAGGGTTGTGACTGCAACATAAATAATATTCCCATTCTTCTGTGTTGGGGTTATATGTATCAAACGTAAACTTTACTAACTTTTCCGTTGATATCCTCATCGCCAGAATAATTTAGTATTTATACATATCAGCAATAATAAAATTGTGTTTATTTTCTTGACAAGCTGACTTAACAATGTGACATGACTCGCTTGACATTAAGATAGAAAACCTTTGCTAAGAAACTAAGAAGTATTTATACAACATTAGTTTAGTCCAGTCATTTCAGTGTTATTTTTACCTTTTATAAATAGGCTAGTTGACCCCTTTATTTATAAGGCCCCAAATGATTAATTACTGATAGCCATCACCATAAAAAAATAACACAATATTTTTCTCAAGCCTATAACACAATAAATTTTAAATTATAAATTACGTTTTTGCTTAAATGCCGTAGCGTCTCGATTATTGTAAACAATTCATTACGCATGCGTGACATAGCCGACAGTTATGCTTGATTGGTTGCAACTGGCGTTTGAGGGATTTTGACCATGCGTATTACTCAACAAAGGACATGACCAGATTCTGCCCTCAAATGTACATTAACGTTCAGTAATTATTAATATGTAAAAATTACTATAGTTTTTAATAAAAATAATTCGCAACAATTACATTTCATAAAAATATGCGACAAAAACAATGCCTAAAAATATGTGTGTTAATTAATTTTTGTGTTCCGCCCGTTGCAATATGCAATTCGACATGTTCGGATACACACGACAAACACTATAAACATTTGACATATTAAGTACGAGTTAATGTTCTGTGCCCATGACTGCCAGAAATGTATTTTAATGGGGGAATAGCAACAAAAATGTCAACTTTTTTACGTTTACCGTATACAGTATTCCACAAGCTACCGTGCGTCATTCATGCATATCGTTGCTTATATCGACAGTAATTATCATTGAGTGGATACCTATACAAAAATCCTAGAATGATTTTGACATTTCGTAATGTCAAAACTGTGTAGTTTAGTTGCAATCTTGCGTTAGTGCTAGCCATAAAAAAAAATATTGCGTCGATCGGTTGGTTGTTATTGTGCTTTTCGTTACTTATAACATTGGATATTTTAACTTGACCCACAATATCGTCTAACGGACTTTTGTTTACGCTTCTCATATTCCAGTAATAATAGGTAGGTACTCGTAGTAGGTACTTCTTGTATTGATATAGCAATAACACTTCCTAAACACTTTTGCTATTTAGAACAGTAAAGCGGTTTTTTATAACCTATTTATTGTATCTCTCGCTTATTTTCTGAAAATAAAACTTTAATTAATGTAAAGGCATGCATGTCAACTTTGATATAACGTACTGTACATCAATGTTTAAATTTAATTTCTACAGCAATCCCTTATTTCTACTTATCGTACTTAGTATATTTAGGACCCTTGTACTAAATACCATGTGAATGATACATTATTTTTATTACTTTTGATATGACTCAACTAGCCTATTGTTAACTAGCCTCGTTGTGCCTTTGATTTTTAATATGATATTTAATATAACATCAGAGCCAACACGAGCCAACATCTTCAAGCCGTTTATTTTCACATCTTCATTTTCACCGTCACAGAAGTAATCCCTACGCCTATGGGAGGAAGGCGTGACCAAAATAATATATGTATCGGTCTGATTGTCAAATGTTAAAAATTTATCCAACTTTAGGTTGTACGAGTAGGTGAAGGTTTAAAACAAAAAAAAAGAGGTTAAACGCTCTAAGGATTAAAATCATTCATTTTCAAACTAGAACGCGCAAATAATCAACACATAATTGAATACACATCTTGCACGAAGAATGGGTTATAAACCGTTTTTTTATTAATAAATCATAGCCAACGAAAGATCCCATCGAATAAAGAAATAGGCCCTTTACTTGATGTCGGCGCCAAATCCAATTTAGGCGGTTTTGTACTAAACACAAAAGCCAATTTTATGAAAGGTCCACGGTCATTATACAGCGAGGTACTTTCAAACGGGATTTTTCATGGATTCCTCAAATAGTGATATATCGATAGCCAAATACACCACTATTTGGCCCGATAAATACAAAAACAGCACAGTAACTATTCTGAAATGGTGAATTTAAAATCAAGTATTATAATAGATGGAACCCATATCTTTTGAATTGGACCTCAATTATTTTAATAAACGGGGAAAAATTTTACCTCTGTTTAGGCTTCTAATGTTACTTTATGTAAGTTCCCTCATTTTTTTTTTCAACTTAATGACTATACATATACAGACACAACTTTATACATACCTATTTATATGAATGATATAAGGAACGTAGTCACGTATACAAGATATAGGTACTTTGTTAAAAGTCAGTTATATTAAATCTATACATATTATAATATACATAATAAAGTTAAAAGTATCAAATCTTTCGAACCATCTTACTTGATTTTAAATTCACCATTTTAGAATAGTTACTGTGCTGTTTTTGTATTTGATTAATTGATTTTGAGATTGCGTTTGTTCTATGCTCTATTTTTCGATAATATTACAAACACATAAAATTGCAATATTTTTCGCTTGAGATGGAATGGCGTTTTTTTATATTTTCACAACAACAAAAATTAATCAGAAAAAAACAAAATCATAATTTTATGTTTTTTAAAAATGCTATTTGAGATTCTAGTAGACCCGTAGACATTTTTACGTAGACAGTTAAATTAAATACAGACAGAAGATTATCAGACAGATCTATCAAGTTCGAAAGGAAGCCGAATATACTATCACTATAACAACTAACTATAGAGAGGAGTCAGAAGATGTCTCGATTGAAATCAACTTCGATCGAGGTATATTTGCAATTTTTTTCAATAATTGTAACGTGTTGTGGTGTGGCTGTGGTGTTGACCTATTTTTTTATTGGGCCCCAAATGTTTAATTACTGATAACCATCACCATAAAAAATAAAACAATATTTTTCTAAAGCATAAGGCGTTTTTGCTTAAAAGTCAAAAACGCCTTCGGTCCTGATGGTCTATGAATTATCTGTGCCGTAGCGTCACGATTATTGTAAACAATTCTATACGCATGCGTGACATAGCCGACAGTCATGCTTGATTGGTTGCGACTGGCGTTTCGACGGATTTGGACCATGCGTAGTAATTGTTTACATGAAGCGTTACTCAACTTATGTCACGAACATGGTGGATAGCTTTTTAGGCAGTTGAAAAACCAAGGAAAAATAAAACATATTTAAATTGAATTTCTACAGCAATCCCGTATTATTATTTATCGAATTTGGTATATTTCGGATCCTTGTACTAAATACTATGAGAATGATACATTATTTTCATTACTTTTGATATGAGTCAAGTAGCCTATTGTAACAAAAGTTTTATATGAAATTAAACACCAGTAAGCTGATTAGGAATTCTTGAACTATTTTTATTTGCAGTCTCATAGGTGCGGAATCAGTCTTAAATCGAATTAACAAGATGCTTCCTAAAATATTTAAACTTAACATAAATGTATTTAAAAAAAAATAGCTTCTCTAGCTTCACAAAACAAACGGAAATGACTTCTTTGTTTGACAAGATCATATTATTAGCTATTATAAGCTATTATGTCATCTTGTATTACGTATTATTTATCGACAGTTACATAGTCTATACGTCTATACATAGTCTTTTTTTCGGCTCAAATGTGTTATTACTAATTAACTGAGTGTTTGCTTTTTTTAACATGTCTATTGAACACGCTGTGTACCTACGCTAAATTAGGATTATTGTCTTGTAAGCTCATATAACTCAATTTTTATTTTAGTCAGGATATGACAGTAATCTGTAAGTGTACCTAAATATAATAAATAAATAAATAAAATTTATTTATCAATTTTTGTTTGTATAGTGTTACAATTTTATTGTCCACCGTTACAAATATCCCCAAACTCGTGACTCAGATTATTTGATATATCAGCGTAATTAAATGATTAAACTTATAACATAACGATAATGATCTAATGTGTATCATTTCAGGGTCAGGGCAATGTTCTCGTGCTGCAGTTTTATAAATGTTAATTGTAGCAAAGTATCAGAGCCTTTATGCGAGGTAATATTTTCAGTCGCTTTTTGGGACATTCTTGTAATAAAAATAGGGAAGTTTTTGGCGCCATTCAACTATGGCGGACGTGATTGTTATTTCAGTGATTGTAATATTGTTTTGGAGTGGATCTTGTTGCGTAAAATTTGTGTAGTTTTGTCTAATAAGTGTCAATAATGATGAGCAATGTGGAGGATGATTGAAATAAGCGTCAAGTCAATACACTTGCATTTCAATGCAAATACTGCAGAAATATATACCGAAGAATTGGCTGTATGAGCTTTATTCCCTTTGCCTCCCCTACATGGAAGAATTTTACAACAACAACAACAAGTGCCAGTGTCATTTCGACAATTACATTGACATTGACAAACTTGAAAATTGACACTTCCCCCAAAACGATACAATTTTCGAAAGAAAGATTTTTGTATTAATTACTACAATTTTAAATTACGATTAGTTCATAATGGCGTCTACTTCCAAAGACAATATCCAGCCTAGTACAAGTCAGAACACCACGGATGACTTAGAACCGGGGGCTTGCCCAGAAAGTGTTTTGAATCCTACGGACTCATTTGAAGAATTTGTCTCTGAGATGAGCTCCAGTTTACAAGAGAGAAATATACTATTGACTACTAATAGCAGTACAATATCTGAGATTCAAAGTGAAATTTGTGATAGCCGCAAAGAATGTGCTGATATTAAAACTGTAAAATCAAGTGATGACTTACAAAGTAAAGATGTGAGTTTGTTTATATTTATCTTAGTATTCATTGTACTATTAATAGTGATTGTGAACTTGTTTATAAACTAATATAATTTGCAATTTAATGCTCTGAAGCATTTTTTATTATTATCCCATAAATTTGAATACATTCCACCATAATTAACACCCTAATTTATTTATGATGTAATTTTCAAATCACTTCAAGATACCTTAAAAATAGTTCCCAATCAATAAGTATGTACAGAAATTAACAGGCAATATTAGTTTTTTGTTTATTTAATTATATTGTTTCAGGAAATGTCATCATCGGCAAGCTGCTCCAACTTGACTGATCAAAATGGGGATGATGCAGATAGTGAAAAAGATGATTACTTACAATCTCCCGAACTTGTGAACAAAGAGAAACATGTCTTCATACTTAGCACTGCTGGAAAACCTATATATTCTAGGTAATTTAAAAAAAAATGCTATTTATTGTACAGCCAGACTACCACTGTCAATTTGCTTCAATTATGTAGTTGAGACATGAGGAAGAAACATGAGGACTACCTCATGTTTCTTCACTATACTGGCATTTATAAATTAATTAAGTAAACTAATAAAAGCAGTGGAAATAGATATGTAAAATAAGTTTTTTTTTGCACCAATTCACAGATCATTATCATATTTACATACAACATAAAAATGAATTAAAAAGTACACTAGTCCGTTTTAATAAAGAACATAGATTTTCTCTATTAAATTATTACTTTATTTCAGGTATGGCAACGAAGACAAGCTAGCTGGCCTCTGCGGTGTCATACAAGCACTGGTCAGTGTAGTGGAAGATCAGAACCAAGACATACTTAGGTCTATCAACACTAGTGACTGCAAAGCAGTATTTCTAGTAAAAGGACCGTTAATTCTTGTAGCGGTTTCAAAATCAAATGAAAGTGAAACGCAGCTTGTGCTGCAGTTAACGTAAGTTTTTAAAATCAAGAATAAAATAATTTTTTATTTAGATTCGAGAGTAATTTCCCTACTCTATTTCACATGAATTCAGTGATAGCATGACAAATAAACTATATTTCATTATCATTATCTTTTATAAATTTGACAGCCTTTGACCTTACATCAAAAGACAAATCGTCGTTGCGCCTGACAAATTCCATATGTGATATTCACAAGTTTTTGGGAAACAATAAAAAACATGTTATTAAAATAAGGAACACATAATATCTGTTATTGTTATTGTTATAAAAAAACCTTGTGAATATCACATATGGAATTTGGGAGGCGCAACGACGAAATAGTATTTGCTGTAAGAACTAGATTTAGATGTCAATATGACAAATAAAATAATAAAGAATAGTGTTCTAAATATTTTTAGATTTTACTTTGAATAAGAGGTAAATAATATTATATTAAACAATCGTAAGTTACAAAGATGCACACCCAAGCTCTGCATGGATGTTTATTTTTATTTGGCTCTTTTTTAAAAACGTGGTAATTTTAGATTTAAATATTAATATTTTATTATTTTTAAATACGTACAACGCCATCTTTTGATTGGTGGTTACAAAACCTGAATGTTGAAATTTTGACCTAAAAGTGCTTGTAAAAAGTTGAAAGTAGTGGCAAGTTGCATTGTCACCGGGCTCTGAACAATTCCCAATGGTTCAACCCGATTACTATTCTGGAAGTACCTCAAAATTTTGTTACAAAAATTCAACCGGACAAACGAGACAAATAAACAAACAAAAAAGTGAGTTAATAAAAACGTGGTAAAGTTCGTACTGTTTGTTCTTGTTGAAACATTTGTTGATAACTAAATCAACAAATGTTTATAGTGTGAACATTATATTAAAGTTAGCGCAATTTAATTTCTTTGGTAAACTTCATTTAATAATAATGAGATTCTCAATACTTTTGTAATGAAATGAGTAATTTATTTGTATTATCTGCATCAATGACCGTCTTGTGTCAATTTGGCCTAACACTACCCAAAAATTATTAGACCTCAAAATAGGTCTATTTTAATTATAAATATTTCACTTCCTTCCAGATATACGTTTAATCAAATTGTCTCAGTACTTACGCTAACGCAACTAAATAGGATATTTGAACAGAGGAGAAATTATGATTTGCGGAGGCTACTTACTGGAGCAGAGAGATTAATTGATAATCTATTAGTTTTTATGGAGAAAGACCCTGCTTTTTTATTAGGTATGTAATAAGACCACCAATTTAAAAAGGTTATCCTAAATATTACTATAGCGGAATGGGAGTTTTACAGTCCCTTAAAAATCATTCTTCTTCTTAAGGGTGTTACTCGATCGTGGAAAGATGACATGGATCGATGATAAAATGGATTAGTCGACGTCGGCCGATAAATTGAACCATACGATTAATTTATTCTACCATCGATCGATGCTTAAATCGATCATAATACCCTTATGTGTCAATGTTGCCATAACTATTTCTGTTCAAAACTCAGCTACATAACAAATAGCATAAATCCATTTACAATAAGTTTTTAAAAATAATAACAAACCACAAAAAAATTATAGTTTATTTTCATTGGGAATATCTAACACAAAAACCATTTTTGTTCATTTCATTTCGAACCTCCACCAGTGGCATAATGACCATGCTTAGTTAGCAGGGAAGCTGAAAATTATGATGTGGAAAAGTGTAAATCTAGATTTTTTTTAAATAGGTGCAGTAAGGTGTCTTCCATTGCCAGAAAAAGCTAGAGAAAACATAACAAGCGCCATCACAACCACGTGTCATAAAATTCGTGATTTAGTCTTCGCAATACTCATAGCGGGGAACCAACTCATAACGCTTGTGCGAATGAAGAAATACACCCTACATCCATCAGATATACATTTACTCTTTAATCTAGTTAGAAGCTCTGAATCTTTCAAAACGGCGGAAAGTTGGACACCCATTTGCTTGCCAAAGTTCGATTCCACGTAAGTACTTACGTTATTGTAAAATATATCTTGTTATAGCAGTTCGTCAAACTACTACATATAATGTGAAACTTTGTCAATCAATTTTGCATTTTATGTTCAACGAGTTAAAGTTGAAAACCTCGATATTATCAAAATTTGAACGATTTGCATAGTCTGGCGCGCTGTCGACTTACCGTGCATGCCAGCAGAAACTAACGAACTTGCTGAAGAAGTCCAATACCATTTTCAACCTTAGGTCCTAAGAAATAAAATGTAAAAATCATTGAAGCTGTCAGTTTGTTATTTCTCTTGATTTGTCAGACGAGCCGTTGACTGAATTTTTACTTTACTATTTCCTGTTTTTGTACATTTGTACTACAAAAGTAAGTAGCCTCAAACATTTAATTTACATTGAATTATCATTGTGTAATCAAAACAGTCGTAAAAATATCAAAATCCCTTTTTATTGCAGAGGCTTTCTCCACGGCCACGTATCTTATATATCCGAGGACTGCCAAGCTTGCCTGCTTCTCTTGACCGTCCAACGCGATGCATTCTTCCCTCTATCACAAGCGAAACACACAATTGCTGAGAAACTACGTCGTTCTAACTGCCTAGTAGCTATCAACGACGCTCTGAACAGAAACGAAGAGTTACCTACAACGAACCCACTTAAACACATCGGGATAGTCGAAATCAGGCATTTTATGTACAAATGTAAGTCCACAGCGCAGCTTTTCACATCTGATCCAATAAGCCTAGATAGATTACAAGACTATAGAATAAGGCATAGAGAAGGGGGAGATATAGAGGTGAAGAAAATAGAGAAGCTATCAGACATAGACTATGTTAGAAATTATAGAAAGTTTTGCAGCCAAATACATTGCACGTCGACGCCAGCGAAATTGATATTTAGGTCGAATTCGGATTGTACAGTTTTGGCTTGGGTAAGTTATTTATTTAGTCCTTAAACATTAAATAAATTAATCTTTAAGTGTGGGTCTGTTCAACGTGATTTCTTCCCTATTCTCCTCTGCCTTTCTTTTCTCTTTCTTTTCTTGTAGTTTATCGGAACTCACAAATTCAATCCATCGCTTTTCTGGTCTTCTTGCATAAATACCTACCTATCTTAAAGATCTTTCAAGCTAGTTATTGCTCATGATTTGTGTATCTACTTTCATTACCTATCTCTTTTGTTGTTGCTTCTCTGACTGTTATAAAAAGCTTAATTTAGTTTTTCATAGATCTTTTCTTTCATTCAAAATCAAAATCAAAAATACTTTTATTTCATAGGCCAAGTTCGGCACTTGAAATCGTCAACATTTTACAATATTATGCATTTTACAAATAAATAGTTTATTATAAATTATTTTAAAATTACAGTATTAAATTATACTATTGTATTAAACTTCATTACCGCGAGCGCTTGTAACAAGTACATCCACAGGACAGTACAGGTACTTCGTTGACTGTGGTTGTAATCGATACAAGCGGCCGGATTCCGAGAGTAAGGCTTTTCATGAGAAGAACCCGACAAGAAACTCATGAGCCACTTTTTTAAATAGCCAATCATAAAAATGATAGAAAACCGTTCTATGATCAAAGTCGTTTCATTTTTATTATTCTTAGACCCTACTAAATCTTTGAAAGCAAGAAAATGATTTTTATAAAACAAGGCAATACACCTATCTCCATTTTTCAAAGCCAATTTAATTTACCAAATTTTGCACCTATTTTTGCTTCTAGGTCACCAACGGCTTCGAACTCTATGTCACGTTTGACCCATTGATGGAAAAAGACCAAGCTATCAAGGCAGTAGACCGTCTACTTCGGTGGATCAAGAAGGAAGAACAGAGGATATTCATAATGAACGCTCCGACTTTCTAGCCAAAGTTTACCATCCTTAGTGGCATATTGAAGAACTCTATTGGTCGTGGTGATGACTAAAGTTTTACTGTAAATATATCATAGAATAAAATCATGTGTAATATAACTCATGCTTGTTATCACTGTCATGTGTAGCGGCTTAGAAAGAGATGTGCAATAAGTGTGGTCAAAATTAAGATATCATTGCGGCTTCACTGTACGTATATTACAATCAGTATATAGGTGGATAGAATAATATGGATATACCAAGAATCAAAAATCATTTAAAATTTACATTCTGTTGTTGTACAAAAACATATCATACAAATTATGATTTGTTCCTCAAAAATCAAGACAAGATAAATTTTGAATAAATAAATGAATCCCGGGATCCCGAGGAATATCCATATTAGCAATGTTGGCGGTCAATGAACCTAAATAGCTCGACCTATTCCGATCAGTGATTATAATATTATAGATAGAAGGATAGTAGAAAATGTCCAGGGTTTTATAGTTATTAATTAAATGAAATTTAATAATGCGATACCATTGTATGGAGGCATAAAATTGACACTGTAACTTCTAAGAATTATAAAATACCTAATCTGATTTACAACAAGACGTGGGTGATTAGTAACATTATTATCTTATACATCTCGCAGGCAATTTGTATGGGCCGTTTACATTCGGCGTCGTCAGTTTTAAGACGTAACTCGTTCAGAAATTATAATTTCCTAGTTGTGTGGTGACCTTAATAAAACACAGTTTGTATAAATTACAGAGGTTGCAGTTTATGAGTATCGCTTGAAAGAGGGGTATTGATATGTTTTGTTTCAGCAACAGTTATTAATGATGATTTCAAATAAGACTCCGGTAACTGACGTACAGTCACTTGCAATAACATATATACACTTGTGTTCTTATTGTGATGGAATAAGGTTCATATTTTAATGGGATTGTATACATGTTAGTGCTCGTGACTGTATGTAAACGGCGGAATCATACAAATTGCTTGCGACAAATATAAAGGTATAAAAATTCATATATGAATTCGCGGCTTTATACTATAATATAATATTAAGCAAAGCTCACCACCTGTCACGCTGAGAGCTGTCACTGTTTGGTAAACGGACTATGGCAGTGGACTGCTTTTGCGGTGCATTTGCCTAGTCTTTGACTAACCCTTAGGGGATAATAGTCGTAATTATATGTACGTATGTTAACCAACAAGCATTATAAACACAATATTTGGTATCGGTTTCACAACCTCTTGATAGCACTAGCCACAATCCAATAGATGAATAAAAAAATATAGAATTGGATTGGAGTTACCTGTTAATTTATTCCCACAACTAAATATTCAAGTACAGTCTACAATTGTAACACGTCAAGCAAAACTATAAAAATCCCTTTGTTCCTACTAAAACTTATTAAACATAAAGTGGATTATTGCGGAATTTACAAATTTTCGCAAGCTGATTTATTAAATGAATTTGTAAAATTCAAAACGTTAATTAGAATACATTTATTATGCAATATTCTGTGATTTTAACAGGTTTCGTATGAAATCATGGTTGAACTTAGGTAAATACCTAGCTGTACTAATTTATTTGAAAATAATTTACCTATTGATTTCCATTCTTTATGTCCTTCTATTCTATGGCATTTGTAAAAAATATATATCTGTTTAACCTATTATTGTGTAATGACAAAACATAATAGTAGATAGCATACTTTTCGTCTTCAATTTGTGTTTGATATAAATTTTATTTGTAGTTAATAACCAATTTGCAAGTTTTCAATACAAAATCGTAACTTAATATTTTTAAAAACGCATTGTATAATTGATTTTAGCATACAGCCAAACCCTTTTTAGACACCCGGACAAAAAGAGATACAATTGATGCTAGATTCCATGTAATACAATTTGATGTGAATAATAGTAGATTAGTAGCCAAGGGCTGTAAGGCATCAATTGCAGCCCGAGATATTTAGGCGCACGAGCGCAGCGAGGGCGCTTATAGTTCGAGGGTGCAATTGATGCTTACACCCGAGCTAACTACTCTGCTTTACATCTCGATTGTGAGGTAAGTGGAAAAAAAGGCATTACAAGAATAAATAAATTTATTTTCAAGAACTAAATTTAGCTTCGCCGTTCGATATTCAAAATTGATGAAAATAGCGAAGCGACCTCTTTGTCACAAGAATAAATAAATTTATTTTCAAGAACTAAATTTAGCTTCGCCGTTCGATATTCAAAATTGATGAAAATAGCGAAGCGACCTCTTTTGTCATTGGGCTGAATGCATGATGTCTAGTGCCAGTAAGATGGTTAGATGTACGCGAACTTTTTGAATGTTTTTTTTTAATTACTTACCGCCCTAGTGCGTTTCTAGCTACATTATTAACCTAGGGCGGTAATTGATCACTTACAACCCGCATCTGGGGGTATTAAGGACCTACTTACCGAACATGAGAGATGTAATAGTAGTTTATGTAACTGTCACATAATATTAAGTTATTAAAACACGAGCGTGGTTTCAAAAAACGAGCCGTGGCGAGTTTATTAATATCAAGTGTTTTAATACCAAGTTATGTGCAGTCACATACACTACTTTATCTACACTCATTATTCAAAGAAATAAAACAAAGTTAATTAATTTTATTTATTGTTGGCTGTCTGGAAAACATTTGCCATAATTATGTGCTTTTTTATGAAAAATAAGTGTTGCATAATGAGTCCAACCTGTTGCATAATGGTCATTATGTTACAGTTTCCATTTTAAAATTGTCGTTTTTATCATCTGTGTTAAAAAGTATGTCATTATGAGTTCGAGTCTAGGTTCATAATTCGAACATTATAACATGAATGTAGATTAAATATTTTATGAAACTGTTGTTCTCCATTGTGATTGCGTTAACTGAAATATTTAAAGATAAATATATGATATTGATTTATATTGTTTTATTTTGTGGCAACCAATAAAATTTTTTGTAATGGTCTCTTTTATATTATTTATTATCAGGCAGGCTGTTGGTACAGTCACCAGCAAAAATATATGACTATATTAGTACATTGTCATTTCGTATCACTAGAATCTAGTACTGGAAAATTAAATAATCCATAGCCTTAGAATGACAAAGTATTATACATAGTTAAAACCTGTTTGCTGGTGACTAACTACATTTAAAAATAATGCTGCTTGAGTTACATATTCTAGATGACAAATAAAAATATTATATACATATGAATATTCGGAAACTAAAGCATATAAACATCCAAGACTGGTCAACAAATGCCTGTATTAATTTCACAAACATCTGTCCCAACTAGGATCGAACCAAGACCACTCGACCACGGAGGTTGTGAATCAACGGCGGATCCAGGGGGTGGGTCATGGGGGTCTGAACCCCCCCCTGAGCTGGTTCCAGGACTTAGGTAGACCACTAATTGCAAATACTGATTTTATTTATATCTATATTTTGTTACCATACAGACTCTCGAAAACAGCTTGTAAACATGGCTATGGAGCGTAATCGGTCTATAGTTCTTCAATTGGGCCCCGTCACCCTTCTTGAAGGACAGTGACACCATGCCCTCATGCCATGCTTTTGGCGTTTTTCCCTCGAGTATAATGGAGTTAAATAGCTCAAATTCAAACTCAAAGTCATTTAATCAAATTGGTATCATCAAATACACTTTTGACAAGTCAAAACAAAATAAATTAAAATGAACCTAAAACTGACGATGATTTTTAAAAGAGCTTTCTGGATCTTCCACCGGCTTTTAAAAGTAATTCCATCATCACCCGGTGCCTTGTTGTTCTCAATCTGTTTGAGAACCAAACTAATCTCGTACAGGGTGACGTCCGGGATGTCTTCGGTGTAGTGTCGGGTTAATTTGGCTCTAGGCTCCTAAGTGACAGGAGTGCTCGATGTCGCATAAAGCTTTCCATAGAAATTTTCAATCTCCGCCAAAAGCTCAGGTCGGGATGCAAAATTTCTGCCGTCCTCTGTCTTCAACTTCGTCAGCAGACTCTGTCCAAGTGACAGATCTCTTGCTTTGCGAAATCGGCGTATGTCGCGACTTCGAGATCGGTTTCTTGAGCTGCCGACATAAAAGAGTATTATCTGATGACAGCAGAACCATCTCGCGCCTTTCCGCCATTAGCTTTAGTGTTGTCTCGGAGATTTTCTTTCCTCTTTTGGTACGACTGGGCCTGTCATTATATGTGTCCACATCTGTGCAGTCCTCCAGGCAATCGAATCGATTTTGCAGTTCGAGTTGAAAGTGTTCGGGGTTCTGAATTTCAGGCTTCAGGACGGAGCGTGGACTTCATCAGTCGATACTTCTCGGATTTCAAGTTCAGATTTAATGTGCCTCTTACCATCGCTCCCCGTGTGTTTAATATCTGAGTCTTAGTCGACAAGATGAAGTCGATCTCGTTTCTTGTCCTACAATCCGGACTTCACCAGGTCCATTTTCGATGCAGCCGTTTTTTGAAGAAAGAGTTCATCATATAAAGTCCCACCCTCTTCATGTAGTCGGCTAGCATTTGACCACGGTATGACGGTAGTTCCGGGTTCCAAATCCAAATGGCCCCACTTTCAGCTCATCATCGCTACGTTTACCTAGCCTTGCGCTGAAATCTCCCATGACAACACAATAGGAAGCATATATATGTTTATACCTTCAATATTTAATTAATTTAATATTATAACTTTGTATGATGGCAAACGTTTGGGAACGAACGCATCAAAAAGTTGAATTAAGTTAAAATACTAAAATTTCTCTCTGGATTTCTTCAAGAGAAGATGGTAATATGTAGTACGTGTATATGTACAAGTTATTATGTCTCAAGTTTTTCAAGTGTACTACAATGAAGAAAAAATATTTTTAAGTACAGTACTTACGTACATTAATAAAATACCTAATTTTTACTTGTATCTATTGTTATCAAAATTAAATTATAAGTTATTGACTTGACCACGACTATGTTGATAAAACTAATATCGGTTATATAGAGAAAATTAAATGATCAGACTTAATAGATGTTTTATTAGAGACAGTTGCTAGGATACACACATGACATTATAATAGTTATGAAAATTAAAAGAGTACGAATATAATTCTTCTTAACATCCTCCCTTTTTGTTAACTCTTATTGGATCAAACCAATGTGTGTAGCTATTGACACTATTCTAGGCTTATGTAAAGCCTTTGTAAGCAAATCTGCCAATTGAAATTCGCTCGGAACATATTCCACAGACAACTCCCCTTCAGTGACTAGTTCTCTCACATAAAAATGTCTTAGTGCAATATGCTTAGTCCTTCGGTGAAGTTCTGGGTTATGAGAGATTTTTATTGCAGCATCATTGTCGACTTTCAGTGTCGGAACTTTCTTTAGTTCGGATATTTCGATCAAAAGTCTTTTGATCCATACAATTTCTCTAGCTGCTTCGCTAGCTGCAACTAGTTCAGCTTCAGTGCTAGATATGGCAACACACGTTTGTCGTCTACTAAACCAGGATATTGCTCCTCCTGAGTATAAGCATAGTATGCCTGATGTAGATCGTCCAGTAGTATTGTCCCCACCATGATCAGAGTCACTATAGCATTCTAATATCCCGATATTACAGCTCCTCTTATAAAGTATGCTGTAGTCCAATGTACCTTTGATGTACCTCAGAATACGTTTCACCTTTTGGATATCTTCCGCAATTGGGTTATCTAAAGTCCGAGATACTACACTTACAGCATATGATATGTCGGGTCTTGTCCCTACTGTTAGATATGCTAATGCACCAACAGCTTCTCTATAAGGGAATGTCAATTTCTGCTCTTTTTCGCAAATCGTTTGTCCATCCTTCTGTATAGGTGTACTTACAGGTTTGCAATCACTCATATTGAAGCGCTCTAGCAGTTTTTGAGCATAATGTTTTTGAGACACTTTAATGCTTTCTTTGCAGCTCTTTATTTCCAGTCCTAGAAAATATGACGCATCTTTTACAGTTATTTTGAATCTCTTTTTTAACTCGAATATTATAGAATCATTGTCTTTCTGATTCGTATAGGCCAGGAGTCCGTCATCGACATAAAGAGCAAGAATGATTTTATTACTTCCACGCTTTCTAATAAATAGGCAGGGGTCTGTTTCACATTGCTTAAATCCAATGTTCTTCAGATAGTCCACCATACATTTATTCCAGCATCGTGGAGCTTGCTTTAGACCATATAAACTTCTTTGGAGTCTACACACCTTTTCCGATCCATCTGAGTAGCCTTCGGGTTGCCTCATGTAAATTTCCTCGTCCAAAGATCCATAAAGAAACGCGGTAGAGACATCGAACTGTGTGAGCTTCAAGCCTTCGTTTGCGGCTATGCTTAAGACTGACCTAATAGTTGTCATCTTAGCAACAGGACTAAATGTCTCATCGTAGTCAATGCCCTTCTTCTGCGTATAACCTCGAGCTACCAGTCTCGCTTTGAATTTATCGAGAGAGCCATCAGCATTGGTTTTAATCTTATAAACCCATTTACAAGATATCGGCTTTCTATCTTTAGGAAGATCAACAAGAATCCATGTTTTATTTTCTCTTAAAGATTTTAGCTCACTATCCATTGCTTTTAGCCAGCGATCTTTCTGTGGACTAGTAATTATGTCTTTGTAGGTCTTTGGTTCATCAAATCCACATATATCTTGGGCAGACATCATGACGTAATCATCAAACCGTATAGGTGGTCGTAGTCTACTTCTATCTCGAAGAGTCATTCTTGGTGTTATGTTTTCTAAGTCATGCGTATTTTCGGAATTGTTATCATCATCTATATCATCGTTAAAATTTTCTGAAGGCGACTGCATAACTGGTATTACAGGAGACAGGTGGTCGAGTAATTGAGTGTGTTGTTCCTGGTTTTCCTCTTCCTGACTTTCAATCAGATTCTGCGACGTGAGAGGCATAGTTGAGCTCTGTTCTTGAACTTCTTGGTGATTATTTACAATAATTTCGTCATTTCGATTATCCTCCCTTGCATCACACATTTGTGGAATTGAAAGTGGTAAGTTGATTTCTGTTGAGGATTGTTCCTTAACGTTATCTAAACCAGTTGACTGCAACACTGACTCATTGAAAATCACATCTCTTGACCTTATTAATTTACCATTCCTGCCGAGTAAACGATAGCCTTCATCACCATCATAACCAATTAATATGCATTTCTCTGCCTTCTTAGACATCTTCGTTCGCTTTTGTTGTGGTATGTGAGCATAACATTCGCAACCGATGATTTTAAGATGTTTGATTGACGGCTTTTTTTTAAACCATAATTCGAATGGTGATTTTCCATCTTCCATTGTTGGACCAGATCGGTTCAGAACATAAGCAGCAGTATTTATTAGTTCTGCCCATGAAGCAACGGGTAATTCTTGATGAGCGTGCATCATTGTACGAGCGGCTTCGACTAAAGTTCTGTTGTCACGCTCACTTACGCCATTTTGTTGAGGCGTATACGGCATTGTGAGCCTTTGTCTTATACCAGCTTCTGATAAGATGTGCTTAACGTTCTCATTATCGAATTCTCCACCATTGTCGCTCAGGAATTCTTTTACAGAATATCCTGCAACTTTACACTCTTGCAGCATTTGTCGGAGCTTGAGGTGAACTTCCGATTTTTGTCGCATTAGGTATACATGTCGAAATTTGCTATAGTCGTCTTTGAACAGGACAAAGTATCTAAATTTGTTGAAAGAAGGAGGAAATGGACCACACACATCGGCATGTATGATATCCGCTGGTGCTTTAGCTCGTTCTCTTGTTCCAAACTTTTGTCGGTGAGTTTTTCCATATATACAACCAGTACATAATTCGGAATCTAGACGAACTTTTATACCAAGTTCTCTTTCAATAATTTCTTTAACGTGTTTCTTGTTCTGATGGGCTAATCTTTCGTGATAAAGTTGAAGGATATTGTCTGATAGTACGACATTTAAATCTGAGGTTGGTTTTCTTGAAGTATCAACATTAAGTTTGTACAATCCTCCATATTTGACTCTAGTGCCAGACAGTTTTATATCTCCATTAACTTTTAATGCACAATGTTCCCTTTCAGATATGAAAACGCTGTTGTCTAATCTGTCTTGAGCAGCCAGAACAGAAAATAGATTTCGCATAATATCAGGTACATACCATACATCACAGAGTGTTATTCTGGATTCTTCACCATTTATTAACACTTTCAGGTTAACTGTACCTTTACCAATAGCTTTTACAGCAGTACCATTTGCAATAGTCAATGTACAAGTATCTCCAAAATATTCGAAACTTGAGAAGTAGTCTTTGCGGCAAGTGACATGACTTGTTGCACCATTATCGACATACCAACTTACTGTGTCATAGTTCGAGTGCATTGAATTTACTTCTGACGTTGAAATGACTTGCATAAGCATAAGGTTTAAGTTTGTGTTGTTTGAAGTTTGTTTAGTGTCTGGTTTTGATGGTTTCCCATCTGCTTTCCATTTCTGACATTGTCTGACTTTGTGACCAATTTTCCCACAGTATCCACATTTCTTCTTAATTTTATTCTTAATATTATTACTATGTACAACCAGAGCTTCTGTCAGAACCTCATTTTTCATTGAAATTGAACGTTCGTATATACATAGCTGTGTCGTCAGGTTATCAATTGTCCTATCTATCTTTGACATTAACATCCAGCTTGATTTGAAAGAGAAGTAATTCTCAGGAAGAGTGTCAAGAATCTTGCAAATTAATAAAATGTCTGGTAATTCGCATTTTTCTGATTTGTTAAGTTCTATTTTCAAATCTGACCATAAAGTCTTGACTTTAGAAATATGTGTGGAAATGTCATGAGATGGATCTTTATGATAGCTGAAAAACTCCATACATAAGGCATAGCTTTTATCTTCTGATGTTCCATCAAACAAACGATGCAGTTCATCCCAAACATCTTTAGAGGAATCAAAGCGCATTATTTTTTGTAGGGTTTCATCCGACATATTGGCAGTTAGTAATAATAATGCGGAACTGTCTATATGATTGTATTTATCGAGAGCTTTTTCATATTCGGAAATTTCTTCAGCACTAGAGCTTATAGGCTTAACCGGTTTTTTAATGTTTCCATAAATAGAATCTAAGCCGCCAGGCATACCTCTCAGCAGTAAAGTCGCCTTGAATTTCCATGTTGCCCAATTTTTCACACCTTCTAAATGTCCAATATCGATCTTGCAACTTGGTGACTGCATGTCGAAAAATTGTCTTCATAGAACTTTGGTATTTAAAAAAAATTGTTCAGCACAGCTCCAATTTAATTACAATTTATCTAAAACTGGTAACCACGCTCTGCTACCATGATAAAACTAATATCGGTTATATAGAGAAAATTAAATGATCAGACTTAATAGATGTTTTATTAGAGACAGTTGCTAGGATACACACATGACATTATAATAGTTATGAAAATTAAAAGAGTACGAATATAATTCTTCTTAACATATGTGACCCCCTCCTGGCGCCAAAGCTGGATCCGCCCTTGTTGTCAATTATTATTAGGCTGCATTGTATATCCTTATTTGACTTGAAAATATTTATTTGGCTTATTTTAAATGGTTAATGTTACATTTATTAATCAATATAACATAAAGTAAAGAAAACACAAAACTCAAGTAAACTCATTATATTAATCCTTAATATCTACCACCCCTATCTCTTCTTCTATCAACTTCATGTCTGTCACTTCTTCTCTCTTTGTCCCTCTCACGCTCACGTTCTCGGATATCTCTCGGTCTCTCCCTTTCCCTTTCCTTTTCACGTTCTCTCTCCCTTTCCCTCCTCCTGTCACGATCTCTGCTTCTAGAGCGGTCTCTTTTGCGGTCTTTGTCCCGTCTCTCACGTTCTCTTGACCTGCAAATGAAAAGTTGACTACTTTATTAACTGCTATTATTTTAGGTTCTATTTGAATATAAACATTCTCATAAAAATACTTGATAAAGACATTGGAAAATAAGGTTAATAGTAATTCCAATATAATATGTAGATTGATAAACTAATATTAGAAAATAATTGACAGTATGAAAATATGCTACCAGAGAAAAATAATTATAATGTCTCAAATACCTTTCCCTTCTTCTATCTCTGTCTCTTCTATCCTTATCTCTCTTATTTTCTTTGGCATCAGACTCAGGGTTATCATCATCAGATGGCATTTCCTCATCTAAGTCATCATCAAGAGCAGACACTTTTGGCTCTAACTCATTGTTTTCTTCCAAAATATGTCTTTTTTGCACTCTGGGTAATATTACATCACATAAACGCTCTTCCCGAAGTAATTCATCGATAAATTCGTCCATGTGTACAATTTCAAACTGACCTACTCGATTCTGGCGCCGTAATTTTCTATTATCGTTATACAGAGGCTCCAAATACTTATAACAATCAACTGATGAACCAGTAAGCCTCATGTAAAAAGCTCCTAAAGCACGAACATATTTGAACTCCTCGTTCTTTATGAACTCAACCACGATATCTTTCTCAGGTTGTATTTGCAACATTTTCAACACTAAACATAAAAACGGCGTTGGATAAATGAAGCCGCCGTGCACGCCACCGACATAACGTAACTCCATTGCCTTGTCCACCAATAATTCTGCTGTTAATGCAAAACATTCTTCCTTCCAATATTTAGAGTCGTAAATACGTGATCTTATGATTTTCTCAACAAGATATTGAGGATTAGTACCGCGAATTGATTTCGCGTCTTTTACAGTTCGATTAGCCATTTTTTCTGAGCATTTGTAATGTTTTGACAGTGACAGCTTGACTGACTTACTTTTAAATATTTTTAAACGTTTAGAAATTAGAAAATTAGTTAGTGTTGGCAAACAAAAAAGAAAGAAAAATGATTAATTCAGTGATTAAAAACAAAGGAATTAATATAAATCTAAACTTATGCCTTAGATCACCGAAGAGGGGCACATACTCAGCATGTGTCAGGAAGTCACAAGACAACCCAATGCTGGTCTTCCGTAGGTGCCTTGAGTAACATAGTGCACACAGCAGGCACATACGCCTGCTAGTGGCAAACAAACAGTAGTGGTGGTGATTTTTTTTTCGAGCCTCTGATGGAGGACTCTTTACCTTCCCATGCGGGAGAAGGAGGTGGTGAATCCCTTATTGGATACCCACTGGCCGGCCAGGGGTTATGTCGGACTCCTACCGACTAAACACCACCTTGCTTTAGGCCCTTTTACGGGCTTTGGTAAAGCATAACCTGAATGCGCCCCCTCCCTCAGGAAAGGGAGATGTGAGTGGTGTTTTTATAAAACCTTGCAATATATACTAAACACCCATTTTGTTCTATTCCTTATGCCTCCTCTATACGTAGACAGATGCGTCCGATATCTGTATTCACTGCCACGAAGCTATCAGTCTATGTTGGTGCTCGGCGGATGCAACACGTATTTACCTAATACAGCTTCAAAAACACGTATATAATTTTGTTATAACTCTAGTTAGTTCTTTTCTTACAAGTTAATAAAAAAAAGGAAAAGAAACTGCAAAAAGCGTGTGTGTTGTCCCAGCGGAAAAAGTTCAAATTTCTTATTTTGATTTATACAGATTTTCAGTGTATGACATCGCGAAAATGTGTATGATATGTAAAAATTTGTTTAAACAGCAATTGAGGAGTTATTATTCAAAAACTGATTCCGCTAGGACAACGTTGTCCCAGCGGAACTTTTTTTACACAATGGAAAAAAAAGAAAAAAGGTTATTCAAAAATTTATACATAACCTGGGGTAATTGTGTGTATATAAATAAAACTTTACGACATTAAACTGCGAAGATATTCAAGTTTCCGCTGTGACAACGTTTTGCCATGTGCTAGATTTCATAGAAATCACTTTTATGCAGAGCTGTCGATTTTTCTGAACATTGTTTTGAATTTGTTTATAATATCTGTCTAAACAGCTTTTCGAAAAAACACATCGTTCAGAAGATATAAATATAAACGTAAAAGAAGGTTATTAGGACCTAGCACTTAAAATATGCATTCTAGAGTATATTTTATAACCTTTATACATATCTTGGAAGAATCTTTAACATTGTGCCGAGTACCATTGATGTACTCTTAGTAATTAATGCGCTATACGATAAATTTACCAGGCTGGAAAACAGTTTTTTATGCAGTCTAATTGCATGGGATTTTTAATCAAATGCATTATGAAACTAATTTCAATAATTTGTGTATACTTTCATCTATTCACGTGTAAAATTTCGTCTAATTAGACTCAATGATTTAGGAAATACAGTGAAATACCTAACAACCTCCAAGTCCGTACATAACCCGACCAAGTTCAGATGGCTACGAAAAAGCGACCTTGCGATATATTTGAGTGACATTCTAAAATTTACAGCATAATACCGAGATATGAATAGGTACAGGTGGTCACACAATTCAGAAAAATCGACAGCTCTGCATAAAAGTGATTTCTATGAAATCTAGCACATGGCAAAACGTTGTCACAGCGGAAACTTGAATATCTTCGCAGTTTAATGTCGCACAAGTTTTATTTATATACATACAATTACCCCAGGTTATGTACAAATTTTTGAATAACCTTTTTTTCTTTTTTTCCATTATGTAAAAAAAGTTCCGCTGGGACAACGTTGTCCTAGCGGAATCAGATTTTGAATAATAACTCCTCAATTGCTGTTTAAACAAATTTTTACATATCATACACATTTTCACGATGTCATACACTGAAAATCTGTATAAATCAAAATAAGAAATTTGAACTTTTTCCGCTGGGACAACGCACACGCAAAAAGCTTTCACATTCCATAAAGGTGTAATCCAACTATTTCATCCAGTTTTTGAACGAAACATAAAACGTCAGCTGTCATAATAAAACTGTCAAAAATGACAGTTTATCACGCTTGGCGCTTGTTGTTTCTTGTTTACTACAACGGTCGCGGTTCAAAATATTAACAAAAATACTGCGTTTCTCCATAAAATAAACTCCAGCTTGTATTTCAATTTTAACATTAGTCTATAAGATTTAAGAGATGCAGAAATCTAAGAAGAAAAAGGGCAGTGAAGAGCCAATGGATGTTGATGAAGGTCCTTCCTCAAATCAAAACGGCGCCAATTCAGATTCAGAGCAGTTAAATGATGAAATAGATCATATATCGGATGACGAGGAGGGTGGAGTGCGTATTGGGGATATTTACATTCCTCCGGCACCGAAACCTGCACTTACTTTTGAAACTACTGGACCTCGGCTAATAATAACCCATATCGTTAATGAAAATTTTAAGAGTTACGCGGGCGTTCAAACTTTGGGACCATTTCATAAGGTAATTAAATCATTACTATCGTTAACCTTTATTAGACTATGTAACATATCTATAATTGCATGCCACTAGAGATAACATATGAGGCACTCATTTTGTGATTTAACAGAACACATCATTAGGAAACCATTGGTATTTTATTCTGATACGGTAAATTATTCTTATTCTGATACAGTAAATTTATACTTTCCTAGCCATCAAAGTATGGCTATACTGTGATAAATGGATATAGGTAATTCAATACAACTACCTCTCTGATCTAGTGGTTGACACCATTGGGTGTTGATTGACAGGTCTATACTTCGATTCCCCATGGATACAACATTTTTTCTGCTCAGATTAGTAGGTGGTAGTGTTTCTAAGCCCGCCTGGCTAGATACAACAGTCCTACCTAAATCTGTCTCCATAATAACAATGTTAAAGCATTGTTGTGTTCCCGCTATCAGAGACAAGATAAATAAATAAATATCCTCAGACATTCACACCTATCAACTGGCAAGATAGTTATTTCCTCAGTTGTTAGGGAATACAGGTGAAGCTCGCTTCCACCTTTAGCCTTCTTCTTCTCTATGGGCAGTTTCCCCAACTCGACAGCCATTATGCACTTGTTTACATTGGACACCTTTGGCATTATTATCACTTACTATCAGGTTGGAAGAAGGAAGCTTTCCTGTCATATGTGAAAAGAAATATAAACTAAATAATTCTATGCACCTAAATAATATTTAGTATAATCCTATTGACCTCAATAGAAATTACTATAAACTGCAATATGTATAGTTTGAAAAATGTTGTTTTGATGGCTTATAGAATGTCTCTTTTTAGTAACTTGAAAATTTAGTTTATTTTCAAATTTTAATTAATTAATTAGTAAATTTTTTAAAATATTGTATAATGAAATGAATTAATTAACATATTTTATAACATTTATTGAGAATTTTAATTAATTTCATTTTAATTTTTTATTTTAATAATTTTTAATTGTCTTTATTTGCTGAAATATTTCTGTTTGATGCTTATATAGTTTATTTATTTTTTGCATAAACATGTGGTAGAATAGGTGTTACAATTCAATTAGTACAGCACACGCACCCAGCAAGGGCACAGCAATGCAAAGGATAGGTAAAATACGTAAAAGAATTTTATTCTGTTTCAGAGTCACATTTTGTCAAAATTATTAGATTTATTAATTGTAATTTATTATAACAATTGGGTTTGATTTATTAATTTATCTCTTTAGTCTTTATTTTTGTAATTTACATCTTCAGTACTAGCACTTAAAATATTATTATGGTTAAATTAATAGTGTACTGTAGTTACTGTTGTTAATTTACTTATTTTTTCTAAAGTAAGTATACATAATTATTTTTTTTAATATTGTATTGAATAGTTTCAATATTTGCTTTAAACAACATTTTTTTTTCTCTTTTCCAGAGTTTCACAGCAATTATTGGACCAAATGGTAGTGGAAAAAGTAATGTTATTGACTCTATGTTATTTGTCTTCGGATACAGAGCAACAAAGATTCGCTCAAAGAAGATCTCAGTTCTTATTCACTCTTCAAGTAAATTCCCTAATATTACGAGTGCTACCGTAGCTGTACATTTTTGTAAGATCATAGATGGGGTGAGTATGCCTTTGATTGTTATATAGTCCTTTCACGATTTACTGGCTTAAGAGCGTTTACGCGGCGCGGGTTTTCATACAAACTGACAAGTCAATAATCATAGAAACTACAAAACCGATATTAATGAAACTTGGTATTCATATATATCAAGGTCTAAAAAGTTAGTTAAGAACATTTTTGAAACATTCTTTAAGTGAGCAGTTATACTTGATTTTAAGATTGTATGGAAACTTTAAAATGTCTCTCTCTGTCTCTCTAAACACTTTTTCGAAAATGTTCTTAACTAACTTGTTAGACCATGATATATTGCATATGAGTACCAAGTTTAATTAAAATCGGTTTAGTAGTTTTCATGATTATTGACTTGTGCGTTTGTATGAAACCCCGCGCCGCGTAAACGCTCTTAATTAAAAATAGTACAATACTACTGTAGCATAAAGTTGAATGTTGTATGAATATCGACACAATCTGTTCGCGGATGCTCGCGACTCGGTCGTGCGCATACTCGCGCTCACTCGGGAGTCATTGAGGATGCCCGAAATCGCTTGAAAGTAGGTTGTTGCATAGAATCCACGTGTAGACGAGAGCGTCCGCGCTCGAAAGCTTTTTCCGTTACCTCTGGACTGCCCTAACGTTCCTTAATACACGCCAATGCTCCCGATTTTTAAGTAATGGGTAATATAGTCTTAGCAATGAGTTATTTTACGAGCCTTACATTCTAAGACATGGCACGCCAAGATCCGAGCCTTTAGAGGATCCCTCAGGAATGTTGTCGCTCCCCGGTTCCGTCCCGAGCGCCTTGAAGACTAGCCCTGGTAACCCATCGCAAATCTATAGAAGATATGCCTACCAGAGAAAAAATATCCAGTGGTGGTTCCCTACTACTTTATGAATAGATAGTTGTGATAGTTCTCGTCTTCAACACAACATACATAATCATCACGCCTCTTTCTCCGTAGGCAGAGGTGTTAAACACCCACATTTCGTCAGATATGTTATGTCCCCATGTAATAGGTGGCGAGCCTGTTGCCATGCACCGGGCACAATGTGAGGCAAGCGATATTCACAATGAACTGGTCATAAGTTTTATTCAAACTCAATGGTGGTACAGGCGGTGGGATCGAAACCGCGTTTCCCGCGGCCTACCGAACGAGTAATGCCCCGTCCGTCCCAACTCGGCCACCGCTGCCTCGTCTTCAAAAGTAATAGATATGGATAGAACAACTGTAGAGGCTGTCTGATGACCCCTTAAAAAAAGCATACGGAAAGCGCAATCAATCCATCAGGAATTGGTCCTTAAAAAATTGTAAATAGAGTTGAAAATTTAAAAACGTTTACATTCCGAATTTGTAAGAACTAGTACTTTATCTTAGAACTAGTTCATACACATTACGAACGAGCACTTTATACTTTATATCTATCTATCTCGATTAACTACCTAGCCTCAGGATCAGGTCGCCATTATAATAACAGAAAAACCTTCAAAAACCTACGGACAAGAACGCGCTTGTCCTCAGACCCCGCCATCGGAATGCATTACTCCACGCTACTATTTACCAAAACGCAAAGCTACCAACGCTACGCTACGCACGCTTACGCTTATATACCAAATATTTGGAAACCCTATAAGAATATATATATTTTTTTTAATAAAATAAATGTACATGGATAAATCTGAAACCTGCGACAGATCTATTCAAAGACAAAATAAAATATACTTACACAGTTCAAACATGTTTATTCTCTATTATTTAGGAATTCATTTAAGCACCCTAAGAGGCACCCAAACGGCCGCATGGACCATAGTAAAGAGCATAGAGACCATCTATTCGTGCGCAATTCATCTCGCATATACTGGCGTATGTTTTATAGTTGCTTGCGCATACAGGAGTATCAGGTGGACAGCCACATAACGGCGGCGGTATATATTTGGCTTGAACTGGAGACAGGCTGATAAAGACGGCAACTAAAATATAATTAGGATAATGATTGGTACTTCCTAAAATTATTTTAGAAGGATCTACAATTATAAATTACTTCATTTTATTCATTCATAAGATAGAATTTAATTGTTATCCCAAAAAACTAATATAATCGCAGATTTGTAACACATAAACACATACATACAATCACGACTATTATCCCCTAAGGGTTATTCAGAGACTAGGCAAAGGCACCGCAAAAGCAGTCCATTGCCACAATCCACGCTTCACCAAGTAGTGACTGCACTCAGCGTGACACGTGCTGAGCCCGTCGCCGCTATAAGCTATTGGATATCGTGCAGTTATAAGTCCATTAGTCGCCTTTTTCGACACCCAATGGAAGTGATGGGTTGGTAGTATTCTTTTAATGAGCCGCTACCACACGGAGATTTGTAACATGTTGTGATAAGGATAACAGATTACAAAGTACTGTCGAATAGACAGTACTTCCTACTCTGTTATACTTCTCTACGCAAGGACTCCTGGACCTCGAATGCGCTAAATAAGAACGTATCTACCACAAACCTAATTACAGTCGAAGACGTTAAGGCCACTTATACATACACACTCCATGAGACGACAGGAGGAAACGCGAGGACGAGAGTGTGGTATGACTATGATTTGGTTGCGGTAACGTTCTTATTTACAGGCAGGCAGTAAAGATTACACTTTTTAAGGCCTACTGCCAAACGTTCTAAACTTGTAGTCTTTGGACCAACTACGCTTTGTGCATACGGTGTAGTATAATAACGCATTCAGGAGCTCCTGAATGTGTTCAAAGACCGGTGGGATACCCCGCTTCTGCGGCACTGGGTGACCCTCCACACCGGGAGTTAATTTAAATTTTTTTTCATTTAATTTTAAATATATATTTAATTTTTCCTACTTACTTAACTAACACTAGAATGTAAGCAGAATTGTAAACTTAAACTATAAATTAAATGATTTATTATTAGTATTTTATTTTGCGCATTCGAGGCCCAGGAGGCCTTGCGTGGAATAGACACTAGGACGCGTGTAACATAATCTGAACACGCCTTTGTTTAACTTTTTATAACAATTAAACTCTTCCTTATGATTTCGATAACAGAAAAACATACCGAGAAAGAAGAAAATGATGAACTTCATTTTGAAATAGTTGAACTAGTAGTAAATGTGTTGTCAGAAACAACCATATTTATAGTGTTACTTATAAATACCGTAGAAAACTGTATCGTATGGATTACCGTAGAAAATTGCATTGTTTATGATTGCAATAAATAACACACACTGTAATTACTTTTTCTTTATATTGGTAATTTTGTTTCACAAGGCTGTTTGTTGCAATTTAAAGCATGGCCAGAAAATTTACACCTTTTACGTGGGCGCCAAATATTTTTTTTATTGCAACTCTAAGAATACTTTTGAAAATATGCCAAAAATTGCAAAAAAATCCTGTCTAGATCTTATTTAATCACACACGTTTTAGTTTATATCGACCTGGAAAACCGATCGTCCCAACTATATCGACTTGGTAAAACCCGAATATTTTGGTAAAACCCTGCAAATTTTTGCAAAAGGATACTTATCCTTATAAGACTGTACCTAGCGGTAGGTGTGTGGGACTCGCTGGAAACGCCGGCATTACCCAAGAAAACATCCCGATACGATTTCTAACCCTTGTTATAAATTATTGCAATGACCGCGGAAAGGTAAAACCCTGTCCTAGAGTATACCGTCATTATGAGCCTGAATACGTCACACAGGGTACACAGGGTCACACAGGGCTTTCATACATGGAACAGCATATGATAAGGATAACGAGCCATAACTTCACCGCATGCGCACCCAATGCGGGTTTGTGGGTGGATACGGTTGTAATAGCGACTAAGTTGGTTCCGGTCACGAGGACGGAGGAACTCAACATCAAACATTTTAATCACCCATCCCAGGACTTACCGTGGTCAACGTGGCTATGTTTTCGAAATCGACAACCAAAGCGTGCGATCCACTACGCCAACGAAACCAGGAATACTAGTCTATATATTTACTAAATTCTGCTTTCAGGAAGGAGATGAGTTTACCCTAGTGCCTAATTCTGAAATCGTAGTCTCCAGGTCAGCTTCGAAGGACAATTCCTCGTTCTATACCTTGAACGGAAGAAGGGTGCAGTTTAAAGAGGTTGCTAAGATGCTTCGGTCACATGGCATCGATCTGGACCACAATCGGTTCCTTATTTTACAGGTAACTTATGTCACAAACTACCCAACAGCTTTTGGTGTGTTTGGTTACTTCTTTCCTAAGAAGGCTCCTTTAAAATTCTCGTTGAGAAGTTTTTCTTTACAAAGTGTTAAATAAAGCGGTAGTTTAAAATTCATTGCATATTTTTCCCCTTCTAGGGCGAAGTGGAACAAATAGCTATGATGAAGCCGAAAGCGCAAACGGAACACGAATCCGGAATGCTCGAGTATTTGGAGGACATTATTGGCACTTCGCGGTATAAGGTTAGTGCGAATTTTTATTGGGAACTTGTGCAATGCGATGTAGAAATAGCTCTTGTCTTATGATTATTTTTGATGTTACTTCAGCATTTTTAGGGAATTGTCTTAATGTTTTGACAGCAACCTCTGTCATTTTGCCACTTAGACAGCCTTAATAAATTTTATTTGAGTATCCCATTTCGATTTCTTTTGACGGAGCTGAAGGTGGCTTATTATGTTGTTATAATTTTAGGAACCCATAGAAAAGCTATCAGTGAGAGTCGAAGAATACAGCGAGATGCGTAAAGAGAAACTAAACCGGGTTCGTCTTGTCGAGCAAGAGAAGCAAAAGTTAGAGCAGCCCATGAGAGAGGCGGTCGAGCAAATGAACCTCACCAACACTGCGTTACGGACGAGAAACACCCTGTTACATAAATATATGTAAGGTGATCTTTATTTATAAATGTTTTCCTTGGAATTCATCACATTTTTCATTTTTATATAATGTGACTAGGAGAGCTGTGAACATGAGAGTGGTTGGACATATTAACAAACCAAACAAACAAACAAAAATAACTCTATTTCATAGGCCCAACCTGGCACTTAAAAACGTCAATATTTTACAGTTTATAAATTGAAAAATATTTAAATAAAAAGTATATTCTAAATTAAGGTAAATTACCGCGAGCGCTTGCGGCAAGTACAACCACAGAGTATTGACTGTGGTTATAATTGATACAAGCGGCCGGATTCCGAGGGTAAGGCTTTTCACGAGAAGAACCCCGCGAGAAACTCCTGAGCCAATTTTTTAAATAGCCAATCATGTAATTATGATTGTAATGAATGAGATGAAGCGAATATGGGACGAAGGAGTGACTTCAATACATATAATAAAACTGTAGAGGTCAAATGTCTGTAAAAACCAATTCAGGAGGATATAAAAAGAGGGAAAGTACCAAAAAATGATATTTTAATTATTTGTGTCTGTTTGTACGGGCTAATCTCCGAAATGGCTGGACCGATTTCAATAAAATTCTGCATTCCTTATATCCCGGGTCAACATCTTAGATTTTTTTTTCTTCTTTTTCCTGCCCTGTTCCCAATTCTATTTGGGGTCGGCGCAACATGTCTTCCTCTTCCACTCTCCTCTATTACTCGTCAAGTCAACACTCACGCCCATCCTCATCAAATCATCATTCACACAATTCATCCATCTTTTCTTTGGTCTTCCTCACCCCACACGCCCATCCACTTTCAAGTCCATAACTTTCCTGGTGACATGATCATTCTCCCTTCTCATTACATGTCCATACCAAGAAAGTGGTTTTTCTCTCAGTTTATCAGCAATCGGGGCAACTTTCAGACTTCCCCTAATATATTCATTCCTCACTCTATCCATTCTCGTCACACCACACATCCACCTCCACCTCAACCTCTTAGATTTTTTTTATACCAGAGAAATAAAGGGTGAGATAGTTAAAAAACAAGTGCGGACGAAGTCGCGGGCAACAGCGAGTACTATATATTTAATTTTTTAACAATTTATTGTACATAGAAAAACATAACAACGAAACGACAAATCACAAAGACAGTACGGTACAAGGTCAGACAGTACAAGGAATATGTATGAGAGTGGATTGAAGGGAGAGGACCACCATCAAAAAGATGGATAGATTGTGATTGTGTGACATGTGAGTGAATATAGTATGGCGATTGACAGAAGAAAATATAAATGGATGACATTTTCTGCTACCCTAAATAAAATTGGTAATAGGGCAAAAAAATTAGAACCAAAGATTTCGTTTTGCGTTTGAAAAATTGCTTGAGAATTTTAAAAATCGGTATGAAATGTCATCCATACTATAATATTGTAAATGCGAAATTAACTCTGTCTGTCTGTCTCGCCTGAGAAAGCATATAGGCTACCTTTTGTCCCGATATTCCCATGGGAACGTGTGCCATGCGGGTGAATGTTAAAATTTTTAAATAATGCGTCCCCCAGAAAAACGAAGGACAAAGAACAATGGCAAGTCTCCATACTAAGAATTATCTGAATAAAAAAAATTGCGAACACTATCAAATATGTTGTACGATTAAGCGACAACTCTAGACTCCACATGTGAAGTGATTTTTAAGAAATAAGGCTTGGGAAAAAATGATATGGCAGTTTGATTTTTTTTAGGTTAGGTGTGTCATAAATACATTATTGACGTAGTTTTTTAGGAACGTCGAAAAAAATTTGTGTAGGTACTTGTAAATTGTTTTTAATGTTATCGTAAATCAGTCAGTAAAACCGTGGAAACCAAATGGAAACTTATTTCTTTCACAAAAGCAACTGTAATATATCTACTTTATGATCACTTTTCGCTTGATACACTCAATAATTTTAAATAAATATTTGGAATATATAGACATAAATAAACCTTAAATTGCTATACATCCATGACTAAAAAACGAATACTTATTTATATTCATCATCATCACACATACATCTGCCCGCATCGGGATTTGAACTATTTTGAACCGCGGTACAAACCACACGGCCACGTTCTTTATAATATCTATAACTTTATTGCCTAAAATTTATTATCCTTTTTAAGAATATGAAAAAAGACAAGAACCCAAAAACAAAAACAATTGTCGAAAACGCTGGAGTCCTTACACTGATGTGATCTGTCAAAACAGGGTTGCACGATTTTATTCTATGCTTTTTGTATCGATTTTGATGACTTTATCGATTGGTAATATTAAGGCATTTAAATTTTTTTTACAAAGATTGAGTTACGGATACCCATCAACATGACAAGAATCGGATTATATAATGTCTAGTAAAATATCTATAATCATCTATAAATAAATATTTCTTTATCGAAAATCGATTGATGAATATTACATCGATACAATTGAATTATATTTACAACCCTATTGTGATCATGGGCGACGGATTTTCATTTGATATTCTTTTAAACACATTATAATTCCGGCCTATTACGGCCTTCCGGTATGTATCATATACTTTATATATATATATATATATATATATATATATATATATATATATATATATATATATATATATATATATATATATATATATATTTTGTTGTGTATTTTTTTGTTAAACTGTTGTTTTTATTTGGACATATGTATTCTATATATATGTATTATTTTTTTATCTATTTCTTTTTATTTTATTATATTATTGTATTTGAATTTTAGTTTTTATTATCTTTATATTTTTTTTCCTCTTTTGCACTGGTGTCTCTTCCCTCTCCTTACTAAATCTCACACACCTGTGATAGGTTGGCTGGCAGAGATCTCTATTATAGATAAGTCCTCCTTTGCTTACTTTTTGTATTAACTACAATTTTGTTTATTTGTGCAATAAAGAGTTTAAAGAGTTTAATATAAGGAAATATTTGTATATTGGTAAAATCCACAGTAAAATTATAAATACTTTTTAGGTAAGTGAGATTTGTGTTCGCCTTGAAAACGTCAGACAATTTTCTGCCATTGTTCTTTACGCCACTGTGAACATTGCTTCTAATAATAGAGTAGCAGTCAATTTTCAATTCCACCAATTGAGGCTACCGTTCCAATTTGAAAAGATCTTTTAGTGTTGAAAAGTTTATTTATTGAGGAAGGCTACACAACATTACACCATCTCAAAGTAACTATTCTACGCGGACGAAGTCGCGGGCAAAAGCTAGTATGAAATAAATATAGAAAAATGACAACGTTGAGAAGCTTTAATTTTAATTTTGGCAGATTTGAAACCAACAAAATAATTGAAGAGAAGGAGAAGGAACTGGTGGGTCGTAAGGAGGAACTGGCTAAGATAGACGAGAAACTAAGTGCACTGAAAGAAGAATTGCAAGAGAAGTCTTCTGTGCTCAAAACAGGGACGCAGTAAGTATTTCAGTAAACTTCTTTATACTTGCAGTGGTGGCACAAAACAGTTTTAACACAATAAAAAAACTGAGAAAACATGAAACTCTTTTATGCAAGGATCTGCATTTGGACCAGTGTGGCGGTCTGTACTAGAGTTTCTCCATGTTGTAGGTTCTCCCAGTAGTGGAACGATGTTAATTATTATCTCGTATATTCTAGAACACAAGAATTTAAGCTAAAAGTCTACTGCGTCATTATTATTGCCCATGTATAGGTAAATGAGTGGGGATCCTTTTTTTGGCATAATGTTTTTACTCATAATATATGCATATGAATTTGGCATAATGTTGTTTGGCATAATATAACTTAATCATAATTTTCTTTTGGCACAATATTTATTTCGCAATGTTATAATTCAGACTAATGTAATTATCCATAATATTATTCCGCATAATGGCTTACGGCATAATCTAAAGTTGATTAGGTAAGACGACGAGCGAAGCGAGGAGTGTTAGGTAGAAATGTGCCCTCAACGCGAGAGCCGAGCGAGCAAAGCGAGCGTGACGCGGCAGCGGCCGGCGTAGCGCCAGAATTGATAATTTTTTTATTGATAAATATTTCTAAAATTTTATGCGAATAGTTAATTATGCCTTAAGATGGTTATGCCATTTGTAATTAAGCGTAAGTATATTTAGTGTAGATTCCATTATGCCAATTCAAATTATGCTTGAAAATTTTATGCAAACAGATAGGGAACCAAATGAGTATGGTCAGACTAGCTGAAAAGTAATACTGCTCGGTATAACTCGAAGAAGTGCACTAATTCATTGACCTTTCATAGGAAATATGATGCACTCCAAAAACAAAAGGAAGAGCTAGCGGAGAAACTCCAAGTGTGCAAGAGAAAGACTGTCACGGTGCAAGCGGACTTGACGCAGAATAATAAGAAGAAGAAGAATTTAGACCAACTGCTTGAACAAGAGAAGGGGAAGCTTATGGATTTGGAATTGGTATGTCAGATAGATGGTGTAATAATTTGGTAATTTTTATTCATTCATTTACTTGTGTTTAAGTAGATTATTAAACCACTAAGAGTGAGTTTCTTAATCCAGAGTAATAGTAACCTCAATAGTTTAAATCTAGATCAATAGCGTCAATGAGAACAACAAAATGTGTGACGTCAGTTTGACAAATATTTAAGTTTCCGATAAAAATTCGAAGCAATATACATCAGCTGTGTCGCCAGCCGCCATTTTAATAATCCCAGCATCGTGATGTAGTTAAATTGTCTATGATTATTTAACTGTAGTAATATTTGAAAATTCGTCTATTGGACAAGCTTTTATATCACGATATCATACGTTTTCGCCATTGGTCCATATTTTAACCGTCTGATCAACCTGACCACGGATAAAAAAACCGACCCAAAGGGTGAGTTTTTTGACCCGTAGTAATAGTAAACTCAAAAGCTAAAATCTAGACTAATAGCGTCAATGGAAATGCCAAAATGTGTGACCGCAGCTTGAAAATTCGAAGCAATATACATCAGCTGTGCCGTCAGCCGCCATTTTTACTAATCCCGGCATCGTGTTGTGGTTAAATTGTCTATGATTAAGCAAGTATAGTAATATTTGAAAATTCGACTATTGGACAAGCTGTCATGTCACGACATCATAGGTTCTCGCCATTGGTCCATATTTTAACCTACCGGTCAACCTGACCACGGATAAAAAAACCAACTCTAAAAGTGTTACAAGAAATGAGTGTTTCATCGCATGTACAAATTCACTGAACACGTTTTGACCATCGCTAACAAGAATAACATTAACAGTACAGTTATTGATTTGCCACACATGAATTCAATAAAGCAAAGGAAAATTATATTCAATTATTAACTTTTATTTAGATTCCCGAGAAGAATAAACGGGAAATTGAAGACTGTCAGAAGCTGTTGACGAAACATAAGGAAAATAAGAAGAATGTAGAAGAAGAATTACAGACTGTCATGGCGGGAGTTAGGTAGGTAAAGACTGGGCATCGAGATTTCTCTGTTTTTGTGTTAGGTGTTGAGATTAAAATACATACATACATACATATAATCACGCCTATTATCCCCTAAGGGTTAGTCAGAGACTAGGCAAAAACTCCGCAAAAGCAGTCAATTGCCATAGCCCGCGCTTCACCAAGCAGTGACTGCACTCAGCGTGACAGGTGGTGAGCGCATCGCCGCTATAAGCTATTGGGTGGTTGTGCAGTTCTAAGTCCCTTGGTCGCCTTTTGCGACACCCCAGAGAAGAGATGGGTTGATAGTATTCTTTTAATGAGCCGCTACCACACGACTCTTGAGATTAAAATATGTAGTGAAAATAAATTTTATATAAAATAAATAAATAATAAATAAATATCTTCAGACATTCACACCTATCAACTGGCCCATACTAGACAACTAATGCCTGTGTTATGGATACCAGATGAGTGACAAATATATTTAATAGATAAATACATATAAGTATTCAGAATATAATATACATATATAAACATCCAAGACTGGAGAACAAATGCCTGTTCACACAAACATTTGCTCCCACCGGGGATCGAACTCAGAACCTCTCGAGATGGCGACGCCTTGAGACCGGCGAACAGACCACTCGACCACGGAGGTTGTCAAATTATATATAATTTATGAATTGGTTCATTAATTAACTATGTCTGTTTCGGTTATTAGTTGTTAACTTGACTATTTTGTATAAGCTAATTAGATTCGTTGACCAATCAGATAGGTCGGCCAGTCAGCGCTATGTGGTGGGGCTCGGTAGTAATCAGTAAATGGCAATAAAATCAAAATCAAAAGCATTTATTCATGCGTCTTAGTGCATGCTTATGAATACGAACCTGGCTTCGAACGGAGTCACAAAGTTTCAACATTGTGACATTATCATTGTTACGTGTACATCAAATTCTGAAAAGGTTAAGTGGGACTATTATTTTGAATTTAGTGAATAATGGGTTTACTCTTATTTTACCACGTTTTTTAATCTTCAAAAGCAGCTACAAAACTGTTAAATATTATTATTAATTATTTTATGAAAACACCTAGAAATCTGGTTTGTATACAAACACACATGCACGCACACATGCCCATATACACACGCGCGCGCTCGCACAGAAACACACACACACACACACACACACACAAAATTACTAATAATCTTTTTAGTTTAAGGTTTCGTAAAAGTATAATAAATATTGTAACCTACAGTATTTATGCCATGTATCGAACGAAAGTGCGGGCTGCTCCTAACACGGGTTTTTTTTAAAAACTTAACAGTAGAACCCCAACCCTTGTAATTGTTGTAAAAGGTTGAAAAATAAATATTTTTGTATTTTGTATTATGTCGGACTTATAGGTAGAATATTTACGACATCAGAAGTTAAATATCTCCCACGTATACTTTATATACTTTTCATTTAATTCAAGGTCCAAAACTCAAGGTTTTCAAGAAACTAAAGATAAGCTGTTAGCAAAATTAATGGGCTTAAAGGATTTAGTAGACGAAGCGAACAGAGGATATAAGCTGGCTGAATCCGAACTCAAGATATACTTAAGCACAGAACAGAAGGAAGTGGATAAATTGGAGAAAATTAAAGAGGCATATGAAAAAGCTGCCAGTGACTTGAAAGAGAAGAAATCGTGAGTATATATTCTATTTTATTGATCTGCCTCCTTCTATATAGGCTTGCCGATGATAAATCATTTATTTGCCAAAATATGGCACAATAGTTATTAAAGTACATTGTCCATCATATTCTAAACGCAAGTGATGTGCAAGTTGCGAGTTATAAAAAAAAGAAAAAGCGTTTAGTTAGTTATATAACATAACATTTCTATCCCCGAAGAGGTGGCAGAGCGATTAAACACCCAAATACAGCTGCCATATGTATGTTCATTTAGAACTAAGCTTATATTATATGTTATTGCCTGAAGAATTTCTCATATTCAAAATTGTAATCGGGTATTACTCGATTTATCAAACTAACAACTAAAATTCGAGCCCATGAGTTTGTCATATTAAAAATGACTATCCCAAGGTCATAAAGATTATAATGTTATGAGCTAAGTCAAAGAGGTTGAGTTTGAAGACTTAGGGTCGGTTTTTTGATCCATGGACAAGTTGACTAGTTCGTTAAAATATTGACCAATGGCGTAAACGTTAGATCTCGTGATAACGTCAGCTTAACCAATAGTAAAATTCTCAGATATTATTTATAGTTAAATTATATATAGTTAAATAATCATAGAAAATTTAACCACAACACGATGGTAAGATTAGTAAAATGGTGGCTGGCGGCACATCTGATGTATGTTGCTTCGGAAATGATTCGCAAATCCAACCATTGGTCAAGATGACGTCACAATTTTGGTGTTTCCGTTGACGCCATTGTTCTAGATTTTAACCACTGATTTGAATATTACTATAACCCTTACTGGAATTATTAAGTCTTTATTAGGCTTTTAAGAAATAAAGTGTTTTGTTTTTATATCATAATTTTGATTTTAGGCTGCAAGCGGAACTATCAACAACAGTACCCACAGAAGAGAAGCAACTGAACGAAATTCAAGCACAGTTGAATAACTTAAAGCGAGAGGAATCTACCCTGTCAAACGAAGTGAGGACCTTAAGGTGAGGTATTATTTACAAAATACATCACCTAGTATGTAATTTGAACATACTATTTTGTCAAGTATTAGCTAAAAGTATTCTTCTACAAGCGATGCAACTTTTATAAGTCTCACATGTACTTTAGCTTACTGTAGTCATATATCAGGTAAGTATAGGTTGGTCGCTAGCTAATTTTATTCAGAAGTTTCATAATATTCTTTTTTCTGTACAAATATTTCAGTCGTATACAAATTTATACATAATAGGGCAATATGATGCATTTTGTCCTCCCCAAATATTGGTGATGGTTGTTTTTGTAGTTGTTGTTTATGGTAAACATGACCTATGTCACTAATTCTCCATTATGTAGGTAATTATGAATCAAACATCATTCCAATCGAATCATTTCCGTTTCAATTCCTTTTTAATTTATTCGGGCTATTTCGATTCACAGGGCTCAACTAGAAGAATCTCGTCAAGCGATGTCTGCGAATAAATCGCGCGGTCGAGTTTTAGACTCGCTCATGAATGAAAAGAAGCACGGCAGGTTACCTGGTATATTTGGACGATTGGTAAGTTTTTATATCCCCTCGTCTGTTGATAAGACTCCAGACACCTTATTCTAAACTCTCGGAAACTAAACGAATCACGGACCCTCTATACCTGTCCCTTTTTACCGCGGCAAAATAGAGCGAGACGGGACGTGACTTTCTGAATCGAATCCGTGATCCGACAGTTTAGAATAAGGGGCAGGAGTCCGTTGACAAAAATGCCTATCTGTGTACCAGACTCCTGGACTCCGCGGCGTTAATTTTAAAAGATTCTCAACGAGATTTCGAAACATTATTACTTATTCATTACAAGACAAAACTAGACTAATAGTATTAATGATAGCGTGTTTCCTGTTAGAGATATCGTAATTATAAAAACATGCGCTGTTAACGCCCGGTTAAAGCAGAAGATCTAAGCGCGACACGAATGCGCCTATTCGCGCAAAATGGCCGCCACAGATGTAGGGATATGTAGATTTAAGATAAGATTAAGCCCAGGAAATATTGCAAGCGCGCAGGCAAGCCTAGCAAATGAGTACCGCGAACGAAACGTCAAACGATTCTAGCGAAATCGGCCGCTGTAACTTGGCATCATTGGCTTGGAGAGCACCAGGTGCGACTGTGGAGCACCGTCACAATCCATGCCACATCTGATATCTTTTAAATGCGGCAGCACAAAGAGCTGTAGCCGTCGCCGAGTACTGGTGTCATGATATTAGGTCCTTACATATGAAATTGGTGTTTTGTATGGAGATTTTGGGGATGTCTGCATTTTACATACTAACATTTTATCAGTTTTCTTCACAACGACAAATCCAGAGATAATAATATTTGGCATGTATCATTAGACAAGCTTTAGCAATATTTGTGTGAACACGCTTGATAAAAATTATTCATCGTTTTTATGTTAATGCAAATCAAATGATGTATTCGGGAGGCAGTTAAAAATAATTGTCTTTGTGTCTAATTTTAACACAATTAAACTTACAAAAAATTATCAATTTTAATAATACGAGCTCAAATATATGGTTTATTTTTAAAAGAGACAATTTTTTTATAAGAATGTTCTGAAACTTAATAGTTACGGACAAATTGCTAAGACAGAATAAAAACACCAATTTCATAGGTAAGGACCCAATATTTGAGCCATTGACAATATTTGAGATGAAGAAAAATCGAAGCCACTTTTAGCTTTTTTCGCCAAATCTTCGCGTTTATAGGCAGGGGTAGCCGGTAGCGGGACTCGCGGGTTGGATCCCACCGCCTGTACCACTGAGTTTGAATAAAACTTATATATATACAGTCGACTGTGAATATCGCTTGCCTCACATTGTACCCGGCGCAAGGCAACAGGCTCGCCACCTGTAACATGGGGACTTAACATATCTGGCGAAAGGTGGGTGTTAACACCTCTACCCCTTCGGGAAGAAAGGTGTTAAGTTATTTCAGTTGCGATCGCTGTGCTTTTTTTTTATTGTATAGGTGGCAAACGAGCAGGCGGGTCACACGCGGCTTTGAATGGGGACTTTGCATATTAGGCGAATATGTGTGTTGAAACCCCTGCATACTCCCTCGAAAATATATTGTATTCCGGCGACTAAATTGGACACTGTATAACTAATGTAACAGCATTATACATATTCGTGTTTATTTATTTTTATTTTTGCATTATATAATATAATTAAAATCTTTTCTATGTATTTGTATATATTTCTATCGTATGTACTATTTAGCAGTTGGCATCCTCTGTCAGACCTAACGGGTGCCTATTGAGAATCAGCGTCAGATCATTTTGTTCTCGCGTAATGCTGATGTGGGTCTCCCATTCCATGCGGTTGTGGGGCTTTTTTTAATGATCACTGAGCTTAAGTACTTTTGTTAAACCTTAGTTTCTCAATTTGATGGAAATAAATATATTTTTCTTTCCTTCTGTCTAAATAATTCGACTTTAGAATCTATCTTCAGTCGTTAAGAGCAAAGTTGCTCCCCCTCATAAAATGCAACAATACATACATACATAAGTCACGCCTTTTTCCCACAGGGGTAGGCAGAGATTACATCCTTCCACTTGCTACGATCCCTGCATACATATTTCTTTCGCTTCATCAATTCTCATTACAGTCCTCATACGAGTACATGCTCGGCGATTTCGGGTACTTTTGACCTGGCCCTTCTCTAGAACGTCTTTACTTTGGTCGAGAAACGTTCGCCTAGGTCTGCCTCGTCCCGTATTCCACTCACACCCGATTCATATATCCCTTTAGTCAATCTATTTTCATCCATCCTTTCCACATGTCCAAACCATCTTAGCATACCTTTCTCTATTCTTGTCACAACATCCTCTTTCAAACCACACCTCCTTCTTACCACATCATTATATATCCTGTCACTCAATTTTACTCCAGCCATACTTCTCAAAGCTTATTTCTACCGCATTTATTCTACTTTCGTGTCTCTTCTCCCATACCCAACAACTGTAGTAAAATAATAGAATATTTTCTATACTAACTTTCACACTTTAATACCGTTTTCGCAAATTCCAGGGCGACCTAGGAGGCATAGACCCGAAGTACGACGTCGCAATATCGACAAGCTGCGGAGCTCTAGACAATATAGTGGTAGACACAGTAGAAACTGCCCAGACTTGTGTGGAGTTCCTGAAACATAACGACATTGGCAGAGCGACCTTCATCGCACTAGATAAACAGAACCATTTGGTGCAGTATATGCAGAAGAATAACTCTTTGTAAGTGCTTGTATCTAATTAATATTCATTGAAATATTTTATAGCGCTCACAACTTGTCAGTTTGCATGATTTGTGTTATGGGTTCTGCATTAGTTTTGATACATTGGCAAGTATGTCTATAGATATAATAAAACTGTAGAGGTCGAATGTACTGTACATAGAAAAAAAAATGTTTAAAATCAAGTCAGGGGGATGTAAAAAGACAAAAAATACCAAATTTTTTATTATTATTTTTTGTTTTTTTTTGTCTTTGTTTTTTTGTCTTTTTATCTGTTTGTGCGGCTAGATCTCCGAAATGGCTGGACCGATTTCAATGAAAATTTGCATGGTGATACTGTTAGTTAACTGCGCGTCAGAGAAGTGTCGAATGAAGAGAAACAAACGTGGTCTTGTATCAATGGCTTGTAATCGACTGCCCGTATGGCAGGGCGCAGCCTACCCGTAACTTATTTACTAACAGATACCTTTTATCCCTGGGCAACATCTTAGATACTTTTTATTCTGTAAAATTAAAGGGTTCCCGTGGGATAGTTAAACCAGTAACTGCGGATGAAGTCGCAGGCAAAAGCTAGTTGTTAATACACGCTTGTGTTATAGGTACTAGTGGACGGAAATAATAGGTTGAATTACTTATAACATGAGTAAACATGATTAAATGATGAGTACAATTATTTCTTCTCGGCTGTATGTATTAGGTCCTTACCTATGAAATTGGTGTTTTGTATGGAGATTTTGGGGAATTCTGCATTTTCCATACTAAAATTTTTTCAGTTTTCTTCACATCGACAAATCCAAAGATAATAATATTTGGCATCTATCATTAGACAAGCTTTAGTAATATGTGTAATATCACACTTCATAAAAATTATTTATCGTTTTTTAAGTGAATGCAAATAAAATAATGTATTCGGGAGGCACTTAAAAAGAGTTGTCTCCGTGTCCAATTTTAACACAATTAAACTTACAACAAATTATCAAAACAAATCAAAAGAGCTCAAAAATATAGTCTATTTTTAGACGGGGTAATTATTTTTTAGGAATACTCTGAATCTTAATAGTTACAGATAAAATACTAAGAGAGAAAAAAAACACCAATTTCATAGGTAAGGACCCAATATATGTCGCATTAAGATAGTTAGAAGCGTAATATTGGTATATACCTAGGAATATAATTATATACCGGAATATAGATATTATCAGTTATAATACAGTTCATGTTTTGTTATATAATAGGTTGGGGAAAAAGTTTCTTCGCATTTTTTAAGAAAATTCAAAACATTTTTTAATATAGTTTATTTACATTTAACAAAAGTATGTAGGTACCATTTTGTTCAATAACTTTTTGCCATCTTGTAGGTAGGGACATAATCCCATTGCTATAGAAATTTTGGGACTTCTGGTCAAAATACCGCGACAAGTGGTTTTGGCAGTCCTCTCGTGATGTTAACCTGACACTGCCTAAAGAATTCTGAAGAGACCGAAACAGGTGGAAATCTGAAGGTGCAAGGTCAGGACTATACGGCGGATGCATTAACTCCTCCCAGCCAAACTCTCTTAATTTTTGCTGAGTGGCTAAAGATGTGTGAGGTCTAGCGTTATCATGATGAAAAACCACACCCCTTCTGTTGATTAATTCCGGCCGCTTTCTCTCAACTTCTTGCTTTAATCTCATCAGTTGTTCGCAGTAGAGTGCAGAATCGATGGTCCTGCCTGGTGGTAACAGCTCATAATGAATAATGCCCTTCCAATCCCACCACACACACAGCATCACCTTGTTGCGAGTTAACCCGGGTTTCGCCACAGTCTGTGAAGCCTGACCGGCCTTTGACCACGACCTTTTTCGCACGTTCTTGTCGTACGTGATTCACTTTTCATCACCAGTTATCAGCTTCCTCAAAAATGGTTCGGTTTCATTACGTCGTAATAAAGAATCACAAATGAGTACACGGTTCATTAGGTTTCTTTCAGTGAGCTCGTGAGGTACCCAAATGTCGAGCTTTTTTGTGTACCCAGTTTTTTTCAAATGCGCCAAAACTGTTTTGTGGTCAATTCCCAGTTCTTCAGCTACGTCGTAACTACTGACATGCCGATCTTGCTCCACTTTTTCAAAAATGGCATCCATTTTATCTGTAATAGGGCGACCAGAGCGACGTGCATCTTTGACATCAAAATTTCCGGATTGAAAACGCGTAAACCAAATTTGTGCTTCTCTCACAGACACTGCACTAGGTCCATAAACATCGCAAATTTTTTTCGCGGCTTGCGTTGCATTTTTACCTTTTTTGTAGTAAAGTTTTAAAATGTATCGAATTTCTTCATTAGATTCACTCATCTTGGCGGTACGAAAAACAAATGAAAATCACACATTTTCCTAATTTGAATTTGGAATTATGTTCTTTAAAATTTAAACTTTCAATGATACCAAAACCAGCCAGATACAAATAGTATAGCCAAAGAGATTTTATTACAAGTTTATACATACTATAATGCGAAAAGACTTTTTCCCCAACCTAATATATACATTACACACTACGAGTAGATTAGTGAAATAATTGTAGGAAAGAAAAAGGGTCGTTTAGAAAATCATATTCCTTGTAAGATAGTTATGATTCGCTATGGTATAACTATGTTCCCGTATATAACTATATGAAGCCTATTTCTTTCATTCTGCGTCATATTCATACAGCCGAGAAAAAATAATTGTACTCTTAATTTAATCATGTTTTACTCATCATATAGGTTCAATCTGTTATTTATATATTTTTCCGCCAGTACCCATAACACAAGCGTGTATTTTTTTTACTGGCGGCTTTATATGTATGGCGTTGTGTTTTTTAAGTTACAGCTCATCTCTAATAGGTCGCCATATTAACTTATAATATTAAATGTGACAAGGACCTATTACAAAATTCCCATTCCTATTCCAGCCCAGAGAACGCCCCTCGCCTATACGACCTAGTCAAAGTTAAAGATGAGCGTGTTCTCCCGGCGTTCTACTTCGCGCTGAGAGATACACTGGTGGCCAAGGATTTGGAGCAGGCCTCTAGAATCGCGTACGGACAGACTAGATACAGGGTGGTGACTTTGAATGGTGACCTCATTGAGATTGCGGGTATGTTTTACAGAAACTGGAAAGTTAACCTTAAAATTAGAACAAGTTTTTGTTTTGTGTTAATTATATAGGATGTATTGATTTTTTACCATCATGTGACCCGCTTGCTCGTTTGCCACCTATTCTATAAAAAAAAAATTTGTTCTAAGTAGCACATTTTCAGTAATAAGTTTTATTACGGGCTTATGTGTCTAGTGCCGTTGGCGCTAATTACCATTGTTACCGTATAAGAGACAAAACAGTCGAAATATTGTTATTATTAATTTAAAACTTCTGATGTTTTCTGGCATTAATTTATATATTGGGTCCTTACCTATGAAATTGGTGTTTTCTTCTCTCTTAGTTCGTAACTATTAAGTTTCAGAGTATTCTTAAAAAATAATTACCTCCTCTAAAAATAGACCATATTTTCGAACTCGTTTGATTTGTTTTGATAATTCGTTGTAAGTTTTATTGTGTTAAAATTTGACACGGAGACAACTCCTTTTCAGTGCCTTCCGAATACATAATTTGATTTGCATTCACATAAAAAAGATAAATAATTTTTAAGAAGTGTGATATCACGCATATAGCTAAAGCTTGTCTAATGATACATGCCAAATATCTTTGGATTTGTCGTTGTGAAGAAAACTGAAAAAATGTTAGAATGGAAAATGCAGAGTTCCCGAAAATCTCCATACAAAACGCCAATTTCATATGTAAGGACCTAATATGTACAAAGTTTTTTAAATCTCTCGTAAATAGACTCTTTATGAAGGACAATTAACCCCGTGTCTTTATGGACAGGCGAAATGTGAGTTTTTATACCTAATTGAAGATTTCAACTCTATTACTCTTACAATGAAGCCTAATTCACCATACCTTATCTAAGGTACAATGTCTGGCGGTGGTAAGACGACTATGCGCGGTCGTATGGGCAGATCGGTTCAGCAAGACACCAACGAACAAGACCCCAGGGTGGTGCAGGCCAATGAGAAGAAGCTGGCTTCCTTGGAGCAAAGGTATGGGACTTTATACCTTATTTTGTAAGGTGTAAAGGATAAGTTTGTTTGAGAGACATATCGAGGGTTGTAACGAGCTATCAGCATTAGCGACTCTGCTGTTATTGCACTTCTCTGTGATATGGACGGACCTAGAGTGAGAGGAAGACCAGAGAAGCGATGGATTGAATACGTGAAGAATGATATTAGAAAAAAAGAAGTGGATGCTGAGCTGACGAGTGACAGAGGAGAGTGACATGTGGTGCCGACCCCGTCTTAAGTGGGAAAAGGGCAATAAGAAGACTTAACATATCTGGCGAAATGTGAGTGTTAGCATCTTTGTGTTATCACAGACAATAAATTATTATTCTTAAACAGGTTAACAGAATTACGCGGTGAACAAGTGAACTTAGAAGATTCTGTGGTATCGCTGCAACGGAGCACACGAGAAGGGAAAACTACCCTCAACAAACTAAATAATGAACTGAAAAGCTTAGCTGATCAAGTGCCGGCTTTAAAGGTAGAATATTTTGACATACTTAAACTGTTAAATCTATTATTTTTATAAATACCTATAGTAATTCTTTTTATAAATCAAAGTGATTTGACAGTTTGGAATGTCATTTAACGTCAGTTATTTTGAATCATCTAAGGTAAATAGGCTAGTTGAGTCATATCAAAAGTAATGAAAATTATGTGTCATTCACATAGTATTTAGTACAAGGGTCCGAAAAATACCAAGTTAAATAAAAATAAATCAGGGATTGCTGTAGAAATTCAATTTAAATATGTTTTATTTTCACTTTTCTTTTCATCTGCCCACATCCACCGTGTTCGTGAAATTAGTTGAGTAACGCTTCATGTAAATAATTACTACGCATGGTCAAAATCCGTCAAACGTCAGTCGCAACCAATCAAGCATAACTGTCGGCTATGTCACGCATGCGTATTGAGTTGTTTACAATAATCGTGACGCTACGGCACAAATAATTCATAGACCATCAGGACCTATTGCATTATTTAACCGCCTCTCTGGTCTAGTAGTTCACACCACCGGGTGTTGATCTGGAGATCCGGGTTAGATTCCCCATGGGGGTAGATGTTTTTCTGCTCAGTTTGGTTGGTGGTAGGGCTTCTAAGCCCGCCTGGCTAGCTTCCACCGTCTTACCTACAATAGTCGCCAAACAATGTTATAAGCATTTGTTGTGTTCCGGAAATCAGAGGTTAGAAAGCCAGTTCCTCAGTTGTTGAGGATTACAGGTGAAGCTCGCTTCCACCTTCGGCCTTATCGTCACTTACCATCAGGTGAGATCAAGGCCAAGAGCTTACCTCTCAAAAAGACTTTTTGATAATATTCTTTTATTACAGACTCAAATAAAACAACAAGAAAGCAAAGCGTCTTCAAGCAAAGTTGATGCCAAACAAAAAGCGAAGTTAGAAGGTGTGCTCAAGGCGGCCGAGGAAAAACTGGACAAGGCCAAAGAAGACGCGGGCGAGGTAAGGAAATATCTGTTTTAGAGATTTTTGTATCGAGGAGCTCGGTGGCGTAGTGGTCAGTACGATTTGGCTTTTGATCGAAAACAAAGCTACCTTCGCCATGGTCAGGCCGTGGATGGGTGACCAAAACCTTCAAAGTCAAAGTCAAACATGTATTGCAGACCATAATGTAGTACAATGATATCTTATATTCTAACAAACATCATGGACCCTGTCGGGCACAGCAACACTTAAATACCTATTTAATCAATTAATACAGTCAAATACAATGAATTATTATATTAATTATTAATTTTGCATTTTACAATTATTTATATTATATATGTTTAAATAGTATTTATGTTTGAATTGAATTGAATTGAAGACGTTGGTCTAGGTCACTATTGTGACCGTTTTTACCTACCAACCCGCATTGGGCCAGCGTGGTGGTGTTACGGCCCATGTTCCTCATGTGTTTCACGAGGAACTGGCCTGCCCATCAGTTGGACGTATAACAGGCTGTGTGCTATGATTTTACGTCTAATCTCCGAATGGCTGGACCAATTTCAATGAAATTTTGCATGGTGATACCTTATATCTATTACACCTGAGATACAGAGGAACCCAGTTCAGGTATTATATAAAGTTTAGTTTCTAGTGTTTTTAGACTTAAGAAATATTTAGTGAATTATGCTTAATAATAAAGATTTATTATTATAGCCCTGGTCAACATCTTAGATACTTTTTATTCCGGAAAATTAAAGGGTTCTCATGGGATATTTAAAAAACCATAGTAACCGCGGACGAAATCGGGGGCAACAGCTAGTTGTTCAATAAATTTTCCGGAATATGGCGAGGTGTTTTATATTCTTTGTTACGCTGTAATTACTTTTAATATTTTTATAGTAAATATAAAATGCGATTTAAATTCATAATTTTGTTATTCCCATAGGTAGAGAGAGAGGTGCAAGCCGTGGATGCCCAAATAGCGGCCGTAGCGGGGGGAAAGGTCAAAGACCTCCAGAAGAACGTCAAAGAGCTAACGACTAAGATCGACAAGATATCCACTGAGATCACCAAGCTGAACGTCGCTATTAATACTAGCATAAGGTACAGTTTGCTTTAATGTTTTGGATGATTTCGCTAAGTAGGTTCATTCTTTCCACCCATCTCTTCCCTTTTTTACATTTTACATACTAACATTTTATCAGTTTTCTTCACAACGACAAATCCAGAGATAATAATATTTGGCATGTATCATTAGACAAGCTTTAGCAATATGTGTGTGAACACGCTTGATTCGATTCATCGTTTCATCGTTTTCATCGTTTTTATGTTAATGCAAATCAAATGATGTATTCGGGAGGCAGTTAAAAATAATTGTTTTTGTGTCTAATTTTAACACAATTAAACTTACAAAAAATTATCAAATTTAAAAAATACGTGCTCAAATATATGGTCTATTTTTTGAAAAGGCAATTATTTTATAAGAATGTTCTGCAACTTAATAGTTACGGACAAATTGCTAAGACAGAATAAAAACACCAATTTCATAGGTAAGGACCCAATATGTGTGTAGTTTCATTCTTCTCTCTTTATTTGAGGTTAAAATTATAAACAAATATCAATATTATTATTAGTATTATTGAATTGAAATTCACGTGATTTTATCAGTATTTTTCTTATTTTTCTATTGTTAGAACTTTATTGTATTCATTCATAGGATATTTTTTATTTTACTTTCACAATTAGTTTTTGTCATTTTCAGTTAATTTTTTTCTCGCTACTGTTTTTAATAATATTGTTTACAAAAGTAAAATTACATACTTTCTATCATACTTTAAGCTATAAAAAATTTAAACCAATAAAGTGGACTATTCATGTAGTGTTTTGTGTTTGATTTTGTTTTCTTTTTAATTTGTAGAAACGCAAAGAAGTCGAAGGATAAAATTAATCAAATGGAGGCAGACTTGAAAGAGACTGAGAAGAATTTAGAAATTTTGAACAATCAGAAGAAACAACTCACACTGGACAGTTCTCAACTGCAGAAAGAGATAGAAGAGGTAATTATAATCGTCGTTCTCAGCCTATATATGTCCTGCTGCTGGGCACAGGCGTTCCTCATGGAAAAAGACATGGGCCGTAACACCACCACGCTGGCCCAATGCGGGTTGGTGGGTAATTATAATATAATAATAATTAATTCAACCAGTTAACAACTTGTTAGCTTGGTGGCGTATTGATTAGTGTTCTTTGGCTTTCGATATCGAAAACAAAGCTACCTTCGCCATGGTCAGGCTGTGGATGGGTGACCAAAACTTTGCGATCTCGAACTCCGTGCTTCGGAAGACAAGTTGCTATTGAAACCATTTCTACCCACCAACCCGCATTGGGCCAGCGCATTGTTACAGCTTATACACCTCATGTGTTTGTTTCCATGAGAAAGACGTTTTAATATTGGGTCCTTACCTATGAAATTGGTGTTTTTATTCTGTCTTAGTATTTTGTCTGTAACTATTAAGATTCAGAGTATTCCTAAAAAATAATTACCTCGTCTAAAAATAGACTATATTTTTGAGTTCTTTTGATTTGTTTTAATCATTTGTTGTATGTTTAATTGTGTTAAAATTGGACACGGAGACAACTCTTTTTAAGTGCCTCCCGAATACATCATTTTATTTGCATTAACTTAAAAACGATAAATAATTTTTATGAAGTGTGATATTACACATATTACTAAAGCTTGTCTAATGATACATGCCAAATATTATTATCTCTGGATTTGTCGTTGTGAAGAAAACTGATAAAATGTTAGTATGGAAAATGCAGAATTCTCCAAAATCTCCATACAAAACACCAATTTCATAGGTAAGGACCTAATAGTAATATTTTTCACAGCTTGAAGAGCAAATAAGCGAAGGTACCGGCGAATTCTCCGAACTGAAGCAAGAGATAGCTAAGCTGCAGAGCAAAGAGAATAAGATAAAATCCCAGCGACTAGAAGCTAACAACGTTGTCAGCAAGAGCGAGAAGTCTATAGAAGATTGCAGAAGTAAAACGCCTATGTGGAAGAAGGAGGTAAGTGCATGATGAAATACTTCTTTAACCACCTCTGTGGTCTAGTGGTAGACATCGGGTGTAGATAGGGAGGTCCAGGGTTCGATTCCCTAAATTTGTCGCCAAAATAACAATGTTATAGACATTGTTGTGTTCCGGCAATCAGAGGTAAGATAGCCAGTTCCTCAGTTGTTGAAGATTACAGGTCACTTGCCACCAGGTGAGATGAATGTCAAGATCTTACCTTACATATTAAAATAGCGTTAAAATTAAGACCACAATAACTATTTGTATTAAATGTATAGAAATACCTACCCTCATGGTACACCTCAAAACTTTGTCTTTAGTGCCTTCGTTCTTCTTTTTTATTTTTACGTAACATTGTATAGACACACATCTCTCTGCGCATATAAACTCATCTTCTGCTGATTATCAGATAATAAAGAGTTTTCACCTCAGATTCATTCACATAGTAAACGCACGTATAACGATTAGTACTGAAACCAAGCGTGTCAACTTTTTAACGTTTACTGTGACGTCACAGCCGTCATTTTGAGACGGGAGATCCTAATTGATTAAAAAAATACCGATGCCGCCGAAGAAGCATTTTTTTATTTTTGCAGCTATTCGGAAGCACGAATACTAGTTACAATTCTAAACTATCCATTTTGATCTGAGACAAAAGGTAAACAAAGAATTTGTGGTTCTCATGCCCGATTTCACCATCAACCCCTAAGTTTTAGGTGTCACTTACGATATTTTAGGTGACACTTAACATTTATTTCCTTTTCACCATCACTTAGGGGACACCTAAGGTGAGTTAGGTGGTCGTTTAGGGGTACTTTTAGTTAAAGTGACTTTAAGCTATGTGATGTTTAAAAGGATGTTGGTGAAATCGGGCATCAAACTTTTTATCCTATTCTGGGACAAAAAATATGGCCTCTAATTTTTTAAATAGAAAAGGAGTAGCCGCCGTACTTATTATATCTATATCGTCTAATGAATATAAACATAACTTATTTGTAGAATGAAGTAATGTTGTACGGTGTTTAATACACCGTTAAGTGTATTTTAAAACAAGCTATCATTGCTATCTTCCAAATGATACTTAATAAGAATAGAAATATAACAATTGAATTCAAAGTGAATTCAATGTGTGATCTTCATTTAGAAGTATTTTAAATGAATAATAAAGTTTGAGAATACCATTCGTTTTAGATGTTCTTTAATAGCAAAGATTAATTAATTTATTATTATTGAAGGAATTATCATAAAAATAGTCTCATGTTTTTGATAAAACCTTTCGGCAATGAAGTTATGACATTTTAAAGAACCCTTTTAATGGTTTGTTTATAATTTGTCTCAGATCAAAACGGATAGACTATAGTCATCTATGTTAATGTGTGTCTGTGGTTTTCACCTAACTTTTCATACAACAACACACAAAACAAATATACATTTTATTCCTCTTCAAGCTGACAACACTAAAACTGGAAGACCCAGGGTTAGACGGTGTCCCCGGCATAGAAAGGCCTGCGCCCCTAGAGAAGCCTTCCCAGGAAGATCTAGAAGCAGTGTCTGTGGACGAGCTGAGGAATAGACTGGCTGCCCAGAAGGCGCGGTTGGGGGAGGCGAAACCGAATATACAGGCTATACAAGTAAGTGAAGGGAATTCGGTGGATTTATAGAGATATTATTTATTATTATTTACTAATATAATGTAGGTAGTTGACAAAAATATACACCAGGTTTTACAGCAATGTGTTCGTAGCTTAAAAACTAAAATTATGTTTATGTACATTACGTTTGTCGAGTTTGTATTGTGTGTTAATGTTTTAACCACGTATCGAGGGTTGAATGACTCGGTGCTCAGTCAAACCTAAATTGGTTTTTGTTGCACTGAATTGATTTGTAAAATTAGTATAAGATTTTTGTATTATTATAAATAAATAAATATTATTATTTATTTATACTTACTATAAAGAACTTATGATATAATAAAAAAAACAATTGGCGGCCTTATTGCTAATCAGCAATCTCTGCCAGGTATTGTTCAGATAAGAATAGGGATGTTGACAGTATTCAAGTAAAATAGAAATTTTGATTAAAAAAAATAGTTTCTATGATAGAATTAGAAATAGATTTTATTAAATTTAAATAATATTCAATAAACAAAATGTAACGAAAGCACTCACAAGTGGCAATCAGAGCGCGTGACGTCACTTATTTCTACATTTTATTAGGTACACACTCCCTATTCAGCGGCGGCAAGGGGACATAGCCCATACAGCCATGTTTTTAGTCATTAATATGTATCGTGCGACAACTAAAACAACATTAGTACAAAACGGTGTAAACATTTCTCTTTCTTTAAAAACTTATCAAAATCAAGTAGTATTACTAAAATACAACAGTTTAGCGGTGTTTGGTAACAAATGACGTAATAACGCGGTCACGTGCTAAGTGGTAGCGTTTTGGAGCGAAAAAAAGGCAATTTAAAATGCGAGTTTTTTTTTGAAAATATAAAAAGTTATTATTATCTAGGTTTCATTAGGTAGGTACTTATAAACCATTTAACGCCCATTCATAAAACTCGTCGACATTTATCTAATAATTTTTATTGGATTTTATTTTTAAACCCCAAAAGAGTTTAACAAATTTAATCATGTACATGTTTTTTTTTACCTAGAGGCTCTTTTCGGATTTTTTTAATGAAACGTAAACTTAATATATTATGTTTATATTTTGTTTATAATTTTTATTATTATTATTATTAGTTATTTTTATTTATCTTATTATACTTTGTGCAAATCTTTTTTTCGGTGTTTAGAACAGTTTCATAAAATTTGCGTCTATCTGTAAATCTAGATATGTTTTGAAACCAATGTTCTGACAGTTTTTTCGCCCACAAGTTTATACCAATCTGATATTGCTCTGAAAATTTTATAGTTTTTTATCATTGCCTTGTATGTTACAGGACTACAAAACAAAAGAGGAATTGTATTTGAAACGAGCGGCGGAACTTGACGAGATTACTACCAAGCGGAACGAAATGAGAGACCTCTATGATCAGCTGAGAAAGAAACGTACTACAGACTTTTTATGTGGTAGGTAAAGCAAAGCTACTTTCGCCCTTGGATGGGTGACCAAAATTTTGTGAGCTCGTTCCTCCGTGCCTCGGAAGGCACGTTAAGCTGTTGGTCCAAGTCGCTATTGCAACCGTTTCTACCAACCAGTTCAATTGGGCCAGCATGGTGGTGTTACGGCCCGTATTCCTTGTTTCTAATATGTAAAAATGCCTGTGCCTGTGTACAAATATAAGCTGAGACGTGGTCGCTAGAAATGGTATCATAACGGACGTTGCCGAGAGCCGAGACCATGCACTCTGGGAGTGTTCGCTGTATGCGGACGCAAGAACGAAAATGTTGGATCTTGTGCAAACAGTGGAGTCTGGCCCCATATATCACCAGGACCTCATTTGCAGCCGCAACAATTGGAACGCGTTGCGCGAGTTCGCGCACTCCTGGCACACCATTAGGCACGCTTTCGATTGATCGGGTATCAGCTGAAGAGCAGCCCGACGCGAAGTCCTGTGACTGTGTCGCTGTCACGCCCCAGAAGAGGGAGAGGTGGCAACAATAGGGATGGGAATAGAATTTGTAGGGAGCATAGAACAAGCGCGGTGTGGGAAAGAGCATTCGCAAGTGCCCCGCGCTCTCCCGTGATTCGGTCTGTATGCCGTAAGGCAGGTAAGACCATGGGTTGGTGGTGGGATGCCCCTTTGAGAAATGGTATCACAACAACATAATACCATCACCTCTATTCCGGAAGAGGTAGACAGAGGTTTAAACACATGTTATTCTGTTGCCATGCACCGGGCACACTGTGAGGCAAGCGATATTCACGATCAACTGTGCTTACCAACCCATCTCCGTCCTTGGGTGTCATAAAAGGCGACTAACGGACATAGAACTGCACAACCATCCAATAGCTTATAGCGGCGATGCGCTCACCACCTGTCACGCTGAGTGCAGTCACTGTTGATGAAGCGCGGACTATAGCAAAGGACTGCATTTGCGGTGCTTTTGCCTAGTCTCTGACTACCCTTAGGGGATAATGGTCGTGATTATTCATTAATTTAATAATTTATTGTACACAATAAAGAAAGAAATATACAATGAAGAAATAAAATTACAATAGGTAGGGCTTATATCTATAAGATATCTCTTCCAACCCACCTGCGACAGGAGAAGTGCACAAAGAGAAAAACAAGTTGCGTGTACCTACTTAAAATTATTATAAGCATAAAAAATTATATTAAAATAAATAGCCTACTTATATTAAATTACTTTACTTATTTATATATATAATAACTAAAATATATACATATAAACTAATATAAACTAATTAATGTCTAGTGAAACGGCCTCATAATACGAATATTCTTCACAAAATACACTATACGTTGCCTCTATTTCCAAAACAAAATAACATAATGTATTTTTGTATTTTTCAGGTTTCAATACTATAACAACGAAATTGAAAGAAATGTACCAAATGATTACACTTGGAGGTGATGCGGAGTTGGAATTGGTGGACTCTTTAGATCCATTCACAGAAGGAATCACTTTTAGGTATGTAATAAGTACTAAAGCAGATTATTGTTCAACACCATTTATAACTGAGTTGTTTATAACAATTTTATGATACCAAATATTTGTTACCACAATTTTGTTTGGTTTGAATTTTTATGTAAAGAAAAGATAAAAGTGGTCTCTCAGTCGTCTATCTGAGAACATAGATTCACTTCACTCTTTATCACGTTTCGTTATCTTCGGAAGGCCCGTTAAGCTGTTAGTCCCGGTCGCTATTGCGACTGTTTCTACCCACCAAACCGCATTAGACCAGCGTGGTGGTGTTACGGCCCATACTCCTCATGTTTCTCCATGAGGAAGGCTTGTGCCAACAGTAGGACTAATATAGGCTGAGGACAGATATCTGGTTTATTCTATTACAAAATCTGTTCCCAACTTTCACAATTCTTTGGGAATGGAAATCTTAGACACATTTTTAATGACTTTTAACAAACTCGCCATATTTACATACAAACAACCTTTTTTTTTGCATTTATAATATTATTATAAAAACTTTTATCTACACTCATGTTATAATGTTCGAATTATGAACTCGGACTCGAACTCGAACTCATAATGACATACTTTTTAACACAGATGATAAAAACGAAAATTTAAAAACGGAAACTGTAACATAATGACCATTATGCAACAGGTTGGACTCATTATGCAACACTTATTCTTCAAAACTATGGCAACAGTTTTCCAGAGAGCCAACAATAAATAAAATTAATTAATTTTTTTGTTTTATTTCTTTGAATAATGAGTGTAGATAAGGAGTGTATGTAACTGCACATAACTCGGTATTAAAACACTCGCGTGATACTATTAAACAAATCGCCATGGCTCGTTTTTTAAAACCACGCTCGTGTTTTAATAACCTATATTATGTGACCGTCACATAAACAACTATAATATTTCTGCAATGTTTTACAACTCAACATCATGTTCATGTTTTATAACTCCGATTGACGACCTCCGTGGTCGAGTGGTTTGTACGCCGGTCTCAAGGCGTCGCCATAGAGGTTCTGGGTTCGACCCCCGGTGGGGCCAAATGTTTGGGTGATGAATTTTCAGGCATTCGTTCTCCAGTCTTGGATGTTTATATATATTTCTATATATTCAGGTTATTTATATGTATTTATCTATTAAATATATTTATCCGTCATCTAGTGTCCGTAACACAAGCAGCATTAGTTGCTTAAAATGGGGCTAGTTGATAGGTGTGAATATCCGAGGATGATATTGTTATTATTATAACTAAAACATTTTCTTTCTCAGTGTACGACCCCCCAACAAGTCGTGGAAGAACATATCAAACCTATCAGGAGGTGAGAAGACCCTCTCCTCCCTGGCTTTAGTCTTCGCGCTGCACTACTACAAACCCACGCCACTGTATGTTATGGACGAGATCGACGCGGCTTTGGATTTCAAGAATGTCTCAATTGTTGCTAATTATATCAAGGTATGTTAGTTTATAGTATTTTTGTCATGTATATTAGCGGAAAATACTTTGCTATGATTGTATTTAGGTTTAGTCTAGACATTAATTATGACAGACATACACCCAGTTGCAGAAACGAACTTTAAAATTTAATGTCAGCATTATCTCTAATGCTCCATTAAATTTATTTATTGAAGTGTCAAAAGAACACCTTAGCGTAGTTTTACGTCGCACAAAACGACATTAGCACCCTGTCAATGCTAAAGAGACATTAGCTAGAACTGTTTTGTGTAACAACCCTAACAAAGTTTTAATGTCTCATTAACAAATGTCGTCCTTAAAAAATCTTTGATGTTTAAGGACGACATTTGTTAATGAGACATTAAAACTTTAAAGTTCATTAAAGTTAAGGTTGTCACACAAAGTAGTTCTAGCTAAATGTCTCTTTAGCATTGACAGAGTGCTAATGTCGTCGTAATAAATTTAATGGAGCATTAGAGATAATGCTGACATTAAATTTTAAACTTCATTTCTGCAACTGGGTGTTAGTGTAGACAGACAGTAGACCGCCTAGACATTATTTAATGTATTTTCAAGTGCAATAAAGAGTATAATAATTCCCAAAGTGGTCCAGGTGAACCCCTAGGGGTCCACGGGAGACTCGGCGGGGGCCTTGTTGTCTTCACATTTTCAATATGATAGAAATTTAGCTGCAGGGGGTCCATCGGAACCAGATAAATTTTGAAAGTGGTCTATGAGATAAATAAGTCTGGGAACCTCTGGCTAGAAGTTCAGTGGCGTAAAGATTCATACGCTTTCGTTTAAGGTATAAACAATAAAATTGAGCTTGGATGAGTGACCAAGATTTTATTAACTTGACTTTTGTGGCACCGTTTCTACCTTCTAATTTGTGGTGGTGTTGTATCCTACCAGATGTGACATGTGTAACAGTTCCTGTAACTCTAAATCTGTGTCACGGTCACCATTTCAAGATAAACCCATGCCGAATGTAGCTTTATTTTCTATTTTGAAACTAAAGCTTATGAACCACTAAGCCACCGATCATTTCGATATGAAGCTTTGGAAAAATTAATATGATTTATATTGCAGGAACGCACGAAAAACGCCCAATTTATTATTATATCGCTTCGGTATAATATGTTCGAAGTATCTAATCGTTTGGTCGGCATATACAAGACTGAAGACTGCACCAAATCTGTTACTATTGAGAACAAAGTGCCAGATCTACCGAAGGATATTGCAACTTAAAACCAGTGACATAAAGTTGAATTTAAGTGCCTTTAAAATCTCAATAACTTTAAGTTACGATTTGTGAAAATAAGTACAACATTTTGTGTTAAAAACTGTAAAAAATAGTAAAAATAAAAACATGTAAATAAACTGGTTTTAATATTTATTTCACCAATATTGGTTAACACCTCATATACATACATACAGTTTTAAAATAAATTACAACAAAGTGAAACAAAATTGCGTGAGCCAACGACAGTTTTCTCTGTAAAAAAATATGAATTGCAAAAATTTTAATGTTAAAACGGGTTGTTCGAGAGATGTTAAAATACCTATTCATTGAGTTTTCAAGATGATGTATTTTTTATTTAACTTTATTGTAAAAGCCTAAATGTTTTGAATAAATAGTGATCACAGATATACTATATTTACACAAATAATAAATATGAATGCAAAGTCTATTTAGTCCTACCAATTATAAATGTTAAAATGGTATTATCAATGGAAAGTATCCTCCTCTCATTTCATTTGTCAATTTTGCAGTGCCCGACAGGGTTCATAATGTTGTCAAAATTTACCTGATAAGACCTATTGTATGTACATTATGATGCAATAAATAAATTAATAAATAAATGATCTTACTAACATAACGCAAGTATAACGATTTGTATTGAAACCAAGCGTGTAAACTTAACGTCTACTGTGACGTCATAGTCGTAATTTTGAGACGGGAGATCCTGATTGGAAGATACCGATGCCTCCGTCAATAACCAAACAGCGAGGCATTTTTTTTAATTTTTTTGTAGCCATATGGACGCGTGAAGACTAGTTAGCAGCGGCCAACGCCGACCTAGTCGAGGTTTTCGAACACGCGCAGTACACACATTTGTGTCATCTATGTAAATATGTGTGGTGTAGATAAACAATGTGCGATCGACTGGTTTTATTAACCCAATTATGGCTCCGTAATTTTAAGCATAACGTTTATTGTCATAATATGAAGATCCATAATATTGAAAGGCATAATCATCAAAACGCATAAAATTGCGACGCATAATTTTGAGAGTCCTAATATTGTATCGGCTAAAATTGTTTGTCACAAGTATTAAAAGGCATAAATTTGAAACGCACAACTAATGAAAAGCATAATGATCACAACGCATAATATTTTTCTCTGCCCCAAATTGTTAACTAAATATATTTCAATGACACAAATATAGTTTTTAAGGGTCATAAAAAAAAATAACCTTAACTTAATATTTATCAGAACACATTTCCTTGGGATTGGTTCTTTCGAATCTGGGTGATTATTCGATTCATTTTAGGACTACCTAATGTTGTGCTAAATGAAATTAGGAATTTCTATAGTTATGCTTTATAATAATATGCCTTTAGAGAGTTATGCCACTTAAATGTCCGAATGAGTAAGAAGGAATATGTGACATGATTGTTATGCTATTTGATGATTATGCCATTCGATGTATGACAAACGATGTTATGACAATGGACGTTATGCGAAAACATGCGCTCCCCCCAATTATATTAATAACAAACCTATTTTAAGACCGTCTCAAACACCTCTATATCCTCCTTCTGTTATCAAATCTTTCTGCTCCACTACTCTGTCATAGCTGCCATACTAACATAGCTAAAGTTGCGAATTTTCCTTATCAGTACAGACTTACAAAAAGAATTTAATGGTTCTGCTATACCGCTGTTATTAAATGTTTACAAACATTTTGTAACACTAGTACATTTACTAACAAATGTTAGAAATTGTTACATTCCGTTATGAATTATTAATTGATTTCAGTACTCCCACACTTGAAGGATGGATGGAAATGTTTACTAACATTATCTAACATGAAAATATTTCCTAACATTCTGATCGTATGTTTCTTAACAAATATTTACTAGCATTTGTAAACAGCAGTGTGGCGACCATAAGGGTCGATTTTGCTGCAATTAAGCGCAGCAAAGCGTCCAATCAAAAACGTAAAATCAAATTCAAGTTTACCTCCGCAACGGAATAAAAATGCCCAAATGACGCATAAAATCTCACAAATTCAGTTTAGAAATTACTTTGAAAACTGTCCTTCTTCACGCACCGTCACATTAAACTGCAAACGCAAATAATTAACACGAAACAACAAACAGTCTTCAGTAATCGGAAAGTATATTTATTTCTCTAATTTAGGTACTAAACTTGCCAATTACACAGCCAAATATAATTATACTCAAGCGGTCTACTCACGGCTATTAAATCGGCTGCTATACACACTAAAAATCGTAACGTTTTTGCCTATACACGAGGCGATTAAGGCCCGGCGCACATTATCAGCATCATATAAGTATTAACATCATGGCGACAAAGTAGCAATTTCCATGATATATGGTCGTAGTAACAAAATTTTCGCTTCGGTAATTTGCGCCGGGCCTTAGGGCGCTCCAGTCCACTGCCACGATACTGCCTCTGATTTAATTGACGTGAGTAGACCCATTTAGGTATTAGAAGTGTCAACAAGGTAGCGAGTGTTTTTATAGCAACTAAAAATATATTAGGTCCTTACCTATGAAATTGGTGTTTTGTATGGAGATTTTGGGGATGTCTGCATTTTACATACTAACATTTTATTAGTTTTCTTCACAACGACAAATCCAGAGATAATGGTATGATATATTTGGCATGTATCATTAGACAAGCTTTAGCAATATGTGTGTGTGAACACGCTTGATAAAAATTATTCATCGTTTTTATGTTAGTGCAAATCAAATGATGTATTCGGGAGGCAGTTAAAATAATTGTCTTTGTGTCTAATTTTAACACAATTAAACTAACAAAAAATTATCAAATTAAATAATACGAGCTCAAATATATAGTCTTTTTTAGAAGAGGCAATTATTTTATAAGAATGTTCTGAAACTTAATAGTTACGCACAAATTGCTAAGACAGAATAAAAACACCAATTTCATAGGTAAGGACCCAATATAATGCAGCGGTAGCCGAGTTGGGACGGACGGGGCAACACTCGTTCGAGGCCGAGGGAAACGCGGGTTCGATCCAACCGCCTGAGTTTGAATAAATTTATGTACAGTTTATTCTGAATATCGCTTGCCTCACATTGTGCATGGCAACAGGCTTGTTGTTACTTGGGGACCTAACATATCTGGCGAAATGTGGGTGTCTAACACCTCTGCCCACCCCTTCGGGAAAAGAGGCGTGGTGATCATGTTATGTAAAAAATATATTTTTTCGAATATTTTGATCAAATAAAGTTGAATTCTTCACAGCAGTGTTTTTATACCAATATTACAATTTCTGCATGTTTTTTCTGTTAATACATATACACAATAAGATAATAATGTGGATAATCATATACACCCTTTGGTATGTACCGAAGTATATTTTTAGTTGTAAAATTCTCCCATGTAGGGAAGGCAAAGGGAACGAAGCCCATACAGCAAAGTCTTCAGTATATATTTCTTCAGTAGTTAGCATTGAAATGCTTGTGTAATGCATTTCAATGCATCTTGGGAGAGTTTGACGTCAAACGATCGATGGCAGACACTGTGGTGCTATTTGGATGAGGTGGATTACCACGATAAAAAACTCATCACTTTTCACACCACTTGACGTTTATTTCGATAATCCTCCACACTGCACATCATCACAGACACTTATTACACAAAACTACACTGATTTTACGTAACAATATCCACTCCGAAACAATATTACAATTATCGAAATAAAAATCACGTCCGCCATTAGTCAAATGCCGCCAAACTCTCCGTATATTTTTATTTACTATTCTTGAGCGGTAGCAGAGGAGATGCCAGTTATAGTGCCATGCAAACTTCCTGAACAATATATGTGTCCGCGCACTGTATTCCAATTTAAAATGTACTAAAAACGGTACCCGCGCTGTCAAGGTCATTGTTTAGCTTGCCGGGAATAGTAACTTTGTAACTATATTGTTCATTTTTGTTCAGAACAGGATGGCTTGTCTTATTTGCATAAACCTTTTTTTTTAACGGAGGTGGAAACGCGAGTACGCAAATTGCTAAGAAATGCGCCTATTGGTACGTTTACCATCAGATTGTAAATATGGGAATGTCCACATTATTTTCTCGTTATATCAAAAAGTATACAGATCAAACAATCCTAGCCAAGCCCTGCCGACACCTTTAAGAAAAAAAAATTAATTCTAAAACAATTTACAATCTTCAAGTATTTTTCTACAATTAATTTCATATCTTATTCAATGTGATTTCTGTGTAGGCACTAGGTTTTATGATTAGGTGAAACATTTTTTTTATTTTAAAATAAATCTGTTGATATAAATTTATATTAGGATAATGTGCAAGATATAGACATTATAATTGTGTACATACATCTGATTAATAGTACAGTAATGGACTGATAAATATTTGATCTTTGTAACGACTTAATGCTCACGTAATAAAGCTTATAATTGCGGAGCAAAGGGAAGTAGATAAATATTAGAGTTTATGTTCATAAAGAACATCCAGTTCTTTATTTAAATATATTTAAAAAAAGTAAATATTGAATAAGATTAAAAATATTAAGATGCTAATCAATCACAAACTATAAAAAATGTTCATTATTTCATAACAATATTGCTAAGGTTGTTAATAGCAACGACTTTTACTATTTTCCTTTGATGTTTAGCGAATTTAAACATATTAGTTGAAATATATTTCTTATAGTAAAACTATAATGTTGAAATCTACAAGGAACGTTATTTACCAATAAGATTAATATTGATTACACTAATTTTCCAATGAAAGCTTATACTTGCGTAAATACAGAATAGGTTAAAATTTCCGATAAACTTTTAAGTCCTATCAGAAAAATACGCGAGTTTTATTAAAAAAATAAATATCCTCACTACTAAAACATTTGTTACACTTCTTGCACTAAAACCATAATCTCTGGTTTCAAATAGACGTCTTTGTTCGGGCTGTTATTAATTTCTTCTTGTACCGAACTGTGCCAGGCGAAATTGAGCACTGTGGCTGGTACTAATCGCAGATCTATAAGGGTTTTATTCGCGTCTTCCTCCATGAGCAGCTTATGCCCAGTCGGCGTGTTCAGAACGAAAGGTAGACCGTTGTGTTCTAAGTTTTCTTGAACGAATTCGTGTATTTCGTTGTAGCGTTCGTACACTGAGAATGTTCCCTGCAACAAAGGAGCTTTTTTATCAATACCGGCTTTTATTCAATATTTATCAGGTTTAAAAGAAAATAAAATAAAATTAAAAATCTAAGTTAATGCAGACACAATTTTCCACAAAAACATTAGTCATTTTACTAAATTGTTTATAATAAAATAGTGACAACACGAAGGTTTTTAAAAAAAGTAATCAATTCCCTAAATACTGTCGATATCGAATGGTCAATCTTCATGTTCTTTTGCTGAGGTAAAATAGACTTTAAGTTGAGGCCATAGCTCTTACCTTTAATAAAGGTTAAACTAACAATATATTTTATTGTTACAATTTAAAATTAAATAAGAATTATAATTAAATTTACCTGAAGTAGAATACCGTCTGGGAAACGTATTCTGATGATCGCAAACTTGTATTTCCGCATCTCTCTAATTTCGTCCTTTTCTCGCATCGCTTTTGTACGAAGCATTTGGCTTCTTTCTATGGCTTCAGCCCTGGTAAAAATTTATAAACGATAGAAATGAATCTATATTATAATTATTCTGAAAACATTTAACTTTAACATTTGACGACCTCCGTGGTCGAGTGGTCTGTACGCCGGTCTCAAGGCGTCGCCATCTCGAGAGGTCCTGGGTTCGATCCCCAGTGGAGGCAAGAGTTTTGGGTGATGAATTTTCAGGCATTTGTTCTCCAGTCTTGGATGTTTATATATATTCATATATATTCAGGATATTTATATGTATTTATCTATTAAATATATTTATCCGTCGTCTAGTATCCGTAACACAAGCAGCATTTAGTTGCTTAAAATGGGACTAGTTGATAGGTGTGAATGTCTGAGGATATTTATTTTAATGTTTATTTATTTAACTAAATGTGTGTATATAAATCACCTCCAGATAGCCATTATGCAACAGATATTCAAAGATAGAACAATTCGTATCTGTAAGTTATTTATAGGGAACTTATCTGCTGGCTAAACTGGCGCTAAATGCTCAATATTAGTAATACCAGTACACCTAGTGTAAATTATCACTGTAAAAAACTTTTAGTTGCGATTGACATTTCATTGCAACTACAAGTGAGATTTTTTTTTACAATGAAAACTTACACTAACAGGTAGGTACAAAGATACGAAATATGGAAAAGGGAAGGACCTTATCAGATGGAAAGAAAAAATACCTGCCTACTCCTATAAGAGAATGGCGTGATTTCAAATCTATACATATTAGGTCCTTACCTATGAAATTGGTGTTTTGTATGGAGATTTTGGGGAATTCTGCATTTTCCATAAAAAAAATTTTTTCAGTTTTCTTCACAACGACAAATCCAAAGATAATAATATTTGGCATCTATCATTAGAGAAGCTTTAGTAATATGTGTAATATCACATTTACTAAAAATTATTTATCGTTTTTAAGTGAATGCAAATAAAATGATGTATTCGGGAGGCACTTAAAAAGAGTTGTCTCCGTGTCCAATTTTAACACAATTAAACTTACAACAAATTATCAAAACAAATCAAAAGAGTTCAAAAATATAGTCTATTTTTAAACGAGGTAATTATTTTTTAGGAATACTCTGAATCTTAATAGTTACAGACAAAATACTAAGAGAGAAAAATACACCAATTTCATAGGTAAGGACCCAATAAATAAATATCTTCAAACATACTCGTGCCCATGCTTGTTGATTTGTAGAAATAGCGTAATCAATGAAATTTTCTTTGGGACTGTATCATATGGCAAGTGGTGAAGATGGCTATTGAATGTATGACCTGGTTGTATATACTACTTTTCAATTTTACCAATACTACCAACTCATCTCTTCCCTTGGGTGTGGTAAAAAGCGACTAATGGACATAAACTGCACAACCATCCAATAGCTTATAGCGGCGACGGGCTCACCACCTGTCACGCTGAGTGCAGTCACTGCTTGAAGCGCGGACTATGGCAGTGGACTGCTTTTGCGGTGCTTTTGCATAGTCTCTGACTAACTCTTAGGGGAAAATAGTCGTGACTTTATGTATGTATGTAATAAACGGAACCTCATTTTTATTATCTTTATGTAATATTTTAGACTACCTATATTGGTAATGGAAAATGTGGTAAACTGCAGAATATATATCTAAGATATTTATGTATTTTTTTCCTTCTAAAACTAATGACTTTGTAGTTTGATATAAAAAAACAATGTTGATGTTAAGAGAGGGTTGAAACTTGCTGAGTTTCCCGCCCGTTTTCTTGCCCGTTCTTCTCAGATCAGGCCTCCTGGTAGTTTTGTGAACGGATGGCGTAGTTTATCGCTTTCACAAAATTTTGTAAAATGCTTTTGACGTTCATGAGCAAATGTTAAGACGCATCTAAATCGAATAAACGATATTGAATTTTGAATACCTCATTTGGTGCTCTCTCTTTATCTCCTCAGGCGTGAGCGCGTAGAAAGATGAGGGTAGTTGCATCTTGTTAGCCGCTTGTGAAGGCAGCAATACTTGGAGGTTTCTGTCCAACTCTAGCTGTATTGGCTCCGCGGAACGAAGGGCGTCTATTAGCGTCTGGCAACACACAAATTAAAAATCGGTATGTTTTTGACACCATTCAACTATGGGTGTAATTTAAACGGTTAGAAAAAAATTCGAATCTTGGTCAGCAAAAAAATACAATTGGCCAGCTAAAATAACTTATTAGGCAGCAATTCAAATTTCCAATAAAAAAAATCAAAATAAAATAAAAAATAATTTTATTTAATAGGCTAAACTTAGCACTTAAAATCGTCAACATTAAATTCTTAGGTCCTTACCTATGAAATTGGTGTTTTGTATGGTAATTTTGGAGAAGTCTGCATTTTCCATACTAACATTATTTCAGATTTCTTCACAATGACAAATCCAGAGATAATAATTTTTGGCACGTATCATTAGACAAGCTTTAGCAATATGTGTGATATCCCTCTTCATAAAAATTGTTTATCGTTTTTAAGTAAATGCCAACCAAATGATGTATTCGGGAGGAACTTAAAAAGAGTTGTCTTCGTTTCTAATTTTAACACAATTAAACTTACAACAAATTATCAAAACAAATCAAAAAAGCTCAATAGTGTGGTCTAATTTTAGAGGAGGGTATTATTTTTTAAGAATATTCTGAAACATAATAGTTACAGACAAAATACTAAGAGAGAAAACAAACGCCAATTTCATAGGTAATGACCCAATATATTGTCGTCCAAATAATTATATTGCTGACAAAATACTTATTTGCTGAACAAATGATTTTCCGGCTGACCTGTTTGTTGCTAACCAAATAATTAAATGACTGCCCAATCAATTACTTCCGTTCAAGTATGGTGGACATGATTTTTATTTCAATGATTATAATATTGTTTCAGAGTGGGTCTTGTTGCGTAAAATCAGTGTAGTTATGTGTAATAAGTGTCTGTGATGACGAGGAATGTGGAGGATCGTTAAAATAATTGTCGAAGTAGTGTGGAAAACGACTAGATTTTCATCGAAGTCACACCAGTGTCTGCCATCGATCCTTTGACGTCAAACTCTCCCAAGATGTGTTGAAATTACACTTGCATTCCAATGTATTAGGTTGGGGAAAAAGTCTTTTCGCATTATAGTATGTATAAACTTGTAATAAAATCTCTTTGGCTATACTATTTGTATCTGGCTGGTTTTAGTATCATTGAAAGTTTAAATTTTAAAGAACATAATTCCAAATTCAAATTAGGAAAATGTGTGATTTTCGTTTGTTTTTCGTACGGCCAAGATGAGTGAATCTAATGAAGAAATTCGATACATTTTAAAATTTTACTACAAAAAAGGTAAAAATGCAACGCAAGCCGCGAAAAAAAATTGCGATGTTTATGGACCTAGTGCAGTGTCTGTGAGAGTAGCACAAATTTGGTTTAAGCGTTTTCAATCCGGAAATTTTGATGTCAAAGATGCACGTCGCTCTGGTCGCCCTATTACAGATAAAATGGATGCCATTTTTGAAAAAGTGGAGCAAGATCGGCATGTCAGTAGTTACGACGTAGCTGAAGAACTGGGAATTGACCACAAAACTGTTTTGGCGCATTTGAAAAAAACTGGGTACACAAAAAAGCTCGATATTTGGGTACCTCACGAGCTCACTGAAAGAAACCTAATGAACCGTGTACTCATTTGTGATTCTTTATTACGACGTAATGAAACCGATCCATTTTTGAAGAAGCTGATAACTGGTGATGAAAAGTGGATCACGTACGACAAGAACGTGCGAAAAAGGTCGTGGTCAAAGGCCGGTCAGGCTTCACAGACTGTGGCGAAACCCGGGTTAACTCGCAACAAGGTGATGCTGTGTGTGTTGTGGGATTGGAAGGGCATTATTCATTATGAGCTGTTACCACCAGGCAGTACCATTGATTCTGAACTCTACTGCGAACAACTGATGAGAATAAAGCAAGAAGTTGAGAGAAAGCGGCCGGAATTAATCAACAGAAGGGCTGTGGTTTTTCATCATGATAACGCTAGACCTCACACATCTTTAGCCACTCAGCAAAAATTAAGAGTTTGGCTGGGAGGTGTTAATGCATCCGCCGTATAGTCCTGACCTTGCACCTTCAGATTTCCACCTGTTTCGGTCTCTTCAGAATTCTTTAGGCAGTGTCAGGTTAACATCACGAGAGGACTGCCAAAACCACTTGTCGCGGTATTTTGACCAGAAGTCCCAAAATTTCTATAGCAATGGGATCATGTCCCTACCTACAAGATGGCAAAAAGTTATCGAACAAAATGGTACCTACATACTTTAGTTAAATGTAAATTAACTATATTAAAAAATGTTTTGAATTTTCTTAAAAAATGCGAAGAAACTTTTTCCCCAACCTATTATATATTGAAGACATATTATTACGAACGACATGGCTGCATGGGCTAAGTTCCCTATGCCGTCCCTTTGTCAAAAACATGCTTCAAAGGGAGAATTCGACAACAAAAAATAGGTAAATTAAGGAGTTTTTGGCGGCATTCAACTATGGTGGACGTGATTTTTATTTCGATGATTGTAATATTGTTTCGGAGTGGATATTGTTACGTTATATCAGTGTAGTTTTGTGTAACAAGTGTCAAATCATCACAGATGATGTGATGATGTGCAATGTGGAGGATTATCGAAATAAGCGTCAAGTGGTGTGAAAAGTGATGAGATTTTATCGTGGTAATCCACCTCATCCAAGTAGCACCACAGTATCTGCCATCGATTGTTTGACGTCAAACTCTCCCAAGATGCATTGAAATGCATTACACTAGCATTTCAATGCAAATGCTGAAGACATTAAAATACCGAAGACTTGGCTGTATGGGCTTTGTTCCCTTTGCCTTCCCTACATGGGAGAATTTAAGAAAAAAAAGGCAACTTAAGAATCAGAACTACCGAAAGAATTTAAAAGATACTTGTAGATACTTACAGGTAATGTATCCGGTGATTCAATATTATCGTTGCTGAAGACCAAATAGTCCTCTTCATTCCCATCGGGGTTTGGCAACTTGGTTTGTAGGAAGCCAGCGGCCAACAAAAGTTCCATTGCTCCTTCTATTGGCTGGACTCTGTCACAGAATGCTCTGGAATGTTCAATGAATACATATATCTTCTAGCTTCTATCGCCAGATGTATTACCTTTTGCTTGTTCAATAGAAGGCAAGCACTCGAAAGTGGTACCCTTTGGCTTTCGATGTCGAAAACAAAGCTACCTTTGAAACAAGGCGCTTTGTCAATATTAGCGACTCTTTGCTGTTATTGCGCTGTTCTCTGGCCATTTCCTCTCTGTTTCTGTTTTTTCAAACTAACTATCTGTCTATTTTGTCATTGTTTTGGTCTCCAATTTTCATTACTAATTAATAATATAATACATAAAATATATCATATACCTATAAATTGTTATAATTGACCTAAAGGAATTTAAGTATCGTACAATAAATTTCAACAATAATTATATCTAAGTTTTTATATTCAGTGATTTGTGTTATTTACCTTTTATAAATTGTTTCAGTGTGTCTTAGTTTTTTAATATATAAATATACTAATAAAAGAATAAATAATACTAATATACTAATCGAGATAAGTCGTCCTTTGCATACTTTTTTTTACTGTAATTTTGTTTATTGGTGCAATAAAGAGTTTAATAATATACAAAAAAATAATGACGAAAAAGATCTTCTTTGTCGTCAATTCATTAACATTTCCCCCATCGGGCATCGAACCCAGAAAATCTCGAGATGGCGACGCCTGGCAACCGGCGTACAGACAACTCGACCACGGAGGTCGTCTAATTATTTATAATTCGACGACGACGAGTAGTAATCTTACCTATTTGACATCCTAATCTTTTGATATTTTTCTTCATTGGGATTGTTGATAATATTCTCCAAATATTTGCATAATGTCTCCACACAAGTATCAATCTGTAAAAATAATATTTGTACTTGTATTTTACATTTATTCCTACTTGGACTCCAATGGAGTTAAAAAAGGGTGGGTATTTTTAATCATTACTATCTACATTAATGTATAATATAGGTGTGCTAAATTAATTACTACATACAAAATGGCGAGAAGAAAATCGAGTAAATATCAAAGTACACGCGTCTTATAAGACGTTATTCAACACTTATCTTCGTACACGATTTTAATCGCGTTTGCCTATGACTCGCGGTATGAATGTCCAATACGACCAACTCAGCATACATGTATCATAATATACTAATTATATACCTTTTCCCTATTATTGTTGCATGACTGTATGATCAGACACGCCGTCAGGCCCCTCTCTTCCTCCAGCTGTTCATAGAGAAACTTCTTTATATTTTCCTTCCATTCATCGCGCGGTAGAATGTCGTTGCTAATTAGTGGGCATCTGGAAATATAAAAAAAATAAGCACAGAAATAATGGTTCAATTCATTTATAATTCATAATTCATAGTGATTTTGACCACCAATAAGTATGTTAGTGTTATAAATATTATATATTTTTTTAAATAAAATAATATTATTATGAATTTATTAAGTTTTCATTAGTTAGTTATTTCTTTTTTTTGAGATTTACAGAGAAGATACTCTCTATACAGAAATATACATGTGGTGATTTGTAAGGTTACATTATTGTAAGGTTATACTAATTACTCATATAATGATCTTATAAAATAAACAAACCAGACAACTAACCCAATTAAAGAATTGGATTGGATACACTTGTGCACATAATGATTAATCATCTGATTTCATTATAAAATATGTATAAAATATAAGAAACACATGGACCTACTAAACAAATATTACTACATGACTAGAATAAAAACGTTCTTATGAATCTCTAATGAGATTTGAACCTGTACTTCTGTCCTTTTCCCACTTTAAGTGGTCAACACTGTGTTCCTCATTGACTGTTATAGCATTCACATCTTCATAAATATCAATCAATCAATATCTTCTTTGTGTTTTCTATTTATCTTGCTCCATCCACATCCATCTTTCAGCTATTATCTTCTTCTCATATGATGAGGAACACATTCAACCTACCACTCTCTTTGTCTTCCCTTTATTCAAGATATGAACCTATTGTGTTATTAGTATAAAAGTAGTACCTACCTAAAGAATACTCCACTGGCAGCATAGTTTCTCGGCAGCTCTACTCCGCTAGGTCGTTGCTCCGGCTCAATGTCAGGAGCTGACGATGATGATGCTACCACCTTTTCGTTCTCCAGTTCTTTTCTGACTTGTGCCTAAATGTACAATGTCCAGAAAGTATATTTCTAGTGTCTATTATAATTCTTGTGTGTTCCTATTATAATAAAATCATCACTAAAGCAGAAATAGTACCTATTAAAATTAAAAATGTTCTACAGAATGTACAGCTAATATTAGATGAAATTGTTAACTTGTTTAACTCGATTTTGGACATTCAAATCAAAAAGTGTAAATAAATTAAGTTTGATGATAAATTTCTCCTGATATTTATTGGCAACTTGAACACAAGATACATAACCTAGTATAGATCATGTTATACCTGTATAGCAGCTAACGAAGTGTTGAAAGCTGGATTTTCTCTTTTCTTCTGTAATCTAGCCAAAGCTGCATCTGCAGCTATCTTACTTTCCTCAGAAAGCCCTGTACGTCTAATTGTAGGAACCTCTCTTTTTGAACTCGTAGAACTCTGATTGCTTATAGTAGAATCACTTAACTTGTGTCCGGGCCCAGCTCGTTTAAATTTCGCCTCCGTTTTGAACCCACGAAATAAGTCTTTTATCTTACCCATATTATATTCTTGGGGTGTGCTCTTTTGGCAGTTTCAGCTTTGAAACACTTTCTTTTAATTGTTCTATAGTAGCAGATGTGGCTGTAAAAATATGTTGATTTATGTAGTGTTTATGTTTTGATCAACTAGTACTTTATTGTCTCTAGATATTATTTGCAGTAACACGTATGAACTATTGTTATTTTAATATTGACGCTACAGCATAATTTCTGGGGTTTTCCCAGTCTTTAGCAACTGAAAGTGTTTGATCACAATGAGTAAGAGATAGGATACATGTTTGTTTTGTTAATCAAGGTCACATTACTCACCGGGTTTCATAAAACGTTCCGATATACGTCTCCCGTACACACGCCACGAAATTAAAATCAATAACAAAGTGAACAGCAGAATAAGGAAGAATGTCTTCAGAAGTAGAAACTGGAACTCATTAAAATAGAGAACACTAGCTATTTCGTCATAAAACGATAATTCTGATAGGTTTACTACCGACTTTGGTAGATTTTCGATAGGTATAGCGGTAACGCAAGATTCTATGAATTCTAGAGCTAACGTCAGAGTTTCCCCAATTTGAAGGTACAAAGCCTCGTACAGAGTGGAGTTGAACACTGCGTTGTCGAATAAAGACATCACATTAGAAAATTTTACGATTCAAAGCGCACAACTTGTGAAATAAAATCAATCATGCTGAATGAAAACGGGATTTGCAATGTCAGTGATGTGATGTCACCAAAATGACAACTGAATGTCACTTGATTTTGACATTTTACTTTTTTGTTCTTTCCATAGCTAGTAAATATGTTTCTTGGGGTTATGTGTAATTTTTACTGCAGGATATTTTTTATTGCTATTATTCTTGAAGGAAATAATATTAATTTCTAATCTTATTATTTTACAGTAAATATTATCATTCAAATCAAATAGTTATAATAATGACTAGTAAAGAATAATTCAAAGATATTAGGTAGTGGCATATAACTTTGGTATAGTCAAAACTGCATCTTCGTACAACTTTGGTGTTGACCGTTTCGTGGAGGCAATAGCTGCCAATAGCTGCGCTTGGGGTACTGACGTGGCACCAATGAGCATGGCGGAATGCGACTGGAGAGCCAATTGGCGTCGCCGATTATGGATGAGATAGACTTCAGCTAATGTACATTTATCATACTCTTGTATATAGGTATATCTCAAAACATATTAATATAAAAAGTAAAAACCCCGAGCCTTCTCTACATTACACGAAAAAGGAACACTTATCCCGCTCCTAAAAACATTCATCACAATATTATTTGGGTGAGTAACAAAGCCGGCACAGTTCGTTAGACCCAGACTTGGCATCTTGTCTCTAATTGCTCCTAGTTTTAAGCGCCACTTTATTAAGGCCAGTTTAACTTCAAACAAACCTTACTTTTTCTTACAAATTGGTTGCCTTTATGATTTATGTTGATATAAAATTAAAACGCTTAGCAGCTTTTGCAGCGAAACAAAAGCTTATAGGCTTAAAGAAAATGTTAAATTAAGTCCTCTGTTATAGGTATACCCACTTGCAAACTTTCCGATTCCTTTAGGTACCTACTCAGTACCTAAAGGAGAGACTTATCGTGAGAACAATCTTTTTGTAGCGCAATCAGCGCGAAACAGAAAATTGATTAAGGATTTTCACTGAAACCCTTTTTACTGTACTGTAGTGATCATCATGTTTAAGTATTAAATATAATTATTAATATTCCACATTATGAATATTGAGTCCTTTTTTTTCAAGGACAAAATCCATTTACGGACCTAGGATAACGCGGTAGGCGTGTTTGGGACGCGCTCGGCAGTCGAGAATATCTACTAAAACTTCCCGAGATACCCTCTTTACCCTTGTGTGGGGGCGACCCAGGGTCTGCCGAAGCAGTCACCGGGCCGTTCCCAGGGCTTCCCGACCTAGTCAGACACTAGGTCAGGTTTTGCGCCAATGGGGGATTCTCGGGCTTATTGGGGTGATCCCCAGAATGAGTGCGTGCATGGAAGCTATCCAACGCTGCGGCTGCTCGCAGGACCTAAGTGCTAGTACTAGATTGCCCGAATTAATCATTTACTGGTTTAATAACTTCATTGGCCAGATACTAAAGTTAGTAACAAAACATTTGTAGCTTTTTTTGATTGACTTTACCATTTAACTGCTACTCAGTCTATTAGAAACTGTCTCCTTAATTACTTTTGGGAAGTAATTAATTGGGCAGCCATTTAATTATTTGGTCAGCAAACAAATATTTTCTCAGCAATATAATCATTTGGGTAGAAAGATAATTATTTGTTCAGCAAAATAACTATTTTTACGGACAATGTATTTAGGCTCAGATATTTTTATTATATTTTTTTTGTGTGGTCTGACTGAGGCATCTTTCATTTAGAACCTTATCCAATACGCAAGGTTGTACACTGGGCCTTATCGTTTTCGACGGAATTTTGTCCTGTCTCTTATTGCTGGCCCAAATAAATAATTGAATGTTGAAAATTTTGTAGACTCTGTCATGTTTTTAACTGTACTTAAATCCAATCCATGCTTACCAACTAGAAAACGAACATTTTACAGAAAATAAAGAGAAGTTAATATATTTTAACGTACTACAGTCACGTGCAAACATATTTATACACTTTTGTCAGTTAGACTCTTATTGGAAGGGAATAAAGACTTCTCACCTGTCAAATGTGTATTCATATTTATGCACGTGACTATACCTGCTCAATTGCTTACTCATTTACATACTGAGGTTTATAATAAAGATATGATAGAAAGATAAGCCGAACAACAGATTTGATAAGATTAACATAAATCCTCATCTTAGAGTGTCTTGTATAAGGAAATTATTATGACAGTCCATGTGATCGTCATCTCGGGGGAGAAATGGTGGAGCACAAATTAATTTAAGGTAGGTTTGGAATTGTTTATTTCATATTACATGCCTGTGAATTTACACACACACACTTTTGCCAGTCGTTGGTCCCTCATAATAGCACAAGACTATTACCGGGCATTAGCGCATGCGTACTGTTGGAACTGCCTTCCTCGTGGACACAAATACATGAGGAGTATAGGCAGTAACACCACTTCGTTGGCCCAATGCGGGTTGGTGGGTAGAAACGGTTGCAATTGCGATCGGGACCAACGTTTTAATGTGCCCTCTGAAGCAGGAGTGCCAGATTGCAAAGTTTTAGGCCCGTATTACAGAACCAAACTCAAGCGTAGATCTCTGCTTGAGCGCAGTTAAAAAGGGATGGCGATATGTGGGATCTATAGCGCCATCCCTCTCTAACCGTGCTCAAGCAGAGATCTACGCTTGAGTTTGGTTCCGTAATACGGGCCTTAGTCACCCATCCACGGCCTGATCATGGCGAAGCTATGTTTTTGATATCAAAAGCCAAAGCGAACGAACTGCTACACCGAGATCCTGTAAGTTATCAGACGATGAAGGCGTGATGAAATACCAAATAGGACAAATCAGGAATGAACGCCACCTGTCACGCTGAGTGCAGTCATTGCTTGGTGAAGCGCGAACTATGGTAGTGGACTGCTTTTGCGGTGCTTTTGCCTAGTCTCTGACTAACCCTTAGGGGATAATAGTCGTGATGTATGTAGGATTTAACGGAGTGTACCTATATAAAGTTACAAGAAAAGGTGCCAGTCCCGCACTCCGCAGAAACGTGGTCACCGTCCTCAAGTTATTAATTTTATTGATAGCTTGCTATTGACGGCTCATTTCCCATCAAACACTCCTTAAAATAGTTTTAATTAAGAACAGTTTGTAAACTTTTCGTTATAAGTGCTTTACAGGGACTGTAAATATGAGGGCCAAGGTAATTAGTAAATACAGAGATAAATACATATAATTATTCAGAATATATGCGATACATAATTATATAAGCATCCGAGACTGGAGAACAAAATGTCTGTACCGTCACACAAACATCTGCCTCCACCGGAAATCGAACCCAGAATCCGACGATTGGTAAATACTTGAGACCGGCGTACAGACTACTCGACCATGGAGGCTGTGAAATTATAAATTGCCTATTGTTTTTGTGTTTTAATAGCGTTTGGTATTAAACTAGACTTTTTTTTTATACCACCAGGGTGGCAAACAAAAAATTTAACGATTTGTCAAAATAATGATTCAATCACTTTTGCGAATAAACTTATGACTTGACACTTATGTAGAAATTCTCCGAACTATCATTAGGAGAACAAGTACATAAGTAGATATAGATATATGGTAGAAGTGTGTAGGCGCTGCCGTCGGTAAGATATAGATCAGAACTGTAGACATATATTATTATGTCGGGAATACTTACTGTAAGAATATCACTATGAGCTACTAAAAGAGGTTACGTACCTACGTACTCGTAATAGGCAAATTAAAAAAGTTTCCTAGAAAATATTTTAATGTACTTTTAATATAAGACGACACAAAACCATATTTTAAATTTAAAATCTTGTTTCTTTCGTGAGGTCACGCAAAGGGGTTGACCTTTATTTTATTGCTAAGATAGATATTTAGGGTGGGTTATAAAGATATTTCTCAGTAATTTAGTGCTCATATTTCTTTGTATTTGCAATCATGAGATTAAGATAAGATTTAAATAAGATTTTTTTTTGTACATCAAAAAAAAATCGTGTTTATTTTTATCAATTGGTAAACGAACAGCCAACAGGTGATATGATATATAATTTGTGTTTATTTATTTTTTTCGTAACCTTTAGAGAATTCTATAGACAATAATATTTTCTCAAGGGCTTAATCTTGAAATAGAAAGATGATTGAGATAAAATTAATAAACATTATCATTGTGGTTTTATCAACTCTGCTATCCTTCGTACACAATATTGAATCTTGAGACATCACACGAGGATGGAACAGTAAACTTATCTTGTTGCCGCAGTCAATTTTTGATTGCGCAGAACACGTGTGTTGGTTTTGATATATTTGTACAGAAAACTTAAATAAATGAGAAATTTAAGTCTTATTTAAAGATATTTCGTTTCATTTCTTATATAATTTGGTAAAGTTACTAGATTACTCCATTAGGTAAAAATACACACACATTACTCAGTGACGTTAGGGTAAATACAATTTTAAGTCATCTAGGTATTACAAATTTTGATAGTCTATAAAAAATGTTGATGATATTTATCAACACTGAGCAGCAACTTAGGTTACTTAGAAAAATTTCAATATCTTCAAAAGTACTGGACCTAGCTTTATGAATTATAGATTAAATTAAAGAATATTTAATGCCGCATAAAATGACATATAAAACATTTCCAGTAATTTTAGAAAATTTAATAAAAAAACTAAAAATGTAAAATAATGGTCGTTTTTCAATTTTGTATCAAAAATTTCAAATACGGGAAATAACTTCCCGTAAGTTTTAGTTTTCAACTTAAAAAGGCTATCAATGTGGTGTCTCTGGCTTGCAAATTATAACTTCTTTAGTTATCATTGACTGTTCAACCTCTGTAGAATGTACAGGATTCAATGCTCGAAGATAGATATGGTCAGCAAAATACAGCGAAATCTCTAGGTGTGACACTTTTTACAGTTTAATGAGAATTATTGTGTTTCCATGAACACCACCACAATCTTGGAAGATCAGAAACAAGCCGAACGAGGTTCATGACCACGTGGAAGGATCGCTATAGTATATGGTGTCAACAGTTTTGAGAAATCGCTTTCTTATCGTCGTTGATGTAAAAAATCACCATTTTCGAGATGAAGGCAACAATCTAAGTACGGATAGGGCGGCGTCTAGTTGAAGCAAATTTAAGGAAAGTAGAACATGCAAATGGCCTAAAAGTAGAAATACACCACAGAAACTTTATGTGAAAAACGACCATTATTTATATACCATTACTTATATTATATTATTTCATTAAGATTTTAATTCATTAAGCTAGGTCAAGTACTTTGGAAGATAATAAAGATTTTCTAACCGACCCGTATTTTTGCTGTTCAGTGTATAAGTCCGATTTTTTTTTACCTATTATAACATTTACGAACTTATTTACGTTGCAATTAAAATACATTAAAAAGATTAGGTATATTAATGAATTCGAAAGTAATAAGAAGCGTGAGAAACTTACTAAACCCTTTATCAAAACTAATTTTTTATATACCTACTAACTTCGATCAATAAATTAATGTTGATTGAAGATTAAAAGTTATAATAATGATAAAGTAAGTACTATAATTTAAGTGAACCTACTGCATCAGTATATAACTATTGTATCACGCAAATATCACGCCATATACCTAGACTGTGCAATACAACAGTCTTAAATTAAGAGAATTTGAAGACGTACGGGCTTAAACGAGTCCAGTCTCGTACGGAGATTGCGTGGGCACAGATCCTGTAGGCAACTAAAGGCAAATTAACTAATAAAAATAAAATACGAGCCGAGAACTGGTCAAAATAGCAGTTCGCATGCAGACTCTTTGCAGTCGCGCGCCATTTTGTGACGCAAAACGAGTTCTATTTTTAAATTTTCCCGCGATACTTATCACCGTGGATAAGAAAGCCTCCAGGTTCTTAGTGCATCGGGTGTGGCCTCTTTGCGCATGATTTTTTTCTAAAAATGACCATAGAAGTTTGAATTTGAACATTACAGACATTGACGTAATTAGTTCGTCACAGTGGATCCTTTTGTGAAAAGAAAGATGAAAATTTTTAAGAAAAAGCTTCGTTTCTCTATAGCGTCGACTTACGCGTAGAACTTTGAATAAATTGTTGAGTTTTTGTTAAATTATTTTTAAAACGTTAATCACTTTATCTCACATATCAGCAGCGAAGGTTATTATGAGAGACGGGATTAAGGTAAGTCGTAAAATATCTAACATTGCTTGTAAGTACAACTCATTACAATCGCATAAATAATATTATAAAATATTTTAAGAATTACATTTTTGGTCTATAAACATTTTATCAAGGTAAGTTTAATGAGACGATAATTATAATTGTACTGTAACAGAGTACTATAGTATACTATTTATTTTGTATATTTCATAAAATATAAAACGCAGCCGATTAAGGATATACCTACTCTAGACTCTATTAAAACATAGAATTTCTTACCAAGGACTAGGAGTTTTCTTAACAAATTAGGTAGGTACAGTCACGTGCAAAAATATGTATACACCTACGACAATTAGTGACTCTTATTGATACCGGGCTTCCCCGAATGGGGTCTCACCTGGGGGGCTGACCGCGCCGAGGGCTGCGGAGCTCGCACCGTCGAGTGAGGGAAAAAATAGGGACTCGACCGGGGGGACTAATGACCGGGGGTAAGGTGACCCCCAAGAAGCAGCTCGGGCGAAGAGGTATGCCTCGCAGGCCCATACCTCAGACAGACATCATCTGAGAGGACCCCGCTAGCTAGACTCTTATTATATAGGAATAAAGAGTGTCCCCTATCAAATTTGTATGCATATTTTTGGACGTGACTGTACTAACTCTGTCCTGATTCATCACCCTAATCTGATTAATCTTTTGCATACCTACATAAGATTATTACAATCATAAGATATCTTTATCAAATCGAATTGTTAAGAGTTTGTTTGATAGAGTAAGTTTACATAATATTTCAGATTATTATCACAATATAAACTTATATTTCATAATATGGGGAAACCAAGAGAAAACGAAATAAAAATTTTGGTACCTTAAACAACTTAATACTTTGTAAGGGAAGATTTCTTAGAAGGGATAATCTAAGTGGTTGACATGAGCGATTTTATGGCAGCTGAACTGTTCTGTTGCACTAATCAGTAGGTACTATTTTTCTGTTTACATTGATAAAACCCTCGAGTTAAAATCAACTTATACCAAGAAAGGATGTCTACAAAATTAGCGGGAATCTTCTAAGCTAAGCAACTGATTGTGGCTCAAACAAAAGCAACCTACTTTCAATTCTAAATATATCTGAATAAGGTCCTTTATTATAAAATTGATAGTCTGTTTTGTATTTGTCCATTCTTACATGGAATTTCGTGACTATAATCTTAACATATAATAAAGCTGTAGAGGTCGAATGTCTGTACATTGTTTTCTGATGTATGTAATTTTCTTAAATTAAATAATTTTTTGTTTGTTTCTCTGTCTGTTTGTAAGGCCTAAAACAAATGGGCGCTTTGTAAAACAAAGCTACCTTCGCCATAGTCAGGCGTCTTGGATGGGTAATCAAAACTCTGTAATCTCGAACTCCGTGCTTCGGAAGGCATGTTAAACCGTTTGGTTCCGGCCGCTATTGCAACTGCTATTGCAAGCTGGACTTCTATGCTCTATATAATCCTTCTCAGCCTGTATACAGCCTGACTACAGGCATTCCTGAAACACACGAGGTGTATGGGCCGTAACACAACTACGCTGGCCCAATGCGGGTTGGTGGGTAGAAATGGTCGCAATACCGACCGAGACCAACGGCTTCACGCGCCTTCCGAAGCAAGGAGGAACTCGAGATCACAAGGTTTTGGTCACCCATCCACGGCCTGACCATGGCAAAGGTAGCTTGTTTTCGATATCGAAAGCCAAAACGTACTAACGATAACGACATCGTAACCGAGCTCTTCAATTATTTCTACTCTATAGTATTCTAATCTTCATTTAGGTGGTTATTATATAATTAAAACAACTGAGAATAACTAGCACATTTGCACAAGTGTGCTATAGAACAGAGTTGTCATTATACAAATTTATCACTGGTGTTGCCAAAATCCGACGAAAATGTCCTGGAGTTAGCTCCAAACCTAGCAATTTCTGTTGCCTGTATTACTCCATCCCTGTAAAGTGCCTATAAAAGACTTCAAATGTTTAACACCCGGTGCGTATTCTCTATTTGCCCTGACATGAATGTGTTTACAAAACTTTGCCTTAGGTCCAATATATTCTATGAGACCATGATTAAGGTAGCTAATTAAAATTACACGTTGTATTTACACAATCAATCAATCAGCTGTATAAACTATCGTATAAAATTTGATATAAGTCTCTATGAATCGAATGTTTGGTTTTTAAATCAACTTACATAAAGGTGGTTTTCGCTTACACTTGCATGGTCACTCATAACTGGAATAGAAACCTATAACTTATTAAATTTGCCTGTTGCTTGTTACATGCCTGAATCACTTAGACGTGTGGGGAGGCATGCCGCACTCTCAGCGAAAAGAGAAGATCTTCCACCGAGCCAGGTGTACGCTCGGAGACTTCGGTCCGACTCTTGGAATCTTCTATATTCCTTATTGCTGTAGTCAGTAGGTCTAGTATATGACTCCAATGTTATTATTCACTATCGGATCAACCATTACTCGGTTACTTGATAGAGTCGATGTTACATCACTGTCTTTTGTAATAAGAGAGGCTGGACAGAAAAAAATCAAAAAATCAATATCAACATATAATACATACAATCACGCCTGTAATCCTCGAACGGGTAGGCAGAGTCACAGTCCAAGGAGCACTGTGTTCCCTAAGACCACATTAAGTCATACAAAAATAGGGTTGGTCAGATGAAAGAGAAAGAGAAAGAGAAGAAAGAAAGAACGATCGAAGAAGAAGACGAGGAAGAAGTGATCGTGAAAGAGTAGTAACAAGTGGCTAGGTCATCGCCTACACAATCACATACCCAGTACTTAATACGCGTTGTACGACATGCTAGGCAAGAAAAGCAGTAGGTACATTATTTTTGTGTCCCGGACCAACACGGGACCAAAAAGCACACGGGACGAAATATGACATAGTATCAGAATATTTATCATCACATTACGCCATGTGTAATGTAGGCAACCAAATAATTTTAATTTGTGGTATTGAATTCTAATAGGCATAGGCAGCGGTAGCCGAGTTGGCACGGACGGAGCCTTCTCGTTTGAGAGGCCGCGGGAATCGCAGATTCGATCCCAGCGCCTCTACCACTGAGATCCCTTGCCTCACATTGTGCCCGGTGCATGGCAACGGGCTCACCACCTGGGAACTTAACATATCTGGAGAAATGTGGGTGACAACTAACACCTCTACATATACCTTCGGGGAAAAAGGTGCGATGATATGGCGTTGCTGTTTAATTCTAATAAATATTGCTATAGAGTTATTAACTCAGCTCCTGAAAATAACTTGTTTTATAATATCGCAATATTAGGTAATGAAATTACATTATATCGAAATTAATTTTAATAAATGACCTCTAGACAGGGTGGTTGGACTTCTGTTATTTCGTTTATATAATGCTGTTTTGGTTTATCAGTTTGCAAGCTTATAATGAGTTAAGGTAGCATAACTAATTACCTAAATTATTTCGTGCAATAATATCGCTTATAAGATTATGTTTTACATAGATAAATTCGTAGACTTATTCTTAATCTTGCTTGCTTTTTAATATGCCTGGGCATCGAAAGAGGCTCGCTATTAAGTAGGGCCTTGAGGCGATTTACACACTGAGCAGCACGATGGAGTATTGTGCGTAGATGCCTGTTCTAGTACACCTTTTTTTTAAAGAGGGGTGTCCAGAGCCTGTGAAGCTCTGGCACGTCACGCTGACCTGTGTAGATCTATTGTGACTGCCCCTACCTTCTTACAGCACTTCCCCAATTCCTACGCTGATCATATAGTCAAAGATGGCCCTGGGGGAGGAGGTTTTAATCTCTTCAGGAGAGACTAGATGGCCTCCGAAGTGCCGGCTTCTGTAGTGGTACAGAGGCTCACGTTCGCAAAGGATGTGTATGGGTGTTTCTTCCTTTGCGTGACAAAATCAGCAAGTTGTAGGCGGCAATTGTAACGAGGCGCTATACCTATATTAGCGACTCTTTACTGTTGCTGTGCTCTTTCCTGGCCATTTTCTCTTTGTTTCTGTTTTTGATTCACTGTCTGTCTATGCTATCTCCTCATTGTTTTGGTCTCCAACGTTCGATCCAAATAACGATGAATATTGTTTATTATGAATTATGATGATTAAGATATGATATGATTATAAATTATAATGGTTTTATGCCCAGATAATTATGAAGGCACTATTGTAAGAAGCCCTATTTTTATACTTATCTGTTAATTATTTGTGTTCCGTGTTTTTGTATTTAAATTTTAAAATTACCTTGTTCCAGAGTGCCTTATTTTTCTCTAAAATATACCCCAATAAGTGACGACTTAACTGTATTTTCGTTTATCCCCGGCTTCACCCCGCCACACTATCACCTATTCCGATGTTTGTTGAGCTTGCAGTGCCCGCTGAGGGTTCTAGTCAGTACTTTTAGTTGAGTTTTTCTCTAACACACCTACGCGCGGACTTGCGGGTGTATCGATTCCCAAACGTACTGACGAGCTATTACAGCTCAACAGGAGTAACCTGAGCGTGATGATTAGGACTTTGACTGGTCAGTGCAAGTTAAACAGACACCTTTACAACATGAGACTAAAGGACACTGACACTTGCAGATTCTGCAAACAAGAGCGTGAAACACCAATGCACCTCTTGTGCTACTGTGAACCGCTGATTCACAAAAGAAGCAGACACCTGGAGAAACACACCCTTGACCCAGATAAAATAAAAAAAATCCAAACTGGGATCATCTTTCTTGGACAGTGCCCAGTTGATGGAGCTACTGTAGGGCCTAAATGGAACTTACATATGAGGCTGGTCACAATAGATCTTATTAGGTCGCACTGATGCGAGGAGCTCGGTGGCGTGGTGGTCAGTGCGCCTTTGGCTTCGATCGAAAACAAAGCTACCTTCCCTTGGGCAGGGCGTGGATGGGTGACCAAGACTTTGTGATCTCGAGCTCCTCTGTGCTTCGGAAAGCCGTTGGTCCCGGTCGCATTTGTGAGCGTGTGTTACGGCTCATACTCCTCATGTGTTTCTCCATGAGGAAGGCCTGTCCCAGCAGTGGGACGTATATAGACTGATGACGAACGAACGATGCGAAACAGTCCCGACTAGCACGAATAAAAAATATCGATTGTATCATCGGCGAGCGTCTTTAAACGCAACTACACTACGCCCGAAGATGCATTGTGACCGCTCTGACCGATTTTATACAAGCTTCTGCCGAAGCTCACGCGCGTAGGTGTGTATTTCGCATGTAGGTGCGTGAATCGCATGAGCGCGTAGATGCGTTTTCAGTGTGATGATCTGTGGGTTATTCTATAAAATGGAGATATTTTCATACAATTTAGAACACGCGTCCACGCACATCGCACCGTCCTGCGGCTCAGTGTGGGAATCGCCTAATACCCATAATTTTTCATCTGGCAATAATTATATACTTTTATGAAAATACAAGACATGATTGGAGGGCAATTGTAGCAATGAAAACTGACTCTTTTAAGGCTTTAGCGCTGGTAGTAAAATGTTAGGAGAAAAAAAGTTGAAAAAAAAACGAGATAACTCCGACTGTCATATAGTTTGCTATCCAAACTCATACTAGGGGTATCGTTGTTGATAAGTTACAAGATATCACTAGAATACACCAAAACATCCTAATTACATTAAATAATACATTACCCACCCGCCCAGCCATCCGTGACTGATACGGTACGAATGTAATTAAATTTACAAAGATGTCTGCGCAATGTCTCTCTTTCATCAAGCCAATTCAGACCTTATGGGTAGACCATAGTGAACGAGAGTGCAGCAACGCCATACGTGCGCCCGGCAACGCACGCGCTCAAGCTTGTAGTTCTAGAGGTCTGTTATAAGGTGCTGACCAATTAGTTATTTTGCTGACCAATATAGAAATCAAGTCATTAATATTATATAATCAGTGATGGAATAAAATGCTTTCATACACAATTTGCGTTTAATTATAGTTTTGAATTTCTTAAGACTTAAAGCCTAATTATCCTCTGTAATTTTATTATAGAAAAGTTTCTTTGGACTGCTCATGCTTGACCAAAATATTACTATGTAAATTTGTTTTTTACAAAAATAAATAAATAGTTCCTGATTTTAACTTTAAAACTCTCACCATGGTTAAAGCTTGGATGGCTGACAAAAATTCCATTTCTACATCGAGGAACTTGATTGAGTAGTGTCAGTACGCTTTAGCTATATTTAAGGAATCAAAATAAAGCTCACCATGGTCATATTTAGGATGGGTGACTATAAATTTGAATCCAATTTTTTTTTTCTTTTAAATTTTATTAATGAAAATCTTGGCTGCATAGTGGTTGGTAGGCTTTTGCTTTGATTTTAGAAATAAAGCAACGTTTACCAGGGTTATACGTTGGATGGGTGACAAAAAATTCTCAAATTCTTGTAATCTCAAATTCCATTTCTACTACATAAGTAATTTGGTTGAGTAGTAGCTTATTACACTTAAGCTTTGTTTTTGGAATCAAAGCAGCTTTAACGATGGTTGTATCTTGGATGGGTGACCAAAACTGTTATTCTCATATAGGATGCCCTGTGCCCAGTAGTGGCACTTATTAAGCTGTTGGTCCCAGTCACTATTGCAACAATTTCTACCCACTAATCCGATAGAGTCAGCGTGTTACGGCCTTACGGCTCCAACTCCTCATGTGTTTTTCTGTCCAGAAAGGCCTGAATCCAGAAATGCGACTTATTAGGTCCTTACCTATGAAATTGGTGTTTTGTATGGAGATTTTGGGGATGTCTGCATTTTACATACTAACATTTTATCAGTTTTCTTCACAACGACAAATCCAAAGATAATAATATTTGGCATCTATCATAAGACAAGCTTTAGTAATATGTGTAATATCACACTTCATAAAAATTATTTATCGTTTTTAAGTGAATGCAAATAAAATGATGTATTCGGGAGGCACTTAAAAAGAGTTGTCTCCGTGTCCAATTTTAACACAATTAAACTTACAACAAATTATCAAAACAAATCAAAAGAGCTCAAAAATATAGTCTATTTTTATACGAGGTAATTATTTTTTAGGAATACTCTGAATCTTAATAGTTACAGACAAAATACTAAGAGAGAAAAAAAACACCTATTTCATAGGTAAGGTCCCAATATAAATGCTACTGAAAGCATAGATAAATTAAGTAGTATAGATGGCAATTCCCATATATGGGTTTTTAGTTCGTCTAAAACTTATAATTGTTGCTTGTATCACCTTCTTTATCTATTCCGTGCTTGTATCCCTTCGTTCGACTTATATTAGGTGGCGCTATTATACTAGCGGAAACAGATAAATTAAGTAATTCCGCTAATGTAAGTCGAACGAAGGGATACAAGCAACGATAATAAGTTTTATATACAAATAAACAGTTTTTCTTTCTTTTCTTTATTTCCTTCTTTAGACGAACTAAAGACCTATGTATAGGAATAGCCATCTATACTTAATTTATCTATGGTGACGTTTATATCCGCTGCGGGGATACGGAACATAAAATAAGAGGAAGGAAAAAAAGAGAAGAATGTAAAAGTCTCTGTCAATACGTTAACTAGTCAAGGGACACAAAAAGAGACACAATATAAATATAAATATCCTCAGACATTCACACCTATCAACTAGTCCCATTTTAAGCAACTAAATGCTGCTTGTGTTACGGATACTAGATGATGGACAAATATATTTAATAGATAAATACACATAATTATTCAGAATATATATAATATTATACATATATAATGAACATCCAAGACTGGAGAACAAATGTCTGAAAATTCATCACCCAAACACTTGCCTCCACTGGGGATCGAACCTAGGACCTCTCGAGATGGCGACCCCTTGAGACCGGCGTTCAGACCACTCGACCACGGAGGTCGTCTAGATAGAAACATCTATTGAGCACGAACGCCGGTGTTCGGGGTGCCCTCCAAAAGGTTAAGAGTATAACACTACATGCGTAGTTACACGTGTGAAATCTTATAGTATTTGAGATTTATTCTTGACTCATCTTCATTGAGAAGAAACATTCACAATTTTTAAGCGCAGTTCCTCAAACAGTAACTAAGCTACTATGAGCTCTATGTTGAGAGGAATAAAGTCTACACCGTCTGAGTCTAATGGTAATTTTAAGTCTGTAAAGGTAGTACGTAGGTAGACCACAATAGTCCAATTTGCTGGCAATGATTGGACGACAATGAGATATACACCTATGTTAGTTGCGATTCGAATGTTAAGGGTATTATCCTTGAGACAGTCGTGTATGGTTGTAGACTTTAAAAATTACTATTTTATATAAAAATAAGAAATACACTTTTTTCGAAAGATTCTGTATAATAATCTGCGTGTGGTGAAAAAAACATTACGGAATAGTTATAATGTGTTTACATTTCAAGTTTCGAATTCAAGGTAAGATAAAAATAATATTTAACGATTTGAATAGAAAGTTTTAACGATATGAAAAGGTTAAAATATTAGAATGTTGTTAGAAGTCGAGCGACTTTTCCAAGTTCGTGTTAATTAAGTGGAATAAATTTTTGTTTCTTTGGAATCATGGATGTTTTTGGTGTTGCTCTCAGAATATAAAGGTTAGTATTCATTTTATTCATATTTTGTTAGCTGGTGTATGGCACTATTTACCCCCTGTTATCCGTCACACATCTGCCTACCCCTTCGGTAACTGGTTTTTAAAATAAGCTCAGCAAGGAAATCTTAGATTGTCATTGCTTAAATTAATATTTCTTCTTCTTCTTTTGACGACCTTCGTGGTCGAGTCATCGAGTGGTCTGTGTGCCGGTCTCAAGGCGTCGCCATCTCGAGAGGTTGGGTTCGATCCCCGGTGGGAGAAAATATTTGGGTGATGAATACAGGCATTTGTTCTCCAGGCTTGGATGTTTATATATCTTTATATTAGGTCCTTACTTATGAAATTGGTGTTTTGTATGGAGATTTTAGGGATGTCTGCATTTCACATACTAACATTTTTTCAGTTTTCTTCACAACGACAAATCCAAAGATAATAATATTTGGCATCTATCATTAGACAAGCTTTAGTAATATGTGTAATATCACACTTCATAAAAATTATTTATCGTTTTTAAGTGAATGCAAATAAAATGATGTATTCGGGAGGCACTTAAAAAGAGTTGTCTCCGTGTCCAATTTTAACACAATTAAACTTACAACAATTTATTAAAATAAATTAAAAGAGCTCAAAAATATGGTCTATTTTAAAAGGAGGTAATTATTTTTTAAGAATACTCTGAAACTTAATAGTTACGGACAAAATACTAAGACAGAATAAAAACACCAATTTCATAGGTAAGGACCCAATATATATTCAGGATATTTATATGTACTATTAAATATATTTATCCGTCATCTAGTGTCCGTAACACAAGCAGCATTAGTTGCTTAAAATGGTGCTAGTTGATAGGTGTGAATGTTTGAAGATATTTATTTTTTTATTTTATTGATTGCTCTATTTACCCACCAAACCCCATTGGCCTAGCGTATTACGGTCCAAATTTCTTATGTGTTTTCTTATATGTGACGTCCTATGTATAGTAAGGCGCGTATAGGCAAGTGACTGTAATATTATTCAAAATCTAGCTTTAACCATAAGCTACCTTATAACTTATGGTTAAATTTTTTGGTATTTTCCCTCTTTTTACATCCCTGACTTGGTTTAAAGAATTTTTTTCTATGTACAAACATTTGACCTCTACAGTTTTTATGTATATAGATAAAAGAACAATGGCATAAAGGAATTATGGTGATGTCACTGAAAGATGGACAGGATTTCCACAGTATTTATGTTGAACAAATGATATAAAAACACTCTAATCCACTTGCCTTGTCGACGGTAATCTATCATCGTTACCGTTCCCGAAACACTCGAAATGAAAAATAAACTCAAAATGAGTTTCGTTTTTGGGTCACTGACTTAATGACTACCATACAGTTTATTTTTCGAAGCTTTTCTCCTAATCATTGCGTAGAGATGGAGGAAAGAAAAAGCCTAAACTGATTTGAATTGGTTGCAATACGCTGAGGAACATTGTGGCGGATCAGTCAGGATTTTAAGGAAGCGTTTTTTAAAAAGAAGCTGTTGAAATATCTATTTACCTATAATTCCATTTTTTAAATAATGAAAAACAATGAAAGCATGTAACCTACCTACTATAAGAATGCAAGCACTAGGCATGAAGCGATTACGGGTTCTCTGTACGGCTTACTCCAAGCCGGAGGAATTTATGGAGAGTATCATAACGTTCATCCAGTTTTTGGTGATGACTGAGAAGGAAGTGGAGTCCGAGCCTGGGTCCCCGTTATAGCGCAACGGCGTCAGGCCGGGTGTTCGACCTGTTTGTTTAACAAACCTTTTTTAATTTAGTTTATATGTTTTTACGTCAATTTTATATTGTGAATGTTTATTACTCTCTCTTGTCTCTGTCTCTCGTCAATACACGTATAGACAAAATATTAAGTCCTTAACTATGAACCTATTGGTGTTTTGTATGGAGATTTTGGGGATGTCTGCATTTTACATACTAACATTTTATCAGTTTTCTTCACAAAGACAATTCCAAAGATAATAATATTTGGCATGTATCATTGGACAAGCTTTAGCAATATGTGTGTGAACACGCTTGATAAAAATTATTCATCGTTTTTATGTTAATGCAAATCAAAAATAATTGTCTTTGTGTCTAATTTTAACACAATTAAACTTACAAAAAATTATCAAATTAAATAATACGAGCTCAAATATATGGTCTTTTTTTAGAAGAGGCAATTATTTTGTAAGAATGTTCTCAAACTTAATAGTTACGGACAAATTGCTAAGACAATAAAAACACCAATTTCATAGGTACTCTACAGGATGTTTAGTGGGTAGTCGGCAAAGCCTTTACCGGAGCACCACATACCCCTGTGGTTGGCACCACCCCACAGGGATGATGCGTAAATGCATTTTACCTCCTTGAACCCAAAAAAAAGGTATGTAAGGGGAAACAAAAGATCTGAGAGGGTCGTAGTGCTTTGAGTTGTCTCTGAACCATCTATACATATATAATAAAATCGAATCGGTCGAATGTCAGAAAAAAAATGCTTAAAACCAAGTCAGGGGGATGTAAAAAGAGGGAAAATACAAAAAAAAAATATTTTTGTTCCTCTGTCTGTTTGTACGAGCTAATCTCCGAATTGGCTGGACCGATTTCAATGAAATTTTGCATGGTGATACCTTATATTCCAGTTCAACACCTTAAATACTTTTTATTCCGGAAAATTAAAGGGTTCCCGTGGGATACTTAAAAAACCATAGTAACCGCGGACGAAGTCGCGGGCAACAGCTAGTCATAAGATAAAATAATTACCCATACATTGTTTTAAAAACTTTACAATGATTTTCCTATAGTGTTTTAAGTAGTAAACAGTAGAAATTGCTCTACATTTCACGCTATATTAAACCCTATCAGTACTCCTATTTACTATACAAGTAAAAGAATCCTAAAGAATATACTGTGTCGTAATTTGCGAGTCAATTAGCCTATTCTGTGCGCGTCTAAATACTGCCGTAAAACGGTTTGATTGCCGTGACAGATCATCGCTTCGGAAATGTATGCTGTCGGGTTCTTAAGGGGCAGTCGGAATTGGTAAATTAGTCGATAAAATAATATAATAAACTTTTTGATGGTTTTTTCATGGATTTTCTATGCGCCTCCAGAGCGGGTGACGATCAGTGATTTACGTTCCGATGTCTTGAGTTAGAATCCGATTATGGCAAATACGAAAATGTCCTTTATATGGATGTGGACCTGCTTAGTTTTAGCATCATGTTTTACTCTTTGTAATTTGTGAGCTCCGCAAACGGCAAATCGTCTAATTGTTCTTTGAGACTGCCCAATATGGGACCATATTCATTATTAAGGTACCATATTTTAACTTACGAACACTAAACAGAACGTTCCAGAGAAGAACAAAAATTGAAATTAAACCATCAGATCGTTTGTTCTAATTTCAAAATTTTAATTAATAAGGTTTTTCACTCATGACGGCCAGCTTTATATAGCAAAAAGTTTTTAACGTATTTAGTTTTTTTTAATAAGTCTACCGATTTTTCTCATTTTTGTCCTAATGGAAGTTGTCCCCATAGTTGTTGATAAATGATCTTTAGGCTTAAGAAAATTCCACTTTGCCTTTACCCTAATAAATGTATGAAAAAGTTTTCTTCGATATGTGGATGTTCTAGTACTCTAACCTCAGTTGACAATATAATAAATTATAATGATATAAACGATACATACATTGATTTTTTCATACGCACACATGTTTTTTATTATAATAAAGGCTAAAACTCAAAGACGCTTAAGCTTCATTCAAAAGGCTTCATTTCATTCAATAAGGCATTGAATGCCTTTGCCAGACACTGATTTATTTACATTTAATAATATACAATATTTTTTATTTAATCCCTTTCAACATTTTGATAATTCAAAAAGGTTCAAAGAATTCAATATGTCTCAAAAATGTTCTTAAAAAAAGGGACAGATCTTAATAAGGTGCGAGTATACTTTCTTCTTTATTGAAAAGTATTCACAAAATCTCCTGAAAAATTGTCAACCAGGGAAGGCCTTATGATTTTTCACATGTTACAGTCATAAGATGTATTTGTTTATTTTGTTTGGTTAAACGTGCTTCTCTCGGGAATTATTGATCCGTTTTGAAAAATTCTTTCAGTGTTAGATAGCTTATTTATTGAGGAAGGCTATAAACTATATTTAATATAACTCAGGGTATGAAAAAATACCAACATTATTCTTTAAGTCGCGTGTGCTGCAAAATATTATAATAAATATAAATGTAACTTACCCTTAAATAAAATATGACTTATGTCGTTTGTTTTAAAAGTTAAATTAAGCGCATTTTCCGAGGCACACGGTGTTTTATGTCCTTAGAGTTATAATGCTCAAGTGTTATTTGTCTTTCTGGAAGCCTGAGTCGATGTTCAACTGCAGAGGTAAGTAGAAACTTAAATACCTATTGTAAATATATAGATAGTTAAAACTATTTGTAAGAATTATTGAAGTTCTCGCGCGTGAAATGAGTTTTCGCCAATGAGCTATTACAAACTAGCCTCAACTAAAATTTGTATTGTAACCAGGCGCTATAGCTATATTAGCGACTCTTTGCTGTCATTGCGCATTTCTCTGGCAATTTTTTTCTGTTTTTGTGTATTTTGCGATATTTACCCTTTTATATAATTGTTTCAGTTGTGCTTTTAATCTTAATTATACAAGCGCAATAATTTATCATCGGCCCACAACGTCAAGTATCTATCCTTCTCTTCTCCTTAAAGTTGGAGATGGATAGATATACAATAAAGTTCATTTTGTGCCATCGGAATCGGTCCTATTATGACACTCACGGTGCTCGGCATAAGGGACAAAAAATTATAATACAGATTTTTTAATAAAATAAAAATACAAATTAAGCAATACCTACAGCGAATTATTTCTCCGCAATTTCTTATGATCCAAATAAAGATTATCGGCCGAACTTTCGTCGGCTGTACAGTAAGCTGGGCCCCGATCGCTCCATACTCTCATATTCGAGTTGCCTTGTGATCGTGTCGCCTCGTGGAGTGTTGGGCCATAACGTTTTCGACAGAGCTTTGGTTGTGGTAAATAGGAATAAATAGCGTGATCGGGGTCCTGGTTTAGTTGTAAGGAACAACGAAGAACGGGCGCAATTGCGTGCGTCATTGCTGCGGACTCTTTTTATAAATAAAATAAATATCTTCAAACATTCGCAACTATCAACTAGCCCCATTTTAAGCAACTAATGCTGCTTGTGTTACGGACACTAGATGACGGATAAACATATTTAATAGACAAATACATATAAATATCCTGAATATATATAAATATATATAAACATCTAAGACTGGAGAACAAATGCTTGAAAATTCATCACCCAAACATTTGCCCCCACCGGGAATCAAACCCAAAACCTCTCGAAATGGCGACGCCTTAAGATCGGTATACAGATCACTCGACCACGGAGGTCGTCGGTGTTTATATTTTCCTCTTTTATAATTGGACAATGTATTTTTATAAACTTTTCTGTTATGGTTTAATGTCATTATGTCACTTTTATTTTTGCTACCATTTTGTACATATATTTACAGTTTTCTTTTGATTCCCTATTTCGTCCTTTTCAACCGTAGTTTGCTTTTCTGAGTATCACTTCAGATTATAAACAGGTCTAATACTCCACCTGTGTTTAAAGATATCACGCCTCTAGTAAAGGAAATCATGTGAAAAATGGACGGAGGGTGGAAGGGAGAAAGTATATATGCCCATGGTCTGCATATGTACACAACTGGCTTCTGATTGCCAATCGGTCTCCACTGCCACCTTAACGCCACTTAAGATTTACACATAAGATTTGACATTCATGTCTTTTCATTCCACCTTTGAAGAAAATTATGTTGTAAAAAAAGGACAATTTAAGAGGGTTTTTGGCGCCATTATACTATGGCGGACGTGATTTTTATTTCAATGTTTGTAATAAAGATTCGGAGTGGATCTTGTTGCGTAAAATCAATGTTGTTTTGTGTAATAAGTGTCTGTGTTGACGAGCAATATGGAGATTATTGAAATAATCGTCAAGTGGTGTGAAAAACGATGGGACTTTTACCGTGGTAATCCACCTCATCGAAATAACACTACAGTGTCTGCCATCGATTGTTTGTCGCTTAACTCTCCCAAGATCCTACTGAAGAAATATTATTACGAAAGACATGGCTGTATGGGCTTTGTTCCCTTTGCCTTCCCTATAAAGGGAGAATTTTACAAAAAAGGACAATTTGAAAAAGTATGCGTGTAAACATACAAAATATATATTCATTTCTTTAAACTATGACCTTTCATGTTATATTTATTACAACTCATTTAATAGCATCATAGGACGCTTTACATGTCTTAATTAAAAACAAACTTCCGTTTTCAGGATTACAGACAAGACAAATAACTACGTAATATCCAGACCAAATTTAAAAGGGGTAGACAAAAATGCGTTAACATTTACAGCTTTATTTCTTAAAGGATAAAGTTCAAAAGGCTTCTAATGTTTTCTCTCTGAAATCTGATAGACCGCTTCTCGAGTTTTTCTGGATTTTCCCCTTAGGTGTATCATGATTACGTTGTTTATTGGTCCTTACATATGTTTCGTAAGATTATACCATCTTATCTTTATAAATAATGTGTATACTCGTAGAAAAAATACTCTAAGGAGGGTTCAGTGATCCCTAGAACTCATTTGTAATATTCGAGAACAAGTTTTTGGTCATGTTTTGAGTAAGTTATATTTCGTGCTTTGTAATATTGAACTGTATTAATGACTTTAGAAACACGTAGTTCTAGGGGATTACCGCTCGTCATTTAAAGCGGGACATTCCTATATATTTTTTGTGGATAAGACTTTATATCCTTAAAAGTATATATTGTATTAAGATATTTTTATAGTAGGTAACACACATTTTTTACATTTCGGTCACAATCCCGATGCTATTTAATACGGTTATTATTACAAGAGTTAATCGGCAATTTGTAAATTAATGGCCTTTTTCGCAAAATGTCTTTTATCAAATCATTTTTTTCTCAATTAGAAGGTTCAACCATGGTCTTGAACATTTTGTATTTAAGCGATGTTTTTTTTAGTATAAAGCTTACTAAAAGCATCGATATATGGTAACATAGTCTTAGTCCTCACTTCACAATAGGCTGGTTATTGCTTAGACCATAGTTATTGTTTATGTCGTATGTCCTCACGTCACGTCCTTACGGTTTGTCATCAAGGTTCAACCATTGTCATCGTATTCGCACTCAATAGATACCATAATTTTGGAGGTTACAGATGAATTCTATTGTTTACTTATAATGCACGACATTTTCTAAATTGAAACTAATATCATCGGTGTTTGGTATTGAAATTGAAATATGAAGGAAATATGGCATAGTGCGAAAAAATTGTTTGTTCTTGACTGACATGCACTGCAGTATAACTACATAATTATGTTTATAAAACATTTGCTCGCAAAGGGTCTCTTATTTCACCAATTTAAATATCATAATCTATCACATTACGTACTTGTGCGATAATGTAAAGTAAAACGCACAGTTTATGATTTTCCGTCTAAAAACGAACGATACTTTTTAAATCTTAGCAAAGAGTATTTATGTCAGAAAGGTAGTCATCATTTTCTTAATAAAATTACCTTTGGGAGATGAAATATATTAAATAAACATTTAATTCTTTAAATTCATTTATTTTGACAACTAATTATCCATACGTTGTCAGCAGCCATTATGGGGGATTCATCATTTTCTTAATAAAATTACCTTTGGGAAATGAAATATATTAAATAAACATTTAATTCTTTAATTTTATTTATTTTAAAATTAAAATTATTTTAATTTCAACCATGGATCGGTAACAAATGCACAAATTTACTTTATTAATAACATTGGCTGGAATTTGTTCCATTGCCTTAAAAAGGTGCTGATGCACGCGCAGCGCTAATTTGTGAAAAAGTTAAAATATTTCCGCGCGCTTTTCTTTTCGCTTTATTGTTTTTATTGAAAATGTCGTCAAGTAGTGGTGAATTTATTAATTTGCCACAAGTCTCAGAGGCAGCGAAAAAGACTACGCTAAGCCTCTTGACCGAAAAATCGACTGAAAGATACTTACAAGCTATGCTTTTACTTTCATCTAATGGAAAACAAGCAAAAATGCAAATTCCTTTTCAGAAAGTGTGTTTTAGCTTATTTCATGGAACTTTCCCAAATATATAAGTCCAGCTCGTTGTGGTGCTTCTATTCAATATTAAAATGCACAGTAAAAACAAAACATGGTATTGATATAAAGTCATACTCCAAATTGCTGGCATATCTAAAAAGAGTGATTAAACATTTATTAGTTTAAGAATGTCTGAGTTTTATTTATCTCCTCGCAAATGTGTTATAAAACGTCGTATGACATACGTGCGGCAGCGAAGCGACTCTCAGTGATCTGTGGTGCGGCTTGATAATTACAGCCTCTGTCTTCTTATAGCCCTCACATACGGCTCGGGCTAGCAATATCGCCTCGGCTGTAATTTTCAACTTACCGCACTTATATCATAATGTACTATTGCAGCACACTTGATGAGCTTTATTCCTGGGTTTGAGGCACATAATGCCGACCTCCGTGGTCAAATGGTCTGTATGCCGGTCTCAAGGCGTTGTCATCTCGAGAGGTTCTAGGTTCGATCCCCGGTGGAGACAAATGTTTGGGTGATGAATTTTCAGGCATTTGTTCTCCAGTCTTGGACGTTTATATATATTCGGGATATTTATATCTATTAAATATATTTATCCGTCATCTAGAGTCCGTAAAACAAGCAGCATTAATTGCTTAAAATGGAGCTAGTTGATAGGTGTGAATATTTGAAGATATTTTGTATAATTTATATTAATAAATAAAATAAACACGCGTGCGCAATTGTGTTAAAAACACACAGTGAAGTTAAATATGTAAAAATTCATAATGTATCAACAAAGAATTTTACACTTCATAAATTTCATCCACTTTTCAAATAAAAGGTAGTATTATTTTCTTTGCAATTTTGTTGAAAAACGTCGTGTATTGATGTGTGTATTCATGATAACCGTCCTCGGCTCTCTTAGGAACATCATCGCCTGACGGCTCGGGTCTCAATGTTGCGTCGACGGTAATCACCATTTTTTTTGTAATGATGGAAAATGCGTGGAAAATGCGACTCATACCCTACGTCTGAGGAATGTAGGGTTACGTGGGACTCTCCCCGCAGAGTGCAGGGCCTACCCACTAAAAACCATCGACGTCCAGCTGCGTTACCTTGGCGTTAATACGCGTGCGACCGCCGCGCCATCGTCGTATTCATCGGACGTATTCATCGGAGGATGACGCGACGAGCGCACGCGCGTCGCTGCCAGACGAGGTCGGGGGAACCCTTGAATACTCGCCTGAGGCGAGCTGGCACTGACGGGGCTTAGGCGAATCCCGACGGTAATCACCAACTTTAGACACATGTATCACATACTATTAAAATCCGTTTTAAAAATAACATACGGTGTTTTACTTTAAATTTGCAAAACTATCTGTTCTGTTCTTAAAAAACACTAGCTGTTGCCCACGACTTCGTCCGCGAAAGTATCTCAGATGTTGAAGGGATATAAGGTATCACCATTTCGGAGATTAGCCCGTCCAAACAGACGAGCAGACAGAGAAACAAAAAAAAAAAGAACCACTCGTTGTGAAGATCCTATGAGGAGACCTATGTCCATTAGTGCAAGTCTCTAAAAAAAAAATTATTAGAAAATTTCGTTTTTACCTGAAAGATCTCACCTTGTCCAGTATTCAACTTTTCCTAAAACTAAGAAACAAAACAAAATAACGTGATACTAGACTTATATTCAAAGTCATAACTGTATATTCCATTCTTTATTATTTTACATACGTGACTGTGACTTCCAATAGGAAAATTCTCTTTAATTTATGGGTTGTACGAATAGTACCTACATAACAAACGGTTAAATTAATTTACACAAAAGAAGTCTTGTAACTTATTCATACTAGTACATACTAATATTAGGTCCTTACCTATGAAATTGGTGTTTTGTATGGAGATTTTGGGGATGTCTGCATTTTACATACTAACATTTTATCAGTTTTCTTCACAACGACAAATCCAGATATAATAATATTTGGCATGTATCATTAGACAAGCTTTAGCAATATGTGTGTGAACACGCTTGATAAAAATTATTCATCGTTTTTATGTTAATGTAAATCAAATGATGTATTCGGGAGGCAGTTAAAAATAATTGTTTTAATGTCTAATTTTAACACAATTAAACAAACAAAAAATTATCAAATTAAATAATACGAGCTCAAATATATGGTCTATTTTTAGAAGAGGCAATTATTTTATAAGTATATTCTGAAACTTAATAGTTACGGACAAATTGCTAAGACAGAATAAAAACCAATTTTGTAGGTAAGGACCCAATATTATAAATGTGAAAGTAACTCTGTCTGTCTATATGTCTGTCTGTCTGTCGGTCTCGTTTTCACGACAAAACTATTGAGAACCGATTTAGTCGTTTGGTACACAGATTGTTTAGAGTCTGAGAAGTCTTTTTTATCCCGATATTCCCATGGGAACGGGTACCGCACGGGTGAAAGCGCGGGAAGCTACTAGTATTATTTTATACTAGGTTTTCCCCGCGAGTTCTTCCGCGTATAATAGCTACTTTGGGATAGTGTGATGGTAAGTAGTCTAGAGCCTTCTTCAATAAATAGGCTGTTCAATACTGAAAGATTTTTTCAAATTGAAACAGTGGCTCCTGGTGGAATTGAAATTTTACTTCTATTCTATTATTACTCTGCTTCTAATAATAGAGTAGGAGAGTAGGACTCTCCTACTCTGTTATTAGAAGCAAAGTTCATAGTGGCGTAAATTTGTCCTTCTTTTTTTGGGACGCGTTGTTTAATTTTTTTTTATTCACCCGCATGGCACCCGTTTCGATGAGAATATCCGGATAAAAGGTAGCCTATGTCCTTTCTCAGGCTCTAGATTATCTGGTAACCAAATTTCGGTTAAATTGGTTCAGTAGTTTTGACGTGAAAGCGAGACAGACAGACAGAGTTACTTTCGCATTTACAATATTAGTATAGATTGTTTGGTCAAATACATGTCGCACACATTACCTACATCCTATAAAGTACGTGGAACCTATCTATCCAGCCACCACAGTACAATGACGTCACAATGAGGTATGGCGGAATGCTAAGAAAGAATTTTTCATTAGGAAATAATTATATGTGGAAATACCGTTTATTAATATTCCTATGATTAATTTTTCGATTTACTGCCGTACAATTATATCTGTTTTGTAATACGTAAGCTTGTGGATATTACCTGTATCAATACATACCTAGATATGTGAATAAAAACACTGTACAGCTATGTGCGTACTTAGATCAAGAATTAGGTTATTACTAGAGATTGCACTACAATATTATTTTGCGTTAAGGCGTACTAGTGACCTCCCATTTAATGTCCGCCGAAAAAAAATAGGTTCCCTATCTGTTTGCATAAAATTTTCAAGCATAATATGAATTGGCCTACACTAAATATACTTACTCATAATTGATTTTGTTATAAATTTTATGCGTAATTATTTACGTATATTTACAAATGGCATAACCATCTTAAGGCTTATTTAACTATTTGCATAAAAATTAAAAAAAATATCAATAAAAAAATATCAATTTTAGTTTTAAGAAATATTATCACAACTCAATCTCCGAGGAAGTACGCAAAGGCTTAAGGTCCTCGTCCTCAGCCTATGTACGTCCCACTGCTGGGTACAGGCCTTCCTCATGGAAAAACACATGGGCCGTAACACCACCACGCTGACCCAATGCGGGTTGGTGGGTAGAAACGGTTATTTCGTATGATATGTTTAGAACCCTATGTACCGGACAAAATGTGAGCCAGGTGTAGTATACAAAATCATAATCTTATCTTAATTTTAACCGCCTCCCTGGTCTAGTAGTTGACGCCACCGTGTGTAGATCAGGTGGTCTGGGGTTCGATTCCCCACCGGGGCAGGGGTTTTTCTGCTAGGTTTGGTTAGTGGTAGGACTTCTAAGCCCGCCTGGCATCACCGTCTTACCTAATGTGTATGTCTTACCATAATAATGTTTTAAGCATTGTTGTGTTCCGACAATCAGAAGTAAGAGAACCAGTTCCTCAATTGTTGGGGATTACAGGTGAAGCTCGCTTCCACCTTCGGCCTTATCGTCACTTACCATCAGGTGAGAAGAAGGCCAAGAACTTACCTGACATGTTTTAAAAAAATCTATAAACAACCTGTCATACGCCCGCAATTAGAGAACAAAATGATTGTGTACCACAAACAAACATTTGCCCATAACGTGAATCGTGAACCCAAGATCTCTAGAGATGGAACACCTCGATGGCCTACACCTAGTTCTATTATGTATTGTATTCCATTATGGTTTTACTGTAAACAATTAAGTTTAATTACCACATATAAATATCTTTTGTTTAGTACCGTATTATTATTATGTTATTTCCTACAATATTTTCGATAATAAATTAAAATTTTATTGTTTTCTGTATTGTCATGTTAATTTTGAATGTGCCCAGATTGCAAAGGAAGAGTTAGTATCCTACTTGTATTCGGCGAATACAAAACACCAACGCCATATAAAAGTGTACATTTTTTAACATACAATTATTATTATTGTTGACAAATATGGAGCTCTGTGGTGTAGTGGTTAGTACGCTATGGTTTTCGATACTGAAAACAAAGATACCTTCGCCATGGTCAGGCCGTGGATGGGTGACCAAAATTTGTGATCTCGAGCTCATCCGTGCTTCGGCACGTTAAGCCGTTAGTCCCGGTCGCTATTGCGACCGCTTCTACCTACCAGCCCCATGAGGACTGAAGCACAAAAATAAACCAAAATAACTTAAATATTTAAAGTGACTGCAGCTACTTAAGTGCACTCCCGTTTGTTAGCCAATATTCAAATAAAAAGCTAACGGAATCCAAATCAACAGTTTTAGTTTTTTTTATATACGTATCGTAAAAACCACTGCAGAGAATTGAAAGCACTTCACCGATGAATTGCTAGGGACCATTTGACTACGTTATTCTGAATTCTACGTGTACGAATTTGCGGGGGAAAGCTGGTACTGTCGAGGAGAATGGTCTACCAGTGGAATTTGTTAGGATGCGTTGTTTGGAAAAGTAATCAAGTTTTGCTAGCACCGATATTGCTCCAAAGATCAGAGTATTGGTGGGAGTAGAGGAACCTATTTGACGTAATTTTAATTGACAGTGTCATCTCGTATCCAAAACATGAACGGAATGAGTTGCTTAATTTGGGCTCTATTCGGGCGTGTGCGCAATCGACCAACAAGGTTCCATTACTTGACAAAAGCGTGGGTACGAATTGCTTTTATTGGCTATATAGGTATTGTCAGTATCAATTAATAGAATACGGAGAATACGTGCGATTTTATATTTAAACGGTAAAATGTACAATTTATAACAGTGCTCTCGAAATTCTTTCATCAAGACATATATTTCTCTTTCTCTGGCAAGCTGAGTGCAGTCACTGCTTGGTGAAGCGCGGACTATGGCAATGGACTACTTTTGCGGTGCTTTTGCCTAGACTCTGACTAACCCTTAGGGGATAGAGTTGTGATTATTGTATGTATGTATGTGTTAAAAACCCAAGTTCAAGCATGACCTACTCGATTGTAACAAAATACTTTTTTCTAATGCCATCATGAAGTCCGTATCGCTACAGTACCTATACATGAACACACAGTTATATTCAATATAACAATAGCCTGCCAAAAGCCCCGGGTGCTATAATTCATGCCAATTTGAAGGCCTTACCATATTTTAAGCTTAACGTCGAAAGAAAAACAAATTTACCATGTTAAAAGAAAGATGGTGAATGAGTCAATGTACCTTTCCTGTTTTGCTCGGCAGGGGAATTTCTACAGTGACTCAGTCAAACTAGTTTTGCAAAAAAGTTAAGACAACAGATCAACAACCATACTGCTTGCTGTTTATGGTTCTAGTTTTTTTCCTGTTTCTTTTTAATTTGTTTTTAAGAATCAATAACTGTCTCGTCTCCTAATAAATTTGGTCACGTTTATTACACGTGCAAAATATTACGACCTTCGTGGCATAGTGACAAAATTTTGTTGTCCTGTTTGATACACATGGAAAAATATTATGAATTGCACTATTTCAAGGTGTCCGACAGGTGCGCGGTAGATGTATGATCAATTAAATCATGTAGTGCAGTCATAAATGATTTTATTTTTTAAATATACGAGCATTTCTAGTGTCCATTACATAGGCGTCATCTGCTTGCATTGATTGGTCGTCTTTAAAACATAGTTACTGGTATAAATTGAAGGTAATCCATAGTAAATTGGTACATGATATTATAAATTATATTTTGGTAATTAGTTTTAATATTGTCGAAGTTGCAAAAAAAAAATTGTTAACATGAATATTTCTCTCACCTAGTAAACTTTCACATTATGATGGCAGTGAAATCGCCCAGATATAGCCAAAATTATCTTAGCCAAAATAAACATTTGCGAAATTCTGGGCTAACTATTAGAGCTATGTGTGTATTGAAACACCACTATGCTGGTTCAATGCGGAAATGCAAGTGATATTATTACAATAATAGCAGACGCCGGAGCCGTGTGGTAGCGGCTCATTAAAAGAATACTACCAACCCATCTCTTCCCTTGGATATCGTAAAAGGCGACTAATGGACTTAGGATTGCACAACCATCCAATAGCTTATAGCGGCGACGGGCTCACGACCTGTCACGCAGAGCGCATGTGCAGTCACTGCTTGGTGAACCGCCAACTATGGCAATTGAGTGCTTTTGCGGTCCTTTTGCCTAGTCTCTGAGTTGCAGAGTGATAGTGAGACTAATAAAACGCTGGTTTAGTGAATTATGGGTTTTATGAGATTTAAGGAAAACAGTATATAAAAATAGAAAGAAAATCAATGACAAGACATTAAAACCAAAGACAAAACAGAAGCATATAAAAAGATTCATAAAAGAGGATGTTAAAGCTAGTCCGTAACACTCTGACTAACCCTTTGGGGATAATAGTCGTAATTATATGTATGTATTATTACAATGCAAGCGGGACGATTCAAAGTGACCTCCGAATCACACTGGAATTCGAGATCAGAAACTTTGGTCAACCAATCAGGAACCAATACTGGCCAGCGCTGCTATTTTATCAAAATAAACAGGCCAATCAAATGTGTGAAGTGCTGATGTGAATTGTAACATAATTTTTATAAATCCTCTATATTCATAAGTTACATGAAAAAAATTGTAGGACCCTGTTAGGAGTTAATGATTAGAATAACTTACTCATCATTATTCCTTTTCCCAATTTCATTTGGGGTCGGCGCAACGAGTCTTTCTCTTCCACTCTCCCCTATCACACGCCAAATCAACATTCACTCCCATTCTAGCCATGTCCTCATTCACACATTCCATCCATCTCTTCTTTGGTCTTTCTCTCCCTGCATTACCATCCACTCTCATATTCATAACTCTTCTCGTTACGTGCTCACTCTCTCTCCTCAAACATGTCCACACCACGACAGCCGCTTTTCTCTCAACTTCTCTATCACTGGAGCAACTTATGAACCTAAAATAAGAATATAATAGGCAGCGGCAGTCGAGTTGGGACGGACGGGGCACTACTCGTTCGAGAGGCCGCGGGAATCGCGAGTTCGATCCCACCGTCTGTACCGCTGAGTTTGAATAAAACTTATGTAGGTACAGTTTTTAGTGAATATCGCTTGCCTCACATTGTGCCCGGTGCATGGCAACAGGCTCGCCACCTGTTACATGGGGACCTAATATATTTGGCGAAATGTGGGTGAACACCTATGCCTACCCCTTCGAGGAAAAAGACCTGATGATATGTTTTGTTTGTTTGTATAAAATAAGAAAAAAACTATTGATAAAGCCATGTATGTATCGCTTCGAGAGCAGTCTAAATACGCAAAGAAAAAATCAAGCCAAGTGTCTAAAGAGACAGTTTGTTTCATATAACTTTTTATCATTTTATTATTTATTTTATCATGCTAGGATTAGTGTAGACTGATGATGACACATTATTTTATACGTACGTGTTAAAAGTAGCACTTGCTATTCTGAATTACTTTGTTTTGAAATGTCTAATAATTCATTGCTATCGCAGATGTCCATAGAGCCCGTGAAATTTATTGATAGCGATATAACGAGACAAACGTGTTTCTTGTTCGTAATAAACAAATCAGTGACTGACAAATTGTTAATATTATAAAAATATATAAAACACATGTAAAATAAAAATTATAAAACGTTTCAATATGTAACCTGCACTGCATAACACACGAAAAATTGGTGCTATGACGTCGAGTTGCAAAAAATTGCCCGTCTAACCGAATACTTTAACTTGCACTTCATATAGAAAATAAATAATATCTCATTTCAAATAATGGTAACAATACCAAAATACAAAGCAGAGGTTTTTCTCAAGGATCTGAAACGCTGCGATGGCCGCGTGCGCTGGTTGGCTTATCGCGCACGCATTTTAACCAGCCCCGTCTAGGGCTCTCCCGAATGCCCCGGGAGCAGCTGCTTGCGTCAGATGGCTTCCACGCACGCGTATCACTGGCTGGAGATTTTCCGAATATGCCCGGAAAATCTCCCACTGGTGCAAACCCCGACCTAGTGTCCGTCTAGGTCGAGAAGCTCTGGAAACGGCTCGGAGAGTTGCTCCGGCATCCCCGGGTCGCTCCCACAGAAGGGCAGGAACGGGTATATCGGGGAGTATTAGTGGGTAGTGACAATATGGCAAATGGATTTCTCCTCGTAAAAAAGGGCTCTCCCGAATATTCCCGAGAATTCGCCTTTGGCGAAAACTTCGACCTATAAGTATATTGTCTGACTAGGTCGGGTAGCTCTGGGAGTGGCCCCGAGAAGTTGCTTCGGCAGACCCCGAGTCGCTCCCACGGAAGAGCAAGCGAGCGAGTCCCACACATGCCTTCCGCCTCGACAGCGGTAGGTAAGGCCCGTAAACAGGATTTTATCCCTGTCAAAAAGGGGGTCAGAGACGAATTCTTAGCTCTGACCAAAAGTTTATGGCTCCAAATGTATAGAGCAAATGTAATAGAGCAATTAATCAAAACTTCCTCTTGATAAAATTTTTTGTCCAATTATTAAAGTCATAAAGAAATAATTCATTAATGAATTCTTATGTTTTTTTATAAAAAGTTTGCCTAGATATGTTAGCCTTAGAGTAAGTTTTCTTGTTTTTTTCTGTGAGGGGCAAGATGGTCAGATGTTAGTCACAGAATACCAGTTATCATCGGGTTTTCAGCTCATATGTACTCATAAGGTTACACACTGATAACTCGTCAATATTTTTTGGGTCGAATAATTTTCATTGTTTTGTTTGATGTGTTGTTAACTGTACATTAGTATGTATGATTTAAATCAGAATGATTCGTTCTGATATAATTTAATCTGCTCAATAATTAGTAATTGTTGTTATGTTGTAACATATCTGGCAAAAAGTGGGTGTAAATATCTCTTCCTACCCCTTCGGGGAATGAGGCGTGATGCTATGTTATGTTATCTTTTTCTTTTCGTGTCGATGGCACCTAAAAACGTCTACTGATCATAATATTAGGTCCTTACCTATGAAATTAGTGTTTTGTATGGAGATTTTGGGGAATTCTGCATTTTCCACACTAAAATTTTTTCAGTTTTCTTCACAACGACAAATCCAAAGATAATAATATTTGGCATCTATCATTAGACAAGCTAAAGTAATATGTGTAATATCACACTTCATAAAAATTATTTATCGTTTTTAAGCGAATGCAAATAAAATGATATATTAGCACTTAAAAAGAGCTGTCTCCGTGTCCAATTTTAACACAATTAAACTTACAACAAATCATCAAAATAAATCAAAAGAGCTCAAAAATATAGTTTGTTTTTAGACGAGGTAATTATTTTTTAGAAATACTCTGAATCTTAATTGTTACAGACAAAATACTAAGAGAGAAAAAAAACACCAATTTTATAGGTAAGGACCCAATATTTCACATGCCTTTGTGTCTGTGTTAACACTTCCTACCCATTGGGGGATAGAGTATGAGGATATGTTTATGTTGTATCTAGCTGTTGCTCGCGGTTACTATGGTTTTTTAACTTCCCACGGGAACCCTTTAATTTTCCGGAATAAAAAGTAATCTAAGATGTTGACCAGGGATATAAAGAATCACCATGCAAAATTTCATGGAAATCGGTTCAGCTATTTCAGAGATTAGCCCGTACAAACAGAGAAACAGAGAAACAAAAAATAATTAAAAAAAATTGGTATTTTCCCTTTTTTTACACCTCCCTGGCTTGATTTTAAGCATCTTTTTCTATGTACAGATATTTGTGTAGAAATTGAAAGTATTGAACGAAGGGGAAAAACTTAATACCTGCCTAATTATTTTATATTACCAGATAAGGAAATTAACTAATAACTATCAAAATAACATTAATAATCGTTTTACCTACCAATTAACTTTAGTAAAGTAATATTTTTGTTTTGTTTTTCCAAATGGTAGAGGGTACAACGAAAATGTGGAGCAATAGTTTTCATTATGTTTTCCTATTGTAATGTAGATTTTTTTTAGATTGTACTTTAGACTATCTCTGTACATGTTTGTAAAGAAAAATGTGGTAAACTGCAGAATATTACTCAAATTAGTTAACTATCTTTTTTTTGTTTTTAAACTTCAATGACGTTGTAGTTTATGGCATTTTTTTAATGCTATGTAAAGGAAGGGTAGAAACATGCTGAGATTCTTACCCGTTCTTCTCAGAACAAGGCCTCCTGGTAGTTTTTGGGAACGGGTGGCGTACTTTTTCTTTTTCACAAAATATTGTGTAATAAAAATATTGTTTATGACATTCATAAGCATGCGCTAAGGCGCATCTAAACTGAATAAATACTGTTGATTTTGATTTTTATGCCATGTCCATGGCTGCCATATTTTCTTGCCTGAAGCTGACCTAGCACGGCTATGCTACCCCGGTGTAGTGGGCAGTGAACTTTAATTGCATCGGTATTTAACTTGGCCTGAGTACAATCGTTCCGGTTAAAAGTTGCGTAGTAAAAACCATACTATCCATACTTATATTATAAATACGAAAGTAACTCAGTTTGTCTGTCTCGCTTTCACGTCAAAACTACTCAACCGATTCAATTGAAATTTGGTACCTACACAGATAGTTTAGAGCCTGAGAAAGGACATAGGCTACTTTTTATCCCGATATTTCCATGGGAACAGGTAGCGTGCGGGTGTAACTGTGGTTATCAATATCTGCTCGACCGAGTATTATGTGATATATTCCGTCAAAATGTAATTTCATTTCGAATTTTAAAATTTCTCGGCATTGTAAAAAAATTACACGACAAAAGAGATTTATCACTATGACAACAATTAATCAGATGACACAGACAAGGAATGTTATTTTCATTATTTTAATATTTAGAGGTTTTAGTTCAACTATTAACAATCAACATTTTGCTAATAAGAGGTAGGAATGTAATGTTGAGCACTTTGTAAAAATACAATGCAGGGTTAACAAACACACAAAAACTTTTTGTAAACTTTTATCGGCGTTAAATCAATAGCCACGCAAACGACGTATTACGCACAGCTAGTATTAAATAAATGATGCCACTAAATAGCCATGCGAACGACGTCGCGGGCACAGCTAGTTTGCTATATAGCTGTAGAGCACGTGTGTATGTGTTAGCTACGAGTAACGGTAAATAACTTTATTAGTTGAGTTATTATTGCCGTTTTTCTACGTAATTACTAGAGGAACAGCCGGTACTGAGTCTGCATGGATTTTTACTGGCCTGTACAGGGCCGGACATAGAGAAAGAAAAGAAAGAAAAAGAAAGAAAAAGAAAGAAAAAATTATATCCATCAGCTATTGGGGCCTTCCCATAGTTAATTATTATTATGGAAACACACTGAGAGTTTGAAACAAGGATGTCTGCCTAGTTCTGAAACACACCGGATTGTGTCAAAATTAAACATAGGACTATTTTTAACGAATGAACGACTAATATAGAGTAGTGCTAATTGATATCTACAACAAAAAAGTTTTCAAAATCATATAAATTTGGTTTCTATCACTACCTGATATACTTTTCTAGCATCGATTTGTCTTCTATGATACATAAATATTATCACGCTTTTATCCCCGAAGGGGTAGTCAGAGGTGCATTACTCTCCAGCCTGTTGACGTTACTGGGCACTAAAGAAATATGCAATTACTAGCTGTTTCTATGTTTTTTTTTCTATCCCACGGGAACCTTTTAATATTCCGGAATAAAGAGTATCTGAGATGTTGATGAGGGATATAAGGTATCATCATGCAAAATTTCATTGAAATCGGTCCAGCTATTTCGGAGATTAGCCTGTACAAACAGACAGAGAAACAAAAAATTTTAAAAAGTTTTCTTTTGTTTTTTCCCTCTTTTTCCATCAAGGTTTCAAGCTTTTTTTTTCTATGTACATACAGACATTCGACCTCTACAGTTTTATTATATGTGTAGTTTTTAAAATATCGATATTTTTCTTCAACCACTACATAAAGCAGCTTATCGTAAGCTTATCGACACCTCTGTCTATCGCGACGTCACAACCAAATCGTCACCTCTCACAACGCAAGGCCGATGATGCGCTATGTTGCGTGTGGTCATTTACCATCAACCGCATGAGCTAAACAGCGGACGAACGCGTTTAATCGAACGGCGGCGTTCGATGTTTAAAATTTGAAAAAGTTACCAACTGTCTTATTTTTTTTTTTACTATAAAAAGGTTAAATGCAAGTGTGAGTGGATAGTGGAATTTTGTTTGGTTTTTATTGGATTTCGTCGATTTCATCGGTAAGTTTTTAATAAATTAATTAAAAATTTAATTCTACTCGTAATATAAAATCTATACATTTTATTTATTTATTTTATTTTATTTGCATAGGTACAATAACAGAAAACAGATTAACACATTTAAATAAAATAACAATTAGCACATAAAAATCATCTTAAATCTGAGTTCCAATAACAATTGTACACAGCTTTGGCAAATTATTTAAGAAATTACATAATTTATAATATTTCTGAATCGTAAACAATATACTTCGAATCGCAATCTCTTATCGTCGTCGTAGATATAATAAAACTGTTAAGGTCGAATGTCTGTACATAGAAAAAAAGCTTAAAATCAAGTCAGGAGGATGAAAAAAGAGGGAAAACAAAATAATTAAATTTTTTGTTTCTCTGTCTGTTTGTATGTTTGTTTGGGCTAATCTGCGAAATGACCGAACCGATTTCAATGAAATTTTCTATGGTAATACCTTATATCCCTGGTCAACATCTTAGATTCTTTTTATTCCGGAAAATTTAAGAGTCCCCGTGGGATAGTTAAAAAACCAGTAACTGCGAACGAAGTTGCAGGCAACAGCTAGTCGTACATAAGTACTTAAAAATAAATAGAATTTTTAAGTAATTCTTAATTTAATTCTATTAGTCTTAACTTTCAATGACCATTGACATTTAATTGGTATTTTCCAATGTTCGTCGAAGTCTAAAATAAATATTAATCTGTTCAAACATTGTCTTTGAATCTGTGAATCTACAGAGGTCATCAAATTTAATTAACCGTGAACTAAACACGGACCTTCGGAATTTGCTTTGATGTATTTCAACAGTATTTTAGGACCATTTTTTGAGCTCAAAAAATGTCTGTGCAATTGGTAAAATCAAAGGACCGAAAAGGGTAACTTTTTCTCGCTGATTTTAATAAAAAACGATGTTTGTCTTTAAAATAACTGCGTAAGATTTAGTTTTGTTGACAACGTACTACACAGTAGCCGGTGCTAATTCTTATTTTGTTCGAAAACTAAATAAAACCATATTCTATTAAATAAGTCATACGCACTATTCTATTCTCTTGTTAAGATTTTGGCAACTAATGACCTTAAATAGTACACATTGTATTGCATAATAATGTCTCTATTTTTTTTCTTCATGTCTTTTGCCTTTGCTTATAAATAACTAAATAAAGAAAAACCTTTCATTTCAATTTGTTTAGTTCAATAATTGTAAGACTATCATAATTTGTAAGTGCTGTGGTTTTTGGTAAATAAATAAATAAATAATGTAAGGGATATAAAAACTATAAAAAATTTAAAAAAATATTCTGAAATGGTGAATTTTCATAGCATTTCCCCGGTAAATATATATCTATAGGTATTATTAGGTATCTCCTGAGAACACAGGATTTTTCAATGTCAAAGACATTGTGTGATAAGATTGTCATTCTAATATTACCTACTTGAGATTTGGAAGGAAATGCAAAATGTCAAAGCTTCACTGTTGGCATGATAACAACGCGTGATGAGCTATCGCGTCTTTATTACGTTCAACTGTCAAATTACTGTGGAATTGGCCACTGGATATGATAAACACATGATAAATATCACATGTTGCTCATGCTACTTAGGCAGCGAGGTTCTCGAACGTTATCTATTTTACTTCTAAAAAAACCCATTTCACAAAATAAAAACAAGAATTACAACATACATAGATATAATTACGTTTTTTTCCCATAGGAGTAGGCAGAGATTTTTTTTTATTTCATATATATTACGCTTACATATTTCTGTCACTTCATTTACTTTCAAAACAATCCTCAAAATATGCTCGGCGATTTTGGGTATTGTTTGACCTTTCGTTTTTTTTCAAAACGCTTTCGATTTGGTCGAAAAAATATACATAAAATTCGCCCCACTTCGTTACATAATTATCTCCACTCACTCCCGATTCATATAGAAACTGCATTTTTTTAATAAATCGTAATCTTTGTTATAATAGTTATATACCAAATCAAATCAAAAATAACTTTGTTTCATAGGCCAAACTGGGCACTTAAAATCGTCAACATTTTACATTTTAAATAATTATTTTACAATTTGAATAATAATAATTAATCATAATATTAATGTTGATTACCGCGAGCGCTTGTGTCAAGTACAACCACGACGCTTTGATTGTTATTGTAATCGACACAAGCGGCCGGATTCCGAGAGTAAGGCTTTTCATGAGAAGAACCCGGCAAGAAACTCATGAGCCACTTTTTTTTAAATAGCCAATCATATAATTATTGTCAGTATTTAATGTTTTACACCAATTTATTAATTTCCATTAATCCATCAAAATAACATGCTTTTATGATAACGAACGACAGCAAATAACTATTTCCACACCATTTTATCCTCTAGATACTCTTGGATTTTGTAATAGCCTTTTTTCATTAAAGTTTTTTTAATATAAGATTTAAATTTATGAAAAGGCAGTTCTGTTATATTTGGTGGGATTTTGTTATAAAATTGTATACATTTCCCCATGAATGGTCTATTTGTTTTACGTAATCTGAACACAGGCACAGCAACTTTATTCTTGCTTCTAGTATTTAAATTACGGCACTCATAATTTTTCTTAAATGTATGGTTATGTTTATAAACATAAATAATGTAACAATAATGTAACATGTAGGTATATTTAATATTAAAGTTTTTCAATATTGTCTTCTTTATGCATTTGTTTCTTCTATAATCTATTTTCTTAACTTATTTTCATGGGTTGACAGGCAGATATCTCTGTTAGGGATATGTCCGCCCTTGCAAACATATGTTAACAACCTGTTTTATGTATTTGTTTTAATTGCAATAAAGAGTATAATAATAATAATATTTTCATAAATGTATTGGGATGCAACAGTTAATATATCAATTTACCTGAATAACTCTCTGAGTGTGTCTCGTGGCTTAAGTCTGTAGATGGCTCGTACAGCTCGTTTTTACAAATATTCTTTATATACGTAATCTGTACGATCTTTACTTCCAAGCTGATGAAGAAATGCCTGTATTCATCACAGAAACATTTGCCTTCGTCGGGAATCAAACCCAAAACCCACTGAAAAGACTCAGCCAAGGATGTCGTCGGCAAAAAAATTGTGATAAAGTTCGACTGCGATCTCAGAATATGGAAATGCTGTGGTGTATTATATTATAAACACGTAGCGGAATAGCAATTGAGTTATTCTAAATTCAAAATTATATAATTGACAAGTTACAAGGCTTAAAAAAGCTTGAAACTAAAATTCAAAATTATAATTGGAACTTTTTACAGATCATAGAACCTAAAAATTAAACATTAAAAAAAATATTTTGAAAACAGAACGTTTCAGTTTTAAAAAATAAATACGTGTAGATTATACTTGTCAATATCTTTCTGCCATAGACTAACAGTGTGAAGCAATGAATGCATCATTCTCTCCATTCAAAAAACAAGATCTTAATACAAAACAAAAACTAATGGTTTTACGTATGTCGGTCAGTCCTTATAAGGCAAAACCATCATAATAGTTAACACTTAGAATATTGCAACGGAGTTACTTTCAAGGACGGATGCTATAAGTAGTTGACAAACATAAAAAAAACTAAATATTATAACTTCTGTCATTCACACCTATAAACTAGACTCTAGAGCAAAAGTAACTAGCTTATGCGCTTGTGTCGTGTATAGGTGACATTTAAACATGTACAATTTTAAGGCTATATAAAGGTTTTGAATTTACCACTACACAAATAACCCTTTGAAAATATTCTTTTCTAATTAAATTGATATGTATTAAGTATTTTACCTGTAAAGAATTTTACATTATTATTCTGATAAGATCTTTTTAAATAAATACCTACATATAAATAGAATTCCTGTAGGGAGATCTCTTTGAGGCATAAGTCCGCCCTTGCAAACTACTGTATGTACCAAAGTATGTTGTTTATTTATTATTTATATGCAATAAAAAGTATTTTTATAAAATATCCATGATTTATAAGACCCTCAGAACAAACTCGTTCGGAACAATAATTAAGGTTTGATTATAATTTTAATTAGAATTGCTGTTTTCTTCTAAAGTAAGTAGGTGTGTATTCTGGAACGCATATGCTATTTTTTTGGTAAAATTTTCAATTTTTTGTAAAATTCTCCCATGTTGGGAAGGCAAAGGGAACGAAGCCCATACAGCCAAGTCTTCAGTACTTTATTTCTTGAGTAGTTTGCATTGAAATGCTAGTGTAATGCATTTCAATGCATCTTGGGAGAGTTTGACGTCAAACGATTGATGGCAGACACTGTGGTACTACTTGGATGAGGTGGATCACCACGATAAAAAACTCATCGCTTTTCACACCACTTGACGCTTATTTCGATAATCCTCCACATTGCACATTATCACAGACACTTATTAAACAAAACTACACTGATTTTACGTAACAATATCCACTCCGAAACAATATTACAATTATCGAAATAAAAATCACGTCCGCCATTAGTCAAATGCCGCCAAACTCTCCTAAAATTTTCCTTTGAAGGGATGGCAAAGGGATTTAAGCCCATAACATCCATGTATGTCGTAATTATGTCTTTAGTAATTTACATTGAAATGCTAGTGTAATGCATTTCAATGCATCTTGGAAGAGTTTGGCGTCAAACGATCGATGGCAGACACTGTAGTGTGATTTCGATGAGATGGATTACCACGATAAAAATTCCACCGTTTTTCACACCACTTAACGATTATTTCAATAATCCTCCATATTGCTAATCAACACAGACACCTATTACACAGAACTACACTGATTTTACGTAGCAAAATCACATTCGCCATAGTTGAATGGACCCAAAAACTCACTTTTTTTCTATAATAGCTCTGCGCGCATATTATTATAGCCAATGAGTGCCAATGACTATTTATTTGTGATAGAATCATAGAAATGGATCAAAGGTTACATTGAAAAAGTATTGATTTAGATATGATATACACCATGCTCTTAGACTTTTCACATTATTTTCATTCATAAATATTATAGTTATTATCATACCTAAAAAGAAAAATTCTTTCAGATAATTGTTTCGTTTACTATGATTCAATTCAACTTGTGAGAAATCCATATCAAATCTTAGCAACTCATTAAGATATTCGGGGAATTATAATACGATGACTTAATAGAATTTTCCTTAACACAAATACAAAAACAAACCTACGCTGTTTTGTTGTATTGTAATTGCACGAATGTGTATAAAAAGTGTGGATCGCGGCAAAAGGCTTTATACAGAGAACGTGCTGACCATACGGAACTGTTAAATTTCGTAAATGATAATCAACCTTAATTAGTAAGACATAACGATCGAAAATGATTGAGGAAATTAGACAGTTTGTGATAATTTGACGGGTGAAGACTGTACAATTATAGAGGTTCTGTACTTCGGTAAAACCTCTTTGATTGATATTTGATTGAAATAATTGGTAGGCCTTGCTTTTTTTGTTTTAAATACTTACTTTGTGTAAAGATTAGCAGGTCTTACTTGCAACGAAGCATATTTAACATTCTTAATTCGCTGGTAACTTTTGATGTATTGTATAGCTGTATAGTTTAATGTTACAACTTTATTTCGTTTTGACAGAGGTTTTGTACAAAAACAAGAAATGAAAATACGTATACAATTAATTATAACATTTTATTTTCTTGTACATATTATATATTTTTTTTTGTTTACAAATATTAGGTCCTTACCTATGAAATTGGTGTTTTGTATGGAGATTTTGGGGAATTCTGCATTTTCCATATTATTTTTAGTTTTCTTAACAACGACAAATACAGAGATAATAATATTTGGCATCTATCATAAGACAAGCATTAGTAATATGTGTAATATCACACTTCATAAAAATTGTTTATCGTTTTTAAGTGAATGCAAATAAAATGATGTATTCGGGAGGCACTTAAAAAGAGTTGTCTCCGTGTCCAATTTTAATACAATTAAACTTACAAAAAATTATCAAAACAAATCAAAAGAGCTCAAAAATATAGTCTATTTTTAGACGAGGTAATTATATTTAAGGAATACTCTGAATCTTAATAATTACAGACAAAATACTAAGAGAGAAAAAAAACACCAATTTCATAGGTAAGGACCCAATAGAAATGGTAAATAAAATAGGTAGTTATAAAATGTACTAGACTAATATATTCATGTATTACGGGTATGTTAAAATTAACAAAATCGATTTTGTATTGCATATAATTTTGTTTTTACGTAGCTGTAGCCTACAATGCGAACCTTTAATGCCCATGGTTACGGTTACGACTACTAGTGACATTGTTCCTAATTTGAAAATTATTTTTCATAAAGGACACCGGAAAATGTGTTCGAAATATGAAATTTTGTTTAGAGGTTTAATTCTGAGATGTCATCGTTTAAAATCTTGTCAAAATAAGCTTTTATTTGAATAACGCGTCGTCAGAATAATAATGATATTTTTAGTTGTATAGGCCGTAATCCCATGAGATTTACGGTTTTTAATTATTATTTCGGATTATTTTTTGCCAGCATTGGGACGTATAAAGCTGTTGGTAACTACGATGATTTTTTTCAACTCTGGCTTCTATAGCAACGACGAGTTACAGAATAAGCTCTACATTTCCTAAAACCAATTTCAGATCCAATAACAATATTTGGCTGTATATCATAGTTTCCTGGGCTTTTGCCATGAATGATAATAATCCACACGTGCGGAAAAATCTTAAGTTTTATTTGACTTGTGAAATATTGATTACCCTTGAACTTATGAACTTGGCCTAGAGTAGCGAAGATATAATAAGCAATTCAACACACGTGTGGCCTGTCGTAATTTAGTGCGTGAAGTAACTTTGGTTATTACGAGGCAAAGGAGTCGAGTTTGCATAGAACACAGATTATGTTATGAAACCTAACGTTGACATTTTGCATTAAAAAGTAATTATGTTTGAGAGTGAATATTTGGTTTTATTTTATTTACTTACTATTGTAAATGTTATAATAATGAATGTGTTATTGTTTTTTTTTAAAGTACGTCATATTAAGGTATGAAACATATTTATTGACTATAGTTATAAAACTCATTAATCACAAAGCATATTTCGCTCAGTTGGTCTTCAGATAGGTGACCAAAAACTTTGTGAAAAAAGCTAGTGACTAAGCTCTACAATACTAGTTGTAAACAGCTGTCAACATGCATCTTATTAAGGTGCAACACAGTGTTCCTTGAACTCTGCCTACCCCTTCGGGGATTACAGGCGTGATTGTATGTATGTATGTACGTATCTATGTATATGACGACCTCCGTGGTCGAGTGGTCTGTGCGCTAGTCTCAAGGTGTCGCCATCTCCAGAGGTTCTGGGTTCGATCCCCGGTGGGGGCAAATGTTTGGGTGATGAATTTTCATGCATTAGTTCTCCAGTCATGGATGTTTATATATTTATATATATTCAGGATATTTACATGTATTTATCTATTAAATATATTTATCGGTCATCGAGTGTCCGTAACACAAGCAGCATTAGTTGCTTAAAATGGGGCTTGTTGATAGGTGTGAATGTCTAAAGATATTTATTTATTTATTTATTATCTAGTATTAATAACAAAAGTAGCATAAGTTGCAAGGTTGTTGATAGTTGTTTATTATTTATTTTATTTACACGCTATGGCGGTAAATTCTATAGGCTTAGTTTATCGCCGGGAAGATCCAACACGCCTGTCTATACGCAGCTTTACCCCGGTTAATTAGGTTAAGTCCGGGATTCATCCCGAACAAAGTTATCTAATCATCGCTCGCCCGGCTTCCCAACTACGAAGGTCGAATATAACTCGTCCCGGTAAAAATTAGGGGATTATTCTTTTAATTATTTACTGGGACCGGGACTGGGCAGCACTTGTGCCAATGAAGATTTTTTGTAAATATACAAGCAGTTTTATGTGATTGTGTAGTTTATGATATGCATCTAAGAATTTGGACATCTATATACGTCCCACTGCTGGACATAATCACTTGACATGTAATTTTGTGTTAATTGAATTTCTAATTTTGTTTTTTTTTTGTGATTGTATTTGTAATTGTAATTTAATCTTATATTTCGACAATGTATATATTGTTAAGAAGTAAATAAATAGAATAAAAAAAAAAATGCCTTCCTACATGGAAAAAAAGGAGTATGGGCCGTAACACCAACTGTTGCCTGTGCCTCAAAGGCCTGTGCCTGTGGGACGTATATAGGCTACAGACGTGAGACCCACGAAATTACTAGCTATTGTAGGAGTATGATGCATTTTTGTCTACCACTTCGGGGATATAGGCGTGAAGCCTTCGGTGATTTATTTTCTTAACTTTAGAACAGATCGCTCGTAGCTCATTTAGCACATTTAGCATAATTATGTTGTATTTCTTTTTTTTTTGCTTTTTATTGTCATGTGAATAATAAAAATGAAATTTTCTAAAAAAAAAATTAAAATATTAGGTCCTTACATATGAAATTGGCGTTTTGAATGGAGATTTTGGGGAACTCTGCATTTTCCATACTAACATTTTTTCAGTTTTCTTCACAACGACAAATCCAAAGATAATAATATTTGGCATGTATCATTAGACAAGCTTTAGTAATATGTGTAATATCACACTTCATAAAAATTATTTATCGCTTTTAAGTGAATGCAAATCAAATTATGTATTCGGAAGGCCCTGAAAAGGAGTTGTCTCCGTGTCCAATTTTAACACAATTAAACTTACAACAAATTATCTAAACAAATCAAAAGAGCTCAAAAATATAGTCTATTTTTAGACGAGGTCAATATTTTTTAGGAATGCTCTGAATCTTAATAGTTACAGACAAAATACTAAGAGAGAAAAAAAACACCAATTTCATAGGTACCCAATATTACAAAGAAGTTTAATAAGTAAATAGTATTGTAAATGTTATTTACGTGTGCACTGCGTGAGAACTATCTCCGCTGGATGCAAATGATATTAAATTTTTCGTTAGATAATCCAGTTATAACATTCCGCTCCACATTTTGACGCGCCTTCGAACATTTGAGTACTTCAAAAGCAAGTAGATAAATGACTATTACCGGTCTCACGCGGTAAAAGTAAACAACTCTCACTTTTAATGATTGTCATTTTATGTAAATATGTAAATGTTTTAATTAATTATACATTCAGTGCGCGGGATTTACGCGAGGAGCTGTATAAAAAAAAGCAAGAAGTAACTACCTGTGTTAAAAATATCTGCCATTTCACAGTTGTGTAATATCAAAAGAGAGAATATTTAAACAAATAGCTTGATTGCGGACCTTTAAGTAGGTATTAATATCATGCAGATTTTTTTAAATGTAGTTACATAATTTTACATCTCTCATGTTCGGTAAGTAGGTCCTTAATACCCCCAGATGCGGGTTGTAAGTGATCAATTACCGCCCTAGGTTAATAATGTAGCTAGTAACGCCCTAGGGCGGTAAGTAATTAAAAAAAAACTCTTTAAAAAGTTCGCGTACATCTAACCATCTTACTGGCACTAGACATCATGCATTCAGCCCAATGACAAAAGAGGTCGCTTCGCTATTTTCATCAATTTTGAATATCGAACGGCGAAGCTAAATTTAGTTCTTGAAAATAAATTTATTTATTCTTGTGACAAAAGAGGTCGCTTCGCTTTTTTCATCAATTTTGAATATCGAACGGTGAAGCTAAATTTAGTTCTTGAAAATAAATTTATTTATTCTTGTAATGCCTTTTTTTCCACTTACCTCACAATCGAGATGTAAAGCAGAGTAGTTAGCTCGGCTGTAAGCATCAATTGCACCCTCGAACTATAAGCGCCCTCGCTGCGCCCGTGCGCCTAAATATCTCGGGCTGCAATTGATGCCTTACAGCCCTTGGCTACTAATCTACTAATATCGCCTGCCATACTTAACTGGTGCTACGCATCATATGCCTACCTATAAGTGTTGCGATATGTTATGTTACTTAAATTGTTATGGTGAAGTTTATATTTAACTACTAGCTGTTGCCCGCGACTTCGTCTGCAGTTACTATGTTTTTTAACTAGGGAACCCTATAATTATCCCACGGGAACCCTATAATTTTCCGGAATTAAAAGTGTCTAAGATGTTGACCAGGGATATAAGGTATCACCAAAAATTTCATTGAAATTGGTCCAGCCATTTCGGAGATAAGCCCGTACAAACAGACAAGAAAAACAGACAGAGAAACAAAAAAAAAAAAAAAAAAAATTTCGTATTTCCCCTTTTTTACAGCTCCCTGACATAGTTTTAAGCATTTTTTTCTATGTACAGACATTCGACCTCTATAGTTTAATTATATGTATCTATGGATTATTTCAAAATAATTTTAATAATTTCAACCATCTACAAACATAATCTTAATAATAACTCAAAGATGACTGACTGACATAGTGATCTATCAACGCACAGCCAAAACCACTGGACGGATCGGGCTGAAATTTGGCATGCAGGTAGATGTTATAATGTAGGCATCCACTAAGAAAGGATATTGATTAATCCTACCCTCATGGGGAGAAAATAGGGGATGAAAGTTTGTATGAAACTTTGTCAATTTTAAACCGGTCGGGCTGAGACTTTGAGAGAAATTAAAGGGTTCCCTGGTGGTTATGGGATAGTTAAAAAACCATAGTAATCGCGGACGAAGTCGTTAAAGTAAATAAGTTAGTTAATAGTACATTATGATATAAGTGCGGTAAGATGAAAATTACAGCCGAGGCGATATTGCTGCTGCCGAGCCGTAGGTGAGGGCTATAAGAAGGCAGAGGCTGTAATTATCAAACCACAAGTAATATGTCATACGACGTTTTATAACACATTTGCGAGGAAATAAATAAAACTCAGACATTCTTAAACTAATAAATCTTTAATCACTCTTTTTAGATATGCCAGCAATTTGGAGTATGCTTTATTAGTTTCTCCATAATTATGATAATGGTTGGCTCTGCACTGCCGCATTCGCAATTTTACGATAGGATTGTTGCGGTCAGTTTTTTATAAAACCTTTTTACACATTTTGTCTATTGCTTTTATGTATTTTTTGATATGTCTGTCGTTGTCTTTTTATTATTACGTTTGCGTTTTGTCGTATTTTGTGTTGGGCAAAATATAGCGAGTTTTAAAGTTTCTTTAGTTTCATTGCTAAGAGTTCCAACACACGTATTCGTCCTTAACAAGGATAATAAAGAAATAAAAATAATCAACAAATCCTTCTGGATTTGTTGACAAAAACTTTACTTTATTTCAATTATCTAATGAATATTGCTCGCAGTTTGTACCTCGGCTACCTCCTAGGTCAGATAAAATAGCCTACAAATTGAATATTTAGTGTTTCTATGTCGACAACATTCTAACCGTCGATTCAATTTCCATACGCAATTCTGATCGAATAATTTGAATATAATTTTAACTAAGCCTGTCCTATATGTTAAAAGTAACATTTTGAAGAAACTTAAGAACTTCACATACGGCAGCTATAAGTATACTAATGTACATTTATTTATTATACGTACATAGACAGAATACAACTATGTCTTGTTAAAAATACACAATGATTAAATGTATAAGTAAAGGTAAAAAACTAGCAGTCCTCAAATAGTGTACTTAACATACATAAGAAGCATAAGAGGAACACAAACAAGTGGTTATTAAAATTACATGAGTATCCAAAATTATATCTAAAAATATAAAACTATAATAAATATATAAAAAAAATAAACCCTAAAATATCATTGATTATCATACTAATATATAGAGTGGCAATGAGGAGTACTTGGCCTTAATAATATTAGTAACTGTACTGTAGGTTTGTATATTATAGATTGATACATCTCATATCACATCTCACATTGTCATCTTTCCATAGAAATCATCAGGAGACCACACACGACCACAGTATGTACGAAAATATTTTTTTTTGAAAACGAAACAATAATTAAAAGATTTTAATTATTGTTTCGTTTTCAATAATTAAAAGAACGAAAATATTTTTATAAAAATATTTTCGTTTTTAAAAATCTTTTAATTTTCGTTCAGAATCGATGCTAAGATGAATTAAAGCAAACTTACAGATTTCATAAGGCAAGGCAATTAAAAGATTTGAAAAAAAAGGAAAATATTTTTATAAAAATATTTTCGTTTTTAAAAATCTTTTAATTTTCTTTCATAATCGATGCTAAGATGAATGAAAGCAAACTTACAGATTTCATAAGGCATGTTATTGTATAAAACGAGACACAATAGAAACAACTATTGTTTGCGTACGCCGATGTTCACGGTGCCCTCCGAGGGGTTAAGACAATTTAAAGCGATACCTAATTGTTTCTATAGTTTTTGTTTCAGAAGTCCTTTAGAACTTTGTAGATGGGTTAGCAATATGTGTACTTACTGCCTTCCTAATTATTAAAATTACTACGTCTGAGAAATGCTTCTGCTTGCAAATCCTACAGAGATCGATCACCGTACTCAGTTATTTTACTGTTTTATACACGCGACCTCCACCATTAGATAAATTATAAAAAAAATCTTAATATTCGAGGAGGAGCTCGGTGGCGTAATGGTTAGTACGCTTTGGCTTTTGAGTTTCGATTGAAAACAAAGCTACCCTCGCCATGGTCAGGCCGTGGATGGGTGACCAAAACTTTTTTATATCGAGCTCCTCCGTGCTTCAGAAGGCACGTTCAGCCGTTGGTCCCGGTTGCTATTGTGATTGTTTCTACCAGTTTCTACCCACCAACCCGCATTGGGCCAGCGTGGTGGTGTTACAGCCCATATTCCTCGTGTGTTTCCCCACGAGGAAGGCCTATGGCCAGCAGTGGTACGTATATAGGCTGAGGACAGGATGACTTAATTTTTTTTATGGATGGAATAGGGAGCAAGCGAGAAGACGGGTCACCTGATGTTAAGCAACTACCGCCGCCCATGGACACTCGCAGCACCACTAAATATTATTTTAATATTAGGTCCTTACCTATGAAATTGGTGTTTTGTATGGAGATTTTGGGGATGTCTGCATTTTATATACTAACATTTTATCAGTCTTCTTCACAACGACAAATCCAGAGATAATAATATTTGGCATGTATCATTTGGTTGGCATCAGACAAGCTTTAGCAATATGTGTGTGAACACGCTTGATAAAAATTATTCATTGTTTTTATGTTAATGCAAATCAAATGATGTATTCTGGCCATAGGCAGTTAAAAATAATTGCCTTTGTGTCTAATTTTAACACAATTAAATTTACAAAAAATTATCAAATTAAATAATACGAGCTCAAATATATGGTCTATTTTTAGAAGAGGCAATTATTTTATAAGAATGTTCGGAAACTTAATAGTTACGGACAAATTGCTAAATGGCTAAGACACAAATTTCATAGGTAAGGACCCAATATTATTTTTTATTCGTCATGCAATGTAAAAGCAAGTCAAATACTCTACAAGATCTTGAAGAAGGTCAAGGCCCACAACTTAGAATTAAGCAATCCGAACGGTCTTAGAGTAAGGTAATAATTATATTATTACGCGCACAATATTAGGCGGAGACACGTAATCGTTCATCTTTTTACCGGCTCATGCAAATAATTTTAATAAAACTATAAGTACTTTTGAAAACGCAGGTTCGCCCCGTCTCCTGAGAACTTGGACGTATCAGGTGAAAGGGGGTGTTTACTTTTCAATGTTCAGGCCCTATATTTCGATAGTTCGCCAATAGATGGCGCTACTCTCCATTACATCGCGGCAACGAAGTTGTGTTTTAGTTTATAAGGTATAATTAAGTTTAGTTCGTAAAATATTAGGTCCTCACATATGAAATTGGCTTTTTGTATGGGAGGAACAAAAATACGAATATTTTTAAATATAATATATTTAATTAATCAAAGTATGAACCATTGTTTTCTATGCACTTTTGCCATCTCATAGGAAGTTCATTGATCCCTTTACTAATAAACCAGTCGGACGGGAATCAATAAAATCTATGAAGGCGACTTGGACTGCCCCATCGGAGTTGAATTTTTTCCCTTGCAAGAAGTTATCCATATTTCGAAAAAAATGGTAATCTGTTGGAGCAAGGTCCGGGGAGTACGGAGGATGACTTAGACATTCCAATTGAAGCACTTCTAATTTGGTAGCCGTCTGTTGTGCAGTGTGTGGTCTAGCGTTGTCGTGAAGCAGCAGTGGCGTGGAGCGATTAACCAGCCTAGGTTGTTTAGCCGCTAGCTTTTCCATCATGGTTTGCAATTGCTGACAATAGACATCAGCCGTAATAGTCTGACCAGATTTGAGAAAACTGTAATGAACAATACCGGCACTAGTCCACCGAATGCTTACAAGTAACTTTTTTGGGGTTAATTTTCGCTTGTGGCAGGATTTGGCTGGCTGGCCAGAATCCAACCATTGCACTGAGCGCTTCCGATTATCGTATAGAATCAATTTTTCGTCACAGGTAATAATTCGGTTTAAAATACCTTCATTATTGTGCCGGTTCAGTAACGCGTTTGCCGGTTTGCTTCAGTCAATTCGTGAGGTACCCACCTTTCAAGCTTTTTAATCTTCCCAATTTGCTTCAAGTGAATTAAAACAGTTTTATCACTAACATCGCAGCCTGCAGCTAACTCGGACGTGGTTTGCGATGCTTCTACAATAGCCTTCAATTCTTCATTATCAACTTGGGTCATAGCCGTCCACGGGGCTTGTTCTGCAGGTCGAAATTTCCAGAACGAAAACGTTGGAACCAAAAACGAACTGTGTTTTCTTTTGCAACACGACCGCCATACACATCATTCACCCTTCGAGTCGTTTCCGCAGCACTTGTGCCACGGCGGAACTGGTACTCGTAAATAATGCGATATTTTAATTTTTTCCATTTTCTAAAATGAGTGACGCAAACAGGAAAAACAGAGGAAAAAACAAATGAATGACAGTCATTAAAGCACAAATACATGAGTAAATAGCTGTACAAATTTGAATTTGGAATTATTTACCAAAGAGGAGAAAATCGTGATTAAAGTGGCCAGTACGAAAAACGCCAATTTCATATGTAAGGACCTAATAGATACTAGATGGAGTTGCCTTACGTTACATCGCGCGGTCGAAGGCTACTGTACAATTATACTAGAATCTAGCAAAAGTTCATGTCTCTGTTCATCAATTCTTCATTCTTGCTATCGAAATATAAAGTTTTTTTCTAACAACACATAAATTGAAAGTTCAGAAGTTCAACTGACCTCTCGGTTCTATAAATACAGTCGGTCTGGGTGTATAGATCTCTATAATTATATAGAGACCTATACACCAGCTGCCGGACTTTACTCAGAAGGATTTGATGCAAATGAAATGTTCCATACTTGTCACATATAGTTTATTATCTTTCTTCACAAATGACTCTAAGTTATGCAAAAATAGACTATTAAAATACACTACACAATGAGCTAATTAAAGCTCGTTAACGTGGGGCGCGATGAGGAACAACTGGCGAGTCGCGACTTGCGCGAGCGCCGCGTCCAAAAGTGTTGACATGAATTTACATACAATTTTGTGTCCCTAAATGGGTTTGACCTTAGACAGTCTCTCAGAGATATCAACAACAACATATCATCACGCCTCTTTCCCCGAAGAGTCAGAGTTGATAACACCCACTTTTCGCCAGATATGTTATGTATGTGTTGTGTGTTATGCATGTCTCAGAGATATATGTCCGTGATAATTGATATATTATACATATAGAATATTCTACGCTCTTTTTCTGTGAGACAATAGCATACTACACAGGTTGACTTTTAATAATATGACTAGCTGTTGCCCACGGTTTTTCCGCGGTTACTACGGTTTTTTAACTATCCCACGGGAACCCTTTAATTTTCCGGAATAAAAAGTATTTAAGGTGTTGACCTGGAATATAAGGTATCACCATGCAAAATTTCATTGAAATCGGTCCAGCCATTTCGAAGATTAGCCCGTACAAACAGACAGAGAAACAAAAGATAAAAAAAATGGTGTGTTTTCGCTCTTTTTACATCCCCCTGACTTGGTTTTAGGCATTTTTTTTTATTTACAGACTTTCGACCTCTACAGTTTTATTATATGTATAGATATTAGTTGGTTTGACAAACATTTTATATTTAAATATTGCGTAGACCTTGAGGAGCTTGGTGGCGTAGTGGTTAGTACGCTTTGGCATTCGATGAAAAACAAAGCTAACATCGCCATGGTCTGGCAGTGGACGGGTCACCAAAACATTGTGATCCCAGCTTCATCTGCTTCGGAAGGCACGTTAAGCCGTTGGTCCCGGTCGCTATTGCGACCGTTTCTACCGACCAACCCACATTGGACCAGCGTGGTAGTGTTACAGCCCATACTCCCCTTGTGTTTCTCCATGAGGAAGGCCTGTGCCTAGCAGTGAGACGTATATAGGCTGAGGATGAACCTCTGTGGCAGTGGTTTGTACTTACGCCGCCGGTTTCAAGGCATCGTCATCTCTAGAGGTTTCGGGTTTGATTCCCAACGGAGGCGAATGGGGTATTTGTTCTCTTGTCTTGGCTGCTGTACGTATTCAGTTTACCGTGAATAACGTGGTACGTATATATATGTGGTATGTATAATAATATATACGTGTGCCTAAGTAGAATAAGCTTCACTTGGGTTACTAAGCTTCATTTGGCTTTAAGTAATAGGTGTGAATGTCCGATGTTACGTATTCATATGATTAGCTGTTGTCCGAGACTTCGTGCGGTTACTATGGTTTTTTAACTATCCCACGGAAACCCTTTAATTTTCTGTTATAAAAAGTATATAAGATGTTAAGGTATCACCATGCAAAATTGCATTGAAATCGGTCGACCCATTTCGGAGATTAGCCCGTACAAACAGACAAAGAACCAAATAAGTTTCAATTGCTCATATGTTATTCCTGATTATAATGCTAAAAATCTACGTTCATAATATCTATGTTCACCCACTTGATTGTACTAGCCTAACATTTATAAAAAACAAGAATTGTAAAAAATGTGAAAAATAGAGCAACCCTCGAGTTTCTGGCTCGCTCTTCTCGGGGATGTCTCCGAGCGAGTGGTAGATTCACTTATTCAAAAATTAACGTTTTTAAGTGTTTGTATATCAAGCCTATAAAATAAAGATATTTTTGATTTTTGATTTGATTTTAAGGAAAACATTTTTTTTTGTTTTTTTTTTCCTCTTTTTTCATCCCCCTGACTTTTTTAAGCTTTTTTTTCAATGAACAGACATTTGACCTATAGAGTTTTTTTATGTATAGATTTATTGGTTATTTGTACCCCTTGTATATTTCAATGTACTGCTAATGAATAACAGCTTCGGTTCATAAACTCAGTAGCAAATCTTTTATCACATGACTGGTCAACTGTGAACGATCTATTTTAATCTGTATTACCATTATGCTAAGTTCCTTTTGATTAACCATATTTTTTTTGCTGCACAATAAGCAACGATGAAATATTCATACGAAATTCATATTGAAATGATAACAGGAAAAGCAATGTATTCTTTTAGTTCGAATTTTCTTTATAGATTGTTCATTAACATTTCATGATGGCTGGCTCTGCAAAGGGCATGCATCTGTATTTCATGAATAATTAGGCCTCTTTTCCTATGACAATTTAAGGTAAGTGTTATTCAGAATAAGCTGCACTCAATTTACATTTAAAAATATAGATAGATAGATAGATAACTCTTTAGTGTTGTTAATGGTGTTCACCATTTAAAAAGACATTACAGAAGATAACTTAAGACAAGATGTAACAATCGGCGGTCTTATCGTTACGCAGCGATGTCTTCCAGAAAACCTGTCGATGGAGTCCCGGGAAGAGATATAATGCACAAATAACGTAAAAAATAACAAAACAAAACAAATAGCATTAAAATTATCTTAAAACGTAAACGTAAATTATCTTAATTATTTTAATATACGTTTATTTAAACCCATTTTAAAACTTCACCATAAATTTTAAATTTACTACCTATCTGTTTCCCGCGACTTCGTCCGCGGTTACTGGTTTTTTAACTATTCCACGGAAACCCTTTAATTTCCCGGCATAAAAGTATCTTCGATATTGACCAGGGATATATGGTATCTATTGAAAGGAAATTTTATGAAACAACCTTCTTGTTTTTACGTCTATACCTAAGTGTTTTTTTGTTGAAGTTGTGTTGTCAATAAATGGGCTCTGTCACGCTTTGAGCTCTAAGCAGAAAGAAATCTTTCTTATTATTTCCCAATATTTTTAACTGTATCACCATGCAAAATTTCATTGAAATCAGTCCAGCCATTTTAGAGATTAGCCCGTACAAACAGACGAACAGACAGAGAAACAAAAGAAATACTTTTTACAGCCCCCTGACTTGATTTTAAGCAATATTTTTCTATGTACAGATATTCTACCTATAAAGTATTATTATATGTATAGATGATAATATAATATGTCGTTAGCAATATAATTAGTTTTATTGTGAAGTTATTTTTACTTCAAATAAAATTATTTTCTAAAAAAGGGCTTATTTCATGTCTGCTACACGACTTAAACAGCGCGACCTAAAAAGATAAAATGTTACTGGTTCTAGGTAAATTTAATTTATAAATATTATACTATACCAAATTAGTCGTCGAATTTGGTGTAGTAACTACCTCTACCTTACTGAAGACGTCAAAAACTTTAGATTTGTTTAGGGTAGCCTTTGGTGACTAGCATAAACAATCGAACAGGTTAGTTTTTAAAGCAGCTGTTAATTATAGATTTTGGGGAATTCTGCATTTTCCATACTAACATTTTATCAATTTTCTTCACAACGACAAATCCAGAGATAATAATATTTGACATGTATCATAAGACAAGCTTTAGTAATATGTTTAATATCACACTTCATAAAATTTATTTATCGTTTTTAAGCGAATGCAAATAAAATTATGTATTCGGGAGGCACTTAAAAAGAGTTGTCTCCGTGTTTAAACTTACTTACAACAAATTATCAAAACAAATCAATAGAGCTCAAAAATGTAGTCTATTTTTAGATGAGGTAATTATTTTTTAGGAATACTCAGAATCTTAATAGTTACAGACAAAATACTAAGACAGAATAAAAACACCAATTTCATAGGTAAGGACCCAATATTATTATATGCAGTTTTTATTACGAGTAAACTGCACCTGTAATCTTGCAATCAATATTTTGCCTACTTCTACTGAAGCTATAAAGCCGTTTTTTTGTGATGGAAGAAATTAATTGCCTATTTTTAAACTGATCATTTAAACGGAAGTCATTGAAGTTTCCACGTTTTATGTTATTATATGTATAGCAAAGGACTTTTTCCCTTCTCTTCTCAATCCTTTCTCTCATCCATACTAATATTATAAATGCGAAAGTAACTCTTTCTGTCTGTCTTGCTTTCACTTCAAAACTACTGAACCGATTCAATTGAAATATGGTACACAGATAGTCTAGAGCCTGAGAAAGGAGATAGGCTACTTTTTATCCTGATATTTCAATGGGAACGGGTACCGCGCGGGTGTAACCGTGGTTTTCAATATTTGCTCGACCGAGTATTGTAAAATAATGACACGACAAAAGAGATTTATTACCATGACAACAATTAATACCATGACACTGACAAGAAATGTTATTTTCATTATTTTAATAATTACAGATTTTAGTTCAACTATTAACAATCAACATTTTGCTAATAAGAGGTAGGAATGTAATGTTGAGCGCTTTGTAAAAAAATGCAGTGTTAACACACAAAAACTTTTTGTAAACTTTTATCGGCGTTAAATCAATAGCCACGCGAACGATGTCGCGGGCACAGCTAGTTATGAATATGTTTCGAAATTTATTATTGAGTCGCAAGCAACTAAGGGATATCCTTGGCTATAATCATCTTGCGTTATATTACATTCGTTCTTCTCAAACGATGTGCAGATGTAGTAAGATAGGCACTTAACAATGCCCTTAGACGAATTTTACGTACTATAATCATTAAAATACAACTGCTTCACTTGTTTAAATTATTTATTTATAAAAATCGTGAGGTACAGTCAGCGTCAAATAGTTAATGACAGTCAGGGTGTTCAATTAGATAGACACTACCAAAAGGTCAATAATATCGGTACAAATAAAGTTTTCATATTCTTAAACCCACAAAAGAGCTTCCATATGATATATAAGGAAACTCTTTTGTGTTATCAGCAATATGGAAACTTTATTTGTATCGATATTATTGACTATTTGGTAGTCTCTAATTTTTTGACCACCCTGAGTGTCACTAACTATTTGATGCCGACTGTACAGATATTTGAGTAGCGAAGTTTGTACCACAGATATACATTTACAAAGATAACGCAACGTCTTCTGTGACGTCACAGCCGTAATTTTGAGACAGGATCCAAATTGACTGAAAGATACTGATGCTGTCGATGCCCCTACGCCAAATTATCACACAGCGAGGCATTTTTTTTGCGAGGCGTCTTTCAGACGCGCACAGACTAGAGTAAAAGCTAGTTGACTAGCTAGTTGACTTACTAGTTGACTAAAAGCTAGTTGACAAGCTAGTTGACTAGTAGACTAGTTGAACTGATTACAAACAATGAAACATATTCTTATTTAATGATATTATTATAATCCATACTAATGTTATAAATGCGAAAGAACATTTGTAGACATACATACATCTGTCTGTCTTGCTATCACGTCAAAACTATTTAACCTATTTAACCGAAATTTGGTACACAGATAGTCTAGAGCCTGAAAAAGGACATAGGCTACATTTTATCCCAATATTCTCATGGGAACGGGTGCCATGCGGGTGAATGTTAAAAAAATTAAATAATCACCTCGTCTCCCAGAAAAATTAAGAATTATTAACGCCACTATGAACTTTGCTTCTAATGATAGAGTAGGAGTAAATTTTTAATTCCACCAATTGAGACTACTGCTCAAATTTAAAAAATCTTTTAATAGCCTATTTATTGAGGAAGGCTATATATAGGCTACATACCATCACACTATCTCAAAGTAAGTATTCTTCGTGGGCGAAGTCGCAGAAAAACTAGTTACTATATAAAATAAAACGGTTATAGATGTCAATCATCACACAGCCACAAATAAAAAATGAAGCAATCATGGAAAAACTACTCGGTCCTTGCTATTCATAATACTGATCATATTATATGAACAAGAACTAATCTCATTAAAAATCCGATTCCGGGATCCGATCCGTGTATATAGATCACGTTGTAAAGGTATTTCCAAACGGATACTGTAGTGTTGTCATGTCTGTCACCAAGTTCGTGCATTATGCAGAAAACCCAGTTTATTTATGTATTGCCAAGCACGTCAGCACGTGCTAAGAGCGACTTAAAAGGGTATAGTAACAGCCTTGACAGTTTGTGAAAAAAATTAATATCCCCTCTTCACTTAGGACGAACTTCGGCGAATGATCAACAGTACAATTGTTTGGAGGGCTATTCGTCTAAATTTTTTGCCACTTTGTCGCTACACAAAGCGATGAAGATACACGAAATAAGGCAAATGTAGACGAATAGTCCTCCTCGTCCATTTAAACATTCGCCGAAGTTCGTCCTATATGAAGAGGGCCATTAAATTATCAATTTGGGCACGGTTCAATCAACACAGTTGTCTAACGCGCAGTCTGCTCACAATAGTATGTGGCCAAGAATCGTGTAGAATAAATTGTAATACCGGATTGAATTGTATCTGTGTTACACCTGTATCTGTGTCACTGGTTTATTATTGACTCCTTGGCGGGCACCGCGATCCAATAGGTTCGCAATATATTTTTTTTACATACGACAGGTAAGCTCTTGAACTTCATCTCACCTGATGATAAGTGACGATAAGGCCGAAGGTGGAAGCGAGCTTCACCTGTAATCCTCAACAACTGAGGAACTGGCTTTCTTACCTCTGATTGCCGGAACACAACAATGCTTAAAACATTGTTATTATGGCGACAAATTTAGGTAAGACGGTGGTAGCTAGCCAGGTGGGCTTAGAATCCCTAACACCAACCAAACCGAGCAGAAAAACTTCTGCCCCCATGGGGAATCGAACCCGGACCTCCCGATCAACACCCGGTGGTGTGAACCACTAGACCAGAGAGGCGGTTAAAATGTTTGTTTCTTTTGTGTCGTTTTCTGCCCGTCGACTAGTCAAAAGGCACTTAATGGGCCTGACGTATAGTCGCCCTTGCAATGGCCTACCATTTTTGACAAAAACTTTAATTACGTAAAAATTTCTCTCATGCTCATAATTATCGCCGTCACTTGGACTTGTTAGCAAAAAAAATACCTAGTTCTTAAATGATACTCAAGCAATATTAAATTTTAAGATGGTAAAGCAATTTTATGGTGGACTATGCTGTTTACTATCTGATTAGGTCAGATACTAAGTAATAGGTAATTGAAACACGTAGGTTTTACTTATCATCAAACTAGCTGCCTTTGTACAAATAAAAATTAATGGAAACTAACCTTTAAATAGTAAACCGTAAGTCACGTATTTGAAGATACTTAGAATTTGTAATTTAATTTTTTTTTTATAATCAGCCCAGCAAATGAGTTAACACCACCTGATGGTAAGCAGTAGAAAAGTCCATTAAAGTAAATTATCACATTTTCGCAATTATTCAACTAATTAATATTTCTAGCATCGCACCGCTACACTCAACGGAGTATGGAGTGGTTCTTGTTTATTTTTTTTCAAAACGCACTTCTCGCTTCGGATGGGCGCGCTGTGCAGTTACTATATCAAGTGAACTGTATTAATAAAATTGCTAATTACCTTTACTTAGTTGCTAAGTACTCTTTAGAACATTTATATTTATTTTTTATAATTTAAAACTCAGTACATACCAGAAAAGAGGTCGGCTTTAAAACTGGCCAATGCAGTGATACAAAAATTAAAAAGCCAAATCTACCAAACAATCTTTAGAAATCCAGTGTCTGAGCGAGTAAAATGTGTGTCCTATTAACAGTTTCTAATAAAACATGCTTGGCATTGGAATATTAACTACTCTAACCGTCAGAAAACGAGACACAATAAAACATCTATTCTTTACGAACACCGGTGTTCGCAGTGACTGCCAAGGAGTTAATTCTGTATACGATAATAATTAAAAAGGAATAAGATTTGCTTAACTGCTCTATCAAAAAAATCAATCAATCGTAATCAAATTACAAGTAAAGAACACACTGAATTCACTGCCAGCGTCTGTTTTCCCGAGCTCGTATAACCCAAATCTTTTCAAGTCGCGAGTGAATAGGTTTCTTCTGGGTAAGCTCGCTCCATCGTCGACATCAGCTTTGCCTTCGGCTAGATTGAAGTCAAGAGCAAACCCATCTTAAATTAAAAAAAAAGACGTGTGGCACTCTGGGACTGCCGCGGTAAAGCTATTGCATAGCATTTTGTATCAACTTATGCAATTATAATTTTATTTATTTATTTTATTCATGCAGAATTTCTTTTTCTTTGATATTAATTCAAGTTACACTTTTAAAAAGTGTAACTTGAATTGAAAAGTTACACTGTGAAAGCACGCACACAACGCCGTGTCGAAGACTGCCGAACTGAAACGACGTTAGACGATGCACAGGTGAGGCCTTCAAGCCACACCTCCTTGCGCATCGGAGTGGGGAGCGTGAGGTTTTTTCGTTACGGAATTTCTGGATTCGGTCCCCGCGCTCAAGGCCCGTGATAGAAGCTATGCAATAGCTTAAAAAAAAGTAACATGGTTACATAGTGTGGGGATCTCCTTTTAAGTTAAACCTGCGTTAGAAGCCCACTCCCTCGTTCATACAATTCATACAATAAAATCTTAACACATTTGTATATAACATAATAAAAATATAGTTACACTTGTTTTAAATGAACGTGTGTTTTGGTAAGTATATTTGTGCATGTGTATGTATGTAATGTGTGCGTGTGTTTGCGTGTGCGTGCGTGTGTGTGTGTGAGTGATGCCTAATTGTATTTTTTTAAAGCCAGTAAATGATTGATGATACTGTAGTCACACTCATTGCAGGTATATTTTTTCTTGAAAATGGTGTAGATTTTAATAATCATGTTTATGACAACTTATATATCTAATTACTTATAGATTTTCGACTTTTTTACAAAAATAAACTTTTGATTTTCGAAAGACTTATTACTCGTACAATGTTTAATGCATAGATGTGATTCAATGTTAACAGTCTAAGGGCAAATTCGACCAAATTGAGATTAGTAACACGGGAATAGTAATACCAAACTGAGTTCACACGATTGGACGAATCAGCCCAAAGGGCGGAGCCGATTAGCTATCCTAGTTTTTTCATGTTTGGCTACACGCGAGTAATATTATTTTAACGGAGTACGCAGTTTTTCGCGCACGAATGTGTCAATGTCTCGTTTGAAATAGAGCAGATTCGACCAATCGTTTCAACTCAGTTTTGTATTACTATTCCCGTGTTACTAATCTCAATATGGTCGAATTCGCCCTAAATCGTTCTACACGCGCAATGTCGGGGGCTAACACAGTAGTGGACGTAAATGTTACTTAATAGTGGTGAAGGTGATGCAGGAATACGAATCGAATCTCCGAGATGGTGTCATTGTTTACGCGTTCGAATCATACTTGGCATTGAAAGGTCAATTCTATTTACAATTGAAAGGATTCGCTTCGCTTAATGGCTCCGTAGCCAATAATAGACAGTAGTTAGTTTTATTTTCGTACTTATGATTGTCTCGAGGTCCTTTAACCACTAAGTTTGACTGAGATAACAGTTTAGACTAAAAAATTACGTTAAATAACATAAATATGTATGTGATGTATGATAACAATTTGAGGAGCTTCGGTGGCGTAGTGGTTTCGATATCAAAAACAAAGCTACCTTAGCCATGGTCAAGCTTTGGATGGGTGACCAATCTTTCTGATCTCAATCTCCGTGCTTTGGAAGGCACCCTAATCTTGGTCTCGGTCGCTATTTCAACCGTTCCTATCCTCCAACCCGCATTGGGCCAGTGGTGTTACGGCCCATTTCTACTCATTTGTTTCTCCTGAGAAAGGCCTATGGTCAGCAGGGGGACGTGGTGGTGTATGTATGTATGTCTCTATAGGCGCAAATCAGTGCTATACACGGGTGGATACGGTAAGGCAAGTGATATTCTTAAGTTTGTATATATTATCCCTGAGTGCTTTTTATTATTGGTTAATTGAACATGTTAACCAATCAAGTATTGTCCCTGTGCGAAGCCGGGGCGAGTGTCAAAAAACCCACAGAATAACTAACTACCCCATTACCTAATGTTAAGATATGAGCAATGGAAAAAAGTGTTACTTCTTCATACAATGCAATCATACAACGTTAACGTTAACAATTCAAACACGTAAACAAAGCCGGTTGATGAAGCAGTAGACTGTATGAATCACTATCATTACACACTAGATCAGCTGATTACGGTGTCGCGAGTCGCGTATAGCCAAACACTAATGGCATGTTGAACGTCATTGACACACATTCGTAGCAAAATGATCATTCTGTATTTCGGAAATGCGCGGCAATGCCGAAACGATATCGTTTGGAGATGGATGGATGGAATACCTTAGACAAGAACTTAGTTTTCTATTAGCCAAATTTTGATATAAATATAAATAAATAAATATCTCCAAACATTCACACCTATCAACAAGCCCCGTTTTAAACAACTAATGCTGCTTGTGTTACGGACACTAGATGACGGATAAATATATTTAATAGATATACATATAAATATCCTGAATATATATAAATATATATAAACATCCAAGACTGGAGAACAAATGCTTGAAAATTCATCACCCAAACATTTGCGACGCCTTGAGACCGGCATTCAGACCACTCGACCACGGAGGTCGTCGAATGTGGTTGTCGTATCCCTCAAATGTGGTTGAGTGAAGCGATGGCTGATTCATGCGTCATGCCTGTGAACAGGTGCCACTGTCGGTGTCTGGTCAACTCATGCTTGTCTGATTGGTAGAAATTATCTAATTAATAACATTTGCTTCGGGACAGTATGGCGCGGCAAGTAGTTAAGATAGTTATTTATCGATATGTTGATACTGCTTTTTTTGATTATACTTTAGACTATATGTACATGTTTGTGATGGAAAATGTGGTAAACTGCAGAATATTATTTTAAATAAGTACCTATTTTTTCTTTTAAACTTCAATGACGTTGTAGTTTATGACATTTTTTAAATGATGCTAATGTAAAGGGAGGGTTGAATCTTGCTGAGTTTCTTGCCCGAACAAGGCCTCCTGGTAGTTTTTGTGAACGGATGGCGTAGTTTTTTCTCTTTCACAAAATATTGAAAAATGTTTATGACGTTCATATGCATGCGCTAAGACGCATCTTAACTTAATAAATGCTTTTGAATTTTGATTTTTTTTGACTTGACTTATAAATTAAATAGACGGCCTTATAAATAAAGCATAATTAAAATTATTTTGTGGTGAGTTCAATAATGTATGACTTAATTATCGCAATAATGAAGTTGCTATGCACCGGGTATAGTCAAAGCCGAGCACTATATTAATAACAAACTGTACTTAAGTTTTATTCAAACTCAATGACACAGGCAAGGATTGAACTGGCGTCTCTTTGTGTGATCGGTGCCTTCTTCTACATTTCATTATTAGGTCCCATGAGAAACTGTTTAGTACTATAAAACTAGCCTACGGTAACGGGCCTCTAGCCAGGACCAGGATGCATTTTGATAGTCCGTATTAAAAAAAAAATATATTAATTTTGCGATTTAATTAAATATTTTTGCAATTACATTTGGTTATTATAATTCTTTGCAATTGCATATGTGTTAGAATTCAGAATAGGCCCGGGAGGTCGTTCAACGCAAGTAACAGATACGTCACGACTTAGTCACGTGATCAAGTTATTTCAACATGGCTTTGTTCATTGAGAAAACGTTCACCGAAAGTAAATAAATAAATATTTGACTTCAAGGCTAGAATCAGAGCCTGAGCCGTTTGTTCCAGAACTTGGCTATGCTGACATCATGTAAAAAACAAATGGGTGTTTTTATATACCTAAGTATGTGTAGGACTTGACCACGGTCTATTACAACGTTTTCATGGGACATTCCTTATTATTTTTGACCGCCTCTCTGGTCTAGTGGTTCACACCACCGGGTGCTGATCGGGAGGTTCGGGTTCGAGTCCCCATGGAGGCAGAAGTTTTTCTGCTCGGTTTGGTTGGTGGTAGGGCTTCTAAGCCCGACTGGCTAGTTACCGAAGTCTTATCTAAAATTGTTGCCATAATAACAATGCTTTAAGCATTGTTGTGTTCCGGCAATCAGAGTAAGATAGCCAGTTCCTCAGTTGTTGAGGATTACAGGTGAAGCTCGCTTCCACCTTCGTCCTTATCGCCACTTACCATCAAGTGAGATGAAGGCCTAGAGCTTACCTGTCATATGTAAAAAATAAAACATTTAATTCTTAGACTAAAAAAATTTATACTTTTTCCAGGTTTCTAATTATAATATTGTATGCATATAATCAGAAAATAATACCTAATGCGATAAAAATGTTGACTGAGTTAACTATGTAATGTTCATGTTCTTATAAAATAATCTAAAATCCGTCAAACAGATACGACAAAAGAGCTGTAAATACCGCATTGCAGGTGATGTTCAACGTTTTGCATTAGAATTCGTTTTCTTTGAATACATTTCTCAAACTAGGATTTAACTATCGTGCGCTTGCGCTATAAAATTTTCTCAGGCCTTAAAGGATTTTAAGCTTATATTGTATGTTGAGCACTACTCGTTCGAGAGGCCGCCGCGGGAATCGCGGGTTCGATCCCACCGCCTATACAACTGAGTTTGAATAAAACTTATGTACCTACAGTTGATTGTGAATATCGCTTGCCTCACATTATGCCCGGTGCATGGCAACGGGCTCGCAACCTGGTACATGGATACTTAACATCTGACGAAGTGTAGGTGTCTAACACCTCTTCCTACTCCTTCGGGGAAAAAGGCGTGATGATATGTATGTATGTTTTATGTTGAGGCGCCGTAGAGATACGAGTAAAGTCACGAACAAAATATATAAACCAAAATTCATATGAAACTTTTGGATTTTACCAATATAGCACCAAGTGTCGGACAGGTGTGTCGGTGTCAGTTTCGGGTAAAGTGTTATCCAAAGAAACTTCTTTGCCGTTAGCCGAAATCACAAAGTTTTGGTCACCCATCCTAGGACAAACCATAGCGAAAGTAGGCTCGCATTCAATATCAAGCTACAGATAAATATTATTATGTTTATTAATTAACATCCTTTGTATCCATGTTTTGGCAAATAAAGTATTATTATTATTATAACAGTCAAACCAACCATTTAGTTAAATTTGTGTACCAATATTTATGTACTCGCTGTGTTGTCTTAAATTCGATACAATAAATCTTTCTTTGCAACAAAACTAAGCAACATTTGGTTAAGTATCAAATACGAGCCGATGTCTCAAATACGAGTATACTCAAGAGTTATTATGTTTTATGTTTTGTAGAAGAAGTTTCTGTCAATACAATTTAATGCGATTTTAAATGGAATGCTTGTGGTGTACGAGTATTTGTCACATACATTATTTAAGTAAAGGTAGCAAGTAAAAACACGCACGTATATAATTTATTTGACGACCTCCGTGGTAGAGTGGTGTGTACGCCGATCTCAAGGCGTCACCATCTGGTATTCTGGCAGGACCTATGGTTGGTATTATAAGCTTAAGATTATTATAATTTAAGTAGTGACATAAATCATTTTGAAGGTCTTAAAAGTAGCATTATTTTATTGTATGGCACCAACAGCGTAACTCGTGCAGGGAATTAACTATATATTTTTTTATTTTATTATGAATAATGTATAATGTATCTATGAAAATTCTATTCATGTTTATTTTTACTTTACTCCTCGCTCCTTAGGACCGCCATCTGTGAGTCTGATATTTGTACACACAGATGGACAGATCTCATCATCTCATCTCAGCCCACAGCCCACTGCTGGACATAGGCCTTCCCCAAGGATCTCCAAACTGACCTGTTTTGCGCTTTTTGCATCCAGTGACTACCTGTCTTCCTTCGTACCTTCATCAGATCGTCGTCCACCTCGTGGAGGGCTTCCTAACGCCTCTCAGTCCGCGGCTGCCACTTGAAGACCTTTCCAACCCAACGGCCGTCAGTTTCGAAAAATGTGATTTGCCACTGCCTCTTAAGGTTCGCAATTCTGTGGGCTACGTGTGCGACCTTCTCTCCTGCAGATCTCTCCTTTTTTATTCGATCACACAGACGAACTCCAAACATAGTCCTCCTTACTGACCTGTGAGTGACCTTCAGTCATTTTAAGATGCTCATTGTAAACGGCCATGTCTCAGTTCCGATCCAAGGTTATCGCAGACAACAGGCACGAATTAAAGACTTTTGTCTTGGCTAAGAGTAAGCTGCGATACTTCCTGAACACTGCCCAGTCAAGTTGGATTGCCCTCATTCTGTAAATAGAACCTACCTAGTGGAGTACTTATCCTGTATTACCTAGTTGGAGTACCTATCCTATATTCGTCATCAACTATCGCTTAGAGTCTCCGACCTTTACAGGAGTGAAACATGTTAATTCGACATCTTCGTCCTGTATGTGTACAATTTCAGGCCCACTTGTTGGGAAACTCTACAAAAGCCATAGAGAATTATAGCTTTTGCCTCGACACAACCAGATACGTATAGGCATTTGAGGGAGTTTTAGTAGGACAAAACGCTTATCGGCCAGCCAGCTGAAGGTACGGTCTTCCTCCTTGTTAACAAAAAAACGTCTTCCAGGGTCTCAGTCAGGGTCTTAGTTATAGTTATTAATTATATATATTTATTATACATTACATTATTATACATTATTCAGTATAAACTAAAAAAAGTTATAGTTAATTCCCTACACGAAAAGTAAAAAGCGTAGATTGTATCAAAATTGCGCACTTCATTAGCACAAATTAATATATTTCTTAAAATCATGGTGTAATTAGTCTTAATATAAATATTTATAAAAGTTTCAAAAAGGTGCTTTAGCCTGAAGAAAATATCTTCCACATCATGTAAGTACTATTAACACTGATTTATTGTGTTGTACTGTTTCTGTGTACCTTATGATAATAAAGATCTTTTGAAATTGAATTGACTATATATGTGATACACCCTTGGCCATACAAAAGCTTTCTCCTTTATCAATTTGTCAAGCTGACGTCATACATGTTTGCGTTACCATTGACGGTATTGGTCTAGATTTTAACTAGTGAGGTAACCATTAATACGGATCAAAAAACTCGCCCTTAGCTTCTCAATTTAAATATTAATGTAGGTATTGAATTCTAGGTCATTATAATATTTCAATAAGGATTTAAATTGTCTGAGAAATAACAGTTTTTTGCATCTAGTATGATTTACCTGCAAGCGAACGAACATAAATACTTAAACACAATAGATGTGAATAATTGTAATGTTGATTATTTATGTAAGTTTTTTACCTAAATTTACACCTATCTTGATGAAATCTTCTAGACTTACACCATAGTAAAAGTAGAGAAGTACGAGTACATCGACTTAGACCTCTAAAATGGTAAAGTTGTTTTTTGAGGATGACGTTAAAATAAAGAATCATTTTTAACATAAATAAAAAAGTATACATAATAAATAAAGACTAAAGATATTGGCAAGAAAGTTTGCTAGAGTCTAGTTTTTTATTTTTGAGTAGGAACATCAAATAATTACTTATATAACATTGATGTATAACCACAGATTAATAAATTGTTACTAGTAACTAGTAGTATTAGATACACAATTGAAAATAAAGAAAGTGTAACAAAACCGATTTGATAGTCCATCATTTGAGAAAAGAACAAGTCAAAGTTTCTTAACTTGCTACAATGTTAAGTCAAAAGGTAAATAGAAAAACTCGTAGATAAGTGTCCAATAATTTTCCTTGTATTTATTTATCTCGCTTCCTTACTTCTACTGTGTTAAACACAATTTAAACACTTCCTTACTTCTACTGTGTTTATCCACAATTTTAAACAATTTAGGCTAGGCAATCGCTATTATAAACAACCAAATTTTCAGTTAACGACTCATTCTTATCTGTTTTTTTAAATGATTTGACATCATGACTTAAAATTGTTCAGTATAAATATTTCTGTTACTTTTAATACAAGTGTACTTGTAGCGTTTGAAAGTAATGTATTCCTTTTTTATTGTCTTGAAAAATATAATAGGTATCAAATTCTCATTAGGATCTTGGTCTTATCGAATAATAGTATTCTAAAGGACATGCAAACCTAATGAGCATTTGATGTGATACAATTTTTTATACACAGAAATTTACCATCCTGCATCTTTAAATATAGAAACAATTCATAGTAGAACTAATTGACTAAATAATAATTTTGTTAATTGATCGAATATAATTTGGTCCGGCTCCCAAACATTTTCTGACCGCTCCCTTTCATGCAACGAAGTTCGACGGGGTTTTTTGGTAATATAATTAATTTGATTGTTGCAGGTCATACAAGATGCTAAATAAAAGAGATTACATCATATGGACTATAGTTGCAGCGATATTGGGTGAGTTTAACATTAATCTATACTATCCATACTAATATTATAAATGCGAAAGTAACTCTGTCTGTCTATCTTGCTTTCACGTCAAAACTACTGAATTGATTCAATTGAAATTTGGTACACATATAGTCTAGAGCCTGAGAAAGGACAAAGGCTCCTTTTTATCCCGATATTCCCATTGGAACGGGTACCGCGCGGGTGTAACAGTGGTTATCAATATCTGCTCGACCGAGTATTATGTGACAAATTCCGTCGCAATGTAATTTCATTTCAAATTTTAAAATTTCTCGGCATTCACACGACAACAGAGATTTATCACCATAACAACCATTAATCAGATGACACTGACAAGAAACGTTATTTTCATTAATAATTAGAGGTTTTAGTTCAACTATTAACAATCAACATTTTGCTAATAAGAGGTAGGAATGTAATGTTGAGCACATTGTAAAAAACAATGCAGAGTTAACAAACACGCAAAAACTTTTTGTAAACTTTTATCGGCGTTAAACCACGCGAACGACGTCGCGGGCACAGCTAGTTTCAAATTTATTTTGTAACGTAAAGACAGAGGTAATCAGAATTAAATGTAAGAAAACGCCGAAAATATTTGTAGTTTAATGTTCTATTAGGTAAACTTGTGGTCACGACTTCAACTTCCGTCCTCAGCCAATACGTCCCACTTCTGGGCACAGGTCTTCCTCATGGAGTAACACAAAAGGAGAACGGGACATAACACCACCGCGCTGGCCTAATGCGGGATGGTGGGTAAAAACGGTTTTAATAACGGCCGGGATCAACGGCTTAATGTGTCTTCCGAGGGCATAATAACGGGTCGCCAAATTTTTTGTACTTCTAATTGGTAATGGCAACAAAAGGTTAGCCTTAACTTTTTCCGCATAATTTCACTCTTCACAATCGTGTTTGGTCTAATTTCACTTCGCCTAACATTTTAGCGCCGTATTGATATTTATAAATACGAAATTTGGCGGAACAATTCGTAATACCTGAAGTTTGCAGTTACTAAATATTAATCGCACAAAGTTAAAAATCACAAAGTATAAAACGCCTACTCATTTTCAGAAGGCAAAGTCACTTGTTTTGTTTTTATAAAGTAAAAAAAAATAAGGTACTCATGATATTGCATTTTGCCTTTTAATAATTAATATAAATCTTGAAGTTAGGCATACAGCATGTAAGCAGGTATACCATGCAAGTAGGCATGCATCAGCATGTTACACCAATATATTTTAGGTTATTCCACAATATAGATTAATGTGAAAAAACCTAAAATATATAGACAACGTTTTTTTCGCATTTCGACGACGATTTCGCGTAGGGCTTTAAACTCTTAGATCAAATTAAATTGGTGGCAAAATAATTGTTAGGCGGTTTGGCTATGTAATATTAGGACTTAAATTTTAAGACGAACCGAAGTGCACCTACCTTCCTAGGAGGGAGATTCCTAGCCTAGCAGGTCTTTTCGTCCTTCACGTGATTCAAGATCTCAAGTTTTGGTCACCCATCAAGGCTTGACCATGGCGAAGGTAGCTTTATTTTCGATATCGAAAGCAAAGCGTACTAACCACTACGCCAATAAAAATAAATAACTATATTAATATTTTATGTAATTAATTAATACAGTTAATATAACCCTCGTTTACGTAAAACCGTGTCAAATATTCATCTCCTAATACCTCTTTTAAATGCTAGACCACTCGGTAGTACTCGGTACTTGCGGTGATATGAATAAATCTAGGTTTTTCATTAACCAATATAGTCTCTATAGCCTTATGAATAAAGTGCTGGGTTGATTACAACCAATGCAGTAAAGTGATCATTCAACCACACGATTTATTAACACAAATAATGAGTGCTTGTTAAATATGTTAATGTTGTGGTTCGCATAATTGTTACTGTTTTTAAGTTGATAGTTGTTCGCATAATATTTGTAACAGAAATTAATTATGATTGGAATGTTTATCGAGCTGTATATTTCATAGAGATAAAAATTATCATATTTTAAAAATGGGAATTATATCTAGATTTCGGTTAAATGGTAACACCATTTAATGCTAATTCCTCGTTAAAAGACTTTCCATCTCGGCTGTCGCTGCCTCGAAATAATTATACACACACATACATAATTGACCTCATCCTGTATACGTCACACTGCTGGGCACAGACCTTCCTCATACAGAAACACATGAGGACTATGGGCCGTAACACCGCCACGCTGGCCCAGTGCGGGTTGGTCGGTAGAAACAGTCGTAACAGCGACCGGGACCAATAGCTTAAAGTGCCTTCCGAAGCACGGAGGAGCTCGAGATTACAATGTTTTGGTAGCTTTGTTTTCAATTGAAATATTCACATACATAATTATCACGCCCATATCCTCAAAGGGGTAGGGTAGGTATTACACACCCACAGTTTCTCAGTATCCCATATAATTAGCACAAGTTTATTGAAATCAATGAAAATCCATAACCACTCTGTAATTCGAACCTAAATGCTAACAGCCAGGACAGATGTTACATACCACAAAATAGAATCTCTCCAATGCTGCGTCTCTAATCTGCGAATAGACTATTTGTCAGTATCGAAATTATAGGGTTTTTTATTGCTATTCCGGTGAATTAAGGATTTTAAATGCAATTTCCATGATTATATATTAAAAATATTGAATATTTTTGTCAAAATCACGTAAATTAATTCACGTCTTTTGAGGTTGATACGAAGCGATCGTAAACGGAAGTTAAACGACAAATGACGTCATTCGTCAATACATAAAAATTACTTACAATTTTACGTGTTAATAATAACATGTTTACTCACATTAATATAACTGAATTATCCTTAGTATCTCTAGGATCTCGACGTGCTAGCTGAAACCACTTTTTTCGCACTTGTACCTTTTTCGGAAGAGTAATAAATTGATTAATAATGTCACACGACGCCATATTGCTTGAGCAAACGTTTTAGCCACGAAATTCAAACAGTTTATTTTGAAATGATTTTTTCAATGTAATACTAAAAATTATTTAAAATAAATATTACTTTAGGATCCTTATACTTCACCAAACAATGTGAGATAGTTTTCAAAATCTAGTCAAATAGCCCATTATATGGAGCATATTAGTTTTGTTTTTGCCTATATAGATATTTTCACATTTGGGTACCTAAATGATATAATTATCCAAAAAAAGTAAGTAATGCTCGCTACTCACCAAAGAGGTACTTATTCGAATGTAGAGTACGTAATTAAGCGAAAAAATTTTAACAATGCGAGTAAAAAGAGCGAGTTTTTTACCGCACTTAAAAAAAGTTTACCGTTCTTAAAAAGGCTATTCAAAGGTTTATTAAGCGGAATATTTCATATTAGGTAGTTTCATATTGCTGGTTAAGGATTTGCGATTTTTATACCAATACGAGTTCTATTTTTATACACTAGTTATTATAGTATACTTACTAGCGTATTTAGTAATATAGCGTAATATGTATGCCTACCGTCTTTGTTGTCATGTTATGAATTTTACAAAAGAAATTATGTGCAGGATTGCATACCTTTTTGATATTATTTGTTTTTATACCTTTTTTTATTCATGACATTTTGTCTTTTGACGTCACTATTATTACAGCTCTTGAACTTGTCACGGTCATTTTCATTCCCGATATTTTCCCAATATTGGTTACTAATTAACATATAATATTTACAGTCCATTCCCTCACAATATGAGTTGAGTTTATTGCATTTAGTGTTATGTGAGATTATAATAACACTCTAAAATTAACAAAAATAATAACGCTCTTACTTTGGCTAGTGCTAGAAAAACAGTAGTTTTATTCTTTTGGGCACAAAACATAAAGGTGGGTGCATACGACATTTGTCCAGCCTCTGTCGGACAGGTATATGAGGACCGCATAGTGTTCTAGTCTACCGTGTGTCCTGAATGGATAGCGATATCTATACTTGAATTGGTGAAGTAATCTTGATACTTGATTGTTATTTGTGAAATTTTTTAATCAAGTTCTAATTTTTAGAGTCTTGTTTAAAAATTGTTTAGGAATGATGAATAAATCGCCTCCCAAAAAAACCAGGCCCGCAATGAATAGCTTGCTGTAGACTTTTGGGATTTTTTGCGAGGGTAATGATTTAATATATTGGGAAGGAAGGAAGGAAGAAAAGGTGATATTGATAACCTCAACTACACTTAAAGGGGCATAAAAATTATACCTCGCAGTTTTAATAGAAATGATACTTTACTTTTAACTTGGAATGAACCAAAAACTTTATACATTTTAATATTTTGCATACCTGAATATACCTAATACCTCAGTTAAACATCGGCTCAAAATTATATTACTCAATTCGTTCGAACTAAACGACCAAGAACGCAGGGCGCAATGTCGCACGGCATTAGATGAATGGAGCGATTAAGTTGAGCAAGTCGGTACAACCTTGATTTGTGGGGAAGATTGTAGTTAGACAATCGTTCAATTGAATTCTACACAATAGTTTTGCTACGGGGTGAGGTTGGTGCTTTGAAAAAGCTTTGTGAAATAAGTCAAGACAATTCTTTGGAGAATTTACAACATAGAATGTTATGTAGGTAAGAATGAGATATATAAATATTATGTAGGTAATAATAGTTATATAACTTAAATTGTCTAATTAATAACATTTGCTTCGGGACAGTATGGCGCGGCAAGTAGTTAAGATTTATCGATATGTAGATACTGCTTTTTTAGATTATACTTTAGACTATGTGTACATGTTTGTGATGGAAAATGTGGTAAACTGCAGAATATTATTTAAAATAAGTACCTATTTTTTCTTTTAAACTTTCTTTTAAAGGGAGGGTTGAAACTTGCTGAGTTTCTTGCCCGTTCTTCTCAGAACAAGGCCTGCTGGTAGTTTTTGTGAACGGATGGCGTAGTTTTTTCTCTTCCACGTAATATTGTAAAATGTTTATGACATTCATAAGCATGCGCTAAGACGCATCTAAACTGAATAAATGATTTTGAATTTTATGACCTGGAGAATGAGAAGTGGATCACACCCACATTTTTGCTACAATTTAGAAGATTTATTCCTTTATTCCTATTCCTGTCCACTTGCCCTGCTTCATCTTGTCAATGGCTCAAATATCATGACGCCAGTACTCGGCGACGGCTACAGCTCTTGGTGCTGCCGCATTTAACTCCTCCATGGTACAGGTGGAGGGCTGCAATGGACACGACATATGCGGAGAGTTGTTGGCCTTGAGAAGGGCCGTTTGGGACGTCATTTGAGCAGACAGGGTAAGCCATTGTGGTGAAAGGTATGGCCAGCATGGACTCTGCGTTACCGAGTCCAGCTGTTTCCAGGGTGCGCTGCGGGGAGGCTCCTTCCATGCACCCCAATTCCCTAAATAAAGCACATGGATACAGTATTAGATCGATACAGAATTTAATTAAACATATAAATATCCTGTTTTCCTTTCTTTACATTACCTCAAAATCGTCGGCGTATTATAATTTTATTATATCTTTAGGGTTACACTGGGTATCTATATTATTTCTACTCCAATTTCAGTAATATCCAGATAAAAAATAACACTCACGTGCAACACATGTACAGTCGAGTTCAAAAATACGTTTGCACGTTTGACAGTAAATGAGTGCTAATAGAATGAAATAATTAATGCGTATACAACAGAGAGGAGGCTGATGCTCTGCATTGGCGATAACAAGTTGACATGATGATGAATACATAATTATGTACCGTACTATATGAAAAAGGTTTTGCCTATTTTCTGTATACTGGTAGACACAGACATATCATCACTCATATCCGATTTATGTAAATAAGGCCATTGAAACAATCTACATTATATTCTGAGTATTAATTTAACTTAAAGGGTGTAGTCATGTCAGTGCCTGTGGCGAAGGCTCCCAAAGTTACCTTCAACCCAGAACTGTCTAAAGATGGTACTAGCTGAAAGGCAGACATGTTTATTAATATATTTTAAAACGATTACTAAGTTGGAACAACCGCATTATACGGCCATGTAGTCGTCTGTACAAATTTAAAACCTGCCTATACCAGTTGAGCTAAGTTTGGACTTGAGTGCATGCAGTCATGGATATTGCTAGCCTAACCCTGTGCTCGGTGGCAACAGGCCCCCTGCGGACGCGCCGGTTATAACAGTTGTCAGCGAATGACAAAGGTGACGCGCCGGCTATAGCCATATATTTTTTTCGCACATCCAGAAGCACAACTGTTATAACAAACAATTTTCTCTACTGGTACCGTATATTTCATATATTTAAAATTGACAAAGTTTCCTATAAACTTTCATCCCCTATTTTATCCACTTGGGGGTGGAATTAATCAAAATCCTTTCTTTGCGGATGCCTACGTCATAACATCTACCTGCATGCCAAATTTCAGCCCGATCCGTCCAGTGGTTTGGGCTGTGCGTTGATAGATCACTATGTCAGTCACCTTTGAGTTATTTAAATAATATACATAGATTACTAGGTACTTTTTTTTTTAAAGGCTAGCATACTAGGTACTTATGTACTAAGTATTTTTCCAGTGATGGTATAGCATTAATTCCATACAAAAATTTTGTGTCAAAGTTAGGATACAAAATCGTGTTAAATATGCGAAATATGAAGTTAAGAACTTGCAGATAGGCGTGATGATTAAAACACCCTTATGGCAACGATAGACGAGTTGGAAAGCGTTTTCTCATTACGCGATCAATCGTCGATACAATTTCCGTCTGTGGATTAAACAAAATTGGAGCTTATATTATCGATAATCGCAGTCGCGGCTTGTATGAGACCGGTGCATGGCAACGGGCTGGTTCCTGACATGCGGACTAGAATGTTTTTTTTACGATCTGGCGAATCGTTCGTGTAACATCTCTGTCTGTCATTCCAGCCATTGCAAGAGTTGTTTTGATTTCAATATTGAAATCAAAACAACTCTTGCAATGGCTGGACCTTGGATGGCTGATAAAAACTTTGTGACCTTCAATTGGTAATTCATAATGGAATATCCTGTGGAACAGTAAAAAGACCTCGATTAGAGATAAAAGTCCATTGCTCAGTATATTGTTTTATGTTTTGTCACCATTGACATTAAATGACAGACAGAGATGTTACACGAACGATTCGCCAGATCGTAAAAAAAACATTCTAGTCCGCATGTCAGGAACCAGCCCGTTGCCATGCACCGGTCTCATACAAGCCGCGACTGCGATTATCGATAATATAAGCTCCAATTTTGTTTAATCCACAGACGGAAATTGTATCGACGATTGATCGCGTAATGAGAAAACGCTTTCCAACTCGTCTATCGTTGCCATAAGGGTGTTTTAATCATCACGCCTATCTGCAAGTTCTTAACTTCATATTTCGCATATTTAACACGATTTTGTATCCTAACTTTGACACAAAATTTTTGTATGGAATTAATGCTATACCATCACTGGAAAAATACTTAGTACATAAGTACCTAGTATGCTAGCCTTTAAAAAAAAAAGTACCTAGTAATCTATGTATATTATTTAAATAACTCAAAGGTGACTGACATAGTGATCTATCAACGCACAGCCCAAACCACTGGACGGATCGGGCTGAAATTTGGCATGCAGGTAGATGTTATGACGTAGGCATCCGCAAAGAAAGGATTTTGATTAATTCCACCCCCAAGTGGATAAAATAGGGGATGAAAGTTTATAGGAAACTTTGTCAATTTTAAATATATGAAATATACGGTACCAGTAGAGAAAATTGTTTGTTATAACAGTTGTGCTTCTGGATGTGCGAAAAAAATATATGGCTATAGCCGGCGCGTCACCTTTGTCATTCGCTGACAACTGTTATAACCGGCGCGTCCGCAGGGGGCCTGTTGCCACCGAGCACAGGGTTAGGCTAGCAATATCCATGACTGCATGCACTCAAGTCCAAACTTAGCTCAACTGGTATAGGCAGGTTTTAAATTTGTACAGACGACTACATGGCCGTATAATGCGGTTGTTCCAACTTAGTAATCGTTTTAAAATATATTAATAAACATGTCTGCCTTTCAGCTAGTACCATCTTTAGACAGTTCTGGGTTGAAGGTAACTTTGGGAGCCTTCGCCACAGGCACTGACATGACTACACCCTTTAAGTTAAATTAATACTCAGAATATAATGTAGATTGTTTCAATGGCCTTATTTACATAAATCGGATATGAGTGATGATATGTCTGTGTCTACCAGTATACAGAAAATAGGCAAAACCTTTTTCATATAGTACGGTACATAATTATGTATTCATCATCATGTCAACTTGTTATCGCCAATGCAGAGCATCAGCCTCCTCTCTGTTGTATACGCATTAATTATTTCATTCTATTAGCACTCATTTACTGTCAAACGTGCAAACGTATTTTTGAACTCGACTGTACATGTGTTGCACGTGAGTGTTATTTTTTATCTGGATATTACTGAAATTGGAGTAGAAATAATATAGATACCCAGTGTAACCCTAAAGATATAATAAAATTATAATACGCCGACGATTTTGAGGTAATGTAAAGAAAGGAAAACAGGATATTTATATGTTTAATTAAATTCTATACAAAAATTATATAGCATTAATTCCATACAAAAATTTTGTGTCAAAGTTAGGATACAAAATCGTGTTAAATATGCGAAATATGAAGTTAAGAACTTGCAGATAGACGTGATGATTAAAACACCCTTATGGCAACGATAGACGAGTTGGAAAGCGTTTTCTCATTACGCGATCAATCGTCGATACAATTTCCGTCTGTGGATTAAACAAAATTGGAGCTTATATTATCGATAATCGCAGTCGCGGCTTGTATGAGACCGGTGCATGGCAACGGGCTGGTTCCTGACATGCGGACTAGAATGTTTTTTTTACGATCTGGCGAATCGTTCGTGTAACATCTCTGTCTGTCATTTAATGTCAATGGTGACAAAACATAAAACAATATACTGAGCAATGGACTTTTATCTCTAATCGAGGTCTTTTTACTGTTCCACAGGATATTCCATTATGAATTACCAATTGAAGGTCGCAAAGTTTTTATCAGCCATCCAAGGTCCAGCCATTGCAAGAGTTGTTTTGATTTCAATATTGAAACCAAACCGTACAGTCACGTGCAAAAATGTATACACTTTTGACTGTAAATTACTTAATAAATAAGCTGATAAAAACTGTCACCTGCCAAATGTGCATGTTTTTGCATGTGACTGTACTAGTTAGTATATGCCACTGGAATTCATAGTATAAGACACTTTTGATGTAATGTTTTCACCTCAGTTCATCCATACTAATATTATAAATGCGAAAGTAACACTGTCTGTCTGTCTGTCTCGCTTTCACGTCAAAACTACTGATCCAATTTTACCGGAATTTGGTACACAGATAGTCTGCCTGAGAAAAGACAAAGGCTATCTTTTATCCCGATATTCCCATGGGAACGGATGCCATGCGGGTGAATGTTAAAAATTTCAATAGCGCCTTCCGGAAAAATGAAGGACACATTTACACCACAATGAACTTTGCTTCTAATAATAGTGTAGAAGTTAATTTTCAATTCCACCAATTGAGGCTGCTGTTCCTATTTGAAAAAATCTTTCAATATTGAATAGCCTACTTATTGAAGAAGGCTTAAAGGCTACCATCACACTATATCAAAGTAACTGTTCTACGCGGACGATGTCGCGGGCAAAAGCTAGTACATACCTACATAAATTCACTCCTATTTCCCACAGAGATAATTATTTTCCTGTTGCTAATATTTCTTTCTCTTCATCTTCTGTTCTTTCTCTATTGTTCATACTCATACATGCTCGGTGATTACCATCGGGTGACCTGTCTGCTCGTTAGCCCCTTATCTCATAAAAAGATGTTGAGAATAAGAGAAATTGTCTCTTTTTGTCTGTTACGTCTCGAATGGACACTTATGAGTGTTGCTGTACACTATGATTCGTGTAGGACAGGTATCACGTCTACTAGGAGACTGTATCCACATATTACTAGCCTCCGTATTCTCAACTATCGGAAAACAAACGAATCACGGAATCTATACCCGTCCCTTTTTATTGCGGCGAATCGGAGCGAGACAGGACATGAGTTTTGAATAGAATGCGTAACCGACATTTGAGAATTATAGGGCTGGTGGACAATTAGCTTACATGTTCAATAAAACACTTAGTTCTTTACGATGTAAGAATCGCAAGCTATTTTTAATTATATTTCCATAGCAGTAAAGTCTATAACAGTTTGTTGAAACTGCTCTTCACAGATGTGTAACATCTTTAAATATAAAGCTCTGAGACATTATACTGAAACCGACGAGGCTTTCTTAAATAAATAGACGGATTTGGTACCATAATGATTATTTACGGTACGGATTCTTCTAAAAAATGTTTTTGTTTTATAAAGAATGTTTTTTATAAGAATATAATAATTATTTTTAACGTACCAGGCAGTGTTAAAGGTTACGTATTTATTGAAGTTAAAAGTGTATTAAAAATGTTGAAATATGTACCTATTTCAAATTTTTCCATCGATTGTATATGGGTGCATTGAACACCCATGGAACACTCAAGAAGACCACTGGTAAAAAAAATACTGTAGTAAAAGTTTGTCAAAAACAAAGATCATTTTAAAAATAACGCTTCAAATACTTTTGGTAAAAATCTCACTTCGCAAACTTCTTTTTATTAATCTGTAGTAAGGAGAACACCTAAGTGAACGCAGATAGACGATGGATGAAAAGTTCTTTGGAGACCTCTGAGGCCAGATTTTGAAGTCCATCTCTAGAGCTTGAATATCAAGATCATGAAAATTTGGTTACCTGTCCAAGGACAGGCATGAAAATGCCTTCATTCGCAAAAGTTTGAGCGAGAAGACCTCTACACCTTCTCAGAAAATAGTGTTACAGTAATTGTATACAAACCCCATCAGTCACTGACAAGCACAAACACTAAGGAAGTAGCTAAACAACAATCTATTACCGCTATCTGTAACGATAACCATTAAGATAGTGACAAGCCGTGATATTTATGCGACGTATCTTCCCAATAGTGCCATAATTCAATTCCCTCAAGATCCCGACATAATATATCAGGTGTAGCAGCCATGAGCCAAGCAGCCATCTATAAAATCATTAAGCCCGACCAAGGAACCTAAGCCTGGATATATCTACGAATTTATACCCTGGATGTGTTGAGATTTGGGAAAAGTATTCTAAATCAGACGATGTTTTTATTCAAGGAAAAGAATATTCAAAATCAGACGCATTCATATTATATTGCTCGGGATATATTGTTAGCTATATTTCCATAGTGTTGGAAGCTAAAATATATATATACCCGACCTCCGTGGTCGAGTGGTCTATATGCCGGTCTCAAGGCGTCGCCATCTCGAGAGGTTCTGGGTTCGATCCCCGGTGGGGGCAAATGTTTGGGTGATGAATTTTCAGGCATTTGTTCTCCAGTCTTGGATGTTTATATATATATTCAGAATATTTATATGTGTATATCTATTAAATATATTTATCCGTCATCTAGTGTCCGTAACACAAGCAGCATTAGTTGCTTAAAATGGGGCTAGTTGATAGGTGTGAATGTTTGTAGATATTTATTATTATTATTTATTTATCTTTCCCGATGGAAAAAATATCAAAAATGTATAATCAGATTAGAAGAGTCTCAGCACAAACTAATTTATGATCATCAAAATAGTTTTAAAAATTTCTTTCTTTTATTAGAGTATTTTAAATAGAGTATTACCCAACCTCCATAAAATATTTTATTAAGGCGAAGGGATAGGCAAATATTCATAATGAGGTGTTTTTGGTACAGTAGTCTGGCAAAAATACAGCACAAGGGATGATCAGATTAATGTATGTTATGACATATATCATAAACTTGTTCGTGACGGTCCAAAATACTATTAATTATTTATAGCAACATATGGAGAGCATTCAAAATTTTTCAATATATCATAATCTATCGAAATTTCTTTTACACTTTTTTCTTTTAACGACGTTTCTGTTTATTATCAAACTCAGTTTACATATCCGTTACATTAATACCTAGTCTCCGACGGTGAGTTTTTTTAGAAAAGAGCACAAATTTATTAATTGCAACGTATTTTCCTGTAGCGCCTACTAAAATATTATAGTTGCATAATTGTGCATTTGCTGGCAAAATTTCGTAGGCGCTTTTGCAAAGAAATGACATCGTTGCTAAGCAACGGTTAATTAATAAACTTTCAACATCTTATTTGGCGAGAGCAAAATATTGATAATACTCTAGAGTAAGTATCACCCTCTTTAATTACCTTGCCTATCCCCGTCATAATGTAGATAATTGTACCTACAGATTTGTGTGCAACAACAATCGAGCTACCAAAAATTACTTCTCAGTACTAAAATGCACAGAGTAGTGGCCGATACAGAGTCTACGCAGGAATGACTGTTTTATTAATAGAAATGGGTTTTCCTAATGTTTTCTTTAGACGTGAAATTGTCACATAATTTAGTTTTTAAAATAAACGAAGAATGATGATACATTTTTACCACGATTGTCTTAGCTTGCTTTCTTGTCCGTGGAGATCAAATCTGGCGATCGATTTTTGACCACTTCCCGACATCCGATTGAGTTGAAATTTTACATTCAGGCTTGCTTCCGGTGACAATACAATATTAAATAAAATATATAAAAAATATAAAAGGGTTAAAGAAATCCTTTATATAAAAAAACACTGTAGGGGAAAATAAATATATTGGTTAAAAGAATTTACGAAAATTTTCTTTATATGATAAATAATTATATCAATAGGCAAATGACTGAAAATGCGCACCACGACAAAATTTTGTAACGTGGTTTTGTAAAGTTATTTTCAAAAAGTATTTTTATCCATTCAGTTCTGATTAGTGTTGGATTAATTAGCTTTTGCAATCATTAATTATTTTATTTATTTATTTAATGAACAAGATATAGTTACAGTTTCATACATAATCATTACAATGTACAGGAAACCTAAATAGATTTAAATAATTGCTTATAGTGAATTTGCCAATAATGAAATTAATAATAGCTGTTAAAAATAATTAATGCTAAATTTTACTTATGCGCGAATTTATATAGTTGCGTTCTGCTGCTAATATATGAAATAAAGCGACTACGCTGTTTTACGCCGCGCTTGCTAATGCTAATGTCATGAATGCAAAAACGAATTAACGCGATTGTCACCGACTAGACCCGATCGCCCGCCGGCCGGAGTGCCGATTAACAGTTTTCGATAGCTAAACATTTTAAAATAATAATTTGATAATCAAACAAACAAACTAATATAACTTTATTTCATAGGCCAAACATGGCACTTAAAAACGTCAATATTTAACAATTTATAAATTTAAAAAATATATAATTAAATAAAAAGTACATTTATTTTAGGTGTTTATTTATTATAGGCGTGCATTAGGGGGGATCTATGTCCAGCAGTGGACGAGTAGAGGTTGTTGATGACATTCTAAATTAAGGTTAATTACCGCGAGCGCTTGTAGCAAGTACAACCACAGAGCATTGACTGTGTGGATACAAGCGGCCGGATTCCGAGGGTAGCCTTTTCATGAGAAAAACCTGGCAAGAAACTCATGAGCCACTTTTTTAAAATAGCCAATCATATAAATATTGTCAGTATTAAATGTTTTACATAATTTCCATTACTCCATCAAAATAACATGCCTCTATGATGACGAACGATAGCGAATAACTATTTCCACGCCATTTTATCCTCTAGATAATCTTGGATTTTATAATAACCCTTTTTTCATTATTGTTTTTTAATATAAGGCTTAAATTTGTGAAAAGGCAGTACTGTTATATTTGTTGGGATTTTATTATAAAATTGAATACATTTCCCCATAAATGCACAGGCACAGCAAGATTATTTTTGCTTCTAGTATTTAAATTAGGGCATTCATTACTTTTTCTTAAATGTGTGGTTATGTTTATAAACGTATATAATATTTTCATAGGGGAGGCAACAGTTATATATCAATTTCCTTGTGTAACTCTCTAAGTGAGTCTCGAGGCTTAAGTTTATAAATGGCTCGAACAGCTTTTCATATTCTCAAAATCAGCTGCTGACCCCCACAGCAACAAGTCATACGACAACACACTATGAAAATAACTTATGTAGACAAGTCTTGCCGTTTCAACTTCAGACAAGAGTCTGATTTTTTTACTGTAAAGGCAGGGGATCTTTGTCTTTCTGACAAGGTCAGTATGTGTGGATTCCACTGTAGGCGTAAATCAATCGTTATGCATAGAAATAATAATAATAATACATTAATTAATATAGTTTAGCCAGTGTATGTTATTTAATTTAATTAAAATTTCACCGTTACGAGTACAAAACGCTCTTTATTTGCTTATTTATATTAATCCTTATCAAAATAAATAACTATATGTTCAAGACTGGTTCGATACCTTTATATAACTTTTGAATTATTTGATTCTGACTGTCCGATCGATAGTTCTCGCGATTTTAAAAATTTATTCCTACGTCCCAACCGGCTTGCGCGTATATGATGACGTCACACGATGTTTCACGCTCGGAAGCGGAACTAAGACTTTTAGATAACTCTAAAATCAGAATGAATGAAACAAATACTAGTATAGGCTTCAAAACTAGTATTCATACAACCTATACTGTAAAATAATTGAATCATAACATTTTCCATTATTAAATTATGAAAATTAAACTTGAGATGCCATATTATTTACGATTTTTATCAGAAAATATTGTTTTTATTGACAAAAAATAAAATCAATTTCGGACAAAACATAATATATTGTTCATTTTTTCAGTTCTGATCCTACTTGCACAAACAATTACAGTAATGATGATACAAAAAAAGAAAATACACTAAAATTCTTTAAAAAGAAAACACATCTCAGAGACAGATCAGCAAGATAATGTATCTAAAAGATAAAAAAGAATCGCGTGTAATTGTACATGTTTTTCTGGTTCTGGCTGTACGGCTGTAATTTTTGTACAGATAAGAGCACATCAGACTACCACCAAATAATTTATGTATAGATAATGAACTCAATTCTTACACAAAACATAGAGTTGGAAATCGATTGAGAAAACTTGATTTGATTTTGGATCCCATTACTATCAGGTTATTTCATTTACGAACTATCAATCGTACATTTCAATTTATTTCAAATCTTTAGTTTTCTCTGTCGATGAAATTACTCTGTGATAAACACTAGCCGTCATCTATGCAATACGTTACTTTCGCCTTAAGGCGAAAGGTAAGGCAAATGACTTTCAGCGTTTGGCGTAATCGAAATTGAGCGACAGCGACATCTATTGAAAACTTGAGGTGCGTCACAAAGCACATTGCACCGTAGCGCCATGTTTTGATAGCTATGACGGCTAGTGTTTATCACAGAGTAATTTCATCGACAGAGAAAACTAAGGGTTTCTAAAAAAATTAAAATGTACAATTGATAGTTCGTAAATAAAATAACCTGATAGTAATGGGATCGCCTCAGTTCATGTATCCAGTTTCCAGCATGTCAGACGATCCAAAATCAAATCAAGTTTTCTCAATTCATTTCCACCTCAATGTTTTGTGTAAGAATTGAGTTCATTATCTATCGATAAATTATTTTGTGGTAGTCTGATGAGCTCTTATCCGCACAAAAATTTGATTATACAGCCAGAACCAAAAGAACATGTACAATTCTTTTTTGTCTTTTAGATACTGTACCTTGCTGATCTGTCTCTGAAATGTGTTTTCTTTTTAAAGAATTTTAGTGTCTCTTTTTTTTGTATCATCATTACTGTTATTGTTTGTGCAACTAGGATCAGAACTGAAAAAATGAGATTATATAGTTTTGTCCGAATTTTTTTATATTTGTCAATAGAAACATAATATTCTCATATTTTCTCTGGATAATAGAGATAAGTTCTCCCTTGCAAACTTGTATTTTTCATTGTTTTGTTTCTTTTTGTTGGTGCAATAAAGAGTTTAATAATAATATTTACTGATAAAAATCGTAAAATAATATGACGTCTCAAGTAAATACATTTAATAATGGAAAATGTTACGATTCAATTTTTTTTACAGTATAGGTTGTATGAATACAAGCCTACACTAGTTTTTGTTTCATTCAAAACGAATTAGTATTTTTGATTTTAGACTTATCTAAAAGTCTAAGTTCCGCTTCCAAGCATGAAACATCGTATGTCGTCATCATATACACGCAGGCCGGTTGGGACGTAGGTATACATTTTTAAAATCGCGAGAACTATCGAACGGACTGTCATTAAATGATTCAAAAGTAATATAAAGGTATCGAACCAGTCTTGAACATAAAGTTATTTATTTTGATAAGGATTAATACCAATAAGGAAATAAAGAGCATTTTGTAACGAAATTTTAATTAAATTGAATAACAGTCACTGTGGCTAAACTATATTAATTAATGTAAATGATTATTATTTCTAGGCATTACGATATATTCACGCCTACAGTGGAATCCACACATATTGACCTTCGCTACGAGCATAAAACTTTCGATAAGCCAAATTTGACGACTAAGATTGACAATATTGTCGAAAAATTCGGTAAATTTGACAGATAACTCTTAAGAGTGAAAAGAACGGATGACTTTATCGATCTAATATGGCGACTCACTGATGTTGAAACGGCGAAATCAGTTTATTTTAGCTATTTTCACAGCATAATGTCTTATAGTCTACTGTTGTGGGGCTCCGCTGCTGACATTCAGACTATCTTTGTACTTCAAACGAGAGCCATTCGTGCTATTTACAACCTTAGACCACGTGACTCGCTCAAGGAATTATTTAAGGAAATTGATATATTAACTGTGGCGTCTCAATATTTGAAATGTTCTAAATTCCTTTTGTTATTATGGCTGTATAAAAAAGGCTAACTGTTGAGTTTCTTGTGGCACTTCTTCTCAACAGGCCATTCACGTCTAAGTGCTAGTAGGAGACGTGCAAAAGTATTTCATGTAAATCTAATTGCAAAAAAAAAAATACATAGCTCTGCTGCCTTTGCAGTAAAGAAAATCAGACTATTATCTGACGTTGAAATGGCAAGACTTGTCTACTTTAGTTATTTTCATAGTGTGATGTCGTATGGCTTGTTGCTATGGGAGTCAGCAGTTGATACTGGGAATATTTTTATTTTACAAAAACAAGCTGTATGAGCCATTTACAAGCTTAAACCACGAGACTCACTCAGAGAGTTATTCAGGGAAATTGATATATTAACTGTAGCCGAATACATCTGTGAAAATATTTTATATGTTTATAAACATAACCACACATTTAAGATAAACAATGAATGCCATAATTAAAATACTAGAAGCAAAAATTAACTTGCTGTGCATTTATGGGAGAATGTTAACAATTTTATAATAAAATCCCACCCAACGTTTTGGGCCACGCTCAATATAGGGTTCCGTAGTTTTCCATCCGTCAATATTTTGATTGCGTGAACCAATTTTAATAATTCTTTTTTTATTTGAAAGACGATATGTTCTTTATCATAAAATATGTAAAATCAGATAAAAAAAATGCTTGTATATATCGTTAAGTCACAAATGTAGTTCAAAAATTATATTGTAAAATTTATCAAAAACTGTTCAACCTATCAAGTTCAAAATAATTTTGATAGAAAGTACTTATAAAGTTCTACTTTTTAGAACTTTTTTTATTTTTTGAACTTATGGTTCAAAAGTTAAAGGGGGGGGTGGTACTTTTTTTTAACTTTCGGAGCGATTGTTAGAAAATTTAAACGTAATGCGAATTTTCAGTGATTTGCCTAGTGATATAATTATTTATCATATTAAGTAAAATTTTCGAAAATTCTTATAACCAAAATATTTATTTTCACCTTTTTAGGCCATTAGTAAAACGTTTTATACAGTATTTATGTAACCCTTTATTATTTTATTTTTATATATTTTTATTTAATATTTTATTGTCACTGGGAGCAAGCCTGTATGTTAAAATTCAACTCAATCGGATGTCGGGAAGTGGTCGAAAAATCGATCGCCAGATATGATTTCCACAGACAAGAAAGCAAGCTAAGAAAAACGTAGTAAAAGTGTATCATTATTCTTCGTTTGTTATAAACACTAAATAATGTGACAATTTCACTATCAGCCAGTGATTAGAGAGCATACGTCTAAAGAAAACATTAGAGAAACCCATTTCTATTGATAATACAATCTTTCCTGCGTAGACTCTGTATCGGCCACTACTCTGTGCATTTTAGTAGTGAGAAGTAATTTTTGGTAGCTCGATTGTTCTTGCACACAGATCTGAAGGTACAATTATCTACATTATGACGAGGATAGGCAAGGTAATTAAAGAGGGTGGTACTTACTATAGTGTATTATCAATATTTTGCGCTAGACAAATAATAATTATATAGAATGTTTAATAATTAACCGTTGCTTAGCAACGATGTCATTTCTTTGCAAAAGCGCCTACGAAAATTTGCCAGCAAATGTACAATTATGCAACTATAATATTTTAGTAGGCGCTACTAGGAAAATCATTGCAATTAATAAATTTGTGGTCATTTCTAAAAAAACTCACCGTCGGAGACTAGGTATTAATGTAACGGATATGTAAACTGAGTTTGATAATAAACAGAAAAGTCGTTAAAAGAAAAAAGTGTAAAAGAAATTTCAATAAATTATGATAAATTGAATGCTCTCCATATGTTGCTATAAATAATTACTAGTATTTTGGACCGTCACGAACAAGTTTATGATATATGTAATAACATCAAATAATCTGATCATCCCTTGTGCTGTATTTTTGCCAGACTACTGTACCAAAAACACCTCATTATGAATATTTGCCTATCCCTTCGCCTTAATATAAATATATATTTTTTAATATAATAATATGAGGAGCTCGGTGGCGTTATGGTTAGTACGCTTTGGTTTTCGATTAAAAACAAAGCTTCCTTCGTCATAGTAAGGCCGTGGATGGGTGACCAAAACTTTGTGATGTCGAGCTCCTCCGTGCTTCGGAAGACACGTTAAGCCGTTGGTCCCTACTCACCAACCCGCATTGGGCTGGCGTGGTGGTGTTACGGCTCATACTCCTCATGTGTTTCTCCATCAGGAAGGTCCAGCAGTAGGACGTCTATAGGCTGAGGACAGGAATATAAATATTCATAATTAAGTCCTTACACTTCACTATCTAGTGTTTGTATTTACTAGTACACTGTAACCGAAATTCGAATTTATCTTATTTTATTATTTTTTTTTTCATTATGAGAGGTAAGCTCTTGGCCTTCATCTCACCTGATGGTAAGTGACGATAAGGCCGAAGGTGGAAGCGAGCTTCACCTGTAATCCTCAACTACTGAGGAACTGGCTATCTTACCTTTGATTGTCGGAACACAACAATGCTTATAACATTCTTATTATGGCGACAAATTTAGGTAAGACGGTGCAGTGGTAGCTAGCCAGGCGGGCTTAGATGCCCTACCACCAACCAAACCGAGCAGAAAAACCCCTGCTCCCGTGGGGAAACGAACCCCGGACCTCCTGATCTACACCCGGTGGTGTCAACCACTAGACCAGAGAGGCGGTTAAATCGATCGTTGTTTATTCGAACTTCGGTCTGTACCATTGAACCAAGTGGACATTTTATTTTATTGAGTTTTTCCACTCTCGTCTAGTGGTTCACACCACCGGGTGTTGATCGGGAGGTCCGGGTTCGATTCCCCGTGGGGGCAGAAGTTTTTCTGCTCGGTTTGGTTGGTGGTAGGGCTTCTAAGCCCGCCTGGCTATCTACCACCGTCTTACCTAAATTTGTCGCCATAATAACAATGTTTTAAGCATTGTTGTGTTCCGGCAATCAAAGGTAAGATAGCCAGTTCCTCAGTTGTTGAGAATTACAGGTGAAGCTCGCTTCCACCTTCGGCCTTATCGTCACTTACCATCAGGTAAGATGAAGGTCAAGAGCTTACCTGTCGTATAAATAAAAAAAAAATATGAAAAAACACAGTCATGATTGTTAACATTGTAATGAAATGGTATTGTTTACATTTTTGTAAAATAATAATATGGTTTATTTATTATTGTAATTAATATTTGTTGGAGGCTGCAATGGACCAGTTATTTAATACAGGCTGGTTTATTCGTAATCTTGTTACGGATGTCACTTTTGTATGTAGAAAGTATTTATATCTGTTTGTGTGATTGTCAATAAAACTGTCTTATATCTAAAACGTTGTTTTTGGTTTTCCACGGATTATTCAATCAGCGAATGTTGTCTTCCATTAATATTGGCTTCATATTTGTGCAAATAAAAATTGTAAGAAATTTTCTGAAATCAATTTGTGTACATATTTTGCGAAAAATGTGTACATCATTGCGAGAAACTCTGATAGTTATATAGTATGTGATGATAAGGTGATTACTTGTTATTGAAATTTTCCGTGTGTACTTTTATTTGAAATTCTATCCATGTATTGGGTCCTTACCTATTAAATTAGTGTTTTTTTTCTCTCTTAGTATTTTGTCTGTAACTATTAAGATTCAGAGTATTCCTAAAAAATAATTACCTCGTCTAAAAATAGACTATATTTTTGAGCTCTTTTGATTTGTTTTGATAATTTGTTGTAAGTTTAATTGTGTTAAAATTGGACACGGAGACAACTCTTTTTAAGTGCCTCCCGAAGTGCCTTTAAGTGAAGTGTGATATTACACATATTACTAAAGATTGTCTAATGATAGATGCCAAATATTATTATCTTTGGATTTGTCGTTGTGAAGAAAACTGAAAAAAATTTAGTATGGAAAATGCAGAATTCCCTAAAATCTTCATACAAAACACCAATTTCATAGGTAAGGACCTAATATACATTTTATTGCAGGTAACTGTATCACCTTTCACCTGCAATGAAATTTTTAGATATTCCACCGAACGATTGGGCAATTTCAAGTTATAACTAGAATTAGAGCAATCAAACTCTTCGTTTAGTATCGTTTCAGTTTTTATTTTCAACGTTTTTGTTGCTAATTGGCCTTCGCAAAAAGTAGACAAGCGTAAAACTATTTTGATCGCGAGTGCCCATTGGAGAGAAAATTATTTTGATACCTAGTCGTATTGGAGTACAGATGTTAGTTATAAAGAATTCAATTTGGATATATATTATTAGGATATATAATTTAAGTCATTAGAATTCAAAATGGTGTATACGATATCTATAGGTTTGTATAAATCGGAAATAAGAGAACATTAGCACCGCGAATCCGAATCTTATTCAAAGATTTCGTGCGCGTGGATTTTTTTTGTAGAATCAATTAGTAACTTGAAAGCTTAGTTTAAATCAGAACCGTATTAAGACATTTAGTGAAAACTGCGTGCAGTTTCAAAGTAGTTTGCACAATAATAATATATAGTCGTTAAATACAATCAAATATATATAATACACATACAGTCATCAATAAAGGTAAATATTTACACCTCAAGAATTATTTGGACTGAAGTCCTTCGTACAGACATCGAGTTGTAATTTAGATAATTTATAATTATACATAGTTAGGGACACTAAAGTGAATTGCAAGTTAACTACAGAGACGCGGTCAAATTATAAAAAGAACTTTTAGTGTAAAAGAGCAAAAACTGGTTAGTATTTTCCAGTCTCCAACTAGGATGTAACCAAGGTCTTGCACTAATATCTTATCACTAATGATTGGTGAGAATGACAAATGAGCATTTTGTTTTTTGTTAGTTTGGTTTGCTTTTTCTATTTATTATATTAGGAAGACCAGACTCATTATTTAATATGGCTCCGTCCTCAGCCTATATACGTCCCACTGCTGGACACAGGCCTTCCTCAAGTACACATGAGGAGTATGAGCCGTCACACCACCACGCTGGTCCAATGCGGGTTGGTGGGTAGAAACCTTCGCAACTGCGCCCGGCACCAACGGCTTAATGGGCCTTCCGAAGCAGGAGCGGAGGAGCTCCAGATCACAAAATTTGGTCACCCATCCACGGCCTGACCATGGCGAAGGTAGCTTTGTTTTTGATCGAAAGCCAAAGCGTACTAACGACTACGCTACCAAGTTCCTCATATGGCTCAACTGATGTTAAATTAGATTGGAGTCGTAAATGTTAGAGTAGCTGGTGGGGCACGAAAAATTGCAATCATCAGCCACCATCACCTTGTCGGCGTACACAGTGCTTTTTGCCAATTTTTAATGGGTATGTTGGGAAGAGTAACAAACAGCACGATATACCTACCTATTGCAGATAATAATGTATGTATTATCTGTAATACGGGATGTATGATACTGTTTCGATAATAATCAATATCATATCTGTCACACAAGCGCGAATCCTGGTTATTTTGAGCAAGTTAAAAGTTGTGTATATCAGAAGTTACGTATTTATTTCCATTTCGCGTCAAAACTGTGATAAATACGCGCCATTATTTCTTCAAATACTTTAAAGGCACTGTGATAGCTATCCATGGTTACAAATGAAACGGCGAAACCAGTCTTAACTTACATTAATTCGCTAGAACGGGCCCCTAAAAAGTTTGCGTTCAATTCGATTCTCTTCTTCATACAATTGCTGAAGAGCTTCTTACAAGAGTAACTTACGAGGACAATGCTATTATTGTATTAATTGCTTTGAAGGGCCTGGGAACTTTTGCTTTTGTTCTCGTAAAGATTAATATCTACTATACGATGAAAGCTAAACAAACGCTCATGTCAAATACTGTTCATTTCTGTTTAGCAATTGAGATAATAGGCTGCAGCTAAAGACAAACTAGGATTCTGATGCAAAGTAATAAAAACATATATTTTGGAAACTCGTTTAAGTTGCAGACGATAGGTGAAATAAAAGGAAAAAACATCTAACAGGTTTTTCTATCTGTTATATTTTTAAAATCGAGATTACAACACGTGTCACTAGTCATTAATGTTTTTGTTGTTCATCTCCATTTGCTCATTTACAAAAAATCTGCATTGTCATTGTTATCCTCATCTTTGATTGAATCTTTAGCAGATAAGATGTACCTTGTACCTTTAATAATTTTAGATAGTGACCGATTATTTTGCTTGTTTCAGGAATACAAGGAATAAATACACAAACCCAGGCCGATGTAGAAACAACTACAGAACAAGTTGAATTAACTACAATAGAAAATACATATAGCAGTGAGAATAGACAAGCTAGAAGTAAAAATGATAGCATAGACGATGTAAATTTAGAAACAAATGAAGAAATCGCTTCACAAATACAAATCCCCAAACCGAAGCCATTGGAAAGCGCTTCTAGAGTTATAATGCCTATAGGTATTAAATCAAAAAGTGATATAACTAGAGAACTGATAGACAATAGTCTATTAGAACATCCTAAATCAGCGAAATTATTGGATGTTATAAACAAAATTATTGGTAGAACTAGTGAAAAGCGAACTGATATAAAGCCACACGCCAGATATGACGAAGTGACTGGCGAATTGGTTGGTGGTGCTCATATATGTCAAAGAGAATGTAAAGAAGGGGAAGAGCCAATGATTTGCCATTATCATTTTAACCTGGAATGGTATCATACGATGAGTAAGGCTTGCTACAACTGTCCTTACAATCAGTCAGACTGTGAGAGGATTGATTGTATACCTGCAGATGGGATGAGTAGAGCACTCAATGTTGTTAATAGAAAAATGCCTGGACCTGCGATAGAGGTAAGTGCTTCATGATTAGAAAAACATAACACAATCGTATTAAGTTTGCACCGCTCGTCGAATGCATCACTGACACTTCAGCAATATGCAAAAAATGCTTTGATTTATAAATAAATTACATCAGCTGATATAAACATTTTTGGTTACAAAATATCGGCTGTATTATTACCATTAATTGAGATTTAACAATACATACATAAAATCACGCCTGCAATCCCCGTAGGGGTAGGCAGAGTCTAATGAACACTGTGTTCCATAAGACCACAATTCGCCATACAAAACTGGGTTAGGTCAGACGAAAATTCGTGAAAGAGTAGTAACAAGTGGCTAGCTTATCGCCTACACAATCACAGACGCAGTACCCAATACGCCCTTAGTCGCCTTTTACGACATGTTGGCAAGAAAGGCAGTTGGTACATTCTTTTGGTGTCCCGAACCAACAATGATTATGATTATTATCAAATGAATTAATGTTTATTGCTTTTATTGAATAGTGGTAAGTGGATTTGATTAGAGACGTTGTAGATAATAATTAGATTAACTTTTACTGAAACCACTTATATCAATCTTTAACCGTCCTTTTCCCTGTATTATAAAGGTTTAACACCACTCACATAATCGCTTAATTAATGTTCCAGACATAAGCTATGTTTACGTATGATTCACGTTTGAATTTTAACACGGTCGTGTTACCTATTTGACCGTAAAGAATATTCAGGTTAAACTTTTTAAGTATGACGATTATTGTACATAGATGTACATTTTGGCCTTAATGTTTTCATCTTCAATGACTAGCCAAAATTATATTCCATCTATTTTTCGTATAGACTCGTGTAAAATTATATTCATTTTATGGCAAATGCTCTTAACTTTAAAACCGATACTTGTCTATTGAAATTTACATACTATTAATATTACTTGAAATTGCTTTTATCGCTAATAAAGTTCACATAAGTGATTGGATCAATCAGAATTGAATTATTGTCAATGCAAAAAACAACAGACGCTTTTTAAAATGTTAAAAAAAATTTAGAATAGAATAAAATAGTACTTTATTCCCAATAATAAATCAAATGTTAAGTCCCCATGTCATAGGGGCCAGCCTGTTGCCATGCACCGGGTACAGTGAGGGGCAGGCAATGTTCACAATACACATACATATAAAAGGGCACGTCTTTTTCCCATAGGGGTAGTAAGAGATTACTTCTTTTTGTTTGACATGATTCTTACATACAATAAACAGCAAAGAAAAAGGGCCACTTGGAAAATCTTCAATGTCTTCAAAAGTACTTGATCTAGCTTTATGAAATAAGGACTAAATTAAAAAATATTTACTGCTGCGTAAAATGATATATAAAACATTTCCGTTCATATTTGATAATTGTAATAAAAATTTAAAATGTTAAATAACGGTCGTTTTTCAATTTTTTATCAAAAAATTCAAATCATTTATTTCCCGTTAGTTTTAAGTAACATGTTAGTTACGTTAGTTACATATTATTATTTTAAATATAGTGTCTCTAGCTTGCAAATTTCGTTCTTCTTTCGTCATCATTGACTTAATCCCTGTAGAATGTGCAGGATCCTGACAATGTTTGAAGATAGGCGCAGTCAGCAAAACACAGAGGACTGTAGCGTTTCCATAAACACTAATCCGATCTTGGAAGACCAGAAACAAGCCGAAGTAGGTGATCGCTACATGGTGTCAAAAGTTTTGAAAAATCGCTTTCTTGCGGTTGTTTAAGTAAATAGTCGTCATTTACTAGTTGACGGAAACAATCTGAGTACGGATACAGTAAGTCGGCAAATTTAAGTACATTAGGACATGCCAATCGCTTAAACGTAAAAATATATGTATTTAGCAACTTGAGATATTAAACTATTGGTACTTTACCGATCTATAGACCAATCTATAAATTTTTCAAAATGAATGAATTGTTAATTAGGAGCTCTGATGCTTTTGATTGTTCGAAACAAGCGAGAAATTCCATTGTACAATACTAATGAAATTTATGTCTAATAGCCGCTAATATTTATGCTTTGCAGCTTAATAGCTGTTGTGTATTTATAGACCTATAAAACTTACTAGAATCATTACAAGCAAAATAATGTGAGTCTTTAAGGTCTCAATTCAATCATTAAAATTGAAAACTCGTAATTTATTATTCTGTACTCTGAGATGGTAGAGGTTTCGTTTGTAATATAAAATAAAGTAATTATCTCTATAGTTAGACGACGGATGGACCAATCTTTGCAGTGTCGTTCACTTTTCGTGTTTGGATGGCACTTAAAAAAAAGAAATGAATATAATTCTTTACTGTACACCAATTTTAAACGTTTAAAAAGTTTACATGTAAATTTTTAAACAGTAGTACAAAAGGCGGCCTCATCGCTGAGAGTGATGTATTACAGGCAAGTATTGAAAACGATTATTTGCGACGACGACGACTATTTTTTTAATAAGTCTCTTTCTTGTGAATTTGTAGCAATAATTTTTTTTAAAATATGTTTCGAATTACAACGCAAGGCCAATCAATACGGGACTGTCATTGATATTAAAGTATTTTTTACCTTGAATTAAATTCAAATTGTAGATTGATAAAAGCAATAAGCTCTTACAATTTAATACTGTGCATTTAAAACTGCAACAGAAAAAGCAGTTGGATAAACATTAATTATTTTATGTAATTTATATTTTTTTGTGACCTCAGAGTAAATAGACAAACCTGACATCATGCTGATTTGGCTACCTGTTTCGGCACAGCCGTGAGACAGTTCTTATCTAGTTAGATAATAAGTTTTTCCGTATTTTGTTTGTTTGTGTATAATATAGCTATGTATATATTCTTTTAAGTTCGTACAATGTCTCCTGTCTGTGTCGGAATAAATGGTTTTTCTTTCTTTCTTTCAGATTGTGACCTTTCATAAGTATACTCGTATAATTGTTTAAGCTTACATGGTGAAATGAAATTAGAAATAAACTTTTTAACTCTATTTTCACATATATTTCTATTCCTGAAAGCTCTTACGTGTAAAAAAAGAGCATATGTGAAAAGTGGCTTAAGTAAACCCAAACTATTGTTTTACAATTTATTCAGACAGCTTTTGGAGTGGCTCAAACGTTTGTTAAGTGGAATAATAGATATAATTATGCAAATATGCGCCGACTTGGAAAACTTAATTGCACCCTGACTTAGAGAAGATACAGCATTGTAAGAGTATTTTTGGTGTTTAATTACAACACAACAGTGTTTAAAACAAGCGAAGTAATAGTTACGTAACTAAGTACCTTGCCTGGTGGTAGTGAAATTGATAGAAATAAATGTAAATATTTACTCAAAAGTACATGAAAGGTGACATAATTCGTAATTATTATGTAGGTGGGCAATAATATTGCATCGTTCATACGATTTTTTTATCTACGTGTTAAAATTTTTCCATAAATTCTTTTTTATCAGGAATACGGACTTGTTGTTTATTTTGAATTTTATTTACTACACTGCTAAACTTATTCTTATTGGCAACAGAGAATTGAAGCGGAATTGCTATAATAATAATAGAAGGCGTCTCATGACCATAAATATTGGGAAGTAATTAATTGGGCAGCCATTTAATTGTTTGTTCAGCAAACAAATATTTAATTAGTAATTTATTATTTGGTAAGCAGAATCATTATTTGGCCAGCTGAATAATTAATTGGGCAGCAAGATAATTTATTTGGGCGGCAATATATATGTTACCGTAAATTAAAGGAAAAGGATCAATGAAGGATCAAGGATCAATTCTTAGGAATTGTATTTTAATAGATATTAGTAGTGAATATTTCTTTCGCTTCATCAACTCTCATTACAATCCTCGTACATGCACGGTGCTTTTGACCTAGCTCTTCTCAAGAACGTCTTTAATTTGATTGAGGCACCTGGGTCTGCTGCTGGGTGGCTTGAGTTCGCCTGGGTCTGCCTCGTCCCGTATCTCCACTCACACCCGATTCATATATCCCATAGATATAAAAATTAAGAAATACATATAAAAATTCAGAAAATATACAATACATTACAACGTCGCAAATGATGATTAATATCATCATCTGTGCGTTTGTAGACCTACAATAGGAAATTAATACCCTACACCTAAACATCCAAGCCTGGATAACAAGTGCAAAAAAAAAATGAACTGGGGATCAAATTTTCTTCTTCTTCTCGAGATGGCGACACCTTGAGGCCGGCGTACTTACCCACGGAGGTCGTCTATATACTTCCATTATGTCTATTTATATGTATAATGTAAATGGACTCCATTCCTTACTTTCTTTACATTACATGAAATTCTATTGCTTAGCGATATGGCGCGAACATTCCCAAAAGGCCACTCTATGGTCAAATTAGGAATGAAGATTCAATAATTAAATCCAAAAAATTTAATTGTTCCATTTATTCAAGGTATGCCAACACGACAGGGTGATAGTGGACGTGGAAAACGATCTGATGACCGAGGGTACGACGGTCCATTGGCATGGCCAGCACCAGCGAGGCACGCCCTACATGGATGGGACTCCGTACGTGACGCAATGCCCAATACCTCCTGAAACGACTTTCAGGTAAGAAGCTGATGTTTTAGGGAAGTAGGAACTAAGGTTCTGATGATTTGCTTGATGTCAGTGAACATGAGTTGGCCTCATCGCTGAGATAATTCGCTAATTTGTTTTTGTATATTTGCTGAAATGTTTTCTATTTTCATAAAATAGATTATGATTTATTACCATAAGTATCTAATTGAATAGTGTAAAAACAGGCTACGAATTCGGTTTATCCTTTTTTCGTGATATTAATCACGCTGAGTAATAACGCGAAGTTTTTGACCTCTTTTAGATCTTTAGTTTAAAAAAAAATGACATGTTAAAGCCATGAAAATAACATACAATTCGCCAATTGCGCTGGTATGTGCAGTGGCAACTTGAATACCTAGTGCCGAAGTTAGTCAAGATCCCTATAGCAGGTACTAGTAACATTAAAGTCATTTCGGTTCTTAAAATCTTTAATTGTACTTATCGAAACAAATAAAATAGACAATAATTATAAAAAGCATTGTGCAATAAATACAGCTCTCCTGTTTCGTCCTTTATTTCATTTTTATGGGAATACGCAATAAAATTCCCTAATAGTTGTTGCATTTTATGATGGCGAGTAGCTTTGCTCTTAACGCCTTAAGATAGAGTCTAAAGTCGAATGATTTAGTCGCCTTCGTGAATTGCAATATCTTTATCAATAATTACTCTTCTGTGGTTTAAGGTACCAATTCAATGCAACACACTCTGGCACGCACTTCTGGCATTCACATTCTGGTATGCAGCGAGCTGACGGAGCAGCTGGAGCCTTCATCGTGAGGAAACCGAAGTCGCAAGACCCTCACGGAGCTTTGTACGACCATGATAGGTCAGTATCTTATCTAAGAGACATTCAGAGTGTGACACGGCTTTACACGTATTTACACCTTTTGCTATCATGAGACGGAAAATGTATTGGATTTGACAAAAGCGCTAACTTATAGAACGTACTGTCAAATCATTCAATCAAATCAAATGAAATCAAAATCTTTATTGCGTTCTTTAAGTATTTACATTTGACAATTGTAATTATAGTATCATTAAGGACCTTGTTTAAGGCACAGCAATAAATAAAATAATCTATACAATTAAATAAAATATGTCACTAATTGTTTAATTTAATTTATAGTAGAATTACTATCAATTTTTAAATTTTCATCAATCATTATCATTTTTAAATGCCCTGATTTTTAGGAGAAAGGTAGATCATTTAAGTGTCGGTAATTCGATATACATAAGTCAAAGGTTTAAGAAATCATCATATTAACCCTGTCTAGAGAACTTTTATCAATATTATAATTGAATTGAATGTTAATTATAATTATATAATATTAGGTCCTTACCTATGAAATTGGTGTTTTGTATGGAGATTTTGGGAAATTCCGAATTTTCCATACTAAAATTTTTTCAGTTTTCTTCACAACGACAAATCCAAAGATAATAATATTTGGCATCTATCATTAGACAAGCTTTAGTAATATGTGTAATATCACACTTCATAAAAATTATTTATCGTTTTAAGTGAATGCAAATAAAATGATGTATTCGGGAGGCACTTAAAAAGAGTTGTCTCCGTGTCCAATTTTAACACAATTAAACTTACAACAAATTATCAAAACAAATCAAAAGAGCTCAAAAATATAGTCTATTTTTAGACGAGGTAATTATTTTTTAGGAATACTCTGAATCTTAATAGTTTCAGACAAAATACTAAGACAGAATAAAAACACCAATTTCATAGGTAAGGACCCAATATTATAATCTATCTATCAGATAATTATAATCTATTTTTAATGTAGCGATTACGATTGCACGTTGAGCGGTTGTTCCCGGTCGCTATTGCAGCTTTTTTTTCTCCGTCTGGAGTCTGTACTCCTTGTGTGTTCCTCTATGTAGGATGACTTGTGCCCAAAAAAGGGATGTTTATAGACCTATGATGATATATTCCAGACACGCAAAGTAAGCGCTCAGACATCGAGTTGTCAAAACCTGACCACTATACTTTTACTCGTACATTAGGTCAGTATACACAAAACATAACACCGCCATAAAACATAAAGGAGTGGTTCCAGTCTAAATTATATGCAAATTTATCTACGGGGGCAACTCTAAAATCCTTTATAGGTCTTAATACTTACTAAAGTCTTATAGCGGTCGAACAAAATGTCTGGCATAAGTTATTTAATAATATTAACCTTCTATCCCAACGCCCGTTTTATAGTCGATCACAAGCGAATTACACCGCTTTTTATAGTTGTGCTAGCTGTAAGTGTTGCCAAAGGGTTTTAGGAGATGCGGAACGTAAGGACTCAGGAGATCGTGCGTACTCCTAAATTTTTATTGGGTCAAGGATCCGTTAGTGATGTCGAATTATTGTTGAAGCGTTTCTGTTGGGGTGAATTTGGTAGTTTGATAAGGATGTGTGGCACTGTAGCGTGACGAGAACAGAGTAATAAACGATTATTTGATACAATCTGAAAAGAATTTCCCCGATTGCTGATAATTTATAAGATAAACGATTACCCGGGTTTGGACTGTAGAGAAACTAAACAGTTAATTTTTAAGTTAGGATGAAAATTTTTGTGTCTTACGTTAAAGTCCTAACTTTTAGTGATTTTTTTCTCTCATAAAAGAGCAACTAATAGGTATTGTATCAAAAAAAAAACGTCGACCTAAAAAAAAGTTACAATCATTTACAGCCATCTCTTCCTTAAATCATAAAAACTTATAACTAGAAAACTACAAAAAATCGTACAACATAATATATATTGGGTTAAATCGATATCGTACGTCTGCTTGCTTTGGATTGACACCATACATGAAACAACCTGTAGGTAAAAGCAGTGGTTCAAAGTTGAGAGACATTTAAATTATCGTAAACATTAAATTGGTCCGGGATGCAAAAAGTATGTGCCAACTGCTTTTCTTGCCTAGCATTTCGTAAAAGGCGACTAATGGCGTATAGGGTACTGGGTCTGTGATTGTGTAGGCGATGAGCTAGCCACTTGGTACTAATTTTTCATCTGACCAAACCCAATTTTTGTATGGCTAAATGTGGTCTTAAGGAACACAGTGCTCCTTGGACTCCGCCGACGCCTTCGGGGATTACAGGTGTGATTGTATGTATGTATTAAATTCTGATTTTACACAGGGATAAATCTTCCTATCTCGCAATTGTGGTAACGATAGGAACTATACGTCGGGTCAGGTTATGAAGAGGGTGGCTTTCGGAACAACACAATTTATTAAGGTATGAAAGGAGAGGAAGACCGAAGAAACAGAAACTAGATTTTATCACTGATGATGACGATGATGAGAAAGAGAGCATATAGAGCGCATATATAGCATCGGCCTCCAAAACAGAAAAAAGTACTAAAAATAGACAAGTAAACCCAATGAGCAACGCTAGTATTGGATTAACCCAACAGAAAATAAGGTTAAACTCCATAACTTACGAGTTCTATATTATTATCACGAATTCTCTGCCAACTTCGAGAGGGTTCCTATTCGGTTGAAATATGAATCTTTCCACCCTTTAGTTGTAAGGATCCAACTTCATCTATCAACTTCCTTTGTAACCGATACGTTCATTGGAACTTGCTACTAACGCTAGTATGTTATATCTGAAAGTTGAGGTTGTTTTAGAAAATGTTTTAGAATGTTGGTTCAGAATTTATGAAAAAATATGAGGCTGATATTATTTAAAATGGAGATTGGTGGGTTTGCGTATATACTGAGATTGATAGGAAAGTGTTTCCTTGAATTTAGTTATAACACAACAGTTAAGAAGTAATGCTTAACAGAGATTCTAAATATTGACTTTTGAATGTTTGTGTGAGCTTTAATTGATAATGTTTGTGTTTAAGTAGCTATTCGGACAAGCCCTGGAGCTCGGTGGCGTAACCTAACCAATGTTAGTACGCTTTGGCTTTCCATCGAAAACAACGCTACTTTCGCTATGGTCAGGCCGTGGATGGATGACCAACACTTTGTGATCTCCAGCTCCTCCATGCTTCGGAAGGCACGTTAAGCCGTTGGTCCCGGTCATTATTGTGACGGTTTCTACCCACCAACCCGCATAGGACCAGGGTGGTGGTGTTACGGCCCATACTCCTTATGTGTTTCTCCATAAGGAAGGCTTATGCCCAGCAGTTGGACGTATATAGGCTGGGCACGAAGCCCTGACAAAAGTTACGCAAAAAAATAATGGGTCAGCTCCGTTGATTAATTGAAGAAAATTTTAAAAGTGGTATATGCAAAATCAGGTCATACATTCAATAGGTATCTTCACCACTTGCCGTACGATACAGTCCCAAAGAAAATTTCATTGATAACGCTATTTCTACAAATCTGACAAGCATGGGTTTGACCAGACACCGGCAGTGGCACTTGTTCACAGGCACATACATGGTGGTGTAGAAACATGGAGTTTGGTCGAATTCGCTCTTAGACTTACAAATTCTGTAGCCAATTCTATTGTGCAAAACACAGACGAAATATTCTCAAGTAGAAACAAGTTAGAAACTTTTACATTTCTTATACAAATGTACCTGATTGTTAAAGAAACTTTTTTCCATTGTATTGGCTATCGACTGATTCGTGGCATAATCGGATTGTCTCCATAAGTTCGTTTTGGCTTGACAAATCCTTCTCGAATGCGTAACAAGTTTTTATGTCGGTTCTAAATTACTTACTTACGGTTCTAAAGTACAATTTACTTTGGAAAGTAATCATTTGGTCAACAACAGAATGGTCCGCCGAAAAATCATTTGGGCAGCAAAATTATTTATCAGCAATATAAATATTTGGCAGCAATATTATTGTTTAGTCAGCAGAATAATTAATTACAGCAAGATTATTATTTGGGAAGCAAAATAATTAGTTCAGCTGCAAAATATTTTTCTGGGCCGCAATATGTTATATGAATTGTATAAAATCTAGGAAAACGATCGATGAAAAATCAAGAATCAAATCCTAGGAAATTTATTTTGATACATATTAGGTTAAGGTTATTTTTTTATGACCCTTCAAAACAATATTTGTGTCATCAAAACATATATTAAACAATTTGGCAGCAGAGAAAACATTTTGTTTGTTGCCCATAAGTCGCTGACCAATTAGTTATTTTATCTGACCAGTTGTATTTTTATGCTGATCAAAATTCGAATATCTTGCTGACCGTTTAAATATCACCCACTTACTTTCAATGGAGGCTTCTTTGGATTAAAAAAAAATTAAAGTTTATTGCTCAGTTTATTCAAGACTTCTTAAAGATACTCCGTTTTTGTAAAAAGTCTATTAGTTACACTTGAAAGTACAATTTCCCACAAACCTCAAAAGGCTAAGCCAATTGAAAGAGAAGATTATTCTTTTCATTTAGAATTTTGTGGAATTTCTTGAAAAGTTTACCTGAAAATTGCAATGATATTCTGTATGGCCGTGTTTTAATTAACACGCCATTACTGTTTACTGTACACTTTACTGTGTTAGGAAGTAAGCATAATATTTTTTTTATGAATACATTATCTCCTCAATAATTTTTTACCTTTGGCTCTATGTAGACCAGCAAGGTGTAACAAGTTGCGGTACTTTTTGTGGTAAATGCTCCTTTATTCTCAATAAAATTACTTCCTAGAAATCGATTCTTATTAACAACACTATAGAATGGTGTAATAATACAGGATGTGTTTTTTCCAAATTAATTGGGTTCGATTCCTGGTTCGATTTATTGATTTTTCAAAAATCCAATGATGCAGTTTTTGTTTTCATCAAAATCTGTTCCTTATATTTTAGGATTTGAAAAATTCAGCCTGTATGGTCTGATGACGATAATAATGTTCGTGTTCTTACCATGTAATCTTTTCCAGGTCAGACCACGTAATGATAGTGACCGACTGGATCCACGAGCTGTCCGTGTCGATGTTCACGGACCACCACCACTCAGCTGGGGACAACAAGCCTCCAACGCTCCTCATCAATGGCATCGGCAGATTCAAGTACTTCAACGACTCACAAAAGCCGACTTATATGAAAGCTGCGTGGTTCAACGTTGAGCAGGTAACTGGTTTTTCTGAAATAATTGATGTTATTAGGGATTGACTTTGGATTGGATAGGGATGGATAGGGCCGAAAAAAAAGTAGTGGTATTGTCAATTTTAGGATACTTATAATTTTTTTTGTTTGTTTTGACTTGTCAAAAGTGTATTTGATGATACCAATTTGATTAAATGACTTTGAGTTTGAGTTTGACTTGTAGTAATAGCGCTTGCAACTAGCGCTTACATTTCGCCGATGGAGGTTTAGTAGGAGCGTTTCCGAAAAATGTTGAATGGAGGTGCCTCATGTAACCCAATAGGGTTCAAAATGAACTGCCAAGGGTGTCGTCAGCCTATCAAGCTGAGGGTGTCCTCAGCCTGCCAAGGGTGTCCCACTGCTGGGCACAGGAGAAACACAGGAGGACATGGGCATAACATTACCACGCTGGCCCGATGAGGGTTGGTTGGTAGAAACGGTCGCAATAGCGGTTGATGCGCCTTATCACGCACGGAGAAGCGATGTGCCTTCACAGAGGAGCTCAAGATAACAAAGTTTCGGACAACCATCCACGGCCTGACCATGGCGAAGGTAGCTTTGTTTTTGATGGAAAGCCAAAGCGTTCTAACCACTACGCAACGAAGCGCCTCAAGCAAAGGGCATAGAAGAAGTGATTCCTTCACTACATTTTACAGCAATCTATTGAAAATATTTCGATATAATTATTTAAAAAATGCATCCAATATGCTGACATATTATGTTTCATTTATCATCTTGTGAACAGGTTTAAAGCGTGGACAAAATAATTCCTGTGTAGGATGATAAGGGTAGACAAGGGTGTTATGATATGGTTAGAAAAAGTTAATATTGATGGAAGAGTATAGTAAAGCGCGAAAGGGACAAATTGTTCGCAAAATTATTATGACATTATTGATAATAGGTACGTAATTGGTAATCTATAAATATAATAAAACTGTAGAGGTTGAATGTATGTACGTAGAAAAAATGCTTAATATCAAGTGTATGTAAAGGATGTAAAAAGAGGGAAAATACCAAAAAAATTGATTCTCTGTCTAATCGTCTGTTTGAACGGGCTAATCTCCGAAATAACTGGACCGATTTCAATGAAATTTTGCAAGGTATTTATACCGGAAAATTAAACGGTTCCCGTGGGATAGAAAAAAACCGGGAAACAGTACGAAGTAAATTATTTGACAGTACGTAGTAAATTATTTGACAGTACCTAGTAAATTATTTGACAGTACCTAGTAAATTATTTGACAGTACCTAGTAAATTATTTGTTCCATGTTTTGTGCATTCGATATAAGTAATATTATTATGTTTTTAAAATTACTGTATCCCGTAAATACAGAGTTTCATTGCCAGCAAAATAGGTGACAATCAAGAATTTAAAAAATATAGGGGTCAACTTAAGTGCAACAATAAATGAAACGAATATAAGTAAGTGGGCATCAACCATGTTTCGTAACAAAAGCAGGTCTACAGATAGAAACTATTGCAATAGCAGCAAGGACCATCAGTTTTTGGTCACCCATCCATAAGGCAACCATAGTGAGGCTTGCTTTGCTTTCAATATCGAAATTGAAGTGTTCAAAATTCAAAACTATTATTCGACCTTTTTAAAGCTCTCTTTGTTACACCTTGATCCCTCTCACTTAACCCAGTACTAATATTCACCACACTATACGTACATACGGTCATTTCATCTGAAGTAGGAACAGTAAATTCATAAACTCTACCCTTGTCTACATACAATTTGAAGTGGATATGACGTCTTATGTTGATATGAAATTAAGCAACGTTGAAATGTGAGTGACAAACTCATCAAAACTATAATAACGCTGTGTAATATTATATGGCGCTCTTTAGTTAATTTAAATGATAATTGCCACATGAAAATTAGTTAAACATAGTACGGATAAACTGTTGTAATCGGTCAAACCATTTTCAGTGAATTAACGGTAATGAGGGTAATTTTATTTATTTCGCAAATATGCGATGGTCACGAACAATAACAGTATAATGCTGCATTCCCATATTTTATAACGAGCCATACGTGTTAATTAATGTTCACGTAACAGTTATTTATCGTAAGTTATTTTATAGGCATTGGGGTTTTCAAAGAACGGTACGTACTTTTTGGACAAGTAAATCTCTTAAAATGTGTGTATATAAAACATAATATTCTATGTACCAAAAAACCAAACCTATGTACCAAATCAATACCTATTTGGCTAACCTGTTACCAAAACTGTAAAATTGTGTACTTTCGTGATGATCTGATCTGATTTCTACATTGTCGCGAAACCTCTGTGGTTTATGTCAATGTATTATTTTCAACTTTATGTATTATTTTGTAAACTATAATAAATGAAAAGAAAATGTACAGTTCATTGTGAATATCACTTGCAATATTATGATATGTGTAAAAACTTGTGAGATTTGAATAAACAGTCTTTGAAGTCGCTGCTTATGAATTATTTATTAAGGTATACACAACAGATCACATACAATAATAACGCTGCATAAAATAGTAGTTATTTCAGACACAAGAATGTAACCCAAAAACGTGTACACTCAGCTAAATATAAGTTTAGCACACATAAACAAGTTGTCAGTTAAATAAATGAAAAGGTAAAAATTATAAAGATAATAATATCGGGCCAGAGACAAACGATACAAAAATATCGGCACGAAAATGTTGGGCTTAAGCTATCCGAGGAACCTTTTTACTGAAAATTTAAATATGCATGCTTTCTATGAATTGTGTCTATTTTTATTTTAAAAAGAGTGTAAACTAATTTCACTCTTCTTGTTTTTACGTTGACAAATAGAACACAAAAAAACAATTACCATTAGTCTTTATTCCATTCATTTTAAATACTAAACCGACTTACGCTCTTACTTCTATAACTTTATTCAATCTGTTTGAATTGCAACTGAGTACGAACAAAATTGTTGAAGATGAGACGATTATGCCAAAACAATAAAACAAAAGCTCTAACTGGAGCAAACTGAGGAACAAACTTCATCATAATGAAATGCCAGATGCAGCTATGTAATTTCAACTGAAATGCAATTGAAATGAACAGACATGCAGAATCCAATGCTAGTTTGTAGGTATGCAATATTTCCGACTCGACAGATGGCAGTATTTAAGGATGATTGTCACAATATATTCTATGGCTTAGTACAGTAAAATTATACAGGAAATGTATAAAATCTAGGATTTAGAATTTTTAAGGCCCTTAAAAACAATATTTGTGTCATTAGTCACTTTGTCTTATCCTCTCGACTGTGAGGTCTACAAACGATATGAAGAGTTAATTAAGAAGACATTTTATATATTGTTATTAAAAGATGAAAACAAGTGTTACCCAGTTGGTATTATAAAAGAAGTCAATTGTAACCTCTTTATTTCTTTCCATCGCTTTGTTTTCCAGCTTCTTCAGTCGAGAAACGGGTGGCCAATAATTAGTTTAAGAGTCCAATAAAAGGAAAAATCCTGTTCAAGCCGTCGAATTGTAAAGAGAAACAATTTTCTGGAAATAATGGCGGAGTCGCATTAATTTAAACTAAGAATTATTTTTTTACTCAGAAAGTAACTAATTTGCTGACTACGAGTATAATTGATGATTTGATGTGAATGATGCATGGCATGATGGTTTATATAATATAACTTTGGTGTTGACCGTTACGTGGAGGTGATAGCTGCCAATAGCTGCGCATGGGGTGCTGACGTGGCACCAAGGAGGAATACCGAAAGCGACTGAAAAGCCAATCAGCATCGCAGATTATGGATGCAATGAGATGCTGAGCGCTAATTAGCTAACGGTCAGCACCAAAGTTATATACCGCTACTTATATGAAGGCTGATGACGTACATTTAGAAAATATTGTGGGCCGCATTTCGATAAGATGGGATGATGATATTCGTACTTTAGATAGAGTGGGCTGGGATGAGAGCGGCCGGGGAGACCTAGGTCCAGTATTGGACGCTGATGATTATAATATTGACGATGACGTACCTAGTGAGGGACGCTGTGCGGCAAGATGGGATGGCGATGTTTATATGTTGTCGAGCAATGAGTATAGGTATCAGTAACCTTTTACCACAGATAAATTAAGTAGTATAGATCGCTATTCCCATATATGGGTTTTTAGTTTGTCTAAAACTTATTATTGTTGCTTTAGTATAGTAGCGCCATCTAACGTAATAAGTCGAACGAAGGGGTACAAGCAAAAATAATAAGTTTTAGACGAACTAAAAACCCATGTATGCGAATAGCTATACTACTGAATTTATCTATGGTATAGGTTACTGATGATGATGGTATTAATAATATTGGTTCAGAAATCATAGAAGGAGACGTTACAGTTGTGTCTTTCGGGTGTTTCATGATGTTTTCGATTAAAATATAAACGGTCAGTCACTGATTTCCAACAACTTGCATTAGCCATACGCTTTCATAGAAATAACTCCAAAATTAGTGAACTATTAAAAAATTATACAGTTCCCAGTCTAGTTCGCAGAGCTTCGGTGTTGTCGTTGCGGTGTATCGTTAAGTATTAAACGGGCTGTACTCACTGCGAGAGGAATAAATTTTGTAAGCCTCCTTCCGGCCACGGGCTCAGGGTTCGGTTCAATTAAGTGTTCGCTGGCTTCAACAATTTGTTGGTAATCAGTATCAGAAAGACCATTTCGTGAATTTATTACGTTGGCGAGTTAGCTTGATAATATGTTGGACAGCACTGTAGTAGTTGTAATTTTAATTTATTTGTAGTTGTATTTAGCTGTGTTTTTTAATTTATTTTCAAGTACCAATTGCAATGTTTTTAAGGCCTGAAAAAGGAGGATCAGCTAAATAATGAATTAAAAAGAAAAATTCTTAAATATTCTCAAGCAACCGATTGAACATTTTTAACGTGCTTTCTGAAGTATGGACGAAGTTGATAACACTTATTTCAATGTTTGGTCACTCATTCATATAAACATGACATCGAATTTTGTTTCAGTAGCTTTGTTTTCAGTAGCACCTAATTTCAAATATTTTTTTAAAATAAAATCAAAATTCGAACTATATACATTTTTATCTCCTACTACATTTTAAAACATGAGAATAATAAAAGCTACTGGTTCAGTGTTATATTGTAAAGTAAATAGGTGAACGTAAACATCCTATCAATCCATTTATTTTACAATGTGCACCATTAAATTGTACTTTACCTTCGCTCTTTAAACCACCGAAGGCTAAACAAGGTATAGGTGCATCGAATAAGCTTGACCCGGACAAAATTCATAAACTCGATGTTATAAATTTTTTTTCAGATCTCGATTTCAAATATACAATTACTTTATTGGTTCAAGAGAAAACATATTATAGGAATTTAGTATTAACATTGTAAACTTATAAACATGTATTTTGTCCTTTAATATATTAAATAGGAGCCAAAGCCTCCGTGCTAGGATAATGCCTTCCGAAGCACGGAGGAGTTGGAGATCACAAGGCCAGACCATTTAAATAGTGAAAAACGCCAAAAATATTTAAACTAAGTTTATTGTGAGTTATAAGTATATGGATATACCTTTTCTGAAGACAATTTAATATTGATGCGTGATGTCTGATAACTTTGGTACTTTAAAATTCTCGTAATTCGTAAACAAGTTAGTGTGCATTAAAAATAGCTGTAAAAATTTCTACGTTTTAATAATAGTCTGTCAAGTTTGAGAATATCATTAAAAAAGTTTTCAACAATGCTGCTCTTAAATTTATTGTATAAGTTCTTTTATTGAAAATAAGTATAGCAGCTTACTAATTTGCTGTTTGACATGGATTGCTTAGTGATTGTGAGATTATTAATGTATTCAACAGTGAGAAATAGGTACGTTGTATAATAATGTCCAATAAAGTTCAAGTCAAGTTCAGTAGTAGATATAACATAACATACCATCACGCCTCCTGCCCCGAAGGGGTAGGCAGAGGTGTTAAACACCCGCTTTTCACTAGATATGTTAGCTACCTGTGTAACAGGTGGTAATCCTGTTTCCAAGCACCGGGCACAATGTGAGGCAAGCGATATTCACAATTAACTGTACACAAGTTTAATTCAAACTCAGTGGTACAGGCGGTGAATTGAGCCCGCGAGTCTCGCGGCCTCAAGAGGCCTCCGAGGCTGCCGTGGTAGTCGTCATCAGCCTATATACGTCCCACTGCTGGGACAGGGCTTCCTGATGGAGAAACACATGAGGAGTATGGGCCGTAACACCACCACGCTGGGCCAATGCGGGTTGGTAGGTAGTGCCTTCCGAAGCACGGTAGAGCTCGAGATCACAAAGTGATGGTCACCCATCCACGGCCTGACCATGGCGAAGTTAGCTTTGTTTTCGATCGAAGCCAAAGCGCACTCACCATTACGCCATTTTGTGCGGAGGAACGAATTATTATGTAATTGGTCGAGACCTCCTTACTAGTCAAGGGACACAAAACAGGACAATAGAAACATCTATTGTTTGTGAACACGTCGATCGTGGTGCCCGCCAAAGGGGTTAAAAATTTACCATTCTAAAATGACATCGAAAACTATTTAACAACATAATAATAATAATGCAAATAATTCAAGTAATTACAAAAATCTGAAATGTTCAGGATATAATTATCAAACCTTTTTAGAGAACCAATTTCAAGGGTTAATTGAAATAGATATCGTTAGTGTAAAGCTCAAAATAAAGAAAATAAAATTAATTTAAAATAATAATTAAGTTTTGCCCTAATTTAAAATGTCTTATGTTAAGGTTTGGGCGAAATTTGTTACATACCTGTTTGAATAAAATATTACTACTTAGTAAATAAAACATAAAGACGAAAATAGAATTAATGTTTTCGCTATTAGAACTGTCGGTATCGATAGAAAACGCTTCTTTAGAAAACTTTTCGGCTAATAATATATCCCGAATTAAAAAGTTTGGATTAGCAACTTTATAGACTATCCATCGTTTTATACTCCTTTGGTTTTTCAATTGCTAATTCATCCAAAGTTATTACATCTTTTATGGTGAGTTCCGGTGTAACCAATATGTTTTTAACTAACATTGTCTTAAATAATGTTAAAGTAAAATTATTATTGTATTCATAAATCACAATAAATTACAAATCCAAAAAGTTTCTCCTCATTTCAAGTCAAGTGCTTTCGCTTCAAACTTTCCCGGTTATTGTTTTTATTGCCCATTTTATTTTTTAATTTACTGCGAACAAAGGTCTGATGTCGTATAGCTTGAGATTAAAAATTTAACGATTCAGCAGTTACATGACGTAAAAATTTGCGAAATCGTTTTTTGAATTTCTTTTTTGGTCGCTCCACGAATAATTTAATGTCTTTTTTATCCAACACACAACCTTTGCCGGCTTTTGGCGTATAAAAATGCAAAAGGGTCTTTGCCGGGACTTGGAAAGAAATGTGTTTGGAAGAAATTTCGACATGATGCCCGTATATTTATCCGTATTACTATTTATTACTTTATGGAATTATTACAACTTTTTAAGATCTATGTTATCTTGATCTTCGAGTTAAATCATAAACAATATTGATACTTTCAAACAAAAAAAAACCTATAATCGAACCCAAATGCTTAAGGGTCCGGCGAATAGTGAATTTTTCATACAAACTTAATACCAAAATCATTTTCAATTTGAGAATATCTGGACAAATCATCGCTGTTATTCGGATTAAGAAAGTATTTTTCTGTTTCTGTTAAAATTAAATAATGATTAATTGCGCTTTTAATATGAAACAAATAAGCGGAAAATATGTCTGATATCGACGAAAAATTTACGAAATATAATCGCATATATTTATAAGTTTATAAATATTTTAAACAATTTTTTTTTAACAGAAACATAGAATAATACTTTCTTAATCCGAATAACAGCGATGATATGTCCAGATATTCTCAAATTGAAAATGATTTTGGTATTGGTTGATTCCGCCGTTTCGCGCAAAAAACACCGTTCCGTGGAATAAAAAAAAATATCGACTTAAGTTTTGTTTTTTTTTTATTGATTCATCTAAGAACATCCCCTGATTCTAAAAAACGGAAAGGCACTTTTCTATCTTATTTAGATACGGAGAAAATAACAATTAAAAATTACCAGATGGACGGTGATGAAAACTGTAAGGATTGTAATGAACTTGCAAGCGATGGTAATGATTTAAATCGGGATGGTAATGAAATACCGCAGAACAGTACTGTAACTAGATGGGATTATAATGAATTATAAAAGACGGTAATTTATGAAAGAAAAACAAAACAGCACTATTTTATTAATAAACGTTTTTTATTACTATTCAGCTTTTCAATACAGTCTCGAATAGTAACCTAAATAAAGAATGTCATATAGTAGCCAACTAACTAACACAATCTCACAATATTTATTTAAAAAAAACAACTAACAATTCTATAAAAGTATTTTGAACGCTAGAGAGTGCAAAATCACAATATACAAACTAAAAACAATATTCCTTATCTTTATTATAATTTTCTGATATATAATACCTGTATTCGCAATAAATAAATTGAATTGAATTGAACTTAAGTAGTGTTTTGGGTCTTTGTCGCATAATCACAGTATTTACTCATAAAAACAACTAACACATCTATAAAAGTAATTTTAGATAGCTTAAGCTAGAGTGCAAATCACAATATAATAATATACTTACAAACAAAAAAAAATATTAAAAAATCCTTTATCACTTATCACTTCTATTATCATAATCAACACGGTCTATAAACTTTTATTATTTTTTATAAATTGTTTTCTCATTACATATTATTAACTATTCTAAAGTATGTTGTACCTAATCATCACTATCATCTGAGTCGTCGAAAAAAGTGTGCTTTTAAAATTGTTTTTCTAATGGAGTTGATTTAATGAAAGTCTCAAATTGCTGTTGGTGTTCAGAAGTTTTACATACTACATCTAGTTGTTTTGGGTTTCGATTTTCCTTTGGTATCTTATAAAATGTATTGTTTCTCAACTCAAACGTACGTCAGATAAATTTTGGATGTAGGAGATGTTGGTGTAGTAGAAGATGTATATACATTTATCAATGGTGGACCCTGTAAATATCTAATTCATCCATGTTGTTCAAAATTGTTGTTGTATCTATACTTAATACTGACTGATTGTCAAAAGAGGCTTCGATTTTATCACACTGATTATTGGATTGACCTCTCTCCATATCGCCGTAATTATCAGAATGAAGAAAGCCTATAATTATGCTTATTATGTATACAATAAGTGCAACCTTGACAATCGAAGCTACTAAATGTAAAATTTTTATTATTATCAGCAGCTCAGACGCATTGATGAACTTGCATTGATCCCTTAAATGTTGGAATGTTGGGCGGAAATGTTTTACCTTCAATATCACTCTCTGTTACCATATCAACATGTACATTTCGTACATTTTTAGTAACTAACGCCCAAAAATCTTCATAACAACAAACATCTCCGCCATGCTTAATAAAATTGTTAGCAGTTCTTTTGACGACGGCACCAATACCATACAGAGCTCCTTGCCTTGGCCGGATTCTTGATAATTCCATGTGACCTTAGTTATATTTGGGTAATAATAGTGCAGAATGATTTAGTTTTATTATTTGCGTTACTATCTTTATAGTATAGAACTCCAGTATGTAGGGATACTTGTTTTCTACATCCACCGAAATTAAAGGACTGTATCTCTTCATTAAACTTCAGGTTATAATTCTCGCTAAAGCCTACGTGCACGAGTATCTCTTTGTCTTTTAAATTTTGTTTACGTTGTTTGATAGCTTCAAATTGTACTGTAATATTTAGATTGTGTTTTAAAAATGTGTCTAGAGTTGACTCTAGTACAAATACTTCATTACCTTCCGAAACAGTTCATTACCTTCCTGCAAGAAAGGTGGAAGGAACGGATGGTAATGAGATGGAGATGAATGAGAAATTTAAACATTTATTTTAATAATTTTGCTACAAAATGTATTATAAACTTTATATTAATATGGGAATATAATTATTTATAGAGAAGAACATATGGGGTAAATATAATAATCTACTTGTTAAAATGCCTTAAGAAATTGCAGGAATGTAATGAACAGATTTTTGGACGAAACACTATCAACAAGTTAAAGAACGTAAATAATTTTGCTAGCAATGCACACACGTCCACCAAGATCAGTTGTCACCTACGACTGGCCTGTAGACACACGTTGAAACTAGAACTTTATTAGGGATGTTACAATTATCGACGATATGAAAGAGTTTCTCGATACGGATGGCGATGACATTTTTTCCGTTACAATTTTAAAAGTTAGCTGTTCTTGTATTAATGTTGAAATAAATACACAATGAAAATACTTAATTAAAAGGTTTTGAGTTTGGGTTTCATATAAAATATTAACAAAGGTCATAAATTAAAAAGTAAACTAATAAATGTGAAAATTCCCGACGAGAATCCTATCTGGAAACAGAGAGGAATGATTTTTGAGGTAGTTTTTTATTTTTGTTTCATAAACTAAATGATTAATTTGAAATATTAACGATGCAACTTTTGAGAATTTTATGTTTGTTCTTACTGTAAAAATTAGATTTAAGACAAAAACATGTAAAATAGGGAAATTCGCATGGAATTGCTTTTTGCACGAAATGGCGGAATCAACCTATTACGTTTGTATGAAAAATCTACTGTTCGCCGGACCCTTAAGATCGTTACATACGTATAACCACTGGCAAACTATTATTAATGTTTCTAATTAAGAAAATTTATAATGGTTTTTATTCCCAGGGCTACAAGTACCGGTTTCGAGTAATCAACGCAGAGTTCCTGAACTGCCCTATTGAGCTGTCAGTGGATGGACACAACATTACTGTCATATCGTCTGATGGTTACGACCTGGAGCCCATTGTAGGTAAGGTATAAGATTCTTGAAACATTTTATTATATACACTAGTATATACTAAGTCATAGGCTTCCCGCGATTTCATCGACCGAACCCATGGGAATATCGTGATAAAATGTAGCTTTTGTCCTTTCTTTAGACCATATGTGAACCAAATTTCGATTAAATCGGTTCAGTAGTTTTGACGTGAAAGCGAGACAGACTGACTACTCTCGCATTCAAAATACAAGTATTGATGACATGATTTCCCATCTAGGAGGTAAAGTTCCATAAACTTAAGCTGTTAATCATATGACTCAATGGCATGTCTTTCTGACACAATGTATTCTTGAAAGTCAGTCCATAACCTCCAGCAAACAAAATGTTTGGATTCACTTTTTTCTCAACACTCCTTTCTATTTCTCTAAGCAAAGCATATTGTTCGAATTAAAAACGATTGCTGACCTTCTTTAATTAAAAATGATATAACTAAGGAAATTAGAAACCGACATTCACTTTCATTCGTTTCTTGTGAAACAAATTGATAGCAGCTGGAACATTTTCTATTACATAGTTATTTAGATTCAAATCTTTTTGTGCCTTCTTGGAAATTCTTCATAAAGTTCCTTTAAATATTTCAAATGATTTCCCTTAATTCATCAAATTACAAACAGACCGTTTCAATCTAATATGGCATAGGGATCCCTCCTCATTTAAATTTAATAAACAGGATTACATTACTTTAAATTGTGATATTAAATGAAATTTTGTTTCATAATCACTTCACTCACTAGATTAGGTACGTCATCAGCCTATATACGTTCCACTTCTGGGACAGGCCTTCCCCATGGAGAAACACATGAGGAGTATGGGCCATAACACCACCACGCTGGGCCAATGCGGGTTGGTGGGTAGAACGGTCCCAAATTCAACCGGGACCAACGGCTTAACGTACCTTCCGAAACACGGAGGAGCTCGAGATCACAAAGTCTTGGTCACCGATCCACGGCCTGACCATGGCGAAGGTAGCTTTGTTTTCGATCGAAGCCAAAGCGCACTGACCACTACGCCACCGAGTTTTTAGGTACTAGGTTTGGTTTTTGTATTAGAGTTTGCTCAATAGTGAGCTTCGTAGCGGAGTGCCATCTCTAGAGATTCTAGGTTCGATTTCCTGCGGGGATAATTGATTGTTGTATGTTCTCCAGTCTTGAATGATTGTGATTGCGTAAGTACTGGAAATACTTTTTATTATGAATATTTTTATGTATATAACTGTTATGAAAAATTGTCCGTCAAATAGTTTTTACAACACAAGTGTCTTAAGCAGATTAATATGGGGTAGTTGATAGATGTAAATGACTGAAGATGTTTCTTTAGACAACTGTTTTCTTCCTTCAGCTTTCTGAATTTACTTCTTTTAATATACCATTAATGTATCAATACGCTTGGTCAACTCCTTAAAAACTTTATGAAGGTCATCTCTCCCTCTTTTTAGCTAAATCATTTTAATAATTATGGCTTATTACTTGTGCTATTGGTGTGCCATGAGCAAGCGCAGCAAATGAAGAGCTTTACCCCTAGTATAGGTTTCCATTGTAAAAAACTTCTCACTTTTAGTTGCGTTAAGAAATGTCAAGAATGGCAATTTCCATGGGAAACGTGAAAAGCGCCCCTCGCGGAAACTAGTTGAATTTCTCATAGAAATTGACATGTTTTAACTCAACTACAAGTGAGAAGTTTTTATAATGAAAACCTATACTACTCATAATGTAATCCTTGTCTTCCACATTGAGATAATGATGTTCCTGTATGAATACACTGGTGTGATGTTGTTACCATAGTGCACATTGCAGTAAACCTACCAAAGATAACATACCATAGATCATATCTCCTCTATCCCCGAAGGGGAAGACAAATGTGTTAATACTCACTTAACGTACGACATGTCTTCTTCTGCGTCGTTGCCTCACTGCTGAGGATCGTAACTCCTTGTGAATTTCTTCACCTGTCCTCGTCACGTATCACGATCAGCTCCTTGATGAAGTGCTACGCTGATGTGTGGATCCAGCTGTTCGGAGATCTGGTCTGACCAATGTATGGGTGTAGTGTATTAAAACAACCGTTCCGTTCTTCAGTGATTTTATTACTGGTTTAAACATGGGCTTGTCGCCCGTACTCGTACATCTCATCTTATATGTGGGTACATACATATCATCTCCTTCCCTCTTAATTATCAGTTCTGCAATTAGTAATGACAAAACCAATCAGTATTAAATATAAAAATAGTTTTATGACACAAATCAATCATACAACACATCATATTTTAACAATTACATAATCAATAATAATCTTAAACATAATACCACAACTACCAACATTATACATACATATCAATGGGACTTCTGCCTCTTGGCCTCCTTCCTTCCAGCGTCCCCGTCACAATCAGTCGTTCGATGTTATCAGGACATCTACGTGCGATATGGCCGATATAACGCAATATTCGTTGCAGTCAAATGGAGGATATATGCTGAACTCCCTGATGTTTTAATAACCTCCAGATCGAGACATTCGTGTTCCCATGTAACAGGAGAGCCTGTTGCCATGCACCGGGCTCAGTGTGAAGCAAGCGAAATTCAAAACTGTATAAATAGCGCCCTCAGGAACGTTTCATAGGTACTGCCCTGGACAACAGCGCCGGCGAGATTTCCATAGATTTTGACGTACTCGTAGAAGCACGCGCGAGGGGTTGTGATAATGTTGTTAGTAGCTCTGTGTAATTGAGCGCGCGCGTGTGGCCGGACAGCGTAGCTATGAAACCACCCTTAACTTGGCTATCGCTACAACCAAAAATATATGGCCGATTTCATATTTTAAACTAATTCAACTTCAAATCTCTTACAGTCGTATTCCATTTAAATGAAAGCTAGCTTCTCAAATACGAGGTTCTATTGAAACACCTACCTTCATTGACGGAGCAGACTGTAGTTCAATTCGAGATTAATCCCGAAAACCCTAATCGGTTTACTACAGTCCGAGGCAATATTCAGTCCGGCTTAGGGCCAGACTAATACCTATTCGACGACAAGCTTCGGTAATGAGTGCGACATATTATTAATCTATTGATAATAGCTTAAAGGTAAGGTAGCGTTGGCTGAGTGGGAAAAATACTTGGTCGCCAGGTCTAGGTCGTTCATTTTAACGAATCCTATTTAGCCTAAGCAATCTGAGCATAGCTTTTTTGTTGAAATAATAGTATAGGTAATCAACATGTTTATCGACTTAAATAGGTACGGTTTGTAAAATATCACTTGCAACAACCATCCAAGTAGAGAGAGTAGTAGAGCGCGGACTATTATGGAATGGACTGCTTTTGCGGTGCTTTTGCCTACTCTGTCTAACCCTTAGGGGATAATGATCGTGTTATTATGTATGAATGTTGTGAATATCACTTGCAACACACTGTGTCCGGTGCATGGCAACAGTCTGACACCCTGGTACATGAAGATTTAAATCAAAGGTTTTCGGTTGCCTCTATTTTGATCGCATAATGGATTTATTGAGGAGCTCGGTGGCATAGTGGTTACTACGCTTTGGCTTTAGATATCGAAAACAAAGCTACCTTCATCAGTCAGGCCGTGGATGGAAGACCAAAGCCTCTCGAACTCCTCCGGGCTTCGGAAGGCTCGTAAAGCCGTTGGTCCTGGTCGCTATTGCAACCGTTTCTACCCACCACCCTGCATTGGGCCAGCGTGGTGGTGTTACGGCCCATACTTCTCATGTGTTTTTTACATAAGGAAGGCCTGTGTCCAGCAGTGGGACGTATATAGGTTGAGGACGATGGATTTATCTACTGCATACCATTACGAGATGAGTCATTTGTCATTTGCTGTTTCTTCCCAGCTCTTTCCAGCTCTAGATGATGTTGGCACAACATTTCTTCCTTTGTCACTCGTCAGTTCAGCATTCAGTTCTTTTCTTCGCTTATATCAGTCCTCATACGCTGAGCTCACTGTTTTCTTGGTATTCTCTCGTTCTTGGTCCAGTTACGTCTATAATTACAATAAAAAAGGATGTATGTTAACAATGTACTCGTACCTACCGCGTAGAAATGAGGGATATGAATTAGTTAGGTTCTTTTGCACAGTATAATGATACGATTAATTTAGTATCTTTCGTTTTGTAATACAGCAAAGATAAATAAATAAATATCTTCAAACATTCACACCTATCAACAAGCCCCATTTTAAGCAACTAATGCTGCTTGTGTTACTGACACTACATGACGGATAAATATATATTTAATACTAAAATACATATAAATATCCAGAACATGTATTAATATATAGAAATATTCAAGACTGGAGAACAAATGCCTGAAAATTCATCACCCAAACATTTGACAAAACATTCAACACCCCACTAGGGATCGAATCCAGATCTTCTCGAGATGGCGACGCCATGATACCAGCATACAGTCCACTCGACCACGGAGGTCGTCAAACTATTGCAAAGATAACTATAATTGCATAACTTATAATGATTGAATCATATTAGAAACAAATTACCGACATTAAAAGTCCTATACTTGGTTTTTATATTGTACATTTGTGCCAACCCCTGGGAAACAGATTTAAATCCCAAGGGATCTTAACGACCATTTTAGAAATCCCTATCCTAAGTAAGGCTGGACCATAGATTTAGAATAGACTGGACAGTGTGCCTAGCTCCAAGATACACTTCTTACAATGCCCAGATTTATAGCACAATAACTTGATCGACCAAAGGAAATCGGGTTATTGGTCAACTGGACCGAAACGGTTCGGCCCATATTTCTTACAGCCATGTAACTGAATATATGGGATCAGAAATGCCCATTTCGCTCAGATAGCGGCGTTTTATGTATTAGGGTTTTTTTTCTTTCGATAGCAGTTGTGTGGGGGCAGTACTGAGTTGGTACGGATGAGGTACTACTGTAACGAGGCGTCATAGCTATATTAGCGACTCGTTGCTGACATTGCGCTCTTCTCTGGCCATTTTTCTCTTGGTTTCCGTTTTTTAATTTGCTGTCTGTATCTTTTTATTTGTTTTGTTCTCGAAGTTCATTCTTACCAGAGTCAGCGTGTAGAGCGGTTGACTCATTGCTAACAATAATTGTAATATATTTATGAAGCGATTATCAGTTTTAATAAGCTTAAACTAAAAGTTACAACAACACACAAGATCAGTTCCTGATTAATAACAAAGTCTATAAGTCTCTTAAGGCACTATTGTAAGTAGCCCTACCTTTTTATAATATGTTTTAGTGTTAAATGTGAAATTGTTTTTGTGTTCAGTGTAATTTAAATTTACCTTTTTTATATAATTGTCTCAGTTGTGCCTTAATTCCTTAATATTAGGTCCTTACCTATGAAATTGGTGTTTTGTATGAAGATTATGGGGAATTCTGCATTTTCCATACTAACATTATATCAGTTTTCTTCACAACGACAAATCCAGAGATAATAATATTTGGCATGTATCATAAGACAAGCTTTAGCAATATGTGTGTGAACACGCTTGATAAAAATTATTCATCGTTTTTATGTTAATGCAAATCAAATGATGTATTCTGGAGGCAGTTAAAAGTAATTGTCTTTGTGTCTAATTTTGACACAATTAAACTTACAAAAAATTATCAAATTAAATAATACGAGCTCAAATATATGGTCTATTTTTAGAAGAGGCAATTATTTTATAAGAAGGTTCTGAAACTTAATAGTTACGGACAAATTGCTAAGACAGAATTAAAACACCAATTTCATAGTAAGGACCCAATATACAATATACAATACTACTCCGTCACACTACTCGTTCGAGATTTGAACCGCCTCTCTGGTCTAGTGGTTCAAACCACCGGGTGTTGATCGGGAGGTCCGGGTTCGATTCCCCATGGAGGCAGAAGTTTTTCTGCTCAGTTTGGTTGGTGGTAGGGCTTCTAAGCCCGCCTGGCTAGCTACCACCGTCTTACCTAAATTTGATGCCATAATAACAATGTTTTAAGCATTGTTGTATTTCGGCAATCAGAGGTAAGATAGCCAGTTCCTCAGTTGTTGAGGATTACAGGTGAAGCTCGCTTCCTTCGGCCTTATCGTCACTTACCATCAGGTGAGATAAAGGCTTACCTGTCATATGTAAAAAAACCCAGATCATACACGCGGCCCTCCGTGAGCTCCTCCGTAACTTCTCCATGACTCGAATCCGGCTCGTGCGCTCTGGAGACTCTACTACTTACTACCTAACTAACTACCTATTTACCAAAAGGTGAAGCTCGCTTCCACCTTCCACCTGTCGTATGTAAAAAAAAAAGATGCCGCGGGAATCGCCGGTTGGATTAATTGTGAATATAACTTGCCTCACATTGTGCGCGGTGCATGGCAACAGGCTCGCCACCCATTACGTGGAGACTTAACATATCTCGTTAACCGTGTTAACACCTATGCCTAAAAGGCGTGATGATAAAAGTTTACACTTTCCCTATTAATGCCTACCCCGTTAGACGATTCTCATATCGCGCACAAATGCCCAATTGCACGATTGAGAGTTAGCGCCTAACCCAGGGGTCGCCCATATATTTGCCCCAGGGTTAGATGCTAACTCTCCACCACGCAAGTGGGCCTTGTACCACGCACGCATCCAACGCGTGTTTATTATACAAAGGGATATATAACATTAGAAGAGGCGCAATATTCACGTGCGACGTTTCATCGTGCGTCTACGCAGAGTTTTCACAGCCACGCAGGCCGGTGCGCCGCTGGCCGATACCGCTGGCGAGATGTTCATACATTTTGACGTTTAAACCCAAACGTGTGGTGTGAAACGCTACTACTATCTCTTGTGATTGTAATCGCTCTGTAATACAAACCACAATCGAAATCGTCAGGACAGAGGATACATACCACTAAATAGAATCTCTACACTTCAAGCCATCGCAAAAGCAGTTCATTGCCATAGTCCGTGCCAAGCAGTGAATGCACTCAGCATGACAAGTGGTGAGCCCGTCGCCGCTATAAGCCATTGGATGGTTGTGCAGTGCTAAGTCCAATAGTCGCCTTTTACGACACCCAAGGGAAGAAATGAGCCGCTACCACACGACTGGATATAAGATGTACTTTGTACAATAATATAACAGCTGTACAATCTACCAAATAATATCACGAACTGTCAAAATGTGATGACTTTTAAGACGAAACTTAAAAATTATTAATTTACTTTGTATTATTACCACTGGCATTTTTAGAGGCGAAAAGTTAATGTTATCTTTGCATTAAGAACTGATCTCATTGTTAGTGAACATAGTATGTTTTTATGAGAAATAGTCTTTACGAGTAAACCTATATTAGAACAATATTTTGATTCGTTGAAAGTGCAGAAATTGAAAGTGCCTCCGCGCAAACTTCGCCAATTACTACATAAGTTTTATCTGCAAGCACATACGTTTTCGGACAGCTTGTCCTATCGTTAACAGTATGGACTGAAGTTACTTTGTAGAGCCAACCATTATAAACATAGCTAGGCAATGTGCTTCGCTGCCGTCCAATTTACATATTCAAATTCTAGATCAAAGAGTACGTACGCCAGATCGCTCCAGTGAAATTGTTTAGCCGGGAATTTTAGGTTGCATGTGGCTACTAAATACAAGGTTTAAGTTTTCTATAAAAAAATTGTTCTCATTCATATAGCCATGTAGTGATGAGGATAGCTATTAGCAATTTCAGATTTTAGTTAAATGCAAACTATGCTGATTTTTGACTCTTCTTCTTCTTGCTCTGGGATGGGTCGGCAAAACATGTCTTCTTCTTCTTTCATTCTCCTCTGTCACTCTTCAGCTCAGCATTCATCTTCTTTAATTCTCATATAATTATTTGCGCTTTCAGCTTATCGCTTCTTTGGTCTTCCTCTCACTCTAGGTCCGTCCACATCCTTGCTGAGCAGTCGTCGAATTTTGTCGACTAAGTATCTAGTAACCCAGTGTAGGAGAACTGCTTGCCTACTCTTGAACGCAATACCGATTGATCGACATTGAGATTGTGATGTTTCTTACTCTTCAGTGGGACACTAGAGCCAAAAATGGGTTCAAATTATGTGGATATTGAGTGGCCTAAATGACATTGAGCTTAGCTAAAAACGTACAGTAGAGTAAGAGTAGGTTTTAAAATATTGGATTGTGTTATTATTGAGTTTTAATTGAGATTGCGTTCGAGAGTAGGCTAGCTGATGTTAGCCAAAAATACTATGAGATATAAAAATACGAATTTCAGTGTATCGCGATATACAGTAACCTTCTTGCTGAATGGAATCCGACGGAGATAAAGTTTTTAAGAAAGTTGACAATTGAGTATACGGTCTTAATGTTAAGCTACCATAGCATACATATAGACTCTCGTAACACCATTGACATTCTGTAATCGTCAAGAGAAAAAAAAGGTATGTTAGAAGAATACGATACAATTGGAGACGAGTCTCCCTGCGCCTAAAATAATGTTTCTCAATGTGTTCTGGCGACCCCACTGCAATAACACAACAAAGTAATGTCATTCAACAGCAATATTCTGTAAGAGAGAGATGCTATAGCAGTCACTCATGAGTCGAGTTATAATTTTATCAGTACATTACTATACAAAATGAAATTTGCTCATTTAACGTTTATTTATATAAATACACACACACACACACACACACACACACACACATTTTGTTGTTTGTTTGTTGTTTGTTTTTGTACAATAGTGCATAAATCAAAACCAAATACAAAAGTATACCTAACCACTAAATACACTGGTTACAATTAAACGTGTAAGAATCCTACTCATATATTTTTGTCCGTGAAAAACGATACCATATTAACGTCCTATTAAAGTGGCTGAAATGTGGCTGAAATCATAGTTTAAACCATTACTATTTTGGCAGAAATCAGCTACCTTACAGTCCAGAGGGTTATACAGTGTGTTTATTTAACTGGGACAGTATGTGGAAATTCAAAACCATAAAAGATACAAGGAAACAGCCTTAGAAACCATTTATTCTTTTTTTGTTCAAGCGTGAGTTTCCATAAAAATGAGTCATTTTGAAAAAAAATTTTTTTGACGCGGATTCAGTGAGTGTCTTAAAGAGAATATTTCATTGTATCGAAAGAAAAAAATCTGAGCAGCAGAAGTTAGTCAAATTTAATAAAATGTTTCCCATCTACTACCCTACCCATCTACTGTATAGAAAGGAAGAAAGAAAAGTCGTTACTTACACGTACAAAAAGCCAATGATGTTTTTAATTTTTAAACTTTTAAACAAAAATCGGAGGAGGTTATCAATTCGACTAAAACTTTTATTTAGTCATAGATATAATTGGCATAATATAAATGGCATATTAAAAGGGATCTAATCGTACCACAACGATACGGTTTCTCTTAATGAATGGAAATTACGAGAAAAACAATTATTTTCTCATTAATGAGAACAGCAGATGAGATCACAAATCACAATGAAAAATTTAATTTTGTATTAAAGTAGAAACACAAACTTCACTTGTATTATAACTATAAGATTGTTAAACAACCATTATTTATTGCCTACTCAGTTCGTATTTCAGGCTATATTTTTTATTAGTTAAACGACCTAGATGAAATATAAGGAGAATTACGTAAATTTGTTATTTAATTTCTAGGAAATTGTTTGAATAATGCTTTTGTTCTTAATTCGACAAAAAAATATTTAATGATGGTTGGTCATGATTAATAATTTTTGTCTAGCCCTTCGGGGAAAGAGACGTGATGATATTAATTATGTTGTAGGATAGGATTTTATTTTCAACAGACATCTCATTTAAGGGGAAATGTAAACAATTTCATAATAAAATCCCACCAAATATAACTGCCTTTTCACAAATTTAAGCCCTAAATTAAAAAAACTTTTATGGAAAAAGGCTATTATAAAATCCAAGATTATCTGAAGGATAAAATGGTGTGGAAATAGTTATTTACTATCGTTCGTCATCATACAGGCATGTTATTTTGATGGATTAATAGAAATTATGTAAATCATTCCATAATTATATGATTGGCTATTTAAAAAAAGTGGTTCATGAGTGTCTTGCCGGGTTCTTCTCATGAAAAGCTTTAGTGTCGGAATCCCGCTTGTATCAATTACAACCACAGTCATTACTCTGTGGGTTGTACTTGCTTACCTTAATTTGGAATACACTTTTTATTTAATTATATATTTTTTTAATTTATAAATTGTACAATATTGATGTTTTCGAGTGCCAGGTTTTGCCAATGAAATAAAGGTATTTTTGTTTGTTTGTTCTTTAAAAAATCGCAGTCCAATTTTGGTTTTTAAGGAGCTCACGGTGTAGGTACTGGTTCGATGCTTTTGTTCCGAAGTTAGAAACAATGCAACTTTCGGTATGGCCTTACGCGGTAACCACGGGTCGCCTTGGATGGTTAATCAAAATTGTTCGATGTCGATCGAGTACCTACTTGCTTAGGGCAGCCAGAATGACATGATACGTTTAGGGACCGTAACATAGTTGTCTTATAAAAGTTATACTAATGGGACTACACGCGACGTACATTATGCAGCATAAAGATAGTACTTACTGCTCGACGTTTCGGCTGGGTTACACCAACCGTGGTCACGAGCTGACTCGTTAGTTTAACTTATATACAATGCAATGCGAAAGTTCAAAATCTTATAGGCCGTCTTGTCTCTGTGTTCCTAGCTATTTCCACATATGGACTCTTCTGCTGCTTCAGCAGGTACTGTGTCATTTGCATTTTATAAAAAAGAGTACCCCATTCTAATTTAAAAAATAAATATATAACTGTTCATCGTAAAGTATAAACTGTCCTTTCAGATTCTAAATATAAGACCAGGCAACTGGCAATACGAATTGTTTTGAAGTAATCAACGGCTCATTTTAATGAAATCATTTGAAACTTTCTGGCATTAATTGGTGATGAATATTGATGAGGAAGCTGCCATGCCTTAATATATTCAGCAATATTCACTTGTTATTGTTGAAATCATTTTGATGTTTTAATAATGATTGATTTGCTGAGTTTTCTTCTTTACTAGTGTTATGGTGGCACTTAACTTGGCTTAACGTAATCGATGTGTTTGCCCGACTTTGCCCAAATAATAGAATCATTTCAAATAACTCGCGCAAACTACTCAAGTAATCCTTCGATGTGTGATCAAAAACCGACAAGTGGACGGAAACGCTGTTTCGTTTTTGATAAATTGTACGAACACTTGTATATATTTCTATTAAGAATAATTTTGATTAGGTATTCTAGTTCTAGTTATTACTACTATTAGTATTATTCGTCACTATAACTACTCGTCACTAACTTTGATTACTCCTCATCACAATGAGGACACTACAAGAACAATGCTGAGCATGGATGTGGACGGACCCGGAGTAAGAGGAAGACCAAAGAAGCGATGGATTGAATGCTTGAAGAATGACAATAAAAGAAATGAAGTGAAGCGGAAGAAATGTTGTGCCGACCCCACCTAGAGTGGGAAAAGGGCAAGAAGAAGAAGAAGAGGAATCACTACAAACCTTGATGCAACCATTTTACTATGAACTAACACTATTCTTACCATGAAAAACACCAACACATTTTCGCTATCGGGCCATGTGTGCCCTCCGTGTACTTCAAGCTTTCGGTACTTCGAAAGAGTCGTGGAAATTCACATCATGTGAGATTTGAACCACAGAAAGCGAAGGAAATCTTATTGTACGAATGCTTTGTCACTTACCTGATTTGATCAGGATATTTTGATACTTTGAAACTGTTGTGACGGTAATGGAAGTAAAATGAACTTGATATTTTATTTCTGTCTTTTTATTTTTATACGTTTACATACATTATAACCAACGTAATCCTCGTGAAATGATATATTTTTATATTTATTGGTTTAGTTTTTAATTTTAATCTATAACCAGACTGAAGCATTATTACATATCTCAAAATACTCAAACTACCGCTTAATCAGAATTTTGTCATCTAGGTATCTTGTATATATTTAAAGGTATATATTATTAATATGTATATATTTGTGTAATTATTTAAGTATTTGTTTTTATATATGTATTTAAGTAGGATTATTATTATGTAGGTATGTTTAATATTAAAGTTTTTCAATATTGTCTTCTTTATGCATTTGTATCTTCTATAATCTATTTTCTTAACTTATTTTCATGGGTTGACAGGCAGAGATCTCTGTTAGGGATATGTTCGCCCTTGCAAACATATGTTAACAACCTGTTTTATGTATTTGTTTTAATTGCAATAAAGAGTATAATAAATATACTGTCTGTCTATCTGTCTGTGTGTCTGTCTGTCGGTCTCGCTTTCACGTCAAAATAACCGAACCGATTTAATCGAAATTTGGTGTACAGATAGTCTAGAGCCTGAGAAAGGACATAGGCTACTTTTTATCGCGACATTCTCGGGTACCAAGTACCGGGTACCACGCGGATGAAATCACGGAAGTCAGTAGGATAGCATAATTAGTAAACAAGTAAATGTTTGAAAGAATTTATCAAATTCTTTTTACTGCGCCTAACTTTAGTTTGCAATGGTTTAAATAATAATAATAAGAATCTGTTTGCCGCAGCTACATCTCTGGTGACGTATGCAGGAGAGCGGTACGATTTCATTCTGGAGGCTAATAATGAGATTGACAACTACTGGATCAGATTCCGAGGCCTCATGGACTGCGATGAGAGGTGAGAATCCTTTATCTTGGAAATTTTTTAAAGTATTTATTGTACATCAATTTCCGCACGAAAAAAGCCAAAGAAATTACTGTTCATTTCGTCGCCAGAACTCATGAGGAGTACGGGATCCTAAACCACCATAATATTTTTGAAGTACGGAGGAACCCGAGATTTTTGGTCACCCATCCAAGGACTGACCGTGGCTAAAGTAGCTTTGTTTTTAATATTGAGAGCCAAAGAGTATCCACACGCCACGCCTCAATTGTTCGTTCTTTTACATAGAAAAATGAGCTATGTCAATCTATCGTTGGTGTAAGTTCTGAGGATATTCAAAGAAAGCTCCTATTCGTCTTATGAAACGTCACTCATTTGCTATTAAACATTTTTAGGTGTCTCAGACTTTACATCCAATAGCTTATAGCGGCGACGGGCTCACCACCTGTCACGCTGAGCACGTGCGCAGTCACTGCTTGGTGAAGCGCGAACTATAATAATAATAATTCTTTATTTCAGACCAAAGCTCCATGTAATGTTAGTAGATACACTTAAGGGTCCGGCGAACATTGAATTTTTCATACAAGCGTAATACCAAAATCATTTTCAATTTGAGAATATCTGGACATATCATCGCTGTTATTCGGATTAAGAATGTATTTTTCTATGTTTCTGTTAAAAAAAAAATTTTCAAAATATTTATAAACTTATAAATATATGCGATTATATTTCGTAATTTTTTCGACGTTTTCGGACATATTTTCCGCTTATTTGTTTCACATTAAAAACGCAATTAATCATTATGTAATTTTAACAGAAACATAGAAAAATACTTTCTTAATCCGAATAACAGCGATGATTTGTCCAGATATTCTCAAATTGAAAATGATTTTGGTATTACGTTTGTATGAAAAATTCACTGTTCGCCGGACCCTAAAATAACTATGTTAGTAGTGATTAATTAATGATTAATTAAAAAAAAAACAATACAAGATCTTTATGGCTTTGGCAGTCGACTGCTTTTGCGGTGTTTTTCCTAGTCGATCTAGCTTTACGATCTCGGATTCCTCCTAAATTTAAAGTATCCTAAAATAGTGCTTTCGGTTACTACTGCGATCTTTTTCCTCCAATCCACATTGGAGGCGGTGGTTGTGTTACGAACATACGACCCAATGTCCTCATATATTTCCTTAATGCAAGATAGTTTGCTGCAACGGGACGAATAATATATGGGTGGGGATATAAAACCAAACTAAAAATACGTCTTTGTAGATGTACAAGATTCCTACTCATTCTCTTGGTCTATGTTTTTATTTTGTTGCGTAAAATATTTTTTTAAATAAGAATAAACTAGGGTCAGTTTTTTGATCCGTTGTCAAGTTAACCAAATGGTTTGGTGAACCTGGCACACATTTTGGTATTATTACTGACGTCATTGGGCAAGTTTTGATCATTTGGTTCACATAACTACGGACCAAAAAACTGGCCTTAAGAAAAAGCACCAAAATGTTATCATTTTAATGAAAAATCATTATCCATCTTCTTATACAACACTGTTTGTGAATCCATCATCTAAATCCATCAGACATCTGTGAACACCATAATTTATTATCTTTATAATCTTCAGGTTCACAAAAGCTAAGCAAGTAGGCGTCCTACACTACGAGGGCGCGCTGGAGTCTGAGCCTGAGGGGGACCCATCCTGGGACGAGCTCCACAACGAGGGGCTGGTGAGATTTGTTTATTATACTATTAAAATATTTACTCTTTCATCTGCAGTGTTCGGCAATTAATAGCAGAACAGTACCCCTGGTGTAAGTTTTCATTGTAAAAAACTCAACTTTTTTAGTTGCGTTAAGAATGTCAATTTCTACAGGCAACGTGATTTCAACTATTCTCTGCTAGCGTGCTCTAGACAGTTATGTTCGCTTACGTAAGTTTAAAAACGGCTTATTTGAAATTGATATGCATTTGAAAGCTATCCCAAGGTTCATCTAATTTGACCATAATAAATAATATTTAGGTATCACCAGCTTATAAGCTGATGTTGAAAGGCAGAAGTGGTATAGTGTTAATTTCTTAGAAAAAATATATAAATAAAATATATAACACTCTGTTGATTAACAGACTAGTCTCTGACGCACTTTACCACCAAGCAATCGACTGGGCCAGCTTACCATTTCCGGTAGTGGGTTTCCATTTAAAACGTAAAGTAATGATGTATTACTAAACAATTAGACAACCTTTAGGGTGAGTTTTTTGATCCGTGGTAATAGTTAAAGTCTAGACCAATAGCGTCAATAGGAAACGCCAAAATGTGTGACGTTAGCTTGACAAATTGTTAAATTTGCGATGAAAATTCGAAGCAATATACCGGCAGCCGCCATTTTACTGCCCCAGCATCGTGTTGTAGTTAAATTCTCTATGATTATTTAACTATAGTAATATGTGCAAAATTCGACTATTGGACATGCTGTCATACTTTTTCGCCATTGGTCCAATTTTAACCTAATGGTCACTCTGACCACGGATTAAAAAACCCGACCCTGCCGAGTGACCGCTTCAATGGTCGCCATCTTTGAGGTCCCGAACTTAAATTCGGTGATACCTGTTTGTGTGATAAATGAAAATCATTCATCTCCAGTCAGGCTTTCGATACCGACTTATAAACAAAAATGGGTTACTTTCGAATCTTACTTCTTTTTCCACTAACACGATATAGACTGATATAGACACGTTGGCTATAACTTTTTTATTAGGAGTACCGATATTGGTCGTTGCATTATACCCCTGGTTGTCGTAAAAGTGTATACTGTCGTGCGCCGTGTAATCTAGATCCGATAAGGTTTTGTGGCTAACAGCAGGCGTAGGGATGTGGAAGGTGGTACATGTTTAGTGTTGCGGAAATAAATAGGCGCTTTGACTATTTACATTAATTTGTTCCAAATGGCGTTGCACAAAGGTACAACTCAAAAGACAGAAGGAGAGAAGAGAGTTGCCATAGAGCAAAAATATTAAAATTACAAATAGTTGCCATTATAAATAAAACTTTAGGCAATAAAATTAATTAAATAACATATAACAATTTTGCAAATAATATTTTAATAATTTAAATATCAATTATATGTTCATTACTAATGTTACTGAACACTTAGTAAATACCATCTTTTAATAATGCAATTATTGATTTTATGGAATGATATAAAAAATAAATCAATTAGTTTGTTTTGTTCACGTGACTCGCAAAATGTTACAATTATATTGCAGGTCGCTTTTATTTCGCACACCGCTTAGCTTAATAATAATAATAAATCTCATTATTGCGTACACCAGAAAGAAAAATTACAAAGAAAATGCTTAAAAACTAGATGTCACAATTGGGGGCCTTATTGCTAGACAGCGATTTCTACCAGACAACGAATCTATTGATGGAGCAATTACAAAAACTAGGGGTCCACAAAATAAAAGACTTAATTAAGTACATCATAACACAAAAAAATTAACTACTAAGAGAAAAAAAGAAAATAAAATTATCATGATAAAAAAGATGATGCGATCGATTAGGCAGCACCAGAGACCATTAAACGAAAAGTTTAAATCGTTGGGTAATAAATACTCTCTAACATTGTTTTTAATGGTTACATTAATGGTTACTTTCTTGCTTATTTGTGAGTGAAAAGTACCCGACGCTTACAAATCTTCTCTGGCTACCATGCTAAGAAACAGAATACCACGAACTCCACATCGCAAAAATGAAATGTTATTTGACTGTGGTCTTCTGTAAGGAGGTACTCGAATTCGAAGAACTATTCGCTATTCTCTGCTTCTCTGTGTCGTGGTTTGGTTATGCTTTCACATTTCACACATATTTTGTGGATGTGCCCTGAAACGAGGGGTTAGTCTAACTTGAATTTTCAAGGAACTTTGAACCTAGTTACAATAAACGAGCATGTCAGAAGAAGTATAAAATAGCACCAGTGTCAGAAAGGAATGTAACATCAGAAGAAGAATGCTGAACATGGATGTGGATGGGGCTGGAATGAGAGGAAGACCAAAGAAACGATGTTTTGAATGCGTGAAGAATGATATTAGAATAAAAGAAGTGTATGCTAAGCTGACGAGTTACAGAGGATAATGGAAGAGAAGAAGAAGATATCACAATGAATATTATGTTTATTTATAAAAAGACACCCAGAATGCTTTATTAACAGATATGAGCATTTTAATGTAAGATCATCGTGGAAAAATCTATTATACCTTCCAGAGATTAGGCTCGGTCTATATAGTAGGAACGTTTACTGCATGGCAATGAAGGTATACAACAAACATCCTCAAGACTTGAGGAGTCTTCCGTATGAAAAAAATATTTTAAAAAATGCATGAAATCGTTGGCTCATTAATAAATGTTTTCTCTCTGTGAAGGAACAACTAGATTTTATCTTGTAAGAAACACAATGACATGTTAAATTTTTAGTTCTTTTATTTTGGTCAAATTTGGTATTATTTTTTATTTTTTTTGACATGAAATTTGTTTTAACATTATTTAATAGGCTTTAGGTAAATTTGACATTAAACTGTAATTCTAAGACTGATATTACAAGAAAATTTAATATTATAAAATGGAATAATTCTAATTCAATAAATGACAATTCAATGTTTGCATGCCTAGTGCCTACAATATTTAAGGCAAATACTGTTGATACTTATTGTAACAATATCTAACAACTGTTGAATGTCCATGGCAAATAAACATTATTATTATATGTGAAAATACTTTTTGAGTATATCGACGTCGGTACATCACTACATCATTATCTCAAGGCTGTGAAATTCCGGAACGCATCCATCAATACACCTATTTTGTTGGCTAAGCTTTAGGGATATTTGCTTATTATTTACCAAAGAAAAATATAGGATTATCGTACTATTGAGATACATAAACAATGTTAACTGGTTGAAGCTTAATCAATTATTTTATACTACCCAAAAAAAAAAATCTCCAACAAATGAGTATGTGATCGGAAAAGTTATTTGAGATATAATATTACGTAATAACACTCCAGTTCTAGATGAAGTAGAAGATAGACGTATAAGGGATGTTTCATAGCTACGTTGGTCGCCAGCGCTAGCCAACAGCGCCTTCCGGCGAGAGTTTCATACATTTCGGGTCTCTTGCAGGAAATTTTAAACCTGGTTTAAATCTCGATTTTGTCAATTGTTGAGATAAGAGCCATAGTAAAATTGTTTAAAAATTACGAAATCGAGTTTTAATTCTTGATTTAAATTTCCTGCAAGTGGACCTTAAAGGTATAAGCGCGCGCGCATGGCCGGCGGTTGACTTAATGAACATGGATGTAGGAAAGGAGAACAAAAAATATAGATAATTCTTGTTGGTGCCTCTCAACTGGCCTTTGCTTGGGGGTAGTACGCAAAATCTATATGAGGGTAGACGTCAAAACGTGTCGTAATCCGTTACTAGACACGTTATAATGAGGTCGGGCGTTCGACGCGGAGAGAATAAGTTGATTCATTACTCCAATTTCACGGGAGCGCTGGTGCCATTTACTGTATGGTTTCGTGTCACGGGATTTTATTCAATTTCGGAAGGGTTGGATTTTGTCGAAGCTTGGGAATAAGTGCCCTAATTGTTTTAGCTTAGGGTTTAATTTCTAGTTGCCTCTAAAGGATGCTCTACTAGTGACTGATAAATTCATTGACAGATAATTCCCCCGATAGAACCCCCTTTTTTTTGCTGGAAAATGCGTTACGCATACACCTATGCCTGGGAGAGCATAGGGTTATGTGGGACTCTCCCCACAGAGTGCAGGGCCTACCCACTAAAAACCAGCGGCGTCCACCTGCGTCACCTTGGCGCTAACACGCACGCGACGAGCGTACGTGTGTCGCTGCCAGACGAGGTCGTGGGAACCCGTTCGGAAACCTCCACGACCCGATAGAACCCCCCTGGGTAGGCACCCCGAACGCCGGTGTTCGCAAACAATATTTTTTTAAATATAAGTGTCTTCCTGTACATTCATGAGAATACTAGTTTTTTTTTATCTGCCGAAAAGAAGAAACTAAGTAAACAAAACAATAATACTTTACATAAGATATAAAAGAAAACCAAGTTTTGATATTCCAACGGTACTTGAGATCAAAAGCTTTGGTAATTAATAAAGTCCAACTATGCGACATCGACCAAAATTGTTTTTATTTAATACTAGCTGTTGACCGCGACTTCGTCCGCGGTTACTATGTTTTTTTTAACTATCCCAGGAAACCATTAAATTTTCCGAAAAAGCATCCAAAATTTCATTGAAATCGTTCCAGCTTTTTCGGAGATTAGCCCGTACAACATCCCCGTGACTTGATTTTAAGCGTTTTTTTTCTAAGTACAGACATTCGACCCTTACAGTTTTATTATAATTGTATAGACTAGCTGTTACCCATGACTTCGTCCGCGGTAACCATGGTTTTTTAACTATCCCACGGGAACCCTTTAATTTTCTCTCAAAGTCTCAGCCCGATCGGTTTAAAATTGACAAAGTTTAATACAAACTTTCATCCCCTATTTTATCCCCTTGGGGGTAGAATGAATCAAAATCCTTTCTTAGCAAATGCCTACGTCATAACATCTACCTGCATGCTAAATTTCAGCCCGATCCGTCCAGTGGTTTGGGTGCGTTGATAGATCACTATGCCAGTGAGTCAGTCACCTTTTGAGTGATATATATTTAAATATATGTAGATTATATTAGTACTCTATTAGACTACCCTAAACATACCAATTGGCCGCTATTTAATTACCTGGCGATGCTAATGAATTTTCAACTTAAAGCAGTTAATTAAGAGACTATTTAGCTGTAATATCGCTCGTGCAACAATGACAGTCCGGCGTGAAGCCAGGTACAGTTAGGCCCGATTGCGCGGTCGAGAGTTAGCAGCTAACCCTTTGGGGCAAATATATGGGCAAACCCTGGGTTAGGTGCTAACTCTCGATCGTGCAATTGGGCCTTAGCGAGGGGGATGGGGATGAATAGGTACTTCGCGGCTTCAAGCTATTTGATGATATTGCGATTGATGTATGTGACGTTTTTTGGTGAAATGATTGTGTTTCTAACTAATGCTTATATTTTCTTAATAGGGCGTTGTTGATAGTCAGTAGCCAATATACGACCTACCGCTGGGTAAGCTATAGATAGATTTAATTACAATAGATTTAATAAAAACTAACTTTTTTGTACACCTTTAAGGGCAAGTTCAGATAGAGTGGAAAAATCCTCACACAATTTACTGGGTTAATTAGAAATAATACCGTATTACCAAATCCTAAGGGTGCTTGTCCACCAACGCGGAGAGAGGGAGCGGAGCGGAGGTTTCAAGCAACGCTATTGGTTAATCGAGACATCGGATCAGCAAAGCGGAGATTCGAAGCGATGCTATTGGTTATTTTTGACACAGCTCAAGCGCCGTTTCTCCTCTTAGCGGCAGTGGACAGGCAGTCTTAAGCTATAATAAAATAATGATAATAAATGTATTGTTTGTTGTAAGCAACATTCAATTAAAACATATATTAATCTATAAAACATAAACTAAATAGATACCTTAACTAGGTTGACATAACAACCTGTATCTTAGGTGAAGAAAAGGTGCTGATTTAACTAGTTACAATATAAAAACATAACATAACAAGAGAATTATTACAATATATTTTCGACATTTTCAAGAATGCCAGATTAGCAGTTCTGTGTGCTATGAACTAAAAAATTAAATAGGAGTGAAAAATAAATTTACAATATTACTCTGAATCTCTGTTTGGCCCAAAGGTTAACTGGGAAAGAGCGACGTATTATCGTTAAATCCGCCTTATGTACAAAAGTGTTTTATTTGGACATTAAAGATTAAATAAATAAATATTAATTAAGACTATCGAGTTGGTAGTTATTTCCAGATAATAATTAAATTATTCCTACATAAAGCTCATGGAGTATGTGTATGAGAATCAACATTGCTCGAACGTCCACGCCACTGAGCTCTTAACAAGGGTACGATAATGTATGTTTAGGTAAAGAATGTGGGTAAATTTGTCTCAAATTCGTGACCTCCATAGCTACGCTGGTGGACACGAATCCGCTCTGCTCCGCCAGATATAATTATAATTACACAAAATAGTAGTTGTAGGAAACAAGTGATTTTTATCTTTTCAGGTGGTTTCCAGCCCAATCGGGGTTGGCGGGAAAATCGCATGTGAAATAGGACGCCGGTTTTTTTAAAATTGCATATTTTTTAAATATATTTATTTTGTTATTAATATTGTTGGCCTTAATAAATGAAAAATTGTATATTTTGAGTAATAAACGTGATTTAACAACATAACACAAGACGCCGCGAATGCGCTGTTAAGAGTGTCACCTGAAGAGATGGGAATATGTAGCTAGTAATTAAAATAAACTATATACGCACAACAAAGATGTATTCAGCAAAACTATGGAATAGAGACAACGTCATGATCCGGCTCGAAGGACTAGAAAATTTAGGAAACTAGTGGACTGTTTGACTGAGAATTTGTAGCTAGAAATTTAAATTAAGTAAATATTCGCACAATTAAGATGTATTTAGCAAAACTATGGAAGAGAGACAACGTCATATCAAAAAGATCAAATTATTAAGAAAAACATTTTTATTTAAAACTGTATTTGTGTTTATTGGTGCGGTAAAGAGTTTAATAAAATTATTATAAAACCTAAAAAGTGGTTGGATTCGCAACAGTAGTGTTTCAAACCAAACGCGAGCGCTTATACGTCAAAATGTATGGAAATCTTGCCAGCAAACGCAGCGCTTTTGGTCATGAAACTACACTAAGATCCTCCAAGCTACGGATGACACGTTACCTAAGTCTTGGTCAGTTTTTTCAACTGTTTCTACCCACCAATCCGAGTTGGACTAACATGATGGTATTACGACTGTTAGTTACTCACATCTTAGAAGGCCTGTGTTCAGCAGTACTTCGTACCAATATAGGCTGGTGACGTGACAGTCATACAAAATAAGTCTATGGGTGGTTTCATAGGTGGGCTGGCAGTTTTACGTCAATATTGTGGAGTTGTAAATCGTACTAGATTTGCTCTCCCGAATCACCATACTTAGCTGTCAAATAGCGAGCCACGAATAAAGTAATGAGTATTTAAATGGTCTTACAGTAATTCAAATAACTCAGCTGGGGCCACACGCGATAGCCTGGCTCGAGGCCAAAGGCTATTACCCGATGGATAATTCGGAATTTGCAAAATCACACAGGGTTTCGGAAGCTCTTTAATGTGCTCGTTAGCCGATAAGGGTGTCGTATGTCGTCATTCTATTTTTAGTACCTTTTTACTTGTGACGCGTAGCGTAGTTATAAGCGTATGCGTAGAGGCGTTGTGATTAGTATGTTTTGTTGTTACTTTTTCGACATATAAATATCTCTCGGTCTCTCATGTAACAACCTCTTAGGATATATCACATCTTACTGAACTACTACTGAACTCTTTGGAAAAATTCCGGCTGTTTTATGAATAATATTGGGTCCTTACCTATGAAATTGGTGTTTTTTTTTCTCTCTCAGTATTTTTTTCTGTAACTATTAAGATTCAGAGTATTCCTAAAAAATAATTACCTCGTCTAAAAATAGACTATATTTTTGAGCTCTTTTGATTTGTTTTGATAATTTGTTGTAAGTTTAATTGTGTTAAAATTGGACACGGAGACTGAACTCTTTTTAAGTGCCTCCCGAATACATCATTTTATTTGCATTCACTTAAAAACGATAAATAATTTTTATGAAGTGTGATATTACACATATTACTAAAGCTTGTCTAATGATAGATGCCAAATATTATTATCTTTGGATTTGTCGTTGTGAAGAAAACTGAAAAAAATTTAGTATGGAAAATGCAGAATTCCCCAAAATCTCCATAAAAAACACCAATTTCATAGGTAAGGACCTAATATCATAATTGACGTAAGGCTAAAAGGAATGAGAACATATGAAACAATTTTCAGTTTCTCGTAAATGTCACAATCTACAAGTTGAGCGTTAGACACTAGGTTAGACTAGTGTTTTTTATGTCGTAAAAAGCGACTAAGGGCTTATTGGGTACTGGGTCTGTGATTGTGTAGGCGATGAGCTAGCCACTTGTTAGTACTCTTTCACGATTTTTCATCTGTGCTCCTTGCACTCGGTCTACCCCTTCGGGGAATACAGGCGTGATTGTGTGTATGTATGTACAGTTTGAGCTTGTTCTACGGATCTTGATGATTGTGTATGTGTAGTGAAGTAGTGTATGACTGTCCTCAGCCTATATAAGTCCCACTGCTGGGCACAGGCCTTTCTCATGGAGAATTATTACACCACTATGCTGGCGCAATGCGGGTTGGTGGGTAGAAACGGTCGCACTGACCGGGACCAACGGCTAAGCGAGCCTTCCGATGCACGGAAGATATTGGGCTCACAAAGTTTTAGTCAACCATCCACGGCCTGACTATGGTCAGTACGCCCCTAAGCTCAATGTAACTCGACATAACTCGGTATAGAATAAAACGCGTCATGCTATCAAAAACTCGTCAAGGCTCGCGCTCTTTTTATAGCTCCATGAGGGACTATTTCTTAATATAAACTGGATTATAATTAACAGTATAATAATATATTTCGTTTGTCGCAGCAACTGAATGCACTGAACAAAGGAGAAGAAGATGAAGAGACCATCAGCGTGGCCGGCATGAAGTCGTTGGCTGGGTACGACGACAGTTTGAAAGAGGTTCCTGACTACCAATTCTACATCGCCTACGATTTTTATGCGAAGGATAATTCTCATTTTCATAGATCGCCTTATTATGGATATTACCAAGGTAAGAGTGTGAGTTCTTGGAATGATTGGGAAAATATACGTAGATGACGAAGGAAATGTTATTTCTAAGAAAAATATTGAAAATCTGTTAAAGAAAACTATTAAAATGTTCATAGAATAACAATTGCTCAATTTAATATTCCACGGTTCTTAATTTCATCACCGTTTAAAGCATTTTCTTTAGGTTTAAAATATGATTTTTATACTTACAGTCCCGAATTCCAGTAACCGATTGTACACGCCTCAACTGAATCACATCAGCATGAAAATGCCGTCCAGCCCTCTCCTTATAGCCAGACCAGCGAGTGACAACTTCTGCAACAGTTCCAGTATCGACGAAGCCTGCGAGGAAGGCTACTGTCAATGTTCACATGTCCTATCAGTAAAACTGAACTCTGTAGTCGAAGTTATCATCCTAGATGAAGGAGTAACTTTTGATGCCAACCACCCTTTCCACCTACATGGCCACAGTTTCAGAGTCGTAGGCATGAGAAGGCTTTCTAATGAAACCACTGTAGACGAAATTAAAGCTTATGATGAAGCCGGACTTTTGAAAAGAAACCTAAAGAATGCACCTATCAAAGATACAGTTACAGTACCTGATGGTGGGTATACAGTTATCAGGTTTAAAGCAGACAATCCTGGTTATTGGCTGTTCCATTGTCACATTGAGTTTCACGTCGAAGTCGGAATGGCTTTGGTGTTTAAGGTGGGTGAACATAGAGATATGTCGCCTATACCAAAGAATTTTCCCACATGCGGCAGCTACATGCCCGACAATATGTTGGAACACCAAACAGAGAAGCCAAAGAATGTAATATCGATAAATCATTGGTGGCCTGTTGTAGTTATTAATAATGACAACAATTCTACTTCGTCGGGGAATTCGTTATGTTATGTATCAGGAATTTTAGTCGTATACAGCTTTTGGTTCTTAAAATTTGCTTTTGGAACGTAACCGATGATTTCTTCTTTAAATTATTTATTATTGTTTGGATATTATTTATCATTCGTATTACGAGATTGTACTTACTGACAACACTAGTATTTGTCGGAAATTCTCTTCGCGTATCAGTATTAAAATGTGTCTGTCTTATACGCTATACATTTGTTCAGTACTTACAAGTATCAAGTTATTTATTGTTTCGTATTTATCACAAAGTGATCTATTTATTTGTACTCATTACGTATTTACACTATTTTAACTACTTTCTAATTTGTCTGTGATTAATTGTTTATTGAAGTTTAAGATGAGATCGTATCGCTTGCCAAAACTATCAAACATTTTGAAAAAATGTCAATATTAATAATGTCGCTGATGATATGTGATATTACAAATACTACTTAGATAAGTTAGATTTTAGTGTAAATAAATGTATTTTATATGCAAAGATAAATGTAATGTTCGCAAGGAATATTGTGTAGTTTCATTTTGCAACTGTAATTATTAAATACATTAATGAAGCGCGAAGGATAATTCTCATTTTCATTTTCGTTTTTCTCATATTTTTCTCATTTTTAATTTGATAACTATGAACTTCAAAAATGATAGATATAGTACTAATTTTATAAAATCAAAGATGTGACAAACTAACCCTTGAACGAAAACACATATTATAATAAATTACAGCAAAGCTATATTGAACCTACCTACATATACATTCCATACTGATGACATGACATAAATTTTTAAACTAAATCAGAAAATGAAATATTTTCATAAAAGGAAAATGATTATTAAAATTACATTCATTCCCGGTTCAATCTCCTCCCATAACAATGTAAATGGAATTGACATAAATATATATGTCCCTAACACAGAGATAAACGTGGAAATCTCTAGGGAAGTTAACCAATTAAGATAGCAGTGCGATGCGTTTAAATCAAGTCGCGAAAGAAAGGTTGAAGTAATAAATATGGTAGAAAGAAGGGTGGGGCTTCGGGGTAAATGGGAGAAAAATAGGCTCTGTTGCCACTTATCTGAGATCTTTGCTTGCGTATATTAGGGTCGTGGCTGCCTCTCACACCGATATACGTGTTGTTTGTTATGCAATTATAACTAATAAAAACAATGCCAGGTGAGTATGACACGAATGATTGCGATAGCTCTTTCTCCACTATAGGCCGATGCTGGGTCTATTATACTAATCCTTATGATCCTGTCACGTGAAAGAATGTCATTATTAACAATGTGCTCTAAACGAAAACAACCATTGCGCCGAAATCAGTCGGTTGTCTAAAGTCTTATCTCAAAAAATAAAATAAATGCCTGTAGGTGCAAGTTGAACTTTGGTTTAAAATTTCAATCCTTGGCGTTGGTTTTCTATACTTTTTGAGCATTTTTCCGTCTCAGTAATTATTTTTCTTTCAAAAGATAAAAAGTATAAGCATTCGACTGCTCAAAGAATAATTGTTTTAGAAGAGCGAAGATCTTCGAAAATTAAGGCATGGACTTACAGTAAAGTAAACAAAGTTGAATAAAAGTTTAGGAATTAGAGGATTAGCCTTTAATACGATAAGTGGGGAGGCGGTAAGACAAAAGTGCTAAATATCAGTTCCAAGATAATCTTTTTGAGGTATTAAGTACCTAAGTTGGAAATAACTTTGAATTGAAATATGTACATCTTGGGAATATTTGGATTAATATACCTATTATCTACCCAAGTTTCTTCTTCTATATTTCTACCTAAAAGTTTTCATTGATTTGTGACAGAAAAATAATAGAGAACCATACAGAAGATTCAGTAGTGTCAAAACATGAGTTTACGTAAACCAAAAATCATAATACACATACGTACATATAATTACGACCATTATCCCCTAATAGTTAGTCAGACACTAGACAAAAACACCGCAAAAGCACTCCATTGCCATAGTCCGCGGTTAACCAAGCAGTGACTGCACTCAGGTGGTGGTCCCGTCGCCGATATAAGCTTTTGGAAGGCAGTGTTATCACCATATGTTATCACATTTCGATTGTTGCCTTTTAGGCGGTTGAATTGATCTGCATGTCGCGTTCAGCGTTGATGTGTCTTCGAACGACCGACTCGCGTACTTGTGGGTGCGTCAATCACATAAGCGAAACGCACCTACGCGCGTTTATGCGTTTCGGTGGCTCACACATTTAGCCAAACGACGTGCGTTGATGCATTTTCTAAGACACACACACACATATACTTAATACGTCTCAATCCAAGTTGCCAAAAAGGTAAACAAAACAAAGGTAATGTTTTATCTCTAAAATGTTTTGTGATGACTGTAGGTAATTGAAATCAATTGAAACGGACAACAATTGTTACCGTTAATTATATTTACGTGCCACGTAAAAAGTGTGATTATTGAATAACAAATTCGGTAAGTCGGGTTTTTTGTTTACATTTTTGGCAACTTGGATTGAGACGTACTATAGTAAAACGCAGACACTAGCTTTTGCCCGTGACTTTGTCCGCGTAGAATAATTACTTTGAGATAGTTTGATGGTATGTACCCTTCTGCCTTGCTCAATAAATAGGCTATTCAACACTGAAAGATTTTTTCAAATTGGAACAGTAGCAGTTCAATTAGTGGAATTAAAATTTACTCCTACTCTATTATTAGAAGAAAAGTTCATAGTGGCGTAAATTTCATAGTGATGTCCATCGTTTTTCTGGGAGGCATTTGAGGGCATTATAATTTTTTTTTAACATTCACCCGTTTCCATGGGAATATCGGTATAAAAGGTAGCCTTTGTCCTTTCTCAGGCTCTAGACTATTTGTTTACCAAATTTAGGTTAAATTGGTTCAGTAGTTTTGACGTGAAAGCGAGACAGACAGAGTTACTTTCGCATTTATAATAATAGTATGGAAATCCAGCGGGGATTCTTTCAACGATTTGTGCTGTCCAACCCAACTCAACTATCTCTTATTTTTCAATATATGCCGTTTGCGACTTTTAAACTCGCTGACGATAAATAGTATAATTCACACGACATGAATGATCGTAACTGTGTAATAGACAGCCACGCGTATCACGTCTTTCTTGGACTGGTAAGTAGGTAGGTTGATGGAATTGGGTTATATCGATTTTACACTTCCAGCGACTGTGTAAACGTAATGAATTACCCCATATGGAGTATTTAAATTGATCAGTTACACAAACGTGTTTAAGACAAAGAAATTATTTTACTAAAATGCACTTTATATCATATATTAAGTTAGTAATGAGAGTAAAGAAAGAGAAATTGTGTAAAAAATGTGGATCGTAGCAAGTGGAGCTCTGTAAGCACTGCCTGCCATTGGGATTGTGTATGTATGTATAGTAGAGTACAAAAATATATATACACATCTTAGAGATGACCATCTTTATTTCCGTCTTATAGTCATGTAGTGCAGAAGTGGTTACATATTTCGGGAGTTGATTTATGGAGTAGGAGTAGGATTGTAGGTTAAAAAGCTGATGGTTAGTTTATAAGCCTAATTGAAACGGCTAGTTCACCTCTGCCTCACCTGAAGGGGTTTCAGGGATATAGGCGTGATGTATGTATGTATGTAAAACGTAAAAAAGCGCTAAGAAGAATGTAGCCAATGATATTACATGAAGAAGCTATGTACTTTTATAATATTAGTATGACGACAGATTGATGATTTGGTAAGACCGTGGTAGCTAGCTTCGGCTTCGAAGCCCTATCACCAACCAAATAGAGCAAATTAACTCCTGCCCCCATGGAGAATCGAACCCCGGACCTCTCGATCGACACCAGGTGGTGACAACCACTACAAGAATGCAGTTTAAACCCCTTCCAAAAAGAAGGCGTGATGATTGTATCCTTGACAATTAAGTGATTTCTAACAAGAAAACCTAACATGTTTCAAGATGATTTGTTAGTAAAAAGTTTATAACCCTTGTAACATACATACATACAGTCACGCCTGCAATCCCCGTAGTGGTAGGCAGAGTTCAAATTAGCCATACAAATAACCCTTGTTCTTTGATAATTATGTATTTATTGGGCTTGTTATTAACGAAATTGCAGATTCCCCCCAGGAAGACGAAATTTATTAGTATGATGACAAGACTTTCTGTCCGTCTGTCATACAACTGAGAACTCAAGTTAGGGAATTTGAAGACTTAATTCGGCAAGTCAAACTTTCGGGATTTTTTTTCGTGAGACAACCGTGTTTACAAAATGAGAAGGCAGTTTCCGAGTTTTTGTAGACGATGTCATTTCGCAAGCGTAATATTACTTCAATTGCTTATCTATGTAAAATTATAAGGTAGACCCCCTAATAATTTTCTTGGGGGAGGCTTACATACATACATACAATTACGCCTGCAATCCCCGAAGGGGTAGGCAGAGTCTGCAGGCACTGTGTTCCTTAAGACCACATTTAGCCATACAAAAAATGGGAACTAGATAAAAAATAAGTATACATACCTATTTACGAGGAGCTCGGTGGCGTTGTGTTAATACGCTTTGGCTTTCGAAAAAAAAGCTACCTTCCCCATGGTTGGACATTGGATGGGTGACCAAAACTTTGTGACCTTGAACTTCTCCGCGCTTTGGAAGGCACTTTAAGCCGTTGGTACACACGAGCCCGCATTGGGTCAGTGTGGTGGTGTTACGTCATGTATTTCTCCATGAGGAAGGCCTGTCTGTCAGTGGGACGTATATAGGCTGAGGACGGACGACACATACTTAAAAAAAACTCGCTTTAACTAAAAAATATCCAAGACTGGAGAACAAATACCAGTCTGTATCACCAATAGTTATAACACCACGGGCTTGACGACCTCCGTGGTCGAGTGGTCTGTATGCCGGTCTCAAGGCGTCGCCATCTCGAGAGGTTCTGGGTTCGATCCCCAGTGGGTGCAAATGTTTGGGTGATGAATTTTCAGGCATTTGTTTTCAGTCTTGGATGTTTATGTATATTTCTATAAATTCAGGTTATTTATATGTATTTATCTATTAAATATATTTATCCGTCATCTAGTGTCCGTAACACAAGCAGCATTGGTTGCATAAAATGGAGCTAGTTGATAGGTGTGAATGTCTGAGGATATTATATTGGATATTATATATTGGGCTGGTCTAACGCAAAGTGGTGAGTCGAACGGGTCCGTATTATAAGCTCTTAATGGTTGCAGCAATTGAAACCAGCGGCTCCACACGCCTTCCGAAGCACGTAGGCACTCGAGACTCCAAGGTGATATATTAAAATAAGTTTTATATGCACGTAAATAAGGTATAGTATAATAATAATATTTTAGAACTTTCTTTGTTAAACTGAAAAAAACTTCGCGATAGATAACAAGCGCGCTGTTGACAATGGAGTTTCAACGAAAAAAGTTTTGTATATGTATAAGCGTTTCTTATATACCAACACCCTAAAAGCCAGCTAAGTATGACTTATATTATTATCCCCTAAGAAATATACATACATATAATCACGACTATTTCCCTTAAGGGTTAGTCAGAGACTAGAAAAAGCACCGCAAAGCAATCCATTGCCATAGTCCGTGCTTCACCAAGCAGTGACTGCACTTAGCATGACAGGTGGTGAACCCGTCGCCACTATAAGCTATTTGTTGTGCAGTTCTAAGTCCATTAGTCGCCATTAGTCGTAAGAAATATGTAAAGGTGTTAAACTTAAAATCCACAATTCGTCAGATATGCTATAATCCCCATGTTACAGGGGCGAGCTACTTACTGATCCGAGTAATAATTTTTTTTAGTCTCATAGTCTCACAATGAGAAATTGTTTAACGAATACGTCCTAATTTGGTAAATACATCTGTTGGTACAAACAAATATTGCAACTATGCGAAGCTGAGGCGGTTGGCTTGAATCAAATAATGCCAGATTCATTAAACCGTTTAAACAATAAACGTCTTTATTCCCATGTAATTAAAATGTTCATGCAAAGTGTTAATATGTTCATGTTCTTGATATTACACAAGAATATTTCTAATACTAAGAAAATTTTCAAGAAAAGATCAGCTGTACTACTCTCAAACTAAGTTTCAATGGATATGAATTGGATTTCTGTCATTTCGAACAAGAAATTATCCAAGGAAGTGACATTTGACATTACCTTAAATCTTTGATTCTTGTATTAAATCAATATTGATTTGTCACCATTACGTTACACCCAAGAATTTGTTACACCCTACCCCGTAAAGCTGTCAGCTGGAAAGTTAATAAGCCCGCATTAAAGGGAATTTAAAAAAGTGCTCTGTATTCGATTACTCTGATTGACTGATTTTTTTTTCCTATGGACCCTTACGTGTGATATATTGTTAGATAGCTATTCAAAAATGAATAAAGGTTTTCTAACATCATTTTACGATAAAATTTATATTTTCTGAAATAATCGCTCCGAAAGTAAAAAATATGAAAAAATTCTCAAAAATAGAACTTTATAAGTACTTTCTAGGAATATTATTTTGAACTTGATGAATTGAACAGTTTTTGATAAATTTAACAAAATTTTTTTTGAACTAAATTTGTGACTTAACCATATATGCAAGCATTTTTTTTATCTCATATGGAAAACTACGGAACCCTATACTGAGCGTGGCCCGACACGCTCTTGGTCGGTTTTTTAAAGACATTTCCTTTCCTGAAGTTACCGCGATTCCTTATGATTTACAACGTATACGACAATAGACACAGCATAGGAAGTGTACCTTAAATATGACAATAGGACTAAGGCGCTCTTTTGTTCAGATTCAGACAATTGTAGGCTGGAGATGTAGTAAGTATCTACAACGGAATTTTTCTATGTGAGTTGTTTTTGTGTCTGAGATCGCAATAGAATTAATGCACATGGAGAGACCATTGCAGCAACTGGAAACTAGCTGTTTACATATACTTTAACGGGACTACGCACACATAGCAACTCGAGTTTTCAGTTGCTGTTAATTAATCAATTAATTTTAATCTTGGCTCCCAATTTGATATGCAATGTCCGGGTTTGCAGGTTATTGTGTATAATTGTGCAGTTACAAGAGAATAATGTAAATAGCACATGTTTTCAGTTGCTGTAATCGATGACTTAGTTTCAATTGTCACTGTTATTATACCACTTTTTAAAGTTGCCGGTTTCCTCAATCGTCAATCGCAACACGTCGGGCGATTTCGCACCCTATTCCTTCTTGAGGTGCCCGACAATACCAGTGTCGCTCAACAAAATCAACAGTTGCTACCGTAAACGTTATAGCAAGTATCAAATTTTAACAGGACACTATTTAAAAGGTTGATAGTTGCCTCAACTTAAGTTGCTCCATGAGCAATGCGCCTTAAAGTGTCTGCCAACTACCCGGAGCACACTAAGCCCGTGCTAGGCCCTGAAAAAAAATTCTGACTATGTAATGGTGGGTGGACCGACGATTTCGAGAAGGTCGCGAAAAGGATGCGGACGCAGCAGGACCAGGCATTAAAGAGATCTTCAACGGAGGCCCATTTCCAGCTCTTGGCCTATTGATACTTTGATTTGATTTGAATTGCATCTTGGCATCTCTGCAGTGCGAGCACAGAACTTCTACAATCGCCATATTTGATCGACAAAAGCATGCGTCCTTTTATCTCCTTAGGTTTAACTGTCAGATTTATCGAATTTTTCGACAAATTGTCGATCTTAGACGTCAAATTTGGCTTATAGAAATTCTTATAGAAATTCTATGCTCTTAGCGCTCGCTGGTCTGAATGGTGATGGTAAATTAGTGCAATAGCATATTTGTTGGAACACGTAAATTTTTCCAACCACGGTTCGATATGGCTTCCTAAGAACGAAGATTCTCGCTATTAAAAAGTTTTGTCACCTATCCAAGGTCCAAACACGATGGAAGTGGCTTTGTTTTCAATATTGAAAACAAACGAATGACACGTGACTCCTTGCTAAAAGTTCGGTAATTATGAAACCCACATTACCACTCCTACGGGATATGCCACCAGTTCCATGGGGACAGAAGCGTGATGATATGTTTTATATGTTAAATGTAACACTTTATACCCCCCTTTCATATTTATCTATCAAATGTACTGTGCAAGTGACGCCATCATCCTACCCTGTTAAGCTTTTCATAATATTTGCCGTTCCCCACAATCGTCCTTTACTGATTCAGGGCTTAACGTAATATAAACGCACACATTCCACATTTTTTAATGAAATCACAGCGGTGCCTTTTACAAAGTGAGTACTGACGGAGCTGTTTTTAATTAATTGAAAAAAAAAGTTTGTATATTGTTCGACGAAACTCGTTAAGCATGCAGAAAGGGTAATAAATATATTCGTATACAAGATTGGTGGTCAGATTAATATGACTATAAGTCTATTCAATTTCCAAACTTTAATTGTTTTTTTATCATAGTAACCAGTAATTCAACAAAAATAAAATAACTTCACTGTATACGTTTATTTTAATGTACAGTCACCATCAGATATAGAAGACAAGGTGACTAACTGCTTCTGAACAGTTTAAAGTATCAATAGTATCAATATTCAAACCAAATATTTTTGGTTAGTTTTAAACCCCGTGTTGGTCCGGGACACAAAAAGAATGTACCACCTGCTTTTCTTGCGTAGCATGTCGTAAAGGCGACTAAGGGCGTATTGGGTACTGGGTCTGTGATTGTGTAGGCGATGAGCTAGCCAGTTCTTACCACCCTTTCACGATTTTTCATCTGACCAAACCCAATTTTTGTATGGCTAAATGTGGTCTTAAGGAACGTAGTGCTCCTTGGACTCTGACTACCCCTTCAGGGATTAAAGGCGTGATTGTATGTATGTATGTTTAAAGCTTCTGTTAGATTGATACTCAAAATTAAATATTCACTGATAATTTTTTGATATAATTAAACATGATGAATTTATAGAATGTACCTATAATTTTATTGACATAAAGTCTGGTGCAGAATATCACTAGTTTTCTAATGCCTACAAGATCTAAAAGTTATTTGTACAATTGGAGAAAAATCTTGATTTTTGCCTATTTATCTTCCTAACTACGCCAAGTTTGCCAAGTTCTCCAATTAGACGTGAAAAACGAACTTGAACCTTGAGCTTATTTTCTGTCAATTTCGATGGAAGAAGTTTATCATTATGTCCTGGAATTGGAACTAGTGTTGTTAAGGTCTAGAATATCAGAATATTGAAAACTGCGAATACAATTTCTAACTTTATATAGAAAGACACACTGCACACTCAGTCTTTTATTATCTTTAATTGTTACTTGGAACAAAAATTTAACCCTTATTTCAATCATAAAGACGATTTTATATTCGATAGTGAATATTAGGTTATATGACGTCCCTGAGTGCGGCCGCTAGGGTGAGTTTTTTAATCAGTAACAGTAGTCATCTCAATGGTTAAAATCTAGACCAGTAGCATCAATGGAAATCCTTGACAAATTTTTATGCTTGCGATGAAAATTCGAAGTAATATATCTACATCAGCTGTGCCGCCAGCCTTTTCACTAATCCCAGCATCGTGTTGTGGTCAAATTGTCTATGATTATTTAACTATAGTAATATTTGTAAATACGATTATTGGACAAGCTGTCATATCACGACATCATACGATTAAAGCTAACAAAGTTCAAATCAAATCAACAGCCACACTCCGTCCATTGCTGAACGTAGGCCTCCCTCATCCAACCACTGCCAGCAGCCCTCTTGAGATCGTCGGCCCATCGGGCCACAGGGCGTCCTACGCCACGCTTACCTAAACACTGTCTCCACTCCAAGACACGTTTGCTCCAACGATTGTCGGTCCTACGGCAGACATGTCCGGCCCACTGCCACTTAAGCGCGCTAATCCTATGAGCTATGTCGATGACATTGGTCTTATGCCGAATGTGCTCATTTCTAATGTGATCTCTTAATGAGATACCGAGCATAGCCCTCTCCATGGCGCGCTGAGCGACTTTAAACTTGTGGACCAATTTTTTGGTGAGTGTCCATGTTTCCGCAGCGTAGGTCATTACTGATTATACACCTTAGTTTTGAGGCATTGTGGCAGAGCTAATCCAAAGACACGACGAAGATTCCCAAACGCCGCCCAGCACAACTGAATCCTCCTATCGGCTTCTTTGTCGAAATTGTTTCTACCTAGTTGAATAATTTGCCCCAGGTAGACATACTCTTGAACAACTTCGAGGGCCGAATCTCCAATAAATAGACGTTCCGGAATAACATGTGTGTTGAGCATGACTTTCGTCGAAAGGCCTCATTGAGGCTGTTCAGCATCTCTGCTAGGTCTTGCAGCGAACCCGACATTATGACAATGTCATCTGCAAAGCGGAGATGAGAGATTTATTCGCCGCTGATATTGATGCCGCGTCCCTTCCAATCTAGGGTTTTAAAAACATCCTCCAATGCATTGGTGAACAGTTTAGGAGATATGACGTCTCCCTGTCTGACACCTCGTCGCAGCTGGATAGGGCGACTCTCCTGGTTGACTTGGACGGTCATCGTTGCGGCGTTATAAAGACACCTCAGCACCTCGATGTAGCGATAGTCAACCTGGCATCGTTGCAAAGATTCCAGAACCCATGCCCATGTTTCGATGGAATCGAAGGCTTTCGTAGTCCACAAATGCAAGACACAGAGGTTGGTTACAAAAAAGTTGCTTTTTGTGATTTCAAATTTGTTTCGTTACCAGCCTATTACGTCCCATTTCTGGAAACAGGCATGAAGAGACACATGAGGATTATGGGCCATAACACCACCATGCTGGCCCAACGCGGGTTGGTGGGTAGAAACGGTCGCAATTGTAGCATGTAGCCTGCCGCTCCATACTTTACTTTTAGATAGTTTTTTACATATTTCATATTTTGTATGTGTTTACTATTTTTGGTTATAACTTTCAAAATTCTCAGTTTGCAAGAGTTTTCTCGGTAGCTGATATATCTTTAGTTCGTAGCGCATCATGTAGTATAGAGTACCCTTCCATTTTGTACTTTTAGTTAGTTATTTCAATATTTTGTATTTGTATGGGGTTATCTATTTATGCCTATATCTTATTTTTATCTCATTTTGTAAGGGTTTTCGGGGTAGTTTTTATACATTTAATCTATGGCGAATCTATTTTCATGCTTTTTCTCTTAACGTTTCATATTATTTTATGTAGTATTTTCGATTTCTCATTTCATTATTTCAATATATTTAATATTTTAATTATTTGACATGACGTATCAATTGCTCAGAGTAAACAGATCAATTGTCATCCTTCCATATTTACTTAGACGTATTTTATTTTATTTCTCTTTCTGTCTTATAGCTACCGAGGGAATACGCACCATTTTACTTTTCTGTTTGGCTTTTCTTTTTATTTAAAAATTAAATGTCTGGGATCGTGCCTATATAAGGCAATGATTCCAGACATCGTGGTTCATTTCCTCGAGTCGCGTCTTTTAATACGTATATGAATATTGGCTGTTCCCGTGCCTTTGACATTGGCTCGGGACTGAATCGAATCGAAGCTGTGGTCCTACGTGACGCTGTCCGTGTCTTTCTCCGAGCTTCGAGTTTCTCCGAGCTTCGTGTCTCTCCGTGCCCCGTGTCTCTCCGAGGCCTCTACCCTCCATTGTGGGCCTACCCCCGCATCGGCATCGTGGTGCTGTGCTGTCTGCTGTGCCGCCACTGCGAGTAACTGCCAGGCGGTTAACGCCGGCGCGAGAGTTCTTCGTATAGTCGGCCGCCTCTTCGTGACGTCATAATTAGTGAGCTAAGTACTTCCCACCATCATTCTCCTTTTGTCTCCGTTCCCGTTCTCCTTGTGCGTGTGTGGACTTTAAGTGCGTTTCCTAACTTTCCTCCCTTTCTCTTTCCTCTCCGTTATTCTTCGTGTTTTTATAATAAATAGTTTATGTTTACTTTTATACCGTTGTATAGATTTTGTAGCTAGAGTTCTCCCTATTTTCTACACACTACACTTCCTCCTATTTTCTTTTATCTGCTCCGTTTGCCCCTTTTCCTCCAGAGAGGGGGCGTAACGTTACACAATAGCGACCGGGGCCAACGGCGTAACGTGCCTTCCGAAGCACGGAGGAGGTCGAGATCACAAATATTTGGTCAGTCATCCGCGGCCTTAGCTCACGGCCAGGGTCGCGGCCCGTTGTCTAGTATGAATATCTTAGTAGCAATTCACTGAAACGATATAAGACATTTTAACAGGCAACGTTTAATTTGAAAAAATCCAAGATATTAATACTATACAACAGGTTGCCACCCTGGCCGCGAGCTAGGCCGCGTCTGTTTGGTAAAGGACTTATGTGGATACTATAAACATTTAAATAAACTGCATAGAATCCAACAGCTTAGAGCGGCAACGGACTCACCACCTGTCACGCTGAGTGCATTTACTGCTTGGTGAAGCGCGGACTATGGCAATGGACTGCTTTTGCAGTGCTTTTGCCTAGTCTCTGAGTAAACTGATTTTATGTATGTATATGTATTAAAAGTAACTTCCTCCTTAATAAGACTTTGGGAAATAAAATACGTCCGCTGTTCGATCACCAAATTTATTCTTCAGATATCACAATATCATGAGTTCACAGATGTTTATAAAGAAGAGAAGACGATCAAGTTAAAACACAGTTATTATAACACAGTCAGTTTCCAAGAGTTCGAAAAAGCAGAGAGATATTTTTTCCGGATGTCCGGTGCTATCTGACAGCTCTTCTCTTTCTTTATACAAGTCAGGCAAAGGAGATTAATTACATAATAACGTATGTCGCTACAAGAATATAGTTTATATTTACTCGTATGTGTGTATTTAATCGATCATTATTCAATGCATTTCTTCTTTGTTTTTTGTTTTACGGAGAACATTACTCAGGGTTTTTCTAGCTACTGCGACATTTTTGTGTATAATCGAGTTGTCTATAAAATCAAGACTCAAGGCTGTGCTTCACTAGAACTAAACTATTCCACATCTTTATAAATTTCAAAACAGGCAGACAAACTTTCAGGTTCAGGAAACTTCGAGAAAAAAGCTGGCCGCCATTTAATATTTCCTTCTCGATTTCACAAGACGAAGTCGATGAATAAGGGCGTACCACACCGAGAGGAAGAGAGAAAAGAAAAATTATTCGCTTAAGCACAAATACATGAAATGCGAAGGAACTCGGTAGCGTAGTGGTAAATACGCTTTGGCTTTCGATATTAAAAACAAAGCTAGCTTCGCACTGGTCAGTCCTTGGATGGGTGAGTTATTTTTAATAGAAAAATAAAATAACAAATAAATTAGTCTACTTTATTTTAATTAAAAAAAATTTACACTTTATGAATCATAGTGATTATTTACTTAGACTTAATTTAATCAATTATTATTGAAAACAATTTAAATTCTGTAGCATGTTACTTCTGTAAAAGAAAATACAAATTTAATGTAAAAATATAGTTTAATTTAAATGAATGTGTAAGAGCGCTTAGTGCTTATAAACTATCTTTGCATTTTGGCGCGTGTATTATATTGAAAAAAAAATATAATACACGCGCCAAAATGCAAAGACACTCTGTGAATTCTCTCTCAAAAACTCTTGTGATTTCGAACTCTTCTGTGCTTTGATAGGCACGTTAAGCATTAGGCCAGCATGGTGGTGTTACGGCCCATACTTCTCACGTGTTTCTTCATGAGGAAGGCCTGTGCCCAGCTGTGGGGCGTATATACGCTGAGAACGACGACACATACATACATATCTTTGAAGGGGGGGTATGCAGAGGTTCATTACAAACATATAGTTTGCCAGTAATTTTGATGGTCCCACGTTATAGGGGACAAGCCAATTTCGGGCACTGAAGAAAATCCATAACCAGTCTTACAGACTGGTTATGGATTTTCTTCTACTTATATTTGCCTGGAAGGAATTGCTCTTAGTAAAAAATATTAGTTAAAAAAAATAAAAAAAACGCGCTTTTAACACGCACTAAAAATTATTACAAATGGGTTATCTTTATTAAATATTTACTATGATTTATTATGAAAAAAGCGTGGAGCGTTAATGTAATCTTTATTTAGACAAAACGCTCCACGCTTTCTGTCATAATAAATCATAGTAAATATTTATTTTTTTGTATTTCTAACAGCAAACCCTTTCATTTGATACCCATATAATGGGGGTACATTTCAAATAGCCTGTCCGCCATCTTGGACGTCCGCCATATTGGATTTAAGTCACGTGACTATTTTTTTCGTATTCATGACAGCAAACTCTTTCATTTGATATCCATATCATGGGGGTGGATTTTAAACAGCCAGTCATCTTGGGGAGGCCGCCATATTGGATTTGTAATGATGTTTCTTAGCTAGTCATGTCATTGTATTGTCATTAGAACTCAGTATGTGTGTAAAATTTCATCCTAATTGTATTGTGGGTGTTCCTTTATGTCTTTTAAACTGTAATGTAAGGCGACAGTTAGTATGTTTGTTTGAAAAATCTGTTGAATAAAAAAGTAATAGGTTGGTTTATAGCACGGCAACGAATTCTACATAATTGTTTACAAAGGACCAGAAAATCTTATAAAAAACTTATTACTGTAACAATTTACACGGAAACAAGTAGATTACGAAGCCCACTTTTGAGCAAAATAAATTTAAGGTGAAACTTGGGGAAGGTAGGTTCTTCTGCGAATTATTTAAATTTTATTACTTCTTGTATATTTAAGTAGACCGTGGAATTGGGTTCTTTAATGGTGAGTTTTGAGAATGATTTGTTTATGAAACTATTGCAGCGGTTTTTCGTACAATACCTAATATTATGAATGAATATATTATGAATGAAAATATTATGAATGAAACCTCTCTATCAGTCGACATGGGATCACCCATATCAGACAGACACACACACACAGACACAGATACACACACAGATACAGATATCGCTAAAAAAATAAAAAATTGGATTTAACCAATCCTTTTTTTGGATTATTAGTGAGGCGCCATAAACAAAAGTCGTCACGCTAGTGCATCTCGTCATAAACGTGACTGGTTATTTTCGCAACATGTCACTTTTGCATGTCGACATTTTCGCAACTTGTCACTTTCGCAACTGGTCATACGAATATAAAGGAGTACATTTCTCTAATTTCAAAACTTCCCTTTTACATGCACCTCGTAATTGTTTGTTATCTGTTAATGCCTAAGCCAATGAACGGTTTAGGATGGCTCGAATCAAATTTGTTTTCACATCTCACTGCAATAGATAAGTTTTTTTTTATACCACCAGGGTGGCAAACAAGCATGACAAGCATGGCAAGCAACACAGATGGGCAGTGGTCACCGTAGCCTATGGACGCCTGCAACACCGAGGGGCGATCACCAGCGCGTTGCCGACCCTTAAAGAACCTTTTCACGCCCTTTTTGAAGGATTCCATATCATTAGTTAAAAAAAAAGAAGTCAAGTAAAAAAAATAATCAAAAATAAGCACAAGTAAATGTTGTAATGTTGAAATTTCTCTCTCCTATACTCACCAAATAAAGATTTATAAAAAAAAACAAATACAACAACAATACAACAAAATACCAAAAATACTTAATATTTATTTCACTTGCAGGTCCGAATACTGTATTTTATATTTTTTCTCGTTCCGTTGGTCTTTTCTCAAATATCTTGATATACTTCAATATAGACTTTGATATTTGTGCTTAATAAACTTCTTAGGTATTGTATTTAATATGGATATACCATATACTACCACCAGGTAGTTTTTGCCCTTTTTCTCGGGCTTTTATTAGTATTTTATAGGTATTGATAAAAGTGTCGCCGGTAACCTATAAAACCAGCCGGCATGTACAATTTTTATACGCTCTTCAGTCTATAACTTCGAGCTATTTGATAATCCCTTGATTATATTATAATATTCCTGAAATAAATTCGAAGACTTCTCTTTACGAGAGCTCAGTAAATTAGCAAAATCACAACCTGTGCGTGAGACTTTTTCAGATATCGACATCCAAGAATATGTGTAATGTTTGTTTGTTGATATTATTTGTTAAAAATACTTAAAGGACACCTTTTCATTTCAAATTACGTTGATTTATTGCAAAATAACTTGTATTTAAATATAAACATGCAAGTGCATTTATACTCAACGAGAAATTTATTAATTTACTAGAAATTTTGTTATCATTATTATTATTACATTTTTTAAAGGGAATTTCACACGAAACCGACATCGGAAAACATTAAAATTGCCCAAAAAACTTATTCGAGAAGGACGCCGGTCGATTGATAAAGAAACTATCTTTGTATATACTGACTAGCCTGTTTTGACACAGACATTTTATACTATTACGCTTATAAATTTATATTGTGTGAGCGCCCTAACTCCACTGCAATAATGCAGTCCCCTCCAGCCCCTCTAAAAATCAATCACGGACGTCAAGCACTTTGAATAAATTAAAAGACGAAATGAAAGTACTTTTAATATCAAATGATTAATGTGTTAACGAGCGGCGAAATTTGCTCGATTTTTTATGTCAAAGTTATTACGTTTGAATGTCTTCGGTCTTGCAGTCCAGTGATGAAGCGATACGATGAAATACAGTAAACGATTAACATTCCATTTCCTTCAATTGAGCTTATAATTACCTGAAAGTGAATTGATCGACTCAGTTGCAATGTATATTATAATAAGTGCAAAATATTGAATAAATAATTATTATTGTAGCGACGCGAAATGCGTTAAATTATTAAACAAAATAAAGTGGACTGTATGGTGAATTGTTTGATTTAACAAACGACTGCAGGACAGTAAAATTATTTTATAAAGGAATAACGGGAGCACGCTCATACTTGAGATCCTTGGAATCTTTCTTTTGCTGTCCTCTTATCTTGTCATTTCACTTCATATTCACAAAAAGGTAGTACTTTATGTAGGATTGTTCTGTTAATTTAGTTGCGAACACTTGCGTGGGCCCCTTTTATAAGCTATAATAATTATTTGACAGCTTTAAAATAGTCCATTTAGAGGCGTGCGGGGGGAATCACAGGAAAGGACCAATAGGGAATTAGAAAATTAGCGGCTGCAGTCATATTTAATAGTTTAAACACAAATACAAGGCAAAGGGCGCTAACAGTCAGTTTCTTTCGCACGGTCTAAAGTTAATCTTGAATGATTTCTTTCTTTCTTTATGATAACTATTTTGCAAAATAAAGTTGGTGCAATAGAAAAAATTACTGTAAACTTTCAATTATAGCATCCATAGGTGAAACAACATATATGTAGAAGTGAACAGTAAAATATTCTTACAGTTTTATAAATATTAAATAAACTATCGCTTAGCTATCACAGGAACACAGCACTAAGCATGAGAGTTCTTCAAAAAGTCATTATGACAAAATTAAAATAGAATGGAGAATTTCAGAATTGAAGGACTCTCGACTGATTTCGATAATTATTTTTTAAGTGCAAGATTATTTCGCTACACATTATTCAACGGGAACAATTTTATTTGAGTTCTATTATTATTACTTCGTGTGTAATATATATTTTCTAGAAATCTCGCCAGCGTTCTTGGCAGCGCCGGCCGCCAGTGTTCATATGAAACAAACAAAAGCTTTTCGCTTCTAGAAAGCAGGAAGAGTTACGATTTAAAAAGTCAAAGGTTTCTTTCATCATCAAAACGAACCGATTGCCATTCCAATCTCCTATAGAGGAATGTTTGCTTCGTCAATATCGCGGCGGACCGTTGCGATGACTCGATAAAATCAACAGATATTTTTTCGCCGAGTCACGAGTGTTAAAGTAATCGAAAAATTCCAGAGACTACGAGTAAATGAAGGAGAGTTTCGTGGCTATCTTGGGAAATCGCTGTTTTTCAGAAGGGGATAATATGTTCATGCTGAAATGTCTTTTTGAAAAGAGCAGGGTCCTTTAAAGAATGGTTACATTAGCAATTGCTAATATTAACATTACGACAACATCACGTCCAGCCACTGTCCCCTAAGGGGCAGGAAGAGGTGTCCTCCAACTTTACGCCTAATATATAAAGTAAGGAGGGGCGAGGCGAATGATATTAAAAACAAAAAAATGTACAGAAATGTTTGAAATAGACTTAATATTAATGGAGATTGTTGACTTAAAATCTTTTTCTTCTTCTTGCCCTTTTCCCACTGTAGGTGGGAACGGCACAACATGTCTTCCTCTTCCATTCTCCTCTGTCGCTCGTCAGCTCAGCATCCACTACATTTATTCTCATATCATTTTTAACGCATTCAATACCGTTCTCTAAGTTATCTTCCATGTTGTACGAAGTTTTGGCTATAGATTTTACGACCGGCCGCCTCCTTGGGAACGCTATTGTGAAAAGAGAAAGGAAGAAGGATAGGAATACAGAGGAATGTTTTGGGGTTTTAGACAGGAGAAGGTGCAGCGGGGTATTGCCATCATATGGGGCGGGAGTCAGGGGTCACGCTAGCAGTAGCTGGGGAAACTGGAGCGCTTACCTGCTTATCTTCGTGGTCTACCGGACTTGTTATCTGGTAGACATCCCCTGGATGAAGACACCCTTACTTTCTTCAACGAAACTATACTCAATTAAGATTTAATTACAGCAAGTTGATTCAACCCTTAAGTGGTTACATCACAACGTCTAATTCATTGAAGTTAGTCACAAATCACGCCCTCGTAACTTCGGTTACAATATAAGCGGAGTTCAGAACAATGTGACCTATTTATAATGGCAACATTACCAGCGGGCGAGCGACTCAAACGAGTATCCTTTCACCTCTTTTTAACCGAATTCAAAAAAAGGAAGACGTTATCGTATTTAGGTTAACAACACGAACTACAGAACAAAGATACGTCAGCGATGCGAACGAAACAAATGAAGCATCAAACCATTTCAGCGAAGTCACACTTTGAATCTTGTTTGCCAAATCTGCGATTAGAGTCAGTTTTTTAAATCCGTGGTCAGGTTGACATTTGGTCAACCTGACCACGGATATAAAAAACTGATTTAAAAACTGGTTTAAATTTACAAATGGCGTAAAGGGGTCGATTTCAATTATTGGTATTTTCCTCATTAGTTTCTACGTTAATTTTAGACCATGATATACAAATAATATCAATCAATAGATACTCGTACATTCATTAGAGGTACTAGTATTTTTGCGATTACTCTGACGATTATCAATAATATTATAATATTCTCTAAAGTGCTTGGTGAAGCGCGGACTGCTTTTGTAGTGCTTTTGCCTAGTCTCTGACTAACCCTTAGGGGATAGTAGTCGTGATTATATGTATGTATGTTCTCAAAAAAAGCGTGGACACTAATAAGAATAATAGCAATAACTTTGAAATCAACCCAAACGTATGGTGTCGTGGTATGTGTGCTTGACCATTAGTCCAATTTTCAGATATTAATAAAGTTAAAAAATCATAGACAATTGAACCACAACATACACAATGTTGGGATTAGTAAAATGGCGGCTGGTGGCAGAGCTGATGTAGATTGCATCGAATTTTCATCGCAACTTTAACCATAGGTCAAGCTGACGTCAAACATTTTGGTATTTCCGTTGACGCCATTGGTCTAGATTTTAACCATTGGGTTATTATATACCTATTACTACGGAATGAAAAAATTTACCCTAAGGCCCGTATTATAGAACCAAACTCAAGCGTAGATCTCTGCTTGAGCGCAGTTAAACAGGGATGGCGCTGTGTGGGATCAATAGCGCCATCCCTCTCTAACAGTGCTCAAGCAGAGATCTACGCTTGAGTTTTGTTCCATAATACGGGCCTTAGATCGACATAGTTTCCATCACTATGCTTCTCGCCCGCCCCAGCCCGTTCCTCCGCTGGTGTTGTGGCCTGTGCTGGATGAGCAGTGTGAGTAGCGTGGAACGCTTACACCTTCGTCTATAAAATAGGCATCATGGAACGTTGGGAGAATACTGTGTGACGATAGGACGGCGATGATCAAGATAAACGGCTTGATGATTTATTTACACTGATGTTTTATTTTAAATTTCCACAACTGGAACAGTTTACTGGTAATAACACTGAAATCACTGGACTAAAACTTAAATAATACTATAAAAGGTCGGGCTACTTACAATAGTGCCTTAGTAAAAATATATTATTAGTTCAGACTTTAACGACAGCAAACAAATTATATTATAAAATATACGTTAGGCGTCGAGACAACCGCTCTAGATGCTAACTCTAATAGGAATGAAAAATTGGAGACCAAAACCATAAAAAACAGATAGATCCTTAATTTAAAAATAGAATCAAAGGGAAAATGCCCATAGAAGAGCGCAATAAGAGCAAATAGTAGCGACTCTTTGCTATAGCGCCTCGTTACAACTGTTGACGCTCGTGTTGCTTGTAATTTGTTGGAACTGGAATCTATCCTGGATTCCGATCGCGCTACATAAGAATGTATTTTAACTACAAGGAAGGCACAGTCGAAAAAGTTATGGCCACTCCACACAACACGAGGCAACGTAAATAAATTTTTCGGAGTAGCCCTTCGGGACCTTACGGCTACGAAAATTGACTATTTTAATTTTATTAAGTAGTTTTATTTCGTCGAGACTTTAGAAAAAATAATTCTCACGATGAAACCTTTCGAAAGGCATGATAAAGCTACAGGTTAATTTTTTTTTTCGTGTAACGAGGTCGTTTCCGGGTTCAACCACGTAATTATTTAAATATCCATGAATGCATTTTAAATTGTTTCTGAAATTCAAATATTGTCTTCTTTCAGTAAAACGTTCCATATGCAATATTTAAGGTACTTTCCCTCTATGTGGCAAAGCCGTGGGACGTCCTGTATAGTGCTATTTTTTCAACAAGTCTCAACTATATATCTACTCCGAGTAAACTTAGTAAAGCCTCATTTAATAGTAGATATAATATAAAACTGCTGTTGTTCTATGTCAGTTGACCAAAGTTCCTAACTTTAGATTCTTGTTATGATAAACGAACTTCGTAAAAAGTTTGTTAATACCGACGAAATTTTGATGGCCCCGAGTTTGTAGAAAATAAAAATAAAAGTTTCCTTGGAAAGAAGGTATGTGGCGTTTGAGCGTAATGATATGTAAAAACGGAAAGCTGAATCAATGTTATTGTTGAAGCAAAAAGACATTTGTTTTGTATTTACTCAAAATAAGGTCTATCTTAGGCCCGGCGCACATTATCGGCATCGACAAGGAAAGGAATCCTTCGGCATGTAGAGACATGCAAGCGCACACTGTCGGCAACTATGCCTTGGCATGCTGTAACGTCCTTAGCGACAACGAAGCGTCCTTAAGCATGCCGTACCGTCCAAATTACTCCCGAGTGTTACCTTGACGCGGCGAGCGTACTGAAGGATGCAGAGGTATCCCGAAGCAATCTCAAGGCCGCCGATGCAGCAACCTTAAGCATACCGAAGCAGTATTTTTGTAACTACGCCCATATATTTATTTATTAAAACTTTAATGTACATTTTATATACATATGGCGGACTTAACAACTATGGTTGTTATCTACCAGTCAACCATTAGGCTAAACAATGAGTAACAATTTGGGGAAATATTATTCCCAAAAATTTTATATTAAATTCTTGCAACAGGAAAACTTCGCTACGCCAATTAGTAAGGACAAAGTCAAATGGAAAAAAGAATGGCCGGATCCCTCCCCATATTAAGTGCAGAGCCATAATTGCCATAAATAAAAAGTTTCCGAAATTCCCGGTACCTGTCTTGTTCAGGCTACTTAAAAATATTTCAAGCACTTCCCCAGATGTTAACTTCCGAATTTTCTTTGTTTTTTATTAATATTGCTTTAGGAGCCCGGCAAGCACTTTTATTATTGCGCTCCGGAAGGGCGGATTATCAGATTGTAATCTTAATTTTGTTCTTAATAGACAATTTGTAAAGATGAAGAGGTTTACAGGGAATTATTGGGGACTTTTGAGTGTCATTATTTTGATTTATTACAGCGATGGGTGCGGAAGTGATGAATGGTCGTCGTTGATTCGCTTTCACGATTCGTTCTCTTGAAACTTTATAAAAGACTTTTGTTTGATACAGAATTGGCGCTTTCACGAATTAAAAATGTATAAATTTGGGGAAATACTTGAAAAAAAGTGATTCCAATTTTAATATACTTTAAAAACTTTTTTGTGATTTCAAAATTGAAACATCCTAAAAATATTGTTATACCCCACTACTTTTTTAAAAAAAAAGATTGGTGAGCTCGGTAGCTGGCTCGGTATCAACTACTGATCGATAGGGTAGTCATAATTTTTATATATATTAAAAAACAGCAAAGTTTGCAGCGAAGTTTGAGTTTCATTTTATCCCATAATTTCGCTTTATTTATGCACGTAATTTTCAATCCATTCAAAAATGTAAATTACTCACTTTCGCGACGTCTTGCTATGAATGAAACTAGATAACAGGCACAACAGCTGTTAACATAATTTACCTATTTTGAATTTAGAAATATTGTTTTTGATTGAATAAAAACTTTCCTGTGTGGTGTGCAAACTTATCAATGATGTTTCGAGGCGATTGAATACGCAAATCAATTACACTAGCCTATTATCTAGGACTGCGTGTAACTCATCGTCTCGATGAAGTGTTTACCAATAATTGCATATTTAAATGGATAACTTTGTGATTTTGATTTTTTTCCCCTGACTACACAAATATGATCAATAGTTGATACTGAGCACCGCAATTTTTTTGTGCTTATTTAAAAGTTGTGCTGTATTTGTATGAGCTTATATTATGGTACCTACGTTATGATGATACATAAGTAGTCGTGGAGAAATAATAAAATAAATAAAAAAAAATTAAATTGAAAAATTTAAAAAAAAATTGTAAATTGGCATTAATTATATTTGTTTATCATCATTAGCCTGCCCATTTCCCAATTTCATTTGGGGTCGGCGCAACGAGTCTTTCTCCTCCACTCTCCCCTATCACACGCCATATCAACATTCATTCTAGCCATGTCCTCATTCAATCTATCCATCTCTTCTTCGTTCTTCCTCTCCCTGCATTATATAATGAAATTTTATCAATTATAATGTCATACGACCTATCTGTTAAAAAAAAATTACGAAACTTCATAAACTGCGGTCGCAATTACACAAAATTGTAAAAATCTGTGTCATTAACTTTGAGTAAATACTAAACCAACGAAATGTTTTCCAAATAGAAATTAGAATCCCGAGTTAAGAAGCTTAAACCTAATTAATTTGTGTATCTTCAAAATAATCAGGGTATCAGAATCGGTTTACGCGGCGATGAAACGTTTCGCCGGCCGCGTATTTACAATATACGGGATGGTTGGGGTCCTGCGGCTCTCAACAAATAGCGGGATTGTTCGGGCCGCCCGCATCCCATGTCCTGACCTATATGCTGTTGTGCTTCAGGCTTAAGTCTTATTTAAGCGTGTTCATTTATCGTCTTACGACTTTGCAATTCATTAAGTATAACGTATAGGAGGAGAAGCTCAGTGGCATAGTGGTCAGTGCGCTTTGGCTTCGATCGAAAACAAAGCTACCTTCGCCATGGTCAGGCCGTGGATGGGTGACCAAGACTTTGTGATCTCGGGCTCCTCCGTGCTCTGCAAGGACGTTAAGCCGTTGATCCCGGTCACAATTGGTGTTTTTATTTTGTCTTAGTATTTTGTCTGTAACTATTAAGATTCAGATTATTCCTAAAAAATAATTACCTCGTCTAAAAATAGACTATATTTTTGAGCTCTTTTGATTTGTTTTGATAATTTGTTGTAAGTTTAATTGTGTTAAAATTGGACACGGAGACTCTTTTTAAGTGCCACCCGAATAAATCATTTTATTTGCATTCACTTAAAAAAAAACGATAAATAATTTTTATGAAGTGTGATATTACACATATTACTAAAGCTTGTCTTATGATACATGCCAAATATTATTATCTCTGGATTTGTCGTTGTGAAGAAAACTGATAAAATGTTAGTATGGAAAATGCACAATTCCCCAAAATCTCCATAGAAAACACCAATTTCATAGTAAGGACCTAATATTGCATAATTGAATACCATCGAAATGATCGAAATTTTATTGTCACTCCACAATGATGGGGTCGTGATACTCGTGAGAAACTACGAATAGTCGTTTCGATTGACGGTGCGTAAATTCGAATTCATGTCGATTACATCCGCACTGGGTCGTTATAAACTTTTAAATGCCGCAATGGCGCAGTCAATCACGAAATATCGACTTAGATGAATTATTTCGACAGTTTATCCATATTTTCTTCGGTGTTCCCTGCATTAGCATTCACTCTCATGTTCATAACTTCCGTGATGACGTCCGTGTTCAATTAGTCTGTATACGCCGGTTCGATCCCCGGTGAGGCCAGATGTTTGTACGATGAATACCGGCATTGGTTCACCAGTCTTGGATGTTTATAATATGTAATATACAACCTTTTCATGGGCCTTGAATGAGAAGAACCTTCAATATTTAAAATTCTTTAATTTACACAAACATTGCATTCTCAGTTTTTTTTAAAAAGCTAACAAAGTAATAAAATTACTGTTAGATTTCATTACGTTTTACATGTTTAAGACCTAATGTTTCATAGAGAAATTTTATTTTCAACAATGATTTATTTGATTAGTGGAATAAAATAACGAACTTAATTTTTTTTACGAACTTAATTTGGGTAAGCTTTTTTGAGTAAACTGAGAACTGTTTTTTTTAATAAAAGTGTGTTTTCTTTATTTTAATTGAGCTATTTCAAATATTTAAGGTACATCCCCTCCAGGGCCCAAAAAAAAATCTGGATATTTATAGGTATTTATCTATCATATATATTAATCCGTCATCTAGTATCTTTATGGATTCACAAGCAGCATTATTTGAAAAAAAAATCTTTACAGATGTACCTACAAAAACAGTACCTACAGTAAAGAAAACTAAAAACAATTTTATTGAGCAATTTATAATAAGTGAGATGTTTGAAGAACGCTTCTTAATAATAACTAAATTATCGTCATCATTCTCTTCGACCGCTGAAAAGCAGTAACTGCATGTGGAGTTTTTTGAATCATTACCAAGTTCTACCTATTTACCCTAAGTTTTGTGTTTGTTCTAAAGATGATTTTTCTCATTTAATTAAACCTGCATGAAATAAAAAATATAATCAAATGTTTTATTTTATTCCACTTAAATGTCTTTTTGATAATTTTGCTGTCTCATTTTCTGACTTTTTAAGGGTATTATAACCTCCGTGTCGCTATCTAGAGTGGTTCTGGGCTCGATTTCCAGTGGGGGCAAATATTTGTGTGACAAATACAGTTATTTGTTCTTTTATCTTGGATGTTTACGCATGTATAGTATCAATAAAGTATGTAAATACTTATCTCTAATAAAGTAATTTATGTGTGAATAATGTATATTAATTTATCTGTTGTTTCTCTATAACACAAGTGGCAATGAGCTGCTTTATTTGGGCTCTGTGAATGTAAGAACATATTTATGTGTTTTTAATTGTTTTTAGGACACTAACATTTCCGGCAATACTAAATTTGTAATGGCTTTAAATTTTTCCTTTTAATTTTTTTATGATTTAATGAATCTGTAGTAAATGCTGAAATTAGTAATTGTGTGTACCACGTACCATATATCTTTAATAAAGATACTACTGAAGAAATATTAAAATTAAATAGTATCAAGATCTATAGTCCGTTTCCCCAGTAATTCCATCTACAAATTTTTATTACCATTTTTGCTATGAGATTCTGGTACTTAAAGAGGAGGAATTCCTCTTCGAAAAAGGCTAAAATCCAGAAATACTTGAGAACTTTAATGGGTTTCAACAGATGTAGATGCTCAGAAGTGCTTTTTCGTCTTTACATTTGTATTTTCTATTCAAAATTCACTAAGGATCGTACCTGTTTATCAGTTTTTCATTTCAAAAAACATCTACTTTATTCCACGTTTAAAATAAATACAAAGCTTTTATTTTTTATGAATAAAAAATGCGGGCTAATTCGAAAATCCTTAGCGAAAAGGCATTCAAATTCTGGGTCACACGAAAGTGGCATTACACCGGTCATCGGGTGTTTAAATAGAATTTACGTTAATGTTGACATTTTTATGTGGTTTATTGCGGGACAGTCGAGTTGCAAAAACAGAGATAAAATGAAAGGGAGATGTAACATGGAGCTATGAAACTTTAATTGCATACTTAGATACTCGTACAGTTCGAATACGAGCTCTGAATAATCTGAGGAAACGAGATAATATTTAAATTTATTTAAAGTACATAATTATTAAGGAGCTCGGTGGATGCTTTGGCTTCGATCGAAAAAAAAGCTACCTTCGCCATGGTGAGGCTGGGGATTGGTGACCAATACCTTGTGATCTCGAGCTCCTCCGTGCTTCGTGCACGTTAAGGCGTTGCTCCCGCTTGCTTCGGAAGGCATGTTAGAGCCGTTGGTCTGCGACTGTTTCCAACCCACCAACCCGCATTGGGTCAGCGTGGTGGTGTTACGGCCCATACTCCGTGCCCAGCAGTGGGACGTACATAGGCTGATGACAGACAGACATAATTATTGCACTGAAGATTATCTTGAGTTTCTGCGCGTGAGTGTTAATGATTATGAAATTCTATAAGGCGGTCTCGCCTAAATATCTGCCCGCCTCAGACACTTATTCCTTGGAGCTAGCGCGCGGATTATCCATTAGTGTACGCTTTCCAGGCAGCTAGTATGTTAAGGAGCTTCGTTAATGATTCGCATGCTTTGGCTTTTGACACTGATAACGAAGCTACTTTCTACAAAATCTTTGTGATTGCGAGTTCCTCCGTGCTTCAGAAGGCACGTTCAGCCATTGGCTCCAGTAGGTATTGCAATCGTCTCTACCCAATAATCTGCATTCGATATGTCGATGATCCTCCTCATGTGTTTTTTCATGTAGGAAGGCTTCAAATGGAACGTATAATTTTAGCTTTTGCTGGTAACGAGAATTGTTTAAATCTTTTGTTCTCGGAGTCAGTGCGTAACAGAATTTCAGAATGCATGATCAACATTACAATTTACCAAGAGTTTTTAGTTTAGCCGTGTTAAGACTGCACTCGACCATGAAGTCCGTAGTTGAAACTACAGATCGATTGCAACTACCTGTACAGTTAGCAATGCTGATAATGCATTCTAATTTCACTAGTCTGGACCGGTTGAAATGTAGTCCGTTTGTGCGCCTACTTCGCTACGGAACTGATCAGACGGTGGTTTTTATTGTTAGATTATCTTTTTTGGTGTGAATAAAATTAAACATTAAAGCTGTGCCTTGATAATTATCAAGACCTTACAGCACACAGTTACTTAAACAGTGTAACACCAACATTGGCGTAGTGGCTAGTACGCTTGGCTTTTGTTCGAATATTTGGAATAAAGCTACCTTCGACATGGCCAAGCCGTAGATGGGTGACCCGAAACTTGTGATCTTGAGATAAGCCGAGTTAAGCCGTTAGTTTCGGTCACTGTTGCAACCATCTCAACCCACTAACCCGCTTTGGGCCAGCGTGGTGGTGTTACGACTCTTCATGTGTTTCTCCATGAGGTAGGCCTGTGCCCAGCAGTGGGACGTATATAGGCTGAGGATGGGTACCAATGAGCACTGATGGTGATTGGCGATCTAACACCTCAAACATAGAATTGGCAGCTTTCCAATCAGTTGGACAGACATACGAGTTAATTATTTTTATTAGTCTAGCAAGTGGTTCATTATCATTATGGATCGGTAAAAAAAGGATGTAACCTTACTGAGTTTCTTTACAGTCCTACTTAAAACAAAACCTCTAGGTAAAGTAATTATTTATTTGTACATTTTATATCCTCGTGCGGCTATAGTCTGTGAAGATCATGAAATGGTGCGAGAAAAAATTTCAATAATTCTTTTTTTTTTAATTTGAAATCACACTTTGGGATTGAAATGAAAAAAAATCACTCTCTACTTTACGTGTAGGGAATATTTTTTTCCACTTTTTATTTACAACTTTGTCGGAGTGATTGATATAGATATTGGAACCAAATTTCAGGTTTCTAGTGCTAACGGTCACTGAGATAATCCGCGGATGGACAGACAAACGTACTTGGCGAAACTATAAGGGTACCTAGTTGACTACAAAAAAAAGTTACAGTAACAAGACTATTGTTAAAAATGCCACATCCACGCCTGAATAACTCTTCGTGACGACCCTTTCATTTCAAATATTTGTCTTTGCCGTGTGTTCATTTAAAACTAACACCACGAGCTTCGAAGGGTGGGTGCGATGATACCTCCATGTGAACCTTCAAAGTGAAATAGACCTGACAGATGAAAGGGTTAAATAAACGGAAAGAATTCGTGTTTAACTGGTTTGGTATAAACGATCTAAAAAGGGAAAGAGATTTAGGTAAATTGATAAAAAATATTTTACAAATTGAATGGCTTCTTGGCATAAAGAATTTTTTATATTAAACTGGACTTCAATTTAATTCAGAAATTTCAGTAGTGAATCCACTGAAAATTATCATTGAAAATATACAGGGCTGCCAACGGTTATGCCATATGGGGAAAAGTATCTTAAATATTGCAGATAGAACGTTTTACTGAAAGAAGACATTATTTGAATTTCAAAAACACATTTAAACAGCATTCATAGATATTTAATTAATTACTGGGAATCGAACCCGTTACATGAGAAAAATAATTACCCTCTAACTTTATCATACCGATCGAAAGCTTTTATTGTGGGGGTTATTTTTTGCTAAATAACATAGTATCAGAAATAATAGGAAGACCATGAATTTTATAATTTTTTATATAAAGCTAATCAAAGTAAAAAAATGCACATCGCAGTGCAAAAATCCTACAATGAAAATTACTGAAACAAAATAAAAGTTTTTGAAAATGGAACACATTTTCGAATTAATTCTTATAAATCAGTCAGCCGCATTGCGATAGACAAAATAATTTACCAGTCTTTCGGCTCAGGATACGGCTCGATTTTGGCTGAAAATTTCACATCAAATGTGAAAATTCATGGTCTTTCTTTTATTTCTGATTTCGATCAGTATGTAAAAGCTACAGGTTATTCGTTACATACATCGATTCCCGGTTCAACCATGTAATTATTTAAATATCTATGGATGCAGTTTAAATAGTTATGTGAAATTCAAATAAAGTCTTCCTTCAGTAAAGCGTTCTATCTGCAATATTTATGGTACTTTCCCTCGTATAGACATTGCTAAATATATAAAATAAATAATTTAAACAAAATGATTTTAGCTAGGAACTTTTTTTTACCTAAAACTATTTTAATGCAAAGTTACTAAAAGTATTTAAAATGATTATTGTTTTTGATAAATAAAAATACTAAAAATCCTAATTAATAACATAACATTACATACATCAATATTGTATTTGACTTTGTTTATTGAAGTGAGGTGACAAACATCAATCAGAATACAATATTAGTAGAGGAAAAATAAAGACAAATTTTGTTTAGAGCCAGTTATACAACATACACCCCCGTAATCAAAATAATATTATAAGCATAAACCTATTCCTCTTACACAATTCTGATGCTTAGTACGGGCTAAAGGCTTTGTAAGCACATCAGCCCACATCTCTAAAGTAAGAGTTTAAACAATATTAATTACATTATTAGCAAATAAATCACGTATAAAATGATATCTCGTATCAATGCGTTGGTTCTATTGTGATGGACTGGATTCATTTCCAATTTTTGCGCAGACTGTGAATCATTGTAAATAGTGACAATCTCTACCCGCATTGGACAAACTGATATACTCGGATTAGCTTGAAGACGTAGCAATACAAGTTTCCTTCTTACTTTCCCATAATTTGGCTCCTCCGGCCATCGAGAAATAGAATCCGGTATATGAACGACGATCTATAGGACAGCTGGCCCAATCTGCATGCGCGTAGCCAACTAAACGTCCACCATCTTTCCTGTAAGTAATGCCCAAATTCATAGAGCCTTTCCAATATTGCAAGATTCGTTACGCCGCAATCCAATGAGTTTTATCATATTTACTGTTGAACTGGCTTAAATATGATATAGCAAAAACAATATCTGGACGAGTATCGACGGCGAGATAATTAAGAGAGCCTATCAACTGCTGATATGGATATTCACTTACATTACTATTCTCACACGGCGTCAATCTCTTAGTATCCAACGGCGTAGATACGGCCTTTCAAGAACATTATATTTTAATTAATTAATACCTAATTTCGTCCAAATATCAAAAACATAGTAAAAGTTCGCCGAGTAGCTCAAACTTTTATAAATCCAAAAAAATAATTCAGCATCTTCGTTGTAGTTTGTGTTGTTTTTTTTTAAACACATAACTTAGTCAATACGTTTTTGCTTTAACAGTCGAAAATAAATGATATATATTTATTTATTTCGAAACAAATATAAAAATAAGCCATTTAATTGATTACATTGGATTGGTCGAATAATTTTAGTTTTTCAATATAATGGTTTTGAAATCGTTGTGTTATTGCTGTTTTGTTTTATTTTGTTTGATTTTATGTAGGACTGCTTTTAAGTAAAAAATGTCGTGAACAAAAAAGGTAGTCGAAAATTTTACACATAAGTAACATTTTTTTAAATAAAATCGTCTAAAAGCCTTCACTAGCGAAATTTCCATCCAAGAAGCACTGAAAACGGCAAAACAAACTTTAGGAGACGTTTTAAAATTAAATCCTTCAAAGCTTTGCACTCAACTAAAAGGAATATTCGTATACTGAAGAACTTAAGATACCTGAGCGTTCTTTGAGAAGACTTTATTGGTAGACGACATATTATTTGTACGGGTTTTCTCTGAAGTTTAATACCTTGAACACATAGGACGATGAGAACCTTACTTCATACATACATAATTAATCAGAGACTATATTTAGTCAGAGTCTAGGCGAAAGCACCGCAAAAGCAGTCCATTGCCATAGTCCGCGCTTCACCAAGCAGTGACTGCACTCAGCGTGACAGGTGGTGAAACCGTCGCCGCTATCAGCTATTGGATGGTCGTGCAGTTCTAAGTCCATTAGTCGCCTTTTACGACACCCACGAAAAGAGATAGGTTGGTAGTATTCTTTTAAAGTGATGCTACCTCACGGGTCCTTATACCGGTACCTTCCTACTCGTACTATGTCAAAGTTACTATCCATGGTCAGGCCGTAGATGGGTGACCAAGACTTTGTGATCTCGAGCTCCTCCGTGCTTCGGAAGGCATGTTAAGCCGTTGGTCCCGGTCGCATTTGTGACAGTTTCTACCCACCAACCCGCATTGGGCCAGCGTGGTGGTGTTACGGCCTTACTCCTCATGTGTTTCTCCATGCGGAAGGCCTGTCCCAGCAGTGGGACGTATAAAGACTGATGACGATGACTACTCGTACTAGAAAAATATTTATTAGTGTTAGAAAGTAACCTAATTATTCTTTACAAAAGCTAATGGTTGATACCATTTATAAAACAAATACCTAAATCGAGCCACGATATAAAATAAATAGTCAATCGTTCTAAATGGTCACCACAAATAGTTTCAAATAGTCCCAAATTGTTCCAAATAGTCCCACTGCTGGGCACAGGCTTTCCTACAAGGAGAAACACAGGAGAAGTTTGGACCGTAACACCTTCACGCTGACTAATTAGCGTAATGATGGATGGAATTGCAAATGCGACTGGGGCCAAAAGTTTAAACTTCACAAAGCTTTGGTCACCCATCCAAGTCCAGACCATGTCGAAAGTAGCATTGCTTTCAATCTTGATAGCGTTCGAACTACTACATTACTAATCTCCTCCAATCCCAAATATCTTTACAGAATGCAATTCAAATCCATACTTGTTTAAATCTTATGGATTAGAGGACGGGTTCCGCATTGCGGCAGAAGATTTAACGAACGAGCCGGATCCGGCAGTGACTGATTATTGGATGGTGTTTTTATTGGTATAGCACGTCTCAATCCAAGTTGCCAAAAAGGTAAACAAAACAAAGGTAATGTTTCAACTCTAAAATGTTTCGTGATGACTGTAGGTAATTGAAATCAATTGAAACGGACAACAATTGTTACCGTTAATTATATTTACGTGCCAATGTCCTTGTAAAAAGTGTGATTATTGAATAACAAATTCGGTAAGTCGGCTTTATTGTTTACCTTTTTGGCAACTTGGATTGAGACTTACTACGTATATATTGTGTCCTTACCTATGAAATTGGTGTTTTTATTCTGTCTTAGCAATTTGTCCGTAACTATTAAATTTCAGAACATTCTTATAAAATATTGCCTCTTCTAAAAATAGACCATATATTTGAGCTCGTATTATTAAATTTGATAATTTTTTGTAAGTTTAATTGTGTTAAAATTAGACACAAAGACAATTATTTTTAACTGCCTCCCGAATACATCATTTGATTTACATTAACATAAAAACGATGAATAATTTTTATCAAGCGTGTTCACACACATATTGCTAAAGCTTGTCTAATGATACATGACAAATATTATTATCTCTGGATTTGTCGTTGTGAAGAAAACTGATAAAATGTTAGTATGTAAAATGCAGACATCCCCAAAATCTCCATACAAAACATCAATTTCATAGGTAAGGACCTAATATTATTTAATTGTACTAAAGACGATTTTATTGGGTCTACGGAAAGATGAGAAGATTTCAAAGTAAAGAGCGATAATTTAAATTAGTACTAGCTTTTGCCCGCGACTTCGTCCTCGTAGAATAGTAACTTTGACATAGTGTGATGGTAGGTAACCTATAGACTTCCTCAATAAATAGGCTATTCAACAATGAAAGATCTTTTCAAATAGGAACAGTAACCTCAATTGGTGGAATTGAAAATTTACTCTTACTCTATTATTAGAAGCAAAGTTTAAAGTGGCGTATATTTGTCCTTCATTTTTCTGGGATGCGTTATTTCTCTTTTTCTATTGTTTTTGGTCTACAATATCATTCCTATCAGAGTCAGCGTCTGGAGCGGTAGTCTTAACGCCAATAAATTATAAAATTTATTGTTGATAATAAAATCATAATATTTTTATTATAGTTAATAAAACGTGTTATAAAATGTGTTAATAAAAGTTTCAAATAATTTTTACAATGCACTATTGTAAGTAGCTGTGACAAAACGGCCTTACCGAAGGTGGCCCTTGATGTCACTCTGGGTCAGGAGTCGAATTATTTAAAGATATTCCCGCCGATATGAAAATAGGTTCGAACTGACGAAAGCCAAAGCAAGTAATTACAGCACCTTACCTTGACTATCCACACCAACGTGTCCCAATGGCCTTCAGGAATGGTCGTGATCACGTAATATACTATCCACAGATCAGACACGAAACAGCGTATCACCTAAAAACACAATATCTTTGCCCTTTCACTAGTTAAATGAAGATTTTAAAAGAGAAGATCGTTTCGTTGGCGGTTGCAGGTGCGCGCGTGTAACGAGAGGCTTCCAAAAACACCAAACTTCCAAAGACCAGCTTCACATCGATGGGAGCCAATCGGTGATCAGTACGGTGCGTATGCTTGTTGGCTACACCATACAAGCCCTGCTATTGGTCACGCCGCGACCTCATTAACATGCGGGCGGGAATATTTGAAATTACAAAATTACGAATAGGAAACAGTAGCCCTACCTTGATATTTACCTTTATATAAATTGTTACAGTTGGCCTTAAGTTCTAAATCATACTATAAGTGACATCGCCGGGTTTTTATTTTATAATCGGCATCTACCGCGCCACAGGGTTTGGTTAAAATCACGTTAATTGACATACGACACTACTCCCAACGTAGGCCTCGTGGGGCGTTATAAGTGAAACTACTTTATTGTTAACTAAATGATTAAATAAAGAATTTATTTATTTTTGTTAGAAGACATTATTACGTGCCTGCTTTCCATCCTGTTCGGACTGCAGGGTTTTTTTTTTTTTTGGTTTGGATTACAGGCCTCTTTTTCTAAACTGTCGGAAACTAAACGAATCACGGGATTTCTATTGCTGTCACTTTTTATAGCGGTGAATTAGAGCGAGACGGGACGTGACTTTCCGAAACGAATCCGTGATCCGACAGTTTATCATAAGAGGCTAGGAGTGGTTATGGATTTTCTATAGTGCCCAGAAACGGCTATAGGCTTACCCTCTATTACTTTGGACCAACGAATGACTGGCAATGGGTGTAATGCACCACCGCCTACCCCTTCGGAAATATAGTAGTGATAATTTGTTCCTTCCCGCCATAGATGTATCGCCTTAAACAATCGTTGATAACTACAAACATAAATTCACACATAAAGCACGCCTTTTTCCCATAGGGGTAGACAGAGTTAACATGCTTCCACTTGCTACGATCTTGCATATTTCTTTCGCTTCATCAACTCTCATTACAGTCCTCATACATGCTCGGCGATTTCGGGTACTTTTGACCTGGCCTTCTCAAGAACGTCTTTAATTTGATCGAGGAACGTTCGCCTAGGTCTGCCGCGTCCGGTATCTCCACTCACACCCGATTCATATATGCTTTTAGTCCATCTATTCTCAATTATCCTTTCAATATGTCCAAGCCATCTCAGCATTCCTTAACTACAAACAAAAATATACCTAAATTAAAAAGATTCACTCAGATCCAATTAAAAAAAATCTGTAATGCTTAATTAACCACAAAAACATCCCGACGATAAATTGCGGATGGAAACTCGTGCTGTGAAATATAAATTAATTCCCTGCATCCGTTTACCCCACTATAATACGGCTTACGGTTTATCCACTTAACAAGTTTCAACTATCATATAGATGGAAATCGAATTGATATGAATTTTATCGAGTCTGCCTTAAACATAGCCAAAGTTGTTACGTGCCAGTTATGAAAGATTTTAATTGACTTATTAAATATTACAGGCTCTTCTCGGTTTCATCCGCGTGTAACCCGTTCCCGTAGGAATATCGATATCAATCGATATTATTTAGACTATGCCACTCGCAAATAGTGTAGCTTCCCAGTAGTTTCAGAGCCTATGAAATACAAACAAACAAACAAAGACTCAATTTATTAATCACTTGTGGCTTCTCCCGCGATTTCACCCGCGCGTTCCAATTTGAAAAAATCGTTCAGTGTCGAATAACATGATGGAATAATGTATTGCTCTATTAAAAAGTAATTTGTATAATAAATATTACTTTATTCTAGATAATTCTCTGTGTACTATTAAGGCAATAATAATTCTCTGCGGTGGTGCAACAATAAAGAGCGTTTGGATATTTAGCGGCATTTGACTATGGCGGCCGTGATTTTATTTCGATGATCGTAATCCGACAAGTTTTTTATCATGGTAATACACCTTATCAAAGTAGCACCACAGTGACTGTCATCGACCATTTGGCGCCAACCTCTCCCAGGATGCATTGAAATGTATTACACTAGCATTTCAATGCAAATGAAGACTTAATACTACTAAAGATTAGACTACACACAATGTATACGACTGAAGAACTCTGGACTCATGAACAATAAACAAAAAATAGCGTTGTTTTGGTTCAAAATGTTATTAATTTTAGGCATTACAATTGTAGCTATTTACTTCTGGAGATGGTTGGGCTTACGGAGATAATTGAAAGAAATAAACCAATGCTACGACCCCCACTGTATACACAGTTATAATTGTTTGGAATCTCATTCCCAATGTTATTTTAGCAATTGCGTATTCAATTAAATCAACAATTCTAATAATTTTAACATAAAGTTCAAGGTTTGCGTAATTAATTTTAGATTGGAATAAACGTTTTATTCGTGTCAAATCTCGATTTAAGCAATAAGGAGGCATATTGTTCACACAGGACTGTCAGTTATTAGGGGAAGAAAAGACTGGGTTTAATGCTAAAAATACTATGGATTTTTGGTAATAGATAAGGCAGTTAATAAAACATTGCTTGTTCTATATTTTCTTGTACAGTGTCCCAAAAATGGTTATCCACTTCTGTTTTAGTTTGCTAGTCATCGAAAATTACAATAAGGTTGACCACCAAAAGATGCATAGTAATGACGTGAGCCTAATTGGGAAGTATTCTTACGTCGTAGGGTACATAAGTGTGTATGACATTCTTAGCTTTGTTCAGCAACAAAAAGGTCAGCTGAAAATTAATTTGGGCAGCAAACAAATATTTTGTCAGCTATGCAATTACGAGTATATGGCGGCAATGATATAATTATATGGGCAGCATAATAATTAGTGGAGTTGCAAAATCAACATTAAGGCAACAAAGAAAGAAAGAAAGATAGATATTTTACCGGATATTTATAAATATCTGGCTATCTAGGAAAAGGATTAATGAAAGATCAAGGATCAATTCATTGGAAATGTATTCTGATAGATATAAGGTTAAGGTTATTTTTAATGACCCTTAAACACAATATTTGTGTCATCAAAATATATATTAAACAATTTGGCAACCGAGAAAATATTTGAGTTGCTGCTCAATTAGTTATTTCACTGACCAATTGAGAAATATTTGTTGTCCATAAGTTGCATCCATGATATATTAATTATTTTAGCTGAAAAATTGTATTTTTTTGCTGAACAAAAATGGAATATTTTTCTACCCGTTTAGATAACACCATTTTAATAATATTTCTTTGAGTAAATAAATCTTTGCCTTTAGCAACAATAATCCCTGCTAATTTGAGCAGTACAGAAAGAGCACAAATTGTTACCCATTCTCAAATGGGTTTAAATATTGGGTCCTTACCTATGAAATTGGTGTTTTTTCTCTCTTAGTATTTTGTCTGTAACTATTAAGATTGAGAGTATTCCTAAAAAATAATTACCTCGTCTAAAAATAGATTATATTTTTGAGCTTTTTTGATTTGTTTTGATAATTTTTTGTAAGTTTATTTGTGTTAAAATTGGACACGGAGACAACTCTTTTTAAGTACCTGCCGAATACATCATTTTATTTGCATTCACTTAAAAACGATAAATAATTTTTATGAAGTGTGATATTACACATATTACTAAAGCTTGTCTTATGATAGATGACAAATATTATTATCTTTGGATTTGTCGTTGTGAAGAAAACTGAAAAAAATTTGGAATTGAAAATGCAGAATTCCCCAAAATCTCCAAACAAAACACCAATTTCATAGGTAAGGACCTAATATTACGCAGATATCGCGTATTTTAAATAGAACCTTTTTTTTATTAGCTTATGCAATTTAATTTAATATCTCCTCCTTTTCTTATTCCGGCTATATTCCCAATTTAAGTGTAGTCGGCACAACATGTCTTCTTTTTTCATTCTCCACTGGCCCTCGTCAGCTCAACAAACACATCCTTGTGATATCAGAATTCACACATACAGTTTATTACTTATTTGGTTAACTCTCATTCTCGGTCCATCAACATCCATACTTTGCGTGGTCAAAGTCAGTTCTCCAAATTGTGAAATGTGCGGCACAATAGATGATGTGCAGCACATTCTAACAGAATGCCGTAAATACAACTTAGACACGGTTATGCAAAGATTTAAAATTAATAGAATAAATTTAGGGGCATTCATGAGTGTTTTGTCTGAACCTCTATCTGAGGGTGAAAGTTGTATAGTGGATTCAATCAGGCAATACCAAGTCTCTGCGCTCCCGTCTGTGCAACATAACAATAATTGAATTGTTCTAGGTTAGTATTAGGATACGATGGGGCTGTCATGTCACATTAGATAAAAAATGCCCCTTAAAAATATAAGAATAAAAAAAAAATCTTTAATTACCTATAATATTCGTCAATATAATAAAATATATTTTTTTTATCAGAATTCTATCCGGTTTTGGATTCGTCGTGAAGGAGAAGAAGGATGTTTATTAGATCACAGTGCTCGCCGTACTGCTCTTACGGATAACGACAGAGAGTTTATGAGACAGGAGTATGAACTGAATGGCCGACAAATAATTTTGCGGAGTTATTTGACGTTAGATCACAAACAGGAACCATTTACATTTTATGGGGTTGCACCCGTCTGGGTTGCACCACAGACATCACGCAGACATGCTCGTTTGAACTTCGCCAGCGAGCACTGAGAGTACAAATCTCAGGTCTAATGCAGTGTTTTGTGATGAAATACATAAAAATCCAGTCAGCACGGTCGTCTACATCTTTGGCGTTATAATTCAACACGATAAGAAGATGACCATGTAATCCCAAATAGAAAATCAGGTATAATTTCCGTTAATATCTGGATGATATATCTGGATGAGTGCGGATAGCGTAGGAGAATAATATATTTTTAGTTAATCTTTCTTTGAATTTAATCAAAACTTGGACAAAAATAACCGTAATAAGCATATAATAGGAAAAAATTTACAAAACTATAAAATAAAAGAACATTAATAAATATAAAGAAAATAAGCATCACTTCAGTCATTTTTTGCAAGGGAAAATAAACATATAGCTTGATGACCCGAGAATAATTTCAAACTTTTTGATGGAATACGACTTTTTTGGCCGAGCGTACCACAGGGTTAAATTAAACAAAGATGCTATTTATTCTAAATGTCGCTTGTCGTTCACGGGCAAATAATAATGTGAGTACATAGAATTTAAACTTTATATGCTTCGAAGGAAAGAAATGTATGAAAAAAGTTCAGAAATTGCTAACTGTGATATTTACCGTTACTATATTAGTTGTGTGTACTTGGTAACGTGATTCAAACTTTCGCTTTTGCTTCTTGTTTTATGGAACGTTCAAAGAGTTTTTGTTTATCTTTTCATTATGATGGAACGTACGAGTATTTTACATTTGATATATTCTAGAACAACTTTCTTAATGGTTCTCCGAGTAAGTATTTTTTCATTATATAATGTTACATGATAATTTGTTTTGCAGTGAACATTCAAGCTGTGGAATCAACTGTCACCAGAAGTATATTCGGAGTAACACGACCTTTCAACATTCAAAAAGAGAGCGTATTTTTTCCTTAAGGGCCAGCAATGCATCTGCAATTCTTCCGGTGTTGTAGATGACAATGGGCGGCGGTGATCACTTACCGGTGATCCGTTGAACCGTCTGCCCGTTTGCCCCTTTTACATAAAAAATATAACTCTGAATCACTTCATCATTTTATATCGTGATTCGTCGAAGGGGCAGTAAAACTTGACACAATAAAAAGAGTATCAATTATACATACACACATATCATCACGCATTTTTCCCCGAAGGCGTAGGCAGAGGTGTTAAACACCCAAATTTCGCCAGATATGTTAGGTCCCCATGTAACAGGAGGCGAGCCTGATGCCATACACCGGGCACAATGTGAGGCAAGCGATATTCACAATGAACTCGACATAAGTTTTACTGAAACTCAGTGGTAGAGGCGGTGGGTTTGAGAGGCCTCTCAACGAGTGCCCCGCCCGTCCCAACTCGGCGACCGCTACCTTTCAATTATGATGGTTCAAATGCGATTCAAAATATTCGACAACTGGATATTAGTCTATCAAATAGGATTCAACTAAGATTCTTTGAAGTATCGTTAAATATGACCTGTTTGCCCGCGCGTACTAAAAGGCTTCAAATCAAAAATAACTTTATTTCATAGGCCAAACTTGGCACTTAAAATCGTCAACATTTTACATTTTAAATAATTATTTTACAATTTAAATAATAATAATTAATCATAATATTAATGTTCATTACTTGTTTCAAGTACAACCACGACGCTTTGATTGTTATTGTAATCGACACAAGCGGCCGGATTCCGAGATTCCGAGGCTTTTCATGAGAAGAACCCGGCAAGAAACTTATGAGCTATTTTTTTTAGTAGCCAATCATATAATTATTGTCAGTATTTAATGTTTTACATCAATTTCTTAATGTCCATTAATACATCAAAATAACATGCTTTTATGATAACGAACGACAGCAAAAAGGGAATATAAGGGTTTTGGGAATCATACTTTGCTCGTACATCCAGAGCATGGAATTCTCTACCGGCACACGTGTTTCCTCCTTCCTACAGCATGGGTTCCTACAAAAGAGGCGTGAAAAGGCATCTTCTTAGCCAGCAAGGTGAAGGTCGCTAGGCCTGCATCCTTTGCAAATGGACTTATCTACTGCTTACCATCAGGTGGTGTTGAGTCATTTGCTGGGGTGATTATAAAAAAAAATATTATCAATACACATCACATCACATCATCAACCTATATACGTCCCACAGTTGGGACAGGCCTTCCTCATGGAGAAACACATGAGGAGTATGGGCCGTACCACCACCACGCTGGTCAAATGCGGGTTCGTGGGTAGAAACGGTAACAAATGCAACCGAGACCAATGGCTTAACGTACCTTTCGAAGCACGGAGGAGCTTGAGATCACAAAGTCTTGGTCACCCATCCACGGCCTGACCATGGCGAAGGTGGCTTTGTTTTCGACCGAAACCAAAGCGCACTGACCACTACGCCACCGAGCTCCAAATTATCAAGACAACAAAAGTTTAAAACGCTCAACCTATAAAAGGCAATGACCTGAAGATAAAGCTATAATGAAAAAACGACTTTGTGCACATATCGTATAATGACACCCAAGGGCCCGATAATAGATAAGTCTCAATGTCGAGGTGCCCATCGGCTTAATCATGGGATCAATCTCAAATTTCTTGGAACACTCAAATTTTTCATACTTAATACGGGCCATCCGTCACTGGATCTAAACTCGGTTCTGGTAATGAGCCGTTTGATGGAGATTTGATTTTGGGAATGGTTATTATGCCTAAGACCCTTAAGGTTAAGGATTTAAGCTTTCATAGGCTTTTCTAGAGCTCCGTACTTAAGGTATTATCCTTTATTCATATTATTAGCACACAAAATGGAAAAATAAGAATAGAAAAAAGCTCTTATTGCGAAATAAAATGTATGGTGTTATTTAAGCAGTAATCAAAATACTCGAATTTTGGTCAGCAAAAAAATACAGTTGGTCAGCTAAAATACCTAATTGGTCAGCAACTTATGGGCAGAAGATATTACTCAGATAATTTTTCTTTTAAAGAAAAGGTTTGTTCTTACTATTTAGTTATACCAAATAATTCCGCAGTCGAACTAATGAAAGCAAGAAAGAGAGATTTTTTTTAATTTCCAGTATAAATGCGACAATTTGACACTGACGACCTCCATGGTAGAGTCTGTATGCTGGTCTCAAGGCGTAGCCATCTCGAGAGGTTCTGGGTTCGATCCCCGGTGGGGGCAAATGTTTGGGTGATGAATTTTCAGGTATTTGTTAGCCAGTTTTGGATGTTTATATATTAGGTTGGGGAAAAAGTCTTTTCGCATTATAGTATGTATAAACTTGTAATAAAATCTCTTTCGCTATACTATTTGTATCTGGCTGGTTTTGGTATCATTGAAAGTTTAAATTTTAAGGAACATAATTCCAAATTCAAATTAGGAAAATGTGTGATTTTCATTTGTTTTTCGTACCGCCAAGATAAGTGAATCTAATGAAGAAATTCGATACATTTTAAAATTTTACTACAAAAAAGGTAAAAATGCAACGCAAGCCGCGAAAAAAATTTGTGATGTTTATGGACCTAGTGCAGTGTCTGTGAGAGTAGCACAAATTTGGTTTAAGCGTTTTCAATCCGGAAATTTTGATGTCAAAGATGCACGTCGCTCTGGTCGCCCTATTACAGATAAAATGGATGCCATTTTTGAAAAAGTGGAGCAAGATCGGCATGTCAGTAGTTAAGACGTAGCTGAAGAACTGGGAATTGACCACAAAACAGTTTTGGCGCATTTGAAAAAAACTGGGTACACAAAAAAGCTCGACATTTGGGTACCTCACGAGCTCAGTGAAAGAAACCTAATGAACCGTGTACTCATTTGTGATTATTTATTACGACGTAATGAAACCGAACCATTTTTGAAGAAGCTGATAACTGGTGATGAAAAGTGGATCACGTACGACAAGAACGTGCGAAAAAGGTCGTGGTCAAAGGCCGGTCAGGCTTCACAGACTGTGGCGAAACCCGGGTTAACTCGCAACAAAGTGATGCTGTGCGTGTGGTGGGATTGGAAGGGCATTATTCATTATGAGCTGTTACCACCAGGCAGGACCATCGATTCTGAACTCTACTGCGAACAACTGATGAGATTAAAGCAAGAAGTTGAGAGAAAGCGGCCGGAATTAATAAACAGAAGGGGTGTGGTTTTTCATCATGATAACGCTAGACCTCACACATCTTTAGCCACTCAGCAAAAATTAAGAGAGTTTGGCTGGGAGGTGTTAATGCATCCGCCGTATAGTCCTGACCTTGCACCTTCAGATTTCCACCTGTTTCGGTCTCTTCGGAATTCTTTAGGCAGTGTCAGGTTAACATCACGAGAGGACTGCCAAAACCACTTGTCGCGGTATTTTGACCAGAAGTCCCAAAATTTCTATAGCAATGGGATCATGTCCCTACCTACAAGATGGCAAAAAGTTATCGAACAAAATGGTACCTACATACTTTAGTTAAATGTAAATAAACTTTATTAAAATTTGTTTTGAATTTTCTTAAGAAATGCGAAGAAACTTTTTCCCCAACCTATTTCATTGATATATTCAGGATACTCATATGTATTTATCTAATAAATATATTTATCCGTCATCTAGTGTCCGTAACACAATCAGATTTAGCTGAAATGGGGCTAGTTGATAGGTGTGAATGTTTAAAGATATTTATTTATTTATTTAATTTACATATTTTCAATAACTGGAAAGGGTCAAACATTGGGTCCTTACCTATGAAATTGGTGTTTTTATTATGTCTTAGCAATTTGTCCGTAACTATTAAGATTCAGAGTATTCCTAAAAAATAATTAACTCGTCTAAAAAAAGACTATATTTTTGAGCTCTTTTGATTTGTTTTAATATTGGACACGGAGACAACTCTTTTTAAGTGCCTCCTGAATACATCATTTTATTTGCATTCACTTAAAAACGATAAATAATTTTAATGAAGTGTGATATTACACATATTACTAAAGCTTGTCTAATGATAGATGCCAAATATTATTATCTTTGGATTTGTCGTTGTGAAGAAAACTGAAAAAAATTTAGTATGGAAAATGCAGGATTCCCCAAAATCTCCATGCAAAACGACAATTTCATAGGTAAGGACCTAATAGAAGGCCTAAATGAGGGTGAACGAGAGTGTCCTTGTAGAAGTACCACGATGTGACCCTACAAATTATATATCAACACACACATACACACACCAAATAAAATATCTACAAGCGCAAATACGAATATTTGTAATGATAACGATTATCCGGAATATAGAATCCATTTTGCCCATTTGCAAATTACAGTATTGCCAGTAAAGATAAATTGTATGAATAATTCAAGGGATTACCTTCTCCCAGAGGACTTTTTGCTGCGAACTACGGACTTCTCCCCATGGATTGCTCGCGAGAATTCAGTTCTTGTTTGTTTTCTTCGTTTACACTATGTGATATAATTTTACTTCATATTGTAGGTAAGTTTTGATTTTCCTGGTATGTGTTGTGTTGTTTATTAGCTGTTATTAGTCTTAGCTAAAGATATTTATTTTCTTCTGTGGGTCTAAAACACAGGTATACATTTACATTGATGACCCAAATCTTAATTTTCCCCCACAGGGCAGGCTGGACCTACCCCCTTATTCTAAACTCTCGAAAACTAAACGAATCACGGAATCTCTATACCTTTATATATGTTTAGAAGAAGGGGCCTTGCGTGGGGGGCTAGTTTATAGTTATGATGTTTTTCCTTGCAATAAAGATTTTTTTTAATGCGTGTATTGCGCTTGTTCGAAAACCCCGACAAAACGTCGGGGTTTATTTGCACGTGTGATAAATTATTACACGCACTTAATAATATAAGCAAGCTGCATCGACTAAATATTCGTCCATGTTCCGTGAATTCTATTTGAAAACTCTGAGCTCAAAGATGTGATAAAACATTTGTACACAGGTCTGGCAGTGTTGCAAATATTTGAGCACATGTCTGGCGCCAGCATTACACTTTTCAAAAGGTTACAAAGTTTGTGTTTGTTCTGCATGGCAACAGGGTCTCCCTGGTTTACATAAAAGTCTATGAGGACATATCAGGCAAAACGGGTGTTCGGCCTTCCAGGAATGACCGGAATACGTTTGTTGTTAAATTGTTCAAAAACACAAACTATAAGGGCAGGTATTCCCACTTTGGCATTTTGGAAACCTGTTTAAATCAAAATTAAACAGTTATAGAAATCTGAAAAATATATTTGTTACAGTTGAGGATATACCGTAGGTATGCGAATTTGTAGAATGTAACACAATTGCTGTGCTGGTTCCCTATCTGTTTGCATAATATGAATTGGCATAATGGAATCTACTCTAAATATCATCATCGTCATCGTCATCGTCAGCCTATGGCAGTCCACTGCTAGACGTAGGCCTCCCCAAATTCACGCCACTTCGATCTATTCTCGGCTTCTCGCACCCAGCTCCTGCCAGCCACCTTGCGCAAATCGTCACTCCACCTGGCCTGAGGGCGCCCTACACTACGCTTGCCGAGGCGCGGTCTCCACTCCAGAACTCGTTTACCCCAACGGTTGTCGGTTCTGCGGCTAATGTGGCCAGCCCATTGCCACTTCAGCTTGCTTATTCGGTAGGCTATGTCGACAACTTTGGTTCTCTGTCGGATCACCTCATTTCTGATTTTATCCCTCAGAGAAACTCCGAGCATAGCCCTTTCCATAGCTCGCTGAGCCTCTAAATATACTTACGCATAATAGATTCTTGCATAAAATTTTAGGCATAACTATTTAAGCATGATTACAAATGGCATACTTAATAATACTAAATAATTAACTATTCGCATAATTTTTTAGAAATAATATCAATCTAATATTTCTAAAAATATCGCTTTGTTCGCTCGGCTCGCACGCTCCTCTGCTCTTCGCTCGTCGTCGTACCTAATCGACTTTATATTATGAGTATTATGGCGTTAACCATTATGCGGAACAATATTATGGATAATTACATAAGTCTTAATTTAATTAGCAAAATGTTGATTTTTAATAGTTGAAATAAACCTCTAATTATTAATATAATGAAAATAACATTTCTTGTCAGTGTCATCTGATTAATCTCTGTTGTTGATAATTTTACAGTACCGAGAAATTTTAAAATTCGAAATGAAATTACATTTTGACGGAATATGTCACATTATACTCGGTTGTGCAGATATTAATTACATTCCTATGGGAATATTAGAATAAAAAGTAGCCTATGTCCTTTCTTAGGCTCTAGACAGGCTCTTGGTTCATTATCTTACATTGGTAATAATTTTCTTGCAGGTAGGAACAAAGCACTTTCTATATCCCATAATTATTAAACGTTTGTTTAATTAAAACAATAAGAACAAATCTTATTTACCTTACAATGTAAGGTTATAATTTATTGTTTGTGACTTATGACGTGCTTATGACACTTGTGTTAGTGTGTGCGTTAGTAAATGTCATTTCTGTTTATTATTATTTAATATTCAGTTTTACGGCTCTGGTTGCAGGACCTTATGAGCCACACGTTAACAGTAGAATACTTTTCTTCAGTAGTTTGCATTGAAATGCTAGTGTAATGCATTTCAATGCATCTTGGGAGAGTTTGGCGTCAAACGATCGATGTTAGACACTGTGGTGTTTCATTTCTGTCATTACTGTTGTAGCAAACACATTACTGATATTCAGTCAACAGTGACGTCATTTGAAGTGCAAATGAAGGGTTATTCATTTAAAGGCTAAAATATTAATAATCCATGAAACGGTTTTCACTTTATGACAAATAAAAGAAATGAGACAATCCCCATTGAATCGGTTCAGTAGTTTTGACGTGCAAGCAAGACAGACATACAGTCAGAGCTCCTTTCACATTTATAATAATATTAGTATGGATTTGATAATTTTTGACAGTGAACATTTGTGATTCAATTACTTGAAAGTCTGATTGCTTTCACACAAGTTGAATAAAAAAATATAAAAAATCCATCTATTTCATTCTGTATTTTATTGTAATGAGAGATTAATGAAAGCTGTTTTTGTCTGGAGCTTATATACCTGAAATAAATGGTGACATAATTATATTTTAATTATTATTTCATTTCTGTAATCCTGATCTGCTTAACTATTATTGTTATTATCATGCTTAATATTTATATGCGCATTAGATAGGGATTAACCTAAATAAACTACAATATTATTCGTCATCATATATGACTCGTTTATCTTATCCTCCTGCGTCGCCCGTATCCGGCGACTTCCTGTGACCTCTCAGAGTAAACAGAACTGGAGTAGCCTTTGTCTAACATTCCCCTCTGCCAAATGCACAAGCATCGGATGCTTGCACGTTTAATAAAACTAGTTGAGCCGCCATTTTGACAGCCATAACATTGTAAACGTTGCGGCGAACAGAGCTCCCGCAAAAATGCCTGCCTGTGCTGTTTTTTGTTGTAAAAATAAATAGAAAACATCGAGTATGCTAAATGATGGTGTCACCTTTTATTTGTAATGATAATTTTTAAGATTTCATGATTATTTACTTCATTATTTCATGTTTTAGAATTCTACGATTTCAAATTTCGAGCGCTAGTCTCGTGGGGAGTGCGGCTGTGACGTTGTCAAAACGCACACCCCACGTGACTATTTTAAGCGTCTGTGTGCGTGAAATTTAAATTTGTGTGTCGAATTATGCATGTGTGCATTTGTAAAAACGTTGTGCGTTGTGCTGGCTTTGAGTGTAGTGGTAACCTCACCCCCCGCAAGAAATGGCAGAATAAAATGTTTGAGAAATTGACTAATGGCTACTCCAGTTCTGTTTACTCTGAGTGTGACCTTCGCCCGCTCGTCGGTCTACCTCGTGATCTACCTTGTACGTTGCGCCTCTCAGTCCCAGTCATCAGAATAAAATAACATTAAATGTTCAGTAATTATCACGTATTTTATTCTTAGTAAAAATACCACAGACAATTTTACTTTTTCCTGTTGTAAAATCCTCCCACGTAGGGAAGGCAAAGGGAACGGAGCCCATACAGCCAAGTCTTCAGTATATATTTCTTCAGTAGTTTGCATTGAAATGCTAGTGTAATGCATTACAATGCATCTTGGGAGAGTTTGGCGTCAAACGATCGATGGCAGACACTGTGGTGCTACTTGGATAAGGTGGATTACCACGATAAAAAACTCATCACTTTTCACACCACTTGACGTTTATTTCGATAATCCTCCATATTGCACATCATCACAGACACTTATTACACAAAACTACACTGATTTTACGTAACAACATCCACTCCGAACAATATAACAACCATTGAAATAAAAATCACGTCCGCCATCGTCAAATGCCGCCAAAAACTCTGTTTACTTTTTCCTTTCGTAAAACGGAACGCAAGATTTCAACTCAAAATCTTGCTTATTAAAACTCGGCTAAGGCCTAGAAGGCAGGCCCGTTTAATAAAAAAAAAATTTTGCTTATCTATGTGCTCTGTACATCTGCTGTATATTAATTTTTTGGCGGCTTTTGACTATGGTGGACGTCATTTTTATTTCGATGATTGTAATATTGTTTCGGGGTGAATATTGTTACATGAAATCCAAGAATTTTGTACTCTATATGGATGCCAAACTCCCATACAATAGCATGAGGCAATGTTCTGTCTCGCAATCAGTAGGTATTTCCTCTCATTCTATCACTATATATGAATGAAGGCTATCCGTGGGATATCCTCTTCCTCTCTTTCTATCCATAGTTTCTGTCTCACTTGTCATATTACGCCATTTTGACACCTAGACTGAAAATTGTTACAAATTTTTGTAATTCAATATTTTAAATAAAAAATTATAAAACTGGTGATGGATTGCGTTGTTTTATGTTGTGTAAGTGAGTGGTATCCTGGATGTACCTTATCATTTCACAGGTGAGTCAAAAATCATATATTAAATGAGAGTATTTGTTTGAGAAATTTGTGTGTATTTTTGTGTGACGTAATTAGTAGTAATAGAAAGCTTTTCTACGAAATGACAAACTCATTCATTAAAGTGATAGAATGAGAGGGAACACCTACTGATCGAGACAGAAAATTGCCTCATGCTATTGTATGGGAGTTTGGCATCCATCATACAGTACAAAATTCTTGATGAAATCAGTGTAGTTTTGTTTAATAAGTGTCTTTGATGATCTGCAATGAGGAGGATTATTGAAAGCGTCAAGTGGTGCTTAAAACGTTGAGATCTATATCGTGGTAATCCACCTCATCGAAGTTACACTACAATGTCTACCAACGATCCTTTGATGCCAAACTCTCCCAAGATAAATTATTGAAGACATCATTACGAAAGACATGGCAGTTCTGGGCTCAGTTTCCTTTGCCGTTTACAACATCTTTGGTGCGGGAATTACGCTCTCAAGCAGCATACTCTTTTTTATATATGACAGGCAAGCTCTTGGCCTTCATCTCACCTGATGGTAAGTGACGAAAAGGCCGAAGGTGGAAGGTGGAAAACTGGCTATCTTAGCTCTAATTGACGGTACACAACAATGCTTATAACATTGTTATTATGGCGACAGATTTAGGTAAGACGATGGTAGCTAGCCAGGCGGGCTTAGAAGACCCACCACCAACAAAACCGTGCAGAAAAACCTCTGCTCCCGTAGGGAATCGAACCCCGGACCTCTCGATCAACACCCGGTGGTGTCAACCACTAGACCTGAGAGGTGGTTAAAAACCGTTTGGTTTCCACGAACCGTTAAAATTTCAAACATGTGACAGTTATCAATTAGTTACTGAGCGATAGAATGCGTGCACCATCCGCATAACAACCACTAGCAATCGGGGTCCCGCGGTTACATTCAGCCACGAAGCCATCATCGGCGAGTCCCCATACACTTTCTTCATCCAGAGGACCGTTCCTTAAGAACTCCCCTCACACGTAGAATATGTAAGTGAAATTAAGTCGCAGTAACACTAAATTAATATTAGGTAACATTTTATCAGATTTCTTCACAACGACAAATCCAGAGATAATAATATTTGCCATGTAAACAAGCTTTAGTAATTTGTGTAATATCACACTTCAAAAAATTTTTTTTATTGTTTTTATGTGAATGCAAATAAAATGATGTATTCGAGAGGCACTTAAAAAGAGTTGTCTCCGTGTCCAATTTTAACACAATTAAACTTATAACAAATTATCAAAACAAATCAAAAGAGCTCAAAAATAAAGTCTATTTTTAGACGAGGTAATTATTTTTTAGGAATACTCTGAATCTTAATAGTTACAGACAAAATACTAAGACAGAATAAAAACACCAATTTCATAGGTAAGGACCCAATATTAACGTTAAGTTAACTGATTCTTGTTTGTATGATCAAGTAATTCTAGTCACAATGAGCTTATTTCTGTCGTGCGGAGGTGGGTATTGAGATAGCAATAGCCTTTGAGACCTCAGATCTCAGGAGATAGGGGAGAGATATTTAGCGAGGCGTAATAAGAATAAGAAAGAGGCTTAAGTATCATTAAAGGGAATAGTTGGGAGGAACTAACTGAAGAAGCTATTGAAAAGTATTCTTAAAGTATGCCACTTTTGCTCGTATCAATACATATTTTAGGTTATCTTGAAAAGAGAGCAGACAGGAATCTAAATCACATGCAAAGGGTGTATTTGTAATTAAATCCATTTTTGGAATTTAGGTTGAATTCGACCAAATCCCGATTAGCAACACTGGTGTAGTAAAACCAAAAACGCTTTAGCTGTCAGATGCGTACCCATTAGAGCGGTTTCGATCAATTTGTGTCCGTAGTTACACGGTATTTTAATAGGAATAACACATTTCTGTAATGTTTGGACTTTCAAATACGAGACAGAAACAAAAATGGTTGTGTTTAAAATCTGTATAAACTTTCGTGACTTTTCCCCTTTAAATTCCGAATGTTACCTCGAGATGCCGCGAAGAATAGATTTAGCTAGTGTCTCGCGTTTGGTATCTGAGCAGTTAAAACAGAGCGAAGACAGTACAAAACGGGATGCCGAACTGGATGCTTCCTGAGAAAAGGGTGGGTGAAAGTTAATAAGATTAAAGCGGAGATTTGGGACGAGAAAGTCGTAGACAAAAATTTCTCGATTAAATCTAAATCTTTAGAGAGATTTCTTAAGAAAGGCCAAGTCAAATACCCGGAATACAAACTCTCAAATTAAACAACATTTTTTCAGTCGAGATGTTTCACACTTGTACGTCAAAAAATATGTCTACATTTACTACAGGAGGCCTTGTCTTGAGAAGGAGAGACAAGAAACTCGGCAAGTTTATTCCTTGATTTTCAATGAGACTAAGCAAAAGAAAATAAATATTATCGTCGAAAATTGGAAAGAATTTCGGTTAAACTATGTGTATCTTCATGGTGAATAAAAAAATATTAATCGATCAAATTCAAGTGAACTACATTCAATTAGTATAAGTAGTGCATAAGCATAAAGTGGTTTTGATTATGTATTAAGCATAATGTTACGAGCTGGGTTTCTTTTAATTAAAGCTTATCAATTCGATGGCACAACAATGAAACAGTTGGGATATTTTTAGAAATTAGAAACAAAGAGAAACCAAGCTCTGAGAGACATATTTGCATTTAAGTCTTAGGAATTAGAACCAATAGGGTTAATTTAGGCTGAAATACTACAAACATACATAAATCACGCCTATATCCCCGATGGGATAGGCAGAGGTGAACTAGCACCCACGTTTCGCCAACTATGGCGAGCTTATTGCCATTTATCGGGCACAAAGTCGCAGGGCATTACTAGCCTTGGTGGTATAAGAGGAACGCTGCTGCCCATTCCTAATCACTGATTTTTCCTTAGTCGCCATGTACGACACCCACGAGAGAGATTTGTGGAGGTGACAATTGTATTAATAAAAGAACAATAATAATAAATACAAGGATATTCAAGTACGTTGGCGAAAACTGGCTTAAACCAGTTTCATCAAAATTGTTAAGTTAGAGCTTTGAAACCGATCCATCACAGTACTTTGTTTGACTTCGGCTCCATTGAAATATCTGCTAAAAATATGCCGATAACTTTTCTTAATATTGGAAGCTTGCCTATGTAATAGATGATTGATCGTGAAATATTTTATTAAGAAAATTTTGTTTGCTTTTTACGTCAAGGACCTTGAAGGGGACTGTTGAGCAGTGGCATTTTTAATGCATTTATCGATTTACCAACATTAAATAAATGAAATATCATCAGACATTCATACCTATCAACTAGCCCCATTTTAAACAACTAATGCTGCCTGTGTTTCGAATACTAGATGACGGATAAATATATTTAATGGATAAATACATATGAATATACAGCAAGACCGGAGAAGAAATGCCTGTGTTCATCACATAAACATCTGCCCCCACCGGGGATCGAACCCGGAACCTCTCGAGACGGCGACGCCTGGAGACCGGCAGACCACTCGACCATGGACGTCGTCAAATGTAATGGCAATACTACAAAAATTAAAAAAAATTTAATGAACAATGAATATAAATTTTATTAACAATTAGTGAGTAACATTTTGTTAGTGTTAGTGTTTAACTTCAGTGAGTTCTAAGTCCAGCAATGGGTGAACTTTGGTGATAATTATAATGCATCAGATAATGAAATGATTATAATTATAAATCATCAGGCTTTTATAAAATAGTTTTGCTCATCCATCCAGGGTCCAACCTTGGCGAAAGTTGCTTGGTTTTCAGTATCGTTCAAATGTTAATCAAAAGTTATCACTGAGCTCCTCCACACATTTAGAAATTATCATCTCCATGTCCAATAATTGTAAAATAGTTTCTCGTGACATGTCCTCGGTAAAGGCCATAGCATATGAGGTTTAGACAAGCTGCATTGTATGTGTGCTGAGTTTTATTAGGTGGTACCTATGAAATTAGTGTTTTGTATGGAGATTTTGGGGAATTCTGCATTTATATTATATATAATTCTGCATACTAACATTTTATCAGTTTTCTTCACAACGACAAATCCAGAGATAATAATATTTGGCATGTATCATTATACAATCTTTAGTTATATGTGTAATATCACACTTCATAAAAATTATTTATCGTTTTTAAGTGAATGCAAATAAAAATGATGTAGTCGGGAGGCACTTAAAAAGAGTTGTCTCCGTGTCCAATTTTAACACAATTAAACTTACAACAAATTATCAAAACAAATCAAAAGAGCTCAAAAATAAAGTCTATTTTTAGACGAAGTAATTATTTTTTAGGAATACTCTGAATCTTAATAGTTACAGACAAAATAGTAAGACAGAATAAAAACATTTTTACTCCTACTTTATTATTATAAGCGTATATAATTTGTCCTTCATATTTCTGGGAGGCGTTATTAAAATTATTTACATTCACCCGCATAGCACCCATTCCCATGGGAATATCGGAATAAAAGGATATTTCCTATATTAAGCTCTAGACTATCTGTGTACTAAATTTCGGTTAAATTGGTTCAGTAGTTTTGACGTGAAAGCGAGACAGATATACAGACAGAGTTAGATCAGAGTGAGATTAGTATGGATAATTAACGTTATGTTTTATTGGCTATTGTTCTCAGACTATCAATGTCCCACTGCTGGGCACATGCTTTCCTCAAGGAGAAACACATGAAGAGTATGGGCCGTAACACCACGTTAGCCCAATGAGGGTTGGTATGTAGAACCGATTGCAATACCGACCGGGACCAACGGCTTAACGTGCCTTCCGAAGCATGGAGGAGTTCGAGACTATGTCATATAATTCCAGACGAAATATGTCTATGTGACGACACCTCACCACAAACTTTTCATCACTTGTACTCTACCTGCTCACGATTTTCCTAAGCTCGCCACACTCATTATTCAATATGCAGTGCCAATGAAACAGATCCGCATAATTTATCTTAAATAATTCTTAAAACCGAAAGCAGTAAATTATTCGTAATTTTTATTAAAACAATAGTTAACAACCTCAAACAATAAACAGTAAACTATAAATAACTAACATAAAGCGAAATAACAATAAACATACATTAATTAATTTGATTTCAATTGTAAAAGACTAATATTATCAATAACAATATAAAAAAATCATAATAAATAATCACGCTAATATGGGCGTCAGCCAATAGCGCCCAACTCTTGATAGCTTCTAAAAAAAGCTGCCTCTTAAAAAAAAGCAGCTTTGTTTTCGATATCGAAAGGCGTACTAACCACAATGCCACCAGAGCTGAGAAGCTTCTCAGCTTCATTTACTGGCAAAATTATTGATCTATTGTAATTAATACCCGAGTAATTATACACTGAATCTTCATGCTATAATATAAAGCCTCGTTTACGACTCCTGAAATTCGTAAACCTTTTGCAGTTTAGAGTTTCCAAACATCTTCCAAGATTTAAATTTATGCTCAAAATTGTGGTTAGAACACTTAAACTTAAAACTTGATGTGTTAAGAGATGTTAACACCGCTCTTTATGGCAATAATTATGTTGAAATCCATCATTTATGCAAGGGTGGTAAACAAACGGTTATAGTTGTTGCATTTTATGATGAGAGTGTGGTAGCGGCTCTACTAAAGAATACTACCAACTCATCTCTTCCCTTGGGTGTCGTAAAAGGCGACCAATGTACTTGAACTGCACAACTATCCAATAGCTTATAGCGGCGACGGACTCCCCACCTGTCACGCTGAGTGCAGTCAATGCTTGGTGAAGGGCGGAGTTACCAATGGACTGCTTTTGCGGTGCTTTTGCCTTGTTTCTGACTAACCCTTAAGGGATAATAGTCGTGATTTTATGTATGTGTGTAATTTATGATGTCGAGTAGCTTCACTCTCAACGCCTTTAGATAAAGTCTAAAGTTGAATGATTTAGTCGCCCTCGTGAATTGCAATATCTATACCGTAATATTGTAACGAGGCGTTATATCAGTATAAGCGACTCTTTGCTGTTATTGCGGTCTTCTCTGGCTAATTTCTCTTTGTTTCTTTTTTTTTAGTCCCGTGTTGGTCCGGGACACACAAAGAATGTACCAACTGCTTTTCTTGCCTAGCATGTCGTAAAAGGCGACTAAGGGCGTATTGGGTTCTGGGTCTGTGATTGTGTAGGCGATAAGCTAGCCACTTGTCACTACTCTTTCACGATTTTTCAGCTGACCAAACCCAATTTTCGTATGGTGGTTTCAAATGTGGTCTTAAGGAACACAGTGCTGCTTGGACTCTGCCTATCCCTTCGGGGATTGCAGGCGTGATTGTTGTTCTTTTTTTAAACTAACCATCTGTCTCATTTTTCATTGTTTGCAATTTCATTCGCATCAGAGTTAGCGTCTAGAGCGGTCGACGCCTAAATAAATTATATTAATAGATAACTATCTGGATAAAATTGTAAATAATATATACTAAAAGCTCAGTAATATACTACACAAGTATAAGTTATAAGAACAGCATTTTAGAAAGAACCTAAATAATTTTAAGTTTTATGTTCAGAGATTTGTGACATTAACTTTTTTATAAATTGTTCCAGTTGTGCCTTAAAAAAGCAATAAGTGGCATCATCCTGGGTTTATTTACAGTCGCATCCCCATCACAATCTATAGCTCTAAGCATCTTATGTTGTTATGAGTGTCACTATGTGTATCTTTGACAAGTATAATTATAATATTGTAGCTCCTTATCAGGCACCTTTTCAATTTAGGTATCACCGACAGCCCCCTATGCAGAGCATGCATGGGGGCAGAAGAAACAGCCGCCCACCTGCTGTTGGAATGCACTGGGGTAGCTAACTACCGGGTAAAGTACCTGGGAAACCCGAGTAACCTCCGCGAGGCTGTCCTCAACGTTCCCGGCGGAGCTGGGCTGGCTGGAGTAGCCAGCCTTCACCCTCAGACGCAAAATAGGCGCTAAGTTGTCGAGTTGCGGAAACCGCCAGCACGAAGAAGAAGAAAATTGTAGCTCCTTCGCCGGCTTATTATTATATCTCCTACATACCATGCCGGAATGAGGAGCTCGGAGCGGTGGCGGAGTGGTTTTTGGCTTTCGATATCGAAAACAAAGCTACCTTCGCCATGATCAGGCTATTGATGGGTGGCCAAATCATTGTGATCTCGAGTTCCTCCGTGCTTGGAAGGCACGCTATGCCGTTGGTCCCGGTCACTATTGGAACCGTTTCTACCCACCAATCCGTTTTGGGCCAGCTTGGTGGTGTTCAGGTCCATACTCCTCATGTGTATTTCCATGTGGGATGGCCTGTGCGTAGCAGTGAAAAGTACGTAGACTGGTGACGTAACACACAAAGCCGGCCTTGCCCCATACTTCTTACCATTATGACTTTTTTTCACATATGACAGGTTAGCTCTTGGCCGTCATCTCACCTGATGGTAAGTGACTATAAGGTAGAAGGTGGAACTGAGCCTCAGTTGTATTCCTAAATAACTAAGGAACTGGCTATCTTACCTCTGACAAGCGGTGAATGCCAATAAGTAAAAGTAAAATCCACTGCCGTGTGGTAATTTTGACACAAAAAACCGTTTATTCACAATGGCAAAGTTGACTCCACCTGTAGAATATGCGATGAAACTATTTTTCTTATGTAGGTACCTATTACTTTATAGGAAGAACTGCATATCCAGTAGGATATAGGCCGACTAATGGAACAATAGTGTTTGTAATATAAAAACAATCTACTTAAAATATCACCGATTTCCTATTGATAGTAATCTTGGAAATTGAATACAGGGAAAGACACTTCGTATCAGAAATCAGCGTTCGGAATAAACGTCTCTTAGAACGTACAAAATTCCTTTCTCCAACCAAGATATTTCCGCAGCTCATATACTAGCATACCTGTATTGCGTCTGGCAACATTCCAAACCGTATGAACAAAAAATATACGAGATACCGGCAGACTTTGGCCAAGAATGAGATGTTCTGAATTAAGACGTTCGCTACATTACTCAAGAAGAAAAACCTTGAATTTTTAGAGAGTATGACATACATATATATTTTTATTTCTTTTTATTTTAGCACCTTTCGACTTTTAATAGTGTGGGTTATATTTAAGGCACAAAGTCAAAAGTTCACCAGTAAAATTCTAATCCTCTTATCTGTCGGACGTCATTTTTGGTCATCATCATCATCAACAACCTCTGCTCGTCCACTGCTGGACATAGGTGTCCCCTAATGCACGCCATCGCTCTCAATCTTCGGCCGTTCTCATCCAGCCCACTCCAGCCAACCTACGAATATCGTCATCCCATCTTGTAACAGGGCGTCCCACACTGCGTTTGCCGAGTCTCCACTCAAGAACTTTACGACTCCGACGGTCGTCAGTTCTACGGCTAATATGACCAGCCCACTGCCACTTCAGTTTGCTAATACGGTAGGCTATGTCGGTGACTCCAGTTCTCTGTCGGATCACATCATTCCTAAGACGGTCCTTCAGAGTTACTCCGAGCATCGCCCTTTCCATAGCTCGCTGAGCGACTTTAAACTGGTAGACTAGTCGAGCCGTGAGTGTCCACGTCTGGGCACCGTAGGTCATAACTTGACATGACATTTTTGGTATTTGGAAGGAATTATTATGATTGAATGAATTTTTCCAATGCTAACACACACAGACACACACACCACAGTGTATAGAAGAGATAAAAGTGATACTGTCATTTAAAATCATCGAAAATAATAAAATGAAGTGACATTGCCAGCCCGCCTCTCAAAGTACATGTATTTCTGTCGGTATCTGTATCGGTACAGGTACAGTTGATTGTAAATATCGCTTGCGCATTTGAGAGCATTTTGCCCGATTCATGGCAAGGCTCGCCACCTGTTAGATGGGGGCTTCGACATATCAGGCGAAATGAGGCTGTCTATCTCCTACATGTACCCCTCCGTGATAGCGTGATGAGTGTGCAGACTTGACGTCTTTACATTATAGTATAAAGGACGCAGTTTATATTATTTCCATTTTAATGAAAGCAACCCAAGTGTCACCTCTATAAACTTTAACATTTCTAGCAGACTTTAAAACATAATAGCCATCGAGGTTCGAAACAATTTAAATGATCTTTGAATGACTTAAGACATGCTTAATAAAACAAAAGGCCTCATCTAAGAGCCAGTTTTTTATCCGTAGTTACGTTGACCAAATGGTCGAAGTATTGACTAATGGTGTAAACGTATGATACTAAAATAAGCCAGGTCAACATGACCAATAGTACAATTTTCAGACAAATTATACACTACACTACTACGAAATTTGTTACATAATATACACTACATGATGCTGCTATAAGTAAAATGGCAGCTAGCGACACAGCTGTTGCTTCGCAAATGTCATTATTTTCATCGCAAGTTTAACTTGACGTCACAAATTTTGGTGTTTGCATTGACGCCATTGAGGAGCTCGGTGGCGTAGTGGTTAGGACGCTTTGGCTTTCGATCAAAAACAAAGCTACCTTGGCCATGGCCAGGCCGTGGATGGGTGACCAAACTTTGTGATCTCGAGCTCCTCTGTGCGTCGGGAGATACGTTAAGCTGTTGGTCCGTACCCACCAACCCGCATCGGGTCAGTGTGGTGGTGTTACGGCTCATACTCCTCATGTGTTTCTTCATGAGGAAGGCCTGTGCCCAGCAGTGGGACGTATATAGGCTGAGGACATTAGTCCAAACTCTATAACTATTTTGCTATAATCACAGACGCTTTTGGGCAAGATTTTAACTATCTGGTAACCTAAATACGGATAAAAAAACTGGTCCTAAATGGAATACCGAAGAAATTGTACAACCGTCTTGGGCTCTAATGAAACATTTCAATATTAAAGGAACTCCATTAAGTACAAAATGGAATCTTATCGAGCCAATATAGAAAGCTAATTAAATCTATTCTTCCATCTGCGTTATTCAGTATGCTAATCGTAAATTACTGCGTAAAATCGATTCTGATTTCGGAACAAATCTGATACATTTGCATTCGGAATCGGTTACTTGAAGAAATGCGTTATCATATTTGTTTTATGTGTAAGTATTTTTTTAATACGTTGAATAGCCTATTTATTGACGAAAGCTATAGGCTAGTTTAGGCTACATACCATTACACTATCTCAAAGTAACTACTCTACGCGGACGTAGTCGCGAGCAAAAGGTAATATGTAGGTTTTTAATTAGACTTAAAATCACGATCACTTTTCAGGTATCTTTCTTACCAATAATGTGCGATGTATACAAGCACCACCAAAGACAACAGTTCCAGCTAAGCCGCTAACAATACCTTCAAGAGCAAGCGGTGCGGTGGAGATCTCAAACAGGGCTAGAGCGTTGAGGCAAGACTACGAAGAAGAAAAAGCAGAGTAAGAACATTGGTATAAAATTGTAACGAGGCGCTATAGCTATATTAGCGCCTCGTTGCTGTCATTGCGCTCTTCTCTGGCCATTTTTCTCTTGGTTTCCGTTTTTAAATTTACTGTCTGTCTCTTTTTATTTGTTTTGTTCTCGAAATTCATTCTTACCAAAGTCACCGTATAGAGCGGTTGACTTAACGATAACAATTATTTTAATGTATTTATAATGTGCTGATCAATTTTATAGTTTAGGATAAGCTTATCCTAAAATGTTACAAAAACCCACAAGATTCATTACCAGTTCCTGCTATATTACAAAGTCTATAAGTTTCTTTAAGGCACTATTGTAAGGAACCCTATCTTTTATAATATATTTTAGTGTTAAATGTGTAATTTTTTTGTGTCATCACTGAAATTTAATTATTTTTTTATAAAATTGTTTCAGTTGTGCCTTAATATATTTCTTCTTAGGAGAAAAAAAAACTAAGTTGTAAAAAAAACAATATTTTCTGTTTATTTTTCTCGAAACTGGTAAATATACATTACATGTAAAATTTATATAAGAAAATATTACATTAAATTCGATACACAATTTTGTTTACAAGTGTACGTACAGGTGTTTCATTCAATAATGCAGCGCGACAGCTGCAACAAATAATTGCGTTATTGTATTTTCTTACATAATGTTTCATTACGATTTTGATTGTTATTATACCGATTATTATAACATTTAAAATGTCCTGTAAAATTTTGCCGAATGATTTCAATTTCACCCGGTAGATGGCGTTGCCTATGTTTTATATCGCGCTATCGAAGACTACATTACAATAATATTAGGTCCTTACCTATGATTGGTGTTTTGTATGGAGATTTTGGGGATGTCTGCATTTTCCATACTAACATTTTTTTAGTTTTCTTTACAACGACAAATCCAAAGATAATAATATTTGGCGTGTATCATAAGACAACCTTAAGCAATATGTGTGATATCAAACTTCATAAAAATTATTTATCGTTTTTAAGTGAATGCAAATCAAATGATGTATTCGGGAGGCATTTAAAAAGAGTTGTCTCCGTGTCCAATTTTAACACAATTAAACTAAAAACAATTTATCAAAATAAATCAAAAGAGCTCAAAAATATGGTCTATTTTAAGAGGAGGTAATTATTTTTTAAGAATACTCTGAAACTTGATAGATACAGACAAAATACTAAGAGAGAGAAAAAACACCAATTTCATAGGTAAGGACCCAATATTAGTATCTAGCTAAAGTTAAAGTTCTATTCATCAGTTCATCAGATCATCAGCTCTTACTATCAAATTACACAGTTCCAGTCTATATAGTGTTTTAATCTAAAACCTATACTGAAAAAGTAGTTCAACTGACCCTTCGGTCCTATACAGGTGAGTGTTGACTTGTCGCGTGATCGGAGAGAGTGGAAGAAGAAGACTTGTTGCGTTGACACAAGAAAATTGGGGACTGGGCAGGATGAAGTAGACCCGACAGGTTTAAGGGATGCTATGGAACTATTCGAAACATCGGAAGAATCTTTTTATTTCTACATTAGTCTGAAAATTGATAGGCGCACAAGGTTCCCAAGGTGTACACATATGTTACCAAGGTGTACACATAAACACACATATGTGTGTTTATGTGCATATATATGTACATATGTTACCAAGGTGTACACATAAACACACATATGTGTACACCTTGGGAACCTTGTGCGCCTATCAATTTTCCAGTTCCCAAGGTGTACACATATGTTACCAAGGTGTACACATATGTGTACACCTTGGGAACGTCATAGATACCTTCGGTAATACCCCAAACCCACAAAAGTGCTTGAATGGATATTATCGGGAAATTTTGCCCCTACTGTTGAAAGGCTTAAGACTATGGTAAACTGCTTACACATGCCGCATAAAAAAGGATACATACTTTTCCATTTTAAATTATCTACCATTCTCCCGAGAAAACCTAGAATAATAGAATAGACTTTTAATGTGCATAAACAATTCTAGTTGCTTCTATAACTCAGGAAAAGACTTGAAACAATTTAATTGCCCCGTCCTTACCTCCTTTGAATAAAGAACAAAGTAAACACTAAGCAAAATTATAATATAACAACTTGAGTTGAGCATTGTTTTTGTAAATTAACTTAGTCAGGTATCAAAGAAAATGGTAAGGAGTCTATATTCGGTTGTGTGGGTGCGCAGAAAGATCAGTTATAATAATATTATTCACACTCTTTATTGCATACCAAAACAACATACAAAGTTGGTAATGTTCAGTTGTAGTTCAATCTACAAACTACTGAATGCTTCCAAATTCGCACCCGGCGCCGCCCAGGTGGAAAACTGTTACAATAGCCTCCACCTTGGGTCAAAATAACCCTTGTCTAGATAATTGCTTTTTTTGGAAACAAACATAAATATTTCGTTAAATCCTCAGTTTTATGAAGGAAATATTACTGTTCTATTTAGTTTATTTCTTGTTTTTTGAAAATAGGACAAACGTGTACAAAAAAATAGCGCTTCTTCCAAAAAATAGCCTTTTCAGCATTTTCTACATTATTGCTGTCATCGGAACCAACCCCTCTGCATACAAACATACATACAATCACGCCTATATCTTCTTTTATCTCGCGATCCATACAAAGAATAATCAAAAAATAGTCAAACTTAAATGGCACGAAATTGTTACATTGCTTCCTTGGGTCAAAATTACCTTTTTGACTTCACAGACTTCTGTCTGCCGCATTTCCGTTACCTATTTGCGTACAATAACTGTAATGCACTCGAAAAATAAAAAATGGAAATATTCTCTCCAGCTATAATAAAAAAACCAATTGTTAGCGAAACTCATTAAAAAATACACACATTTAAAAAAAGTCGGGTCATTACGACCCAACGTGGACGGCGTCGGGTTAACAGAGGTCTTAAACATTCATATAAATACAAAATAGAATTAAAAAATATTATACGTATATAAAAAATAAATATTATATAGTTACTATTAATAGAGGAGCTCGTTGGTGATGTAGTGGTTTGTACGCTTTGGCTTTCGAAATTGAAAACAAAGCTACCTTCGCCGTGGTCCAGACATTGGATGGGTGTCCATAACATTTTAAATTCGAGTTCCTCTGTGCTTCGGAAGGCACGTTGAGCTGTTGGTCCCGATCGCTATTGCATCCGTTTCTACCCATCAATTCGCATTGGATCAGCGTGTGGTTACGGCCTATGCTCCTCACGAGTCCTCCATATAGGAAGGCCTGTACCTAGAACAGTGAGCCGTAGTACTTAGTGCTTTTTTTAATTTCACGTATTTTGCAGGGATGAAGTTGCTGTGGAGACTACGGAGGCACCGAAATCTTTAAGCCCAGGGTCTTGTACGTGCTCGAAGATATACGACCCAGTATGCGCTTCCAACACAAAGTCTTATTTTAACCAGTGTCTAATGGAGTGTGACGGTTCAGGTAACCTTACGGTTGTTCATCAAGGGAAGTGCATACCTTTCTAGAAACACTTTAAGAAGAATATCAATTAAATATCAATTTCTTGGATTTTTCAATAAATTTTAAGAAAAAGTTTATTAATTTGATTATAAACGCGAAACTTGAGCATCCGACTCATTTCATTAAAAGTTGTTAGCAATTCAAAAACGACAAAAATGAAAACTTCACTTAAAACGGCATAGTCGCCAGAGCTTTGCCGTCGTAAATGAAGATGGAACTCTGAGTGCCTTAATACAGTTATCGTGCTGTGTCAGGGCATTAAGCAGTTGGAATAGTTTTTAAAGTCACTGGAACTGGAAAGTTTTGAGTTAATGAGGCTGAAAGAAACTTCTGTTCCCCTATCTGAACCATCAGAAAACAAAGAAGTCACGGAATTTTTTTGCTGTCCCTTTTTTTTACTACGGCAAAATAAAACGAGATGGAACATGACTTTCCGAATAGAATCCGCGAACTGACAGGGACAATAACGGAATTGGATTTGAGTTGAAGACGAAGTCTAATGGTGCACTGCGTATATTTTATTAATTAAATGGTAATTACTGAGTTAAACGTTGAAACAAGTTTGGGGTTGTTCAATAAATTTGAAGGCGTATAATGTGGTTTGGGCGGGGAATTTGTAAAACACAATTGCATTCTTCATCAGCCTATATACGTCTTACTGCTGGGACAGGTCTAGCTCGTGGAGAAACACATGAGGAGCACGAGCAGTAACACCACCACGCTGGCACATTGTCGTTTGGTGGGTAGAAACGGTCACAAATGCGACCGGGACCAACGGCTTAACGTGCCTTCCGAAGTACGGAGGAGCTCGAGATCACACAGTCTTGATCACCCTTCCATGACCTGACCATGGCGAAAGTAGCTTTGTTTTCGATCGAAGCCAAAGCGCACTGACCACTACACCACAGAGCTCCTCGTATAACACAATTGCGAGCTGGAACAAATCACGTAGCATAATTTCTTGGCAGCGCCAGTCACTGAAAAGATGAGATGTTGCTTGGCGTGGACATGTAATGAAGAGAGATAACTAGAAGACTAGTATAACCCCCCTTCTGTTGCTAGGACTCCATATACATTTTCATCGTAAAAAATTTTCCCACTTTGAGTTGCGTTAAAAACGTCAATTTCTATGAGAATTGTTACTTCAACTAGATTCCCTAGGGCCGCTTTTCACGTTTTCCATACATTAACATTCTTGACATATCTTAACGCAACTCAAAATGAGAACCATCAAGACAAGCTTCTGAACTTATAATTTTATTAATGATACTGTTGAGGAGTGAACTGAGTTTATGTTTCTTAATAAAAGCACAACAAATAATAATAACGATATTTACTTATAATTATCACACTGACACACACTAACGATTGACAATAATAACAAAAAACAAGACAAAGCTATCAAAATACAAAATAGTGTCAAAAGGTAAAATAGTATCAAAAAGGTTAAAAACAAGTATAAAAGAAGGTTGTTGCCTATCTTGTCTAACATGTTTAATAAGCTACCCTATAACACATAAGATATCTAGTCATTCTTTACACATGCACTGTTAAAGAAGAAGATCCAAGAAGAAGTGCGACACAGATTCAACCATTTGCACAAAATGGCCGCCACAGTTGAAGGGGTAAGGATGTTTATTTAGAACCATTTTCTCAGATGAAAATTCATTAAGATCGACAAATCATTTACAGACCAATGAATAGATTCAGCCGAAGATCTAAGTGATGCAACTTCATAAAAAACTTTATAATAATGTATTGACAAGTACTGATAGCACAAGCTGTTGTCAATTTATAATTTAGCGCGTCACTTTTTAAATATTTAATATATTGAAATAAATGGACGTTCAAAGTTCTCAAATGCCACACAACTTCACTCCGCTAATCACTTTACCCATCTTACTGCCTCTCAATAAATCAATACGTCTTCAGTCTTAATACGTCCCACTGATGGGCCTTTGGAAACAAATACATGAGGAGTATGGGTTGGTGGGTAGAAACGGTTGCAATAGCGACCGGGACCAACAGCTTAACTTGCCTTCCAAAGCGCGGAAGAGTTCGAGGTCACAAAGTTTTGGTCACCCATCCACGGCCTGAACATGGCGAAGGTAGCTTAGTTTCCGATATCGAAAGCCAAAACGTACTAACTACTACGCCAATACATTGATGGTTATTTATAAAATTCATCACTTCAAGAATTCGTCATTATCAGCTCGGAAACTGAACAAAGGTCACAAAGACTTCTACAGCGATTGGTCTTGTGTTGCAAACATCCAGCGCTACTCGCGACTTTTACCAGATCTTCGATACACCTTGTGGGATGCCTACTCAAGCTGCGCCTTTCGGTTATTGATCATCACCCGAGAACCTGCGTCCCAAAGCCAGTTCTATGTTTTTAGCAGTAACTATAAAAGCAGTTAGGTAACCTATTTAACCTTTTGTAATTTCCAACAAATCAATAATCAGTTTATCGCCATTTTTATCTGTCTGATCATTGTCATTTCCATATCCTGATATTCCCAATAATAAAGTCACAATATAAATCGGATTCAATATTATTCCAAGATATGAACTTTTCTGCTAACGCTCCGTGCTCGTCGATGTAACAACCGATTTCCGTTTTGGTTATTGGCGTCGTCTCCCATTCCAGGTGGGGTGAGGTAAGTAGTCGTTTGATTTGCAAAACGGAATAAATTTATTGCTGCCTACGACAAAAACCCGGTTAGGCTGTATTGAACCACCGTCAGTTCCGTATCCGATATATTATAATCTGATTCCATAGGAATTTGCATAAAAACATGTGGCAGTTCTTTTTTGTATAAACATATAGAATGTACTCGTAACAATCATATTTTTTTTAGATTTCTGTAGCATTTTTTCTACCCTTCTTTTAAGATTACACATGATCACACCCAGAAAATAATGTCGAGTATCTATCGTTCGAGGAAAACTGTTTCTTGTAAAACGCTAAGCCATTACTATGGAATCACAAATATACATACAAAGGTCGCTATGAAACGCTATGTCGTATCTGGTAACTCTAAGGCTATCAAACGTAAATTTTCAAGATAGTGTCTGTAACCAAGGTGTTTCTGAGAGTTCATTTTGAAGTAGATGGAAGTGCAGTTTAATTTTAATAAATCTTCACCTATCACCAATGACAACACGTTCGCCCCTGTTAAAAAAAAATCTAGACATTTCGTGGCGAAATACGGGCGAGAATTCCACTGCCATAGTAAAGAGTTTTTAATTTATTGTGAAACATAAATGCAGCCAAGAACATTCCATTAGGCGTAAACTGCAGTGAGTTAAGGAGATGGGACTACATCTCTCATAAGACGATCGACTTCGATGATTATCGAAAGGAGTTCATCGGTTTTACTATTTCCTAAAGAATTTTATTATTAAGGTAATCGTATCTGGGTAGAAACACTGTTGCATAAAACTAAGTTTTTTAAGGTAAACGCACATATTACGATAGTCAAGAATATGCACGAGGTAAGTAATATTATTGTAGTTTTATGCAATAATAGTCACGTTTTACTTCCAAACACCTTTTATGACACGGTCACTAATCGATCTTCTATAAAAGTTTAACTTTGTAAGTTAACATTCCTGTAATTGCATATAACCACAATAATATTACTTACATCGTTGGGCAGATTTTTGACTATCGCGGTTTAAGGTAAACGCACATGCGTTTACCTTAAAAAACTGTAGTTTTATGCAACAGTGTTTCTACCCACCAGCCTGCGTTGGGCCAGCGTGGTGATGTTACGTCCCATACTCCTCAAATGTGTCTCCATGAGGAAGGTCTGTGCCCAGCTGCCAGCAGTGGGACGTTTATAGGCTGAGGGCAATAATTACAGAATTTTTAAGTATACTATTCCTACTTCAGTTTCATGTCGATTTCTTCATTGTGTCAATAACTTTGTGTGATTTCCGTCTAAGTAGTCTAAGTAATTTATTTTACCAGTTTCCTTCAGTTATTTCATCAACATTTGGTTAAGCTTTGTACAAATTCCGAATACACTGTATTCCCTTGGCTCTAGTAACATTTCTATGTGTCAAAGAATATCACACAAAACATGAAAAGAAAAATGTTACAAGAAAAATTGACCACTCTCAGTAGTTTTCATCCTACTTCTAACGTTCATGTTAGCGAGGTCACCTAAAGATGGGTCGCATTTTTCTCTAGAGAATTTCTTATCTCTTGCGTTTTATGGATAAAACAAGACAATGTTGAAGTTCCGTTCGTATTTTGCACTGTTCTTTGTACTTTTCTTAGAAAGCGGGTTTTAAAGGGCATTGCGGTTTGGTCGCTTGAATTTTAGGCTCTTGAACTGCGGTAGTTCCTTCACATTCGAATGACCCTTCATAATTAGAAGGATGTGTTTCTGGTGGAGTGAAAATTTGTTAGATCTCCACGTGGTATGGAAGTAGGCAGGCTTGTTTGTCATCTAAATAACTTATAGAAAAATTAAATATTTTAAATTTATTAAGTATTTTAAAATATTTTTGGTTCAAATGTTGACGACGAGCACAGAAATAAATCTTGATTTATTTCTGTGACAACGAGGCTACTTTCACTGTAATTATTATTCTTATAACCTGAAGTTTCTCCACGAAATGCCTGAGTTTTTAGTCCTAGTTACTTCGCAATCTAGACTCAGATATACAGACATGTTTATGCATACATAAATTGATATCAGACAATAATTGGTTCGTGTTTTAACTTCTTAGCACCTTCTCGAATATCATAAATTGACACAAATTTATTTTGACTTTTGACCCTTGTATTTTGAATCTTCAAGACATTGATATTAAGTCCAAAGTGACCCGCTTTACCAAGACCTGATATTGATAAAGGCAACAATTTCGCAGAACCAAATTGAACTTGTTGAAACCGAAATTTTGCATTACTATCAATATCCCTAATTGAATTGTTAATGAATTCATGCCAACTGAGAGAAATTCTGATGTATTTTGTAGGAGTTTGAATAATTCCTAGCACTTCCAGTATTATTAAATTTAATAGCGAATGATGCTTTTGTATAATTTAAATGTCGCCAGTCTTCTGAGAAATAATTTTATTATTAATATAAATGAGTTTGCAGTATCTGTTGACCGTCTCTTAGATAAACAATCATGAGTTGAAATTAAAGAATCAATAGGGGTTTGTTTTTAGATGCCGAAGACAGAAATGTGAATTAAGGGAGACCTATGTCCAAATAAAAAAATACAACATGTTTAACTTCAGGCAAGGCGAAAGGGTTGAAACTGAAAAAACAAAAATGATTTAACGCACATAATTATCTACAACTCGTTTAAGTGTTATCGCTTGTCACATTAGCAGCTATTCCAACCGGGATTATTACCTAAAACCAAACACAGTGGTGTCGCTTGTGTTTTGTTTTGTAACTGGAGTGATTAACTTTGGGATGGTCTCTTGACCTATATTCTCTGTTACATGGTTACATTTGAAGGGGTTTTGACGTGAGTCAGAAGAGATTTGATTGTCGTAACCTATTAAACAGTCCGGTTTGAATTTCTATGATGGACCATGTTAGTAAATGTTTGTGCTACACATAATAATTATTTTCAGTGTTTTATATTATAAAACACGTTCTAATTAATTACTTTAATCAGTTATTAAGAAGCGCCAGATTCCAGTATATTAATGAATGAATAGTTAAAAATATGACACTTTCGTCACTTTATGTCCCTATCTTTTGGCACATAGTGATATCTTACATGATGAGAAAAAGAGGAACACGAGACCAATGCAAATTGGTGGGTTGCAACCGCGACCGGGACCATTGGCATAAGGTTGATTTTGCAACCCGATTCTACGGACCTATTCGTCGTGTTTCTTCAGGAAGGCTTCTAGCGAAAGTTTAGAAAATATTGAATGGCGATACTTCATCCTTAGTTAAAGTTCATTAATTAAGAATCGATAGTGATTTACCTACTTAAATGCGCTATCATATCTACAAGTTGCACTAGGTAAACAACATGGACGCACACACATTTCAATGAATCGGCTGTAGTCACGGAATGTTAGCCATGTAAAAACTAATAAGGTCCGATTATTTCAATTATATTTGATTTATTACATATTCTGTTTACGTCAATTTCAGTTAGTCAAACCCATAATTAAAATAGTAACTGCATTATTATCAGCAAATTTCATTATTTGATATTATAGTCATGTCAATAAAATACAAAATACACAGGAGCAGTCTCAGTACGCTGCCTTGTGGCACACCACATTGAGATGTATGTTTTGTTGATATATATAGATAATTTTTCGTTGATATAAAGTAATTTTATTTGTTTGAGTTTTGACTCTATTTCTGAGGGCTCCCACATTAACCTGAGCATTGTCCGGGATAAAACTGGGTACTAAATAGTATTAACCTTGAGCTTAATATAAACAGCGCATTCAGCATAATCATGAGAAAAGTAATTATAATTTCAAAATGTCATGTAATAAGTAAGTTACATGTAATTGTCAAGTTGAATTGCTTTTATTATAGGTCTAAGAGTATGTTTTTGTTACTGGCTTATTTTAAGTGGTTAATCACTAGTAAAGAATGTATTGTACTGAATTTTATTATTTCTTTATAAACAAGTTCAGTAACATTGTTATGAAACAGAACAAACAAAAAAAAAGACGTGTGGCACTCGGGGACTGCCGCGGTAAAGCTATTGCATAGCATTTTTTTTTTTTTTTACATTCACACCTATCAACTAGCCCCATTTTAAGCAACTAATGCTGCTTGTGTTACGGACACTAGATGACGGATAAATATATTTAATAGATAAATACATATAAATATTCTGAATATATATAAACATCCAAGACTGGAGAACAAATGCCTGAAAATTCATCACCCAAACATTTGCCCCCACCGGGGATCGAACCCAGAACCTCTCGAGATGGCGACGCCTTGATACCGGCGTACAGACCACTCGGCCACGGAGGTCGTCGATTTTGTATCAATTTATGCAATTATAATTTTATTTATTTATTTTATTCATGCAGTATTCCTTTTTTTTTGATATTAATTTAAGTTACACTTTTTGAGCGTGGTGACCGATAAGAAAACAAATTATATAAACTGTTGGTAGTTTGCATATACATTATTTCGTTCGGTTCACTTCTAAGTAAATTAAATCATAAAATAATTATCTAAAATAAATGTTAATAAACTAATTAATAAAATAACAAAACTCATAATAAACAGTGTGTAATAGTTAGCTTATAAATAAAACCAAAGTGGCGTCTTTGTTAAAATTAGTTCTTTGTTGTATCACTAGATGGCGCCACCTATCCTTTAAAACGCACTGTTGTTTACTCTCATAGACTTATATGGTCAAACCGATGTTAATTAAAATTTTTATTCGCCTTGGACACGGTGTTTCATTTTGGTAACCACCTTGGGTTTTAACATGCACGGCCTTCAAGCCACACCTCCTTGCGCATCGGAGTGGGGAGCGTGAGGTTTTTTCGTTACGGAATTTCTGGATTCGGTCCCCGCGCTCAAGGCCCGCGATAGAAGCTATGCAATAGCTTAAAAATTTTATTCAGTATTTGCTATTGTGAGGGAGTGGACTGTAAATATGTTAATAAGGAGCCAATATTGGGAAAAACTAGGGAATGAAAGAGACCGTGACAAGTTCAAGAGTTGTAATAATAATAACGTCAAAGGACACAATGTCAATAATAAAAAGGCATAAAAACATAAATAGTATCAAAGAGGTGTGCAGTCCTACACAGCTATACATACTTAAATAAAAAAAAAGACGTGTGGCACTCGGGGACTGCCGCGGTAAAGCTATTGCATAGCATTTTGTATCAACTTATGCAATTATAATTTTATTATTTATTTATTTTATTCATGCAGTATTTCTTTTTCTTTGATATTAATTCAAGTTACACTTTTTGAGCGTGGTGACCGATAAGAAAACAAAATTTTTCTATTATTAAACAAATAAAAATTTCTCGATTCGGTCCCCGCGCTCAAGGCCCGTGATAGAAGCTATGCAATAGCTTAAAAAGTTAATATTGTTTAAAATATTTTTTATTATTTTACAATACATGTGGGTTTTACTATCTTAACGCCGTGTCGAAGACTGCCGAACTGAAACGACGTTAGACGATGCACGGCCTTCAAGCCACACCTTGCGCATCGGAGTGGGGAGCGTGAGGATTTTTCGTTACGGAATTTCTGTATTCGGTCCCCGCGCTCAAGGCCCGCGATAGAAGCTATGCAATAGCTTAAAAATTACTTTTAATTCTTAAAAGACTGCAAATACCTAAGACTATCGCCTGACGTGCCAAGTCCTGAATTCCCCATGTTATGTGCGAATCGGTCGACTTGCATCGGTCACAATCGTTTGCCTTAGATTGTCATATTAAACTGTATAGCCCTTCAATATTTGACTCTCGATATTGTCTACACATTGTCTGTTGAATGCAAACCGATCACGGCGTATGCTATCAAAGACAAGATAATCGATTTACCCGTGAACATCTGGTAAAATTATATTTTACGGAAACGGTACGTTTATCACTGGTTTGAATTACAGTGTGGATAATTAACAATTTTCTATAGTTGCCGGTAACTATAACCAGTTGGTCAACTCAAAGTCTTTGCCTCCACTTTTTCTTCGTCGTCACGCGTCACGCTCTTATCTGAGCGGTCGTGGTCACACTGACACTGAGGCGTCCACGTTAGAGGCAGAGGCAGACGCAGACGCAGCACAGCAATAAAATATCAAAATAAACTGTTTGACCTCTGCAAAAGCTGGAAAATGATGTCCCATGTATGGGTCGATCGGCATAACGATTACGTTTTAAAATGGAGGCATAAATGATACATTTTCGTTGCAAAAATAATTTGTATTGGAATATTTAAGTTTTTATTAACATTACTAAACAGTTGCCCGCGACTTCTTCTGCGGTCATTTTTACTAACCGTCGGGAACCCTTTAATTTTTACGGAATAAAAAGTATCTATATAAGACGTTGACCAGGGATATAAGGTATCACCATGCAAAATTTCATTGAAATCGTTCCAGCCATTTCGGAGGTTAGCCCGTAAAACAGACGAACAGAGAGAGAAAGAAAAAAATTTAATAATATATGTTTTGGTATTTTCCCTCTTTAGATCCTCCTAACTTGATTTTAAGCATTTTTTTTGCTATGATACTAGATACTATTCCCTCACATATTTAACATTACTTATAAAGGTACAAATATTGACCCAAAATAATAAAAAAGTCCTAACTTTCAACTATCATTGGTTGTGCCGACTGACTTATGTACAGGTTTATTGGTTCATAGAGTTCGCGGCCATATAAAGGTGACAACTATAAAATCACTTTTATTTTGCTTGTAATGTAAATACTAATAGTTTATATATTTTCTACAGTTACTTTAGTATTTATATAATTCTAAAAGTAAAGTGGCATACTTCAAAGTTTCTTGAGGGCATGTTTTGCAATTTTCATGCCTGATATTTTCACTTAGTGCCAAAGAATAAGAAATCATGCAATTCACTGAGTCACTACTATTACTATCACTACTATTAACAATCGATTAAATCTTTAAATAACTTACGCAGCATGGTCTAAACAAATCAAATAACGTGGGTAGAAGTATTTATTTCCTAAGACCCATTTATGGGTCGGTGGGATCAAGTGGCTTAATCAATTGACCTATTCTTTATAAGAGGAAATACTAGATTAGTTTCAGATTCAAATACATTTTGCAATAATATTAACTTTTAAATAATAGACAAATCGATGTTCAGAAAACATCGTAAACACGGAAAAGGAAATTAAAAAAATATAATATATAAAGTTGACGATCAATAAAATACGCAGTCATTGTCGATAAAAACCTAAACCCATTTGATAAATTAGCTGACACAGCAGAGCTTTTGTAAACAGTACAAGGCTTTTAGTTAGATTAAAATTCAGGCTAGACCTTATTTGGACTATAGCCAAGTAGCTAAGAGCGGAACGAAAGTTTCAGATACATTAGCCTGCCCAATGCTGGGCTGGTCAGTTTTCTTCGACAGACCCGCTTGCTATATCAATATACTTTTATTTTCAGGCTTTGGGAAAGAAGATTACCTAGATACCGTGTTTTTAATACTTGATGATGCTAATACACTGCACCTTAAAAATTATTTGACGAATCCGGAATCCCATTTCTTAAGCTCCGTAATGGGTAATGTAATGGGAAGGAAAATAATAAAGCACGTAATTTTCTTTTAATTTGATTAAACTGTTCTATAATATCCAAATGCTATAATACAAACACAAATGAGAAGACAATTTTGCTTATAACTTAGATATAAGCACGAATTTCCAACAAATAAACAACCAACACAGTCAAAAGTTGAACACAGAAATTTCAAGAGTTACACAATAAAATAAAACGATTGTTTAAACCTCATCAAGTAATTAACTAAAATAAAGACCAAGAGAGGTTCTAAATGATGATAAGTAACACAATAGGTAGCTAATTGGAGTAATTAAATACATAATTCTGTGTAGGAAAACAAATTGCTACGAATACGGAGGCGTCATATTTCACAAGGAACTTAAAGAGATGTTTTAATTCAGCATCGCAATAATGTTTTACTTCTGCTATTTTGTTACTTGTGCTTCTCATAAGGTATGTTTTTGTAGACTACTATATTATTACTGTATCGTTTAAAATGCGTTTTGGATTTCGATATAAAAGTTAAGGTTTGGCTTAACAAACTACCTTCGCCATGGTCAGTCTTTGCATGGGAGACTAAAACATTGTAACATTTATTCCTTTGTACTTTAGAAACTACGTTGTCTATACTCACGGCCGTTTCCAGCCATTAATGCAATGGACATCCGCATGTTCCTTATGACTTTCGCCTCTCTCGAAGACAAGTTCCCGACAGTGGAATGTATGAATGTATATAGGCTGGTGACGAAGAAATTATGACAATAATGTATAGCATAATATACAATGTTGTCTATATAAATACAATCAATGTCAAAAAGGAACGAAATGTAACAAATCAACCATTAAAAGGGTTAGAAGCCAATACATCCGTTGTCCAAACTTCAAATATTGGCGACAACAACTCCCACGCGGTGTTTGCCAACATCGAACTGTGGAAAACAAAATCTATTACGCGGTTTGTTCACTTCCAATACACATTAAACTACTGCACCCTGAGGACCTTTGACTTTACCAGATGCGAACATGTGACGTGTTCTTGTGGTAAACCAGGAAGAGAAGTAACACAAATAGATAGTTGATACAGGGTAGTGTAAAAAGACTTGAGAAAGAAAGAAAATAAATAGAGAGAGAGAAGACCAATATTAAGAATGGTACAGAATAATAAATATTTGATGCCATTAAACCATTTATGGGGCGTGGATGGACCTAGAATGCGAGAAAGACTATAAAACATAACATAACATATTATCACTTCTCATTTCCCCGAAGGGGTAGGAAGAGGTGTTAGACACCCATATTACGCCAGATATGTTAGTTCCCCATGTAACAGGTGGCGAGCCTGTTGCCATGCAAAGGCCCCAATGTGAGGCAAGCGATATTCACAATGAACTGTGCATAAGTTTTATTCTAACTCAGTGGTACAGGCGGTGGGATCGAACCCGCGTTTCACTCGGCCTCTCAAACGAGTAGTGCCCCGTCCGTCCTAACTCGGCAACCGCCGAAGAGTAAAGAAGCGATGAATAAATATGTGAATTTGATGAGAAAAAGTGAAATGGATATTGGCCTGACGAGTGACAGATGTTTAGTCGTTTGCTTTACACTAAGAAGTATTTCAACAATTTTATTTCTATAAATATACTCTAGTGACTAATTACTATCAGATAAGATTCTACTCTGGTAACTTATATTCCTTATTAGGTTTCCCCTTAGATATACTGTACTGTACACTCTCAAAATGTTCAACAAAAGCTAAACTTTCACGCCAAAAAGGACAAATTGTTTCCTCTTTATCTGTCAAAACGTAATAAACTTTTTCGGGGGATCTGTTAATTTCCATTCGGCATTCTTTCCACATCGGAAATGTTACGAAAGCAAAACATTGTGGCGCGTCGTCCGTTGTTGCGTGGACAATTTTTGCACGGAACATTAACAAAAACAATTCCTATTTGGAATTAAATTTTCGGGACGAAAGGGATAAGAGCGGCTGCAGACTAGCGTTTGACGACGAATGAATTTCAATTGCCAAAATCGTTATATAGGTATTTTACAACAAACTTGTGAACGTATTTATGCCAAACGTTCGTAAGCTACCAGGAGGCCTTGTCTTGAGAAGAACGGGCAATAAATTTAGCAAGTTTATGCCTCCATTAACATTATTATTTACAAACTTCATTTGGCGGTTATTTGGTAAAGCGACTTTGTTATCGTTGCCATGGCAAATGCATTGCTCTGTTCCGGATTGACGAGTAAGACAGGGAGTGAATTACTAACACCCAGTTGCAGAAAAGAACTTTAAAATTTTATGTCGGCATTATCCCTAATGCTCCATTAAATTTATTTATTGAAGTGTCAAAAGAACACCTTAGCGTAGTTTTTACGTTGCAGAAAACGACATTAGCACCCTATCAATGCTAAAGAGACATTAGCTAGAACTATTTTGTGTTCCAATTTTAAATCTAATGAACTTTAAAGTTTTAATGTCTCATTACTAAATGTCGTCTTTAAAAAATCTTTGTGCAACTGAGCGTAAGTATTGTAACTTGACATCCCATGTTATTGGCAACGGATGCTGTGATCCCTGCAAACTGCAAATACATTAAATTAAAGGTTAGGGAATCATACTTTGCTCGTACATCCAGAGCATGGAATTCTCTACCGGCACACGTGTTAACTCCTTCCTACAGCATGGGTTCCTACAAAAGAGGCGTGAAAAGGCATCTTATTAGCCAGCAAGGTGGAGGTCGCTAGGCCTGCATCCTTTGGTGCTGCCCTAGCATCCTTCGCAAATGGACTTATCTACTGTTTACCATCAGGCGGTGTTGAGTAACTTGCTAAGCTGATTATAATAAAAAAAATTATCCATCAGGACATACTTCTCCTCTAATGAGCGTCATTTGATGGGGCTGGATACAAAAGTTTGCGGTCACATTCAGCCACATCCAGCAGCGTTTCTCTAACTATCATTCCATCTACCCGAAGGATGCCTACACTGTGTTTCCATAAGACGTAGTCTACATTCAAGAACACATTTTCTACCATGGCCAGTTGTAGTTTATCAACCTGTTGAATAATATTTATTAAGCCAGGTTCAAACTAAGTTCCTCACAGAAAAGAATGAAAAGAAAATAGTCTGATCTATCATGCAACAGGAAGACAACAAGGATAAAAAACTACGTGATAGAAGTTATACCATTAAAGACAACAGACAATAACTTCTCTCTTTATATTTATTGCAAATGGTTATGGATGCTAATATCTTTGCCATATGTTTCTGTACTACTCGCAGAAGTTCTATAAGAAACTTGGCAAGCATCGCGGTTGTTTCTCTCCTTATAAGATATTGATTATACCACCTGGAAACATTTCAAGTTTTTGTAAACATTTTAGTAGTGTAGTTTTCTTTTTCAGTCCAGTGAAATTATACTGACCTAATGAAAGAAGACTGGTCAAATGCAGGCCTTCAAGCATTTAAAAAAAATTATGACAGACAGAAACAACCAATAATTTACTATTGAATGGAGGCGGTTGTGTGATAAAAATTTTTATGTAATATTTTTAACGTAGACTGAATGGTACGATTTGTCACTGTCCAAGAAAATGAAATTAATAATCAAGGCTGATTTACGATTATTGATACTAAAAATCAAACATGTAAGCCAATAATTTTTCATTAAACTGATTTCGAGCAAAATGATACTTTAATGCACGTATGTAATAAGCTTTTTTTGCTGCAACAAAATGTACAGAATAGTTTTACCGTTCGCCGTGCGTTCAGTAGTTAAAAGTTAAAACATGGCAATTATACTTCGAATACGAAATGCGGCCACTAGAATTTACATGGAGACAGATTTATTTATGAGGAGCTCGGTGGCATATTGGCTAGTACGCTTTAGCTTTCGATTGAATACAAAGCTACCTTCGCCATGGTCAGGCCGTGGATGGGTGACCAAAACTTTGTGATCTTCAATGTACCACTCGACATGTCTTTCTCTTCTATTCTTCATCAATGTAATTTCAGATCCTTCTTTCTCATATTTCAATCAGTTATTGAAGAACCTATACAATTATATAATAAATTTTCTTCATTTGACTCTAAGGAAATGGATGCTGAGCTGGCAAATGATAGAAGAGTTTATTAAAAGAAGTATTTATGCTTACATTAGGGAAAGATGGACAAAGATAAAAATAAGAAGGATAGTACTTAGATATTCTTCTTAAATACACGACCAATTCCACTTTGAAACCAACAAAGTGAAGGTAAACAGTGCGAAATTATGTTCGTTGATATTTTAACCGTTTAAACATAATGATATGCTAATTTATAACGCAGAAAGCTAAAGGATAAAGGCTCGTCTACACTACAATATTACCAGAGATGCGGTTGAGAAACATCTAAAAAAAAAAAAATTATGCATCAAATTAAGGTCATTGTGTTTTCAACTGTACGCTAGTTATGAGCCCTTAGTAATTTCTCAACAATCGGTTAGAGTAATTAGTAGAATCAGTAGCAACAAAGAGCGTGGAAATTATAACCCTGTCATATAAGTCTGGGGATTTGCCCTGAACTGCCTTCCTATTCCTCTGAAAATGTAATGTAAATCACGGTATTGTCAAAGATTGCACTGTGGCCGTTCGCCGAGCACAATGCTCGCAGAAATGATGACTGTTGGGTCAGAAAGGTTCAATAAAGTGCAAAATTACTAGACCAGTGATATGACGAAAGTCGCAGGATGTTGCTAGATCCTTGGGGCAGGCATCCAGCGTTATACATCTCTAAGTTGAAATATCATTATGATAAACATAGGATGCCCAATATGTATGTACAGCCGGTCTTATGCGCAAGAGCAAGCTGCCTCTTCTTCCTGTCCCCTTTTTTCAACTGTCAGCTCATAAATTAGATTCGAAAATTCACGTCCAGTCTTGTTTTCATTCCATGTTGTAAAAAGAAATAGGTATCGACAGTTAAGAGTCTGATGGCTGTTCATAGCGGCTGCTACATCACAAATTTTTTTTTTTTTTTTTTTTATACTACCAGGGTAGCAAACAAGCATACGGCCCACACAGATGGGCAGTGGTCACCGTAGCCTATGGACGCCTGCAACACCGAGGGCATCACCAGCGCGTTGCCGACCCTTAAAAAACCTTTTTACGCCCTTTTTGAAGGACTTTTTGAAGGAGGACAAATCTGGAATTTCTATCTACAGACGTGTATCAGATGGCTGAGCTAGTAATATGAATCTAATTCCCACAACACAAGCACTACATACTTTACCGGGTTAGGCTATTTGGTGTGTGATATTGATTAATTGAATGTTTAAGTATTTTCAATTATGATCAGATCAGACATAGACGAAAGAGTCAATTAGCAAATTTGCATCATAAAAATCCCTTAAAAGGTCCATTCATTGTGTTTCAAAAACACTTTCTGATTTGACAAAAAAATCCCAAGTACAAATCGCACCCACGTAACAATATATCAGGGAAGCATGAACCATGACAAAAACGATTTTTCTTCATGCAAATGGGCTGCTAACAGTTTTATTGAGGCGTTCGCTACATTACCTTAAAACAACGTAAATTCCTCTTAAAGGAGGTGGTTAATATTTAGGTGTAATTTGAAGTTTTTGAAGCAGAAATGGCGTTTCACTAATAACTGAATCAGTGGCTGGATGCGGGCGGCGCAGTACCGGTCGTTGTGGAGATCACTGGGGGAGGCCTATGTTTAACAATGGATGACAATAGACCATTCGAATTAGTGGCATCGAAGTTTAAATATTTAAATCATATTTCTAAGCTGGCTCCAATTACATCAACGTGTCATCACACCAACTGAAAAATCAAATGGTGAATTGCAACGAGTTTGTTTGAAAACATCTTCTAGAGTTAAAAAGACCATTTATTGAGGAAGGATATAACATCGCAACACTATTACGAGAGAAGCACCAATGAATAATGTTTCAAAATCTGTTTTTTATCCCTTTGAGGCTAAATTTTCGATAAAATAATGTATGACAGAATTGTCGCCTTTAAAAGTTATAATATGTCTGTCTTTTAAGATTGGCTCACTATAATTATATATTAGGTCCTTACCTATGAAATTGGTGTTTTGTATGGAGATTTTAGGGATGTCTGCCTTTTACATACTAACATTTTATCAGTTTTCTTCACAGCGACAAATCCAGAGATAATAATATTTGGCATGTATCATTAGACAAGCTTTATTAATATGTGTAATATCACACTTCATAAAAATTATTTATCGTTTTTAAGTGAATGCAAATAAAATGATGTATTCGGGAGGCACTTAAAAAGAGTTGTCTCCGTGTCCAATTTTAACACAATTAAACTTACAACAAATTATCAAAACACATCAAAAGTGCTCAAAAATATAGTCTATTTTTAGACGAGGTAATTATTTTTTAGGAATACTCTGAATCTTAATAGTTACAGACAAAATACTAAGACAGAATAAAAACACCAATTTCATAGGTAAGGACCCAATATTTACGTTACGTATTACGTGTAAAAGATATGAATTATGAGAACTTTCTTAGATAATGACAGTTTTTGTATAAAATAGAATAAAATAAAATGTTCATTACAATTTTTTCAGCTAAAAATATATTTACATTTATAAGGGTTAGTCAGAGACTAGGCAAAAGCACCGCAAAAGCAGTCCATTGCCATAGTCCGCGCTTCACCAAGCAGTGACTGCCACTCAGCGTGACAGGTGGTGAGCCCGTCAACGTATAGCGTTGGATGTTGTGCAGTTCCAGTCCATCGGTCGCCTTTTACGACACCCAAGGGAAGAGATGGGTTGATAATATTCTTGAGCCGCTACCATATATTTAAATACCAGTATTATTTGCTGCAAACTAATGGTTATTATCGGGAAACTCAGCAAGGCTTTGTTGTTTATAAAATGTTGTATAAAATTAAACATTAACGAAAAGCATTTTCCTATTATATATTATATAGATTTACTACTATTTTGGTGTGTCGATTCGCTCTCTGTGGCAATTTATTTTGAATTTTAACCAAATGTTATAAAGCACAAACATAGTTATCATTACGCTTCTATCCCCGAAGGGGTAAGCAGAGTCATTACACACAATTCACCTGAAATATTTAAGTGCGGTTTCATAGGTAGGCTGGTCGCCAGCGCCGGCGTACCGTGCGCGCTTATAATTACACGGAGCTACTAACATCGTTTCACTGCCAGACGCGCGCGCATATACGTCAAAATGTATGGAAATCTCGCCAACGCTATTGGCTAGCGCTGGCGGCAAGCGTACTTATGAAACATCCCTAGGTTCTCGTGTAACAGGAGGCGGCCCGTAAAAAGTAGTTTGGCAGATGAATTCAGGCATTTGTTCTCCAGTCTTGGAGGTTTGTTTAAGTAGTATGTTTATTCTAAATATGTATATTTATTAATCCGTCATTTATCCTCATATAGTACCTATAATCCGACGGCCTCCGTGGTCAAGTAGTCTGAACGCCGGTCTCAAAGCGACGAGAGGTTCTAGGTTCGTTTTCTGGTAGAGACGAGATGTTTGTGTGATGAATACAGGCATTTGTTCTCCATTCTTGGATGTTTATATAAGTATTGTATATCTTTCGAATACTTATATGTATATATCTATTATATATATTCATCCGTCATCTAGTATCCGTAACGCAAGCAGCATTAGTTGCTTAAAATGGAGCTAGTTAATAGGTGTGAATGTCTGAAGATATTTATTATTAAAGTATTCTTGGAATTGTAAGTGTATCACATTAACATAAAAACCACAACAGGTTGTCTGAAGATATACTTAAGGTCAGTTTACACAGAGCGCTACGACATGATAATCTCGGATTCGCGAAGTAGCGCGACACCTTAGAATAGAATAGCTTTAATTTTAAGCAATACAAATAAAACAATTTGACTTAACTAACACAAGAACAAAAAAAAACAAAAATTCTAAAAAACAGTAAAAAAATACATTATTAGTAGGTCATTTAGTCGTGCTTGACAGTATTTGAACGTGTATCCTGTTGTGGAGTAAATGTAGTTATTAACCAGTTTATACGTTTATACCATGGATAGTACTCTGAAGAACTCTTTGACCATATACCTCCATCTCCTTCCCTACACAAGAGTACGCGTGCTGGTCTACGGAGTCATACTTTTACTGTCGCTACGTCTACTTTGCGCACTAAGACATTTCGGTACTCCTTTCTCTGTCCCGCAGCTAGAGTGTGGAATTCCTTACCGGCACACGTATTCCCTCCATACAATATGGGTTCTTTCGAAAGGGGCATGAAAAAGCATTTTTTGGGCCGGCAAGGTGAGGGTGGCTAGGGCCGTATGTCAGTATGCTTCTCCAGCTATCTTCACATATGGACTCATCTACTGCTTATCATCAGGTAGTGTGGAGTCATTTTTGAGCGATTTACAAAAAAAAACATAATTATTATGTATAATCCATCATCTAGTACTTATCTGCATATTTTGCAGCTTTACTTAGTCTAGTTTATAGATAAGGATATTATTTATTTCTTTGTCAAAGAATGGCTAACATTAAGGCCGAAATTTCACAACCAAATTTAAGCATAGACCTCAGTTAAGCATAGTGATGGTGCTATGTGGGATGATGGCACCATCTCTTTTTAACTTTAATCAAGCATTTACCACAAGCGCTCGCGGTAGTTTTATTGAATATTTTTTTTACTATTTATTTTGTATTAATATGCCTATGTGGGTGTTAAACACGTCGGACTACCCCTTCGAAAAGAGGAATGATGTTATTATTTTTTTCATATTTTGTTAGGAGAACCTCTGTCAAATATTAATGACTTTAAGTGCTAAATGCAACTAAAGAAATAGAAATGTTTTTTATTATGATTTGATTTAAAAAGTGGGTACAAAATTGCCAGCCGCGTCGACTGCGCCGGGCCGCGACTCGTCTCGGTGTGAGCTGACACTTAAAGAGCCCCATAAATCCATCCTTCTCGCGTGTCATAATGTTGGATAGAGATAGCTTTCATTTGACGTGATAAATCCCGTGACGTTTGCACAGATGCGTAGGCTGACATTGACGAAAGATACTTGTTGGCATTGGCAAGAATATGAACATAATTTAGAAGAAAATTATTAAAATTATGCAAGATGGAAACTTTTCATGGGCCCGGCAGGGGAAGTACCTTAAATATTTAAAATTACTTTATTAACTCAAAGGAAACGAACTTTTATTTTTAAAAATAAACATAACTGCATTCTCAGTTATAAAGAAAATAATTACTTACCCGAATCTTGCCGGTTTGGGATAAAATAAAATTAATGTAAGATTTACATGTTTCATTACGTTTTACATGTTTAAAGCTAAATATTTTAATAACTTTACCGATTAGTGCAATAAAATCGCAAACATTAATTTTTTCCTAAAAAAAAAACTAAAAATGTAGTTGTTACTTTTTAAAAATAAAAGTTTGTTTTCTATAAATAAATTCTATAATAAATTAAATTAATTTTTTAAATATTTAAGGTACTTCCCCTCCAGGGCCCAAAAAATTTTTCCATCCTGTATATTATGTTACTCGCCTGTGGTTGTGCGGGTATTATCTTTAGAAGATTTATCAAGAATATTATGTGAACCGAAAAAAATAATAGAAAAAGATTTATCAAGATAAACATTTAAAAAAATAAAATAAAATATTAGATGAGTAACTAATTTCATTCGGTTCCAAACAGTCTCTGATTATCCACAGGTTTTGATTCGATCTTTTGTGGAATAAAAATTATTATTTCCCTTATTTTTGATAGGTGTCAATTTTTGTTTAATACATAAAATTCGGATTCTTCATTATGTTTGGCCAGTTTAGCCAGTTCAACCCCTGCGTATACTACCGGTAATATACTACCGGTATATAAGTAAATTCGGATTATGAGTAGCTCGGTGGCGTAAATGTTAGCATGCTTTGGTTTTCGACGTCGAAAACAAAGCTACTCTCGCCATAATCAGGCATTGGATGGGTGACCAAATCTTTGTAATCTTAAACTCCTCCGTGCTTCGGATGATACGTTAAGCCGTTGGTCCCAATCGCAATTGCAACTGTTTCTACCCACCAACCCGGATTGGGCCAGCCTGGTGGTGTTATGGCTCCATGAAAAAGGCTTGTGCCCAGCAGTGGGACAATCATATATAGACTGCGTTGACGGACAAGAGCGTGTATATTTACCCGTCTTCTAGTATCCATAACCGAAGCTGTTTAACTAGTTTATTCGGGTTAGCTGATGCGTGTCAATCTCAGAGTAAACAGAACTGGAGTAGCCTTTGTCTAACATTCCCCTCTGCCAAATGCACAAGCATCGGATGCTTGCACGTTTAATAAAACTAGTTGAGCCACCATTTTGACAGCCATAACATTGTAAACGTTGCGGCGAACAGAGCTCCCGCAAAAATGCCTGCCTGAGCTGTTTTTTGTTGTAAAAATAAATAGAAAACATCGAGTATGCTAAAAGATGGTGTCACCTTTTATTTGTAATTATAATTTTTTAGATTTCATGATTATTTACTTCATTATTTCATGTTTTAGAATTCTACGATTTCAAATTTCGAACGCTAGTCTCGTGGGGAGTGCGGCTGTGACGTTGTCAAAACGCACACCCTACGTGACTATTTTAAGCGTGTGTGTGTGTGAAATTTAAATTTGTGTGTCGAATTATGCATGTGTGCATTTGTAAAAACGGTAAAAGTTATTGTTTATGTGTGCTGGCTTTGAGTGTAGTGGTAACCTCACCCCCCGCAAGAAATGGCAGAAAAAAATGTTTGAGAAATTGACTAATGGCTACTCCAGTTCTATTTACTCTGAGGTGTCAATGTAAGAAGTTATTTATTTATTCGGCTATGATATCATTAGGACCTTCCTATCACTTACCCTACTGTTTCCATTCATTCCTTCACATTTAGGGGTCCCATTCGCTATCCCATTATCTGGATACCCTCCACATCGTTGGATTGTTACAGAAAACAAACGATACAAACCCGCCATAATAACTTCCCAAGGAATCTCACTAAACTGGTTTTTCTGTTACGGCCACTCGAAAAATATTGCATCGTAAATACGAACGCGCACTTGCGCCGTCGCTTCTGCTGTAAGGTTCCATTTTGTTTAACTACAGATGGTTCTGGTGTGAAACTGTTGAGTGAATCTATTGGTCATAAGGGATTTTCAAGCTACTGATAGAAGCATGTTACTAAAATTTTGAAGCGAAAAGATTAACACAGAAACTAAAAAAAAAATTAAGTGTTAAATCCGTGAGAGTAACATGACATTATCAAAACGCATCTTTCCCAAAGGGGTATGATGAGTTAGCACTCACATTTCGCCAGATAATATATTAAGTCCCCATGTAACAACGCGAGGCAAGTGAAATTCATAATCAACTGTACAAAATTAATAAAGAAAAAACTTTTATTGAGAATTTTTATTTTACGCTGATATTGACCCAATTATATTGTTTGATTCAAATCCAAATGTTACACTAATATCCATAAATAGAAATAAAAATGTAGGATGACTTTACTGGAAAAAAGCAAAAACGCGCTAACATATTGTTTAGTTATAAGTTTTCTAAACGTTAAAACTTAGCGCTTACAAAGCTGGAAATACTTTTGTTATGTGTTCGTTAAATGCAAGAGCTGCTTGTAGTGGTTGAATAATTCCTTAGCTTATATAAATTGTTAAATTATATAAGCTAATTCCTTAGCTTATATAAATTGTTAAATAAGTATTTCAAATTACCCTGTATGTTGTAGGAGTGACTAATAACTTTATTTAATTTTAATTTCACCACAATACCTTGATAAGTTTTTACCTGAAATCGCTTACGCTTCTATCAACAAAAAAACATCCTTAATTTGCTCTAGCCACTAAAACTAAGATTAATTTAATTAGTAGAAGAGCTCGTAGAAATTAATTCAGATATCTTTGCAGACCCAAAATGTTAGTTAAGATTTATGGATACGTTGTCGACTAGCACAGAATTATGTTGTCGGGGAAGGGTTATATGGCGCTGGTTTAATTGATAATTATGTTAATTTGAGATTATTTAAAGTTTTCTTGTTTAATTTGATTTGTAATAGCAGTAGCTGCAAAGTCGTTTAGAATTGATTAGTCAGAATACTAGAAACATAGAATATTGTTTGCGATTACACATTATATTGTTTGCGAACATCGGTGTTGCTCGACCCTAAAGTTGTTAGTAAGCAGTTGCTACAAGGTCGTGTAGAATTGATATCTTTAAGAATCGGATCGGCCTGCAACTCACATATAAATGTGTATATTGTGAGTTGAATTTGGGATATTATTATGATGTCACAATACAGTTGTGTACAAAAACATGTATACACATTTTAGAGGTGACACTTACTGACAAAAGTGGTTAAATATTTTTGGAGTAGACTGTTTCCATTCTAGTAATTTTCATTGCCGGGATTTAATAATCAAGGTATTTTATTAAATTTATTTAATCATCATTTATATTTATCAACCTATTACCTATGTTAGATATCTTAACAGACAACTGGCATAATGGATATTGTACAATATATAAGTACAATATAACTACACAAACAAAAAATACAAGCAAATGAAAAGAGGTCGATTCATTATCGACCAACCAGAGAGTTGATGTGATTGGTCTTTAAAGAAAATACATTTGTTAAAAAGTATTCTCGAAATTCTGTAATCTTTTCATCGACATCACATTAGTAAGCTAATCTTCGTCGTCTTCATTTTAGTCCTACACAAATAAGTTTTGAAGAATTTTAAAAAAATTATTACACGCTAGCCTTAGGTTTTTACACTAAACTTGGCATGTAAGCTGGGACTAGAAACTATGTAATTGGTAGAATGTTACTGAAGGACATACGGTTCATAGAAGTTTAGAAAACCACAAATTACAAATAAAACTTAGCATATTTTATTATAAACAAAATAAGTTCGTTATGTACTTAGATGTATTTTATATAAAACTAGCTTTATGTAACTACTTCGAAAGATTGGAATTTTAAATCGAGTTTTTCATGCAATAAATTGGGAAGATTGGACGAATTAGGAACGAATAGACCCTTAGACAAAATCCATTTTAATAAAGGCTATGTATTGATGAAATCGATAGCGAGTGTCAAACTGAAAATATATGTGAATCGACATAAGTTTTTGCTTAAAAAACAGGTTGAAGGCTATCAAACGATCAATCCTTCTGTAACATCACTTGCTACCAATCCGCACGCTGCCAATTGCGAATTGGTGGTCGAAAACCACTTGCAATTAGCGAGCGGTACAAGAGCTAACGTGCCGTTCAAAGCACGGAAGAACTCGAAATCATAAAGGTATATTTGATTTTAATATCAAAATTTTAAGCGTACTAACCACTACCACACCGAGCTTCTCCCAAATCGAACCTAAGAACTATTAGTATATTTAACCGTCGGAAATAATTTCCCCAGTACCATATAAACCTACTCTTAGCTCAGTCAATAGAGAACGTTATGACCTCTGGTACCGAATCTAACGTTCACAAGAACATCTCTCGACAATCTGAAGATGAATCGTACTTTGTAAAGGCGCTTTAAGTATCCTGCCCACTAGGACTGTCCGTCAGGTATAGGTAAAATATTTTTTTGTAGAAAAATGTATGAGGAGGCGTAGTAATTCGTACGCTTTCGGTTTTTAAATCAAAGCTACTTTCGCCATGGTCAGTCCTTGGATGGGTGACCAATACTTTGAGATCTTAGTTGGTTGCTACCGGTCGATATTGAAACCGATTTTCTCCACCAAGCCGCAAGAGTTATGGATCGTGCAACTCATCGTGTGTGTGTGTGTAAATTGTTGCTGCGAAGATTCTTAATATCATTATGTTTATCAGAAAATTCTCAAGACGGTTGCGTTAGCTTGCCATGGTCAGTCCTTGTTAGGGTGACCAACATTTTCTAACCTCTCTCTCTCTCTCTGGCCATGGTCAGTCCTTGGTAGGGTGACCAAAATCGAGATCCTCCGTGCATTAAACGGCACGTCAAGCCGTTGGTCCCAGTCGGTATTGCAATTTTTACCCACTAATCCGCATTGGGCCATTGTGGTGGTGTTACGTCTCATACTTCTCGTTTGTTCCTCCATGTAATAAAGTGCACAGAAGTGGGAAGTGTATAGGCTGGTGATAATATAAAAAAGGGTAATAAATTAAAAAAATATATAGTCGTGATTTTTATGATATTGGAACACTTACAAAATATTTTATATCTTAATATCACCTAATGTACCGACTAATCTTTATGAATTTAAATATAACGCAGCAATTTAATTGACTCTACCAAACTAAATTTTTTTTAAGAAGAATGGTATTTTGTTAATAAAATATTTTTAAAGCCTCTGGTTCTTCTATACGGGATAACTTTTTGAATTTTTGATTATTGGCTATTAAAACTCTAAGTTTTTTTTTTAATTTCCATCTGTTAACATCAAGCCAGCTGCAAAATTTGAAAAGGAAATTTCCATATTTTTTCTCAAAGTTGAACTGCTGTAGAGCATTGACCTACATTAAAGGACAACGCGACGAAACCTCTTGGCTTAGAATGTGGAATATTTTATTCTCGGTATGTCGCTGTCTAACTGCCAACTATAATTCAGGCTTTGAAGATACGTACGAAAATGTTTGGAAATGTTCTCTCAGGAGCTCGGTGGCATAGTGGTTAGTAGGCTTTAGCTTTCGATATCACAGCTACCTTCGCTATGGTCAGGCCCTTGATGGGTGACCAAAACTTTTTGATCTTTAACTCCTCTGTGCTTCGGTAGGCACGTTAAGCCGTCGATCCCGATCGCTATTGCAATCGTCTCTACCCACCAACCCGCATTGGGCCAGCGTGGTGGTGTTACGGCCCATACTCCTCATGTGCTTCTCCATGAGGAAGGCCTGCGACGACGGAAATGATCTATTTCTTTTTAAGTGCATTAAAAATAAAGGAGAATTTTAATTAATACCTATAACAGACCTGGAATTTGACCTGGGTTATAGAACAAAAATTCATTATTGCATTCCTACGAAATTCTTTTTCACGTACATGCTTTTTTACCCTACCTGCACTTTGATGTAATTTTATGGTCTGCTTAGAAATGCCAGTAATGTCGAATACTCGTACCTTACATCAAGGATAAGGCAATAACTTTATTAAAATATCAATCATAAATACACTCGTTTGTTATTTAGGAGATTTATTCACACATAAATTATTTGCGTCTTACATCATGGGCATCTCAAGAGAGGCTTGAAAAGCCGCCTAGTAGGGTAGCAAGGTAGAAATGGTTTAGTGGAATTAATCCATTTGCCTAAACGCATAATGCTCCCACTTTCCTACCTATTCATAATTATCTCTTCGCGTTATTTTATTTAAGTCAACATAAGTATTAAGAAAGTGTTTACAATTCTTATCTTAAACTATTCTTGAATTGCTAGTTTCAGCAAATTTATTGAAGTGGACATATTTTAAATCAGAACAGTTGATGATGATTACCCGCTGAACCGTTTCAAATTATACACACACATAAAAACACACAAAACAATGCTGTGTTCTCGTTTGGCTAGGAATTGAAAGAAAGAAAGAAAGAAAAACATTTATTAACCTACAAACACACAATAAGAATAAAAAACAAAGAAAGAACAGACAAACACAAAGTAAAGTGAATAATTTTATAAGACTACACAATAACGGTTAATTAGGACCCGGCCTCAGCATATGATGAATTGCTTTTTGGATAATCTTTTTTTTCCCCCGCAGGACCGGCTGGACCTAGTGTGGGGGCTAGTTTATAGTTATGATGACTGTATCTTTCCTGGTAATAAAGATTTTTATTATAATTATTATAATTACTCGTTTGAGTTTCCTGAGTTTGTCGGTGTTAATAAATATCCCGTCCTGATTCCTTCAGGAAAAAAGATATTTATTCCCCTATAACTATATCACTTTGGTCACCCCTATTTCACTTTGGTTATGATTGTGATGTTTGTTTGTGATGTTTGTGTGTTTGTTTGTTATGGTGTTTGTTGTGTTAGAGGTGTGTTTGTATTTTGAATGGTTTGCATGTTTGTGTCTGATGAGCCTGATTGATGCGTGTACAAATACCGTGTCTCCGAGAACTTTACTTATAATTATGCTTGTGTGTAAGGCTGCTTGTTTTTGTAGGATGGTAATATCTATACTTGCATCTAATTTATCTATATATCTTTTGATACTTTTGGCAACCACTCCTGTGGAGCGAACCACTATTGGGACGACTGTCACTTGTGTGTTCCACAGGTATTTTATTATAATTATAAGATTTTTATTATTATTATTAGGATTATTGGAGGACGAACGATAATAATCTTCCGTCCTCAGCCTATATACGTCCCAGTGCTGGGGACAAGTCTTCCTCGTGGAAACAACACCTGCAGAGTATGGGCCCTAACACCCACCACGCTGGCCCAATGGATTGGTGGGAAGAAACGGCTGCAATAGCAGCCGGGACCAATGGCTTACATATGGAGATCAAGATCACAATGTTATGGTCTCCCATAAAAGGCCTGACCATGCCGAAGGTAGCTCTGTTTGATATCCAAAGCCAAAACGAAAATTATTATCTTGAAATGTAATTAATTTTAACGGTCTTCTCCAAGTATAGACAACACGAACATATTTACATTGTCTGTAACATTGTGCCCAATATCGCAAATGTGTTGACGGACCATAAGTGTTGAAACTACAACACAAATCTGATCGACTTTGAGCACTAGAGGCAAATGTTTGTTGTTCGCTCCATATTATCGCTTCTCCAAATGGATATTGATTCTGGGCCCGCAAGCACTAAAATTACATTGCTTACAAACAATATCACCGCTTCCAATAATAGAAACAAAAGGCAGAAAATAGATACATGCAGAAGGCAATCTCATGTTATACTTCATTTTTTAGGCCTACTTTTGACGGTCGCTTTTTTTTGAATGAAAATCTCTTTTCTCGTGGTACTCTTTTCAACGTGGTGCTATTGACTACACTTTGTTAAATATACAGTGTGATTCGTATGCGATTAAAAAAGATCCAAGAAGAAACGCGACACAGATGCGTTTTCACGCAAAATGGCTGCCACAGTTGAAGGGATATACATTTTAATTTTATTGTAAACTAGCTGTTGCCAGCGACTTCAAACACGCTGTCAATGTGAAAGTTAAATACTATTAAAACTGTTTTATGAATTAGGAAATCTTAAGCATTGTTTAAAACTTAATTAGTCGATTAGATAAATAATGCTTTATGTAGTTGATTCACGGAACTTCTGTTCCGTGAGTTGATTAACGTGTTTTATGAATAAGCGTGTAAAAACTTAACTCGCGCTCGCAGTGTTTCGAACTGCTCCGAGATATCGTGTCGGTAAACAATAAGCACGCACTGCTCGAGGAGCGTGATTTTTATGTAGATTGCCTTCTGTATCTATTTGGTATAGAAGGTGTCGTGTCGTCAGGTAAAGAACAAATCCAGTGAACTACGCCCAATCTTATTTTGAGTGTTTCGAGATGACTATTATTGAGTGGGCTTCGAGAATAATGTATCGAATTGAAGTGACACTTATTATATTATGAGAAATTTTATTAGAGTCTTTTTGTTATTTGAATTCCAAACAAACAACTTGCCTGAGAAGCTCGTTAGCGAGTTCGTACGCTTTGACATTTTGAAAACAAAGCTACTTTCAGTATGGTCAGTCCTTGGATGGGTGACCTAAACCGTTTCTACCCACTAATACAAATTGAGGTTGCGTGGTGTACGGCCGATACTCTTCAGGTATTTCTTATGTAGGAAGGCCCGTTCCCAGTAGTGGGATGTATAAATAATAGACTGGTAAGTACAATCGAACTCCAATCGCATACGCAAACTAAATAATTCAATACCTTTCTTATTAAACTGTATAGTCACGAGCATTACTATTTTAGAACTTTTTTATTTTGACATCCTTAGGCCCTTCGCACGCTTCAAGAGGAGATCGGTTTCGTAGTGGTTAGTACGCTTTCGCTTTCGATGAAAACAAACCTACCTTCTCCATGGTCAGGTCGTGGATGGGTGAACAAAACTTTGTGATCTCGAGCTCCTCCGTGCTTTGGAAGGCACGTTAGCCGTTGGTCCCGGTCGCTATTGCGACTGTTTTTACCCACCAACCCGCATTGGGCCGGCGTGGTAGTATTACAGCCCGTACTCCTCATGTGTTTTTCCATGAGGAAGGCCTGTGCCCGGGACGTATATAGGTTGAGGACGGGCTTCGCACAAGAGTCGTATGCGAATCATTACTATGCTACGCCTTTTTTCCTTTTTAATGTAAGAATATATTGCTAAATAAAATATTTAAACTAGTTTATAGCATTTATGATATAGTATGTAATTTTATTTATGTATAATATGTATATAATATATTATGTTATTTATATATAGTAGTTTATATATGCACCTTATATATGTAAGCATATTACACCTACCTTTTCTTTAATTCTCTCTCTGCCCAAAGGTTGCCTGGAAGATATTGCTATTAGCTGTAAGGCCGCCTGTGTTGCATTGTGTTTTTTTCATTACTATATGTCTGTGTTTTTATTAGTTGCAATAAAGAATGTTATCTATCTATCTATGCTACGCGTACGAGACTACAAATGAATCTTTTCCTAGGCATATCGTTTTGGGTCTCAGTTGAAATCATGGCGTATCGATTGTCGATTATTTTTTTTCCTTTTTCACAGGTATGCAATCTCCGTGGTAGCAGGCTGTTTAGAAGCTTGAATACTTTTTTACGACGGTACTATGCCTTATAGTGGCCAGTACCACAACAGCAAAAACCTAAAACCTTAAAAAGCACAAAATATTAAAACGTAACTTAAATAAGTAAATTTTTACTCTGTGACATGTCGTTGTATTTCAAAAGCCATTCAAATAATTTTAATTTACGTGCACACTAAACTGCAGTACACAAAACGCTCATATAAATTGGCAGCGCTGAAATTGCCACAGAACAGTTGTAAGCTGCAATGTTTACACCAGACTTAACACCAATGGCAGCGGATTGTTGATGAGAGTGGAGAGTTCATCAGACCAGATTTATAGTAAGTTCTGAATGAAACACTTTACATTATATGGAATTTATGAGGTTACACCATTTCTTTCACTTTGGGGGGGTTAGGGAGATTAAGTGACGTTTCATAGGCACTCTGGCAACCAGCGCACGCCGGCGCGCGCTTACAATTACACGATATAGTAGCAGCGTTTCACTTATACGTAAAAAAGAAATGGCAATCTCGCCAGCGCCGGCCGCCGGCGTAGCTCTGAAACCACATTAAAGCCTTAAGGAAATAGATCGTGGAACTCCCAAATAAAGAAAAAATTAAGTTTTTCAAAAAAAGTGAGTAAAAGAACAGCTGGCAAGTGCTGGATGCTACAAGCCGATGACAAATCAAAATCAAATCAAATCAAAAATAATTTTATTTCATAAGCTAAACATAGCACTTAAACACAGAATAAAAGAACATAACATATCATCACCTCCTCCCAAGGGGTAGGCAGAAATTCGCCAGATATGTTATGTAACCGGTGGCAAGCCTGTTGGTGAGTATCAGCCGCCACAGTTATTGTATAACGCCGTATAAAAGTACAATTTGCGAAGGACTTTAAGTGGCCAAGGTTTTATCTATTTTTCTCCTACAAATTCAAACCACACTGCATTTAATTAACAAAGGTCGGTTCTGAAAACGATAGAACACAAATTGTTTAGCCAAGTGCCGTAGTCAACTCGAGCCGTAAATTAGCTCAAGGGTGCTCGTTTTCATTATGGATTTGTTTGATTAACGACCCGAAACTTGGTTTTGCAGAAGATCAGTTTGTGTAGAAAATGTCAAATAAGATATTCAGGGTCAAAACTTGCTGAGTTTATAATTAAGCATAGAATGAATTTGATTTTATCTATTTCAATGCTATTTCTAGCCTTCCTGAAACCCCTTTTTTCTAAGACATAAGATACGAGTATAACCTTTTTGAATTCGCATTAAAACAATTTCTTAGGGCCACTAGCAGGAAATTTTAAACCTAGTTTTAAACTCGATTAAGTAATTTTTTGACATAAAAGCCATAGTAAAATTGTCAAAAAATGACAAAATCCAGTTGTGAATCTCGATTTAAATATGCTGCAAGTGCGCCTAAGTGTGAAATACAAATTTCTTAAGTGTAAAAGATAAGGCTTTCACTGATTTCTTCTTTTTTGAAATAGAAATTCTAGAAAATTACGAGAGTTTCAAAAGGCAATATAATGTTAACCCCTTGGGGGGCACCAGAAACTCCAGTGATCGGAAATAATAGATGTTTCCTATTGTGTCTTGTTTTGTACCCCGTTGACTAGTTAATGAACCATTTACCATCATAAATCTTGATTGTAAAGAAAATTAAGCCACAAAGGAAATATTATTGTAAAAACGTTACTACTGTTAATAGGTGATTTTGAAGCCGCGAAATGTGAAATATAGTCACCACAGCCATCCTTTTATTAACACCATGCATCACACACTTTGAAAACTGGACGTCATATTGATATTTCGACGAAAAATAGATTCAAAAAAATGTATCGCGAATTCAGGGCAGAGTGAAGGAAAAATATGGATGATAATACTTCTTTCATCACCTTCTGTTTTGTCCGCATGTAACTAGATGGCGCCACTAAAGCATGGAGGCCATTGTTCTTCTTCTTCATCGTGTCAATGGCTCAAATATCATGACGCCAGTACTCGGCGACGGCTACAGCTCTTGGTGCTGCCACATTTAACTCCTCCATGGTACAGGTGGAGGGCAGCAACACGATATCAGATGTGGCACGGATTGAGACGCGGCTTCACGGTCACACTTGGTGCTCTCCACGTCAATGAAGCCCCATCTTGCCATTTCTCCCTACAGCGGCCGCCCTGCGTTCGCAGACGGTTTATGGACTTCCAAATCGGTCACTGCAGGTTGTGCCCTGGTGGAAATGTCTCCGCTGGTGGAACAAATCCAATGGCTGCCCCCCACATACGGAGGCCATTGTAAAATGTGCTTTAATAAAAAAACTCTCTATTTTTATATATATGCTATGTATAATATTCTTTTACTTTCCTCGTATTCGTAATGAAAGGCAAAGTGTTTCCCTCGAGTGAGGGACTTATTTATACTGAGACGGGGCTTTCGCTGTACTCGGGCGCTAATATTGGTCTTTAAGGATTGAAAATGACTTTGATGGTTGTAAATCACTTAAAACCCTTGTTCTATTAAGAGTAAAATCTTTATGAAAAATGTGCACCTACCAAAACAATAAATCGACTGTATAGGTAGCAATATAATTTTTTTTACATTTCTCGTATTCTTTATGAAAAGCAAAGTGTTTCCCTCGAGTGAGGGACTTATTTAGTCCTGACACGCTTTGCTCGGGCGCTAATATTGGTCTAAATGGATTGAAAGTGACTAAATAAGTCACTTTAAACCGTTGTACAACAATGTACTATTGTAAGTTGTCGATTCTATAAAGTTTAAAATATTTATGCAAAATGTACAGATACCAAAACGATGAATCCAATGTATCTATAGGTATCAATACAGTATCTCTGATGTAGCCTATTGATTTCGCCGTAAAATCAAAAGGTACATTAGACATTAAGAAAGAGCTTTACATTCCCTTATATTGTAATATCATGGTGCAAAGAATACGTGGATATGACAATAATCTGTTTTAGGTAAATCATAGAAACTTTTGTTATCATTATCATTAACACGAACTGATCTACAACATGGCCCCGATCTCGCTAAATACGAACGTATTTACCACAACCAAATCTCATTCGAAAACGTTAGGCCCAGCTTCTCTTCGCGGGGTGAAACTCAGGGAACGCAAGTGCTATAGATCGGGCCCCAGGACATAGCCCTTCTCCAATGTTGGCCATTCCATTCTGTCGTTTTGACGGAGGGCGTCGAGAACTGGCGAATTTTGTTTTGCCCTCCGTCGAAACGTCAGGTCGCTCATAGTCTGCACTCTAGAACACAAACATCCCAACTGTTATAGGTTTTGGTGTCTACACATATGGTCAACCCACTACCGCTTCAGTATATAGTTTCCCGTGACACAAATCCAAAAAATCCGAGAGGTGGTTTGGGATAATGTGGGTATGCCACAGTGACCTTGATCGCTTAGATTTGCCACTGTGACCCTTCTCTCTCTATAAAAACTAAACTATAAATAAATACTTAAGAGAAAATTAAATACGACATCCAAACATTCATACCCCATCGTCCATTACGTAAAGGTAAGAAAATGTCCTTACCTACCGAAGTACTTAAAGATACAAGAGTCGCGAAATGTGGAGGCTGCGGAAATTCTAAGTGAGGACTTCTAATAAGATTCTGTAACAAGAGTGGCAAAATTACGGAGATTTCTGATTTTCTGAAGTCAGGGCATTACATAAAAATAAAGAGAAATATTTAAAATTTCGCTGGGATTGCAGAGATTTTGTATGAAGTGTTATGTAGGCAATGTAACAACTGATTCTGTCCTGGCTTTTAGAATTTTTGTTTAAATTAAAGTGTCATTATGGATTTTATGGATGGATGGATATGGGTGGAGCCGTGTGGTAGAGACCTCATTAAAAGAATACTACCAACCCATCTCTTTCTTTGGGTGTCGTAAAAGGACTAATGGACTTAGAACTGCACAGCCATCCAATAGCTTATAGCGGCGACGGGCTCACCACCTGTCACGCTGAGTGCAGTCACGGCTTGGTAAAGCGCGAACTATGGCAATGGACTGCTTTTGCGATGTCTTTGTCTAGTCTTTGACTAACTATTGTAGTCGTGCTTATAATATATGTATGTATGTACTATGGATTTTTAATGGAGCCTTGAAATATAAATAGGCTTGGCCCGTATTACATAGGTTTAAAGAAATTACTGGCAAAGTGTGTGTATGTCATATACTTCTGCTCCCCACTTCGGGAATATAGATGAGATAATAGTATAAGGAACTATTAAAATTTATAGTATGTATAACGAATATTTCGTTCATTCAGCCTTAACTGTATCAGATTTAAAGTTCTCAGTTATAAACCGCTTACGATTTTTTAGTACCTACTCATATTTTTCCTTAAAACCTAATTCATATCTTGGCAGCATATTATTAAGGCTTAAATTCCCCCATATGAATATTAGATCATCTTTGTTCCATGCATAACATTTGTACGATTTTCCTCGTCACAAGCTCGAATCGATTCCATTCGGATTGTTTGGTGAATAAATAATCGAGTTGGCTCTATTTGGCGCAGTTGAGGTTTGTTCTTACGCCTTTTGTTGATGGTCAATAAAAAAGAAGAAGTACATTAAACTTCGACTTCGGTCCTTGAATATTTAAAAGGAACGTGTTCGATTTGTTTCTCTGTAAGTTACTTAGACTTTCTAACTTCTGTGTAATTCGAGACATACATTGGAAGAAATGAAGGTAACTTTGAAAATGATTTAATGTTGAGGAGCTCGGTGGCGTAGTGGTTCGATACCTACGCCATGGTCAGACCTTGGATGGGTGACCAAATCATTCTGTTCTCGAACTCCTCCATGCTTCGAAACGCACGTTAATTCGTTGGTACCGGTCGCTATTGGAATCATTTTACCCACCAATTCGTATTGGGCCAGCGTGGTGGTGTTTCGGCCCATACTCCTCATGTGCTTCTCCACGAGGAAAGCCTGTGCCCAGCAGTGGGACGTATATAGGCTGAGGACGATATATTCGGAATCTTGGTAGGCGCAAATAGTTATCATAACAGTTAGTCTAGTCACCAAAGTGCATATAAAGAGAGAGTAGAGGAAGATAACCATTGTAAACCTTGATAGTAGCAAGTGAAGAGCTAATAGAGCAGAGCTGTAATAGAGCTGTAATAGAGCTGTAATAGAGCTGTATAGTATTACTCGTATATGGCGTAGGCAGGGGCCTACTGCTCTAAGAAAAAGGCTTCATTGTATGTTTGCCACCAAAGTCTTTAAAAATTCACTATAGGGTCAATCCCCTAAGGGCTTCAATGGTATGCTGGCCGCCAGCGCCGGTCATGCACGCGCGCTTACAATTACATGGAGCTACTTACATCGTTTCACAGCCACGCGCGCGCGTTACACGTCAAAATGTAAGAAAATACGCCTCTCCTGTCTAGTGGTTGAAACCACCGTTCGGGAGGTCCGGGGTTCGATTCCCCACGGGGGCAGGGGATTTTCTGCTGTTTGGTTGGTGGTAGGGCTTCTAAGCCCGCCTAGCTAGCTACCACCGTTTTACCAATCAGAGTTAAGATAGCCAGTTCCTCAGTTGTTCAGTATCACAGGTGAAGCTCGCTTCCACCTTTGGCCTTATTGTCACTTGAGATTGAAGGCCAAGAGCTTACCTGTCATATTAAAAAAAAATCTCGCCGGCGTTTTTGGCCAGCGCTAGCGGCCAGCGTACCTATGAAACGTCCCAAAAGATCCTTTTTAATTTTTTTATGCAATTCTTTTTCAGAAGGAGATTGTATGTGTCACCGCCCAACTCAATACAAAAATATCCAAAATATCAAAAAAATACTCATCACCTGGACGTTTGTAGACAATTGAAAATCAATTGTCTTACCAGATTTCAGCCAGAGCTCTCAGACGAGGCTATAGTACATCAATGGCTATAGATTCTGCTAAATAGACCGTGAAATACCGAAATACTTCTTGTGACTGCGAGACACAAATAACCTACGAATTCGTCGCCCTAGCAATATACAATGATGCCTGTCAATATATCACTAGTCCAATCGCAGAAAATCCTCCAATTTATAGAGGATCTGGGACTAAAGAACCTAAGCGGTGCTAAAATCACAATAGATCTATAAAGGTCGAAGTGAAGAAAAGTTAATAAGGCCATTCCTAATGTGGTCTATGGGTATGTAATACTATGAAAATTACAAGTAACTGATGAATTTATTTTACAAACCACAAGATATATATTAGTTCCTTACCTATGAAATTGGTGTTTTGTATGGAGATTTTGGGGAAGACTGCATTTTCCATACTAAAATTTTATCAGTTTTCTTCACAACGACAAATCCAGAGATAATAATATTTGGCATGTATAATTAGACAAGCTTTAGCAATATGTGTGTGAACACGCTTGATAAAAATTATTCATCGTTTTTATGTTAATGCAAATCAAATGATGTATTCGGGAGGCAGTTAAAAATAATTGTCTATGTGTCTAATTTTAACACAATTAAACTTACAAATAATTATCAAATTAAATAATACGAGCTCAAATATATGGTCTATTTTTAGAAGAGGCAATTATTTTATATGAATGTTTTGAAACTTAATAGTTACAGACAAATTGCTAAGACAGAATAAAAACACCAATTTCATAGGTAAGGACCCAATATAACCATCGATGCTATCGCCGGGGCCATCCAAAATCCTTGGCTTTTTACACTAAAAGTGTAAAAATAGAATTGGGAATAATGTCAATGAAAGAAGAAAAAGAATCGCAGGGTTACATACATGATATCGGGGAGCTATACGTACACGTTATCCATACTAATAATATAAAAACAAAAGTAACTCTGTCTGTCTTGCTTTCACGTCTAAATTACTGAACCGATTTAATTGAAATTTGGTACACAGATAGACTAGAGCCTGAGGAAGGACATAAGCTACATTTTTATCCTGATATTCCCATGGGAACGGGTACCGCGCGGGTGTATCCGTGGTTATCAATATCTGCTCGACCGAGTATTATGTTACATATTCCGACAAAATGTAATTTTATTTCGAATTTAAAATTTTCTCGACATTGTAAAATAATGACACAGCAGAGATTTATCACCATGACAACAATAAATCAGATGACACTGACAAGAAATCTTATTTTCATTATTTTATTTATTTTATTAATTAGAGGTTTCAACTATTAACAATCAACATTTTGCTAATAAGAGGTAGGAATCTAATGTTGAGCACTTTGTAAAAAGCAATGAAGTGTTAAGAAACACACAAAAACTTTTTGTAAACTTTTATTGGCGTTAAATCAATAGCCACGCGAACGACGTCGCGGGCACAGCTATTGTAATATAAGTAGGAGCATGTTTGGAACCAGCAACAACTAAAATTCTAGTTGAAAACTAGCGGCAGACTTTCAGCTTGGCACATGCTAAAGTAGAAATCTGTGAGTACGGAACGCAGAGAGTCGTATCTCTCGGTATTATTTTCTTTCTCTCCTTCATATTTTATTTCGTCATTTGTGCAGTCACGTGCGAACATAATACTTTTGACAGTTAGTAACTCTTAATACAGGCGAATATAGACTATCATATGTAAAATGTTGATACATATTTTTGCACGTGACTGTACCTACGTGACTGCACGAATAAATCTATTTTGAATATTTTTATGTACCTATATGTGACAGGGAAATTGTGTAATTCTGCTGTTTACATACAGTAACGTGATCCATAATTATCTTATTGTCGACCTCCGTAGTCGAGTGGTCTGTACGCCGGTCTCAAAGCGTCGCTATCTCGAGAAGTCCTGGGTTCGATCCCCAGTGGAGGCAAGTGTTTGGGTGATGAATTTTCGGACAATTCTTCTCCAGTCTTGGATGTTCATTATATATTTATATTATGTATATTCTGAATAATAATTATATGTATTTATCTATTAAATATATTTGTCCGTCATCTAGTATCCGTAACACAAGCAGCATTTAGTTGCTTAAAATGGGACTAGTTGATAGGCGTGAATGTCTGAGGATATTTATTTATTTTATTTATTTATTCTAACATGAAAATTGTCTTTAAAACCTGATTTTAATAAAATACAGTTTGAATTAATTATAGTTGGTTTCAGCCACCATGTAATAACGGTTTCAAGTTAAAATAAAGTATGTGATTTTGAACTAATGGCGCCGTATGAAATGGCAGAATCATACAATTTGCCTGCGGTTTACACACTACTAATTTATCCGTTGTCTACACAGACTTACATTTAAATATACGACGCAAATGTATGTACTGCTCGTGTTCTAAAACCCCGACATAACTGCTAACTAGAATAAGCGCGTCCTGGCTCCAAAAACTGAAAAAATGCCTCTTGTAATAATTGACGAAGAGCCATCGGTATTTTTCAATCAGTTCGGATCTCCCAGTTCAAAGTTACGGCTGTGACGTCACAGTAGACGTTAAAAAGTTGGCACGCTTGATTTCAATACAAATCGTTATACTTGCGATATCTTTGCAAAATGTTTATCTGTGGGTATCTATTTATTTATTTAATGGATCACCAACATAAGATACAGTATTACAATGGTATTGTGAGTTCAAAAAATAATGGATCTTACTGCACTTGCAGTTACAGCTAATAACAACCTTTTTTTTAAAAAAGGTATTTAAGAAAAAAAAAAACAAAACCTTATTAGTTAAAACAAGAAAAAAAGACCTGTGGCACTCGGGGACTGCCGCGGTAAAGCTATTGCATAGCATTTTGTATCAACTTATGCAATTATAATTTTATTTATTTATTTTATTCATGCAGTATTTCTTTTTCTTTGTTATTAATTCAAGTTACACTTTTTGAGCGTGGTGACCGATAAGAAAACAACTATTATAAATAAATAAAAAAAGTTAATATTGTATAAATATTTTTTATTATTTTACAATACATGTGGGTTTTATTATCTTAACGCCGTGTCGAAGACTGCCGAACTGAAACGACGTTAGACGATGCACGGCCTTCAAGCAACACCTCCTTGCGCATCGGAGTGGGGAGCGTGAGGTTTTTTCGTTACGGAATTTCTGGATTCGGTCCCCGCGCTCAAGGCCCGCGATAGAAGCTATGCAATAGCTTAAAAAAACAACATAAATAATTTCTTGCGTGTTACACAATAAATAGAAATAAAAACATACATATGTCATGATACGTCATTCAATTTTAGGGTGTTTCTAAACTTGGATAGGCTTTGAAAGTTTATGTCAAGTTTAGGTATCTTCACTTCAGTTTATGTCAAGTTAGGTAGTTCATTACACAGGCGAGAAAGGCTAGTAACCATAACACAAGAGGCATAAACTATTTAAATTGGTCTAGTTAATAGAAAGTCTGAAGATACTTACTTACATTTGATTCAAATTATGTAATACTCTATGTGGATGTTTAGTTATATAATATATTGTGTATGCTAACACAGCTCAGCTTAACAAAATCATTTTCGATACATTGGCATTGGAGCCGTGTTTCTTTTGAGATGGATGTTCATTGGTATTCATGAAATCTGAGCTAAGTCAAATCAAGCTTCGAATAACATTCGTGAAAAATCGGATAAAGCATTTAATTTTCAGTCAGGCTGATATCGTAGAGTTGGTATGTGAATAACTGTTTCATAGCTTTAGTTATATGGTATATATTTGCATATTGATTTATATTTTATTATATTTATATTTTTTTACATTAATCTCAAGCAACCTTGTTGTTTTATGGAATGCAAACGAAATTCACCCTAAAGGTGGTAAAGCAATTTTATGGTCAACTATACAATTGTAGCGAGGCGCCATAGCTATATTAGCAACTCGTTGCTGTCATTGCGCTCTTCTCTGGCCATTTTTCTATTGGTTTTCGTTTTTATTTTGCTGTCTGTCTGTCTCCTTTTATTTGTTTTGTTATCGAAGTTCATTCTTACCAGAGTCAGCGCGTAGAGCGGTTGACTCACTGCTAACAATAATTGTAAAATATTTACAAAGTGACGATCAATTTTAATAAGCTAAAACTAAAAGTTACAACAACCCACAAGATCAGTTTCTGATAAATAACAAAGTCTATAAGTCTCTTTAAGGCACTATTGTAAGTAGCCCTACCCTTTTTATAATATATTTAGTGTTAAATGTGAAATTGTTTTTGTGTTCAGTGTAATTTACATTTTTATATAATTGTTTCAGTTGTGCCTTAATTTCTTAATATATTCCTTGCCTTAAGTCTTTCATTTAACCCTGGCTTCACCTCGTCACACAATGGCGCACGCCTTAAGGCATTCTCTACCAGTCAACTGGAAAGCGAAGTGAGGAGAGCTAGAACGTCGTTCTTAGTGTTCAGTTAAAAAAAGAGGATCTCAGTAACGTGGTGGTTAGTATGCTTGAGGGCTCGTTTAAGGAGACGCGGGGCGTCAGGCGGCTTTGTTCCGACGTAACACTATCACTGTCACAAAAGCAATCAATCCTTCTTGCTTGCCGCGGCATCACCCTGAAGCGGCGGGTCCGCCGGGTCCGCCGCGGCATTCGCCGCATGTGACGCTACAACTCCAACAAAAGCTTGCGAAAACGCGTCTCCTTGAACGCACGAATACCTCGCCGTATGTTTGTTTTTCTGGTGGCCCGCTTCGCGAGCCGCGCCGCTTCACGCGCCGCTTTTTCTTAAACGAGCCATTAGCTTTCGATTGAAAACAAAGCTACCTTCGCTATGGTCAGGCCGTGGATGGGTGACCAAAACTTTGGGAAACGAGCTCCTCCGTACTTCTGAAAGCACGTTTATCCGTTGGTCCCGGTCGCTATTGCGACTGTTTCAACTCACCAACCCGCATTGGGCCAGCGTGGTGGTGCGGCTCATACTCCTCATGTGTTTCTCCATGAGGAAGGCCTGTGCCCAGCAGTGGGATGTTTGTAGGCTGAGGACAAACAAATGAGTCAGTGAAAAACTAGGAGTTTTGTTTTTGTTTTATTTTCTTCACTATATTATTATTTTGTTTATTGTTAATAATATTTTTGTATTGCATTATTATCCATACCTACTAATATTATATATGCGAATGAATTTCTATCTGTCTTGCTTTCACGTCAAAACTACTGAACCGATTGAATCGAAATTTGGTAGAGCCTGAAAAAAGGACATAGGCTACTTTTTATCCCGATATTCCCATGGGAACGGGTATCGCGCTGGTGAAACCGCAGTTATTAATATCTCCTCAACCGAATATTATGTGACATATTCCGACAAAATGTAATTTCATTTCGAATTTAAAAATTTCTCGGCATTGTAAAATAATGTCACGGCAACAGTGATTTATCACCATGACTACAATTAATCAGATGTCACTGAGAAGAAATGTTATTTTCATTATTGTAATAATTAGAGGGGCTCCGTAATTTTAAGCATAACGTTTATTATCATAATATGAAAATCCATAATTTTGAAAGGCATAATCATCAAAACGCATAAAATCGCGACGCATAATTTTGAGAGTCCTAATATTGTATAGGCTAAAATTGTTTGTCATAAGTATTAAAAGGCATAAATTTGAAACGCACAACTTATGAAAAGCATAATGATCACAACGCATAATATTTTCCTCTGCCTCAAATTGTTTACTAAATAAATTTCGATTGCACAAATATAGTTTTTAGGGGTCATAAAAAAAATAACCTTAACCTAATATGTATCAGAACACATTTCCTTGGGATTGGTTCTTTCGAATCTGGGTGATTATTCGATTCATTTTAGGACTACCTAATGTTGTGCTAAATGAAATTAGGAATTTCTATAGTTATGTTTTAAAATAATATGCCTTTAGAGAGTTATGCCACTTAAATGTTATGAGTAAGAAGGAATATGTGACATGAGTGTTATGCTATTTGATGATTATGCCATTCAATGTATGACAAACGATGTTATGACAATCGACGTTATGCGAAAACATGCGCTCCCAATTAGAGGTTTTAGTTCAACTATTAACAATCAACATTTTGCTAATAAGAGGTAGCAATGTAATGTTGAGCACTTTGTAAAAAGACAATGCAGTGTTGACAAACACACAAAAACTCTATGTAAACTTTTTCGGCGTTAAATCAATAGCCACGCAAACGACGTCGCGGGCACAGAATGGTACTTTAAGCGAGAATGTATACTTTTTTTGTATTTTCAATGTAAAATTGCAGTGTAGTCGATGATAGGTTTTTCTATCTTTCTTTCTTTCACGACAACAGTGAAGACTAAACTATTCTGGCCATAAATCTACTAAACTCCGTCGACCTTAGGTATTAGACGTAATGTGGAAGTAAATTATGGGTGTCTTTGGAAATAAGGACATTAAGATAAAGATAAGGATAAGGTTGAATAGTTAGAGTGTACGAATTAAAAGAATATATACAAAGCTATATAATACACAAACAAAACATACCGGAAAACATATTATCTATCTAGATAGGGAACTGTCTAATGGCTATGCTAAAACAGGTATGATGTCAGTTTTTGAGTCCTGACGAAATAATCAAATTCTAAGAATTCACTGTTGAATTAAGGGTCATTTCTTAAAGAAAAGATTTTGTCACTCGTCAAAAAAGGTTTGGACGTAGAAAACATAACAATTTGAAATACTTTCATCAGTGAATTCTCTAGTATTCCCAGCGGAACCGTTCATATTTTTTGCTTCCCTCCAGGCTTAGAACGTGATATTTCTTACGTAGCCGATAAACTGAGCTATATTTCCTCGTGAACTCCAATACCGACTCTTTACTTCGACCCACGTTAACATTTTCATTCACTGCAATGTGTCGTGACGTTGTTGGAGAATATTTTTAAAATACACTGGCACAGACGCCTTATTTGCATGTGAAGCTGACCGTTCTAAAGAGTTTCTCTGAAGAAAAATAGTATTTCTAGAGTAGTAGGTATACTTTACTTACTTTTTTTAGTTGATTTCTGAATACTTCATATTCGTCCTAAGCCCACATCCTGCTGGGCACAGGCCTTCCTCATGGAGAAACACATGAGGAGTATGGGCCGTAACACCACCATGAGAATGAAACGGTGGCAATAGTATCTGGAATGAACGGCTTAAGATGCCTTCCGAAGTAAGAAGGAGTTCAAAATCACAAAGCTTTGGTCACCCATCCACGGTCTGACCATGGCGATGGAAGCTATGTTTTCGATCGAAAGCCAAAACGTACTAAGCACTACACCATCGAGCTCATCAATGCTCCTCGATACTTCATACTCTACATAAGTTTGACAACTTTATTAATATAATATTTATAGTGTCATGCTTATAAGATTATTGCACATTCTAGGAAGTATACAAAAATGTTTGTGTTTAGTATGTAGACCAAATGAAGCCATCACTAAGCCATTCCCGAAATGGTAAAAAATAATTTCTTCTTCTTGTTCTTGCCCTTTTCCCACTCTAGGTGGGGTCGGCACAACATGTCTTCTTCTTCCATTCTCCTCTGTCACTCGTCAGCTCAGCATCCACTACTTTTATCCTCATATCATTATTTAACCTTATATCCCGAAATGGTAAAAAATAACATACAAACATATTATCACTCCTTTAACCCCGAACGGGTAAGCTGCGGTAATAGGATAATTATGAAATACAAGACATTTTCAATGAATCAAACCAATTTTCAAACCAATCCATCGCGCCATCGTAAATGGCGACTAATGGACTTAGAACTGCACAAACTCCAATAGCTCATTGTCACTGCTTGTTGAAACGCGGACTATGGCAGTGGCTTGCATTTGCGGTGCTTTTGCCTAGACTCTGACTAACCCTTAGGGGATAATAGCCATGATTACATGTATGTATGTAGAAAATTATAATGAAGCAAATAAAGTGTGTAATTTATATGAACATATGCAAGAACTTTAGATAATATAACATGCCTCGAACAGAACATCAATAGTCAGCCCGAAAACAAAAGACTTCTAAAGACTCGCATCAACTTTAAAATATTCGCGAGCTCCAACATCTCATCACATTAATTTATGAATCAATCAATATGATATTACCAGAGATTTCAATGAAGTAGCCTATCTGAAATTCTAATGCCTCCCAGAATATCTCGTTAGAATTAATTCTTTTGAGGTATGTACATTTGAATATTGTATTCGCATTATATCAGATTTGAATCGAAGTGGGTTGACGCGTGCTCAAAATAGGGCTTTTTGTGAATGCTAAAGGCTTAAGGCGAAAGGTAAGGCAAATGACTTTCAGCGTTTGGCGTAATCGAAATTGAGCGACAGCGACATCTATTGAAAAATTTAGGTGCGTCACAAAGCACATTGCACCGTAGCGCCATGTTTTGATAGCTATGACGGCTAGTGTTTATCACAGAGTAATTTCATCGACAGAGAAAACTAAGGGTTTCTAAAAAAATTAAAATGTACAATTGATAGTTCGTAAATGAAATAACCTGATAGTGATGGGATCGCCTCAGTTCATGTATCCAGTTTCCAGCATGTCAGACGATCCAAAATTAAATCAAGTTTTCTCAATTGATTTCCAACTCAATGTTTTGTGTAAGAATTGAGTTCATTATCTATCGATAAATTATTTTGTGGCAGTCTGATGTGCTCTTATCCGCACAAAAATTTGATTATACAGCCAGAACCAGAAGAACATGTACAATTCTTTTTTGTCTTTTAGGTACTGTATCTTGCTGATCTGTCTCTGAAATGTGTTTTCTTTTTAAAGAATTTTAGTGTCTCTTTTTTTGTATCATCATTACTGTAATTGTTTGTACAACTAGGATCAGAACTGAAAAAATTACATTATATAGTTTTGTCCGATTTTTTTTATTTTTTGTCAATAGAAACATAATATTTACTGATAAAAATCGTAAAATAATATGACGTCTCAAGTAAATACATTTAATAATGGAAAATGTTACGATTCAATTTTTTTACAGTATAGGTTGTATGAATACAAGCCAGTTTTTGTTTCATTCAAAACGAATCAGTATTTTTGATTTTAGACTTATCTAAAAGTCTTAGTTCCGCTTCCAAGCATGAAACATCGTATGACGTCATCATATACACGCAGGCCGGTTGGGACGTAGGTATACATTTTTAAAATCGCGAGAACTATCGAACGGACTGTCATTAAATGATTCAAAAGTAATATAAAGGTATCGAACCAGTCTTGAACATAAAGTTATTTATTTTGATAAGGATTAATACCAATAAGGAAATAAAGAGCATTTTGTAACGAAATTTTAATTAAATTGAATAACAGTCACTGTGGCTAAACTAATTAACGTAAATGATTATTATTTCTAGGCATTACGATATATTCACGCCTACAGTGAAATCCACACATATTGACCTTCGCTACGAGCATAAAACTTTCGATAAGCCAAATTTGACGACTATGATTGACAATATTGTCGAAAAATTCGGTAAATTTGACAGATAACTCTTAAGAGTGAAAAGAACGGATGACTTTATCGATCTAATATGGCGACTCACTGATGTTGAAACGGCGAAATTTGTTTCATTTTGCTATTTTCACAACGTAATGTCGTATAGTCTACTGTTGTGGGGCTCCGCTGCTGACATTCAGACTATCTTTGTACTGCAAACGAGAGCCATTCGTGCCATTTACAATCTTAGACCACGTGACTCGCTCAAGGAATTATTTAAGGAAATTGATATATTAACTGTGGCGTCTCAATATTTGAAATGTTCTAACTGTTGAGTTTCTTGCGGCACTTCTTCTCAACAGGCCATTCACGTCGAAGTGCTAGTAGGAAAAAAATATTGACGTGCAAGTATTTCATGTAAATCTAATTGCAAAAAAAAAATTCATAGCTCTGCTGCCTTTGCAATAAAGAAAATTAGACTATTATCTGACGTTGAAATGGCAAGACTTGTCTACTTTAGTTATTTTCATAGTATGATGTCGTATGGCTTGTTGCTATGGGAGTCAGCAGCTGATATTGGGAATATTTTTATTTTACAAAAACAAGCTGTATGAGCCATTTACAAGCTTAAACCACGAGACTCACTCAGAGAGTTATTCAGGGAAATTGATATATTAACTGTAGCCGAATACATCTGTGAAAATATTTTATATAGAAATAAAATATTTTATATGTTTATAAACATAACCACACATTTAAGATGAACAATGAGTGCCATAAATAAAATACTAGAAGCAAAAATGAACTTGCTGTGCATTTATGGGAGAATGTTAACAATTTTATAATAAAATCCTACCAAACGTGTTGGGCCACGCTCAATATAGGGTTCCATATTTTTCCATCCGTCACAATTTTGATTGCGTGAACCAATTTTAATAATTCTTTTTTTATTTGAAAGACGATATGTTCTTTATCATAAAATATGTAAAATGAGATTTAAAAAAAGCTTGCATATATCGTAAGTCACAAATGTAGTTCAAAAAATTATTTTGTAAAATGTATCAAAAACTGTTCAACCTATAAAGTTCAAAATAATTTTCATAGAAAGTACTTATAAAGTTTTACCTTTTAGAACTTTTTTTCATTTTTTGAACTTATGGTTCAAAAGTTAAAGGGGGGGGGGGGGGGGAACTTTTTTTTTAACTTTCGGAGCGATTATTTCATAAAATAAAATTATTATCGTAAAATGATGTTAGAAAATTTAAACGTGGTGCGAATTAGTGATTTGCCTAGTGATATAATTATTTATCATATTAAGTAACATTTTCGAAAATTCTTTTAACCAAAATATTTATTTTCCCCTTCTTAGGCCATTAGTAAAACGTTTAATACAGTATTTATGTAACCCTTTTTTTATTTTATTTTTATATATTTTTATTTAATATTGTATTGTCACTGGGAGCAAGCCTGTATGTAAAAATTCAACTCAATCGGATGTCGGGAAGTGGTCGAAAATCGATCGCCAGATATGATCTCCACAGACAAGAAGGCAAGCTAAGAAAAACGTAGTAAAAGTGTATCATAATTCTTCGTTTGTTATAAACACTAAATTATGTGACAATTTCACTATCAGCCAGTGATTAGAGAGCATACGTCTAAAGAAAACATTAGAGAAACCAATTTCTATTAACAATACAATCTTCCCTGCGTAGATTCTGTATCGGCCACTACTCTGTGCATTTTAGTAGTGAGAAGTAATTTTTGGTAGCCCGATTGTTGTTGCACACAGATCTGTAGGTACAATTATCTACATTATGACGAGGATAGGCAAGGTAATTAAAGAGGGTGGTACTTACTCTAGTGTATTATCAATATTTTGCTCTAGACAAATAATAATTATGTAGAATGTTTAATAATTAACCGTTGCTTAGCAACAATGTCATTTCTTTGCAAAAGCGCCTACGAAATTTTGCCAGCAAATGTACAATTATGCAACTATAATATTTTAGTAGGCGCTACTAGGAAAATCATTGCAATTAATAAATTCGTGGTCATTTCTAAAAAAACTCACCGTCGGAGACTAGGTATTAATGTAACGGATATGTAAACTGAGTTTGATAATAAACAGAAAAGTCGTTAAAAGAAAAAAGTGTAAAAGAAATTTCAATAAATTATGATAAATTGAATGTTCTCCATATGTTGCTATAAATAATTACTAGTATTTTGGACCGTCACGAACAAGTTTATGATATATGTCATAACATCAAATAATCTGATCATCCCATGTGCTGTATTTTTGCCAGACTACTGTACCAAAAACACCTCATTATGAACATTTGCCTATCCCTTCGCCTTAAGGAACGGTTTCGAGAAAGGGAAAGTTTTAATTTTTACAACTTTTTTTACCACTCACATAAAATCCAGATATCATCCATCCTTTAGAATCTATACATTAATAAAACTGTAGAGGTCGATAGAAAAAAAACGCTTAAAATCAAATCAGTGGTGTTAAAAGAGGTAAATTACAAAAAAATAAAATCTTTTTGTTTCTCCGGTTGTCTGTTTGTACGGGCTATCTCCGAAATTTTGCATGGCAACCCTATATTCCTGGTCAACATCTAAGATACTTTTTATTCCGGTAAATTAAAGGATTCCCGTGGGATAGTTAAATAACCATAGTAACCGCGGACGAAGTCGCGAGCAGCAGCTAGTAAACAATAATTTTCAATAACATCTGTATGTTATGCATAATGCAACGGCGGCTTAAGGAGCGCAGTCTGAATACTAAATGGTTCCGTCGATTTATAAGCAGTTTTATTAATATGACATTTGGACTTTGATATTTCTTATGGTCTTTATGATTCGAATCACAACACCCAAATTCTCATTTCTAATTTATTTGTTTCGGGTAAAAAGCTAAAATTTATAACATATTTTGAACTCTATTGCATGACACAAAACACTCTATTCGGTTCGTCCTCAGCCTATATACATCCCACTGCTGGGCACAGGTCTTCCTCATCGATAAACACATGCCGTAACACCACCACGCTGGCCAAATGCCACCGGCAACCGGGACCAACTGCTTAACGTGCCTTCTTAAGCATCGAGGAGTTCGATAGGAAAATCTAAGGTTTAACCATGATGAGGGTAGCTTTGTTTTCGATATCGAAAGCCAAAGCGTACTTACCTCTATCCCACCGAGCTTCTCAGGTATAATCGTCAATTTGTACGCTTTTTTCGTAGGTAAATAATATTGGGTCCTTACCTATGAAATTGGTGTTTTTTTCTCTTAGTATTTTGACTGTAACTATTAAGATTCAGAGTATTCCTAAAAAATAATTACCTCGTCTAAAAATAGACTATATTTTTGAGCTCTTTTGATTTGTTTTGATAATTTGTTGTAAGTTTAATTGTGTTAAAATTGGACACGGAGACAACTCTTTTTAAGTGCCTCCCGAATACATCATTTTATTTGCATTCACTTAAAAACGATAAATATATTTATAAAGTGTGATATTACACATATTACTAAAGCTTGTCTAATGATACATGCCAAATATTATCTTTGGATTTGTCGTTGTGAAGAAAACTGAAAAAATTTTAGTATGGAAAATGCAGAATTCCCCAAAATCTCCATACAAAACACCAATTTCATAGGTAAGGACCTAATATTATTTTTACGTTATAGCAATATTATGCTGTGGGAAAAGGGAATTTAAAATTGATTTTACGCGTACATAGAGTATTGAATTCCTTACTGGCACGCGAGCTTCCAACTTGCAATATTATTATGTGTTTCACAAGTCTCTAAAGATATTCCTTGGATAGCAAGATGTAGTTGGTCGTTGCATACAGAGTCGTCTCCTGCTATGTGGTAAGGGAATTCCGAAGTCATAGATCCCACAGAAAATAGTGTGTAGATTTAAAAAATCTTTAATGTTCCAGAAACTTTGTACAAGTTCTTTTGATGATAACCAGGTCTGGAAATGAATTATTTTATTGTTGGATTATATTAATGTTTTTAAATTAAAACTTTTATTTAATGTTGTGATGGAGGATGTTATAAGCTACATGAATCAATTTTCAAATTTTCTGGAACTGGTTTTTTTTTCATGAGTAATTTTGTCGTGATACCTTCTGACATCTTCTTATTCATTCCACTTAGACTTGCCCGTAATTGGTAAATTGTATAAAGTAAGACAATTTTGTGTAAAGGGAGGATGGACCCCTTGCAGAGTTTCTTGCCTGTATCTTTTCTTGACAAGGTAGTGAACAGGAAGAAAAAAATGTAGAGGTAGACAAGTAGAAGTGTATAATTAGTTTGTTTTGGAAATCAATTGAGAAAACTTGATTTGATTTTGGATCCCATTACTATCAGGTTATTTCATTCACGAACTATCATCGTGCATTTCAATTTATTTCAAACCTTTAGTTTTCTCTGTCGATGAAATTACTCTGTGATAAACACTAGCCGTCATCTATGCAATACTGTCTGAGAATACGGTGCAATGTGCTTTGCGACGCACCTCAAGTTTTCAATAGATGTCGCTGTCGCTCAATTTCGATTACGCCAAACGCTCAAAGTCATTTGCCTTTCCTTTCGCCTTAATTTTTATTGTTTTTGACGCGTCATAAGTGTAACTACTTGTTACCTAAATGATTAAATAAAGAATTTCATTTAATTTCGTTTCATTTTTTTTCTCCCCATAGCCTATTCGAAGCCTTATTTTATTCAATGGCGAAGCTAAAGTAAGTATACCTACGATTTAAAATGGTTCTACAAAGTTGCAGGTGTTCCAAACAAAGACCGTGACATAAAACAACTAACTAATTATGAATGTACATAATCAGTACAGGCTTGTATACTACAGTAATATAATGAAGTACTTTGTAATAAAGTGGAGATTTTGATAAGTTGAGTAACTTTTGAGAAGCTCAGGCGTTCTCTTGTAGGTGAAGGTCGAAAGAAATTGTGTTTGGAATTACTTTTCAGTTGACCGGTCTCCGAGGCAAATGAGATTTCGTTGGCTTGATAATACGAGTCGTAGTACGCTATAAATTGAATATAGAGAGAGCTTGATTAGGCTATTTAGTACTGGATGCCTACAAAATTATAATTTAGAATGGAATATCGTTATATCATTTTTGATTTTTTTAGCTCAATTGACGACCTCCGTGATCGAGTGGTGTGTAAGCCGGTCTCTAGGCGTCGCCATCTCGAGAGGTTCTGGGTTCGATCCCCGGTGGGGGCAGCATTTGTTCTCCAGTCTTGGATGTTTATATAAGTATTGTATAATAGGTTGGGGAAAAAGTTTCTTCGCATTTTTTAAGAAAATTCAAAACATTTTTTAATATAGTTTATTTACATTTAACTAAAGTATGTGGGTACCATTTTGTTCGATAACTTTTTGCCATCTTGTAGGTAGGGACATGATCCCATTGCTATAGAAATTTTGGGACTTCTGGTCAAAATACCGCGACAAGTGGTTTTGGCAGTCCTCTCGTGATGTTAACCTGACACTGCCTAAAGAATTCTGAAGAGACCGAAACAGGTGGAAATCTGAAGGTGCAAGGTCAGGACTATACGGCAGATGCATTAACACCTCCCAGCCAAACTCTCTTAATTTTTGCTGAGTGGCTAAAGATGTGTGAGGTCTAGCGTTATCATGATGAAAAACCACACCCCTTCTGTTGATTAATTCCGGCCGATTTCTCTCAACTTCTTGCTTTAATCTCATCAGTCGTTCGCAGTAGAGTCCAGAATCGATGGTCCTGCCTGGTGGTAACAGCTCATAATGAATAATGCCCTTCCAATCCCACCACACACACAGCATCACCTTGTTGCGAGTTAACCCGGGTTTCGCCACAGTCTGTGAAGCCTGACCGGCCTTTGATCACGACCTTTTTCGCACGTTCTTGTCGTACGTGATCCACTTTTCATCACCGGTTATCAGCTTCTTCAAAAATGGTTCGGTTTCATTACGTCGTAATAAAGAATCACAAATGAGTACACGGTTCATTAGGTTTCTTTCAGTGAGCTTGTGAGGTACCCAAATGTCGAGCTTTTTTGTGTACCCAGTTTTTTTCAAATGCGCCAAAACTGTTTTGTGGTCAATTCCTAGTTCTTCAGCTACGTCGTAACTACTAACATGCCGATCTTGCTCCACTTTTTCAAAAATGGCATCCATTTTATCTGTAATACATGTTTACATGTACAAACTAAAGACATAAGGGACAGTTTCACTAAAGTCACAAAACTTGTCAAGTGTAAGCAAATTACTTGGTGTGCATTCCCCTATTCACAGTCCCTAGATACAACAAATAATGACAAGATTTTTTCATTAAATAAATTATTGCATCATTTAATTAGTCGTCATAACAATTTATTTAATTTCATTGACACAAATAATTTTGTAAAATAATGTTATTTGACAAGAAACAAAATGTATTTATCCAAGAAATGTAGGCAAAATATAGCTACATTATTAGGAAATAGTATAAATTATAACAACACGGTATCCAATAGTTTTACTACTGGCTCCGGGGCAAATTCTTTTTTAGCAATGTAAGTATGACAAAAGAGACAAATGATGACAACTGCATAGTTTTATTACATCAAAACATTAACCGCTTCTCTTGCAAAATAATTGATATTGAACTATATCTGGACAAAACTAATGTAGATATACTTTGTCTAACTGAAACGTGGCTAAAGCCAGACAACATGTCTTTTAATATAGAGAATTATGAGGTGGCCAGTGTATTCAACAGAGTGTCTGCTGTTGGGGGCGGTTGTATTATTTTTATGAAGAATGGAATAAAATACAAGGAACGCAATGATATTATCCGTCTTTCTGTTGATCGCGTTTGTGAGATTGCTAGTGTGGAATTAAAGGAAGTTTTGATTGTCTGCTTATATAGGCCACCTGCAACTTCAAACTTTAAAGGATTTCTTATAATTTTAGAAGAATTGTTTGACAAGATTTTTAATGTTAAGAAACCTATTGTGATATGTGGCGATTTTAACATTGATTTATTATCTAAAACTTTAGAGAGAGATAACTTTGTGACATTGTTGAAAAGTTATAATTTAGACTTTCTATTCAAAGAACCCACGAGAGTGACAACTTTGACTTCTACATGTATTGACAATGTGATTGTTAGCTGTGATACAAACATTGCGACTAAAAGCCTCATCACCGATTTGCCTTCGGATCATATGGGTCAAAAAGTTGAACTAATATGCAAACAAAAAAAACTTGTTGAGAAAATAATAACATTCAGACCCATGACTACTGAAAGGTCAACGCGTTTTAGGCAAAGTGTTATTGAGAAGTTGCCTGAACTTACAACTGAGGTCAACGATGACCCCAATGAACTATACCGTAGATTATTTAATGTTATTAGTAGTGAGTATAATCATATTTATACGGAACGTAAAATTGTAGTTCAGAAGAAAATGGTTTTTAGTCAATGAGCAACTGAAGGTATTAGGAAAAGTAGGAATACGCTCTATGATTTATACAGTCAAAAATCATACAACACTAGTTCTGAGTTTCAAGATTACGTGAAAAAATACTCCAAGCTATTTAAAAAAGTATGCATTCAAGCAAAATCTTTATATTTGAGTAACAAAATACGGAACGCTAAAGATAAAATTAAAACTACATGGAATGTAATTAATACTGAAACAGGTAAGAAACCCAAAAGAGAAGTTACACAGTATTTGAAAATTGGGAATAAAATTATATCAGATAACAAAGCCATTGCTAGCACTTTTGAAACTTTTTTTGAAAATATCCCAATAGAAACAACGCGACATCTTCATTCTTCTACGGAGCGAGCTGAAAGTTTTCTGAAGCAATATTTAATGAAAGATATTCCGGTCTTTGAACTTAGAGCCATATCACATATGGATATAATAAAAACATCCAAAACCTTAAATAAGAAGAAAACAGAAGATATATGGGGAGTGTCTGTTAAAGTAATAGAACATATAATTGAACCCATCGCCCCTTTGTTGGCACTGATTTTTAATAACTGTATAGATTCAGGTGTTTTTCCAAATTTAATGAAACATAGTAAAATAACGCCTTTATTCAAGTCAGGCAATCACCATAACCCTACCGATTATCGACCCGTCTCGGTACTTCCTGCATTAAGTAAAATTTTTGAGAGCATTTTATATACACAATTAGCAGCTCATTTTAGAACTAATGACTAATTACATGACCAACAGTTTGGTTTTACAAAAGGAAAGTCAACCACAGACGCAGACGCGAAACTAATGAAGTATATATTGGAAAGTTGGGAGGACTCACACGACACAGTAGGTGTATTTTGTGACCTATCAAAGGCGTTCGATTGTGTGGAGCACAAAACGCTAATTTCCAAATTAAATCATTATGGTATACGCGGAAAATCTCTAAATCTTATTGATTCGTATTTATCAGAGCGTATACAGAAAGTAGGATTTAATGGTGCCGTCTCTCAGGGATCAATAGTAAAAACGGGTGTTCCCCAAGGCTCAATTTTAGGACCATTTCTATTTCTCGTATACATTAATGACCTTCCTTTAATGGTTACAGAAATGGCTGACATAGTTTTATTCTCGGATGACACGTCTCTCCTATTCAGGGTTGATAGAAATAATGCAAATATTGGAGAGCTAGTTATAAATAATACGTTGAATAAGGTTTGCGAATGGTTTTCGGCTAATAATCTTATGTTAAATTTAAAGAAAACTAAATGTATAAAATTTTCTCCCCCAAATACGCGCTGTTATGATTTAGAAGTAAAGATAGGCGGAAACAGCTTAGAACTTGTAAAAGATACTGTATTTCTTGGGATACATATTGATTCCCGACTACAGTGGGGATCCCATATCAAAAGTTTATCAGGAAAGCTTAGGTCGGCTGCTTATGCAATAAAAAAGATAAGACAATTGACAACAGCTCGCTTAGTCTATTTTGCCTACTTTCATAGTCTTATGTCTTATGCGGTCATTTTGTGGGGATCTGCTGCTGATTTGGAATCAATATTTATTCTACAAAAGAGGGCTATTCGAAATATATATAAAATGAAGACAAGGGAATCCCTAAGAGAGTTGTTTAAAAAGATTAATATTCTTACTTTGCCATGTTTATACATATTTGTAAATATTATGTTTGTTCGCCAACATATTCACAGCTACGTTCAGATTAGTGAAGGTCATTGTCTCAATACGAGAAATAAATATAAACTTCGTCTTCCAAGTTACAAGAGAAGTAAGACGAATAAATCTTTCTTAATGAACTGTGTTAGATTTTATAATATGCTACCAATCAATTTTACCCAAATGACTGACACTAAGTTTAAAGAATTTGTAAAGAAAACCCTCATGAAAAAAGCCTATTACAAAATCAATGATTATTTAAATGATAGTCATGGGACATATAGATTGCTCCACACTGCAATCTTACATTTGGTCACTTTCGTAATTGTATATATATATATATACTGCAGACATGGCTTCGTTCCCTTTGCCTTCCCTACGGGAGAATTTTACAAAAAGAAAAAAAAAAAAATATATATATATATATATATATATCTCAGTAGTTTGCATTGAAATGCGAGTGTAATGCATTTCAATGCATCTTGGGAGAGTTTGGCGTCAAACGATCGATGGCAGACACTGTGGTGCTACTTGGATGAGGTGGATTACCACGATAAAAAACTCATCACTTTTCACACCACTTGACGTTTATTTCGATAATCCTCCATATTGCACATCATCACAGACACTTATTACACAAAACTACACTGATTTTACGTAACAATATCCACTCCGTACAATATTATAATCATCGAAATAAAAATCACGTCCGCCATAGTTGAATGCCGCCAAAAACTCCTTTTTTTTATACATTTTGTTTAGCTCATAAATTCCTTTTTTCCTATTATATCAACACAAAACTTTTTTGTGAAACAGTTATTATTGTATCTATTTATATTAGATATAATTTTTTATTTTTTTGTTTTCGCCAGGAAAGTGTTCCAAATAGACATGACAATTAATTAACTACTTAAGTATAGTTATTACAATCACTTGTATATTCTGATACGGCGCTTTTGGAGCATTTTCCTTCCAATTCAATTTTGACATTTGTGACTAAAGGTATTGTATAATACACGTAAATTTTATTAGGTTTTAGAACATATTCATGTAAAGGGAGGATGGAACCCTTGCAGAGTTTCTTGCCTGTATCTTCTCTAGACAAGGCCTCCCGGTAGTGAACAGGCCGAAAATAAAGAGTGGTATTGTCAATTTTAGGATAATAGTAATTTATTTTGTTTTGACTTGTCAAAAGTGTATTTGATGATACCAATTTGATTAAATGACTTTGAGTTTGAGTTTGAGTTTGAATAGGGCGACCAGAGCGACGTGCATCTTTGACATCAAAATTTCCGGATTGAAAACGCTTAAACCAAATTTGTGCTACTCTCACAGACACTGCACTAGGTCCATAAACATCGCAAATTTTTTTCGCGGCTTGCGTTGCATTTTTACCTATTTTGTAGTAAAATTTTAAAATGTATCGAATTTCTTCATTAGATTCACTCATCTTGGCGGTACGAAAAACAAATAAAAATCACACATTTTCCTAATTTGAATTTGGAATTATGTTCTTTAAAATTTAAACTTTCAATGATATGTTCTTTAAAATTATAACTTTCAAAACCAGCCAGATACAAATAGTATAGCCAAAGAGATTTTATTACAAGTTTATACATACTATAATGCGAAAAGACTTTTTCCCCAACCTAATATTTTCTGAATGTTTATATGTATTTATCTATTAAATAAATTTATCCGTCATCTAGTATCCGTTACACAAGCAGCTTTAGTATAAAATGGTGCTAGTTGATAGGTGTGAATGTCTGAAGATATTTTTTTTTCATTGGGATCGCTTGTGACCTGATTCTGAGCCAAAGCGTAGATGAAGTCTTTATGGACCGACTTATCCAAATAATAATACTGATGTAGAATTATTAATAATATTTTGATTTGTGTCATTGTATTTTATAACCAGTAATAATTTCAAATTAAATTGAATTTAAACATTTCTTTGAGTTATGGCGGTGGTCTTAGTGTGGTTTCATAGGTTCGCTGGACACCAGTGCTTGCTATTACACGGAGTTACTAACATCGTTTCAGAGACACACGTGCGCGAATCTATAAAACGTCCCTTAATCCATACTAATATTATAAATGCGAAAGTAACTGCCTGTCTCGCTTTTCTCTCTTGTTCTTGCATTTACGTCGAAATTACTGAACTTATATAACCAAAATTTGGTACACAAATAGTCTAGAGCCTGAAAAAGTATATAGTGGTTAAAGAACTTTATTTCTCATTATACTTACATCACTTATTGAGAAAATATACATAAAATACAAATTAAATTATTTAATTATATAGGCTACCTTTTGTTCCGATACTCCCATGAAAACGGGCGCTATGCGGGTGAAAGTTAAAGAATTTAAAAAACGTCTCCCAGAAAAACGAAGGGAAAATTTACGCCACTATGAGTTTTGCTTCTAATAATAGAGTAGGAGCAAATTTTTAATTCACACCTACTGAGGCTACTGTTCCAATTTTAAATTATCTTTCAGTATTGAATAGCCTATTTATTGAGGAAGACTATAGGCTATATACCATCACAATATCTCGAAGTAACTATATTCTACGCGGATGAAGTCGCGGGTAAAAGCTATTTCTACTATATTTAGTAAAGGAGAAAGAAACTTTGCTGTCTTTCATGCCAGTTCTTCTTAGAACAAGACCTCCTAGTAGTTTTGTAAGCTGATGGCATAGCTTATTCTGTGGTTCATAAGTAAAACATGATTTTTGACTTTGTCTATGTAGTGAATTTCTTAGAATAACCCTCTCCATCGACATTTGAGTGACCTCGAATATACATCAGTGGTGTTTAAAAAATCCTCCACAATTACAAAATATGCCTTTAAAAGAACCAAACACAATTTGTGACGCATTTTACACACACCGTCGGTTTAGCTTCGTTTGTATAAAATACCCTTGACCCTAATAATAAACTCGGGGCCTGTATAAAAATCTTTATACACCAGCATCTGTTTCAAAAAGGCCTCTAAATTCGCCCGCTTCGATGAACCGGGGAATTGGTATTGGTTGTCCCTGTCATTTCTGGTTTTAGTCTCTGTGTGGGACACCGTAACGACACAGTGGACACGGGTTGACAGTATGTTGATATTTTTTACTTTCTCTGTCGGCTGTGAAAAACTCGCACACAATTTTTTGCATTAATGTGTTCGCTTGAAGGCTGATATTTGCAGTGATTTGAGGGTCAGTTTTTTGATCCGCAACCAGGGTGACCAGGCAAACCAGTTAAAATATGGTCTAGTGGCGAAAACCGTATGATGTCTTCATATGACATAAGTTAAATAATCTTAGACAATTTGACCACAACACGCTGGAATTAGTAACATGGCGGTTGGCGGCACAGCTGATAGTACTGTGAATTTTCATCGCAAATTTTACAATTTCTCAAGCTGATGACGCACGTTTTTGCGTTTCCATTGACGCTATTGCCTAGAATTTAACAATAATAATTGTGGTTACTATGACTATGGATCGAAAAACTCACCCTTAATGATAATCAAGGATGTTGTTATTGTAAATGTTGTAAATTTTAAATCTGTCGCCATAATAACAATGTTATAAGCATTGTTGTGTTCCGGCAATCAGAGGTAAGATAGCCAGTTCCTCAGTTGTCGAGGATTACAGGAAAGCTCGCTTGAACCTTCGGCCTTATCGTCACTTGCCATCAAGTGAGATGAAGGCCAAGAGCTTACCTGTCGAATATATAAAAAAAAAAAACTGGTGACGATATTTTGCACTAATATATTAGAGTATGTTAATGAGTATGATAAATCTTGTGGGTAAGCATACAGTGATTCCTATGACCTTATTCCCTCAAATTATCTTTCGCGTGGGTCGACCGGTTTCTCATTTTCTATTTGACGACCTCCGTGGTCGAGTGGTCTGTATGCCGGTCTCAAGGCGTCGCCATTTGGGTGATGAATTTTCAAGCATTTGTTCTCCAGTCTTGGATGTTTATATATATTCAGGATATATATATATATGTATTTATATTTTAAATATATTTATCCGTCATCTAGTGTCCGTAACACAAGCAGCATTAGTTGCTTAAAATGGGGCTAGTTGATAGTTGTGAAAGTTTAAAGATATGTATTTATTCATTTATTTGCAATAAATGCTAAAATTACAGTAGCGATTTTTTTCGCTACTGTAATTTTAGCATAATATATATACTTATGAAATCTTGGACATATTTTTTGGACCTCACCTACCGCTCGCTAGGCTGTAGGCATGTGTGGGACAGATGCTGTCATTACCTACTAAAACTCTGCGACATACTTATTTCTATACTAAAATATAGGCATAGCTCTGAAATTCTAAGTTTATCAATCACTCATAAAAACAAAACATGTAACGAAGTATTTTATCCTAGAACTTAAAACTTATCAGCCAGTCGTATAGCTCGTGGGACATAAAGTTTGCGGTGATTCTGTTTATATATTCTTATCTTGCGTAGCTCGTACGTATTTATTATGTCGTTCTTATTATGTCACTCTTTCAATCATAAAATCACAAACATCTATTACTCATAATATTATAAAGGTTTGTTTTTATTGAATAGACTCCGCAAGTACTGGAATGATTAAAATATTATTCAGCTGAGAAAAATGATGGCCACACGAAATTCTAAGCTTTAATATATTTAAAAAATTTGCTTGTGCGAAAGTAAATCTGTCTGTCTATCTGTCAGTCTCGCTTCCACGTCAAAACTACTGAACCGATTTAATCAAAATTTGGTACACAGAGAGTCTAGAGCCTGAGAAATGACAAAGGCTTCTTTTTACTCCGATATTCTCATGGGTACCGCGCGGGTGAAACCGTGGGTGAAGCCACTAATGATTAATAATTTGAGTCTTGTTTGTATTGAATAGGCTCTGAAACTACTGGACCGATTTGAAAAATTATTTTACCGTTGGGAAGCTATACTATCCCCGGGTGACATAAGCTATAATTATCCTGATATTCCTACGGGAAAGGGTACCACGCGGGTGAAACCGCGGAGAGCCACTAGTATTTAATAAGTCAATCTTTCTTAATCTTCAATAACTGGCACGTTTAATAACAACTTTGGCTATATTTAAGGCAGACTCGATAAAATTCATATCAATTCGATTTCCATCTATATGATAGTTCAAACTTGTTAAGTGGATAAACCGTAAGCCGTATTATAGTGGGGTAAACGGATGCAGGGAATTAATTCATATTTCCACGAGCTTCCATCCGCAATTTATCGTCGGGATGTTTTTGTGGGTAATTATGCATTAGAGATTTTTTTAATTGGAACTGAGTGAACCGCTACTGAAAAAGCTATAAGTATTAGATAATTTTAGGAGACAAATTGAACAGCAAAACATTTTTCATATTTTTTTCCTTCTAATGGCTAACCTCATATTCGTATAATATTTGTTTTATTTCTATTCATTAATACTTCCTACAAAATGGCTCACTTAAAACATCGATCTACTTAATGTGTAGACTATGTAAGCACTTATATTGTTTTATTTTTACATTACCGAGCTAGTAATCATCTATAAAATAATCTAAAGCCAGCCATGCTTCACAATTTTTCTTAATTTCCCTACGATAGCTTTCCTGATGTGGTTCCGCAATCTAAATCGAGTAGGTTGAGTAGTTAGTATTGTATAATTGTAATTCACTCACTTTTGCCAGACAACAGTATTGCGCTGGAATCCATTTTCCAAAGTTTATCGTCTCCAAATCCCTCTTAAGTATACTGATAGCCACTGTACTGTATCGTGTAGAAGTAGATTAATTATTTCGTGGATATCTGGAAAATTTTATGGGTCACGTGGCGGCATGTATCTGTTTATTGTGTGGCGTAGACGGACAAAAGCCAGGCCCTTGTTAGATTATTGACCATCTGGAAGCTCTTCTAGAATGTTCGACCTTTTGGTGAAATGTAAAAACGTAATTGGTATACACGCTCTCTCTCTTTAGATGGTACGAGTAAGAGTTAAGAGATATACCGAAATCATGCAATAGTTATCGTCTCAATTTTTTTATATACTATGATGATGGAAACAAAAAGAATTGGATGAGCTGACGAGAGGAGAATGGAAGATGAAAATATGTTGTGCCGACCCCACCTAGAGTGGGAAAAGAGCAAGAAGAAGAAGATTATGGTGGAAAAAGGCATACGGCCCATCTGATGGTAAGCGGTACCGTAGCCTATGGACCGACCCTATAAAAACCCTTTCATTTCCCTTTTGAAGAACCGTATACTGTAATCCTTTGGGAAAACCTCCGAAAATTGTATCCGAGATGTTACACACCAAACCTAGTCGAATATGAATATTATTTTCTGTGAAGGATTATATTTTGAAGACACTAATTGGGCTCTATGGCAGAGCCATAGAGCCCAATTAGTGAGTGAGTGAGTGATAGAGATAGATAGAGTCTATCTCCACAAATGGACTCTATTGCTGTGCTTTTCATAAAAAAATTGGAGTGATTACGTCCCATTTTATTGACCAGTCTACCTACCAATCTAGGTTACTTCCTAAAACTATTCTACGTTATTAGATAGGTACTATCTAATTTCAACAGTATATTTTTTGGTAATGTAAACGAATATAAAAAGTAAACATATTAAATTTGTATTTTCTAAGCTTATTCCGAATACTTGACTAACTTTAGAAAAACCTACAGAAAAGTTAGTTACTTGTAAGAGAAACAAATAACAGACTTAAATCGTTACTTAAAAGGTAAAATACGGCAGGCCTTTCAAAATATTCATAATAAATCGAATATAAATGTCTTCATTTCGCTTTGCTTAACATACACTAGCAAATAACATTTCGCCCCTAAATGCAATGCCTTAGTACTTACAATATAACTCGGTTCAACGTTTTACAAACAACACTATCTTCTCAATTGATATGTTAATCAGCTTTAAATGGGTATTCTAATCCTGTTCTTATGTTCTGTGACACATTTAACAGAAGAATGTGGAACAGGAAAAAATACTAAAGAAAAGCGTGAGGGACGTTCCATCATGAATTGAAAACATTTTGGCGTAAAGCGCGTGTGTGTGGCGCACGTGTGGCTGTCAAACATATTAGATATCTCTTGTAATTGTAATCGCTGGCGGCCCTCACTATATAACCACCCAGAAAAGCCATCATATATAGAAGGACTATCTTTTGCCCACGACATCGTCCGCGTCGAATAGTTACTTTGATATAGTGTGATGGCATGTAGCCTATAGCCTTCCTCAATAAATAGGCAATTCAACCCTGAAAGATTTTTTCAAATTGGAACAGTAGCCTCAATTGGTGGAATTGAAAATGTGCTCCTACTCTATTATTAGAAGCAAAGTTCATCCTTAATTTTTCTGGGAGGCGTTATTAAAATTTTTAATATTCACCCGCATGGCAACCGACCCCTGGGAATATCGGGATAAAAGGTAGCCTATATCCTTTCTCAGACTATCTGTGTACTAAATTACGGTTAAACTGGATCAGTAGTTTTGACGTGAAAACGAGACAGACAGACAGAGTTACTTTCGCATTTATAATATTAGTATGGATAATTTTTAACGACGAGGAGGAATCTATTCTAATCTAACCTATTGACGGACCGTTCCTGCAGCTGGCTGCGGTTGCGTGTGCAGGACTCACTCTGGTACTGAGAATACCCACAAAAACTCCCGAATACCTAATTGAGCTCTTTCATGGGAACGCCGAACGACTCGGCTTTTGCCAAAGCTAATTTCCAAGTCGTTCTCAGGGCTTCCTGATCTAGTCAGACACTAGCTCGATATGATTGGTGGTGTAGTTTCGAAATGTATTAGTACAGTATATGTATACAGGTTTTTTTTTTAATGAATCAACAACATCGGAAGGCTAAATAGCTAGTTAGCATCTTATAACTCAATAATTAAATTAAAAATAATTTTATAATGTTCTGTCATGACATTAGTTAGTAAGACTATGTTCCGTTCTTATAAAAAGACTGCACGCGCGACGCTCGCGCGCGTGATGCGCATAGAGCTAGGAACATTCAGAAATTGATATTTATTATTGTTCAAAGTAGAATGTGTCAATAGTCGTGTAACAATATTAAATGTTGTTATTTATTTTGTTAGCTGCCTCGTGTTGGAAGGTTGTTGATTCGATAAAAATATCCCTGAATAGGCTGGTGATTACAAGGGTCATAGAGTACGTTTTCAAACTTACAATATAAGATTAAGTCAAAAAGGGTTATTAGTTTTTTTTTCAGTATTATTAGCCTGAATTTGTTTTTGTGAAGAATTATTCATTTATTTATAATAATACAAAGAATTTATAGTAGTCTTACAAATTAATTCAGTGTTACAAAATCCAATTTAGGTTTGATTGAGCACCCAGTCATTCAACCCTCGATACGCGATTAAAACCAACAATTATACACAATCCAGTATCCAGAAACAGAATGAACAGAAATACATAATTTGAGATTTTAAGCTAAAATCACATTACTGTAAACCCTGGTGTATATTTTTGTCAACTACCTACATTATATTTGTCTCAGAACCTGAGAAACGAGCCACATATAAACTACACAAACAAAAGATTAATTGGAAAGGTTTATCTTTCGAAGTGAATCGTTCTCAATGTTTGCCACAAAATACGTCCGTGTGTCCATTCTTAGCATAGCAGACAATTTTGTGCAGTTCAAAAGGCGTGTAATTGCCTTAACGGAGCTCAATAATGAGCCGATGCGAACTAAAGCCGCTATGTTCGGCATTATGAGCTTCTAAGCGCCTTGCATTTAAAACGGAATACTAAAGTCCATTTTACTTTAAAACTAAATTTTGAAGAAAATTGAAAAATGTAAGTAATTTATATTCTTCTCAAGTTCACTATCGTAAAACACAATGTATAATAATTATTAGGTCCTTACCTATGAAATTGGTGTTTTGTATGGAGATTTTGGGGAATTCTGCTTTTTCCATACTAACATTTTATCAGTTTTCTTCACTACGACAAATCCAGAGATAATAATATTTGGCATGTATCATTAGACAAGCTTTAGTAATATGTGTAATATCACACTTCATAATAATTATTTATCGTTTTTAAGTGAATGCAAATAAAATGATGTATTCGGGAGGCACTTAAAAAGAGTTGTCTCCGTGTCCAAGTTTAACACAATTTAACTTACAATAAATTATCAAAAGAAATCAATAGAGCTCTAAAATATAGTCTATTTTTAGACGAGGTAATTATTTTTTAGGAAAACTCTGAATCTTAATAGTTACAGACAAAATACTAAGACAGAATATAAACACTAATTTCATAGGTAAGGACCCAATATAATGTATAATGGTCCGGGACACAAAAATAATGTACCAACTGCTTTGCTTGCCTAGCATATCGTAAAAGACTACTAAGGGCGTATTGGGTACTGTGTCTGTGATTGTGTAGGCGATGAGCTAGCCACTTGTTACTACTCTTTCACGATTTTTCATCTGACCAAACCCAATTTTTGTATGGCTAAATGTGGTCTTAAGGAACACAGTGCTCCTTAGACTCTGCCTACCCCTTCGGGGATAACAGGCGTGATTTTATGTATGTATGTAGATAATATTATTATTATATCGCGATATTAAATTATGATAATGATATACGATATGTGAATGTAAATTTCTTAAGCCCAATATCGTTATTTTTGGCTGAGATTTTTCCAAGAGTCTACGTCGTTATTCGGTTATTTAAAGCAGAAAAAATCTTTCAAAAAGCCTCTACTGTAATACATTTATTTATTGCATAAACATGCCATGAAGTGAGATATCATTCTGAAGTCTTAATTCTTCAAATTATATATCTAAAAGTATTTATAAGAATTGAGGAAAGTATCTAGTAGTAGTACCTAGTATAAAGTATCTAAAGGCAAAGCCTTTAAATCACCACGCCAAAAGGCTCCTTGTGGGATTCGTCCTCAACCTATATACGTCCCACTGCTGGACACAGGCTTTCCTCGTGGAGAAACACAATGAGGAGTATGGGCCGTGTCATCACTACCCAATTCGAATTGGTGGGAAGAAACGGTCACAATAGCCACCGGTACAAAGTTTTGGTCACGCATCCGTGGCCTGACCTGACGAAGGCAGCTTTGTTTTCGATCGAAAGCCAGAGCGTACTAATCACTACGCTACCGAGCACTTCTGGATTATTTTATCGAAATTTCATATTTTTGCGTGGTTTCATAGGTGGGCTGCCGTCAGCACTAGCCAACAGCGCCGTCAAGATTGTTGGAGTAATACTGCACCAAATCTTAGGTAATTATTTATTAATTAATAAGTGCAAGTAAAATACATTTTTCCCTTTGCTACGTAACCATGACAGATATCAAAACCGACAAGTCCATATTCTTTTTCTATACACCATAGACATCTATTACAACTAAACAGAACTATTTTGATTCCAACAGATATTTACATACATTTTGACGTAAAATTCGCACGTGTGGCTGTGAAGCGATGTTAGGTATTAATTCTAATATTAAGCGCATCGCGTGGCCAGCGCTGGCCAGCCAATCCTATCTATGAAATCTATCTATCTATCCATATCTATGAAACCTATCTATGAAACCGCCCTTTTATTTAACACTTCCAAATAAAAACAACTAGTCAACAGCAAACTTAGCTACAAAATACATCTTTAAAAGTCACTTAGGGTCAGTTTTTTGTGGTCAGGTTGACCAGTAGGTTAAAATATGGACTGGTGGCGAACACGTATGTAATGTAACTAAAGTAAGACAATCATAGACAATTTAACCACAACACGATGCTGGGAATTGTAAAATGGCGGCTGGCAGCACAGCTGATGTATATTGCTTAGAATTTTATCGCAAAAACAATTAGTCAAGCTGACGCCACCCGTTTTGGCATTTCTATTGACGCTATTGGGGTAGAATTTAATTATTGTGGTTGCTATGACTAAGGATCCAAATTCACCCTTAGTGCTACAGAATTATCTATCAGTTAATTTATCTTTAACTTATCAAGAGTTGGTACAAGTGGCCATGAATCAAGGATGAATTTTTGCACAGTTCTTTGTATATAAATTATAATTATTTATTACTACGTCTAGCAAAAATGTCAAATATACTCGTATTTATTGGAACATAATAGTGGACTTATACAGGCCAGTGATAACTTATTTCTGACATTTATCTTTTTTGTATAAACTATTTTCTTACGTATAAACAATGCTGCCCGAAAATTTCTCCTAGTGAAACGCGGAATTCTTTCACTATACTAGCCATCCTTGTGCATAAGGTTGTGGATAGAGTTAATAACGAATATTTTAGGGAATGTCTGAAAGCTGCCCTGATTACTGATAAACTGAGGGAAAAAGATCTTACGGTATGGACATGTAATGAGGAGAGAGAATTATCATGTCACCAGGAAAGTAACGGATTTGAATTGTGGATCGGCGTGTAGGGAGAGGGAGACCGAAGATTAGATGGATGGATTGAGTGAATGACAATGTGCTGAGAAAGGTAGTGATTGTTGACTTCGCGAGTAATGGGAGAGAGTGGAAGAAGAAGACATGTACCAACCCCAAATAACAGAACAGGGCGGTACAAAAAAGACTAGCCATCCTTGTGCAACAAAATGTAATTTGTTCCTTATAAATCACTTAGTAGCGCCATTTCTGTTTATAAACTCAATAGACAGCCGTCAACGCCTTGCATGAGGTAATTAACATCGTGTGATGAACACGGACGAACTATTTAGCGGGTCTGTTCATTACTTAGATGAGCTCATCAGCGCAGGCATTGAGCGCTGGTAATTATATGCAAGTGTTCGGCGGCATGTTCTAGGGACGGGACATACAGGACGCAAGAATGGCGAGTCACATATTTATAGTAGCCTGTGTCCTTTCTCCGGCTCTTGGCTATCTGTGTACCAAATTTCGATTAAATCGGGTCAGTAGATTGACAGACGGACAGAGTTATTTTCGCATTTATAATATTATAATGGTCGATACCCACTTCCAGATAGCCACTATACAATAGACAAGTGATCTTGAAATTACCTTTCTGGTTTCAAAAAAACCTCTTTTGTGCATTCACCTTACATGTCAAACAAGGTTATGATATTCCTAAACCTTCAATGAATGTTTGTTATAGCATAAAGTTATAGGTGAGGCGATAGCAGAGTTCAAAACACGACAAAACTTCGCGCAAGAGGTCGCTGGGTCGATGCCTGCCACCTATACTTGTTTTCAGCCTATATACGTCCCACTGCTGGGCACAGGCCTTTCTCATGGAGAAACACATGAGTATGCGAGTTGGCCTCATTAAGAATAATTTATTGTGAACAATGTTCACATTGTTCGCCTCACACTGAACCCGGTTCATGGCTATAGACTAGTCTAAGACTAGTAGGATGCTAACACCTACTACTTAACTGAACAGGTACGAGTATATAGGTATTCTTCAGGTATATAATTATAGGCGTAACGTAAATGTCAAATATTAATTGAGACCGTGAATGTCCGCCTTCACTGCAGTGTGTCCCCTTGTCATACCAAAGATGGAACTAATCCGAACATGTTCCTTGGTGTTCTCGTAATTGCTCAAGTAATGAGACGTTCGCTCTTCGGTTCTGGTGCAGCGAGCGATAGTCTCTAAGTTCTGCCAATGGCGCTTTTGGAACTCTAACTTGTACTGTTTGTACCTTTTCCGGTGCGTTGAGCTTTGGGAACGGATATAAATTATCAATCAGTACTTCTTGTATTGTCAGTGCATTATGTACATGTATTCTTTTAACACTGTCTCTCTTATATCAACCAACCCATCTTAAGGCATACCTTAATAAAGTAAAAATATTATTTATATCACATTTCTTAGATTCTGCTTTCATCACTAATTTTTTCAGCATATACATGTCAAAACTTTGATACTGAAGAAACAGCAATTCTTGTGATTCCTCGTTGGTCAGAGTCCACTTTTGTCAGATCACTGGTTTCTGTAAATGGTTATGTTTATGAATATCTAAATTAATGTTGAAGATGAAGCCGTCTGTAAATAATTAAAAAGAAACACTCAAACGATTTGAATGGAACCCATACTTACATCGATTTTGGAAGATTACGGAAGATGTGTAAATAAAAATATTACCAGACGTCGAGACTTCTTTAACTCATTTGTGATAATACATTACAAAACAGGGCCAGTTTTTGACCCGTGGTTATAGCTAACCCAATTGTTAGAATCTAGACCAATGTCGTCAAAAGAAACACCAAGATCTGTGACGTCAGCTTGACAAATGGTTAAATATACATACATAAGCTGTGGCACCAGCAGCCATTTTACGAAACGTAGCAGCTAGTTTTTTTCTCGTATTGTTTTATAATCAGCCCAGCAAATGAGTCAACACCATGATGTTATATCAACACCATACCACCATGTTGTGAATAGTTGTGATTAAACTGTCTATGATTATTTGAATATAATATTCTATATCTGAAAATTGGACTTAATTGGTTAAGCTATCTGACATACCTACCTTTACGCCATTGGTTATTATTTGAAGTATTTGGTAAAGCGGATCATAAAACCGACCCTTTGGAAAACTGTATCGTCCTCAGCCTGTATACGTCCCACTGCTGGACAAAGGCCTTCCTCATGGAGAAGCACATAACGAGAATGGGCCGTTATACCACCACGTTGGCCTAATGCGGGTTGGTGTGTAGAAACGGTTGCAATAGCGACAAGGCTTAACGTGCCTTCGAAAGCACAGAAAACTTCGAAATCTAGAAGTTTTGGTTACCTATCCAAGGTCTGACCATGGTGAATGTAGCTTTGTTTTCGATATCGAAAGCCAAAGCGTACCACTACGCCACCATGCTCTCAGGCAAACTGTATAGCTTGAATAAATAATAACTGGGCTCGTAATCGAATTAAAATGGCAAAAAAGTTCCAACAGAAATCCGAGAATTCCAGAAGCATTTGATATGAAAGAAATAAAGCTATGTTCTGTAAGTCATAAGCTTATAGCGGGATAGCTTATAATAATAAATTATTTACTGTTTATTAGTCATAATTCTTTTTTCATCTGAAATATCCCATGAATCAGGTTGTTTTTAGTTTCTAACTATTGACACACCCTGTATTGAGTTTATATGAAAATATAGGCCCGTATTACAGAACCAAACTCAAGCGTAGATCTCTGCTTGAGCGGAGTAAAAAAGGGATGGCGCTGTGTGGGATCAATAGCGCCATCCCTCTCTAACAGTGCTCAAGCAGAGATCTACGCTTGAGTTTAGTTCCGTAATACGGGCCTAATAACAATTTGCTGAGAATATCGCATGAGAATATCACATCGTGAGTTGTGACCTGTGCATGGGAAGGAGCTCGCCCCGTGTTACATGGGTACCTACTTAACATCAGGCGCAATGTGGATATTAGCTCCTTATGCCTACTCCTTTGGGAATAGAAGCGTGATCATATGTATAATGTTGGCATAACGGAAATTCCGTTCCCAGCCCATATACAGCCCACTGCTCGGCACTGGCCTTTCTTATGTAGAAACACATGAGGAATACGGGCCGTATTACCACCACGCTGCCTGGCCCAATGCGGTTTGGTGACCAATGGCTTAACGTGCCTTCCGAAGCACATAGAAGTTTTGATCACCCAGCCAGAGCATGGCAAAGTAGCTTTGTTGTAAATATCACTAAGTCACCGTGCTCCCCGCGAAATTTTAAAACAAGTCAAATCTCTTTTAATTTGAACCGCAACGAAAAAGGGATAAACAAAAGGCGATTAAAGAGGCCGAGGAGGCGTGGATGTAATTTATGGCTGGAGTTACACTTTAGCTAGTGAACGATTTGTTTCATGTGCTAACGGAAGAATATTTATTGTCAAGATTGTAATGCATTTATTTACTTACGGTTTCCTTTCAAGATTTATTATCTCACCGAAGGTATATGCGATTTTCACTATCTTGTACACTTACATCATTGTAAGAAACTTAACTTTTTAAGTTGCTTTAAAAACCTAAATTTCTATGGGAATCGTGATTTCTGATACTTTCCACTAGGGGCATTTTTCACGTTTCCCATAGAAATTGAGGTTCTTAACGCAACTAAAAAAGTTTTTTACAATGTTATCATACACTAGGGGTACCTACTTACTGTGTGGGCAGGAGAAGACGGGCGCCATAGGTCCCAAAAATAGAATTACGACGATTTAATTTTTTTGCATTTTTTTGTGACGAATTAACTTTTGTGGCAAATGTACAATAACCCCCTCCTTCTACCAGCCCCGCGGGCGGCCGCGTGTGTTGGATGGCTTCCACGCATGCATTCCACCGGCTGCCACGTCAGGGGTTCTCCAAAATATACCCGGGAAATCCCCTATTGGCGCAAACCCAGACCAAGTATAGGTCGGGAAGCCCTGGAATCGGCTCGGCTCCCACGGAAGGGCATGGAGGGTATATCGGTGAATTTTAGTGCCGAGCAAGTCCCACACACGCCTTCCGCCTAGCAAGCGGTAGGTCCGTAAATGGATTATTTTTTGAGAAAAAAAGGGGTAGGTTCAGAGTGTAATTCAGTTTTATTCAAGCTCAGGGTTGAGTCTGTAACTCGCTAACGACTAAAAATGGTTGCATTAGACTCCCAACCAACGGCTTAACGTGCCTTTTGAAGCAAGGAGGAGTTTAAGATCTTGAAGTAATGTTAAAGAAAGAAAGAAAGGAAGAATGCGTTTATTGGCTTACATATAAATACAAATACATGTACTAAAAAAAAACAAAAATAGGATAACAGGCCAACTAGGTCTCTGCCTCAGCATAATGCCACAGCGACCAACGACACTGTGGCGCTGGTATTCTGGCAGGACCTACAGTTAATAAAATAATTTAATCCAAGGCCCACCAAGGCCACCCACCATCCAAGGCCCACCATCCAAGGCCTGACCATGGTACATGGTAAAAAGGTACAAAGGTAGCATTGTTTTCAATATCGAACGCCAAAGCGTACTACCCAATACGCCACCGAGTTCCTCCCATGGCAGCTTAATAAATATATCCGAGCCAATTACACAAATGAGTTGTGATTTGGCCACATAATGGGACACAACCAATAGGTGTCCAATATAATAACCCGTTATTGTTCGGTGTTAACTGTCAATGTTCGATGGGAAAACAGACTAGTAACGACTATCGACAGCAGAGAAAATTTTATGCGAAAATTTTAACAATAACAATGTTTAAGCATTTTTGTGTTCCGGCAATCAGAGGTAAGATAGCCAGTTCCTCATTTGTTGAGGATTACAGGTAAAGCTCGCTTCCACCTTCGGCCTTATCGTCACTTACCATCAGGTGAGATAAAGGCCAAGAGTTTACCTGTCATATATAAAAAAACCCAGGTCATACACGTGGCGCTCCGTGAGCTCCTCTGCAACTCCTCCATGACACGGCACGCCTCAGCCGAGGTTCGAGCCATAGAGGTACACTCAGGGCTGCTGCTATTCGTCGAATCCGGCTCGTGCGCTCTGGAGACTCCACTACTAACTCCCTAAGGGAAATGCCTACCAGAGAAGAATTCTCCAGTGGTTTAGAAATGTTTTTCCAAAATGTTAATGAGGCTTTGTTCACTAAACCTACAGATTTGCTTATGGTATTTTAGACAACTGAAAATAATCTTGCTTTCGTGGCTCATTAAGAGAATAAGGTTTTATTTTTTCCTGGTAATCTTCGCAATTATCTTTCGACATTTTAACCCACCGGTTCCATGAATGAGGTCTCTTCGTAGCAATTAGTTCTTTGTGTAATCTGGTACGCGTATGATTTATTTCTTAAACACCTCGTCTTGTATGAAGGGAGATTGAAGATATCTAAAATCTCAATTTTTAGCCCCTAACGCAAAAAGAAGGGCGTTATAAGTTTGAAGTTTGTGTGTGTGTCTGTCTGTCTGTCCGTGGCATTGTGACTCCCAAACGGATGAACCGATTTAGATTCTGTTTCTTTTGTTTGAAAGATGATGTATATTGCTTTGAATTTCCATCGCAAATTCAACAATTTGTCAAGATGACGTCACCCACATTTTCGGCGTTTCCATTGACGCTATTGGCCTAGAATTTAACTATTATGGTTACTGTTGTGACCTCTTTACTTTTTATATTCACGTGTCAGAACTTTGATGTATGTCAGTTTCTTGTTTATGAAATAAATTATATTATGGATTGCACGAACAATATTTTAATTACCTGAATTAAGTTATTAAAGTGGCGACGAGGATTAAAAATGGAAAAACTCAAAAGAAGCAGAACTACAATAAAAGGACAAATTACAAAACTACAAGATACATTGCAACACATGACGGAAATCTCTGCAAATGAATGTAAGGTACGAGAGTGTACAATTAATAAATTACAAGATAATTACACTGATATCCAAAATAAAATTGATGAAATTGTTTCAAACGAGGAGTTAGATATCGAAATAGAAACGAGATTTACAATTGAGGAACAATTTTTGTCGTTAAAAGTCAAATTGCAAAATCTGATGTCACAAAATGCGACAGAGTCTAATAAGCCTTCTACACCTACATCATTAAACTACAATATTGCTTTTCAACCAATGCATGATAACGAGTCAATAAAGAATTTCCGTCGGCGATTTGAATCTTACATGATATTAAAAGGTGTTCATGAAAATAATATAAGATTGAGAATATTATTTACCCTTATTAGCCCTTCATTACACCAAACGATGTATGATATATGTTATCCGAATGATCCTATTAACCTACAGTATTCAGAAGTATTTAACATATTAGAAAATTTTCTGGAACCTAAACCTAATATCTGGACTCTCCAACATAAATTTATTTCTAGATTACAAGAACAGGAAGAAAATGTTACACAATACGCCACAGAACTAAAGAAAATGACCGAAAATTGTCTTTTTAAATGCAAATGTGGGAATTCAGTAGCAGATTTATTTTTAAATTTGCAATTTCTAAGAGGAGTTCAAGACATAGAAATTCGTACAAAACTTCTACAGGAACGCGACCCTTTACCATTCACCTCAACAATTGAAAAGGCTCTCGCAATAGAATCTGCAAAAAGAGAGAATTTAGAATTTATTACTAACTCAAACCATAAGATCTCTAGAAACCTACCAAATAATTCTGGTAGTTGTAATGTGCAAAAAAACTTAACCACAGTATCAGACTTGAGAGGACGTTGTTACAGATGCGGAAACTCTACTCATAGGGCAAATAAATGTCCTCATTATAAATCTGTGTGTACATCTTGCAAAAAAATTGGACATCTTTCTAATGTATGCTTACAGAAAGGAAAGGCGCAGCAGAGTCATCAGATCGCTCATAACAATGAACAGGATGATTTTGAACTAGATCCAGAAGATTCTCCGTGCTGCGACATGAATGTGGTTACTACGGGTCACAGCGGTAAATTCATGATTGATGTAAGAATTGAGGATAAACCCTTAAAAATGGAGCTAGATACGGGAGCGGCGTTAAGCTCCATTTCGCTCCATCAGTTACACTTATTGGGAATTAAAAAGAAAATTTATAAAACATCTATTCAGATGCGCACGTACACTGGGGAAATTATCAAGCCGTATGGAATAGTTTACACGAAATGTATGTATGAAAACCAGTTATTTTACGGTAAACTTTATATCATTAAAGGAAATGTAGACGCAATATTTGGAAGAGAATGGATAAGACAAATTCAATTAAATTTTCATGTAAATAATGTCGAAACTGCTACTAATACTGTTTTAAATAAATTGTTGGAAAATTATTCAGACTTATTTTCGGATTCGCTTGAGCCTATTCCCAATTATCGATGCACTCTTTACTTGAAAGATAATGTTCGACCCATATTTATCAAGCCTAGACGATTACCCTACGCACTAGTAGATAAGGTTGAAAAAGAACTCGAACGATTGGAAAAGCTAAACATTATCACAAAAACAGAAACATCAGAATGGGGCACTCCCATAGTACCTGTTCATAAGCCTGATGGCTCTATCAGATTATGCGCAGACTACAAAGTGACCTTAAATAAGTGTATAAAAGATGACAATTATCCAATACCTATTATAGACGACATATTCGCACAAATGAATGGAGGTAATCTATTTTGTAAACTAGACATTACACAAGCCTACTTACATATGGCAATGGACGATACGAGTGCCTTACTTCAAACTATCAGTACTCATAAAGGCACGTACAAAATTAATAGATTGATGTTTGGAGTGAAGATTGCACCTAATCAGTGGCAAAGATTTATGGATTCTATATTACAGGGCATAGATGGTGTCATTTGTTTCTTTGATGATATCCTGATTAAAGGCACAGATGTTACGGATATTACAGAGAGGCTACAAAAAGTCTTCGAGAGACTGAGGAAAAACAAGTTGACGTTGAATAAAAATAAATGCGAGTTTTTGAAAGAAAATGTATCGTATTTAGGACATACAATTGACAAAAATGGTCTTCATAAGTGTGAAAAGAAAGTTACAGCAATTACCAAAGCATCAGCGCCTACGAACGTTAGTGAATTGAGAACTCTTTTGGGAATGATTAATTATTACACCAAGTTTGTCCCAAATTTAGCAACCCTTTTACATCCCTTGAACCACCTATTAAAGAAGAACGTAAAATTTCTATGGAGCGAGGCCTGCCAAAAAAGTCTAGATAAAATTAAACAAGTATTAACCAGCGAACGAGTACTAATGCATTTTAACCCATCTTTTCCAATCACGCTTGCCACAGATGCGTCGCCTGTAGGACTCGGAGCAGTTCTTTCCCACAAGATGCCGAATGGCTCTGAGAGACCAATTGCTTTTGCTTCCAGATCCTTGACATATAGTGAAAGGAAATATAGTCAAATAGATAAGGAAGCAACTGCTATTTACTGGGGCCTGAAAAAATTTTTCCAATATTGTTATGGTCGAAAATCTACTCTCATTACTGATCATAAGCCGTTGATATCAATTTTACATCCTCACAAGACTTTACCTACCATGAGTGCCATGCGCATTTTCAATTATGCACAGTTTTTATCCGGATTTGATTATGACATTGTTTACCGAAAAACACAGGACCATTGTAATGCTGATTATTTGTCTCGTTTTCCTACAGAAGCAACCGTGGTTAAGAGAGTAGACCAAACATACATATATCAAAACAATCAAATTAATACGCTATCAGTCAATAAACAATCGATAGTTTTTGAAACTGAGAAGGACACCGAACTGAAAAACATCAAGGACGCCTTAGAAAGAGGAACACCACTCGAAACAATTGGGTACATTAATACAGAATATACATTACAGGACGGTTGTTTGTTAAGAGGAGCGAGAGTTGTCATTCCGAAGTCACTGCGTAAATATGTTCTTAATGAGTTACATACGGGCCATACGGGTATTGTCAAAATGAAAATGTTGGCACGAAATTATTGCTTCTGGACTGGGATTGATCGTGACATTGAAAATTTAGCTAAAGGCTGCAGAAGTTGTTGCTTGAAGCAAAAAGCGCCTCCTAAGGTTGAATTGCATCATTGGGAGACTCCAAATGGACCATGGCAACGACTTCATATAGATTTTGCAGGGCCAATTTCAGGAAAGCAATTATTCATAATTGTGGATGCTTATAGCAAGTGGGTGGAAGTTATTCCCACATCGAAAACAACATCAGATTGGTGCATTACCCAACTTCAAAATTTATTTAGTATATTTGGCCTTCCGTTCACCCTAGTTTCTGACAATGGACCTCAGTTTACATCAAACTATTTAAGGACTTTTTAAAATCGTATAATATCACTCATCGCACATCAGCACCTTATCATCCGGCGACGAACGGGCAGGCGGAGCGCACTGTCCAAACAATAAAGTATGCCTTAAGAGCAATGGAGAACGAATCTGGTGACATATACGCAAAATTAAGGAGGCTCTTAACACAGCTGCGCCGTTTACCCAGCCCAGAGGGGAAGAGTCCTTACAGATTAATGTTCAACAGAGATGTAAGAACGAATCTAGATACTATGTTGCCAGTCCAAGAAGAACATATGAATACGAGTCAACCCAAGGAGGTACGAACACTCTCGGACGGAGATAATGTGCAGTTTATGGTTTACGCAACGGGTGGAGCTCGTAGCTGGGATTTTGGCAAGATAGTAGGGAGGGTTGGACAGTTACATTACATAATTGAGACACCATCTGGAGTTTGCCACCGTCGACATATCGACCAAATTAGGAGGGGAGGACTGTTGTGACCTCTTTACTTTTTATATTCACGTGTCAGAACTTTGATGTATGTCAGTTTCTTGTTTATGAAATAAATTATATTATGGATTGCACGAACAATATTTTAATTACCTGAATTAAGTTATTAAAGTTACCATGTCTGCGGATAAAAAAATTCACCTTTAGTTGACAGTGTTCTAAGCTATATTTCATAAAAATCGGTTTAGCCATTTGAAAGGTTTGAGCAGTAAAAGTGACATTGAAAAGTCTGTGTTAATAAAAACAAATAACCATTGTCTCATCGGGGGACGGCTCTATACCTAACCATTAAGGGCTTAGCAAAGTACTTAGGTACTTAGCGGACCCCTGACGAGATGATAATTTGTTTTTTTTTAATTTTTTTGTTAATTTTGAATTTCAAAAATAAATAAATCTATTTATATTTTGTGAATTTATATTTGTAGTTATTAAAAGTTTAAGGTCATTCTATACCTGATATCAGTGTAGAGATTTTGAGCCACAAAATTGGTCTATTATATTAAGTCGACAACCACATGTTTAATCTGCCACTTGAAATTGATTCATATTACAAAACACTAAGGTACAAGCGTCAGAATAATGACATTATAAACCCGTGTCCCAAGTCGCAGTGATTTAATTTACGAAATTTTATCTTAACACTCTAATTTCAAGGTCCATAATATCTTGTAATATAAATGCAAATGGCAGGTGGTTGTTAGCCTCTGTCCCAGTTTGGGAAGTTAGGCAGCGAATTTACAAGATAAAAAGGCACGGAAAGCCAAGAATTCTGTATCAATACTTTTTTAATAAGCTAAATTCTCTGAAGTTATAATAAATAACGACTTTGACGACCTCCGTGGTCGAGTGGTCTGTACGCCGGTCTCAAGGCGTCGCCATCTCGAGAGGTTCTGGGTTCGATCCCCGGTGGGGGCAAATGTTTGGGTGATGAATTTTCAGGCATTTGATCTCCAGTCTTGAATGTTTATATATATTCAGAATATTTATATGTGTTTATCTATTAATTATATTTATCCGTCATCTGGTATCCGTAACACAAGCAGCATTAGTTGCTTAAAATGGGGCTAGTTGATAGGTGTGAATGTCTGAAGATATTTATTTATTTATAACACACTCACGTACATTGTACAGTCAGCATCGAAAGTTGATGACCATTTACCACCCTATGTTAGGCTCCAGTCCTTCCAATTAATCGTGTGTCATAAATTTGTTGAATGTTATACAGCTTGATGTCCTTAGTTATACCTATATAAATTGTAAGTATGTAAGTTCAACAGGGTGTAACTCACGATATTGGTGGAAAGTAAATAAATTTTATTATTATTATTTAATTCCTTCTCAAATTAAATGTCAAGAATTCCTACCGTACCTACTGTATTATACAACTAATTTATACTTGATCGTATAGTTGATAGGTATCTGTTATCTAATACGAATATTGCAAAAAATCGTTTGCATAAAATGTTACATCTGTTCTATATTCATCTTTGCATCAGATGGATTAAAAATTCGACTCTTACTCAGCCTATATATTACTATAGTCAGGTAGTAGATGGGTGACCAATCAAAACTTTTTGATCTCTAGCTGATCACAAAGTTTTGGTCACCCATCCACGAAGTGACCAATGCAAAGGTAGCTTTACTTTCGATCGAAAGCCAAAGCGTACTAACGTAACGACGACACCAATAAGATCCATTTCTCCGAACTTTCGACTACTGCAGTTTATACCTTAAGACCAAATTCAACGCGGGTTCGATCCCACAGCCTATACCACTGAGTTTGAATACTGTACAATGAACTGTACATAATTACACAAGTACAGTTCACTGTGTATATCGCTTGCCTCACATTGTGCCCGGTGCATGGCAACTGGCTTGCCACCTGTTACATGGAAACCTAACATATCTGGCGAAATGTGGGTGTTTAACACCTCTGCCTACCCCTTCGGGGGAAGAGGCGTGATGATCAAACCAGAAATCACAGAAACCAGTTTGTTTATAGCTAATAAAACTGCACATGCACCACAATGATGCTTCATTCTATTTAGTGTTACAGTTTCAGTGCGGTACCGTCGCAGCTTGCCGAGTGCTCGGTGATTGTAGTTTACGCTTTTAGAAATAGAAAAACGTTCGCCTCGAATCCTAACGAGTGCGCCGTGAATTTACAGCCACTACGACTGGTCCTCAAACAGTGAAACAAGTTTAGAGATCTTTTTTGGAATCCTTCAAAAAGGCGTGTAAACGTTTTTAAAGAGTTGGCAACACGCGCGTGATACATCTGTCCTCAGCCTATATACGTCCGACTGCTGGATACAGGCCTTCGTCATGGAGAAGCACATGAGGAGTATGGGCCGTAACACCACCACACTGGCCCAATGCGGGTTGGTGGGTAAAAACAGTCGCAATAGCGACCGGGACCAACAGCTTAACGTGCCTTCCAAAGCACGGAGGAGCTTGAGATCACAAAGTGTTGGTCACCCATCCACGGCCTGACCATGGCGAAGGTGGCTTGGTTTTAATTCGATAGCTAAAGCGTACTCACCACTACGCCACCGAGCTGTGTGATAAATAAATAAATAAATATCCTCAGACATTCACACCTATCAACTAGTCCCATTTTAAGCAACTTGTGTTACGGAAACTAGATGACGGACAAATATATTTAATAGATAAATACACATAATTATTCAGAATATATATAATATTATACATATATAATGAACATCCAAGACTGGAGAACAAATGTCTGAAAATTCATCACCCAAACACTTGCCTCCACTGGGGATCGAACCCAGGACCTCGCGAGATGGCGATGCCTTGAGACCGGCGTACAGACCACTCGACCACGGAGGTCGTCTACATCCTATGTTGTAATCGTTCATAACCACTTACCATCAGAAGGGCCGTATGCTTGTTAGCCGCTTCAGTAGGTTTAAATACCTTAAAAAAAATTGAGCAATAACAAACAAACAAGAGCTATGAGAGGTCCTTACATTACCAGCTCGCACCACCACCTCACAAAACCAATAGGCAAACAATTTGCAAAGTAAGGAATTTTTCATGCATTTGTGATTATTAGGGTGACTACTCATGTTTTTAGGGTGAAAACAAATGAAAAGGATCAAACATATTAAATAGAAAAGATTCAAATAAGTACGTTATTATTAGAGGTGATTTCAATATAGATATATTAGATAGGAAAAATATATCAACAAGGGATTTTCGGGATTTAATAAATAATAATAAATCAGCAAAGGAGCTAACTGGTGTTATTAAAAACACATCAACGGCTATAGATTTAATTTCACAAATTATAAACATAGTGTTAATAAGTCTTATGTAAAAGACTATGGTCTCTCTGATCAATAATCAGTAAATTAAGATGATCTATAGAAAACCTTCCACATAGCACAAACAAAAGGCCATGCACTGTTCAGAAAAGTATTAGGTCCTTACCTATGAAATTGGTGTTTTGTATGGAGATTTTGGGGAATTCTGCATTTTCCATACTAACATTTTATCAGTTTTCTTCACAACGACGAATCCAGAGATAATAATATTTGGCATGTATCATAAGACAAGCTTTAGTAATATGTGTAATATCACACTTCATAAAAATTATTTATCGTTTTTAAATGAATGCAAATTAAATGATGTATTCGGGAGGCACTTAAAAAGAGTTGTCTCCGTGTCCAATTTTAACACAATTAAACTTCTAATATTAAACAAATCCAAAGAGCTCAAAACTATAGTCTATTTTTAGACGAGGTAATTATTTTTTAGGAATACTCTTAATCTTAATAGTTACAGACAAAATACTAAGGCAGAATAAAAACATAAATTTCATAGGTAAGGACCCAATATTTACTAAAACTAAAATACAAAACTTTAAAAATGCTTAAGATTGGAACCTTATTATTGCACAACCATCCAAAAGAATAAGGCGGCGACGGGCTCACTATCTGTCACATTGAGGGCAGTCACAGTTTGGTGAAGCGCGGATTATAGTATCTCTACATAGTCGTGATTATGTATGTAAAATAGATTTTTAAATGTGTTTGAAAGTGTTGATGAAAATTTTCAACACTTTCAATCACGATTTGTAAGGATTGAGATTGATTTGTCCACTGTAATTTTTCTAGATATTTGTGTCTCTGGATTTGTTTCATCTAGGAGGTTATGTCGCTATTACGCGGGCTTGCAAAAATAATAAGATCCATGCTCGCGCATATTAGCACCTAAAGAGTGAGTACGCGCACTCTTAACAAGTATGAAGAGTATTTCATAATGAATATTTTACAGAATAAGCAAGATGGGAAAATATTAAAGAATATCTTATAGGGAATTAGTTTTTACCAAGGTCATCTGAAAAGAAGTGTATGAAAAAAAATAGCAAGAGCAGCAGAATTTTCAACGATTCCGCAGCAGAGAATCGTTGAATATTCCAAAAGCAAGCAAGCAATACAGTTCCAGTTCCAAATGAAAGCGGATACAGTTCCAGTGGAGTCTCTTGGTAGATTCAAGAGTCCGACTTACAACACTGCCCAAAATTAGACGCATGTTTCTTTGGACTCACAAAAAAAGACGTGTGGCACTCGGGGACTGCCGCGGTAAAGCTATTGCATAGCATTTTGTATCAACTTATGCAATTATAATTTTATTTATTTATTTTATTCATGCAGTATTTCTTTTTCTTTGATATTAATTCAAGTTACACTTTTTGAGCGTGGTGACCGATAAGAAAACAAATTTTTCTATGATGAAATAAATAAAAAAAGTTAATATTGTTTAAAATATTTTTTATTATTTTACAATACATGTGGGTTTTATTATCTTAACGCCGTGTCGAAGACTCCCGAACTGAAACGACGTTAGAAGATGCACGGCCTTCAAGCCACACCTCCTTGCGCATCGGAGTGGGGAGCGTGAGGTTTTTTCGTTACGGAATTTCTGGATTCGGTCCCCGCGCTCAAGGCCCGCGATAGAAGCTATGCAATAGCTTAAAAATAATGACATTTTTATATATCTGTGTTTAATACATTGACATAGTGTAATTGCGTGGGTGGTGAACATTTTGATTGTTTGTTTTTAACATTAAATATTTCAACAACAATAAATATTTCAATAGAAAGTGCATGGGACTGATTGCCGATCTTTATGACAAATGACGCCTTTTTTTGTATCAAAGAAGTAATGTCATAATAAGGCTCCACGCGCTTTTCGTACGTAGCTCCATAGTAAATTTAATTAAAAATAGTAATAGTGTAAAAATATAAGTAAATTATACTGTGCTTGATTGTTTATATCCTAATTGCTCTCGTTTATCGTTATTTAGCATCTGTGTGACATTAAAGTGTTTAAAATGAACATCATACCGGAGTCAGTGAATATTTAAAAACTACCAACTTACAGTGACCTATAAACTCTAATCAAACTAAAAAAGTGTGCTCAAAAGTGAACAAAACTTATGTGAAATATAAAAACATACAATATTCAGTGATAAATACAGTAAATTTTAAATTTTCAACTAAACAGAACGGTTGAAATTACTACAGAATAGAGGGGGCATGTCTATTGGCTATCACTATTGAAATCCCCGCCCACTTATTGTTATTGGCGCATTTTACTTATGTCAGTACAATACACTTAACTATTTCGTCATTCTTCGTTGACATCTTGTACCAGCGCTCCCAACACTTGAGTCTTAATTGAATGGTCCGCAGATCAAATCCAGTCAAGAGCGAACACTTTTTGAGAGAAATATTTAAAAACTTGCGCATCGGAGTGGGGAGCGTGAGGTTTTTTCGTTACGGAATTTCTGGATTCGGTCCCCGCGCTCAAGTCCCGCGATAGAAGCTATGCAATAGCTAAAAAAGAAGCAGGAAAAATGATATACCTACAATCTGACGAAAAAAGGCGGAAAAAAGGAAAATGGCCTTGAGCCTCGACTTAATAAAGAAAGTAAACGGGCCAGGAAGCAGTTGGTGGAAAGTTTTGCAAGTAAACACCAACTGAATCTTCGTCAATCAAGAGTTTGGGGCCTTCACGTGCGTAAATTGACTTGTGCGCACGCGTGCTTAACTTGTATGATGGGCTCTGCGTTCTCTTTGCTACACAGTAACCTTGACTGCGCACGGGAGAAGTATTTAGTTAAAGGTTGATTTTAATTTAAAATTATGTTTCTAAAGGACCAAAGTTTTCTAAAGGACCAATCTAATAACAAGTGCAAAGTGTAATTTTAAGAGAGAGTTGAGGGGGGGGGGGTTGAGTTGGGGTTGAGTTGAGTTAAGTAAATGTGTACATAACGCGGACTCTTTGGTGTCTCTTCTCGACCAATACTGTTTGCAATATATATCTCAATTTTGATAAAATGTAAAAATACACATAGTGGTGAACGATTGTTTAAAATACAATCTATACTTATATTATATTATATATGTGAAAGTTACTCTGACTGTCTATCTGTCTCGCTTTCGCGTCAAAACTACTGCACCAATTCAACCGAAATTTTATCCCGATATTCCTATGGGAACGGGTGTCATGCGGGTGAATGTTATAATAACTGTATAAGGTTCATATTTAGGGTGCGTAAGTTTGATCATATCTCGCCATATCGGGAGAGGCTGGGATGGCCACTTTTTCGTCAGCGTAGAAATGTGAAGATACTTTCAACACGTTTTTCAATTCTTTACAATCCAGCCACTCCTGAGTACTTGTAATCGAGATTTGACTACCTGAAGGCCAATAACAGTTTAAACCTCCGTTCAAGCTTACTTTGCGCACACCCTCTTATCGGACAAAGTACATTTTAAGTTCGTTCACATTTCAAGCCACTCAACTCTGGAATACTCTTCCTGCACACATTCATCGAGCGCCCAACAAAATGTCATTTAAGCGACTAGCTCGTCAATTCATAATGTCTGACAAATCCTAAGCAGTGTGTTTTATCTATGATTCATTATAAAAATATTTAGCGTTTATGTAATATATTTATATTTATTTTAATATGTAGTATATTTATTATATGTGATTTATAATATAACAAATCAACGTGTTTTATATGTATACCATCATATTCTACAATTCTTGTCTTAATTTTTTTTTCTTTTACTGTTTTGCCCTGTCATTCTAGCTATCCTCACTTTGCTTTCCGGTTGACTGGTAGAGAATGTCCTATGGCATCATGTCCGCCCTTGTACTTTTGTGCAAGGCAATAAATAAATAAATAATGTTAAAAAAAATTTATAACGTCTCGCCTCCCAGAAAAATTAAGGACAATTTACGCCACTACAAACTTTGATTCTTCTAATAGAGTGGGAGTAAATTTTCAATTCCACTAATTGAGGCTACTGTTCCAATATGAAAAAATCTTCCAGTGTTGAATAGCCTATTTATTGAGGAGGATATTGTATTTAAATTATTTTTGAGTACTTAATATTGATATTATTTTATAATACAACACTGTGTAAACCAAATGACAGGTCAATTACGTGGGTTTAAAGCTTTACAAATATACATTATATAATTTGGAAATGCGTCTTTTATCATTTCACCATAATCTTCAAAAATTATGATATTTATCTAATTTCGCCAAAAACTGTCTTATTATATAAACTATATTAATAAAAGGTCGATAGCAAAATATCCTATTATAACTATCGATATTAATAATATATATTCCACGACGTTACCTCATCTCTTGGCACCATGCTTAAATTATGTTACGATATGTAGGTATAATGATAATGCAATATCCCGACACTAGATGGCGCTTAAATAAAAATTTGCATTTAATAGGATGAAATTGTAAATTTTGATTTGCGGTGTCTGTCTAGTGTTGATTATATAGCACTTTAATACCCGCTACTTGACACCACTAGGTAATATTGTGAATAGCAGGGACTTGACTGATGAGTTGTAAACATTTACGATAATAAAATTGCTGATACACCTATGTTTTCTATGAAACGTGATGTTTAAAAGCTAAATCTAAGTAAAAATGAAAGCAAATGGTAGGGCCTAACAAACATTCTTTTCAACTCTAACTCGCCATCAGAATAGGAACCCGTGCCACCGAAATAACACTCCAGCGGTGGTCGATTTTAAATATAATCTAATTGTTAGCTACCAGAGAGCATTGCAGTTCTATTGCAATCGTAATAAGAAATACATTTGACTGGTATTCATTAGCAATTATGAATTGAATGCTAGTTAATTATTGTTTAGTACACAATCACCACTGAGTTTGAATAAAACTTATGTAAAGTTCATTTGTGAATATCGCTTGCCTCAGATTGTGCCCGGTGCATGGAAACAGGCTCGCCACCTGTTACGCATCTGCCTAAAAAACGTCGGGCAAAAAAACGTGATGATAATGTTTTTCTTTTGTTATGTTTTAAGTACACAATCGCAACCAGAACAACACAAAAAACATCACTCGTCCACCTAAGTAGACAAGTAAAGTTTTTTGTATTTTTGACAAAGATGTACACATTTTCTCACCGAGTTTCATAACAGACATTAAACAAAACCACAACTTGCATAAATACTGCAAACTGTTTTGAAACTTAGAAAGCCTTTCCGCATGTCTGCTTTCTTAGCTTTGAGCTTTTTAAAAGAAAACCACAAAACTAACCCGCTTATCTGTTTCACATACATACATAAGATCACGCCTGTAATCCCCGAAGGGGTCGGCAGAGTCCAAGGAGCTGTGTTCCTTAAGACCACATTTAGCCATACAAAAATTGGGTTTGGTCAGATGGGAAATCGTGAAAAAAGTAGTAACAAGTGGCTAGCTCATTGCCTACACAATCACAGACCCAGTACCCAACACGCCCTTAGTCGCCTTTTACAAATGCTAGGCAAGAAAAGCAGTTGGCATATTCTTTTGGCGTCCCGGACCAACACGGGACTGCAATTCACGAAGGCCATTAAAACATTCGACTTTAGACTCTATCTTAAGGCGTTAAGTTATAATTACTCCCCATCATAAAAGACAGCAACTATACGGCTTCAAATTCTTTTAGAATTTCGTGGGTGAAAGGCATTTATGTATCTGTGTAGCTGTTGCTGCTGCTGTTCCATTTTATGCCTGCGGTTGACTACGCTCTTAAAGCTTTAAAATAAAGTCTAAATTAAAACGACTGAAGCGCACGCGTGAATTGCAATACCTGTAACGGAAAGGTAAACTTCAAAATGATTTAGAAGTGACACAAACGGAGTATTCAAAAAATATTACTAAGTTAAATATCACAGAGACGGCTGGCAGTGAAATCCTAAAAGAAACAAACGTGGATACAAATCACTTCTCTTTTGCGTCCAAATTTTAGTTTTTAAATGTTACTTAAACTTTTATTTATTTATTTAATGGATCACCAACGTAGGATACAGCATTACCATGGTGTTGTGATTTCAAAAAATAATGGATCTTACTGCACTTACACTTATAGGTAATCACAACATGCCAGTAGTTATAAAGGTAATTTTTTTTAAATATATAAGTATTGATTTAAGAAAAAAAAGCAAACCTTATTAGTTAAAACAACAAATCATTTCTTGCGTGTTACACAATAAATTTAAATTAAAAATAAAAACATACATATGTCATGATACGTCATTCAATCTAAGGGTGTTTCTAAACTTGGAAAGGCTTTGAAAGTTTATGTCACTTTAACTTTAACCCTTATTGAGGGTCAAGGGAACACCAATGTTCGCAAACAATGTATTTATGTCTCAATTGTGTCTAGTTTTCCGACCATTGTGAGGGAAAATTGTTTTGTTTCAAACTACTCATAACATATTATCGCGCCTCTTTCCCCGAAGGGGTAGGCAGAGGTGCTAACGCCTACACTCTTACCTAAATTTGTCGCCATAATAACAATATTATAAGCATTTGTTGTGTTCCAGCAATCAGAGGTAAGACAGTCAGTTCCTCAGTTGTTGAGGATTATTGGTGAAGCTCGCTTGTACCTTCGGTCTTATCGTCACTTACCATAAGGTGAGATGAAGGCCTAGAGCTTACCTGTCATATGTAAAAAAAATCGATGTTTTTTTAGAAAAATTCTAAGGGCGAATTCGACCAAATTGAGATTAGTAACACAGGAATAGTAATACCAAATTGAGTTCACACGATTGGTCGAATCTGCCCTTAGGGCGGAGCCGATTAGTTATCCTAGTTTTTTCATGTTTGACTACACGCGAGTAATATTATTTTAACGGAGGACGCAGTTTTTTGCGCACGAATGTGTCAATGTCTCGTATGACACAGGGCAGATTCGACCAATCGTTGCAGTTCAGTTTGGTATTACTATTCTCGTGTTACTAATCTCAATAAGGTCGAATTCGCCCTAAGTCAAATAATTAAATCAGCTAAATGGAAATTGAAAAAGCACTTAAGGGAAAATTAAGCTTGCAATTAAGAGGAAATTGATATTTTACTATCGTGAATTCCGAAAAAACTTTCCTATAGTTTAAAAAAATTAACATTCATAAGTTATGTAATACCGAAGTATTTACATTCCTTATGAATGTCAAATTATACCATCCGTGCCAATTTTTTTAAACTATAGGAATGCTTTTTCTGAATTCACGATAGTAAAATATCAATTTCCTCTTATCAATAAAACATCTAAAGCTACCTAAGCCAACTAAATATAAGAAAAAGCGTAAAGTTGGGAAATTGAAACGATTTGCGGCGTCTCCGAGGTTAAAGCCGTAGAGGACAGACGCAGTAAATCTTCAAACCAGCAATGTAAGCGAATGTTGAACGTAGTCTGGTTGTTCGAAGATATTGAAAGTCTAAAGAGATTTTATGGAATTTTCCAAAACTTGTTTTTGGTAAGCGGATATCTATGTCCCTTGGACCACAAAAGCAATGTATGGAGCCTCCACATACATACGCGAGTTGACCTAATGGATTTTGCGCGAGGTTGTTCTTTGTATATTCAGATCACATGTATATTTATGACACCCAAATTAACAAAAACACACAAAAGGCACTCCTGCAACATTAACGCTAAATTTGCCTTCACAATGTCGATGTATGACAGGTTTTAATAAAAAAACAATGAAGGCTAAAAATAAAAAACACTCTGAAAAAAGTCGTATTTATTTTACAAACCAAAGTAATTGCCTGATTCCCAATCCTGCAATCAAACAGTTTGACACAAATCTGAACCTAAACGAAATGGGACCAGTTCAAACTCACAGAAAATGTAAACGCCGAGTAAACACCAGTGAAAATTAATTGGACGTCCTGTTCAATGTCTTAAAAGCAATGCCTCCGATGACATTTATCCTTATAGCAGCACTCTGTCAACAAAAATAATAATTTATTTTCATAAAATATTAATATTTTATACGGGAATATATTTAGACGATTTTTGTGTCGAAGGCACCACAGATTTGTAGGCGAAGGGTTAAGTGTGAATATATTTAGGAGATTATTCAATGATTCGGTAACACGACATCAATCAAAGGCGTATATTTGAATAATTATGAATTCATTACACCAAATTAGAATTCTGATAAATGAACATGACGAGAAAGCTGTAAGCCTTTTGCCGCTTTTAATACATCAAATCTAGATGCCACAAATCCAGCAGGAGACACTCCAAATGCTTTGTTGAAGACACGAACTAAGTCTATTGTTTTGATAACGCTGCAGCAATTACGGGAGCTAAAATCAGATTATGAAATAGATTCAGGAACAAAAACACACTCATAGCTTTATCATCTCAAAGTGAATATATTTGTAAAGTTTTGAGAACATACATACACATACAATCACGCCTGTAATCCCCAAAGGGGTAGGCAGAGTCCAAGGAGCACTGTGTTCTTTAAGACCACACTTAGCCATACGAAAATTGGGTTTGGTCAGATGAAAAATCGTGAAAGAGTAGTAACAAGTGGCTAGCTCATCGCCTACACAATCGAAAGCAGTTGGTACATTCTTTTTGTGTCCTGGACCAACACGAGACTAAAATTTTTTGAGAATTACAGAGAATTTAAGGATACGGAAATTGTAAAAAGTAAAGATCAATCTCATAATTGTAAGAATTATTATTTTATTTTACAATTTAATATTCGTATTTTGTATATTATAATTAATTATTATTATTAATATTTATTTTTATTGTATGAATTTGTTAGCTTAATCCACTTAGAATTATTGTTTTCATTAAGATCATATTGAGAAAAATTTAATACATAGTTGCTATTTTGATGTTGTTACAAATTATTACACTAATTTAATCTACTGATGTTAAATAGTTGCCAATTTGATTATAAAAAATGTTTTAATGTAATGGTTGATTTAAACAGGAAATATTTAAAAATCAATTGTTTGAAGATTATTTTCAAAAAGGATATTTTCAATTTTTATTATTGGTATAATTCTATCATAAAATTAATCAATTGCTATAATCGATTTTTAATATTTTAAGTTCCGTTATTAATCTTCTTCTTCTTCTTCTTGCCCTTTTTCCACTCTAGGTGGGGTCGGCACAACATGTCTTCTTCTTCCATTCTCCTCTGTCACTCGTCAGCTCAGCATCCACTTCTTTTATCCTCATATCATTCTTCACGCATTCAATCCATCGCTTCTTTGGTCTTCCTCTAACTCTTATTAATATCTTATTAATATAGTTATGGAATTATCAATCTATACAACTAGAAGTAAGGGTACAAAGAGGGCAGTTAAAATTGTGATTTCGGCAAGGAAAGTTTAAAAATAAAGGTGTACACGAAGAAGACTTGTGTTTAATTCTGGTTTCGTCCCGCACTGCGCTAAGGCAGCTTATATAATTATACTTGAAGTAACATTTAGGAGAAATAACGCAAAATTTTATGTTCAGTGTCGTAAGCGACTCCTGGGTATTGCACGAATCCTAGTGCTGTTATTGTACGAGTAGTGAGACTTACTGCCTTTAAAGTACCATAACCGAAATTGAATTGAATATCTGAAGTGAAACTTGAACAGTTCCAACTCGCGACTTAACAGTGTCTTCTACTAAATTTTTCAGCACTCTACGGTACCGGAAATCTCATCGAACTTTTAGTAGCTTAAATCCTTGGTGAACCATTATGTTAGCAGTAGTAGCTGTAGTTTTCTCCCGATGCATCTTTATCCATAGTAAGGATCTTTGAAAACGAACTTCTTACATTACGAAAGTTTTATCGATATTACATTTTTAATGTACCATTGTTTTTCATTGTAGTAAATAGCGCTAAAATTAGTTAAAGTATTTATTTGCTTCCTTATTAAAAACATCCGTATGTCTACTTGGCTGTATGCACTATAGGAAAATTATAATCAATTATGATGGTCCTCGAGTGACAGATCTTTTGACGAGGTTCTCAGGTTGATTACTATCGTCCAGCTAATAAATGCAATATAATAGGTTGGGGAAAAAGTTTCTTCGCATTTTTTAAGAAAATTCAAAACATTTTTTAATATAGTTTATTTACATTTAACTAAAGTATGTAGGTACCATTTTGTTTGATAACTTTTTGCCATCTTGTAGGTAGGGACATGATCCCATTGCTATAGAAATTTTGGGACTTCTGGTCAAAATACCGCGACAAGTGGTTTTGGTAGTCCTCTCGTGATGTTAACCTGACACTGCCTAAAGAATTCTGAAGAGACCGAAACAGGTGGAAAACTGAAGGTGCAAGGTCAGGACTATACGGCGGATGCATTAACACCTCCCAGCCAAACTCTCTTAATTTTTGCTGAGTGGCTAAAGATGTGTGAGGTCTAGCGTTATCATGATGAAAAACCACACCCCTTCTGTTGATTAATTCCGGCCGCTTTCTCTCAACTTCTTGCTTTAAACTCATCAGTTGTTCGCAGTAGAGTTCAGAATCGATGGTCCTGCCTGCTGGTAACAGCTCATAATGAATAATGCCCTTCCAATCCCACCACACACACAGCATCACCTTGTTGCGAGTTAACCCGGGTTTCGCCACAGTCTGTGAAGCCTGACCGGCCTTTGACCACGACCTTTTTCGCACGTTCTTGTCGTACGTGATCCACTTTTCATCACCAGTTATCAGCTTCTTCAAAAATGGTTCGGTTTCATTACGTCGTAATAAAGAATCACAAATGAGTACACGGTTCATTAGGTTTCTTTCAGTGAGCTCGTGAGGTACCCAAATGTCGAGCTTTTTTGTGTACCCAGTTTTTTTCAAATGCGCCAAAACTGTTTTGTGGTCAATTCCCAGTTCTTCAGCTACGTCGTAACTACTGACATGCCGATCTTGCTCCACTTTTTAAAAAATGGCATCCATTTTATCTGTAATAGGGCGACCAGAGCGACGTGCATCTTTGACATCAAAATTTCCGGATTGAAAACGCTTAAACCAAATTTGTGCTACTTCACAGACACTGCACTAGGTCCATAAACATCGCAAATTTTTTTCGCGGCATGCGTTGCATTTTTACCTTTTTTGTAGTAAAATTTTAAAATGTATCGAATTTCTTCATTACATTCACTCATCTTGGCGGTACGAAAAACAAATGAAAATCACACATTTTCCTAATTTGAATTTGGAATTATGTTCTTTAAAATTTAAACTTTCAACGATACCAAAACCAGCCAGATACAAATAGTATAGCCAAAGAGATTTTATTACAAGTTTATACATACTATAATGCGAAAAGACTTTTTCCCCAACCTAATATATCACTGAAAGAAAGAGAAAAGAAGTAATCTCTGCCTACTCCTATGGGGAAGGGCGTGATTTTATGTGTATATGTATATTATTGAAAAATATTTTTTTTGCCACTGTAGATTTCTTTGAAATAGATGTTTTTATCGTTGAAGGGAAAGGTATTACGTTTCGCCTGATCTGTTGTAGTCCCCATGTAGGTATTATGTAGTTTATTGCTTATGAAACAGGCACGGTTCATAGGAGAATTATGTTTGTTTAGGTGTTTATAAATGACTAAGAAATGCTGAAATATTTTTCGAAACCCAAAATGATAATTCCGGACAATTAAGAATTTGAGATAGTATAAATCATTGGGACAGCTGCCGATTTATTCTAACGCACATAAATTATGATTTTTGTTAGAATATGAAAAGATGGGTTATTTAATTACTTTCATAAAGCGAGGAGGAGCTCGGTGACGTAGTGGTTAGTGCGCTTTGGCTTTCGATCGAAAACAAAGCTACCTTCGCTAGTTCATGGCTCGTCAGGCCGTAGATAGGTGATCAAAACTTGTGATTTCGAGTTCCGTGTATCAGAAAGCACCTTAAGCCGGTGGCCTCGGTCGCTATTGCGCATTACCCACCAACCCGCATTGGGTCAGCGTGGTAGTGTTACGGTCTATACTCCTCATGTGTTTTTCCCATGAGGAAGGACTGTGTTCAGCAGTGAAACGTATATAAGCTGAGGATTATATAATGTATGATTTTTGTTAGATTATAAAAAAGTTGGTTATTTAATCATTGTTATACAACGACTAGAAAAATTACCTATTGTCATATAAGAGTAGGGTCCAGATGATACGATCTAGTACAGAGGTCATTATCTTCTTTGTTCTGCCCTGTCCCCAATTCTATTAGTGGTCGGCGCAACATGTCTTCTTCTTCCACTTTCTTATATTACTCGTCAATTCAACACTCACTCCCAAGCTTATCACATCATCCATCACACAATCCATCCATATTTTCTTTGGTCTTCCTCTCCCCACACGCCCATCCACTTTCAAATCCATAACTTTCCTAGTGACATCATCTACATTATATATCCATACCAAGAAAGTCGTTTTTCTCTCAGTTATCAGCAATCAGGGCAACATTCAGACTTCCTCTAATATATTAATTCCTCACTCTATCCATTCTCGTCACACGACACATCCACTTCAACATTCAATCTTTGTTCATCCATCGCTTTACAGGCCAACATTCCGATCCATCCATGACGACAAGTCTAATGACAGATTTATAAATTTTTACTTTAAATCTTTCTGGAATTACATTCCCGCGTGTGACCTCCGCACAGGTAGTTTTATTTATTTATTATTTATTAAACAAAGACAATTATTGTACCTTTTAAAATTGTGAGACATAGTTTCTACTTGTGGACGATTTTCATTTTATTTCCGTATTAGTGCACTTTACGTCTACTAATACCAACCAGCGCAGTCAGGTGTGACGTCATTATAGCTCGAATGAGCAGTAAATCACATGTGCAACGGGCGAGAACTCAGATTGCAGTTGCTAAGAAGACGTTCCAACAATTCTTTCGCTTTGGTTTAAATAATGTTGCTGTCTAGCGAATATGGTTGGTATTAAAAGTTTATATTGAATGAATCAATTATTAGGATGAAGATGATGCCTTAATTTAAAGACAAGATATTAAAGTTGAAGTATTAAGTTCAAGTTCTTTAAAGATATTAAATAAGAATATTGATTATAAGACAGTCTTCCACAAAGTAGATTTTGATAATATTATAAAAAAGCCATGTCTTTTCTCTCTAAAAATACTTAAAGCATACTACATGAATTCCAAATGTGTACAGAACTCAATATATAAGTAACAAATTTTATTATAATATTATAACTTTTAATTCTATTATCGTTAAGTCTGAAATTGATCCCAATTATTGCAAAACTTTTCAGGGAGCTTTGCGTCAGTGGTGATAAAGAAAGCTCCGCTTCTTTGCAGTTAATAATTTTGCTGTGTACCCACTTAAATGTACCATATAAATAAGAACACATGCTTCCCGCAGTATCTGCAGTGCAGGCGGGGTAAAATATAGCCATCCTTAAAATAGGAACGCAAAGACACCTATTATCCGACTTTATGTTGATCGCGGTTTGTGAGATGGCTAGTGTGGAATTAAATGATTTTTTAATTGTTTGCTTAGTCCAGTCTAAATTAATTGTTTCTTATCAGTTATCTATAATGTCTAGTTGGATAGAAGAAATTTTAATAACTTTCTCGATTAAAGATAATCCCGGATGTGTAATTTGTTTAATTTTAATGGCACAAGCTTTTGGACATAGTTATATATTATGCTTTTGGACATAGATAAAAAATCAAAATATCTTTTAATTCTAGTTTTTTTTTTTTGCAATGACGCACATTTCAAAAATGTTTGATTTATTTAATTTAAATATAATTAACAATGGTTCATGACATAGACAAAGAAAATTACAGTTCACGAATTATGTCCAGGTCAAGCTAATTTGATGCGCCTAATAGGCCGTGACATGAGGAAGACCTGTACCCAGCAGTGGGACGAAGTAGATTATATTATTATAATCAATTCGAGCATATAAATCTATAAAAGAGTAAATATTAAGAAATAATGCAGCTACTAATAGCATTCTATTATTTGTGCATGCTACTCAATATTGAATAACTCAGTTCGTTATAAAATGTTGAATTATCTTAATGAATTCAATAATAAATTGAAGCTAAAATATCGTTTGAACGAGACACGAGTCGACGAGTCAATCGTTAGAGCTATGCTTCAAGGATTTACATTTCAGAGAGGGTTTAATTGGAAACTATGACGAAATAACAAAACTGATCTTAAATAATATCGGAGTGAGAATTCGATACGAATGTTTGATAGTTGGATAGAAAATAAAACAGAAATTTTAAAATGAATCAATCTGTTTTCCCTTCTAGTAGTTTTTCTCTACTTGACATAATCATAAACTGAGGACGAATTTAACCAAAATCCGTGTCATTATGTAACGAGGCGCTATATCAGTATTAGCGACTCTTTGCTGTTATTGCGCTCTTCTCTGGCCACTTTCTCTTTGATTATGTTTTAAACTAATCGTCTGTCTCTTTTTCATTGTTTTTGGTCTCCAATTTTCATTCCTATCAGAGTCAGCATCTGGAGTTGTTATCTCAAATAACATACGTTAAATGTTCAAATAACTTTTTCAAGGCACTATTGTAAGTAGCCCTACCTTTTATAATCTTTAAGTATTTGTGTTTTTTTTACCTTTTTCCTCCTCAATTGTTCCAGTTGTGCCTTTAATCTTTACCAATAAAACAGTGACAAGCCTACCAGTTATGTATATCTCCACCTACCACGCTACAACTACACGGGGGCTCGAACACCATTAAATGCTTATCGGTCGAATCCGCTCTAATGGCAGAGTCCTGCGTATACGGCCGAATTTTGGCCTTGTACGCATCTGACAGCTAAATCATTTTTGGTATTACCAGTGTCGCTAATCGAAATTTGGTAGAATTCACCCTAAGTACATAAAATACTACGATGGACCAATAGGAAGTTGTAGATAGAAATAGTTGCAATAGGAAATGGGTCCAACGTCTTCAGGGGCCTTTCCAAGGAGCTCGGGATACATATACAAATTCAAAGATCAGCTTAAAGGATAGTTGAGAGAATAAAGAAAAATAATTTAAGCACATTACCTTCACCTTTTCCTTTTAGCTTGTATCTCTTTATAAATCTAATATAAGTACATCACTCATGAATAAACTTTATTTCTTTATTTTATTAGCACGTTTTTATTCACTCACTTTCTTTTTCGTCTTTTTGACCCTTTATATGTCCAGTTGGATTTTGGTTACTCAATTTTAAGGCACTTCCGGACTAGCTATCGGACTGAAACTTTGGGAATAGTTCAGAACCCGGTGACAATGCAACTTGCAACTACTTTCAACTTTCTACAAGCACTTCCAGGTCGAATTTCAACAACTTTCAAGTTTTGTATAAAGACTGAGCACAGCGAGATTGGAGTTAAATCACCGATTAATAGATGGCAATGTGCGTAGTTAAAAATAATAAAATAACTATATTAGATTAAAAATCTATTAATACCACGTTTTTCATATTAAAAAATAATATTTTTAATCAAATATTTTCTATAATGAAAATATCTACTACTAAGAGCATGCAGTACGAAATCGATCTCTTCGATGCGAAAGATAATTAAATAGATTGAAACTGTTTATTGTAAGTCCTATTACAACTCCAACAAACTAAGTGCCAATTAAAAAGAAAGATGATAGTAGATTAGCTAGCTATAAAATTCCGAACTAACCGCTCAAAATGAACGGGTGAAGTTTAGTTTGTGTTTCTTTAATATTAAGTCACCTATTTTTATTCCCCTCATAAACGCATGGCACGGCACATAAAGATTTTGATGCCTCCGTAAAAAGACATCAAAATTACGACTTACGGTAAAAAATGTTTTATTGCCTTCGCAAAGTGGGGCACGTAATGCTAATAATGTCTCGTATAATGAATAAGGATGGCGTAATAATCTTGTTAAATTTAAAATAAATATAGTTAAATAAACAATCTTTTGTTGAGGTGAACCTTTTTGACACCGAGCTTTATAGATTTACACTTCTAGCCAGTAAAGCTTCCAAATAATATTTATCGATTTAGGTTTTTCCTTCCATGCCAAACAGAATCAATCCATCTTTTCTTCATTATTCCTCTCCCTGTTGTTGCATACTATAATGTTGTTGTTATATATATTGGTTTCCCAATTGCACTCAGTATCTTAAAGTGTATCAAAATCACTATTTTCTAGCGCTAAGCCATTCTCATTCTCAGGTGAAGACGAGTAATCCGACCCCAAGCCACCCGCAGCGGTGATTCGATGCGGATTATGGAAATTTAAAAAAGAAACTGTAACTTTCTTAATTAAAAGTTCACAGGCGACTGAATTATTAAGTATTGGGAGCTATTTTCTATAAATAAAGATCAATCTGTCGATACATGAATCATGTGTTAGTTACAACTAACAGAGCAAGCATGACGTAATCAGTAATATTTTACTTAAAATACGTATTTCAGCGATATTCAAAGGTGTGATTTTATCACTGTATTTAATGATATATTATGGTTAAAAAAAGTTAAAAGTTCCGATCATGTAATACATACATGATAAGTTTAATGATATATTACAGGTATTCTATGGTTAAATGGAATAGTAAATAATAATATTATCTATTGTAGTAGTAACGTATTGTTCCTCGAGTCTTTTTGGTTTGTAGCGAAAAATGTTTCTTCAAAAATTCTTCATGACAATGTGAAGGGAGGTTGGAGTGCTGACATTGTTGTGATTCTTCTTCATAGCTCTTGCTCCTTCTTCCTGTTCTTCTCAGAACGACACCTCCATTTAATTTGTGAACAGTTGGCATTACTAGATGTTTACAAGTAACGAATTTTTAAGTCTTACATGTTCCAAAAGTGTGACGAACCTTAGAGAAATCGCAGCGCTAGCAACTATGGGTCTCTTGCAGGAAATTTAAATCGAGATTTAAAACTAGATTTAGTGATTTTTTGACATTTAAGCCATAGTGAATTTGTCAAAAACTGATAAAATCGAGTTTTAAACTAGGTTTAAAATTTCCTGCAAGTGGCCCTAAATGGTATTTAGCAGTCATGATTCTTGCTTTTTCTTTCTGTTCTTCTCACATAAAAACCTCCGTATAGCTTGTGAATAGTATGCACAGTTTGATGTTCATAAATATCACAGAAAAATGGGTGAAATGTGAATTTTATCCTCTGCTTTCCTTGGGAAAGCTGAGATTACCTGTTTTTTTTTTAAATACCAAAATAGAATTAACGAAATCTTAGTCCTAGTGCGCTATCGCAACGTATTAGATGAAACTGCATTTAGCTGCTGTTTAGGCCGTTAAGTACGTTGTCTACTAATTTGGCGAGACCAGAGCAGTTAAACTTGCGTCGTAGATAACCTCGTCTTGCTAGGAGAGTGTGGGCGTGAACTGTGAACACCGATAACCCGGACCTAGGATTAGGCTGCGGCTAGGATGGTTCAGGAATACAATCTTATGTAACCCATTCTATCTATAGTCACGTGCAAAATATATTTACACTTTTGACAGTAAATTAGTCCTAATAGAAGGGAATAAAGAATATCAACTGTTATATTTTTGTGTGTGGGTGTACTAACTACCACGCAATTTCTGTAAAGAATACTTTTATTATTTGTTTATGCGGTTAAATAACTGGTATAGACGGAGTTTTTGGCGGCATTGAGTAATGGCGGACGTGATTTTTATTTCGATGATTGTAATATTGTTTCGGAGTAGATATTGTGTAGTTTTGTGTAACGTGTCTGTGATGATGTGCAATGTGGTGGTGTGATGTGGTGAAAAGTGATGAGATTTTTATCGTGGTAATCAATCTCATCAAAGTAGCACCACTGTGTCTGCCATCGACCATTTGGCGCCAAACTCTGCCAGGATGCATTGAAATGTCGATTGAATTACACTTGCAAATGAAGATTTAATACAACTAAAGTCTAGACTCTATACTATATATACGACTGAAGGACTGTATACATGGTCATAAACAATAAACAAAAAAAAACTGACATAGGCACCAATTTATACAGGTGTAGGTTACATATGGTTTCTATATTGATTAATACAACATATAGAGACAGAGAGAGTGAGATACATATCCCTGGTGTTGCAACGATGGTGTTGCATATTGATGTGTCTAGTTAAGGTAACCAGTTTCCATCAAGTCGGCTAAATATGTGCATGCCGCATTTAATACCTATGAAATTGCCTTTTTTTCTCTTTTAGTATTTTGTCTGTAACTATTAGGTTTCAGAGTAATCTTATAAAATAATTACCTCCTCTAAAAAAGACCATATTTTTGAGCTCTTGTGATTTGTTTTGATAATTTTAAGTTTAATTGTGTTAAAATTGGACACGGAGACAACTCTTTTTAAAAACAACTCTTTTTATGTGCGTCCCGAATACATCATTTGATTTGCATTCACTTAAAAACGATAAATAATTTTTATGAAGTGTTATATCACACATATTTCTTAAACTTGTCTAATGATAGATGCCAAATATTATTATATTTGGATTTGTCGTTGTAAAGAAAACTGAAAAAATGTTAGTATGAAATGCAGAGTTCCCCAAAACCTCCATACAAAAAGGCAATTAAGACCTATTATATTAAAACAAGTACTGCCCGTTTCCACACTAGGCTATGTACCTAAAATATTTTTGGTGAGAATATTTTAGATTGTGAAATGTGTACCAAGCCTTACTCAAGCTGAATACGAAATTCCTAGTTCTGTAAAGTTCAAGTCTGAACCACAACACTACCAGCTAATTAGAGCGGCCTAACCTCCGGGTTCCGTATATCACTGTCCACACTTAGTATGAAGGTGTATATAGTATGAAATATTCCTATTATAGTAATTTCATTGTCATAAGTACCTTTTGTTGCATGTGGCGAAAAGTTTCGAGATGAATTATTTCGTGAAGCGCTTGGACGTAATGTTCTGACTGTGGAGGAAGGAAAGAATTTTGTTGGTGAAAAATAAAGTAATTGCAATATGATAAAAGCGATTTGATAGTTGACTGTTGTCCTACAGTTGAGCAAAAGGCTTTCTACAGGAGTAGGTCATCATCATTAGCCTGCCCTTTCCCCAATTTCATTTAGGGGGGCGTACCGAGTCTTTCTCCTCCACTCTCCCCTATCACACGCCATATCAACATTCACTCCCATTCTAGAATGCTTTCTAGAATGGCTAGGCCATGTCCTCATTCACATAATCTATCCATCTCTTCTTCGGTCTCTTCTACTTCAGGAGTAGGTATTGACCATAATACTACCACGTAGGTCCAATGCAAATTGGTAGGAGAAAGGGTTGCAACCGGCCACCTATCGAATGGCGAAGGTAACTTTGTTTTCTATATTGAAAGCTATAGCGTACACAGCTCCAAGAGATAAAAGAACATAAATCAAGTAAGTCAAACATAAGACAATACATGATAACTTCTATTTGTACATACGCACTGTAACGAGGCGCTATATCAGTATAAGCGACTCTTTGCTGTTATTGCGCTCTTCTCTGGCCATTTTCTCTTTGTTACTGTTTTTAAACTAATAGTCATTCGTATCAGAGTCGGCGTCTGGAGTGGTTGAAGACTAAATATATGAATTTATTAATATTTAACTATCGTTTTAAAACTATGAATATATTGGGTCCTTACCTATGAAATTGGTGTTTTTTTTCTCTCTTAGTATTTAGTCTGTAACTATTAAGATTCAGAGTATTCCTAAAAAATAATTACCTCGTCTAAAAATAGACTATATTTTTGAGCTCTTTTGATTTGTTTTGATAATTTGTTGTAAGTTTAATTGTATTAAAATTGGACACGGAGACCACTCTTTTTAAGTGCCTACCGAATACATCATTTTATTTGCATTCACTTAAAAACGATAAATAATTTTTATGAATTGTGATATCACACATAATACTAAAGCTTGTCTAATGATAGATGCCAAATATTAATATCTTTGGATTTGTCGTTGTGAAGAAAACTGAAAACATTTTAGTATGGAAAATGCAGAATTCCCCAAAATCTCCATACAAAACACCAATTTCATAGGTAAGGACCTAATATAAAAAGCTGATAATTCATTAGAACAGTATTTTAGAAAGAACTTAAATAACTCTTCCACGGCACTATTTTGTGCCTTATTTTAAAACTAAACAATAATAAGTGACAAGCCGTTTTTATATAACATCACCACCCACCACGTCACAGCACCAAGCCCTTACCACAAATAGGTTTTTCTACAGCGTAAAAATTTTAAAGACCTCAAACTATGAGTGTAGTAAACTTTGGAATTATTGGACAAACTGTTCCCCGAATAGAAAACTGTGCAAATAATTAATAAGCCAATTCTCATCACTATTCAACCGACGCTTCACCTCGATAAATAATGCAGAGCAAATCAGATTCCCCCTGCGGACCCTAATATTGGGGCTTAAATAATTCCCCAGTAGTTGCATTTCATTTGAGCCACGAAGAAATGCGATTAAGCATATTGTGGGTACTGTCAAGCACGTAATCCCATTGTGAAGTATTATTATAGTGAAGTCACTAATCTCAATAAGCGAATGCCTGATCAAAACGCATGAAAAGTAAAATGTACATATTTCTTTCAAAAAACAAACACTTTTGTTAACACAAAAGTTAGTTAGTTAGTTTTTTAACATAAAAAAAATATAGCTATTATTATAGGTACTGTTTGAATGTATTTTTTCAAACACATTATGTTTTAGATTCTTTTGTTTATTAATTTACTTAAATTAATCACAATCAAAGCATTCACATTTATATTTTACTTATTTTTATATTCATATACTTACATATTTTAATCACAATTATAGCATTCTATTTATAATTTCTTTTATAATATTAAGGCGGTGAAGAAAATAAATGAAAGATAAGAATAATAGATAAACGCTCCTGATAACTGTAGTTTTTCAGTTCAGTGGTTTTTCTTGTGTCCACGAAGAAACTACGTAACATGAAATATGCCTGACAAAAATATAAATATAATATTACATAGTAATACCGTTCTAGCACTTCTCATCAAATGAAACCGAACAATGCCACAACATTAGCATTTAACTACAAACGAAAATAAAATAATTTTCTATTCACTAAGCAATTGTATCTCTCGTCCCGTTGTCCAAGTTTATACCGGTTTATTAGCTTTATAAAAACTCAGCATAATGGACTTGGAAATAAAATGCAAAGTTTCAACGTTATTAAATTAGTGCTTTTTTTCTTTGCGGCATTAATTTCTTTATCTTAACCAGTCTCCTTAGATCTAGAACAAAGTGACAAAATAATTCGTTGAGACAAATTGGGTACTTTTACTTTACAGTAAAATAAATGGACATATAGTGTGAAGGAATGGATTGCAAATATGTTATTTAGGAGCCAAAATCGAGAGAATCTAGGAAATAAGCAAGGCCGTGACAAGTTCAAGAAAGTAATAAAATAAAGTCGAAAGATACAATGTCATTAATATAAAAAACATTAATTACATAAATAGGAGCAAAAAGGTGTGCAATCATGCACATGTTCCCCATCTTTCAAAGAGGTAGAGAACCAGCTTCTTGAGAAGTCCGCGAAGTAGATACCCCGGTGCAGGTGGAGACGTCGTCGGAGGCGCTTAAAAATGCAGAAATCATTTCTTCACATGAAGATCCAAGGGGAAACGGAGAGAAGTGAGTGCTATCTGTTGATCCATATTAGCGAGCTGTTCATCAATATTAGCGAGCTGTTCATCAATAGTAGCGAGCTGTTTATTCATATTAGTTAAGATTCGTGTTATAATAAGGCGCGAGTCTACAATGTCCACGCACATAATAATCAACACGTTTTCAAAATGATTTCTCTCGCCGAGTGAAATGCTACGTGATGATCTCATGGACTTGGTAAGTTAACCCCTTGCTCTTCTCATGAACGGCCCTGACTTTGGTAAAAATTGCCAACGTTTTCTGAGGATCAGCATCAAGTAAGATTGCAATAACGCAGTCATGTTGTTGGCGTGCGCCATCTTCCGCTGATGTTGTAGATCTTGTAGATGTTGTATGTCAGCGGACGAATGGCGCGATATTTGCCGTCTGGCATAATTGGTGACTTTGCTTCTTCAATGCAAGATACAGGAACGATCCGCGATGCGAAACGAGCATCTTGATTTAGTGACAGTCAGACGCCTCCGACGAGGTACAAGTTGGTCATTTGAAGTGCATCCAACCTCTTCGGGAAATGTATTCAACTGGCTTTGTCGGAGTACTTCTGCCAATCTTAAACCTTCTGCAGTCAGTGCGTTTGATCTGTCTTGGTGTCGACAAGGTAATGAGTAAGCGTGACTAGCTACTGAACCCCGTTGGAATGGTAGAAAGCAGTCTGATATTACCACTCTCTATAATGAGGTGATTAGTAACAGGTTTAAGTTCAAAAACTGGCAAGACTGTGGCTGGCTCATTGTGCCAATTAGATGTAAGTAATATGCTTGGACCAACAAGAATCTTGGCCCGGCTTGAGGCGCGTTGCAATGACAGCGATGCTGAGTACAGAAGGTACCAATGAAATTGTTTATTATAGCCACAAATGTTGAAAATGATTATTTAAAAGACTTATTTTAAAACCGATGCTGGTTTGCGACTTTTGTTTATTTAGAGCAAGACTTTTTTCATTCGATATAATATTCTTACATACTCTGGACAAATTGGTTCGCGGTAGAAAGTATTGCAAATTTTGTGCAAATTTGCGTACATTAGTTTGATGATATTTAGCAATATAAATATATTTTTTAAGTGTAATATTTTTTTATGTAAAAGAGTTGATAATTATTAGACTTTAACATTATCTACAATGGTCTAAACACTGTAACACCTGACTGTACTCAAACCAAACTTATCATGCAATAACACGGAACATTAGTTTATTTGTAATTCCATCGAATGGACGCAGATGGCGTTTTGCAGTTCCGTTCTTATTAAAGAGGGTGCATAACGCAAAGGTCAGGTGGAGATATATGTGTTTCGAGGGAATAACGAAGATTATGCCGAGCCACTGCCGAGGATGAGAATAAAGGCTCTTTTTGCTTGATACCAAATTCTTTATAGAGATGTTTTGGGTAAGTTAGTAGTGCGTTAATAACTCACATTTTTATACTAATAGTTTTCGTTTGGGCGGCTTAAACTTTTAAAACGTAGTAAGTGAGCGAGTAACGATTTTGCGTTCATTTTCCACGGCGTAATATTTTTTTTGAAAAATTCTAAATAGATTAGATTCTCAATCAAAGTTCTGGGTTGGATCCCCGTTGGTGGCAAATGTTTGGGAGAAGAATACAGGCATTTGTTCTCCAATCTTGGATTTTTATATGTGTATTATATATTTTCTGAATATTTATATGTATATATCTATTAAGTATATTTATCCGTCATATAGTATCCGTAATTCAAGTAGCATTCGTTGCAAAATGGGGCTAGTTAATAGGTGAATGTCTGAAGATGTTTATTTATTTATAATTATGACTTTGTGTTTCGTATAAGCTCAAGGAAATTATTCGCGAGTTACAAAATGATACAGTGATCCGTTACTGCTAGCAAGTGCGTTAATTATCCAAACTCCCACAAAGCTTGTACTCTAGGTACCTAATAAAGTTAAATTGCTTTACTTCTCACACTAGTTCTTCAATAGATATGGGCTCAGAAGGCTCGTTTCGTTTCGGAAGTGTGTGACGAGGTGAGCCCGGAGATAATTAAAAATCGTCAGGTCGTCACTTATCGGTGTATATTTATTATCAAAAAACCAAGGCACTCTGGAACAAGGTAATTTTAAAAGTTAAATAACAAAAACACGGAACATAAAAACTAATAGATAATTATAAGAGGTAGGGCTACTTACAATAGTGTCTTTGGAAACGAACGGACAAATAAAATAAAAATGATGTATCACAGCCAGACTTCTTCCAAAAATGTAATTAATCGGATTCAATTTATAAATATACATAGCAATAATTATGATTATGAGAACAAGACAATGAGAAAACAGACAGTAAACTAAAAAACCAGAAACAAAGAGAAAATGGCCAGGAAAGAGCGCACTAACAGCAAAGAGTCGCCAAAACTGGTATAGCGTCTCGTTACAAGTGTAGTGGGTAAAATCTTCTATACACAGTTTTTAGCTAACCTAATCTCCTACAGTCATTAGCAAAATTATCTATAAAAAGAAAGAAAGAAAGAAAGAAAAATATTTATTTCGACACAGACACGAGACATTATACGGACATAAAGAATACATAGCTATATTACACACAAACATAGAAAAATACAGGAATACATAGTAAATATCTATTTGAAACTGTCTCACGGCTGTGCCAAAACAGGTAGCCAATTCAGCATGATGTCAGGTTTATGAGTCCTGACGCTGGTTTTCTATTGCGGGTAATGCAAGAAGATTTAGTAAACCTAGGTTTACCCGGGTTTACTTAGGCCTACTTGCGCGGTCTAGAGTTAGCACCTAACCCTGGGGCAAATATATGGGTAAACCCTGGGTTATACGCTAATTCTCGATCGTGCAATTGGGCCTTAGGGTGAGTTTTTGATCTGTAGGATAAGTTACCTCAATGGTTAAAATTTTCAAATGAAACGCCAAAAAGTAAGACTTCAGCTTGACAAATTGTTAGGTTTGCGATGAAAATTCGAAGCTTAGAAAGGAAGAATATATATAGTACGTTTCAATCCAAGTTGCCAATAAGGTAAACAAAAAAGCTGACTTACCGAATTTGTTTCTCAGTAATCACACTTTTTACATGGACATTGGCACGTATATATAATTAATGGTGACAATTGTTGTCCGTTTCAATTGATTTCAATTACCTACAGTCATTACAAAACATTTTAGAGATGAAACATTACCTTCGTTTTGTTTACCTTTTTGGCAACTTGGATAGAAACATACATCTGGCTATTGGGCAATGTTACCTCCAGTCTAGGTCAAAATATAAAACAAAGCTCACCGAGTACTTAGTAGTAAATCACTTTAGTAAAGATCTGTTTTGTAGTTCCAAGTTCTCATCGCACTTCTGAAATATGTTAGAAAATAAACACTTTCCCTATTTATGTTATTTAATTACTTTTAAAATAAAAAAAAACACAATAATGGATTTCACTCTACAATAGTTTTCTTCTCCGGCGCAGTGACAGCTGCTAGTGCGGTGCCCACCATACGCGCTAGGGACGTGCTCTAGTCGTTCGATTTCGTCTAACAGTACAAATCCGCGAATGTTCCAATCATCTTCCGTCCTTTTTCGATTCGAGACATCCCGCAATAGCCGTCTCACTTTAAATCTTTTCATGCTTCATACATCCTAGACTGAACCATAATGCTACTGAATAAAGCTATATTTTGGAATGTTGGGACTAAGAGTGATTCAATCTTTTGTATGGATATACATCTTTTGATTGATTCACTTGTCGGTTTGGTCACACATCAAAGGATTGTTTGAGTTGTTTGCTCGATAACTGTCTATGTGTGGATGGGTTATTTGGAATGATTTTATTATTTGGGCAAAGTTGGTCAAACACAACGATAACGAATATGTTAGGCCATGTGAAGTGCCGCCATTATACTAAGTAACCCCGAGTAAACCTTGGCTTACTACATCTTCTGGCATTACAACTTTCTAAGTTTGATAAACTATGAAACTATTCAAAGTAAGCAAGAAACATTTTGTGTCATGGATAAAATCAGTCGCAAACAGTTCCAGATGATTAATAGTAAATAGTTGAATCTCAGTATTAAAAACGGCATTATTCCAAAGGTCTCTAGTGTATCATCATTTTAAAAAATTTAACATTTTTTGTTGCGTTAAGAATGTCAATTTCTATGGTAAACGTCATTTCCACTACTTTCTGCTAGGGTGCTTATCACGTTTCTCATATTACCGCCTGAGCCACTAAGATTAAATTAACTCGCTCAATTACAGTGAAAAGTTATCTGTTCTTCTCAGAGCAGAGATACCCTTCTGTTCCTCAATCTATCATACTAGTTCCTTCCGATATCAATTTACGAACCCTGACATATTCTTAAATCAATTTGTACACGGAGTGACAATCACATTGAGTGACTTTGATCTAATTCAGTCGGCTATTGCAGTGTTGGTAGCGATATTTCGAACGCGGTAAGAATAGTGTGTGACACGCCTCGCCTTTTATTTATTAGTAGGTACGGTGGGTTTATAAATCCTAGGATAATACCACATGTAGCCATTTTGATTAACGTAAAATTATTTTATTTTTAATTATTTTAAAAATATAGGGTCTATATTCGTACACCAATTGAAATTTGTTTAGCTTCCGTGTATCGAATGCGTTCGTAGAAGAAAATTTGTGCACTTGACGGAATACCAACTGACGTATAAATAAATTTACAAATACTTTATTGCACTCATGTTGTACATAAAGGTCTTAAAGCTAGTAATAGTTCTAACATGAACCCTGGTAGGGCATCGCAATTAAACTAAACATCTCTCTTATAGGTAGTATCCAAGATTATTTAAATTATTTATAATTATTATATAAAATTAATTAATTTAATTGAACTTAACATTTAATTTTAATACGAAGGTAAATAAATTATTCTTAATATAAATATTTGAAAACCTAAAATAAATATTACACGTTAATACTGTTTCTAAATGACTATAGTATTAGGAGATTGTCGTGGTATTAGATCAGGTAGTTTAAGAGGATATTTCTGGTGCCGTTGGTCAAGATCCACATACGCCTAGCCAGCCTGCGTTAGATGAAGCGTATAGTTAAGAGTGGAGGCATAAGCCTCTGTCTCAGGCTTATTTTAAGAATAATATTCGTAAATGGATTCCGCTCAGTCAACAAAAGAATGGCGACCATATCTAGCCATCCAACAGAACTCTCCGAGGAAAACCTCAGCAAGACTTCAGTCTGCTACCTGAATCGCGAAAGGTTCTTATAAAGTGTACATCACGTTCAACTCGTAAATACTTATTTGCTTGCAGAGCCACTCGAAGTTTCTGGGTACACAAATATCCATCAATGTTTAGAGTAAATAAAATAGGGGTTGGAAACTACCTGGACGTTTTTGTCAAAGCGTTCATTGTGAATTTATGACTGTCAGGTGTTAGTGACTATGCTCATAATATAGCGTTGTGCAACAATGTGTTACAGTCCGTTAGTATATCCAACGATCCGTTTGTTTGCAAACTTTCATCCGTTGTATAGTTAGAATTGGAGAGTTAATAAATTGAATGCAACGATCCTATTGGGAAATATTTATATTTATTTTAAAAGAGTTATTAAAATTTTTGCTGTTTGACAACTCAAAAGCGGTGGTGTATTGGTGGAAACGCTTTGGTTTTAATATTAAAATAAACTCTCACCATTTTTCGGTTGAGAGTCAGAATGGGTGGATCAATACTTTGCGATCTCTTGAAGGAGGAGCTTATAAGAAAGGTAAGTGATCACTCTATAAACATCTGCCACTATTGAGACATCTCGAATGCACTTCTGGTCTTCATCAACACTCTTTTCTTGTAGATTTGCACATCGAAACTATCCGGTGTCTGCCTCCTTATTTTTTTATGGAACAGGAGGCAAACGAGCAGACGGACCACCTGATGGTCAGTAATTACTGCTTAAGGACACCTGCAACACCGAAGCGGTTACAGGTGCGTTGGCAGTCATTAAAGTCACACATCACACCGGTTCGGAGAAACCATTTACGACTGTTTTCAACAGTCAGAAAACGAATCACAGAATTTACTACCTAACTAACCGATCCCAAGCAGTAGTACTGGGGGGATACAGGTTTGACTTTGTTATTGCGCTTAGATATTCCTCAAGGCTCGCATTTAGGACCTCGGTTTTACAATGTCTATGTATCTGATATTGCAAAGTGTCTCACATCGGCAAGTTTTTTAATGTACGCAGACGACAAAAAGTTTTTATGAGAATAAGGGATGAAAGGTAAAGATGTATACAGTTGCAATCAGAATTAAATCGCCTGTGTATATATTAAAGGGAAAATTTTGTAACCGACAATATAAGAAAGTGTGTGTGAAAGTGTGTTGTGCATAGGGATCGTCTAACTCAAGAGCGACTCCAAAAAATATTTGTAAAACATTTAAATTACCGTTTTTATAAACCAAATACAGACATCTATGAAAAGTGCTGTGCGCAGTATAATTTACTAAGACTAGACGATAGGCGTAAAGTAATGGATTTATGTTTTTTGTATGACATGGTGCATGGTCATGAGTGTGCTAAATTAGTGGAAAGTGTGGCATACAGAGTGCCCCCTCGTCGTTCTATACTAAGACCTCCTCCTTGGTTGAGGGCTCCGTCTGGATCTACAAAATATGCTCAGAACGCTCCCATCACACATTTACAGCAACTTTGTAATTACGAATTTAATGAAATAGATTTATTTGCCAATAGTAAAAATATAGTAAGAAACAGGCAATAAATATTCTCAAAAAAATGTATTGAATCATTGTGTTTTTATTTTGTTTTGTATCTGTGTTTTTTGAAATAATTTCAAGGAATGGGAAAGAGACGTAGCCTTTTTATGTATGTATTTGATGTCTGTGTTATGTGATCTAATTATAAAATGTTCTTTAATGCTGTTAGATAAACTACGCCTGGACCATTTTAATGTCTGAAGCGTGGAATTCAAGTTTTAATGGACTAGGAAATTATGTTATGTTTATAATAAGTGTGTCACTTGTAAGGGAGTGTGTGGATGTACAAGAAAATTATTTACAAAACGTTTTAAAGCTATTGCATAGCTTCTATCGCGGGCCCTGAGCGCGGGGACCGAATCCAGAAATTCCGTAACGAAAAAACCACACGCTCCCCACTCCGATGCGCAAGGAGGTGTGGCTTGAAGGCCGTGCATCGTCTAACGTCGTTTCAGTTCGGCAGTCTTCGACACGGCGTTGTGTGCGTGAATATGAATGAACAAAGTGCATTTATTATTAATGAAGAAAGTCACCAAAAAAATAATGAAAGAAAATGAGTGAGTACTCTATATACATACATTTTATTATTATCACAAAAGCAGTATTAATTTTGAATTGAAAATATAATACTGCTATAAAGATAACCTAAACTTTTGATATTAAAATGAGCGATATTAAAAGTGCCCTCTTTTATACACACAAACACACAAACGCGTATAGTTTAAATTCTAAATTTAGATTCTCAATATGTTTATATATATATAAATAAATTCATTCTTCATTATGTATATAACAGAAACCATCAAACCAAGCACGTGTACTATTCAGTACCTTTGTTTTTGGTGTATAGATAATGCACATGAATGCCGCGCAGAGAAAGTATATATGATATTATATCTATATAAATGTACATCGCGCGAAATTCGATAATCACTTCTTAATATCGTTATTTTTTTATAAATGAATATTGTTATTAGCGTTATTTATTTATTTATTATAATTGCATAAGTTGATACAAAATGCTATGCAATAGCTTTACCGCGGCAGTCCCCGAGTGCCACACGTCTTTTTTTTTTAGTTATTTCACAAAGCTTTTTTTTAGGTAAAATATATTTCTTACTTTGAGTGGGATCACATTCTGCTATGTACTAGTCTCATTGTTAATCTAATGAAACCAGTTATTAGCCTTAATATCTAGACATATGAAAAATCATGTAACGTAACGCAGTTGGTTTCTAAATAAAAAAAAATTCTATACCTGCCCCGTTTTACTTCGGCGAATCATTCGAGTAGAACAAAATATCGGATTAAATAAAAAATATTGGTAACGATGAAATGGTAGGTCAGGAGAGAATAGAGAATGAGTTGTTATATAAGAAAAGCACCTCGTTATAACCTTAGTATAGTTTCCTGCAAAACCTCAATAAAACTTCCTAGAACATGCAACCAATCATCTGATATTCAATAAAGGATATTACAGATAACAATTCTCGTAATCGTACCCACGTCTTACCTTTATACCTTTGGTTCCAATTCGCGTAGCAATTTGTACATTCGTTTACAGTCACCCGTCCGTCCGTGCCTTTTTCAAAGAATTTAAAAGTACCTTCACGGTTCGTGACCCAAAAGCCACGAAAACTGAATGACAACATTTTTTTTGAAACCGCGCCTTTTGGATTTTATGGTGGTCAAAGTTATTTAGATTTCTTTTTAAAGACGGACTCGGGGACTTACTTTGTAATGGGATTTTCCGGTTTGTATTAAAATTTTCGTCATTTAGATGATTTACATTTTGAGATCTTTCGATCTTTCTTTATGGTGCTTATGAATGAGATAGTGTATGAGTCCTAGGTTAAAATTAATTATTTTTTCTCTCTTAAACATAAAGTACGAAAATGATTGATGAATTTTAATAGTTATCTGTCGAGTTGTTGCGTAGAATACCTACTCGCATTGCTTATGATACATAATTGCGACTTTTGTCGCGTAGAATTGATACTTTGAGATAGTGTGATGGTCGTCTTTAGGCTTCCTCAAAAAATAGGCTATTCAACTCCGAAAGATTTTTTCAAATTGGAATAGTAGTCTTGTAAAGTACTCTATTATTAGAAGTAATGTTCATAGTGGCGTAAATTTGTCCTTAATTTTTCTGGGAGACGTTATTTAAAATTTTTAACGTTCAGCCGTGTGGCACCCGTCCCCATGGGAACATCGGGATAAAAGATAGCCTATATCCTTTCACAGGCTAAAGACTATCTGTATACCAAATTTCGGTTAAATTGGTTCAGTGGTTTTGATGTGAAAGCGAGACAGACAGCCAGAGTTACTTCCGCATTTATAATATTAGTATGGACAATAACTTTCTGATAGCTTTAAAATATGCTGCGTTCAATATCTAGTCTAGACAAATTAACGTTATGTTCGTCTTAATTTATTTTTAATAAGCTGTCCGATCCAAAGAACCTGCTCAATGCTTCGTAAATTTTGATTACCTGTTATCACCATGTCTTTGATTGAGATGTTATATTTTGAAGTTAATTAGTACAGATTCATGTTCACTGTGAAAGAAGTAAAACTCGCTGAAGTATATGTGAACGTTTTCTGAATATTGTTTGTTTTAATCAAAGTTTAAAAAATAATTACCTCCTCCTAAAATAGACCATATTTTTGAGCTCTTTTGATTTGTTTTGATAATTTGTTGTAAGTTTAGTTGTGTTGAAATTGGACCCTGAGACAACTCTTTTTAAGTGCCTCCAAACATCATTTGATTTGCATTCACTTAAAAACGATCAATAATTTTTAAGAAGAGTGATATCACACGTATTGCTAAAGCTTGTCTTATGATGCATGCCAACAATTATTATCTTTGGATTTGTCGTTGTGGAGAAATCTGAAAAAAATGTTGTATGGAAAATGCAGACTTCCCCAAAATACAAAACAAAACAGCAATTGCATACTTTAACCCCTAATATTACATTGAATTATAAATAGGTATGCGTAAAATATAAGTACACTCGCTGTAACCTAACCCTAAAAACATCTATCACGCTTTCGAAATTCGCTTTTTTTTCTACTACGGATAAGCCTATCACTACTCTATGAATATATTATTCAGACGCCCACAAGCCATCAGCTGCATTTATTAGCACAATACCCTCATACCGTGTCACGTCACATCACACGGATGACTGCACGCACACCTGACGGCGTCAGGTCGGGCGAATTTGACAGGTGGCGGGTTGAATAGATGTGGCATCAGCGCGGCGTGAATAGATTTTGTAATAATTTGCTAACAGTATCAATAGACTACTTGTCTCATATCAAAAGTAATGAAAATAATGTGTCATTCACAAAGTATTTAGTACAAGGATCCGAAATATTGGGTCCTTACCTATGAAATTGGTGTTTTTTTTCTTTCTTCGTAAATATTAAGATTCAGAGTATTCCTAAATAATAATTACCTCGTTTAAAAATAGACTATATTTTTGAGCTCTTTTTATTTGTTTTGATAATTTGTTGTATGTTTAATTGTGTTAAAATTGGACACGGAGACAACTCTTTTTATGTGCCTCCCGAATACATCATTTTATTTGCATTCACTTAAAACGATAAATAATTTTTATGAAGTGTGATATTACACATATTACTAAAGCTTGTCTAATGATACATGCCAAATATTATTATCTCTGGATTTGTCGTTGTGAAGAAAACTGATAAAATGTTAGTATTGAAAATGCAGAATTCCCCAAAATCTCCATACAAAACACCAATTTCATAGGTAAGGACCTAATATTAATTTATTTTAAAATAAATTGGAATTATTATTGATTGAAAAATGTTATTATAGTGTAAGCGAATTTTTGAATGATAATAAACTCAATTAATTTTGAATGTGACATCTGTATGAATCTCAGGTATGAATTCTATTTTCTTCATGACTAAAAGTAACTTAAGTATTATTTTATTGTATTATATTTTATTAAAATGTAATTTTCGAATTTGATTTTGACCTGATGAATGATAATATTTTAATACTCACAACTAATGAATAATACCAATTAAAGTTATACGAGACTGGATGAATGTTATTTTATATTTGTACACCTTCCGAGGTAAAATACGTTGATATGTTGATTTTAATTTAATATCCTAGCTATAATGCTTTTGTACACGTAAATAAAATAAAAATATATTGACAAATAAAATTATCTTTAACTTTATCTAAATATAAATAAGGGATTGCTGTAGAAATCCAATTTGAATATGTTTTATTTTTACTTTTTTTTTCATCTGCCAAAAACACTAGCTACCATGTTCGTGAAATTGGTTGAGTAACGCTTCATGTAAACAATTACTACGCATGGTCAAAATCCGTCAAACGCCAGTCGCAACCAATCAAGCATAACTGTCGGCTATGTCACGCATGCGTATTGAATTGTTTACAATAATCGTGACGCTGCTTGACAGATAATTCATAGACCATCAGGACCGAAGGCGTTTTTGACATTTAAGCAAAAACGTAATTTACAATTTAAAATTTACTGTGTTTTAGGCTTTAGAATTTTTTTTTATTATGTTTAATGGTGATGGCTATCAGTAATTAATCATTTGGGGCCCAATAAAAAAAGGTTAACTAGCCTAATACTTAAATAGACTTAAATGATTGACAGAACTACTCAACCATGTAACTATTAGAATTAAAGTTACCTTGTGGCGCAGACACCGAAGCTTACGCACCTGTTTCTGAGGCGGGTGCTCCTTAGGGAATAGGGTTTGACATGTGTCAACTGGAGGGTCGTCTTGATAACACTGTTAGCCTTAGATTGTATTGTACCTATCACGAACAGGTAAAACAAAAGCGCACTTTATTTAGGAATGCGACGAAACTTTATAAAATGTTTACTTTAAAGTATTCTCGCGCAATATTGTCTATGTCATATATATAATAATTTATACATAAATACATACATAAAATCACGCCTGTAATCCCCCGAAGGGGTAGGCAGAGTTCAAGGAGCACTGTGTTCCTTAAGACCACATTTATCCATACAAAAATTGGGTTTGGTCAGAAGAAAAATCGTGAAGGAGTAGTATCAAGTGGCTAGCTCATCGCCTACACAATCACAGACCCAGTACCCAGTACCAACGTCATTACCGTTTGGAGATTTCTCATCTATATCATTAGACTTACACCATGATATCCATCTTTTAATAGGAGTTTTATAGGTAGTTAGGGTGGAGGAACGCCAACTACTTTTTAAACAGATTTTGTTCATCTAAAATCCAATGTGAGACTTGTTCAGCCCACCCCCAACCTTCCAAGCCTGGAGATATAATTTCTCCACCTGAGGAGGAGATCGACCTGTAGTCTGATCTATTAGGACCTTCCGAAGGTCTTCTATTGGAATTGGATGAGACAACGCTCTGCTCTGAAGGTCTGGCAGCCAAAAGCATTGGTTCCACTGAGGTGCTATTACTATGTATGTTCCTCTGGCATTGTTCAAGTGTGCCAGCACCTTGGGTATGAGGTTTGGTGGTGGAAAGACACAAGCCAGAGTGAAATCCCACTGACGACTGAATGCGTCGCAGAATATTGCTAATGCATCGCAAGAATCTAGTGTCACATACTTGGATACTACTGCGGTTTCTTTTGATGCAAATAGGTCTACGTCTGGTTCGCCCCACCTTTGGAAAATTGCCTCCGTGGCCTGGGGCAACAGGTGCCACTCGGGTATTGTGCGACCCCTTGATAGACGATCTACAATTCCGTTCAACCTCTCTGGGAGGTAGCAAGCCGACAGTATTATCTTGAACTGCTCGGTTAGCTCCAGAAGCCTGTATGTCAGATTCAACATTGCTATGGAGCGGGTTCCACCCTGGTTTCTTATGTATGCTACTAAGGTTTGGTTGTCGGACTGTACCAGTATATGAGCATTTACCAAGAATTCCCTTGACTTTTTATGGCAGCATAAACAGCATATAATTCTTTTAGATTTGAGTGCCACTTCCTTTGCACAGGTGTCCATTGCCCTGCTAAGTAGGCACAATCTAGCTGAGCCCCCCGGCCTGCATCCACTGCATCTTTGGTTAGGAAGTGAGTAGTGACTGTGGTTTTTATTATAGGGACAACGCTGTGCTCACCTAAGTGAGTTTATGTGTGTAATCATGAACCTGACTTTTTGTTACTTATTGAAATTATTTTGTGATATATTTTTTTTTATTTATCTCACTTATATTTGTTCACTCTTTCCCCCAACATCTTAATTATAACGTTGTACTTATATAAAACTTCATATTAATTATTAAACAAACTGAATCAGACTGTTGATCTCCAACTTTGCCGTTGTCTATGGGTAGTTTGCGGTTTCAAAAGTCAATCAGAAAATTAATTGATTTGAACAAGTTTAACGCTCACTTCAATTAGCGTCCCATGGTGTCGGAGCAACTGATAAGAAGTTTGACAAGTCATTTTCAGTAGTTACATAGTTCCTTTCTCAGCCTTTATAGGTCCCGCTGCTGGGCAAAGGCGTTCATCATGGAGAAACACTCATGTTAGGCCGTAACACGTGTAACACGTCCACGTGTCAAATCAAATTGGGAACCAGGATAAAAATTTATTTATTACTGTATCTACATTGTAATTTGTTTTTAAAATTGAATAATTGTTGGCAATCTTTTATGTAGCATATTAAATATCAATGCTAGTTGCCATATTTAAATCATAGTAATAGTAAATTAGTAAAACACATAATTTTATAATTACCATAGATTAAGTCGTGTGGTAGCGGCTCATCAAAATAATACAACCAACCCATCTCTTCCCCTGGGTGTCGTAAAAGGCGACTAATGCACTTAGAACTGCACAACCATCCAAAAGCTTATAGCGGCGACGTGCTCACCACCGGTCACGCTCAGTGCAGTCACTGCTTGGTGAAGCACGGACTATGACTATGGACTGCTTTTGCGGTGCTTTTGCCTAATCTGTGACTAACCCTTAGGGGATAATAGTCGTGGTCATATGTATATAATCATACAATACATTAAATAATAATAGATTTAATTTAATTTTCGTCTCTTCTACATAATCGATTTCACATAATTTGTCCGCGAATTATATTGAAATGACAATACGTAATTGAGTAAAATCACCATTAAAATAACAAAAAGAGTTTAACTCAGATTACTAATCGAATTAAAGGTACAACCACGTTCGCAAATAAAAAACTAATAAATTATATTCTAGTAGAGTGGCTCCTACTCGAGAGGAAAATGAAACAGAACTCAAATATAGTTATTCATGAGGTCGCCAGTGAAATGTTAAAGAGAAAATTGTATTTACTAACCCTCACAATGCAATACAACTGATATATGAACGATAATATGATAATATAAATGGGGAAATTACGTTTAAAAAAAGTCGCTTTTTTAATATATAAATAAAAATATTCAGAAATTCACACCTATCAACTAGCCCCATTTGAAGCCACTAAAGCTGCATGTGCTATGGATACTACATGCATATAAACACGACTATTATCTCCCATGGGTTAGTCAGAGACAAGGTAAAAGCAGATTTTATGTTTGTATATGTAACTGTACATAAGTTTTATTCAACCTCAGTTTGGTGGGATCGAACCCGCCAATCCCGCGACCTCTCAAACGTGTTATACCCCGAGTCATGACACTCATTAAATTAAATAAATAAAGTCATTCAGGTAGGTTACCTGAAATTGAATTTAGAAATACATATAAAAATATTTTATTCATTCATTGTATTTTTAAATTAGTAAAATAATTTTTACCTTAATAACTATTATAAAAAAAAGAAGAATGTTCACGAATAATTTTGCATTTAATAATTAAGTCTATGATTACGAAAATAAGGTCTGTGTATTGGTTAATCATGTGGTAGATGCCGGCGCTATTATTAATTAATTAGTCCCTAATACAGACTACAATCAAATCAGTCAAACGCATAAATTAATGGTTTTGGTGGAGACCTCAACCACGAAAAGGTTTGATCAATAATCAGAATAATAACGTTAATAATGTCCAGGCAGCGGTAGCGCAGTTGGGGAAGACGCACTCCTCGTCCAAGAGGTCATGGGTTTGAACCCACCGCCTATACCACTGAGTTTGAATAAAACTTAACCCCTGGAGGGTCAGCGCACATACCGGTGTTCGCAAGCAATAGATGATTGGTTATCTGACCATTTACAGCCTTACATTGTGCCCGGTGCATGGCGACAGGCTCGTCACCTGTTACATATCATTCCAGGTGACAGGTGAAATGTCGGGGACAGTGGCGTTGTAGTGTACCTACTATAGTGCTGTGTAACTACTATACAGGGCGTCCCACGGCCATGCCACATGGAGGGAAAGTGTATTAAATATTGAAGATATGATGTTTTACTTAAAAAAGACATCATTTAATTTTTTATTTTATGTGGAACTGCATTCATAGATTTAATTAAAGTCGCCTGCCTCTACCGGGAATTGAACTCGCGAAATGTGAAAAAAAACTCCATGTATTTTATGATAACCGTCGAAAGGGTTAATCACAAGGATTATTTTTTCTTAAGGAACATAGCATCTTCAATGAATGGAAAAAATTTTCTTCACGAAAATTTCGTCTGACTCTGCCGTGTTTCTTATAACTAACATGATCATTTCAAAGTATTTACTACATACTCACTTAAGAATACAAGATTTCCTTGTTATAAGTATGTCATAAAAATAACAAAACGATACACATACCGTTTGTAATATTTGAATACTTTTTTTTTACTAATTTCAGCCAGCCACATTGTAATTGCGTGCTCATAATGTTATAGGAAACACGGCAAAGTCAGACGAAATTTTCCTACCGAAAATTTTAATAAAATTTTAAATTTCATGATCTTCCTTTCATTGAAGATGCTATGTTCCTTAGGAAAAAATAATGCATTTGATTCCACCCATTCGACGGTTATCATATAATGCATGGTGATTTTTTTTTTCACATTTCGCGAGTTCGATTCCCGGTAGAGGCAGGCAATTTTGAATAAATCGATGAATGCAGTTCCACTTCTTATAAAAAATAAAATGATGTCCTCTTTCAGTAAATTATCCTACCTTCAATATTTAATATACTTTCCCTCCATGTGGCATGGCCGTGGGACACACTGTATATACTATTTATTTAAAACTGAGTTTTGTTAATTTAGTATTTATTTTAATTTAATAATTTTTATGTCTTTTCTTGTAAAGAGGCGAGCAAAACCGGGAGCGCGAAGTCAGTTCGTAAAACAACTTTGCTTGACCGTCTTAGATGACGTCACATCGACATCGGCACGGCGCGGGAGCATTCAGTTGCCCGCGAGCCGCTGAAGCCAGTCCGAAACCATATCGCACGGCGAATGCACGCTCCATTTTTGCTCGGATCTTAAATATCGTAATTTGTAGTTTTTTCTCGGTTTAAATATTAAATAATTTGAGCAAAAATAACTAACTCAATTAGAACAGTATCCTCTTCAAAATTCTATATAAATTGACTTTATAAGTGTGCAGAGTAAATAACTTTTAATACGTCAAATTCTTTTCTATTTCCATCCGCGCAAATAAAGCAACAGTTAGTTGGTTAGGAGCTAAGACATAGCTAACCACAGCGTGATGTGATGATAATAATATGTTATGTTACGTGTGTTTTAAATTATACTATGAGAGTAGATAAAGAGAAAGAAATGCATAGAATGCTTTTGCACCAGAGCTAGCAGGGTTCACAGCTGGTATACATCTATATGGATTACGCAAGTGCATGGACTGCGCGTGTCTGAAACACCCGAGCAAACGTCGGCGTTGGCCGCTGCTGACTAGTCTGTGCGCCTCCGACTGGCTTAAAACTAAAATAAATGCCTCGTTGTGTGATAATTGGCGGAGGGGAATCGGTGGCGTCAGTATCTTTCAATCAGATTGGATCTCTCACCCCAACCAGTTTGGATCTCTCGCCCCAACCAGTTTGGATCTCTCGCCCCAAAATTACAGCTGTGGCGTCACAGTAGACGTTTAAAAGACACACTTGGTTTCAATACAAATCATTCGCCTGTATACGTCCCACTGCTGGGCACAGGCCTTCCTCATGAGGAAACACATGAGGAGTATGGGCCGTAACATCACCACGCTGGCCCAATGAGGGTTGGTAGCTAGAAACAGTCGTAATAGCGAACGTGACCAACGGCTTAACGTGCCTTCTGAAGCACGGAGGAGCTCGAGATCTCAAATATTTGGTCACCCACCATGTCGAAAGCAGCTTTGTTTTCAATCGAAAGCCAAAGCGTACTAACCACTACGCCACCGAGCTCCTCAACAAATCATTATACTTGCGTTATCTATCTAAATTTATATCTTTGGTAGGGTAGCAAACCAGTGTGCAAGGATAAATAGAACTGATAGAAGAACTAAATAGAAGGATGATAGAATATGATGCTATAGAGTATTTTTTTGCCTGGGTTCTTTCAAAAGCTGAGTGAAAATATTACCTTATGGGCCAGCAAATTTACTCATAATGCGAATCAGGTAGTGTTAGTCATTAGGCGATTTAAAAAAAAAGTTCCAAGCATCGCCAATATTGCCATGGCTTACTTAGGTGTTAGTAGCAGAAACCTTTAACTGGTTTGATAACTGTTTGTTGTCGAGATTTTCCATTTAACAATATTGGATTTCATATTATACTCGTAAGGAACACAGCCCAAATGCAATTAAAATAAAACCAGCTTTTGTCACCTGCCTGTTTTTCAGCTTTATGATCATACACATTGTAAATTATACATAAACAAAACGCTTTTGCTGTTTTCTTTTAATTACGTTGACAATAATATTATGTGGAAATAAAAATGTTTTGAGCGTTTAGACGAAGCAGTTTTGTTTGCGTTTAATTTTTGGCTGGCTTTAATCCTTTCGCCGCAAGCGCTTTTCTTTTCAAAAGTACTGGAGAAAATAAAATAAAACAACTCCTTTGGAAAAAGATTTGTGATTATTTTACATTCGCCTGATTTTAAAATATATTTTTTGTGTATCAACAGAATAGGGTAGAGTAGATACCCTTGTGGTATACTCACACACATTCATTACTTATGAAGGCATACACAAAAAATCTTTAAATATCAGATTTTATAATAGACATATTAAATGGTCTTAGCCTCTAATAAAATACCTACGAGTGTGATGGTGTTTATACCTACATAAATATAATCACGACTATTATCCCCTAAGGGTTAGTCAGAGACTAGGCAAAAGCACTGCAGCAGCAGTCATTGTCCACGCTTCACCAAGCAATGACTGCACGTGCTCAGCGTGATAGGTGGTGAGCCCGTCGCCGCTATAAGCTATTGGATGGTTGTGCAGTTCTTAGTCCATTAGTCGTCTTTTACGACACTCAAGGGAAGAGACGGGTTGGTAGTATTATTTTAATGAGCCGCTACCACATGGTTTATACCTATGCGCTGAAAATCAGTGCAAACAATTGCTTAAACAAGAGATATACAATTACATAGATGACGCAAATGCATGTACTAGTCGTCTTTTACGACACCCAAGGGAAGAGATGGGTTGGTAGTATTATTTAAATGAGCCGCTACCACATGGTTTATACCTATGCGCTAAAAATCAGTGCAAACAGTGTTCGAAACAGTGTTCGAAAACCCCGACCAAACGTCGGGGTTGGCCGCTACTAATTAGTCTGCGTGTGTCCAAATGGCTACAAGAACCATCAAAAATGCCTAGTTGTGTGATACTTGGTGGAGGGGCATCGGCGGAATTTACTTATTGATTCACCAATATTTGGTTACACTATTACATCAAAAACTATAAATTACTAATTGTTTTATGCTAGGCGTAACAAACACTTATAGGCGAATACATCATGTTACAACGATAGAAAAAATATAATTAATCGGTAATTTTTAGTCAGTTTGGATCACCCATCTCAAAATTACGGTTGTGACGCAACAGTAAACGTAAAAAATTTGACCAGCTTGGTTTCAATACATATCTTTATATTGGGTCCTTACCTATGAAATTGGTGTTTTTATTCTGTCTTAGCAATTTGTCCGTAACTATTAAGTTTCAGAACATTCTTATAAAATAATTGCCTCTTCTAAAAATAGACCATATATTTGAGCTCGTATTATTTGATTTGATAATTTTTTGTAAGTTTAATTGTGTTAAAATTAGACACAAAGAGAATTATTTTTAACTGCCTCCCAAATACATCATTTGATTTGCATTAACATAAAAACGATGAATAATTTTTATCAAGCGTGTTCACACACATATTGATAAAGCTTGTCTAATGAGTAATGATACATGCCAAATATTATTATCTCTGGATTTGTCGTTGTGAAGAAAACTGATAAAATGTTAGTATGTAAAATGCAGACATCCCCAAAATCTCCATACAAAACACCAATCTCATAGGTAAGGACCTAATATTATGCTACTAACTGTGAAAGTCCACTTGAGGTGAATGAATTGACATGTCAACGATCAATGTGTGTTGCAGTAGTGATTTCATAGATGGGCATTGTCTCTTGTGCTATTCCATTAGGAAATTGGATGGCATTGAGTTTGAAATCTCTGACTTATGAATTACAGTTCAAATAGTATTTAAGGCATCATTTTAAAGTCTGTTTTTGAGGGTTAGGTATTACCTACTTAATTCTACAGGAGCAAAAATCCTTGTAACTAAAATCAATGTCATATAGACACCAGTGGACAATATCCGTAGCACGAACCACTAAACGTTATCGTAATCGTAAGTGATGTTTGAATTTTAAAAATATAGTTCTGTTATATCTCTAATTTAAAATATGCCTTATGCCCACTTAGTATCAAACAAAGATATAAATATACCCTTAAAGGTAAAAAAAATGTGTCTATAGTGAGAATGCACAGATCAGGCTATCAGATTTTAAATACTTACTTAACATCTGACCACGACTCTAGGAACTCAAACATGGCAATACCAGATAAACCTAAACCACTTGGCTACGATGGTTGACAATAAATAGAAATAGAAAGACGAGACAAATTCTCAACACTTAAAATTTCGAAGTATATACCTAAAAGGCGAACTTTCGTAACTTCATAAAGTTTCTAATTACTCAACTTCTAGCGCTCGCCACGAAAAGATTTCTTAAATGGGAAACAAAGACTGCCAAATTAGCCCATTTACAACTAGAGGCTGCAGTAAAGATACAAACTGACCGTAACAAGAGAAACGCCAGGAAAATATTTCATCTAAATAAATGGAAACGTGCCAAAGATTAAAGAATAGATAGTCAGTAATTTTGAGATAATAACAAATACGTACAAACCTATTTCTACCAATAAATAAAAAATATTGTACTTTCAGATCGTCCTTTTTATTACTGCCGCCGGTGCTGCTACAAGTCGATACTCTGTAGAGAAGAAACGGCGCAAGATTTCATATTTATCATCATCATCGTGCAGTGGAGACCTCTGTCTAGCTTGCCTTTGCTTCACTGATACAATAAAAATAAAATACTACCATAATAATACCATCTAAATAATATTTCAACATTACATAAGTGTGGTATCCCCTTCCTTGTAAATAATTCTCATAAATTCTAAAAGCCACCAGCAAACATTCCAAATATTCAAAGTAGGTATTAATAATAGTTCTAGGTTTCAATTCTGTTTCCGATGTTTGATCTACATATGTGATATTCAGTCGGCAAGTTTGACAGCGAAACGTTACCAACTCTACTCACCGAGGAAATGAGCTGTGCTTTGACAATCGAGTCTGACTTCCGGGCACGCTAAACTGCACTGTGCAGAGGACTGACACCTCTGCGTGTTTGAGTTAGTGTTTGACAAACGTTTGACGTTAGCTACTGGGAAGTGAGAGAAAATGAGAGTATGTATGGGGGAGTTTTGGCGGCATTCAACTATGGTGGACGTGATTTTTATTTCGATGATTGAAATATTGTTTCGGAGTGGATATTGCTACGTAAAATCAGTGTAGTTTTGTGTAATAAGTGTCTGTGATGATGTGCAATGTGGAGGATTATCGAAATAAGCGTCAAGTGGTGTGAAAAGTGATGAGTTTTTTATCGTGGTAATCCACCTCAGCCAAGTAGCACCACAGTGTCTGCCATCGATTGTTTGACGTCAAACTCTCCCAAGATGCATTGAAATGCATTACACTAGCATTTAAATGCAAACTACTGATGAAATAAAATACTGAAGACTTGGCTGTATGGGCTTCGTTCCCTTTGCCTTCCCTACATGGGAGAATTTTACAAAAAAAAAGAGGTATGTATGTGGAATGTTTGTAGGACGAGGAGAAGTTAATCATAATACGAATGATGTCTTGATTAATTAATAGGAATAATTTTAAGAAATATGAATAATTTTTGGTTAAATGCTCTAAAAAGAGTATGGAAACTACTAGAAAAGAAAGACAGAGGATGGAAAGATGTATAGCTGACTGCACACTCTCTTAGAAGTAGATTGTGTGTAGAAACTAGGATATGAGAAGTTAAGAAATAGAGGCAGAGGTGACGGCATTGAAGATGAAAAGAGGAAAACATATTATTTAACTACACAATACAGTGGAAAGAAAAAAGTGTACTATATCATCTACAACCCCTGCTCGTCCACTGTTGGATATAAAATTCAAAAATTCAAAATTCAATATCGTTTATTCAATTTAGATGCGTCTTTGCTCATGCCTTTGAACGTCAAAAGCATTTTACAAATTTTCGTGAAAGCGATAAACTACGCCATCCGTTCACAAAACTACCAGGAGTCCTTGTTCTGAGAAGAACGGGCAAGAAACTCAGCAAGTTTCTTTCCTCCCTTTACATTGTTTTTCTTTTTTTTAAAAATGTCATAAACTACAACGTCATTGAAGTTTTAGAAGAAAAAATAAATAAATATCTGTGTTATATATTCTGCAGTTTACCACATTTTTCATTACAAATGCAAGTAGTCTAAAATATTATTATATAGGTGTCCCCTAATGCACGCCACCGCTCTCGATCTTCGGCCGTTCTCATCCAGCCCACTCCAGCCAACCTACGAATATCGTCATCCCATCTTGTAACAGTGCGTCCCACACTGCGTTTGCCGAGTCGCGATCTCCACTCAAAAACTTTACGCCCCAAGTCGAACGTCAGCTATATGAATGAAGCATATTAAAATTAAATACGTTGTATTTGATCATGATCATGGTGTGCTGCAAATAAGATTTTTAGCAGACAGTGGGTATGCTAGGACGCATTTAAAAAAAAATTAAAGCTGTATTAAAATTTTAAGGAATTCGTTTTCATTGCGTATCTAAAACTATCTTTGAAATAATATAAGCGTCATCATAAAGAGTCATAAAGAGAATCAAAGAGAATTGCACGTCTATTATTTTTAGTCTTTGCTCCAAGTTGTAATATACTTTATTCCCTTCGCAAATTCTTTGAAATAGTCGCAAAACACAAAACTAAGGCTCAAATATTCATAAGTAAGAGAATTTTAAATACAACCGCTAAAATCTGAACTAACGAAAGAAATTGAAATTCTGATTGGAGTTTGAAAAAACGGTTTTCCATTGCGAACCAGATATTTCTTTGTGGAAATGGATTTACATTTTCCAGCACTGCACTTACCGCATGATTTGATCAAACAAGAACAAGCATACAATTACAAGAGAAAAAATTAAGGACAGCACTGAAGCATGGATTTTGTAAAAAAGGATGATCCTTTTAAATATGTTCAAAGCAGATTTTGTTGAGGACGATTTGATTTAACTTGTTGCTGACGGTTTTTGTTTTGAAAATCTGTATCATTATATCTTGTTTGAGTAAGGGAGATGATGGGTGACAAAACTTTATGATCTCGAGTTCCACCTCTCTTCAGCCTTCGTCCCACTGCTGGGCACAGACCTTCCTCCATCCCATGCTTCAGTGGGAATGGTAACCATTTCTCCTCACAACACTCACATTGGTCCCAGTGCGGTGATGTTCCGGTCTTAATCTATATTTTTCCGTGTAAGAAGCCCAGCAGTGGACGTCTAAAGGCTGATGACGACTCAAGGACATATTGATGAACCTCAACGATTCCTTGGTCATTTGTTTCCCGGTTAAACTTTTACAAACGTACTTACTTTCATGAACTATTCGATTCTAGACAATATAACTTTAGTTATATTATTATGGCACGTAAATAAAACAATGGACTCTGACCTCCCAACTATTATCTGGAACTAAATGCGATAGCAATAAATATCATATGAACTTCACAGTTTTTACGATCCCGCATTATGTTTAAAGAAATGGTTAGCAATTGGCTTGGATAGCCGAACAGCTTCCAGCGGTTTATGAACTATTTGAGTTATTGTTATTGGCATTGTTTATTAGGAGAAAGGGCTTTATTGCTAGCAATAATTACGCTGAATTTGGTACGAATTCGAACAATAAATCCGAGCAGCTATAGCAGATTCAGAAGATCACACATCTTCTGTGAAAAAGTGATTCGTATGCTACGCTAAGATAATTAAGAAGGTATGATGGTTGGGAGGTGACTGTGTATTTGGGAAGACAAATAAAGCCGTTGGTCCTGCTTCTTATAAGGCATTTATCTATTTGAGGAGCTCGCTGGTGTAGTGGTTAGTACGCTTCAGCTTTCGATATCGAAAATAAAGCTAGCTTTACCATGGTCAGATCTTGTTTGGTTGAGCGAAACTATTTGATCTCGAACTCCTCCGTGCTTAGGAAGGCACGTAAACCGTTTCTACTTACCAACCCGCATTGGGCCAGCGTGGTGGTGTTGGCCCATACTCCTCATGTGTTTCTCCATGTGGAAGGCCTGTGCCCAGCAGTGGAAAGTGTATAAGTTTGGTGATGATAGAAGAGTAAGCAAAACGACTCGCCCGTGCGTGCGTGTGAGTTTGATTAGTAGGTACTCGTACTTAAACAATGACAGTGTATTCTAGTTACTGCTTGTCTTAGTCTATGTCCAATGGAGAGAAACTGGTGAGCCCACACTCACATGGTATATCTCTGTGTTCTTTAGACCCTTGCAATCGGGTCCTTACCTATGAAATTGGTGTTTTTTTTCTCTCTTAGTATTTTGTCTGTAACTATTAAGATTCAGAGTATTCCTAAAAAATAATTACCTCGTCTAAAAATAGACTATATTTTTGAGCTCTTTTGATTTGTTTTGATAATTTGTTGTATGTTTAATTGTGTTAAAATTGGACACGGAGACAACTCTTTTTAAGTGCCTCCCGAATACATCATTTTATTTGCATTCACTTAAAAACGATAAATAATTTTTATGAAGTGTGATATTACACATATTACTAAAGCTTGTCTAATGATAGATGCCAAATATTATTATCTTTGGATTTGTCGTTGTGAAGAAAACTGAAAAAAATTTAGTATGGAAAATGCAGAATTCCCCAAAATCTCCATACAAAACACCAATTTCATAGGTAAGGACCTAATAGCTTTCCCTATGACTGTGGAGCCTGATCTCAATTATTTATGTTTCACTTGAGCTCGTCTCCACGACGCCCTTCAGGTGCACTAAGCAGGAACCACAGATAAGAAAAGAGAAGAAGACATATTTCTACATAGCATGAGGTAAGTACCTAATATCTCTTCCATTGAGGATTTTGAGGATTCATTTACGTTTTTTATCAACATGCCTTACGTGTTTATCAAAAACGAAGGAATAATGTAAATGCAAAACGGCGCATATAACAAACAAACAAACAAAAATAACTGTATTTCATAGGCCAAACCTGGCACTTAAAAACGTAAATATTTTACAATTTAGAAATTTAACAATTAATGTAATTAAATAAATTTATGTAAGTATATTACATATCAAGATTCATTACCGCGAGCTCTTATAGCAAGTACAACCACAGCGCTTTGACTGTGCTCATAATCGATACAAGCGGCCGGATTCCAAAAGTAAGGCTTTTCATGAGAAGAATCAGGCAAGAAACTCATGAGGCATTTTTTTTAATAGCTAATCAAAAAATTATATAGACTTCTATGACATTTTCTATAACTTTTATTAAAAAATACAAGACACATTTTAAAAAACAGACTTGATTAAACCTGCAATATTTCATAAAATTATTACCCTGAAACCAAAGCTCTGTCTGCAAAACATTTGAGTCTTTATTCAATTCAAAGTCAGATCATAAATTTCACTTCGCACATAATAAATTTCATTTTCTTACCCACAAAACAGAAATTATACCAAAGAATAAGGAGGCACATTATAAAAATTCACGTCAAACATGAATGTTGCAACCATAATAAAAGCTTACAGAACGTAATTTATTTCTGTATGAACTCGTGTGTGCTAAAATAATGTATGGAACCTAACGACCTTATTGTGATATATTTGGTTGCGCCTCGAAAATTATTCACAAAATTAGGAAAAATTTTTTCGAGACGTGAAAAAAAAAACAGGTCTACATCCATACTGTATACGTACACATGCTAAGCTACTAATTACAATGTACTTTTGTACAATGTGGAAAAAAGGGTAATTAATTTAATATGAACCTATCCACTCTGTGTTCATATTCGTAAAAACTCTGTAAAACTACAAAATTGGTACAGCCATCCTCCAAACTTTAGTTTCATTTAAAAAGTTTACAAATTATTCATGAAAACGAGTGCGCGAGCTTAACAAATTATGGCACCTTTTGATGCCCCGAATTCACAACACGACTCATTTAAAATTCTAATTTTGATAGGCTTCGGCTAAAGGGTGTTAGTTTGACGACAGTAAAATGTCACGGCTGTTGATTTATAACTATCTAACAAAAATTGGAGCTGGCTGGTAACAACAGCTTTTGAAAAAGAAAATACCAGGTACAGTATTACGCTAGCGTCTATAGGCTATGGTGATTACTACCAGACAGACCGTACTCGTCCTCAATTAAACGTCCCACTGCTGGGCACAGACCATCCTCATGGACATGGAAACAAAAACACGAGGAGCATTGGCCGTATCATCACCACGCTAGCCGCATGCCGGTTGGTGGGTAGAAAAGGTCGCAATAACAACCGGAACCAACGGCTTAACGTGCCTTCCGAAGTACGGAGGAGTTCGAAATCACAAAGCTTTAGTCACCCATCCACGGCCCTGACCACGGAGAGGTTAGCTTTGTTCGATATCGAAAATCAAAGCGTACTAACCACAACGCCGCCGAGCTCCTCCCACAGACGGACCATGTGCTTGTCTGAATTACTAGTAAAATGAAAAAAGGAAAATTAAATAATTATGCAGATTATTCACTGTCTTTTATGTCTCAGTGGTAAGCTGGCACGTAATAGCTACAATAAAATAATAAACTTTAAAAGTATTTTCAATTTCAGGACAATTTATAACAACAGGACAATGAACACGGTTTTCATGATAAATGGAAGAAATTGCGCGACGACCAGACTCCAGACTGGCCATTCACCCCTAGTTTTGACATTTACTTTAAAATTTTACAATTCCTAATTCAAATCTCTGACAAAATACCAACACATGTTGCCGTACGAAAAATTGTTTTAATGCGACCGTGTGTGTGTGCAGTAAATAATAACGGGTGAGATGGAGGTTGGGGTTTATTTTATTTCGCCGTGTAATATTTCCGACGGGCCGACGTCGAAAAAGTGGTTTGGGGCAGGGATTGTGGCCAGGCATTTATCAACTGTGAATCCGTACATTTTGGTAAACTTAGGCCCAATTGCACGATCGAGTGTTAGCGCCTAACCCAGGGTTTGCCCATATATTTGCCCCAGGGTTAAGCGCTAACTCACGATCGTGCAATTGGGCCTTAGGGTCTGTTGTTTGATTCGTGGTCAGGTTGACTAGTAGGTTCAAAAATGGAATGGCTTGGCCAATAGTCGAATTATCAATTTGCAACTAAAGTTAAATAATCATAGACAATTAACCATAAATAAAATAAATAAATAAATATCCTCTGACATTTACGCCTATCAACTAGTCCTATTTTAAGCAACTGATACTGCTTGTGTTACGGATACTAGATGATGGACAAATATATTTAATAGATTGCTTGGCACACACACACAAACACACACACACACTTAGTGTCATTACTGTTACGTCGAGTCAATCCCAACACGAGTATTGCATTACTCTCTGGAGTGTCTCAATGCATTGATATTTGGATATTGAGGAATAAAGTAATTTTTATTTATTTATAGATAAATACACATTATTTTTCAGAACATACATAATATTATACATATATAATAAACATCCAAGACTGGAGAACAAATGTCTGAAAATTCATCACCCAAACACGTACCTCCACCAGGGATCGAACCTAGGATCTCTCGAGATAGCGACGCCTTGAGACCAGCGTACAGACCACTCGACCACGGAGGTCGTCAAAACACGATGCGGGCATTAGTGAAATGACGGCTGGCGGCACAGCTGATATTTACTGTTTTGAATTTTCACCGTAAAGAATTTCTCAAGCTGATGTCGTACATTTTGGCGTTTCGATAGACGCTATTTTTTTAAATTATAACAGGTAAGCTCTAGGCGCTATTGGTCTTGATTCTTACTATTGAGGTAACTAATACTACGGATCAAATAACTCACCTTTATTTCTATGAAAAGAATACTGCATTGTGCAGAGTCATTAGGAATTTGTTTAGGCTGTGTTCTGAGACCCAAGACTTAATATGTTTTCTTGATATTGCTGTTCAAAAGGCTATAGGTATATTGGACTTAACCCTTTTTTTAAGACTCTAATAAGAATTAATATAGTCTTATTTATTGTCTTGTTTTTATTTCTGTCTACTTTTCTTCTCCCTGTTCACTAACGGGAGGCCTAGTCGAGAGAAGATACAGGTAAGAAACTCTGCAAGGGTTGCATCCTACCTAATAAAAACGTACGTGTATTAAACAATCACCATATAGGTTCTAAAGTGAGACGTTATTGTCAATATTGCTATAATAGAAACCTTAGCAAATGAACCAAAATAGCCCATTAAGCTCTTAGAGAGCTTGTCTATACGCAATTTAAACTGGAAACACGCAATGCGGACATTATCTTGCCCTTGTATAAAGTATATTGAGCTATTTAGGGCTAGAAAGAAGTGCTTTAGAGTTTTATGGATTTTTTTGAAGACACTGTCATGGTTACATTGAGAACACGTATGACTTGAGCAGATAGAGTACAAAGTTTTTTTTTGTGACGGAACAAGCGAAGAATTTTCTACAAAGATAAAATTTTTTATGTACGTATATCAAGCTCTTTATTGTAAAAAAAACACTAAACGGTATTGAAAAAACCGTTGAAAGGGAAGAAACACCTGTGTGAAAAAAGTAAACATATTAAAAATACATTTTTTTTAAATAAACGAAGATGTACGTAGAGAATATGTACGAGATAGATATATGAATAGCATTTACCGAAAATTATATCGTAAATATCACGCTAAGGTTCAGTATGTGATCAAACATTATACAATTAATGTGACATCGTCTTACACGCTCCAAGATAATGTGATTCCGTGTATTACCTATTCGTAGCTGTAGCAGACCGTCGTAGCTACAGGTTTACATGCCGTAGCATGTCCGTACGTGTGCTACGGTGTAGCATAAGTGCAAGTCTTTACCTGATTATAAAGCTGGTACTGTCAATAAGAATCAATATATTGATATGGAATGTTATGGGTAATTTGAATTGAAAAGGGTCGTTTCATCGACTGGTTGTCTATAAGAGACATCACTACTTTTGTTTAGTTGCAGAGCAGGGGAGTTTTTGGACGACCTGGTTTTTATTTCAATGATTGTAATTTTCTTTTGAGTGGATATTATTTCATTAAAATCAGTGTAGTTTTGTGTATTATGTGTCTGTAATGATGAGTGATGTGGAGGATAATTGAAATAAGCGTCAAGTAGTATAAAAAGTGTTTAAATGTAAATGAAATATATTAGGGGAAGTCTCAAAGCCTGCCCTGATTACTGATAAACTGAGAGAAAAACTACTTTCTTGGCATGGACATGTAATGAGGAAGGAGAATGATCATGTCACCAGGAAAGTTATGGATTTGAAAGTGGATAGGCGCGTGGGGAGAGGAAGACCAAAGAAAAGTAGGATGGATTGTATGATGGATGGATGATGGGAGTGAGTGCTGACTTGACGAGTAATAGAAGAGAGTGGAAGAATAAGACATGTTGCGCCGACCCCAAATTGAATTGGGAACAGGGCAGGAAAAAGAAAGAAGAGTATGAAAAATGTTGGATTTATATCGTACCACAGTCATCATTTCATTTGGCGCCAAACTCTCCCAAGATGCATTTAAATGTTTTTCACTTGCATTTCAATGTAAATACTAAAGACATTATTACTATGAAAGACCTGGCTGTATGGGCTAAGTTATCTTTGCCGTACCTATAAAAATAATTTAAAAAAAAATAATAGAAGGAATCCATTAATTGACCGTACTTAAGTGTTGGATATGCGGTAAGCGAGACTTACCAGTAATGCTCATTCTATCCACCTAAACTCTGCTGGTTTTCTTACGAAATCTATTTATCTCTAAACTCTTTATTGCACATAAACAAAAAAATACAATGTAAAAAGCAGAAATATACAAGGGAGGACTTATCTCTAATAGAGATATCGTCCAGTCAACCCGTCACAGGTGTGTGAAGATGTGAGAGAAGCGACAGAAATCTATGCAAACATATACATTACTAAACAAATAAAATGATATATATAATTAAACAATAAATAAACTCAATAAAATATAAATACAAATAATATAAATAAATAAAAATAAATACATAATACTATGCCTAAACTGAGAAATTAATACAGATGAGAACAAAAAGTCGATAATGTAAAATGATAAAAAATACACTTATATGCTACGTGCTAATGGTTCCTGTGGCACCAATCGCAAGAAAATGTTTTTTAACATTAAATTTGAAGGAGTTAACAGAAGGGCTGTTTTGTATCCCTGATGGCAATTCATTCCACAGCAACACGGCGCGAACTGAGCGCCGCGAAATCGGTGTCACTTTTTGGAAGCATCAGGGATCTGGTATCACAGGAGCGCTTAGGGCGAGTGGAAGGAGGTAAGATCTGAAAATGGGAACGAAGATAGGATGAGGCATTGGGGTCTTTAAGAATTTTAAAAAGAGTAGTAAGGATGTGCATATTACGCCGATCACGTATAGGAAGCCATTTCAGCTGAGTTCTAAATTTGGATACGTGGTCGAATTTACGAAGTCAAAAATGAAGCGTATCGCGAGATTTTGTAGGCGCTCCAGCTTGTTGAGAAGCTCTTCAGTGATGTCCACATAGCAGACATCGGCGGGGAGAAAAAACTGAAGCCGCTCGAGGGAATGTAGTAAGAGTAGATATACGTCTACTTACGTCAGCTATATGAGGTGCCCAAGACATGGAGCTATCCATAATTAAATCTAAATTTTTTGCTTGATCCGTGTATTTGATAGTAACACCATCATAAACAAGTTCCGGCACTGTGCACCGCAGCAACCTGCTCCTCAGCAGTGTGCCACCCAATATCATAGCCTGAGATTTAGCAGGGTTAACTAGCAACCCAAATGAATTGGCCCAGTTTTACACGTTTAAATAAACCACGTAAAAGACAACTAATATGTCCAGACTAATATGCCTGTTATTGAGGCAAAAAATTATGCATGTTGTTAATATAAGCTTTTTCTTCTTTCATCTAATATTGGGTCCTTACCTATGAAATTGGTGTTTTTATTCTGTCTTAGCAATTTGTCCGTAACTATTATGTTTCAGAACATTCTTGTAAAATAATTGCCTCTTCTAAAAATAGACCATATATTTGAGCTCGTATTATTTAATTTGAAATTTTTTTGTATGTTTAATTGTGTTAAAATTAGACACAAAGACAATTATTTATCTGCCTCCCGAATACATCATTTGATTTGCTTTAACATAAAAACGATGAATAATTTTTATCAAGCGTGTTCACACACATATTGCTAAAGCTTGTCTAATGATACATGCCAAATATTATTATCTTTGGATTTGTCGTTGTGAAGAACACTGAAAAAATTTTAATATGGAAAATGCAAGATTCCCCAAAATCTCCATACAAAACACCAATTTCATAGGTAAGGACCTTATATTATAAATGCGAAAGTAACTTTTTTGTCTTGTCGCTTTCACGTCAAAACTACTGAACCAATTTAAACGAAACATAATACACAGATAGTATAGAGCCTGAGAAAGGACATAGGCTACCTTTTATCGCAATATTCCTATGGAACCGAGTGCCATGCGGGTGAATGATAAAAAAATTCAATAACTTCTGCCAGAAAAATGAAGGACAATTTTACGCCACTATGAACTTTGCTTCTAATAATAGAGTAGGAGTAAATTTTCGATTCCACCAATTGAGGTTACTGTTCCAATTTGAAAAAATCTCGGTATTGAATAGCCGTTATTAGGAAGGCTATTGGCATATCATCACACTTTCTCTAAGTAACTATTCTACGCGGACGAAGTTGGGGGCAAAAACTGGTTCTATTATATTTTCGTGAATGCATATATCGTTCGAGTTACAAAAATCCAAATGTATCCATTTTCCTTTTCTTCAAAGCCTTCCAAGAACATGCGGTGGTATTAATGGATTTAATTCGAAATGTGTTCGAAAAAATGTTCTATTCAATGACACAGGCTCACCTCGCAAGTCTCGGTGATTGCGATGTGACCGCGCCATTGTTCAAAGCAATAAATGTACGATTTATATCGCGCGATTCGCTTCACTGCCCGGAGTCTCGGTGCTGTCGTTATAATTGATACATATTTATGACAAGCAATAAATTCAAAATAAATGGAATATTTAAAAACATGAAATTTTAATGTCGATAGGACTAAAGATTCGAGCCGTTTTGAGCGTGGAGGTAAAGTGAACATTGATGGACTCTTTTAATTCTTGCCTGGTAGATTGCCTGAAAAGGTTGCCTTGTAGGTAGATATTGTTCTCAGCGATAAGGCTGCCTGTGTTGTTTTGAATTGTGTTCTGTATTTTTATGTCTAATATCTTAGTAAGTTGGAAAAATCAAGTCTCTTGATAATATTTGCAAGTTTATCATTTCATATCTGTTTTAGTTGTCTAGTTATGTATGTATATATTATTATTATTTTTATTATAAACGTATGTATATTTTGTGTAGTTATGTATTTTGATATTTATATAGTATTTAATTGTAAGGTAACAAATTGTTTTTTTTTCTTATTTTGCATTTTGACAGTCACCTGCTTAATGGTTAACAGTATCACTAACATTCATGGATTAACTGGAAGAGATCTCTTTCAGAGATAAGTCCGCCCTTGGAAACTGTATATTGTAACATATGTGTTGCGGACAGAAACCCCAGTTAATGTTATTAAATGGTTTATTAAACGTTATTTACAAACAACCACAATAAAAATGGAAAGAAAACTAAAACATTAATCTTAGAGGATAAAAAATAACAGCAAAAAGTGTTGCTTAGCAACTGAGAAGGGCTGCGTTCTCAACAATATGTTTTAATGTATTTTCAAATGCAAAAAAGTGTATACCTATATTATCATTTATAAAAATTCTAACTATCTATCTATTCTATAATTGCGATGACAGGTTTAATAAAAGACTTATGAATAGTACATACTTACGTATTACCACGAAGGGGTAGGCAGACTGGGCACTGTAGAATATCCATAACCACTAATTCGAGTTAAAATTCCAACAGCCAGGACATATGTTACAAACCACTAATTAGAATCTTCTATTGTTAATGGTATTTATTAAAGGAATAGAAGGGGATCGGTGGCGTAGTGTTTATTATGCTTTGGCTTTCGATATGGAAAGCAAAGCTACCTTCACCATGGTCAGGCCTTGGATGGGTGACCAAAATGTGATCTCGAACTCTTCCGTGCTTTGATCATCTTTTCTTACCACCAACCCGAATCGTGCCAGCGTAGTAGTGTTACGCCGTATACCCCTCATGTGTTTTATATATGCTTAGTACGAAACGAATGATAGAGTCATAAACGGCTAACAATTTAAGAATAGTTTGCCTTAAAGCGAGTGCGCCTCGCTCCGCGCAATTTTTCCCGCATTTGTAGATTGCATTTCATGACGTTCCATGTGTCATTTTTATTACAGATGAGATGGCGTATTGTTCCGTATCTTACAATCTAAAAGCTTTGAGGTTTACAGAAAAAACATAATTTTATAACCATTATACGAGTGGAGACTTAAGATTTGGTATTCTACTTACAATTTTATTGCAAGCTGTCGTAGTTCGTAACTAAACATACAAACATAAAGTCATGTCTATTTCCCACAGGGGTAGGCAGAGATTCCATCCTTCCACCTGCTACCATCCTTGCATATTTCTTTCGCTTCATCAACTCTCATCACAGTCCTCATACATGCTTGGCGATTTCGGGTCCTTTTGACCTAGCCCTTCACAAGAACGTCTTTAATTTGGCCGAGGAACGTTCGCCTAGGTCTGCCTCGTCCCGTATCTCCACTCACACCCGATTCATATATCCCTTTAGTCAATCAATTTGTGCAATTTAAGTAGGTTTTTTACTGTGGCTGGTCATTTACTCGAGTCAAGACGCCAGGAGCTCGGTGGGACGTTGTGGTTCGGATTTAACTTCGATATCGAAAATAAAGCTACCTTCGCCATGGTTAGTCCTGGGACGGGTGATCAAACTTTGTGATCTCGACTTCCTCCGTGCTTCAAAAGTCACGGCAAACGGAGCGGTTCAGCTATTTTATACTGGGCTATTGCCCAGTTGCTAGTTTCTACCCACCAACCCGCATTAGGCCAGCATGGTGAAGTTACAGCCCATTCTCCTCATGTGTTTCCCCGTGTCCAGGCCTGCGCCCAGCAGTGGGAAGAAATAATAGAGGCTGCGGACGACGTTTTAAGACGTGTTTAGTATGTAACTTTGTTCTAACAAAAATGTTATTTCCGCAAGATAATTATTTAATTATACCCAAAACATTAAGCACTTATGTAAAATATGTAGGTAGTATGTAGGTATCTGTTTGCATAAAATGTTGAAGCATAATGTGAATTGACTTAATGGAATCTACAATTAATATATTGACACATAATTAGTTTTGGCATAAAAGGAATAATTAACTATTCGCATAAGATTTTAGCAATAATTATCATTAAAAAATAACGATTCTGGCGTTGAGGGCACAGTTTTACCTAACAATCCTCGCTTCGCTCGTCGTCGTACCCTATCGACCTTACATTAAGCCGTAAACCATTATGCGAAATAATATTATGGATAATTAAATTAGTCTAAATTATAATTGTGCACTATAAATATTGTGCCAATAGAAAATTAGGCATAAGTTATATTATGCCAGACAACATTATGCCAAATTCATATACTAAGGTACTATGAGTAAAGCATTATGCCCAAAAAAGGATCCCAAATATTTCCAAAGGGATAGGTAGAGGTGTTAACACAGCATCCAATGGTAATATTGCATGTCTGTCTGTCGGGTCCTACAAGCCACATCTCGGCAACACAAGCACTGAGCTTTAATACAAGAAAGTAAGATAGAGGTACTCAGTACAGTCTCCATTTAGATTAATGAAAAGATTTTTGACCTTTTTTATTCAAACCTTTTTTAAATTTAGTATGACCTGGCTGTTCATTATTTTTCAATTATTTAGATATTTTGTTTTTGGAATTTCTTTATCTGTCTTTGGTATTTCTGCTAACTCTACAAAAAACAGTTTTAGTGAAGGTGACTGACCCCTTTGCTCCTTTGCTTTACCCTCTAGTTTTCCTTCGAACGTGTTATTAACACTAAGAAGTATTTTCATACTTATAAGCTCATAACACGAATATTCCTAGCTTAGAAACAAATAAATAACACTCATATATTGTATTTCTTTAAGAGCCCGTAGCAATTCCGCTCAGTCGAAGGAATTAAAAAGTTCCCGAGAGAACTCGAGGGAAGGCTTTCTCTCTATAGAGATTACAAAACTCTTTATTAAGAAATATTTTCTAGATGTTGCGGTATAATAGTTCTTTTACATCAAAGCTCCTTATCGCACAGTTAACGCTGTTTAGAAAATAATAGCTTTAGATGAAATGCTTGTTTTGATAGAAAAATTATGTTGGTTTATTAAAACTAGACATTTTTAAGTAGCTTGTAGCGTATTCGCATACTTTACGGTAACATACATACATGCATAAGTCACATCCCTCTAATTGTAAAAAATGTAACACTGACTAATTGTAAAAAATGTAACACTGTGACTAATAGATTGAATGATTGGCTATTTACAAAAAGTGACTCATGAGCTTCTTACCGGGTTCTTCTCATGAAATGCCTTACTCTCGAATTCCGGTCGCTTGTATCGATTACAACCACAGTGAAAGCGCTATGTGGATGTACTTGCTACAAGCGCTTGCGGCAGTGAATTTTAAGGCTTTTTTGTCAATTTTATTATTAAAATTTACTTTTTGTATTATAAATGTGACTATGTATGAATGTTGACGATTTTAAGTGCTATGTTTTGTCTATGAAATTAATTTATTTTTGATTTGATTTGATTTGATCCCTTTTGTCAATCTATTTTCATCCATCCTTTCCACATATCATACCTTTCTCTATTCTTGTAACTACATCAATCAAACCACACTTCCTTCTTATCACATCATTGTATATCCTGTCACTCAATTTTACTCCAGCCATGCTTCTCAAAGCTCTCATTTCTACCGCTTTTATTCTACTTTCGTGTCTCTTCTCCCATACCCAAAATTCCCTACCGTACATCAGTGTTGGGACTAGCACACCGTTGCGCACTGGAAGTCGTGTCTTTTCAGAAAGCATCTGACTGCTCATAAAAGTATGCATAGCCCCATTCACTATGTAACCCGCTTTCGCGTCTCTATGTCAGTAAGATGGGTATAATTGTCATATAGTTGTTTCTTAAAAAGTTTGTAAGAAAAATTTGAAAATCTTAAAAAAGCTCTCTCCTATACGCCTCGAAGGACCTAGAAGAAATATAGAAATACAAATAGTATGAAAAAATAAAAAAGTTGAACTCAATTTAATAGTAGTGTGGTTGTAGTGTATTAAAACTATTTACATATCAAACATAAAGGTTAACCCATTGACGGTCACCGCAAACAATAGAAGTTTCTATTGTGTCTCGTTTTCTGACCGTTGAGGTTAAGCAACAAAATTCTTATAAGGTCTTATAAGTAATTCAGACAACGGACTATCCGTGACAGACTTTCTATACTGTTAAAATAGAACATATTGACCTATATGCAGTAACGCACATGACGTACAAAAAGTCCGCCGCACAAAAATCCGTTGAAATCTCACAGACTACGCCGCACCGCTTCTGTAACTATATGCATGCAGTAAGGCATATCAATCGAAAAGTTCCTTCGCGGATTTTTTGCGTGCTATGTATGTCGTCTGCGCTGCACCTAAGCTGTATATTTATTAGGAGTATCATAGACACTGCTGTATGTTGATTAGTGTTGACCAAATTTAGTCTTGGTCTTGCAAAAATGCAAGACCAAGACCATGAACAAGACCGCGTATTTTTAGACCAAGAGGGACCAAGACCAAGATTGGGAGCGCAAGACCGAGACGAAGACCAGGTATATTGGCGCAAGACCAAGACCAAGACTGGCCAAGTCTCGTCTTGTTCTTGCATTTGGGCAACACTAATGTTGATGTATTTACGGCAGTCAATATTGTTCAGTGTCCACAAAATTCCGCAGAAGCATTTAAACTTACATAATTAGTACTGTCTTACTAGACAAAACTAATTATAAAGTATACTAATTAAATTGAAAGTAACCAAGCTTCGTACGGCGAGGCCAGGTGCATTACTGCAATTTGCTCTGCGCCGAGCCCACGTACTTGTACAAGTATGTGTATCTTTTGAATCAAAAGTCTAACACGAGTAACAAGCTTAACTATGCTGCTTATATGTTGCAATCATGGAAAATGGTATGGGCTGTTTAACATACATACACACCCAAAGGAAGAGATGGGTTGGTAGTATTCTTTTAATAAGCCGCTACTACACGACTCTGCGCTGCCACACGCTTTTTAAGAATATTGTGTAATCATTTTAAATCAATAATACAATTTCCAAAACAATCTACGTCATATAAATTAATACGTTCTCCAATTGTTAATAAAATATTATAAAAACCATTTAAGTAAGTGCGGTTTCAGAGCCACGCTGGCGGCCAGCGCTGGCCCACAGAGCTGGTGAGATTTCCATACATTTTGACGTATAACACTCGCGTGTAGCTAGCATGTGAACTACCACCCTAAAGGTAAAACCACCCTAAAGGAGGTACTTGGTAAAAAAAGAGAAAATGATCACTTTTGGCGCTTTGGTAACTTCATTAAAATCTTAAATGAGTCAGTCGATAAACTTAAACTGCATAAAAAGAAAGGAAGGTTGGCCTGCTTGGTCCTGTACACTATTTACGTATTAAATCGTGCTTTAGCAATATCCTGTTCTTTCTATGAATTGTGTACAATTTTGTATATAGTAAAATGTCGATATATTAGATTTCGGATTTTCCGTCTCCGTTCAGGGTGTCCACGGAAGACCAGCGTCGTGGTTTTCTACATACATATGCAGAGTGCGACTCCTATTCAGTGCCTTAACCTGTATTGTTTGTTACGTCATTTATTTATTATCTTGAATTGTCTGTGTTTGATTATTTTTTTTATGTAATTTCTTACTATGTGTGTACTGAATAAAATTTTATTCCATTCTATTCTATATGCAGTGTTAGATACAATGAGTTCCTAAGTCGTTCTCTTGTAAGGGCTGGAATTGGTATATCGGAGAGCTTTATAGGGTATTCTCAGTGAAATTGGATAAGCCCTACACACACCTACTGATCAGTCAGTGGTAGGTAAGATAAATTATTGAAATCCTTTCCGGCAACAAAAAAGTCCAATGTTGCCAAATTTTTTAAGACGGAATGCCTTTATATGTTAATTATAATAATAAATCAATAGTCATTTCTCGTAAGAAACGCTGATAATAATTCCCTTACATTACATTCTGACACTAAAAGAATATGAATTGTTCAACGCTAGCCTAATATTTTTTCACCTGTACATCGTGAGGGTAAAATAAAGCTTTTTGGACATCATATAATTTTGCTTCTCAGCGGAAAATACTCCATAATAGGCATTAAACTAGTGAAACGGAAACGGAATCGGCAACGAGCGTGTACCCTTATCAACGTCGCCCTTTGTGTGACGTAAGTAAGCTTCTAAGTAAGGCTTCCTTGTGATACCGCGGTAAAATAAGTAATTCATAAGAGTCAAGGTATGTAAGAAAGTGACTCAGTTTTTTGTTCGTCAATTTAGACCATAATGTTTTGGTTAGTACATCATTTTAATTATTGCTAGTCAATTTAAGTCCCTACTTAGCACAACTTTCAAATGAAAGAAAATTTTATTTTCTTAAGGCCCGATTTTTCAATACTCAGATAAAATTATCCGCCATTTAAAACTATCACTGTCACTTTCTATAGTCATAAAAAGAAAAGGGACAGAGCTAACATTTGACTGACAGATAGTTTTATCTGAGGATTGTTAAATCGGGCTTAAATTAACAAAAAACATATTCTTATACATTTTTTTACAATCTTAGTCCGTGTCAAATACTTTTTCATCACTTTTTCACCACTTGCGTCGAAATGTCAGTTAAATTGATTTATTTTTCTATTCTTGTAGACCATTATTCCTAAAGAGCGGCAGCTCAGAGAGCTCGCTGGCAAAGTAGCTGGTACGCTTTGGCTTTCGATATCGAAAACAAAGCTACCTTCGCCATGGTCATGCCATAGATGGGTGACCAAAACTTTTTGATCTCGAACTCGCCGTTGGTCCCGATCGCTATTGCAACCCATCAACCCACATTGGGCCAGGGTGGTGTTACGGCTCATACTCCTTGTGTTTTTCAATAAGGAAGGCCTGTGCCTAGCAGTGCGGCAGGATGACGTATATAGGCTGAGTTCGACGGAACCGGGGCAGCTCACTAGTGCTAGAACATTACTAAGTCTATGGTTACACTCCGTATACAGTGTAAACTTATTTTATGTGAAACATTTATTTCCTACTTCCTCCCCAGTTTAGTACTGCAAGTAATGATTCTCTTCGCATTCATAGTGTTTATCGGCGCTCTTAAAGTGCATATTACGTTAACAATAAAATGAAGTTGGGTATAAATTTACAGGAACTGTTAATAAAATGACAGATAAATTCCGACTTTAATTGCAGCGTTTTTAGTGGTCCTAGGTATTGAAGATCCATTTATAGTAGAATGTTTCGATAAAGTTAGAATGCAGTAATTTTTTTTATTTATTTTTGTTTTAACGATTCGATAATTTGACGGAAATGCTATAATTAAAAATGTTAATTATTAGTTTTTCCATAAGTAAATAATTATACATTTTATCTATGTGTCACGGAGTCGTGTGGTAGCGGCTCTTTGAAAGAATACTACCAACCCATCTCTTCCCTTGGATGTCGTAAAAGGCAACTAATGGACTTAGAACTGCTCAACATCCAATATCTTATAGCGGTGACAGGCTCACCACCTGTCACGCTGAGTGCAGTTACTGCTTGGTGAAGCGCGGATATTGGCAATGAACTGCTTTTGCGGTGCTTTTGACTAGTCTTTGTCTAAATCTTAGTAGATAATAATCGAGATCCATGTACATGTAAAGGCCTTTTAACCGCCTCTCTGGTCTAGTGGTTTACACCACCAGATCGGGAGCTCCGGGTTCGATTCCTCATGGGGGCAGAAGTTTTTCTGCTCGGTTTAGTTGGTGGTAGGGCTTCCACCATCTTACCAAAATTTGTCTCCATAATAACAATGTTTAAAGCATTGTTGTGTTCCGTCAATCAGAGGTAAGATAACCAGGTCCTCAGTTGTCGAAGATCACAGGTAAAGCTCGCTTCCACCTTCGGCCTTATCGTCATTTACTATCAGGTGAGATGAAGGCCAAGAGCTTACCTGTCATATGTAAATATAAAAAAGGTTCCGAAAATTAATAACAAAACCTCTGTTTATCTCTCGCGAACTATAAAGGAAACTGCAACCCTTCTTGGGTCCTTGCGAGATAAGGAAATGTTTATATATTACGACATTGTTTCTCTTATTCCCCGGGATCGTAAAAACAAAGTGCACTTTGAGTGTACCAGCCATTCCAATTTGCCGGGCAAAATTGAATCGTAATGTCGGGAAATAGAGTGCAAATGCACAGTTATGTATTCCCTTGAAGGGAATACCTATCTATTTTTATTCCCTTGACCGCGAAAGAAGCGATAAATAAGGAATAAAGTTCTTTTGTGCTAACTCGGGTATTTATGTTTGTCTTTTGTTTGTGGTAATCCTAGTGAGTTATTTCGCGTCTTGCTATTTTCTTCCAATCATCTATTTTATTGTAACAAAACACCAACTTTAGAGTGATTAATTGTTTTTAGAGTTGGAATAATGACCGTCTCAATCAAATCCCCGAAAAGGTAGACAAAGGTGTCACGAGAGAGAGAGATTCTTGCGTTGTCTACCCTAATAATTCTCAAGAGAAAGCATTATATTAACAATAATAGGTAATTGGTGAACCTAAAAATAGTGTAGCTTCATTAATACAAATGAATAGTGACATTCCTGTAACTTTGTCTTCGAAATAATTCTAGTTAGATGTATATTCTGATCTTCCCGTATATGGATCTTTTCAATGATATAAATAATCATTCAAAGAAAACTTTCTTGTTCTTCGTATTTAAAACTGTCCATTCGAATTTAAAGCTACTTCTTAGTATTTCTGCGGGCAGCTTAAAAAGCTCTACTTAGATTCCGCTGTCAGCCCCTCTCTTTCGCCCTTGATGTAACCATCTCGCTCCCTCACCCAAGGAATAGACAATCCAGTACGTTTTGAACCCCCGTGCCGATCGGACGGTGTCACGTCAAAATCGGATTCGGAATACGCGACGTTCGTATTTTAAAATTCAAGTGATCGTGTTTTATTTTTTTTCAATGTGACATTTTATTTTTCGGTAAAGTTTGGCGGCAGTGTGTAAAAATGTGAATGTGAACCCAAGGATTTCTTTAGTTACTAACTAAACTGATTTTTCGGCATAAGTGAAAACTTTCATGAAGAAATATTTATGTTTTACATAATTCTCTTGTGATTTGACAGTTCATAGAGTTAATCGACAAAGAAGATACGGACTTAAATAAGGTAATGTCCTAATAATAAATAACCTATTTTAGCGCTTTTTTGTGTTTTTAAATAATTTATGGTATTAAGCGTAAAACATAATGTTACAAAGATTTGATAATATCATTTCTCTGATAAAAAGACTGATTCATCTTACATTCGGCGTTTTTAATGAGGTGATAATAATAATAATAATTGAATTCTTGTACCCACTTTATTCCTTTTTATACTCATATTAAAAATTATACTTGAACACTGTAATCAAGTTTTAATATTTTAATAAAATAAAAAATGATTTTTAAATACAAACACCACTTATTTATACTACCGGAATAAAAATGAACTCAATAATAGTTTAAAGCATTTTATTTATTTTTAAATTATTTTTACGATAAAAAATATTGTTTTCTCTTTATAATTTTAGTATTTTACTTCTTTTAATTTAAAAACCAATACACTACAAATATTGATAATTAAGAACCGATCATTAAATAAATAGATTTAATAATACTAAATACTTAATACAGACATAATCCGAAGTTTTTATTTATTTTATTGCTAAATGTTAATACCAATTTCACATAAAAAAGTTAGTTATTGATAGCACGTTTACGCATAAGCGACTTCACAATTCTCTGAATATATTAATCATATTTTAACCTCTCAACGGTCACAATACCAGATCGCTTGGCCCTCAACGAGAGACCATTCACAACAGTAACTGTAAAACTCATTGTATTATCATAATTTTCTACAAATAATATGATATTAGTTTGACGACCTCCGTGGTCGAGTGGTCTGTATGCCGGTCTCAAGGCGTCGCCATCTCGAGAAGTCCTGGGTTCGATCCCCAGTGGGGGCAAATGTTTGGGTGATGAATTTTCAGGCATTTGTTCTCCAGTCTTGAATGTTTATATATATTAATATACATTCAGGATATTTGTATGTATTTATATATTAAATATGTTTATCCGTCATCTTGAGTCCGTAACACAAGCAGCATTAGTTGCTTAAAATGGGGCTAGTTGATAGGAGTGATTGTTTGAAGATATTACTATTAGTCGTGGTAGAAGTATGCTTAATATGGATGTCACCAGCCTGAATTCGACCCACTGCTGGGCACAGGCCTTCCTACAAGGAAAACGCCCAATGCGGATTGGTGGGAAGAAACGGTAGCAATAGATACTAGGACTAACGGCTTTCGTGCCTTCTAAAGCACGGAGGAACTTGTAGCTCACAAAGCTTTTGTCATCCATCTCAGGGCCGACCATGGCGAATAACTTAGTTTGGATATGGATGGGCTTAAATAAGGGTAAAAAAGCGGTGGACATGAGGTACGAATTAAGACAAAATGACGAATATACCCAAAATATCGTGCCAAGAACAGGAAGCCAGAAGATAAGGATAACGTCAAATGAAATTGCTTCTCAATATGTTTTTTATTAATCCTACATTCAAAGTCATTTGCAAATGCATTTTCCATCTCATTTTCTTTTCCATTTCGATTTTATCCAACGTTAGCTTAACAGGAAAGCAGCTAATCAGTACATTCTCGACGATAAGCAAATTTACGTGCATATAAAAGAATGTGACTTGAATTCAGGAGCCAGATTTTTTCGGGGTTTTTTTTCCCTGGAGATATCACCAGAAAAATGTTTAATCTACGCTATGCAGTATTCGGTCAGTTTTCGCATTGCTAATTGCTAGGTTTTGGTAGTGAGCTTATAAGGGGTGAACTGCAATCGTGGAAGTGAAGGGTGTTTAGTCATGGTTCTTTAAAGATGGGTGCCCAAAAAAATTTTTTCCGACAAGTTTTTTTATTTTTATTTATTAAGAAAATCAACGGCGTATTATAAATTATACAACAAAAAAATATCTTAAAAATTAGCTAAGTTATTTACAGGTTTCTCTATATTTATGAAAGTTAATCGCGAGGAACGAGAAACAAGAGATAATTAAAAAAAAAATTAATATAGCAATATCATTGCTCTTGAGCAGTATTTGGAAATCGTCTTGAAGGTCGTTACAAGGATAATAGGTCAGGAATAAATATTTTATATCTTTCATTTTGATTCCTATTACAATATTCCTATTTCTATTATTTTAAGTGTAGAAGTTATTTTTGCTATTGCAAACTGCAATTAAATTAAAAATAAACCTCATAACTTTATTTTAATAACAACGATTTTCCAAGAACATTTAACTCGATCCCCTTTGATTCGGCGTCTGTTACTTATTTACAAATTTTAACTGACATTTACAAATGATAGGTAAAATAAAATTTATTTGAAGTATTATTATGAAATACAGAGCTTGGAATTATCCTGTTTTGTTCACTCCTGTTTTCAGCATGACCTTTTTAGACTCCCACACACGTGTTTGAATCAGGGATTGACTAAAGTTGCCTAATAATAAAGCACTAAGAACTGAATACCTGTAATTTGTGTGATTTCTGTGTAAAGGTTGCCAAAAGCCTGTATGATCTAGATGTGGGCAGTGCAGAACTATCTTGAAAAGATACTTGTAGCCTTATGTTCAGCAATGGGTTTTTCTTCGCTGAGATAATGCATAATCTCCTATAGGGGTAGGCAGAAGATACTTCTTTTAACATATCATACCAGGTGAATTGTGGGTGTCACACATCTGCCTACCCCTTAAGCGCGTGATGTTTTTTATTTTTTACGTAGCAGTCAAAAGCATGCTTATCATATCTATCACAAAGTTATCCGCAGATAACCATACCGCATTTAAATTCTTAGTAACAAGGATCCTCGGTTAGCTTTAACCCGATATTTTCGCGCCGATGTTTTTGTATTCGTTTGAATTCATTTGTATTCGGCCCAAAATTCATATATTATTTTTTTCTTTCTGATTTATTTTACTTACGACTCGTTTATGTGTGTTAAACTTGTATCATGTTGTGTGTACACGTTTGTGTTACATTCGAGTGTGTAAAATAATTAGTATTTTATGCAGCGTTATTATTGTATGTAATCTGTTGTGTACCAACTGCCTGTCTTGCCTAGCATGTCGTAAAAGGCGACTAAGGTCGTATTGGATACTGGGTCTATGATTATGTAGGCGATAAGCTAGCGACTTTTTACAGGTCTTTCACGATTTTTCATCTGACCAAACCCAATTTTTGTATGTGGTCTATGTGGTGCTAAATGTGGTCTTAAGGAACACAGTGTTCCTTGGACTCTGCCTATTTCTACGGGGATTGCAGGCGTGATTGTATGTATGTATGTGTAATCTGTTGTGTATACCGTAGTAAGTAAATAAAAAATACCTGCGCCATGACACGCTTTGCTGCCGTTTACTATAACAGCATGTCGAAAATATTAGACAATCCCCATTAGAAAGGTACAACTACTTAGTGTTATTTAGGTTCTTAATCTAGCAATAAATAATAACATATTTGCCAGATTTTGTGTACCTCAATATTTTCTTTACATTGTCTTTTCTCATATTATTTAACCTAGATATAGTGTAGATACTCAGAGTAAACAGAACTGGAGTAGCCATTGGTCAATTTCTCAAACATTTTTTTCTGCCATTTCTTGCGGGGTCTACTACACTCAAAGCCAGCACACATAAACAATAACTTATACCGTTTTTACAAATGCACACATGCATAATTCGACACACAAATTTAAATTTCACGCGCACACACGTTTAAAATAGTCACGTGGGGTGTGCGTTTTGACAACGTCACAGCCGCACTCCCCACGAGACTAGCGTTCGAAATTTGAAATCGTAGAATTCTAAAACATGAAATAATGAAGTAAATAATCATGAAATCTTAAAAATTGTAATTACAAATAAAAGGTGACACCATCTTTTAGCAAACTCGATGTTTTCTATTTATTTTTACAACAAAAAACAGCACAGGCAGGCATTTTTGCGGGAGCTCTGTTCGTCGCAACGTTTACAATGTTATGGCTGTCAAAATGGCGGCTCAACTAGTTTTATTAAACGTGCAAGCATCCGATGCTTGTGCATTTGGCAGAGGGGAATGTTAGACAAAGGCTACTCCAGTTCTGTTTACTCTGAGTGTAGATATAATAATTATTTTGTATATATTTATTAAGATTGAAATATATGGTCTATTACACCTGAGCTGTATCTCAGGTATAATAGACCATATATTTCAATCTTAGTTCAGGTATTATGTAAAGTTTAGTTTCTAGTGATTTTAGACTTAAGAAATATTTTGTGAATCATGCTTAATAATAAAGATTTATTTATTTATTTATTATTTATTTAAAGGTAATTCATATCGAAGTCAACTAAATTATGTCACAATAACTTTACCATTGAATTTCGTAAAAGTCCTTATTAATAATTATAACGTTATTACTATACGCACATTTTTAATCAATTAAGCGGTATATTCACATAATTCATTTTTATGGCAAGTACGAATAAGTACTTAAAAAGAAAACCTTTGTCAAAGAAAATTAACGAAATGTTAAGAAAACAGTCGTTTTATCTTTTTAATTAAAACGTTTTGATGTGAACAGAGCATTCGCTTATTTTTAGTCGGACACCTTTTAAAGTTCTTTGAGTCAGTCCATCAAAGGTTAAGTAATAAGTCTGGTTTATAGTAGGTATAGAAAATTACGAGTTAATTTTAATAAAGAAACGTTTTTTAAAGAATAATTACGTTCAAGCAATAATTGTAAAGATAATACAATAATCTTAACGGTTGGACAATGAACTTCGTGTTGTGGCGTGCTTCATGAATTTCATAATACATATTTCTTTCTATTTCGTCTTCCTTCCAAAAAACTAGATACACTAAAAAAATACAGAAAATTCACAATAATATAAAATTTCAATGGAAACAACTAACTCAAACCCTATTGTTAATTCAGTAAGCACTATTTCATTTTGTGCTACGTAAGGTGTCGACAGTACTCGTCATCAATCATAAATCAAGAGTTTTGGTTTACCCATCAATGCCCCTTGTCATGTTTGAGAGCTGACGATTGCCATCATCAGTTAGTGAGTAGGTTAACCTTAATCTTGTCTTGGTTTTTACAGGTATTTATAATACGTCATCATAGAGGCATGTTATTTTGATGGATTAATGGAAATTATGTAAAACATTCAATAATGACAATAATTATATGATTGGCTATTTTAAAAAAGTGGCTCATGAGTTTCTTGCCAGATTCTTCTCATGAAAAGTCTTACTCTCGGAATCCTGCCGCTTGTATCAATTACAACCACAGTCTCTGTGGTTGTACTTTTTCAAGCGCTCGCGGTAATTAAACTTTATTTAGAATAGTATACTTCTTATTTAATTATATAATTTTTTAAATGGTAAAATACGTTTTTAAGTGCCAGGTTTGGCCTATGAAACAAAGTTATTTTTGTTTGTTAGTTTCTTTGTTTGTAAAAGCTAGTTTTACAAATAAAACATACATTCTCGTCGTGCCTTTATTCCCGAGAGGTTGTTGACACTAACTTGTCGCCTGATTCGTTAGACACCTTGTACCAAGTGATATTGCCGTGCACTTGCCGCGAGGAGAGGGGATATTCACATTAAATTGTATGGACTTCAGTTTTAGGGACGTTTCATATGCTGGCGGTCAGCGCAGGCAACGCGTGCGCTTTTACCATAACACGAGATAGACGTAGCGTTTCACACTACACGCGCGCTTATACGTCAAAATGTATGGAAATCTTGCCAGCGCTTTTGGCCAGCGCGTGGTATAAGTGGTGCATGGCGGAGATAGATTCTGAGATTTCTTGCACGTGTAGTGAGGTCTTTCCCAAATGGCTATTGCTGCCTTTCAGTTGAGTTACAAAATACAGATAAATCACACAGTGTTTCGTTTTTGCGAAAGATCGAAACATACGCATGAAATACGACTTTTCTCGATACCCTAGGCAAAGATTACAGTAGTAAACTTGCTTTTGAGAGCTGACAAATACTCGTATTGCCTTATTAATTTTTACATCGACCCTTTTAATATCGAATCTTATACAACTTAAAAGGTTGAATCAAAATCACAATAGCGCTCAATTTTCTTTTTAAATCTTACTAAAAGGGAAATTCGGCGTTCTTATTGATTAATTTAAGACCAACAGCCTGGCGAAACATGGAAAAGTTTAATTGGAAAATATTTTAATTAATCCGATAGAAGACATTTTTTCAATTGAGAACTTAATCCCTTTTTTCAAAGGTTCCAAAGAATTAAGTGTCTTCAAGTAAAGAGTAGAGTCAATTGTTTCATTTTAATTTGATTTTTGAGTTTCCTTTTCAAGTTACCCTTGATAAAATTAATTTTTTAATAGCAATTAAAGTACGGGTAAAATTATTCCTCGTATGTTCTTATATTAAAAGTTTAAGGTACAACTAAATAAATGCAAACAATTTGGATCAAACAAAACAAATCATTGCGCTTTGGGCCAGAGTGGAAGTGTTATGGCCCATAGTCCTCAAGTGTTTGTTTCCATGAGGAAGGCCTGTGCCCAGTAGTGGGACGTATAGAGGCTGAGGACGACATCACTTAAAGTGCCAAGCAACGACAAAATGTTTTAGTTATTATAAATTTCAACAGATGGCGCTACATGTCTCTTTATGTCGGGCTACAAGCTATTTATTTATTTATTTATTTAAGCTTTCATGTCCATTACAAAAAGAAAATGTACACATGGCGGACTTAACGACTAATATCGCTCTCTAACAGTCAACCATCAGACAAAGCAGAGATCTGGTGGCGGCTTAATAAAATTAACATATGCATCAATTTAATATTAAATAAAATTACATGTTACTAGATAAATACGCAATATATAACTACATAAATAGTTAAATAAATAATAATATAATAAGTATACATAAATACATACATAATAAGATGATGATTCGTTATATCTTTGTTATTATCTTTTAATCGCAATTCCAATATGAAGTTTTATCGTCAATGGTAATTTTATAATAATAGTCAGGAATAGTGAGTCGATCTAATTTTGCACAACCTACGAGTCTATTACAAAATTATTTTTTTACATTTCCTCTATAAAAAAGTGTCATGTTAATGACGGTTTGTAGCGAAAAGGAACTATTGTAGACTAAATGAACCGGCTTGCCTACTCTAAAACAATTTTTAATTTATGCCCGGGCATTAAACTGTTACACTATTTGAGGTTGTTTTAAAATAAGACCTCCTATATGGTGACTTGAACTTATTTCTTTATTTATTATGTTTGCCTACATATCATGTTATGTTTTTTTTATGATCCTTTACTTACCTATAACCATGACTATTATCCCCTAGGGGTTAGTCAGAGACCAAACTAAAGCACCGCAAAAGCAGTCCATTGCTATAGACCACGCTTCACCAAGCAGTGGCTGGATGTGCTCACCGTGAGAGGAAGTGAGAGCTACTGGATGCTTGTGCAGTTCTAAGTCCATTAGGGAAGAGATGGGTTGGTAGTATTCTTTTAATGAGCCGCTACCACCCAATTTTTTATTGTGATTTTTTAAAACATTAGTGTTGTGCGGCATATTGGACCCTCAGTAGTGTTGGTGTAATTTCTTCATTGGCCAGATTTACTTCGGAAATCAAAGCGGCTATCACAAGACACGATCTTTCTGAAGTCAAAAGTTATATTCTCAAGCAGGTCATGAAACGATTTAGGAAAGTTTGCTTTTCGAATTTCGAAGTCAATAACAGGACAATCTTCTTGGTATTATTTGAATAGCTCTGAGTATAATAACGCTGTTATAATCAGGTATACATTACTTTACTCTCCCATGTGGGGAAGGCAAAGGGAGCGAAGCCCATACAGCCATGTCTTCGGTATTTTTATGTCTTCAGTATTTGCATTGAAATGAGAGTGTAGTACAATTGAATGCATCTTAGGAAAGTTTGACGTCAAACAATCGATAGTATACACTGTGGTGTTACTTCGATGAGGCGGATTAACAAGATAAAAATCCCATCGTTTTTCACACCACTTGACTATTATTTCACAGAAACTTATTACACAAAATCACACAGATTTTACGCAACAAGATCCAATCCGAAACAGTATTAGTCACAGATATAAAAATCACGTCCGCCATAGTGGAATGGCGCCAAGCCCTCTTATTTTCCTCAGGTATGTTAATTGAAATTTAATATGACAATATAAAATTATTATGGAGTTTTATGGCGGCTTTTGGGTATGGCGCGTACGTGATTTTACCACGTTTTTTTCATTTCAATGATTGTAATATTGTTTCGGAGTGGATATTGTTGCGTAAAACCAGTGTAGTTTTGTGTAATAAATGCATTTAATGATAAGCAATGTGGAGGATCATTGAAATAAGCGTTAATTGGTGTGAACATTTTTGAGTTTTTTTATCGTGGTAATCCACGTCATTTAAGTAGCACAACAATGTCTACCATCGACCATTTTGTGCCAATATCTATGGAAAGTGTACTTTCAATGGAAATACTGAAGACATCATAATATTAAGGACTAGGCTGTATGGGTTCAGTTCCCCTTGCCTTCCCAGAAAGGGAGAATTTAATATATACACTGTTCTTACCATATACATACATACTTAAAATCACGTCTATTATCCCCTATGGGTTAGTCAGAGACTAGGCAAAAGGACCGCAAAAGCACTCCATTGCCATAGTCCGCACTCAGCGTGACTGCACTCAGCGTGACAGGTGGTGAGCCCGTCGCCGCTACAAGCTATTGGATGGTTGTGCAGTTCTAAGTCCATTAATCGCCTTTTACGACACCCAAGGGAATAGATACGTTTGTAGTATTCCTTTAATGAGCCGCCATCATGCCTGTCTTACCTTTTGTGTTTTCTTAAAAGAATTACACGTTTTCTAGGCCACTGTACTGTACTGTACTCTACTAAACCCACTTTCAGGTGGGCAAACTGCTTGTTTACCAAAATTTTTGATAAACATTTCGGCTGAAAACATTGATCAAAATAACTGTTAAACTGCTTACGTAATCTATATTTATATTTAATTTTTTTTCTGCATTACACTTACTTATGTATTTTAAATATATATATCTATTATTAAAATATATATTTTTTATCATAATCTTTAATTTTTATTTTTCGCACTGGGGTCTCTTCCCTTTCAATACTAAATCTCACACACCTGTGATGGGTTGGCTGGCAGAGATCTCAATTAGAGACAAGTCCTCCTTTGCATACTGATTTCATTTAATGACCTGTATTTGTGTTTATGCGTGCTAATATCTTGAATATCTAAACAATCAAGAAGATTTCGCTTTGTTTGTTATTTTATTATTAGATTACTCGAAAGTTAGACTACCTAATTAGATTGAATTTCGTGAGTTCATGAATTGGTTGAAGAAACTGTGTTAATATCACTATTTAATAATATTCTCATTATGCTCTCTATTTTATGTTCAGTTTATATTAGTAAAATTACAAATTCATTTTCATTTATTAAGGCGTTTTATTGTTTTAAATTTAATTTACAGACTTATAATTTACATAGATTATTAGACTGTATATCAGACTATATCATAACACATAACATGTCATCACGCCTTTTCCCCGAAGGGGTAGGCAGAGGTGTTAACCCACATGTTAAGTCCCCTTGTTGTTGCCATGCACCGGGCACACTGTGAGGCAAGCGATATTCACAATGAACCGTACATAAGTTGTATTCAAACTCAGTGGTACAGGCGGTGGGATCGAACCCGTGATTCCCGTGGCCTTTGGAAGGAGTAGTGCCCCGTCCATCCCATCCCGTCCATACCTTTCAGACAAATTAGAGACTAATATAATGAATACAACTATTTATAAAATACAATAAGATATTTTTGAATTAATACGAAAAGATACTAAGACACAAAAATTTCATAACGTCTCCCCGTAGTCTACATTTTTAATGTCTATGAAACACCGAACGCCGAGTTTTTAGTTTGTTTGTTATGTTTTGCTTTAATTTTTGAAAGATATTTGTCGATAAAACAGATTAATTGTTAGTTCTCAAACTGATATTTTTGTTCAAACAATACAATTGTTGCCGAAGGTTGTTAGACGCAGTCCACATTAAATAGATTTAGTTCCATCTTAGAGCATACAATTATTGAAATACGATCATTGCTGTTCTTCTAATATCGAGTGAAATCATTAAAGTAAGTTCGCTACTTTTGTTATAATAAAATATGCCATACGTGCTTATAAACTTTGAACTGAGAACATCAGACCCTGACCTCATGACAATGGGACCAACTAAAACTTATATACCCTTTCAAGCAAAGAAAAATTTTTGAAAGTCGGTTTGCAATTGACATTGATATCGGTGAATATGCATAATGAATCGTAATTTAAAAAAACGGTATTTTCAGAATTATTTGAAAAGTACTGAAACAATTTCAGAATTTCAAAAAATTGGACAAACCTCGGATCAAACCTAATATAACTTAATAACGTTTGAATCATAGAAAGCGGTTCAGCCGTTTCGGAGTAATCGGTGAACATACACAAAAAAAAATATAAACAGGTGAACGAGGAATGAGGAATGAGGCGCTTTGGCTTCGATCGAAAACAAAGCTACCTTTGCCATGGTCAGGCCGTGGATGGGTGACCAAGACTTTGTGATCTCGAGCTCCTCCGTGCTTCGGAAGGCACGTTAAGCCGTTGGTCCCGGTCGTATTTGTGACCGTTTCTACCCACCAATCAGCATTGGGCTAGCGTGGTGGTGTTATGGCCCATACTCCTCATGTGTTTCTCCATGAGGAAGCCCTGTCCCAGCAGTGGGACGTATATAGGCTGATGAAGAAACAGACGAACATAGAACCTCGTCCTTTTTTGAAGTCGGTTAAAAATCAAAAGAAATAGAATTTGTTACACATCGCATGCGTCTCAATAGACGTTCCCCAGAGGTCAGAGAATACCCCATTTACGTCAATCTGAGCACATGAAAGATATGTGCTTCTCTGTCTTGCATTAATGCCTTCATACATCCCTCGAGATGCAGGTACTATAATAATTGACCCAAATAGATATTTATAGGTGTAGCTTTTATTACTGATATTGTAATCATGTATATATTTTATTTTAAAGTGGCACTTTACTTTCTTCTAGATATTAACATTGAAGTTAGTCTCAAGAGTCTAGTGTTTTTCTTGTATATAAAATACTTCATTCAATTCGTCAAAAATTTTCAACTTCATGAATTTCTAACAATATCACAACTACTGGTAATATGCTATTTTTGGTATTCGAGGTACTTTTTCATCGAATATTGGAAAAGCTCAAAAGTAAATTGGCTGAGTTTGAGAGTTCAATACGAGTTAGAAGTTTTTATAATTGTATGTTAGGCTTTACTCCCACAGTGAGCGTGTAATGATCACGTTCCTACGATGATTATTAAATGAACAATTTTGTGAACGCGTCCTTACTTTTTCCTTCCTTGTCCTTACGTACACGTCCATATTTTTTGTCCTTAATTTGTGCTGTACCCGTCAGGGTCCATAATTGTTCCTAATCCTAAAAACTACCATATTAATGTACATTATGGAATGCAATAAATATTTAGTATTGAGTACTTTGTGAAGCTTCTTCTTCTTCTTCTTCTTGCCCTTTTCCCACTCTAGGTGGGGTAGGCGCAACATGTCTTCTTCTTCCATTCTCCTCTATCACTCGTCATCTCAGCATCCAACTCTTTTATTCTCATATCATTCTTCACGCATTCAATCCATCGCTTCTTTGGTCTTCCTCTCACTCTAGGTCCGTCCACATCCATGCTCAGCATCCTTCTTGTAATGTGACATTCATTCCTCCTCATCATTGCATTGGATTGTATTATAAAGAATATATATATTATTCCTAATTTAGGGCCGAAAAAACAAAACGACATGTAGAAAATATCAAATATGTTTAAACTTTGGACCACCATTTTCTGTGTTAAATAAGGCTATGTATGACACAAGAAAATGGTGCTAGCAAAAGAATTAACATTCCTAATTGCAAGTCCTGAAAGGGGTTTCTTGAACAGCCCACCGACATATCTATTGACGTGGTGGAGTGGTCTGTTCAATACAGGCATTTGTTCTCCAGTCTTGGATGTTTATATATGTATTGAATATATTTTAGATAATTATGTGTATTTATCTATTAAATACATGTTATTTATCCGTCATCTCGTATCCGTAACACAAGCAGCATTTGTTGCTTAAAATGGGGCTAGTTGGTAGGTGTGAATGTCTTAAGATATTTGTTTATTCTTTTAAGCGTCAAGGGTATGATTACGACAAGTTGTATGTATTGTAATGTGTTCGGAATTGCTCTGTAGATGCAAAAGCACACACTTTCTATTTCTCGACATTCACAGCACGTAATTCAAACGAAACCGTGAACTTTTGTGTCACGACACTGCTGAAAGGCCCTTCAGGTGAGAAGCACCGTGGTTTACGTCTGAAACACGGATATCTTGCAGAATTCACTATTTTCCCGCAATATTCGAGAGTCTTTCAAAATAATTGTCAGGAACTGCCAGGAACACAGCAAATACTCACAAGATACTCTTTTGAATTTTCAAAGAACAATTCAGGTAATTTTTTCTTCGTCAATTGTTTTAATAACATAATTTTTGAACTACCTCTAGAATGAAGAATGAAAAAGTTTTAATAGCGACGTCTTCATACATTAGTAACAAACTTTCTATAATGACGTCTTTTGAGCCTTTTAGTTACTTTTGTAATTAATTTACTTTAAAATAAACGTTCTCGTGTTTTCGTTGGACTCATCAAATATTTATTAGATACACTAGGCTAAAAAAGTGGTTGGCTACCATAAAGTTGAAAATAATTTTGTCATAGAACGACAGGGTTGATATTCCCTTCTAAAAATATTCTGAGAGCTACATAGCTGACAGCTTTCTTTTTTTTTTTTTTATTGTTTAACGGCTTCGATCTGAGTAAATTTAGCCAACCTCTTTTTTATTTTTGTAATATTATTATTAATATGACGCCAACCAACCCTGCCTTGTGTTTCTAGTTTTCATAGTCGCTACCTACCCTTGAGTATTAAGCCAATAGGTTTATTGCTCTAACTGCCACACTCAGAGTCTTTCATTAACTTTAATGGTTACTTAGAACAAAAATTAAGACTTATTTTAATACACATAAAGACGATTTTTAATTTCTATAATGAACATTGGCTTAATGACGTCTCTGCGTGCGGTTGTATCTACCTACTGATAACCTAACTTTGTTTAGATGTTGTCACAACCAAAGACTTTCTATACTTCAAGGATCACAACTTTAACTACAAGAATGATTATATTATCGGCTTAAATACCGAATCTTTTTTTATTACTATGTCCATGGTGTCTACGTAGAAATTATACATAATAAATAACAGGATTGATTAAATTATAGCACAATATAAGTATATCGTTTATTTTTTAAATAAAAAATAAAACTTGGTAAATATAATATTTCGGCGTGTATACATTTCTTCAAAATGCCTGTAATTGTATATGATTTCTCTGTTGGCGTAGAAATATGAAAAACTTTTGCAAAAGTTTTGATTGGTGTTAGTTATAACATTATTTTGAGGTTTTTGAATCCCTGAGGATTAGGACGATGCACGACGACCGCTTTGACGCCAATCACAGCATGTCTCTAGAATAAGGAATCGAATCATTTGTTATGGAACTATTATGCAAAAAATTAGAAAATACATTAATAATTTAATTGAACTTACCAATGAACATGTCTAGAAATCTCACTATTATTGAGTGCTGTGCATTGCAATTATTTGAAACCTTTTAGCGATTCACAAATTCCGAGGCAACGTAAGAAAACCAAGAAAACAACGTATTTTTATCAAAATATACTTGACAGTTTGGACGGTTTGACTTGATGTCTTTTTTTTTTAATTCGCTAGGAACAAGGTCAAATTCAAACGTCATAATTGTGCATTTCAATTATTGTTAAAAAGGTAATAAGTTCACGACTTCAACCCTTTAGCATTTATAAGTTGAATCTTATCGCTTTTTTTATGTGTACACATAAAATTTTGTCAAAAGTGGTTAAAAGCTAATTATTAGAGTGATTTAATGTAAATAGTAATATAATTCTTATGATAATTGATTGACTGTCGCTTTGTGATTGATGAATGGTCGGTTGAATATCAAATTCTTATTACAATGCGTAAGGTTATTTAATTCCTGAAATAATTATATCTCTATTCCCGTCTGTAAGGTAAATGCTATATTAAACATAAAACAATGGCTCATATTGATTTCTCGCAGAAACACCGACTTTAGAAATATAACGAAATATAGTCTGTACGCTGGTCTCAAGGCGCCGCCATCTCGAGAGGCCCTGGGTTCGATCCCCAGTGGAGGCAAGTGTTTGGGTGATGAATTTCCAGACATTTGTTCTCCAGTCTTGGATGTTCATTATATATGTATAGTATTTTATATATTCTGAATAATTCTAAATTCTAATCTATTAAATATATTTGTCCGTCATCTAGTATCCGTAACACAAGCAGCATTTAGTTGCTTAAAATGGGACTAGTTGATAGGTGTGAATGTCTGAGGATATTTATTATTATTATTATATCTACGTGGATGTTGTCATCGAAGGGATAGCAATTTATCACCCACGTTTCATCTAATATGTCAAAGTCCCATGCAACATGGGACGAGTGTGTTGTCTTGCACCGGGCACAATGATGTGTAAGCGATATTCACCACAAACAGCATTTAACTAACGAGATAAATCAACAGTTTTCGCAACTTAACACCAATAAGCAAAAAAAAACGAAAATATTTCAACCTACTTTTATCCACCTCATTTACCCAGTTCCAGTAAACTTTAATTAGAAATGGTTACACGAAAACAGAAAAAGAAAAAATAGAAACTGGAAAGCTCCGGAAAAACAAAGGCTCGCAAAGATTTTCCCGAAGATTGATGGCGGATGCGGATTGCCAAATAACGCGTATTTAAATTGTTCCCTTTTCCCTTTTTTCCCCTATAAATTGACAACCCTATCGGCTAGGATACCTTAATGTGTTTTTCGGTTTATGGGAATGGTACTTATACCTTTATTTTGCTGAAATTACAGCGGTTATTATATTTGCATGGCTGTGTATATTTTTTTATCGGCCTTTAATATTTAAATGCGTAGTCGTAGAATGTTTCAGAATAGGTACATTAGAATTTAATAAGAAATACCAGTAAGAGAATTCCGCGCAATACAAACAGTGGATAGTTACGTCGTGGGTATGATTTCTTAATGAATGATCAGAATAATTATAGCTTTTGCCAGTTATGTGTGATTCATGCTGCTTTCGATCAAATGAATTCCAAGAAATATATAATTATTTATTAGTAATCCGATATATTAGGTCCTTACCTATGAAATTCGTGTTTTATATGGAGATATTGGGGAAATCTGCATTATTCATACTAAAATTTTTTCAGTTTTCTTTACAACGACAAATCCAAAGATAATAATATTTGGCATCTATCATTAGACAAGCTTTAGTAATATGTGTTATAACACACTTCATAAAAATTATTTATCGTTTTTAAGTGAATGCAAATAAAATGTGTAATAATTATGTTTCATGCCATACTGTCTCCTATCGCAGGTGGGCTGGTAGAGATTTCTTTAGGAATAAGCCACACCCTTTGTACTTTCTATTTTATTTATGTGTTGTTTCTGTTTAATTGTTGTGTACAATAAACTATTAAATAAATAAATAAATAAATGATGTATTCACTTAAAAAAAGTTGTCTCCGTGTCCAATTTTAACACAATTAAACATACAACAAATTATCAAAACAAATCAAAAGAGCTCAAAAATATAGTCTATTTTTAGACGAAGTAATTATTTTTTAGAAATACTCTGAATCTTAATAGTTATAGACAAAATACTAAGAGAGAAAAAAACACCAATTTCATAGGTAAGGACCCAGTATTTTTAAAATGCTTTGCTTATAAATAATGCTTTAAAATGTAAAGGCAGACCTTAGCGAAATAAGCTCAATTTATTGCCATATTACTTATCTTTAAGAATGTTCTGTGCATTAAATTAACTACAGCTGCTAACAAAATTGTTAATTCCAAATATTTTATATTGGGTCCAATTTGTCCGTAACTATTAAGTTTCAGAACATTCTTAAAAAATAATTGCCTCTTCTAAAAATAGACCATATATTTGAGCTCGTATTATTTAATTTGAAATATTTTTGTATGTTTAATTGTGTTAAAATTAGACACAAAGACAATTATTTATATCTGCCTCCCGAATACATCATTTGATTTGCATTAACATAAAAACGATGAATAATTTTTATCAAGCGTGTTCACACACATTGCTAAAGTTTGTCTAGTGATACATGCCAAATATTATTCTCTTTGGAATTGTCGTTGTGAAGAAAACTCATAAAATGTTATATGTAAAATGCAGACATCCCCAAAATCTCCATACAAAACACCAATTTCATAGGTAAATAAATATTTTTACACCAAATTTCGGTTCCTCTACGCTTTCACAGCGATTTTCGTTATCCACCAATCTCCGACAGAACTGACGACGACGCGACGTGACGAGGCCAGACATTGGCTGTCTGCTCGTTTAAATTCGGCATTCCGAATAGCGACGGAGATTGCCGAGGCACATAACTCGTGACCTGCGGTCTCGAGTGTGCTTTTATATGTGTTTGTGTATTCAGAGCTACATAAAGATTCCTTACTTCCTTGAAGATATTCTTCAAGTAAAGAGTTATGTGAAGGTAGCTAGTGCACCAGAATAAAAAGCAGACCTATCTCCATAGCTCTGCCTTATCTATTTGTTATTTGACAAATTATTAGCTTATATTCAAATTTGGTAACCTTAAGGCCTACTTAAAAATGAAAACCGTTGCCTGTAGCTCTATATAGATACTATATTGTTGCAGTACTCGTCTGCTTGGTCAAGTGTACATATTTACATTGACGCTACGCAAGCTCGTTAAGCCCTATATCAAAACTAAAACAATGCTCCACGTCAATCTGACATTGATATGACCCGCGCCCGTCAGGAAACACGTAACATATAAACACCTAATGGAATAAAGTACGTAAGTTCAACTAGTTCTCAGCAAATAACGCGTGGGTTAACTATTCGACTAGGTTTTTTGGAGGAATGCAAAATATTAGGTCCTTACCTATGAAATTAGTGTTTTGTATGGTGATTTTGGGGAATTCTGCATTTTCCATACTAAAATTTTTTCTGTTTTCTTCACAACGACAAATCCAGAGATAATAATATTTGGCATCTATCATTAGACAAGCTTAAGTAATATGTGTAATATCACACTTCATAAAAATTATTTATCGTTTTTTAAGTGAATGCAAATCGTGTCCAATTTTAACACAATTAAACTTACAACAAATTATCAAAACAAATCAAAAGAGCTCAAAAATATAGTCTATTTTTAGGCAAGGTAATTATTTTTAAGGAATACTCTGAATCATAATAGTAACTGACAAAATACTAAGAGAGAAAAAAAACACCAATTTCATAGGTAAGGACCCAATATTAACAATACATACATACAATCACGCCTGCAATCCCCGAAGGGGTAGGCAGAGTCCAAGGAGCATTGTGTTTCTTAAGACCGTTGGTCAGATGAAAAAACGTGAAAGAGTGGTAACAAGTGGCTAGCTCATCGCCTACACTATCACAGACCCAGTACCCAATATGCTCTTAGTCGCCTTTTACGACATGCTAGGCAAGAAAAGCAGTTGGTACATTTTGTGTCCCGGACCAACACGGGACTACTAGTAGTAAAGTAACAAAACGTCATGCAAGGAAGCTATGCTGTGTGCGAGAAATAATAGACCAATAGCATTGCTTCGGTTCACGTGACTCGCAAAATGGTGCCATCCTATTGGTGTATTTTTGCTTACGCTCACATTTCGACGGTTTTTAAAGTCCCAATGTAACAGGGGGCAATAATATTTCTCTGCAGCTGGCATAGTACAAGCCATATTTATAAATTGTCCGTCCTCAATCTATGTATGTCTGCTGGGCACAGACCTCTCATAGAAAAACATTCATGTCTTTAAAAAAATAACATTAATTTCTTTCGTCCATCGCTTGCGTTGCCCAACATTCAGATCTATACATAACGACAGGTCTAACGACGGATTTATAGATCCTACCTTGCTTAAGGGGTAATCTAGGGTCACACGTTGCTCCTGAGACCTGTCGCCATTGCATCCATCCCGCATTTATTCTATTTCTTACATCCTCTTACATCCGTCAATATAGTGTTTATCCGTTTTAAATTAATTATTCAGTTATTATGTGAACTAACTTCGTTTAAAATTGTCTGTCTATTTTCGTTTTAAATTGGTAATTGCTCTCTAACCGAATTTGGTGCTAAATATTCAATATTGGATTGCGTGGCCATTGTTTATCATCGGTTATAGAGTAGCATTTTAGTAATTTTCATTTTATTTGTAATAAAAATAGACAATAGGAAGTTAGTTCACATAATAACCACATATTAATATTAAATCACAATAGGAAGTTAGTTCACATAATAACCACATATTAATATTAAATCAATGTGGCACTTTTGTTACTTTTAATAGTGTTAAATGACGGAAATCCTCTTCAGCTGGTCTATCTACAGTTCATCACATTTTTATGTAGGCGTCATAATATTACCAAAAAGTATGTATTATATTCTACTTCCTACAAATAAAGAATCCGTTCTTCATATAAATGAACAAACAGTCTTCACCTTGCAGGTAAATTTCATTTTGAATACACTTAAAAAATCGTATCAGATAATTTATTTGATCTTAACAACAGCTCAAAATGAATTTCATTGGCAGACAAATAAATATGTAAAGTATTTCCGCATTATCCGTTTGAGAGATCACTTGAAAATATGAAAGGGATTCATTTCGTTGGATGTTCGTTGAAACATTTTCGAGTGACAAATTATTTTGGACATAAAAGAATTGGTGGCTGTATTCGATGATACGTCGTTCTACCTCAGTTCACAGCTTTATGTTTATAGGTTAGTTTTTATGATATACCTATAAATATTAAAGACATTTTTATAACCGAAATAATAAAATTGTAAGCAATAGACTTTATTAAACTCTAGTCTAGTGGTTCACACCACCGGGTGTTGATCGTGGGATCCGGGTTCGATTTTCCATAGGGGTAGAAGTTTTTCTGCTCGGTTTGGTTGGTGGTAGGGCTTTTAAGCACGCCTGGGTATGTACCACCGTCTTACCTAAATTTGTCGCCATAATAACAATGTTTTAAGCATTGTGTTGCGGCAATCAGACGTAAGATAGCCAGTTTCACCTTCGGGCTTATCGTCACTTACCATCAGGTGACATGGAGGCCAAGATCTTAATTAATTAAATGTATTAGTTTTATGAACAGTAATTTCGACGCAATTCGCTCGTCGTGTGTACTTACATATTCGCGCAAATATAAAAGTACAAATCGTTACATATCTGTACTCATCATATGAATCCAAATTCCCAGAATCAATGAATGTACCACCCTCGCTTTGTGTGTATCAACACGCTCTTTTGTTGTTCCCTGTATTTAAAATAAACCTTTAGATATAACATACAGTCAAAACATACCTGTGTATCATCAGAGGGTACTTGGAGCTCGTCAAAGAAAAATAACATCGTATACATACAGGGTGAAACAAATTAACCTTCTTCACAATGGAAAATGTCATGTTTTGATTACGAAGGCCCGTTCCAAGGCAACGTTTATTCTTTTTGGCCCTTTGGGGAAATTTGGGTAGTCGACAGCTATTTCGAGTGCTATCAAAGTTAAGGAAACTGTCGTTTTGGAGTCAGCCACCGTAAGAGGTAATTTGGGAAGCAATTTCGCTTTAGAGGTTTTTAATTATTTTAATTATTTCTCCAGAAAAATGAGATGTTTTTTGTGATTTTTCTTAGGATTGTTACTGACCAACGTGACTTTATACTTTCTTGCTTAAAATGCTGCCCATTTTTTTTTTTCATTTTATGCCCTTCACTTAATTTGAATAAAACTTATGTACAGTTCATTGTGAATAACGCTCGCCTCATATTGTGCCCGGTGCATGGCAACAGGCTCGCAACCTGTTACATACTGGCGAAATATCTGGCGAAATGTGGGTGTTTAACACCTCTGCCTACTCCTTAGGGGAAAGAGGCTAGATATGTTAGGTTATATCTAATTCGTTGGCGGAGTACCATACCGTTTGACTTTTAGTAGTGGTCGAATGGTTTCAGTGGAGGTTTTAAAGGTGGGCTGGCCGTTAGCGCTGGTCATCAGATTTTCAGGCCTGTGCAATTTTCATACCTACATTTCGACGTAAAGCGAGCGTGTGTTCCGCGCGTGTGGCTGTGAAACGATGTTAGGTACCTACTCTTATAATTGTAAGCGCGCGCGCGTAATCATCTCCATCTCTGGCTTAACAAGCCCGCCTATGAAAAAAGGCAAGAGGATCTATATTACCTTCGTCAGATTAAATTTGGAGGCTGTACCATAACGCGCGTAAATTGAATCTGATTAAATTTTTGCAACAGAATGGAATTCTATGATATGAAACTCGATCAAAACCATAAATCAAAATATAAATTTCCGAGCAATTACTCAACCGCGTTAACCCTTGCCCACCCCTTTCGACCCATTAAAATTGGCTACAGAATCTCAAATTACGACACATCCGACCACAATTGTGCTCGGTTCGATTTACTTTCAATCCAGCAATGGACAGTTAAAGCAAAAATGATATAAATTTAACACAGTTCGATGCAAAAAGTAGAATGAAACGATCATTCACTGTAAACTGCAGTTTGGATCGGATCACTAACTTCACTTTTGAAATTTAAATGGACCTGGAATTTCGTATTTATCCCCCGGACTATATAAAAAACTTTTCCGTCGATTACTCGTTCTTTCCGGCAGTTCATTTGTAATGGTTTGAATTTTAGATTGAATGAAAGTACTCTACAAATTGGTGACTAACAATTCTTTGTAAGAAATCAAAAGGGTTTACGAAGTGATTTTTTCGGATTCGCTAGGTTGCTTGTAATCTTTGTAAAGGATTTGGATTACATTTTATTTATATTATTACTAGCTGTTGCCCGCGACTTCGTACACGGTTACTGGGGTTTTAACTATCCCACGATTTCATTCTCCGGAATAAAAAGTATCTAAGATGTTGTCCGGGATATAAGGTATCAACATGCAAAATTTCATTGAAATCGGTCCAGCCATTTCGGAGATTAGCCCGTACAAACAGACAGAGAAGCAAAAAATATATATTTTTTGGTATTTACCCTCTTTTTACATGATTTGGTTAAAGCATTTTTATTCTATGTACAGACATTCAAACTCTACAGTTTTATTATATGTATATATATATATATATATATAAATAACGTTTTTGATGTAGGTACTATATTGTTAAGGTTATCTTCTAATAATAATAGCACGCCCTGTGTGCCCCACAAGCTATATACTGGAGGCGCTGATGGATGCCACCGAGGGTGCTATTTCCGTGTATCTACTCAAACACACAAACACACACTTTGGGCCATTGACACGCAAAGAAAAATAAATTTGCAATCATTCTATCAATTCCAAAAATATTTTTTTTTAGTGTGTGGTAGCGGGTCATCAAAAGAATACTACCAACCCATCTCTTCCCTTGGGTGACTTAAAAGGCGACTAATGGACTTAGAACTGCACAACCATCCAATAGCTTATAGCGGCGACGGGCTCACCACCTGTCACGCTGAGTGCAGTCACTGCTTGGTGAAGCGCGGACTATGGCAGTGGACTGCTTTTGCGGTGACAATTAGGTTGATATGAACACTTTATAGTCGTTTAATAAGTATTCGCAGCAATAAATTGTACTGGAGATTGTACCTGGATGGATTTGGTAATAAAAGTGAGGAATAGCTTCAAGTTTCGCCGTTTTGTTCATCTATAATTTATAGAGTTACAGGAAAATTGCTTGTAGAACAATGGTAGTGACTTTTTGATTTATGCTTCCAGTGGTATACTGAGCTCAACTAGCGCTAAAATAATAGCGTGCTCAAGAATCCGAGCGATATTTTTATGAGTAAAGTTTAAATGAAAGATTATTGGAGTCATTGAACTTCTCCATTAACTACCAATTTTGAACCTCCAGATAGAAAACCCAGAAGATAAATGCTTGAATGGAATTAAGTCTGTAAGAAATTATCTGTCAATTAGTTTATCAAGATCTTGTCCGGGGGTGGTTGAAGCCAACTCTAAGGATCTTGGACTATTTATTCTAAATACGAACTCAAACTATTCATTGTATATAGCGTTATCATTTTTCTCACGGATTTCTCTTGTAATCTTGAGGAGTTCGGTGGCGTGGGTAGTCTTTGGCTTTCAGTATCGATAACAAAGTTACCTTCGCAATGGTCAGGCCTTGATTGGTGACCAAAATCTCGAACTTTTCCGTTTCTCGCTTTTGCAACCGTTTCTACCCAAAACCCCGCATTTGGTGCCAGCCTGCAGTGGTGTTATGGCCCATACTCTATGAGGAAGGTCTGTGCCCAGCAGTGGGACGTATATAGGTTGAAGAAGAGTTATTGTCTTACACGCTAACGAACCTGCATTGGGCACAAGAGTTGGCGCTATGGTCCATACTCTTCGATTTCTATGTCAGATGGCCTGTGCTCATATGGGCAAAGGCATATTGAGATGCCTATATAGGCAGACAATAATCTTAGAGGAGAATTTTGTATTTTCATGGATATAATTTGAATTGAATTTCAATAGAGACTATTTAAAGCAGCATTACAGAAACGTATATTTATTTAATTACAGGTATATATGGTGTCAGACTTAGCTACTGTTACATTGGATCTTAACCATAACGAAATTTAAGTGCAAATACCTCTGCTTACTATGTTACAAATCTGATATACACAATCTTCAGACAATATTACGAAAATGTTGATACATACAAATAGATAGATTTTATTTCCAAGGAAACATGAGATAATCTTATTAGTTGGAGCCATCGAAGATTTCAATTCCATTTCAGGTTCAGACTTTGTATGATATGAATTTCAATGGACCACTTAAAAACTTTGGGATTCGTGGAAACTTCCTTTTGAAAATGGAATTGAATCAGTTCGGCTGCTTTTAGGAAGGACAGAACTTATTGGTCAACTTGTTGGGATCTTGTTTGTTTTTTTGCTGGAGTTGCTATAGTATCCATACAAATATTATAAATGCGAAAGAAACTCTGTCTGTCTGACTTTCACTTCAAAACTACTGAACCAATTAAATCGTAATTTGGTACACTGATAGTCTAGAGCCTCAGAAAGGACACAGGCTACCTTTTATTCCAATATTCCCATGGGAACGTGTTCCATGCGGGTGAATGTAAAAATATTTAAATAACGTCTCCTAGAAAAATGAAGGACAAATTTAGGCCACTATGTATTTTGCTTCTAATAAAAGAGTAGGAGTAAATTTTCCATTCCACCAATTGAGGCTTCTGTTGAAAAAATCTTTCAGTGTTGAATATCCTATTTATTGAGGAAGGCTATTTATAGGCTACATACCATCACACTATCTCAAAGTAACTTCTACGCGGACGAAGTCGCGGGCAAATGCTAGTAGTATAATAAGCAAAAATATGCATATACTTATTATTATTATGCCTATATCAGAGTGTCGATGGGGGTGCCTTACACCTACCCATTGCCAGTAACGTCGTGGCCCCACGTAATGGGAGTCTTCTGCCGTTACCGGGAACCATAAAGAAAAAAGACCGCTCTGACATTAATGTAATTAATTATGCACATTTACGTTATATAATGAGGTTAAATATGACAAATATTAAACGAGATATTGCTTGATTAAATTAAGGGATTCGCTTACGCCACTTACGGAACAATTATTCAAAGATCCAAATAAAGCGGTTACAGCTGTGTCTTGATAAATCACTCAGTCAGAACGTTTATATTGCGAAGATGAATTAGGAAGGGGCTATTGTCTGCACTGTATTATATGAAATAATTGTGATATACACTTTACAGCAAATAAACCGGGCCACCCGCTTGCTTGGAACCTTGTTTTGATTTAAAAAAAACTTACAACTATCAAAAGAATATTTTCTGAAACTGCACTTCACGGTGATTAAAATGATATGAAACTCATTCTTTGATAATAATTAATTTCTTAATTGTTTATTATAAAAATACAATGAAGAGTCGTTTTTACTCTTGCAAATCGAAAAGTCAAGTAAATGATGGACAACGACTAAAAAATTGCAAGAAATCACTGACAAATCATTGTAAAAAAAGAACCCTAACCGCGAACTCAAGTCGAACAGAGCAAAATGTTTGTTTCGTGTTTGTTGCTTGATTATTATGTGAATTGACGGTACTTGAGCATAAATTTGTGGTCATTTCATCGACATGAAACGATTTTTTTGTTTGTATAACTTTGATACTTGTAGGTTTTATACTTTGTGAAACAATCGAATTAGAGTTCCAAAAGAAGCAGCTGTCATATTATACATTTATCCGGGCTTTCGCAAACTTTCATCCGATGTTTCAAGAAAACCTTTCCGGAGCTGTTAAACTTAATTAATGTAAGAATTTAATTTATTTTTTGTATAATACTCGTACATTGGGCAAACAAATAGACTGCCGAAATAAAATAAATACGTACATAAGACAATAGATAGATAAAATTCTTTTGTGCATGTAATAAAACACAGAAATATAGTAAAAAAATGCAACACAGGCGGCTTTAATAGCAATATCTTCCAGATAGAATGAATGAAAAGGTAGGTGTAATATACTTACATATATAAAGTGCATATATAAACTACTACATTTAAATTACATAATATATTATATACATATGTAAAATGCATACTATATCATAAATGCTATTATATCCTGTATGATTTTTTTATTTAGCAATATTCTTTAAAAAGCAACACAGAACTGTGGCACTGGGTGGCACTGGACAATCTACATACTAAGCTCACAAGCAATGTGCATCGTTTACACGAAATCATAATCAAAAATCAAAATCATCCTGTTTCGATATTAGTTACTATTATGATCTATTCAATTTATTATTGAGAATCAAATAATTATTAATGAGACCATTACCACAATATTTTAGTGCCAATGTTGGAAAACCTATCGCGACCGCCGAGCGTGGGTATGAAAAGTGAGCATGCATGAGATTATCTTCTGATGTATCTAGTTTGTAATACCTGTAAATGTAAATTTCGACTTTAAGGCGTAGAATATAAGAGATATCTGTAAGAGCTCCTTTGCTTCTGCGGGATCGCAATGTATGTTGTTAATCTGAGGCGTAAGGTCAAGTCACTGTAACCATTATTTTTACTGTGTATCTTTAAGCCAGAACACAGCAAAAAATGTTGTTTTGCGACAAAAAAGACAATAGACCTGTTTAATGTACACTGTGCTCGGTGCATGGCAATACACTGTTGGGTACAGTCACGTGCAAGAAATTTTAGGTATACAATTTCGACAGTAAATAACTCTCATTAACTATCCCACGGAAACCCTTTAATTTTCCGGAATAAAAAGTATGTAAGATGTTGACAAAGAGACGAACAGACAGAGAAACAAAAAAAACACCTGTTCACCTGAAACTATGAGACATTTTAGTGTGGCTTTAGAGTCACGCCGGTAACCGCCGCTGGACAACAGCACTGGCGAGACTTCCATACATTTGGACGTATAATCTCGTGTAATTGTAAGAGCGCGCGCGTGGCTGGCGCTGGCGGCCAGCGTAGCTATGAAATGTTCCTTATTTAGACGGTGGTTTGTGGAAGATTCTTAGCTGTAATAGGTTAATTGTGAATGTGATTGGGAATGAACTATTAATGGGCTTGTTATCTACAAGCCCATTAATAGTTCATTCCCAAAATTTCCTGGGTTTTTCCACTAAGGAAAAATATAAAATTAGTTTAAACATTTACATCAATGTTATACATTATCCCATTAAGATAAAAATAATTTCGTCCATACGTAACAAATGGAAAGATAAAATTAACTATTTCATTGCTAATAAAGTCCATAAGACTTTGCGATTCGTATATAAACTATTCAAATATTCTCGCAATTGCATTTTTAAGTCAGAGAATTTTTATTCAACGTTGCTGTGTGCTTAAAGAAAATATAATTATGTAAATTATGAAACTGATTATACATGCTATGAAGAGATTCTAAATGTTTTTGCTGGCTTTCTGATTCTAGCTAGCTCGCTTGAATAGCTACCTCCACTTTCCTATCATCATCATATTATCTAAACTAAATGTGACTGGCAAACATTTGTAAGGATAAAAGTTTAGTTTTAAAATATTTTTTGTATAGCGTATCAAAAGTATATGATGGTTTCTCTAATCTACTCCCAATTTTATGAAGGGGCGTCGCAGCAAGTCTTCCGCTCCCATTCTTTAATATCACTCATATTAACACAAAACTTATTACATGTAATTAAATTGATGTATCCCCTAAGGGTTAGTCAGAGACTAGGCAAAAGCACCGCAAAAGCAGTCCATTGCCTTGCCATTGCTGACTGCAATCACTACTTCACCAACTAGTGATTGCAGTCAGCGTGACAGGTGACGGCCCGTCGCCGCTATAAGCTATTGGATGGTTGTGCAGTTCTAGTCCATTAGTCGCCTTTTACGATACCCATGGGAAGAGATAGGTTGGTAGTATTCATTTAATGAGCCGCTACCACGCGGCTTTAATGTACATTAAAGTTAATCTTTAATGTACATAAAATTAATCGTTTAATTTAATTTAACTTCACTGGCAACACTCACTCCCCTTGTCATGCCAGCGTTTGTACAATCAAGCCATCTTTTCTTCAGTTTGTCTCTTGCTTCAACACCTATTTTCTTGATCACAATCTCTAAAATAGTCTCTTTTAGCTTAATTTATTTGCCATTGGTGATTCTCTTAGACTTCCAAACTCGTTCTTTACTCTGTCCACCCCTGCTATATAATTATTTATACCTACATAAATAAATTTTATAAATTAGTCATTAATGTTGTATTTTTTTTGTTACAGGTACGAGAAAATTTGCGTGTTTAAGCATAACAGGTAATTACAATAATAAGTTGGGCATATTTAATTTTTATAAATTAAATAGTTCTTGAGTGGAGACTGCGACTCGGCAAACGCAGTGTGGGACGCCCTGTGACAGGATCGGATGACGATATTCGTAGGTTGGTCGGAGTGGCCTGGATGAGATCGGCCTAAGATCTCATCCAGCTCACGGTATTAATCCTTATCAAAATAAATCACTTCATATTCAAGACTGGTTCAATACCTTTATATAACATTTGGAATTATTAATTTCCGACAGTCCATTCGAAAGATATCGCGAGCTTAAAAATATTACATCGCTGAAGGGTTTGCTTCGTTAATAGAACGCGCTAATCTTAGAAACCACTTATCTGATTTGAAAACTTCTTTCTGGCTAGTAGATCATAAATTGGACAAAAATAACACTCAGCAATACCTGCAACGCAGCGGTAGCTGAGTTGGGATGGACGGGGCACTACTCGTTTGACAGCCTGTACCACTGAGTTTGATTAAAACTTATGTACAGTTCACTTGACGACCTCGTCGCCGTCTAGAGAGGTCCTGGGTTCGATCCCCAGTGGAGGCAAGTGTTTGGGTGATGAATTTTCAGACATTTGTTCTCCAGTCTTAGATGTTCATTATACATGTATTATATTATGTATATTCTAAATAATTATATGTGTTTATCTATTAAATATATTTGTCCGTCATCTAGTATCCGTAACACGAGCAGCATTTAGTTGCTTAAAATGGGACAAGTTGATAGGTGTGAATGTCTGAGGATATTTATTATTTGTGAATTCATTGTTCATCGCTTGCCTCACATTGTGCCCGGTGCATGGCAACAGGCTCGCCATCTGTTACATGGGGACCTAACATATCTGGCGAAATGTGGGTGTTTAACACCTCTGCCTGCCCCTTCGGGGAAAGTGGCCTGATGTATTATGTTATGTAATAGCTACCATAGGTAGCTCATTTGCTCTCTCTCTCATTTTATTTCAGAGAAAAATCTTTTGAGTTTACCTGTTCTTAAAGCGGGCATCATTCGCTGTCTCGCCAATTCACGTTTATCACCTTCACTAAAAAACAAATGGCTTAAGAATGGTTTTGGTTCGTGTTTGTCTGCCCTTATACCTCTTGAATGTAATATGTTGACGTAGCTAGATTCGTTTGATATTCTTAGTTTCTACAGTAATAAAAATCATATAGGTAACTAGATTTTCAGACCGATCGGTTTGGAGATTTTTGTGAGATACGTGACTGTGTCCATCAGAGTTTTATATTCGATCTACCTTTTATTTATTTAATTATTTAACGATAGTGTATGTCGACGTATTTTTTCAATTATCATTCAACCGAATGATGATTCGGTACTACACTCCGTTCGCGAGCACTGAGAAAATAGGCATGTATTTTATTTCTATGTCAAATATTGGGTCCTTACCTATGAAATTGGTGTTTCCTTTCTCTCTTAGTATTTTGTCTGTAACTATTTAGATTCAGAGTATTCCTAAAAAATAATTACCTCGTCTAAAAATAGACTATATTTTTGAGCTCTTTTGATTTGTTTTGATAATTTGTTGTAAGTTTAATTGTGTTAAAATTGGACACGGAGACAACTCTTTTTAAGTGCCTCCCGAATACATCATTTTATTTGCATTCACTTAAAAACGATAAATAATTTTTATGAAGTGTGATATTACACATATTACTAAAGCTTGTCTAATGATAGATGCCAAATATTATTATCTTTGGATTTGTCGTTTTTAAAAAAAAAATTGTATGGAAAATGCAGAATTCCCCAAAATCTCCATACTAAACACCAATTTCATAGGTAAGGACCTAATATTATTATGTATCCATAATTTACTCTTGTGTGGAGGCTAACGCCAGCGGCCGTCGCCGGCATTGCGCGCGCTCTAACACGTAGCTTCGCTTCCCTTGCGAAGCTCAAAGAAACTCGAGATTACAAAGATTTGGTCACCCATCTGTAGACAGACCGTGACGGCACGCGAAGCACCACTACGCATGGTAGTAGTAATTATATTAATTAATTGTATATTTTAACTTGTATTAATAAACATGTGTGTATGTACCAAATAAAGTAGGTAGAACATAATTTATTATTGATAAGTAAATGCTGCTTAAGGATCATAACAAACAGTCATCGTTTTATTTATTAAATTATTGTTATCAATGTTATTATCTATGTTTATTTGTTATTTAATTCAAGGCATATTTTCATGATTGAATAGTATTTTATTAGCATTTACGTAAGTATAACGTATGACTTTTTATTTAAAATGTCAAACAGATCTAAATTTATATTTATATTTTTTCATTTATTTAGAAAACCAACGGCGTAATAATTATAATTAACAGAAATGTATTTAAATCAATTGTAATGCTAATTACAGGTTTACCTTAAAATTACTATACACTATGGACGTTTCAAGAGCAATTCAGAAGAATATAAGTTTTACCCAAATTTTAAGTTTTTTTATATATACTTATTTCACTAAATATTTATCAATACGCTAAATTTTGCTTAAAACTATGAATCTATAAAAAGAGAACTATAAAGAAAGACATTACGATGATATTTGATTTATACGTAAATCAATACAACTATAATATTAGGTCCTTACCTATGAAATTGGTGTTTTGTATGGAGATTTTGGGGAATTCTGCATTTTCCATACTAACATTTTATCAGTTTTCTTCACAACGACAAATCCAGAGATAATAATATTTGGCATGTATCATTAGACAAGCTTTAGTAATATGTGTAATATCACACTTCATAAAAATTATTTATCGTTTTTAAGTGAATGCAAATACAATGATATATTCGGGAGGCACTTAAAAAGAGTTGTCTCCGTATCCAATTTTAACACAATTAAACTTACAACAAATGATCAAAACAAATCAAAAGAGCTCAAAAATATAGTTTATTTTTAGACGAGGTAATTATTTTTTAGGAATACTCTGAATCTTAATAGTTGCAGACAAAATACTAAGACAGAATAAAAACACCAATTTCATAGGTAAGGACCCAATATTAATATTTCAGTTATAAAAAGTAAACATTTTAACCATTTAGTATTTTAATTGCCTTTGTTTTTAATGCTGCTTTACTGTGAATGAAGATGCCAACATCTCTAAACACATCATTATATGATTGAGGCAGTCGGGAGATGAGCGCGTTTCCTGCATAGTTTGTGTTTGTCGTTGGTGTCAATAAAAGCGGTGAGCTTGCCGTCGACGATCGCGACGGGGCTATGCATTGTACACTTTACCCGATACCAATTGAGGGCAATCTATGTTACTTCGAACCACATCGTACAAGAAACACAAATCTAAAAGTTTACGTCTGTCAACGAGGGTTAATAATTTATATCCTTTACAATTATCTTTGTAGGTTTTTAATCCGTAATTGCGAAAACAGAAATTCAAAAATTCGAATCATTTATCAACATTAAAGATAGATGTAGATATAAAATCAGCTATAACTAATAAAAAAGTAACATTTTTATTGTGAGTAAATAATAATTGTATAAAGGACAGTATATAATGGACATTAAAAGGAAAGATAACACATTATACTACTAATTTGGAATGTCTGCTCTTTACATTAGCAACGCAACTGCAAACTAAGTCTTGATTTAGAAGTATAATAATATCAAAATCCGTCCTGGCATTGACCACAATTTATTCGTGCTCGCTCTACAGAATATTAAGAGTCCTTTTTCCGCAACTTCAAAAGCACCGGAACGCCTCCCTTCAATGTCTGAACTAAGCCAGAAAGTGGTTCCACTGGTGGGTTCCTTTTTGTGTTCTTTGATGGGACTACAGTGAACCTACTAAGGATGGCAGCTATGCCAGCCAATGACTGCATCAACCCTAGACGTTCGCCTGTAAAAAAATTAGTTTATGTTGAACTAGTTATGAAGTATGAATTAGGAAGGGGCTATTGTCTGCACTGTATTATATGAAATCATTGTGATATACACTGTATAGCAAATAAACCGGGCCACCCGCTAGCTTGGAACTTTGATTCGATTTAAAAAAAACAACTATCAAAAGAATATTTTCTAAAACTGCACTTCACGGTGATTAAAATGATATGAAACTCATTCTTTGATAATAATTAATTTCTTAATTGTTTATTAAAAAAAATACAATGAAGAGTCGTTTTTATTTTTGCAAATCGTTGGAGATTGGATTTTAAAACAATAAAAAAGTCAAGTAAATGATGGACAACGACTAAAAAAATGCAAGAAATCACTGACAAATCATTGTAAAAAAAAGAACCCTAACCGCGAACTCAAGTCGAACAGAGCAAATTGTTTGTTTCGTGTTTGTTGCTTGATTATTATGTAAATTGACGGTGCTTAAGCATAAATTTGTGGTTATTTCATCGACATGAAACGATTTTTTTGTTTGTATAACTTTGATTCTTGTAGGTTTTATACTTTGTGAAACAATCGAATTAGAGTTCCAAAAGAAGCAGCTGTCATATTATACATTTATCCGGGCTTTCGCAAACTTTCATCCGATGTTTCAAGAAAACCTTTCCGGAGCTGTTAAACTTAATTAATGTAAGAATTTAATTTATTTTTTGTATAATACTCGTACATTGGGCAAACAAATAGACTGCCGAAATAAAATAAATACGTACATAAGACAATAGATAGATAAAATTCTTTTGTGCATGTAATAAAACACAGAAATATAGTAAAAAAATGCAACACAGGCGGCTTTAATAGCAATATCTTCCAGATAGAATGAATGAAAACGTAGGTGTAATATACTTACATATATAAAGTGCATATATAAACTACTACATTTAAATTACATAATATATTATATACATATGTAAAATGCATACTATATCATAAATGCTATTATATCCTGTATGATTTTTTTATTTAGCAATATTCTTTAAAAAGCAACACAGAACTGTGGCACTGGGTGGCACTGGACAATCTACATACTAAGCTCACAAGCAATGTGCATCGTTTACACGAAATCATAATCAAAAATCAAAATCATCCTGTTTCGATATTAGTTACTATTATGATCTATTCAATTTATTATTGAGAATCAAATAATTATTAATGAGACCATTACCACAATATTTTAGTGCCAATGTTGGAAAACCTATCGCGACCGGCGAGCGTGGGCATGAAAAGTGACCTACATGCATGAGATTATCTTCTGTTGTATCTAGTTTGTACCTGTAAATGTAAATTTCGACTTTAAGGCGTAGAATATAAGAGATATCTGTAAGAGCTCCTTTGCTTCTGCGGGATCACAATGTATGTTGTTAATCTGAGGCGTAAGGTCTAGTCACCGTAACCATTATTTTTACTGTGTATCTTTAAGCCAGAACACAGCAAAAAATGTTGTTTTGCGACAAAAAAAAGAAAATAGAGCTGTTTTATGTACACTGTGCCCGGTTTATGGCAATACACTGTTGGGTACAGTCACGTGCAAAAAAAATAGGTATACAATTTCGACAGTAAATAACTCTCATTAGATAGGAATCAAGACTATGGCCTGTCAAATGGGTATACATATTTTTGCACGGGTCTGTACATAGACATAAACTAGCTGTTGCCCGCGACTTCGTCTGCGCCTACTATGTTTTTAAACTATCACACGGAAACCCTTTAATTTTCCGGAATAAATAGTATGTAAGATGTTGACAAACAGACGAACAGACAGAGAAACAAAAAAAAAGTAAATTTTTGGTATTTTCCATCTTTTTACACCCACCCGGTCACTTGATTTTAAGCATTTTTTTTCTATGTGCAGATATTCGATTTCTACAGTTTTATTATATGTAAAGATTACAATTTTCGCAGAGGTTGTAGCCATGTTTTATAAGCATAAAATGTATCGCACCACGCAACTTGAAAACGGACTTAAAAAATAGTGACGATGATCATTAAATATTGTTATCTTGTAGATAAAAATAGTTTATGATCATCGCTAAACAATATTGTATATGTTGTTTGTTCTGTTAATATTGTACACCTGAAACTATGAGACATTTTAGTGTGGTTTTAGAGTCACGCCGGTAGCCGCCGCTGGACAACAGCACTGGCGAGACTTCCATACATTTGGACGTATAATCTCGTGTAATTGTAAGAGCGCGCGCGTGGCTGGCGCTGGCGGCCAGTCAGCGTGGTTATGAAATCTTCCTTATTTAGACGGTGGTTTGAGGAAGATTCTTAGCTGTAATAGGTTAATGTGAATGTGATTGGGAATGAACTATTAATGGGCTTGTTATCTACAAGCCCATTAATAGTTCATTCCCAAAATTTCCTAAGTTTTTCCACTAAGGAAAAATATAAAATTAGTTTAAACATTTACATCAATGTTATACATTATCCCATTAAGATAAACATAATTTCGGTCATACGTAACAAATGGAAAGATAAAACGAACTATTTCATTGCTAATAAAGTCCATAAGACATTGCGATTCGTATATAAACTATTCAAATATTCTCGCAATTGCATTTTTAAGTCAGAGAGTTTTTATTCAACGTTTCTGTGTGCTTAAAGAAAATATAATTATGTAAATTATGAAACTGATTATACATGCTATGAAGAGATTTTAAATGTTTTTGCTGGCTTTCTGATTCTAGCTAGCTCGCTTGAATAGCTACCTCCACTTTCCTATCATCATCATATTATCTAAACTAAATGTGACTGGCAAACATTTGTAAGGATAAAAGTTTAGTTTTCAAATATTTTTTGTATGGCGTATCAAAAGTATATGATTGTTTCTCCAATCTACTCCCAATTTTATGAAGGGGCGTCGCAGCAAGGCTTCCGTTCCCATTCTTTAATATCACTCATATTAATACAAAACTTATTACATGTAATTAAATTGATGTATCCCCAAGGGTTAGTTAGAGACTAGGCAAAAGCACCGCAAAAGCAGTCCATTGCCATAGTCCGCGCTTCACCAAGTGGTGATTGCACTCAGCGTGACAGGTGACGGCCCGTCGCCGCTATTAGCTATTGGATGGTTGTGCAGTTCTTAGTCCATTAGTCGCCTTTTACGACACCCATGGGAAGATATAGGTTGGTAGTATTCTTTCAATGAGCCGCTACCACACGGCTTAAATGTACATTAAAGATTAATTTAATTTAATTTCACTGGCAACACTCACTCCCTTGTCATGTCATCGTTTGTACAATAAAGCCATCTTTTCTTCAGATTTTCTCTTGCTTCAACATCTATTTTCTTGGTCACAATCTCTAAAATAGTCTCTTTTAGCTTAATTTGCCATTGGTGATCCTCTTACACCCAGTTGCAGAAACGAACTTTAAAATTTAATGTCAGCATTATCTCTAATGCTCCATTAAATTTATTTATTGAAGTGTCAAAAGAACACCTTAGCGTAGTTTTACGTTGCACATAACGACATTAGCACCCTGTCAATGCTAAAGAGACATTAGCTAGAACTGTTTTGTGTTCCAACTTTAAATTTAATGAACTTTAAAGTTTTAATGTCTCATTAACAAATGTCGTCCTTAAAAAATCTTTGTGCAACTGAGTGTTAGACTTCCAAACTCGTTCTTTACTCTGTCCACCCCTGCAATATAATAATTTATACCTACATAAATAAATTTTATTAATTAGTCCTTAATGTTGTTCTTTTTTTTGTTACAGGTACGAGAAAATTTGCGTGTTTAAGCATAACAGGTAATAACAATAATAAGTTAGGCATATTTAATTTTTATAAATTAAATAGTTCTAGAGTGGAGACTGCGACTCGGCAAACGCAGTGTGTGACGCCCTGTGACAGGATCGGATGACGATATTCGTAGGTTGGTCGGAGTGGGCTGGATGAGATCGGCCTAAGATCTCATCCAGCTCACGGTATTAATCCTTATCAAAATAAATCACTTCATATTCAAGACTGGTTCAATACCTTTATATGTATAACTTTTGGAATTATTAATCTCCGACAGTCCATTCGAAAGATATCGTGAGCTTAAAAATATTACATCGCTAAAGAGTTTGTTTCGTTAGTAGAACGCGCTAATCTTAGAAACTACTTATCTGATTTGAAAACTTCTTTCTGTGTTATTCTGAGTGTTATTTTTGGCCAATTTATGATCTACTAGCAGTAAATCATAAATTGGACAAAAATAACACTCAGCAATATCTGCAACGCAGCGGTAGCCGAGTTGGGATGGACGGGGCACTACTCGTTCGACAGGCCCGGGAAACACGGGTTCGATCCCACCGCCTGTACCATTGAGTTTGATTAAAACTTATGTACAGTTCATTGTGAATTCATTGTTCATCGCTTGCCTCACATTGTTCCCGGTGCATGGCAACAGACTCGCCACCTTACATATGCAATGTGCGCAGTGTGGGTGTTTTACACCTCTGTCTGCCCCTTCGGGGAAAGAGGCCTGATGTATTATGTTATGTAATAGTACCATAGGTAGCTCATTTGCTCTCTCTCTCATTTTATTTCAGAGAAAAATCTTTTGAGTACCCGTTGTTAAAGCGGGCATCATTCGTTGTCTCGCCAATTCACCTTTATCACCTTCACTGACAAACAAATGGCTTAAGAATGGTTTTGGTTCGTGTTTGTCTGCCCTTATACCTCTTGAATGTAATATGTTGACCAGTGGCGTGGCGTGAAAAAAAAAGTTAGGCAAGCCGCAGTAAAAATTAGGATCCACAAAAAATGGGTAATTTGGTCTGTGTATGTAGTGCATGTGTTTGTGTGTGTGGACGGGTCTACAGTGTGCGATAAACAAAGAAAACACATACCATTTACAATACTTTAACAATACCACGATTATCCGAATTTACACTTTCGTAGTGCCCGCGAAACGCTAATCTTGTTTACCTAAGAGAACAACTGTGTCGAAGCGTTATTAACAGATTTCGATTACGTTCGACTTTGCGGTTATGAGCCTCAAAATTATTGTTAAAATAGTTTTCTATTATACTATTTCCAAATTCGTGCAACGATAAACAACTACGTATGTTTCTCACTTTGAACATGTTTTCTTATCAGAGTTTGATAAATTATTAACATCAAAAAATCCCTTCGATTCCAAACGTTGCTTGAATCAGAAAACAAAAGACACGGAAAACAAAACATTTTTTTAATAAACTGCCTGTAAGTCAACTTATTTATCATAAAGAGAACTGTGGAAATGCTTGAAAAAACCGTCCCTACGCTTGTAATCTATTGACATGTTTGGACGAGCTCGACCTAACTGCATGACATATTTCTTATTTTCAAAGGACAACTTTGAAAACGGCTTTCCTTCACTTAGCAAGAAATCGGTAAGACAACAATCTATGTGCATCGAAGCGGCCATTATTGTGCCGAGAGAGAATAAACCAAAATTAATTAAAAACTAAAACCTACCAATTAAATCCCTGCGGAGCGACACAATTCACAATACACCTTTAAAACAACAACACACAGGCTAGTTAAATTTTACTATTTCACTGAATTACTGCTAAAAATACAATAAAACTAATTAATCACGTTAAGTTTATATGAGTGCAAGCGAATTTTAAAACAAAATAAACTAATGTCCACTAGGCCAGAAAGAATGAGACGGTAATATACCGGCTAAGTAAGACAGAATATCTACAACTCGGCACGGCATCGGTATAAACCGCAATTTCATAGCGAGGCTAGAAAGAGTGATCATTATAAAACTGGCTGAGTTAGAAAGAGAAGGGCGATACAAGCCGGTCGGTGGCAGCATTTCAGGCGGCGAACGGTCGCGATATTTAATGAGTTTCACGAAAGAAATTCCGCACTTATGGCTATTGTCATAAGATAAAAAATATTTACTTCTTAAATTTGCATTCGAAACGTATGTGGGAGTTTATTACTAATGTGTGCGTGTGTCGTAGTGTATCGATGGATAGGCTCGTAGGCCGCGAAAAGCCGGCATGTTAGGCAATCTTTAGGTACTATTTCTCTATTGCGTGCGCCTATGAGAGACCTACACAGACGTGACAAGAGAACGCTTGTCTGTGTGCATGTTGTATCGCAGGCGTCTATAACTCGAGATTTTACGAGTTCATTGAAGGAATCTAGAGAGCGGGAGCGATGTGTGAGTGATTGGAACTTGTGCGTATTGTTTCGCGCGCGTGTTTTACTGTTACATGATAATATTTTATTGATTTTTTTTTGTTTATAAAATGGTTTTGTACCTGCATTATAGTAATGAAACAAGACAAATTTTTATGCTCACTCGTTTGGTACGGCTGTTGGGAATCGGGTTATACGGACGCTCCGCCACTGATGTTGACGTAACTAGATTCGTTTGATATTCTTAGTTTCTGCAGTAATAAAAATCATTTAGGTAACTAGATTTTCAGACCGATCGGTTTGGAGATTTTTGTGAGATACGTGACTGTGTCCATCAGAGTTTTCTATTCGATCTACCTCGTATTTATTGTAATTATTCAACGATAGTGTATGTCGACGTATTTTTTCAATTATCATTCAACCGAAAGATGATTCGGTTCTACACTCCGCGCGCGAGCACTGAGAAAATAGGCATGTATTTTATTTCTATATCAAATAATATTATGTATCCATAATTTACTCTTGTGTGGAAGCTAACGCCATTGCGCGCGCTTTTACACGTAGCTTCGCTTCCCTTGCGAAGCTCAAAAAAACTTGAGATCACATAGATTTGGTCACCCATCTGTAGACAGACCGTGACGGCACGCGAAGCACCACTACGCATGGTAGTAGTAATTATATTAATTAATTGTATATTTTAACTTGTATTAATAAACATGTGTGTATGTACCAAATAAAGTAGGTAAAACATAATTTATTATTGATAAGTAAATGCTGCTTAAGGATCATATCAAACAGTCATCGTTTTATTTATTAAATTATTGTTATCAATGTTATTATCTATGTTTATTTGTTATTTAATTCAAGGCATATTTTCATGATTGAATAGTGTTTTATTAGCATTTACGTAAGTATAACGTATGACTTTTTATTTAAAATGTCAAACAGATCTAAATTTATATTTATATTTTTTCATTTATTTAGAAAACCAACGGCGTAATAATTATAATTAACAGAAATGTATTTAAATCAATTGTAATGCTAATTACAGGTTTACCTTAAAATTACTATACACTATGGACTTTTCAAGAGCAATTCAGAAGAATATAAGTTTTACCCAAATTTTAAGTTTTTTTATATATACTTATTTCACTAAATATTTATCAATACGCTAAATTTTGCTTAAAACTATGAATCTATAAAAAGAGAACTATAAAGAAAGACATTACGATGATATTTGATTTATACGTAAATCAATACAACTATAATATTAGGTCCTTACCTATGAAATTGGTGTTTTGTATGGAGATTTTGGGGAATTCTGCATTTTCCATACTAACATTTTATCAGTTTTATAGTTACAGACAAAATACTAAGACAGAATAAAAACACCAATTTCATAGGTAAGGACCCAATATTAATATTTCAGTTATAAAATGTAAACATTTTAACCATTTAGTATTTTAATTGCCTTTGTTTTTAATGCTGCTTTACTGTGAATGAAGATGCCAACATCTCTAAACACATCTTTATATATGATTGAGGCAGTCGGGAGATGAGATGACGATCGCGACGGGGGATATGCATTGTACACTATACCCGATACCAATTGAGGGCAATCTATGTTAATTCGAACCACATCGTACAAGAAACACAGATCTAAAAGTTTTAAGGTTATACATTATTAACCCTCGCTGACAGACGTCAGCGAGGGTTAATAATTTATATCCTTTACAATTATCCTTGTAGGTTTTTAATCCGTAATTGCGAAAACAGAAATTCAAAAATTCGAATCATTCATTAACATTAACGATAGATGTAGATATAAAATCAGCTATAACTAATAAAAAAGTAACATTTTTATTGTGAGTAAATAATAATTGTATAAATTATAGTATATAATGGAAATTTAAAGGACAGATAACACATTATACTACTAATTTGGAATGTCTGCACTTTACATTAGCAACGCAACTGCAATCTAAGTCTTGATTTAGAAGTATAATAATATAAAAATCCGTCCTGGCATTGACCACAATTTATTCGTGCTCGCTCTACAAGCACGAATAAATTGGGCTCGCTCTATATTAAGAGTCCTTTTTCCTCAACTTCAAAAGCACCGGAACGCCTCCCTTCAAAGTCTGAACTAAGCCAGAAAGTGGTTCCACTGGTGGGTTCCTCTTTGTGTTCTTTGATGGGACTACAGTGAACCTACTAAGGATGGCAGCTATACCAGCCAATGACTGCATCAACCCTAGACGTTCGCCTGTAAAAAACAAGTTTATGTTGAACTGGTTATGAACGGCTGCAAGAAATAAATTTTGACCATGAGACTTCTATTCTCTACAAAATAAGAGCGGTTTTTGTAGTTCAATTATAAGACTTAATACACTTTTGACTCCTATTTGAATTCCATATTTAAGTCTGCAAATTCTTATGTGTTTGACCTGTCTCAAAATAAATGTTTAAGATTAAGTTTGGGCTAGAGAAATAACAAAATGCGTCACTAAAAAGAATCGTGATCCGTACCGTCCGTCCACTTAACACATTAGTGGCGCGGTGAGAATTTTAATTGATTAGGTTATTATTATCTCATAGACTAGTCCTAAGTGGACTAAGATAGAATTTGTCATATTATTATCGAACATAACAAGTATTAACAAAATTCTTTGTTCACTCATTCACATTAGTATTGTCAATCGTTATTAACTACTGATTATGTGCTAACCCAAACACGCGCCGAATAAGTTTTATCATAATCAACAACATAAATTATATTTATCATTCATTATTTTTCTGGGCAGATGGTATTGTTTCATTTGTTTGCAGGGAATTTTTGTAAATGACTCTTTAGTAGATTATATAACTAATCTTGAGATCTGTACATTATTGTGTTATTGTATAAGCAAGTCTTATCAATTGTACTTAAAAATGATACGTTGATAATAGTAGCTAGACAGACAGTGATACGTATTTATTTGGCGTTTAAGAAGCACTTGTAATAAATTACTAAAGCAATGTATTAAAAAACAAACTCAGAATCAGTGTTGTGTGAACAACACCGATCAACATGGAAGGAACTTCGAAAATCTGTTCTATATTTATTTAAAACTAAAAATCTTATATTTTTACGCTGTTTATATATTTTGCATGACTGAATACATTTTTGCCATTTCACTATTCACTCAATATTTTGCCATGGCATCAGTCACATAATCTATCATATTTTCTTTTCATACAAAATTATTACAGCCAATTATTAATTCAGTCTCTACGAGTATTTTGTGCAAATCTAAAACTTACCGATACAAGCCCGAGGTCCTTCGCCAAACGGTAGAAATACGTGGTTGGGTATATTCTTTTCATTCTCAGGGCTAAACCTGTCTGGAATGAATTTGGTGGGATCATCGAAATACTTCTCATCCATATGCATAGCATGGCTGCATATCACAACACCAGTATCTTCGTCTATTGTGAGGTCAGAATCAGGGAATGTGTACTTTGTAGCATTTTGTCTGAAAAGTATTCCGACGGAAGGGAAGATACGCATACTCTCACTGAAACAAAATATTTCTTTATGACTGATGAAATTGACAAAATGATTAGAATTGTGAAATTTTAAAAAAATGATTAGTATTTAAATGAATATTAAAAAGTTTCGATTACGTAATACTTCTGCCTCTGTTTTAGTTCTGATAATCGTTAAACTATACAGTAGATATGATTACATTAGGTATACACATGTTTATGTGGAATTACAATTTTATCAAATAAATAAAAAACTTACTAGAAACACATTTTCAAATACTTCATTTCTTTGATGGCATCGTAACATAAATTATTGTCGTATTTTTGTAGAACCATATCAATTTCTTCTTGTCATTTCATTTGTTCTACCTGATGGAATGCAAGTAAATGCATTGTGTAACTAGAGGTGGTTGAGGAAGTTTCGAAACCAGCAGCAAAGAATATAAATGCTTGTGCAGCTATAAGTTCATCATTTAGTTCCTGTTCGACAATCACTGGGGTTCCATCTGGGTTAACCTTTACTATTGATTCTCCAACCATTTTACCTTTCTGTTTCACTTCCAATAAAAGATCAATAAAGTCGTGTCTCGATGATGGCTGGTAATTACGATCCTCCATTATTGTATTCACTAGTGATGTTGTCATGCCAGCTATGTCACTTGAGACAACTCTAATATTTCTTGTCAACCTTGGCATCAATAACTTAAGCAAATTCCTCAAAATGTCCATTTTCGTCAAATTAAATATTCTATTACCTAATTTACGGAACGTGGAGTTTTCATCCTCTAATGCATCCATGTTTATACCGAAACCACACGCTCCAATGAAATCTGTTGTGTATCGTGCCATTAAATCTTTTATATCAACCTCTTCGCTATTCGTCGCACGCTTTTCTGCTAATATTTGTAATTTTTCCGCTCTTTCAACGATTAATGGGAACATTGCCTTAAGCTTACCCGTCGTGAAAGCTGGCGTCATTCTTTGTCTGAGCAATTTCCATATATCACCGTCGGCGGCAAACAAATGTTTTAAGAATGGATCTGGATCATGTTTATCAGCTTTCATGCCTCTTGAATAAAATACATTAAAATCACTAACCAAAACGCGCTGAATATCTCTAGGCTCCGTGATGATCAAAACAGGAAAGTTTGCACTGAATAGCCCAATAAATCTTTCATTGGGATACTTTTTGTAAAACTCCGTAAAGAAATCAGTAAAACTTACTCGGAAAAGAAGCTGCCTAATACTGTTCCCCACGAAGGGATAAGGTTTTTCGCATAATATGCCCCTCTTCTTCCAGTAATCAAATTTTCGAGTACCGTACAAATAAAGGAGGATCAATATTAAAACAATAGCAACCGCGACATACATTTTCAGGTACTGTTTTGTATATACACTGTGTTCAATAAACGATCCTTTTTATTTATAGAAATTGAATGGAGAGATAAGATTATTCGCAAATAGTTAATGATTGTTTAATCTAGTTTTTGGTGCCCTTTTACACGTTTGTTGTCATAATTCAAGCGTATAAACATGGGGTATTTTTGCTTAAATTCACGTAGTACATGTAAAAATATGTCCACAATAACGAAATATCGCGCAGAGGATATTACCTCCGTCCCGTTCAAATAACACTGAAATGCGCAAACGATGCTTAAAGCTTATGACTACTGTGATGTCAGCACTCATATTCAAATTTGTACTATTTGAGAAGTTTTTAATTAATTTTGTTAGATAATTTGCGCTTTTTATTGCCAGATAAGCTTGTTTTAACTGATCAATATTAAGTATATTTTTATTGTAAATATGGCATGGATTACATGCGAGTGGTTATAATAGAAAAGCTCACAAAAATCTATATTTAACAAATAATAATAATATTTTAAATTATATGTAGCCTTCTATTCGGGGCCAATTTAATCAGACGTTGTGTTTATGGTAGATCAATTTATTTTGTAATTTTTGCATTTAGAATGACAGGAGAAATACTGGTCATTTGTGTATAAAATACAAAATTTATAAAGACAATAAAAATATAATATTGTATACTTCATATTTTATATTACATTTGAATTCTGCTTTTGACATTGGTATGTCATATCATATCGAGATACTTTAGTAAAAACGAGATAATAACGAATGACACATCGTATTCCTCATTTAGTAATAAGTTATAGTTTAAGGTAATATTATTTTAGGGTTATAGGTAATATCAGAAAGTCTAAAAACAAATTTTAAAATTTAATATCAAAAACTAAAAGAAAATCTACAAGTGGTGACATTTATTCTCGAATAGCAACACTGTCGCGTTGTTAACAAGGTCAGTGTCATGGCCGTTTAATTGCAAAGTGAATCAACATAGAATGACGTGAGGTAAATAAATGTTGTGTAATTATCCTTTATAACAACAGTGAATATTCCTGCTATTATCTGTTGAGGTTTAATTAAAATTACATTTTTTATCTTGATCTGACGTTAAATTATAATAACAAGACGCTTATTAATGTGTAATTATTTAAACTGTCTTTATGGGTTTTGTTTCACGATGTTATATTAATTTCCTCATAGAAAATTATTAAGATGATAAAAGAACATATTATAAAATAGGTATTAATTTTGAAGCACGTTCATTATGCAGTTTATCAGTTAGATAATGTTTTTTTTTCTGTTAATTATTATGAAATTAATAATGATTAATGGGTGCTGTTAAATAAAATTTTAATAATATGCTCAAAAATACTACTATTGTGGGCTACTATTTTTCATTTAGCTTTCATACAATCATGTTTTCATGTCTGTTCATTGCTTTAAACATCTTGTTAAAAGAATAAAAAAGTTTTAATGGTCACTAATTACGTAATTAGTTTGGACTTGTTATATAATCAACATGTCTAGTGCACATGCAGGCAATTTACTGTATGATTGATTGAGTGAGTAATCTGATTATAACCGCAAATTGTTAAAATTTAAAAAATATATATAATATATTTTTTAAATTTTAACAATTTGAAATGTCTATATCGAGATAGTAGTAGTATGTTAGTTAAGTCATACCAAAAATTGAGACAAAGAAAAATATTAGAGACATTGTAGATTATACTTAGCATTTTACGAACCGGAGATTCATTTGAATTATTCCTAATTGTAGTTTAACACGCTTTAGATCAAATAAATTTTAAGCAACATTAATTTCTATGTTCTGGATTTAATTATTAATTTATATTCGTCGTTAGTTGTTGATTTTTTGCTTACTCAAATTCATACCGCTCAAGTTATTAAAAAAGTATATGTATTCATCAATCGCAAAGTTTTTTCCATTCAATCGTTTTATAATTCTCATATCAGAGTCAGCGGTAATATTATCAATTAATCTGATTATTAAAATAGATTATCTCTTATATAAACATATTATTATACTTGATGTATTGAGTGCAGCAGGTCTGTATACAGGGCGTCCCACGGCCATGCCACATGGAGGGAAAGTATATTAAATATTGAAGATATGATGTTTTACTTAAAGAAGACATCATTTTATTTTTTATTTTATGTGGAACTGCATTCATAGATTTATTTAAAGTCGCCTGCCTCTACCGGGAATTGAACTCGCGAAATGTGAAAAAAAAAACTCCATGTTTTTTATGATAACCGTCGAAAGGGTTAATCACAAGGATTATTTTTTCTTCAGGAACATAGCATCTTCAATGAAAGGAAAAAAAATTTCGTCAGGAAAATTTCGTCTGACTCTGCCGTGTTTCTTATAACTAACATGATCATTTCAAAGTATTTACTACATACTCACTTAAGAATACAAGATTTCCTTGTTATAAGTATGTCATAAAAATAACAAAACGATACACATACCGTTTGTAATATTTGAATACTTTTTTTTTACCAATTTCAGCCAGCCACATTGTAATTGCGTGCTCATAATGTTATAGGAAACACGGCAAAGTCAGACGAAATTTTCCTAACGAAAATTTTAATCAAATTTTAAATTTCATGATCTTCCTTTCATTGAAGATGCTATGTTTCTTAGGAAAAAATAATCCATATAATCATATATACCCATTCGACGGTTATCATAAAATGCATGGTGATTTTTTTTTCACATTTCGCGAGTTCGATTCCCGGTAGAGGCAGGCGATTTTGAATAAATCTATGAATGCATTTCCACTTCTTATAAAAAATAAAATGATGTCCTCTTTCAGTAAAATATCCTACCTTCAATATTTAATATACTTTCCCTCCATGTGGCATGGCCGTGGGACACACTGTATATCCTGATATGAAACGTCCCATAAGGGTTAGTCAGAAACTAGGCAAAAGCACTGCAAAATAGTCCACTACCATAGTCCACCAAGCGGTGACTACACTCGACGTGACAGGTAGTGAGCCCGTCGGTGGCCACAAACCGTCGCCGCTATAAGCTATTAGAAATACCGCAGACAAAACCTTATTTTCGTCAGTTATTTTCGTCGTATAGCCCACAAGAATAAGCTTAGTAATCTAGAATTGAACATAAATTGGACGCCATAGTTCCTAAAATAGATTTCGTCATCACTCATAATTTCTAACGTCTCCATACCCAATTAATCAAATAAAAATAATTTTATTTCATAGGCTAAACTTAGTACTTAAATTAGTCAATATTTAGATTGATCAACCTGTATACATTTAACCTAACAACAAATTCTGTATTATGATGATACGGGTTATTTTAAATAATGAAAACAATTCCGTATCATCATGATACTCCTATTTATTTAAAACTATATATCATATGTCTTAAATATTTATCATTGGATCTTAATTGTAAAAATATTTATCATATGTCTTAAATGTTTATCATGGAATCTAAATTGGAGGCCATAGTTCATAAAAACAGATTTCGTTATCACTAGTTATAGTTTCTAAAGTCTCCATACCCATTTAGATTGATCAACCTGTATAAATTTTCAACAAGCAGTTCTTTGAAAGATGCTGTATCATGATGATACGAGTTATTTTAAATAATGAAAACAATTTCGTAGCATTTCGTACTCGTATTAATTAAAAAATATTTATCAATGTCTTACTTGGTATAGATATTAGAGCTGGGAATGTTGTGAGCAGCATTACTATTAGGAGATATGAGTTCATTATTATTATATTTAAATGCACATTGTTATGAAAAGCAAAAATTTTATTTCACAAATGTGTAGTTAGAATCTACATTACGCCATCATTGCTATTAATAAAGTAAAGGTTGAAATTGTTTAAATTTCATTTACAACGCTCTCAATGGTCACAGAACGAGACACAATTGAAACATAACATTGTTCGTTAACGCTGGCATTTGCTTGGCACTCAAGTGATTAAGAAAATTGGGAATATTGATGGAATAATTAGATTTGACACACACCATTGATGCAATTATGGATTGATGGAAGTATAGTATTATAAATTTTCGCACCTCTTGCTGGTGGGTGAATTATTACACTTTTGATTTGTTAAATTCTTCGACTGGGTAAACTTGCTGCTGATTCTTTATTGACTTTCTTTAGAATGTATGCTCAAAGGTTTATTTATGTAGGTACCTATACGAAAATAGCAATAAGATAGTTTAGGAGTCGATCACAAATTTACTTTATTCACTTACATAAATTGAACACGTTATAAAATTTTAGTTATATTACTTAAACTCTAAAAAACCTTTTTATTTAGTTTTCCTTTTTTCTGATTTTCATTAGGACCGGAACACCTCCCTTGTGAGTCTGGATTGGTCCAGATAAGGGGTCTGCGATTGGATTTCTTTGTGTGTTCTTTGATGGTTCTACGGTAAATTTGCGAAGGATAGCAGCCAGACCAGCTAAAGATTGCATCAAACCCAATCGTTCACCTGTAAAAAAATTGCAAAATTATCAAAATTCGTGGTTTTGTGTTTATTCTAATGATAAGTGGAGGTCGAAAAGTAAACAGCGGTAGTGACCTCCTGACATACAATACTGTTTATGCTGAACTAGTGTCCAAAATTTTTAGACTTATTTACAGCCTTATAAAAGGCGTGATGATTATGATATGACAGGTTTAAAAATATTAATTACAATGCAATATTAATGCAAGTTCTTGGCCTTCAAACGATAAAAAAGCCGAAGGTTGAAGCGACCTTTGCCTGTATTTCTTAACAACTAGGAACTTCTTAGCAACTGGAACTGGCTATCTCTCCACTGTTAATTGCTGGATCACAACATTGAATAATAACATTGCCACTATGACGACAGGCTTAGAAAAGACGTTAGTAGCTAACCAGGTAGGCTTAGAAACTCATTCATCAACCAAACCGAGCAGAAAAACTTCAGTCCCAAACTTCAGGGAATCGAACCCTGGACCTCCTCATTAATACAGGGTGGTTTCAAGTACTACACCAAGGAGGCGGTTGAAATTAATGTATTCTTACCTATACAAGCGCGTGGCCCTCCACCAAACGGTAGAAATACGTGACTAGGAATTTTTTTGATGTTTTCTGCACTGAACCTCTCTGGTATAAACTTCTCAGGTTCAGGAAAATATTTCTCATCCATTTGCATCCCTTGTTGGCAGACAACTATGCCTATACCTTCATCTATGGTGAGATTTGAATCAGGAAATGTATATTTCGATGCTGATTTTCTGAAGAGAACACCAACTGATGGGAATATTCTCATGCTTTCACTGAAAACGGAATTTGTTAATAAATATTAGGTCCTTACCTATGAAATTGGTGTTTTGTATGGAGATTTTGGGGATGTCTGCATTTTACATTCTAACATTTTATCAGTTTTCTTCACAACGACAAATCCAGAGATAAAGAATATTAAAGAGACAAATAGTATTTGGCATGTATCATTAGACAAGCTTTAGCAATATGTGTGTGAACACGCTTGATAAAATTTCTTCTTCGTTTTTATGTTAATGCAAATCAAATGATGTATTCGGGAGGCAGTTAAAAATAATTGTCTTTGTGTCTAATTTTAACACAATTAAACTTACAAAAAATTATCAAATATATGGTCTATTTTTAGGAGAGGCAATTATTTTATAAGAATGTTCTGAAACTTAATAGTTACGGACAAATTGCTAAGACAGAATAAAAACACCAATTTCATAGGTAAGGACCCAATATTAAATATTATATTTCTTACAAAACATTTTTTAAGTCAATACCTGTTTAGGTCAATACAGATATTCAGACTTTTTTCAAAGAAATCTTTGCCTTTCCTCCGTATTCACCTACTTTCAGTTTGGTGGGAACAAGATGTTTCTCTTTTACATACTTCTGTGTCAATTCTTAGCTCAGAATAACTGCTCCCATTTCATCTTTCTTAATTATTATTCATCATACATTCAGTCTTCACTATATTTGTATTAGTCCGTTACATCTATAACACTCCTATACGTTAATTATTTTGGTGAAGTATCAAAATCGCCGAGCATGTATAAAGACTAATGAAAGTAGGTGAAGCAAAAGAAATATGTAATCTCTGACTACCCCTATGGGACAAGGGCGTGATTATATGTATGTATGTATAAAAATATAGGATACATTCAAATAAGCACGTCATAGAATGAAGATGAAATTAAGATGATGTTTAGATAAGATGTTTTCGACGCAAAAGGAGATCAGTCTCTGTCCGAACTAGTGCTAACAAAACGTACGTCCACTATGTCAGGTATGATAAATGATTATGACGATTTACTTACTAAAAGCACATTTTCAAATATTTCATTTCCTTGATTGCATCATAGCAGAGTTTATTATCATATCTCTGTAATACCTCATCTATTTCGTGATGACATTTTTTTAGTTCTTCCTGGTGCAAGGCCAACAAATGCACTGTGTGACTTGAAGAAGTCGAAGACGTTTGAAATCCAGCAACAAAAAATATATACGCTTGGGCAGCAAGCAGCTCATCATCTAGCTCATACTCCACTATGTGAGGCGATCCATCCGGATTTTTCTTTTCTAACGATTCTCCGACCATTTTGCCTTTCTTTTTTAATTCCATAAGAATGTCAATGAAATCATGTCTTGACGAAGATTGAAAATTGCGATCCTCCATAACTTTGTTTACTAGTGATGTTGTCAAACACGCTACTTCGTACGGAACTGATCTTACATCTTTCATCAATGGTGGCATCATTGCTTTCATAAAATTTTTGATCATATCAAATTTTGTTACAGTAAATACTCTGTTACCAAGCTTACGAAATATTGAGTGTTCATCGCCCAATGCATCCATATCTATTCCAAATCCACATGCTCCAATGAAATCAATGGTATACCTGACCATTAGTTCCTTTACATTAACTTCTTCATTATTATTGACAAATTCAGCAGCGAGTTTTTCTAACTTCTCAGCTCTTTGTACTATCAATGAGAACATTGCTTTTAACTTGCCCGAGGTAAAGGCTGGAGTCAGGCGTTGTCTCAACAATTTCCAAAGATCACCATCAACCAAAAACAAATGTCTTAAGAAAGGGTCGCGATCATTTTTATGCGCCTTTAAGCCTCTTGGATAAAATGCATGAAAGTCACTCACTAAAACAGATTGGACATCTCTTGGCTCTCTTACAATTAGGACAGGTTTATTTGCAGAATATAGTCCAACAAACCTTTCATTGGGATATTTTTTGTAGAAGTAATTGAAAAAATCATTGAAACTTACTTGGCAAAGTAGTTGTCTAGTACTGTTACCTACAAATGGGTAAGGATTATCATATACAACGTTTTTATTTTTCCAATAATTAAAATTCCTTGTTCCGTACATGTAAAGTAGCGTCAACACCAACACTAATGTTATTATTATAATCATCTTTGATGGTTTCTGAAGTAAATATCGAATGAATGAAATGATTAATACTGTTCTGACTAAACCTTTGCACGTTACACTGTCTCCACTTTTGATTGCGTAATAAGCTTGCCAATTCAAATAGGTAACACAATACGGCGTTATCAGTAGAAGCAGCACAATTGTTCAGCTGTTTAAATAACGTGTTGAAATTACCCGTAAGAAAAGTAGTAATCAAAAATATATTCAACTCTCTTGCTGTCATGAGTTTGTTGCAAGTTCATCGTCTTCAAAATTATTACTTTTCACATTTATCATACTACGTACTCTATACTATATAATACTCTAATGCAAGATATTGGACGCCTATTTCAATTAACTTTAGTAAACAACAACAAAAACTGTATCAATGCAAAATTCTACCGATTATTGTAAGTGCCGTAGTAAATTGTCGACAGGTTGTCTGGATCAGATCGATAAGACCGATGATTGTAACATCTACCCTTGTCTTTCGCTAAGTTGTCCATTTTTATGGTGTTAACTATAAATGATTATTTATCTATCTATATTCTTTTGATTTGATTTTGATTTGATTTATAAAAATCCTTGTAATTTTCTTACTTACAACTGTTTGGGAGAGGGGGCTCTCACTGCGCTTCAGTTTATAATTTTTGCAGATGAGGACACCACAATTGTACAATAGGTATAAGTTAGATAGTAAATAAAGAAAAGAAAAGAAAGAATTCTACATTCCCTACACTTATGTTAATTAGTCCAAATTACAATTATCATTAATCGTCTTGCGTATGTTAAATATTTTCAATTTCGGCTATTTTATTTGTATTTATGGTTGTTAAGTTTTGAACATGTCTGTTTATATGTTTTAACTGTACCTACTTGCTAATTATATCCAAGTTTTGGCTGATAACTTAAATATTCCCTTAACTCCCCCCCCCTCCCCCTTCCCTTCTTCTTAACTTCTCTGTTAGGGATATGTCCGCCCTTGCAAACATATGTTAACAACCTGTTTTATGTATTTGTTTTTGTATTTGTTTTTTGTTTTTGTATATATATTAGGTTGGAGAAAAAGTCTTTTCGCATTATAGTATGTATAAACTTGTAATAAAATCTCTTTGGCTATACTATTTGTATCTGGCTGGTTTTGGTATCATTGAAAGTTTAAATTTTAAAGAACATAATTCCAAATTCAAATTAGGAAAATGTGTGATTTTCATTTGTTTTTCGTACCGCCAAGATGAGTGAATCTAATGAAGAAATTCGATACATTTTAAAATGCTACTACAAAAAAGGTAAAAATGCAACGCAAGCCGCGAAAAAAATTTGCGATGTTTATGGACCTAGTGCAGTGTCTGTGAGAGTAGCACAAATTTGGTTTAAGCGTTTTCAATCCGGAAATTTTGATGTCAAAGATGCACGTCGCTCTGGTATTACAGATAAAATGGATGCCATTTTTGAAAAAGTGGAGCAAGTTCGGCATGTCAGTATTTACGACGTAGCTGAAGAACTGGGAATTGACCACAAAACAGTTTTGGCGCATTTGAAAAAAACTGGGTACACAAAAAAGCTCGACATTTGGGTACCTCACGAGCTCACTGAAAGAAACCTAATGAACCGTGTACTCATTTGTGATTCTTTATTACGACGTAATGAGACCGAACCATTTTTGAAGAAGCTGATAACTGGTGATGAAAAGTGGATCACGTACGACAAGAACGTGCGAAAAAGGTCGTGGTCAAAGGCCGGTCAGGCTTCACAGACTGTGGCGAAACCCGGGTTAACTCGCAACAAGGTGATGCTGTGTGTGTGGTGGGATTGAAAGGGCATTATTCATTATGAGCTGTTACCATCAGGCAGCACCATCGATTCTGAACTCTACTGCGAACAACTGATGAGATTAAAGCAAGAAGTTGAGAGAAAGCGGCCGGAATTAATCAACAGAAGGGGTGTGGTTTTTCATCATGATAACGCTAGACCTCACACATCTTTAGTCACTCAGCAAAAATTAAGAGAGTTTGGCTGGGAGGTGTTAATGCATCCGCCTTATAGTCCTGACCTTGCACCTTCAGATTTCCACCTGTTTCGGTCTCTTCAGAATTCTTTAGGCAGTGTCAGGTTAACATCACGAGAGGACTGCCAAAACCACTTGTCGCGGTATTTTGACCAGAAGTCCCAAAATTTCTATAGCAATGGGATCATGTCCCTACCTACAAGATGGCAAAAAGTTATCGAACAAAATGGTACCTACATACTTTAGTTAAATGTAAATAAACTATATTAAAAAATGTTTTGAATTTTCTTAAAAAATGCGAAGAAACTTTTTCCCCAACCTATTATATATATTGTGTCTGAAAGAAGGAAAATCACCTTGACTTTAAAACCAAAGTTATATTAATAATTTCGTGTTATTTGAAAACTGCTTTTATATCAATGTGTCCACCTTTATTAACGACTACATGAAGTAGTTGGTACGTGTTAAAAACCATAATACAATTACACAAACCAACTAAAATGATTATAATAAAAACTCATTAGTTGCGAGCTCTTCCAACAAGCTCAAGCGTAGACTAATCCTCTAATAAGATTACGGTATAGGAAACCACGTGACAATTAGGACATTTTGCCATAAGCTGTACATTATTAAAGATTTACTGCTGAAACGTAATGACTTTATCTGTACATACATGTGACCTTAGAAACAGATAAACGGTTTTCTGACAAATGCCAGGAACATTAAAATTTAAAGGAGATAATCCCAATTTTGTTGGATTCATTTCGAAAAATTTTGATTTTCATTTCTAATGGAGCAACAATCCTCAGAAATATAATTGAGTAATATTAAGGATTAATTTCGACTTCATTAAAGGGTAAATTCTATGTACCCTTTGATATAGTCGAGATTTCAATTAATTTATAAAATTTTAATCGGATCGAACAGAATCAAAAATTTTAATCGGATCGAACAGATCGAACAAAATCGGACAGAATGTCCGATTTCCCTACTTAAAATAAGATAATGATAAAGAAAGATAATGTATGAAGGTAATGTGAATGTAAGGTAATTGTAGTAATTCAAGGTGAAAGTGTGTATGTGTTTTAAAGTAACTAAACATAAAAAAGCATATATTTTCATTATTAAAACCAGCTGATAAAGTGCGAGCGTAGTAAATAGCGCTCCACTTTCTATAGCTCTAACTAATGCAAGTACAATAAAAAAAAATAAACCAACTTTTTACGACTACAAGATAATTATATTTTGCAACGCGATAAATCATGATTATTTTACAACTTTAATTGCTTTCGAATTTTGTAGCTAATAATTTCCACATAAATCAACTAAATTACTCACAAATATTAATATTAAAAATTGAGAACAAAAATATGTACGCTCTTATAAGATAACATAATCGTGAAAGAAAATTGTGGATGGGTCAAATCGAAATATTTAAGTCGATAATTTTCCATAATCAAAATCACAAAAAAATATTTTTTTGTGATTTCGGAATTTTAAGTAATACAGGTTATCGCATATTAGTTTGCCACTAGGGGCGCTTGGGTAGCGTGAGGTGTCAATGTTAAATGTTATAGTTTTTGGGTTTATTTCTTTTTAGTATATTTAGCTATTATGTTATTAATTTTGAAAATAATAAATCGTAGATCAATCAATGAGGCGATTTTGGGTCAGGTAAAATTCCTAAATTACTAATTTATTTTAACTTTTTATTTTTTTTTATGAATTACATTTTTTTAACCAAATCGAGACTCGCTACATTGTGGCATGGGCAATACAAACATTCTACGGTTCTGTTGTAATCAATATCATTAAAATCAATGTAGCTTGCCCAATAAAAAAAAATACTCTTAGAGCGCCAGAAATACCAAAGCAACGCCTATTTTCATTAAAAGGTGTGAAGAAAATGAAAGTCATATACAGGCTCAATTTGTTTCAAGGGCGCCTCTTGTATGACCCTTTTTATGGGGTTGAACTTTTCGCTGCAGATAATGCCTGGCACATGATAAAATGAACTAACGGATTTCCATTAAAAGATAAAAATAATGTTTTCCTTCACTAGCTTTGAGAAACCATTTGTAAGTGATATTGTTATCGTATTTATAGTAAAGGCAAAGGTAAGGGTGGTTATAAGTGGGTTGGCCGCCAGCGCTGGCCACGCGCGCGTTTTACGTCAGAATGTAGGGAAATCTCGCCGGTGAAAGACCTACTACCTCTGGGGAAACAGGGGTGATGATAGTGTTCATTTGATATTGATTAGAGTAAAAGGATTTGCCGTTATCAGCTTAAATACGTCGAGGAGCTCGGTGGCGTAGCGGTCAGTATGCTTTGGCTTGGATAGAAAACAAAGCTACCTTCGCCAAGGTCAGGCCGTGGATGGGTGACCTAGACTTTGTGATCTCGAGCTCCTCCGTGCTTCGGAAGGCACGTTAAGCCGTTGGTCCCGGACGCAATTGTGACCGTTTCTACCCACCAACCCGCATTGGGCCAGCGTGGTGGTGTTATGGCCCATACTCATGTGTGCTTATCCATGAGGAAGGCCTGTCCCAGCAGTGGGACGTATATAGGCTGAGGACAAACGTCGCACTGCTGGGCAAATTGTATTCTACAATGGCGAAACGGGCTTCTTAAATGCACGGGCTATAACGGCACTACACTGGACTACTGGTGGACCTGGACTAGCTTGGCGTGCTCTCGATATCACGATACTTCTAACAATATTGCTTTTGTCACCCACTCAATGACCAGAGTTGTTGTCCAGCCTGTAGTGGGGAGCGATCACTGATGGATTTCTCTCCGGTAGCACCCTGGAGACTTTCCCATGTAGCGGGAGAATCTGGGAGAATCTATAGGGCGTTCAACCCGAAGCAAGGTAGTTTACTTCGTCACTCTAACGCGACTTTTTACATTTTTACATACACGGGCGAACTATCCTCTAGTTGAGTTGTTCCCGTGGCAGGGTTTGAATGAGTACATCAGAAAGTTTGAGTAGACAGTTCCACTGCTGATCAAACTCCTACCATCCACTCAGTAGGTCTGTGAATGAATTTCTTCTCACCAAAAAAGTTTTCGTTCACACCATATGAATACAAAAGTTCAAAATAAAAAAAATTGTTAAATAGACGACCTCGACATTTATGTTCCAAGGCTGGAATTACATCTTTCCATAAGTTTCCTTACTTACGTTCCTTCGCTTCATCTACCCTTATTGCATTACATGTTTGGCTATTTGATATTTACGGAGCTCGTCAACCTCAAGGGGTCGACATCTCGAGAGGTTCTGGGTTTGTGTGATAAATACAGGCATTTGTGAGAATTTATTATGTATTTATCTATTAAATATTTTTATCCGTCATTAAGTATCCGTATACAAGCAGCTTTAGTGTGATAACTGTGAATGTCTACAACGAAAAAAAAATAGTTTCATGCTCTGAGTCCAGATACATAACTAGATCCAACAACATATATCATTACAATGTCGAATATCTCGAAACAAGATAGTGGTATTCATATAGGAGTAATTAGTATTACAGTAATCTACCATTATTACAGTAGTAAATGTACTAACCGTTAACTTAAGCTGATATGTCTATGCTCACAATAAATCAGATAGTGTTCACGCGATAGAACAGGCGCTAGGATCAGATAAAATACAATATGAATATTGCCTATGAAGCAAATGTAGGCATGTTAAAAGTTGATTTTCAAAATCAAATCCTGTAAAACACATACACAAAATCTCTTTTTTCGTGAGTAAAGCCCTGAAGTGTGCAACAAAAATTTTGTAAAAAAAAACATCATATAAATTATTGTTCTTTAAAAGCAAGAAAAACTCATTAGAGTTCTTGTCTTTCTTCCTGGGAGCTACCGCACGGGTTTACGAATAGCAAGAACAAAAATCATACCTATTTAAAATAACACAAATTCATAAATACAGATATTAATAGACAGAGACACAGGCAGACATTATAATATAGTGTTTAGTATCAACAATAAGAAACTGTAATAATCTGTTCAGCAAATTCACAAACGATACAAGGTCCTAGATCGTAGTTCCCCAAAATAAACATTTGTTCATCAAACATCAACTTGCTGCCATTTTGGAGGCGTGCGTCCAATACTGGTCGAGCGAAATCACCTGGCTTTACTGGATAAAACCGGTTCGGTCCGGTTCACACGTTCCATTAATATGGCCAATCCGGTTCCTCGGGCTTTGAACTGGATATGGGGAAATGGCTCGGAATATGGCATTGTCTTTATCGACAGCGAAAACAAGGGGCCACAGACTACGGACGAAGAAAGAGAAAATAGAATAGATAATAATTTATTTAACACAAAATACAATAAGTTAAAGTAACTACGTGAGAACAAGGAAATTACTGGAAAAGTGTGGGTGTGTATCTGCATCTACGCTTACCCCATAGGGGGATTAAGGCGTGATTATTAATTTATTTATACGTATATAATAATAATGAAACTCTTTATTGCGTACACCAGAAAGAAAAATAAAAAAAAAACGCTTAAAACTAGATGACACAATTGGCAGTAATATATATTGGAACCTATGAAATCGGTGTTTTTATTCTGTCTTAGCAATTTGTCCGTAAATATTAAGTTTCAGAACATTCTTATAAAATAATTGCCTCTTCTAAAAATAGACCATATATTTGAGCTCGTATTATTTAATTTGATAATTTTTTGTAAGTTTAATTGTGTTTTAACACAATTAGACACAAAGACAATTATTTTTAACTGCCTCCCGAATACATCATTTGATTTGCATTAACATAAAAACGATGAATAATTTTTATCAAGCGTGTTCACACACATATTGCTAAAGCTTGTCTAATGATACATGCCAAATATTATTATCTCTGGATTTGTCGTTGTGAAGAAAACTGATAAAATGATAGTATGTAAAATGCAGACATCCCCAAAATCTCCATACAAAACACCAATTTCATAGATAAGGACCTAATAATTATTTAAAAGAAATAGAAACCTATTTAAATTTGTGCATAAGGGCACACCGTTTAGCATTTTCTCTGAGCTGCTGGATTGCACCATGTTACTTACTAGCCAGCTGTTAAACAGCATATTAAGTAATAAGATAAAGTATATTAAAATTTTATTTAAAATAATTCGAAATAATCCATACTAACACTAATATTATAAATGCGAAAGTAACTCTGTCACGTTAAAACGTTTTGAAGATCATAGCCGACAGTGGGGACTGTCCACTAGTCGAGCATCTAATTGATATAACTAGATCCCTTTTAGTTATTAAATACTAATACTAGTTTTAAGGTTTTATTGTTACTAACTCTGATGGATCATTGTCGTCCGATAAATAAATATTTTTTTATTTTTTTTTATTTTAAAACCACTGAACCGATTTAATGGAAATGTGGTACACATATCAAGATAAAAATTTGCCTATGTCCTTTCTCAGGCTTTAGACTAAAGCCTTTAGTGTTAGAAAGGACATAGGCTACTTTTTATCTTGATTTTCCCATGGGAACTAGTTCGAAATAAAAAAGGACACACAGGACAGATTTAATTGACATCACAAAACATTAATATATAAATAGACGATTCAAAGAAGTACTATAATTTAGGTACTTACTTAATAACAATGTAAGCACAAACATATTTGTACATGTTGTTGATGTCAATAGCAATAAAATCGTCATGTTGACATAATTATTCAATTGAATCTTCAATAGCTAATTATCAGTATTTTAAAACAATTTCATCTATTATTTGCTTATCGTTAGTATATTATTGATGTTTAAATAAATATCAAAAATATTCCCCTTCACGAAGGTATTTAAAGAAATGACCTTGAAATGTCCCGATATGTAAGGTTAGGATATTCATTACACGTAATAGAGAAACATTTCGTAACACGTACATCATTAGCGGAGCTCATTCTGCATAATATGCTTATAAAATGTAGGTTTAAAGCCAAAGTCAGAGTTTTAGTACTTTTAGGGAACAGAAGTGGAATTAGAATTTAAAGTGAAATTCTTTTCAAATAGTTAAAAGTTAATTAGGTTGTAGGTCTCAATAAAATTTTGTAATTTTCGTAGAGCTAAGTACGTAAGTAGGTTTTATTTTACATGATTTATGTAAATTAAACTATAAGATTTAAGGGACTTGAAATTTCGTCTTTTAGAATTTGGGAGACTTGAAAATTAATCTTCTTCTTCTTCTTCATTTTAAAAAATGAGTAAATAATATATACCATCACGCTTTTATGGATCACATCACGCGATGGTGCTTAGCCAGATGTTAGCGATCTTCACTTGTTTTTTTCTAGACACACATGTAAAGAGTCAATTTAATGAACTTAATTGAGTAATTGCGTCATAAAGTGCTTCCTACTGTCAGTTTACGTTTGTACTGAGAAAAAGCTAGTGACACCGATACACATTTTGTTTGTCCAACAAACACACAACGAAATTTTGTATTCTGTTTTCAATAAGATTGAAACAGTACAGTTAAATCCTCACGTTTTACTGATATAGCCAATCGTGTTAAAGACAGAAAATGCTTCTGCGAATTTGGGGGAGTAAAATTACTCTGAGACAAGAAATTGGAGATTCAAATGTAACTTCGCTTTGAATACAATCATATTATAATGAAGCCATTACTTTGAGGGCGTTCTAGAATTCTAGACTAAAAGTTTTTTTATCTTATTACAGACATGGTACGCTCTGTTTAATTCCTCCCAATGATAAGAGTAGATAACTGTCATCGCTATTATATGGACTGAAAATTGACATCTATTCTGTCGAAGTTGATTATATTTTCGCTTTAGTTTAAAACAATAATAAATTGGATATTTTGTATGAGATATATTTAACAATTTATACAGAGAAAGAACAAATAAGAACAAGATATAGGAAGAAGAAGGATGATGATGATATACATGCAGTGCATACGTACCAAAATATCTTGCAAAGCGCTTCTTAGTCTAAGCTATATATTTCTTATGTAACGCTATCTCTAAGAATAACAGCTGTAGCTGTAAATAGATGGGCTTAGTTGAAAACGAATGGTGTCACTATCATTAATTCATTTTGCTTAATCGAAGACAAGATCAGCAGACAGGGTCCAATTAGTTTAATGAAATCCAAAAATCTATCTACAAAACCTGATGAAGTTTGTTTTGAGGCAGCACAAAATCTAGCAACGGTAATGAAACTACTGCTTATTATTATACAACAGCAAGAGTACCGATAACTAAGTTTCTACATGATCGATCCACTCAAAGTTTCTAGAATAACGAACATTCAAATGTAAACAAGGGAAATTTAAACTTTCTACGATTTTCAATTTTCAACAACGCTTGAGTCTAACAATATGACCACGAAGAAAGGCTGGTAGCTGAGGATGTTTTTGCTCCGATGAATACAGGAATTGAATAGACTTTGTGGTATTTTAAAGATTTTTTGAACGAAACGATTGTGGTTTTATTCTGAACCGATGATTTAAAGCAATTTGAGATTTAAAATGAAAATCGAACATTTAGAATTGGGACTATAGTTTGCAATAGCATGCAAAAAGTAAGAAATGAGAATTCGTTTTTAAGATTTACCTATTTACTAGTCATCATACGACTCGGAGGATGCCCACTGCTGGTGATAGGCTTCGCCTAAGGATAGCTTTCAGTGATACTAATTTTAAAATACAGTGCATTTTTATCGAGAAAGATCGATAGGAACTAAGAACGAAGATAGGAACTAATGTCGTTTATAAAGGTAGAATTTCGTGTCTCTTCTTCTTCTTGCCCTTTTCCCACTCTAGGTGGGGTCGGCACAACATGTCTTCTTTTTCCACTCTCCTCTGTCACTCGTCCGCTCCAAAAGATAGAATTTCGTGTAACCAAAATAAAATTTCTTGTATTCATGTCAACAACAAATCGAGTATGAATTTTTATCTTAAAATTTTGTTAGTTAGTTAATGACATGCTTTCTTTATTTTCAATTAATTGGGTTTATCAATGACTATATTTATAGGTTTCGTTTTCAGGTATAGATGAAAAGAATATAAAATTTATGAATGCTCGTATTTTATTGCCAACGCCAAATTTCATAAATTATCAAATAGCTGTTTAATTTTCTCAAATAATAATTTCAGAGAAATTTTCAATCAGCAGTAACGTAAGAGTGAATCGGTCGTTTTGTAGAATGCTTATGTAACAAAAGTTGAACGTCATTTCTTTGTAGAAATTGGATCTAGAAGATTCCAGAATCCGTTCGAAGGGTATTAACGGCTTGAAAGTTCAGGTCCGCATATTTTTCGCAACGGTTGCTTTTACCTTCACTTCCTACGACTAATTAAGACTGTCCGGCAGAAGCTCCTTTGGGAATTTTTCATTACTTCAAAATAAAAGTATTTTGTTTGACCGTAGCTGTATAAAATATAATTTTCTTTCAGACCTGTTGAATCAGGGTTATCTCTTTAGTTTAGCGTCGGTGTTTTGGGTTATAATTTTTTTCGAATTGTTTTGGTTTCTACGTAACTATATTTATTTAGTTATTTAACTAGTGCAGTACTAGGATAGTATAACTTACAAAATAAAACTATTTCATTTGTTTTATTGCGCTCTGGGCTTATCGTATGTTTTAAATTACTACGCAAAGGTTAACATTATTAACAAATCAATAAATATTAATTTGTTTATATTGCTGACGGATAAATATTACGCTGTTTATTTTTGCCGCTATCAGCAGCATGGATTCTACTCTTACAGAATATCGAATTTATTTAACTATAAAGAATAATATCCACGCAGCATTACTTAAAAACATTATTTATCAGAAATCTTCGAATCATGGAAATCGCAGACAGGTTGTTGTTGGCAACACCAACAAAAATGTTAATTTTATTTTCTGTTACGGCAACACAGAGAGTGTTTTGTCGCTTGGTCTCGTTTTTCTATTATATTTCATATATATTACCTTTCATAGCTCTTGTCACTCAGCGACAAACTAGTGAAGCGAGTCCTCACCGGCACGGCAGTGTGATCAACTATTTGTATTTGCATCTCTTTTGTTTACACGGAATGTGTATCTTTTGTACGTTTCTTAGACGAGAAAATAGCCGTTAGTCGTTTTCTCGCCGGTGGTGGGCAACTGCCTTAAATTTACAAGTATAAGAACATTCGATCGGTCGTCTTAACTTTTACGTAATGCTTTGAAGACTTTTGTTTTATTTCAGTTAGCAATCCTACTTTTGCTTTAAGAAATTAATTATGAATATTTAAAATGTTAGTTAGTATCCTATATAGCTGTTAATGTCCAAATGACTGTTGAGTCAGCGATTTCAGGGATGTTGAAAACCGGGCTAAGTAATATATAATAATATAATCATCATGCCTGCATCCCTAAAGGGGAAGGCAGAGGTGTTAATAGCCAAATTTCGCCTGATATTTTAAAATCCACATGTAAGGGTGCGAGCTTTAGCCGGCTTTGTATGGAACAAACACCACGATATTACTCCTATGGCAAGTAAGTGAAATTATTATTGCATACAAATCTGTTAACTCTGTTGATCGATTATTGTCCTTGGCAAACTGAATCTTTCCCATTTGCCCTTTTTAATTACCTCAATAGTGTTTTTCTTTGGGGCAAGTCTGGGTACGCATTATGAAGTTTTTAAAATCCAGCCTTATTCCAGGCAGTTCAGTTTACGGCGCAAACTTTTTTGGTATTATGACATGCTTTTAGCTAACTAGTTTCTGGATGGATTATTAGTCTCTGCCTGGCTATTGGCTATCAAACAATTTCAATAACGTTCAGAAATAAAGCTAATTAGTTTGCGACAAGTTACGGTCATAATACAAAAAAGCAAGGCAGTTCAGTTTACGACGTAAACTGCCCGGAATTAAGAGCTCATAATACAGACCCCGAAGCTGTTCACAGCGTTCATACCGTTTTCCTGGAAATATTTCAAAAATAAAATTAGATAAACTATAAGGAAACCCAATCAAATCAAATTCAAATTTTATACAATTTTCATAAAATCTCATTACATATCCGAACTTATTCTTAGATATACACTCAGCTTATACACGAAGGTTCTGGCATGTTACTGGCAGGTGTCAAACGCTCGTCATCGTTGTTCCATTTGCTTCAAACAAAGCGGAAATGTTTCGTCGAAGCACGAAATAGGAATTCACTTTTGATCTATTATATTTATCTGTATTATTGTATATTTTTGTCCTATTATGGTCATAAATCGGGGTGAAGTTCGTCAGAAGCCGATGGTTGCGGGACGCGCAGAACCGATTAATATTGAAATTGTTAGGGAAGGCGTTAGTTCCGTTGTAATAGGCAAAACAATCGAATGTCAAATTTCTAGGTTTTATAGGTACGCTGGTCAAGTTGCACGCTTACAACGACACGGAGCTACTAACATCGTTTTACAACCACACACGCACGCTTATATGTTAAAATGTATAAATAAAAGCCTCAGACATTCACACCTATCAACTGGTCTCATTTTAAGCAACTAAATGCTGCTTGTGTTACGGATACTAGATGACGGACAAATATATTTAATAGATAAATACATATAATTCTTGATATATACAAAATATAATACATATATAATGAACATCCAAGACTGGAGAACAAATGTCTGAAAATTCATCACCCAAACACTTGCCTCCACTGGGGATCGAACCCAGGACCTCTCGAGATGGCGACGCCTTGAGACCGGCGTACAGACCACTCGGTCACGGAGGTCATCGAATAAGAATCCTCAGACAACGCCAGCACTTTTGGCCAGCGCTGGCAGCCAGTGTACCTAAAAAGCGTCCCTTAATTTTTTAATCATTCATACTTATCCACAATAAATGGTTTTAAATCATCATCATCATTAATAAATGATTTTACATTTACGCATCGAGTATTAAAATCCGTTGATAATTTCACATTTTAATGTTTGTTTATATAGTTTATTATTATTATTATATCTTTTAAATTAACAATTTGATTTTATTTTTACATATTTGACATTCAAATAATTGTAAATTGACATTGTTTATTGATAATATTGTGTGCATTTTTACTATATTTTTTTTGTATTTTTGGAGGTGCTTTAGGGATACCTATAGGGATAAGTCTTCAAGTAGTATGTGAATAAATAGAATAATAATAATAATACATTTTTACAAACCAATTTCTTTACAGCGTAAAGTCGAAAGACTTATTGAGGAAAATACTGGTGGCTAAGCTAAGATAAAAAGCCTGTATTTACAAGGTCTCCTTTAACTGTAGAGAAACTTTTTTAATTCATAGCCGAGATGAGCAGGTTTTCTTTTAATAAACCGCTTAAAAACAAATTTAGATTTCCTATTGATCTAAAGAAGATAGACAGTGAAGAAAATAGCGAAGCCGCAGAAACAATTAACTTTTCAATTAATATTAGGTCCTTACCTACGAAATTGGTGTTTTTATTCTGTCTTAGTATTTTGTCTGTTACTATTAAGATTCAGAGTATTCCTAAAAAATAATTACCTCGTCTAAAAATAGACTATATTTTTGAGCTCTTTTGATTTGTTTTGATAATTTGTTGTAAGCTTAATTGTGTTAAAATTGGACACGGAGACAACTCTTTTTAAGTGCCTCCCGAATACATCATTTTATTGGCATTCACTTAAAAACGATAAATTATTTTTATGAAGTGTGATATTACACATATTACTAAAGCTTGTCTAATGATACATGCCAAATATTATTATCTCTGGATTTGTCATTGTGAAGAAAACTGATAAAATGTTAGTATGGAAAATGCAGAATTCCTCAAAATCTCCATACAAAACACCAATTTCATAGGTAAGGACCTAATATTTATAACTTCGGTAAGTTAAGAATTGACCTATTTTGCTCTAGAATATAGTGAACATCAATTAAGGTCAATAAAGTTTCAAAATCTATTAAAAATACTTCATGCAAATTCTAAACAAGTAGGTCTCGGAAGCCATAGCTGATACAGAAAAAAGGCACCGATATTTGACTATCTAGTTCGAATAAAATTAATCATATCCTTTACTTTTTTAATATCTACTTTTCTCTATCCATACGGTTATATTTAAATTAGTTTTTTTTACATATTTATGACAAACAAGCTCTTGGCTTTAATCTCACCTGATGGTATGGGAAGATACGACCGAAAGTCTATAACCTAAAGGTTACACTGGCGGGACTACACGCGACGTACATTATGTACTTACTGCCCGAAGTTTCGGGGTGTTGGTTCCAAAGTACTCCTGACTGCTTCGAGCCGTCTCGCAAGTCCACTGCTGGAACTGCTGCTATGCTGTGGGGGCTAAAACCAGGGCTCCGCCACACTTTGTACTCTCGAACACCTTGTACTCGATGGGGCCAAAAACCTGCCAGGTTCCCAAAAGGATCCGGCTCGAAGGACCATGTACAACCTTGGGTACAACAGGTCGCTCCTGATGATGTAATGGAAAAGGTTCTAAATAAAAGACGCATTAATCTGTACCACAATGTTCTTATTACATATAAAAAATCGGAGCCTATATACATTCGACGAAAAAAACTAAATAGCGTGATTCAGAAATGCCGTCCTTGTGAGCAACGCCATCTATTGGCCAAATTACTAATGAACATTTAACAATGGTTTGTACAGTAACCTTTACAATGCCACGCGTAAGTTTAAAGTCCTTATCCTCCTCCCCTCCCGATCAACACCCAGTGGTGTCAACCACTAGACGGTTATATAATTCAAATGCTTATTGAACATTCGAGCCACACGAGCCAATTGCTATGCACAGTGTGAGACAGGCAACCAACTGTTAGTGTATTTTGTTTTGTCGTTATATTCGTCTCATAATGCTTTTAAATTTTTTACAAAAGAATGTGTAATTATTAAATTAAAAGGTAAACGCTTTAATTAGAAGATTGATAACAAAAATGAAATCGAAATTTTTTGCCTCATTTGTTTTACATACGACAGGTAAGCCCTTTGACCTTCATCTCACCTGATGGTAAGTGACGATAAGGCCGAAAGTGGAAGCAAGCTTCACCTGTAGTCCTCAACAACTGAGGAACTGGCTATCTTACCTCTGATTGCTTGAACACAACAATGCTTAAAAAATTGTTATTATGGTGACAAATTTAGGTAAGACGGTGGTAGCTAGCCAGGCGGAACCCTACCACCGATCAAACCGAGCAGAAAAACTTCTGCCCCCATGGGAAATCGAACCCGGACCTCCCGATCAACACCCGGCGGTGTGAACCACTAGACCAGAGAGGCGGTGTTTACTAAAGTTCAAATTATCTTGTCTTCTAGTCTCGTTTATACACAAACACTTTTACAAGATCTTCACACGTGCCGTTGAGAGCTATAACTCACGTTCACATGTACAGGCGCCAACAACTTTGTACATACCTTGTACTTCGTAAATCATAAACACGAATCGTAATTTCACGTATGTAAAAATTATTCAGGCCCACACAGTGTACCACGCACAAAATGGTACAAGAATGTTCACATATCCCCCTCTCACTACAATCTATGAATAAAACATCAGGATGTTCCGTTTCGGCCGACAATTTTTTTTGTTCAAAGACATGGCATATTTCTTAGGTGATACTGATCTGTGATATTTTTTTTGTTTGGTCTATTGTCGAGGAAGGAATTTCTTTGTTCACTGCTTGTTGTAATTATATTCCTTTTAAACGAATTTAAAAAAAAGTTTATTTAGAGTAGATGCGTCTTATCGTATTTTTAAGTAGGTCAAAAAGATAAAGTATGCTCCCGTTCACAAAACTACTTCTGAGAATATCGGGAAAGGAACTCAGAAACTTGTTTGTCTCGTTTTACATAAAAGGCATCTAAAAACAATGTTATTAACTACAACGTCATTGAAGTTTTAGGAGAAAAAAATAATAACAATTATTATGCACTAGCTTTTGACGGCGACTTCGTTTGCGTGGAATAGTAATAATAATAATAAATAATAATAATATCCTCAGACATTCACACCTATCAACTAGCCCCATTTTAAGCAACTAATGCTGCTTGTGTTACGGACACTAGATGACGGATAAATATATTTAAATAGATAAATACATATAAATAACCTGAATATATAGAAATATATATAAACATCCAAGACTGGAGAACAAATGCTTGAAAATTCATCACCCAAACATTTGCCCCCACTGGGGATCGAACCCAGAACCTGTCGAAATGGCGACGCCTTGAGACCGGCATACAGACCACTCGACCACGGAATACTTAGCGTGATGCCTATATAGCCTTTCTCAATAAATGAGCTATCTATCAGTGAAAGAATTTTTAGGCCCTGTAGTTAATGAGATTAGCGTGTTCACAAAAACAAACTCTGCTTTATAATGTCAGTATAGATTAAAGTCCGCAATTTTATAAAGTTTTACCAATAATTGGCTTGTATTATTGGAATTTAAGATATTATTAAATGTGTTTACCACAGAGCTAGGAAAATTATTTAAGGGAACGCATGTAATGGAGTATCACATAGCCCTGCGGCTGGCACCATCCCCAGGGAGAAGTAAAGGCGAATTTTACCTTCTTGCAAAAGGGTCTATGTAACGGGGTTACTAAAGGCGAAAACAACAGTTTTAAGAATATTGGGTCCTTACCTATGAAATTGGTGTTTTTATTCTGTCTTAGCAATTTGTCCGTAACTATTAAGTTTCAGAATATTCTAATAAAATAATTGCCTCTTCTAAAAATAGACCATATATTTGAGCTCGTATTATTTAATTTGAAATTTTTTGTAAGTTTAATTGTGTTAAAATTAGACACAAAGACAAACTCCTTTTAAGTGCCTCCCGAATACATCATTTGATTTGCATTAACATAAAAACGATGAATAATTTTTATCAAGCGTGTTCACACACATATTGCTAAATCTTGTCTAATGATACATGCCAAATATTATTATCTCTGGATTTGTCGTTGTGAAGAAAACTGATAAAATGTTAGTATGTAAAATGCAGACATCCCCAAAATCTCCATACAAAACACCAATTTCATAGGTTAAGACCTAATATTTGTCTGTCAGTATTTTTGAACACGGATCACACAATATCTATTACATAGTTTTTTTTTTTATTAATAGTTCAACAAATGACTCCACACTACCTGATGACTACCATAACATAGATTTGAAGGCAGCCTTCACTGGTGTATTGCAGGTGATGAAACTATAAAAATATAGAGTTTTATTTATTACATACCTTGTACATGTGCACAGAAAAAAAATTGTACAAATGGTGGACTTAATGCCATAGGCATTCTCTACCAGTCGACCAAAAGTTAATAACTAAATAGGGCACGAAAGAAAAAACAATAAAAATTAATGAAAATTACAAATTGAAAATAAAGCAATACAACAAATAAATTAATAACACTTAATTTCAAATAAATACACTCAAATATACATTCAAATACTTACTTATATAATAAATATACACATATAATAGATATACGTAACTAGATAGATAAAAAATATATATAATTGATATACATAACTAGATAGATAAGTAACAATATTATGGATGAAGGATCTTACCTTAGTTTTACCTTATACTTCTTGAATCTAAGATTCTATACGACAAATCTTTTAGTACTTACCCATAGCACACAGGTTGTTGTTAAATTCATATGAATTTCGAGTAACACAAGCGGTGTATTATTATGCTGCTGAATTAGGCTAATCGACAAAATTCTACATAACCAAGACAAAATAAGTTTATAATAAAAACACTAAGGAAACGAGTTGAGATTTTTGCTTGGAGTGTTCGGCTTGCCTGGGACTTAGCGTATTTCGTCGACGTCCCCAAGGAAATCACGAGATTTTCTATTTTTCAAAGAGGAGCGTTTTAAGCCGAAATCCTTCACGATATAATAATGGTAAAGCGATCTAGAAAATTAAGCGCTGTAAGTTTATTTAGCTTTTACTCTATAAAATATCGTCCAGCGACGAGAAGTAACTAAGTAAATATAAAAATATTTTGAGTGTCATTATTCTATTCACAAAGAAGATCATAAAAATTAAATAAAAATTATCAAAAAGGTCCATGAAATAATAAGAAACAGAGTAAGAGTTAACGACAGCTCAAAAGCCAATTGAGAAACATGGTTCTGCTCGTGAGAGAAATCGCGGCAGTTTCAAAACAGTTGTGTGAACATTATGAGTTTTTTTCTAAGGATTTTTTTAATAACTTATGTTCCTATGTTCCCTAGATGAGACAGAGGGTCCTCAGTGTTCTCCACAGTTGATAACCGAAGTTAATTCAAGAAAATTCAAAAGTTAATGTCCTTTATGAGTTTCCACATCTCACACCCATCTCCCATCCCATCTCTTGTTTCTCTCTCTCTCTCTCCCACATGGTTGCAAAATCACTATCAAAACTACAATGTAACTACGATAAAGAGAAACATTAGAATAAGACCTACACACTATCAGTTATTCATTGATCTGTATAGCTTAGCTTACTGTAACTTATAACATTCACTTAGCCTTACTCAATACGTTTTAATATAAAGTGAAACAACCACGCTATGAAGAGCCACTTAATATAGTATTAGATCGATCGATAAGCCTTCAGACCGTGGTATCGATTTAAGTTAAAATAAAACCAAGCAATCAGAAGCTTAATTTGTGCTGGCAAGTAAACAAGGCTAAATAAATGTTTCAACAATGCAATTACGAATTCTAGGAACAACTCTACTCTTGTTTACCTAAAGATAACTAGCATTTGCTTGCGAATAGACTTGGCTTAATGAAAATGAAACATATAGCGAAAATGTTGCAATGATAAAAATTTTGTCGAGTTCTGTGTCGTAATTAAAGACTTTTCTATTGGAGTCTTTGTGACGAAATTTCTCCTTCCTCCAAATCGTAGGTTCCGATTACTAGTCGCCCTCAGCGTCCCACTGCTGGCCACAGGCAAGTACATGAAGATTATGGGCCGTTACACCACAAGCTGGCCCAATGCGGGTTGGTGGATACACTCAGTTACAATAGCAACCGGGACCAACGGCTTAACGTGCCTACCGAAGCACGGAGGAGTTCGAAACCACAAAGTTTTGGTCAACCATCTACGGTGAGGTCGGTAGGTTTTCGATATCGAAAGCCAAAGCGTACTAACCAATACACGACCGAGCTACTTAAAAGGTCCCTAGTAATTATTACATTTCTAACCAAAAATACTGCGTTGAGCGGGCGTGGTGGTGTCATAATATCACAATTTGCCCATACCTCGTTTCTTCAGTGTAGGCAATGGGAACTTCTATGTGCCATTACGCTGTAAAGGTACAGTTCGGCTTACCTTGTTAAAAACATTCATGTATTTTTTTACTTATATTAGGTATTAATTAATTTTCTAAAAATTAATATAAGACTTGTAAGCCTGTTACCATTTGCATGCGTTCATACCTCAATCAACGAACGAAATCGTTATATTTTTATGATCTTCAGGAACATAAACGAAACTTTAAGTTCTTTAGAAATTTAAGCCGTTAAAGTTTTAAAAAAAATCCCAGTATCCGACCCTTGTAAACACGTATAGACTTATAGACCGTTGAGCACTGCGCGCCTTTATTTCCCTGTAATAGAAGTCATTTACCGTCAAAATTGTATCAGTAGTTCACTAAAACAAAATTAAACGAATTCCGTACACGCCAATCGTTACAAGATATTCGTAAAACATTTCCTACATTTCTTTTGTCTGCGAGCTTCACGTTGATTGAAGCGGTGACCTAGTTTGTGAAAAATAGTCTTCGGCTCAAAGCTTCAAAGGGCCTTATTAAGGTAACACTGTCTCAAATAGAGATACAGATGTGAGAGGGATGGCGAATGGCCAAACGCTTTGACAGATCCAATATTAAAGGTCTGATTTGTATAGAACTTCCTTCCGCGGCCATTGCTGGTTCCTATCACAGAAGAGAAAAGAAACCATGTGTTAGGAACGCTGTTGGCCGCTAGTGCTGGCCAATAGCAAAGCCTTGCCTTCCTTCGAATGCCTTTGATGTCATGGAAAAAAGCTAGATAAAAATAAAAGTGGTCTTAAAGGTGTCAGTTAACAGCTAATTCCGAACAGAACATAACCACAGGCTTACGTTACGTTTCGAATGAAAACACTGTATAATTACGGTGGCTCGAATTAGATTTGGATCTAGATCGACACGAACACCTGCCACTTAAGGAGGGCTAAATAACATTTATATGGAAAGAGACCACAGTAACATTCAAAGAAAAATATATATATCGACTTTTTCTCATAAAGACGTACTGCGTCAAAATTATAGTTGTCCTTAGCCTATGTACATCCCACTGCTGGGCACACGCCATTCTCATGGAGAAACACATGAGGAGTATAGGCCTTGACCCGACTACCCAACTGAACCAATGCAGGTTGGTGGGTAGAAACGGTTGAAATAGCAACCGGGTTCAGCGGCTTAAAGTGGCTTCCGAAGCACGCAGGAGTTCAAGATCACAATGTTTTGGTCACCCATCGTATGCCTGGCCATGGCGAAGGTAGCATTTTTTTGGATATCGAAAGCCACAGCGTATAGCGAAGTTCTCAGTATAAATTATAATCTTACCTCAAAACTATTCACTCAGTTGAAACACCAATTTGTCAGTGACTATAAATCGAACTGCGTAATCCAGCAATAGCTTAAGACTATCAGATGAAAGCAATCATGATAGCAAATGCAGTAACAAAATAAACCCCTTAAACTAAATTATTCCATTTGCAATCTTATGCCGTTGGCTTAAAGCTGAACCGATTAAACCTGATAAATTCGACGTTTCTCAAACTGGATGCAGTTCGCGTCGCTTTCGTCCGGCTTGAACCGGTTTTATCGAAATAATGAATCTCTGGTAGCCCAATCATTGAGGTCACATATCCGGGCTTACCCGGAATTCCGACGCGATCAACATTCGAGCGGTGATACCTAATGTTACAACATAAGCTTTGGGAATTAAGGCGTTTGGATTAATGGACTGTGAAGGGATATTTCCTTTACTGTAAGAATTTTTGAAAACTTTAAACAATAGTTGTATTTAATTGTGTTATTATTTGTACTCTTGAGCTAAAATTTTGTAAAGGTTTTCTGTTGGCGGTCTGGTTATCGGCTATGCAGGATATTCGTTGCAGAAATCAGTCTATTTCAATATAGTTGCGTTTGCACAATGAAAAATGTTACCACGGTACACAATGAACTTTTTGGAAATAAGGCGTCATAGTATACTTACCTAAGACATTTGATAACCAATGAGAATGACAAACAAGCATACATCTCTCCGTTTGGCGATCACTTACGTGTTGTCTATAGACAATTTTTATAATGACAAAAGTTACAGATAACAACCCTTTTATGTCTAGAAGTAATCCGTTTATGAACCGATACCTACTGCTAGGTCGTGTGGGGCTCGCTTAACTACTTGTTGAGAATACCCACTCAAACTCCTTGATGTTCTAATTCCTACCCTTCCGTGGGAACAACCCGGAGTCAGTCGGAGCTATTATTCAAACCATTTCCATTATTTAAGCTAATATAAAATTTTTAAAGTAATATACCTTTTCTTCTTTACAGAATGCCGGATCAGCAGTCTAACACCGCCACAGCCTACCCAAGAAGATAGCAGTGCTAAAAAAATGACTATAAATTTAAGTGACAATGAACACCAGTTTCAAATGTGACGCTTGACAGTGCCAAAACAATGTTTTTCTGTAAAGAACTGAAACTACTCTATGCTACTGTTGTCCTGTTACTCGAAGCAGAGTTGTTAGTAAACACAGGTGCCGTAGAGTCGAAGAGGTCTTCCATAATGGTGGCACAGAGCGCCGATGACTTAAAGTCATTGGATTTGTGCATATCCAAAAACCAACAGAGGCTAGGCAGTGTCTTTGGAAATTTTACTAGGCACCATAAAAAAGGTATGTTGATTATTTTTTCCAATTTTACGTTACTGTTGTTCCATATTTAAATGTATTTATCTGTTAAATATATTTATCCGTCATCTAGTACATGTATCACAAGCAGCATTAGTTGCTTAAAATGGGGCGAGTAGCTATGCTTTAACGCTTATTATTAATTTATTTGTTTTCTGTATCATAATGTATGTACATACAACAGGTCTTAACAGTTAAATTTTGAACATTATGAACCCTGTCGGGCACGGCAAAAATGACAAAAGATATGAGAGGAGGATACTTTCCATTGATAATATTATTTTAACATTTACAATAATTGGTGGGGCTAAATAGAATTTGCATTGATATTTATTATTTGTACATTCATACATTGATAATATATTAAGATAGAGATTTCGTGAATTACAATACGAGTATCAATAGTGTTAAATAGAAAACGAGACAAAACGAAACGATTCTAAGGCAAAAGTTATACGCAATTATTTACTGTGATTTGTCGATAAATGCCATCTAATTTTTTATCTGCTAGCGCATTGATGGATGTCATTTTTAATTAATGGATTTATGAATATAAATTGATGCAAATAGACACCCATAAATAATTCATAATTAACTTATCACACAAAATACTTTTCATGTATCCAACGCCTAAGGTTTAATGCTCTAAGTTGGCGACAAAACAAATTGAATTTTGTGGTTTATGTAATGTACTACCAAAGAAACTGCGAAATTAAATTTGTCAATTTCACATGCCTTAATCACGTTTTCTAAGAAGTAATAACTAGTTCGGGAAACTCACAAAGCCTTCTGAATTTTCCTTGCAATAGGTTGTTAAATTTAATCAAAGGATGTTTCATGTGGGCTTGTAACCAAAGATATGAGATTAATGCCTCGATCAAAGCGTATAGATATTTACTGTATACCTCATTACTGACGTGCCTATAATTAATAAATACAAGAATTACGTTAAATTATTAAGTAAATAACTATATTAGATTGACAGCTTAGTAGACTCTTTATTGATAATTTTTGATTGATAAAATGTTATGTTAGGGGTCGAATAATGCAAATAAATAGCAAATTTATAATTAAAACAGTTAATTGAAATAAATAATATGAGCCAAGCATGAAACCCTTATCTTAATTTGAGCTATACCTATATTACTATACGCCATTAAATTTGACTGGATTCACCACCTCACTATCTTACAGATAAATTCAATACTGTGGCCTAGTGGTTCATATGCTTTGGCTTTTGATATCTGAAACAAAGCTACTTTCGCTTTGGTCAGTCTTGGGACGGGTGACAAAAACATTTTAATCTCGAATTCCTCTGTACTTTAGCTGTTGGTCCCGGTCGTTATTAAATTTTTATATTTTTTTTTTATTAATATCGTCAGACATTTACACTTATCAACTACCATTTTCAGCAACTAAATGCTGCTTGTGTTACGGATACTAGATGACGGACAAATATTTTAATGGATAAACACAAATACATATAATTAACTGTACATATTGCAACTGTTTCTTTCCACCAATCTGCATTGGGCCAGGGTAAAGGTGATATGGCCCGTAATCATCATGTAGGAAGGCCTGTTGTATACTTAAAAACTTAGTAAAATCATCAAGAAATTATCGGAGATAATGTAACTGGCCGTAAATATGGCCAAAATAGGTATCATCTATATTTGATGTAAACCTTAGGGGCCTAAATGGCATTCTGTAATTGAAAATAATAATAATAATTTTCCCACCAGGTCACAGAAGAAGAACAACAACATCAACAACTCAGACAGTCTACACAGCAGTAGATAACGAGGAAGACACAACAGAAGCTTATAAAATATCAACAGAAAATGTTTTGAGTACAGGCACATATCCCAAGTTACCCAAACCCCTACGGCTCTCAGCGGCTGTTTTAGATAATGATGATATTGATGATGTACATAATTTAGATAATATTATTGATGAAGAAATAGGTAGAGAAAAACACCATTCAAAACATAGATTAGACAGAGAAATAATTAATGAATTAGATGAGACTTCAATGTCTAAATCTATGAATAAAGCTAAGAAAATGTACAGAGATTCTGCGGGCGCTGCTGTAAATAAATTAAATGGTAAAGGAACAAAAAATGGTATATTTTTGACTGAAAATTGTACAACAGTTATAGCTCAAATAGGAACTACAGCTATATTACACTGTGAAGTTAGTGATATTACAGAAAACACGGTGAGTATCTACAATACCATTATCTATAAAGAAATTTCGATTTTAAGAATTAAAATAAGTCTGGTAAAGCTATAGTATTTATATGAATTATTCATATATAAATATATATTTTTTTTCGTTATTAATTTATTCAATTGATGGTTAAATAAGACTGCAGCTTCCAGATTTATTATAGTCTAGTTAAATGTATTTCAGAGTCCATAATAATTATGTCAAAATATATTGGACATAAGCGTCATTTTTCGTTACCGTCGTTGTAAATTAGATTATATCAATATCATTTAACAAGCCTCGAGGCTACTGTGAAACTTTTGGGGTGAATGTTCAAAATTCAGTTTGGCACGATAATTGCCAGACTTGTGTCATAAAATCAGTCCCATCTGGACGCAAAAAGTTTACGACTTTATACTGCCTTTTGAGTTTAGAAATTATGTCTTCCCTGCGAAACTTAAACGTACTAGGATTTTCGTATACATTATTACTAATACATAATGTTTGATACAGATGTGAGCTTATCCAATGGTAAGTCATTAATTAGGCATCTATTTAATTATTTGGGCAGCAAAATAATTAGTTGAGCTGCAAAATAATTATTTGGGTAGCAATATATATGTTACCGGAAATGTATTAAATCTAGAAAAAGGATCAATGAAAGATCAAGAATTATCTTCTAGGAAATGTATTCTAATAGATATTAGGTTAAGGTTCTTTTTTATGACCTGTCAAAACAATATTTGAGTCATCAAAACATATATTAAAGAATTTGGCAGCAGAGAAAACATTTTATTTGCTGCCTAATTAGTTATTTTGCTGACAAATTATAAATATCGTTGCCCATAAGTTGCTGCCTATAAGTTGCTGACCTATTAGTTATTTTAGCTAACCAATTATAATTTTTTGCTGACCAAAATATTATATTTTGCTGGCTATTTAAATAATATCGTTATACAATTAACCCTTAACAACCCAGTATGCTTCAATGACACAACTGACCAGCAGAGTCTAACGGACGTGAAAATTATATTGCTGTATTTTTTTTTCAATAACAAAGAAAGAACTATACAACGTTACAAAATATCGTCCAACATTTTAATTTCGGTCATCTTATTAACAATTCCTAACTCTTCAAATACAAGCCAAATTTAAATCATTCCAAATTACTTTTGTGAATAATTCAACTATAATTGACAGTTTAATTACCAAATGGTCCTCCAAATCAAAGCATTTTGTAAAACAATAGGTTAGAAGTGATTGGTTGACTGGGTCATATTAAATTAATGACGTCCAAAGTAATTACATTTGATAAAGTTTCAAATAAGGGGTTAAATTGTAAAATAATTAAAAAGGTCAGAAGCAATTACTTTTATAGAAGACATATGTCTTTAATAATGTTATTTGCGATGACACACACTTTACAAAGTTTCGGTTTTGTAATAAATTCCTGCAACCCAATTGGCTGACGATCTTAAGAAGGCTGCTAGCAACGGCTGATGAGGGAAGCCCTTCTAAGCTTCCTCATCCAAGCATTGTGACGTGACATGAAGTAGGCCTACGTTCAGCAGTGGACGAAGTATGGCTCTTAAGTTACCATCCATTTTAAAAAACTTTACGTTTTTAGTTGCGTTAAGAATGTCAATTGCTATGAGAAACGTTATTTCAACAGAACTACTTTTCGCTAAGAGCGCTTGTCACTTTTCCCATAGAAATTCTAAACGCAACTAAAAAAGTTTTTACACTAGGGGTACAGCTCATCAGAGTAAACCTGTAAAATTTCCTCCTTCATTTCATACCTTCTTTTTCTGCATGTAATGGAGTATGTATAGTACGTCTCAATCCAAGTTACCAATAAACAAAACAAAGGTAATGTTTCATCTCTAAAATGGTTTTGTGATGACTGTAGGTAATTGTAATCAATTGAAACGGACAACAATTGTTACCATTAATTATATTTACGTGCCAATGTCCATGTAAAAAGTGTGATTATTGAATAACAAATTCGGTAAGTCGGCTTTTATATTTAGCTTTTTGGCAACTTGGATTGAGACGTACTATATATTCTGACGTTATGTTAGAATTTAATGATTCTCTGTTTTTCATAAGGTAACGTGGATAAGGAAGAAAGACTACTCTTTGCTGTCAGTGGGCCTTGTCACATACAGTGCTGACAGCAGGTTCTTCTCAGCTCATGGACGGCATGTCAAGGTATGTGGTTAAATGTATCCCATATTGAGAATGGAATAAAACCCTTTTTAGTGTGACCACAGGAGAATTTGCAGGATGTACCGAACGCTCGTGTTAGATAATATAAAAGATAAGTGAATTTACTAATGTGTTCTTGTATCTATTGAAGTAAGTAGTTCAAGACAAGAAAAACATGTTTAGAAACAAAGAATAATTTTCATATGAGGGGAATGAGAAGCTAATAATATAACTTTCAACATGTTTCCTACCTAGAAATTAATTAATTTCAATAAATCCCCAATTTGGGGAATATAAATAAAAGAAATCATATGATATCAATATTTATATTTTTTGCTACTTAAGTTTACATTTAGTAACATTACCATTTTTATATTCTTCATCTAACAATCATTTGATGTCTAAAAATATTTATTATAAATAGTACTACGTACCTCGTTCAGTGATCATACAAGACATGGTGTGACAATATCACTGAGCTTATTATTATATATTGTTCTAGCTGTAGCCCGCGACTTCATCCGCGGTTACTGGTTTTTTTAACCATCCCACGGGAACCCTTTAATTTTCCGGAATAAAAAGTATCTAAAATGTTGACCAGGGATATAAGGTACCACCACGCAAAATTTCATTAAAATCGGTCCAGCCATTTCGGAGATTAGCCCGTACAAACAGACAAACAAAAAAATTGTGCTTTTTACCTCTCCTTGACTTGATTTTTTTCTATGTACAGACATTCGACTGTACGGTTTTATTATATGTATCGATTATGTAGTAACAATAACACAATTAGAGAGTTGTTACATAAAAGTTGCAAATTCAATAATCAAATATGTACTTAAAACTAATCAGTATATTTCTACACTAACTTTGTTTTATATATGCAATATATATAGAAGGCAAGTTCATTCCATGTTTATTCACATATTTCGAGCTCACAATTTTTCAGGCGCGTGTAAAATAAATCTATTTTGAAAAGGTAATTATTAATAAGTTTAAGCAGAATGGTTGAGTAATTGAGTTGTCTTGCCCTGTATCTAATATAAAAAGGACGAATACTTTGTCGGTGTAACATAATTCATACTTAAAATTTTGATTCTTTGTTACTGTGAGTACTTTCTGTGATTAAAAACAATCTGAGTATTTCAACACTTAAAATATTTTGTATTATGTAACCTAGAACTTGTACAATGGGTGTGCTAACACTGTAAACGGAATTGGTCTACAATGTAATTTAAAAAAAAACCGACTGTCACAATTTTACTCCAAGCAAAGTTCTGAGTTGTTACTTGAGATTGTTGGAGTAGATTTTCATCCCTGTATATTTTAGAGAAAACAATGAGAAGAAAAAGTCTCTAACATTGTATATTTCATTGAAAGTGTGTTATTCTAAAACTGCTCGAAGAAAACTTCTCTCCGTTAATATTCAAAGAGTTTGTATAGTTCAAGTGAAATGGTTTGAATTACGAATCCTAGTTTCCTAACTTTGTCCAGTGTCTGGACGAAGTTAAACAAAATAAAGTTTGGAACTACTTCATGCATGAAGGAATCTCAACTTTAGCACATATTACTTGAGGTTGAAATTCAAACCAGCTGATTTATCGGAGCGTTAAATCTACCTGACCGTCTGGTTCAAGGTCTCGGAAAGTGTAAATAGAAATATACAAAGTACCTACGTGGGTTTCTTGTTTTTCTTCAGTGGCCAGTCTACGGCTTTTAACTTTCTGTTTACTTGTTGTCTCAGCTGACGGCAGAGAACTTTATTACTGAATAATTGAATAATTTTCATCGTTGACATCATTTCGTATTCAATAATACGAGTAATAATACATTTTTACCTAAGACATGGAAGTGACTTATAAGTATAGTCCCGAGTGTGCACTGTGCTTTTCATTACGAATACGATGATATCTATCGAGATTCTGGGTTCGATTCTTTCAGGCAGTGTATTAAACGTAAACTTCCCCTAATATTTACTTTTGAAATTATTCTGCTTTAAAACTTTTAATTAATGTCCAAACGTAAAAGGTCACATACCCACTACTAGTATTTACTGGTCAAATTCACTGCCAATTGCCAGTCGCCCATCACCGATTAAAACCTCATACTGGCAATAACGCTAAAAGCTAACGTTAAACATTATTCAGCAAACTTTATTTCACGCTAAAATCAACCTTATTTTACACGTGGACCGTTGCGTTGTGGGCAACATTATCTCTGCAAAGTGCCTCGTACAAACAAAGGGCGCAGATACAAGAATAAATTCCGTGACAGTTTGAAACTCGGCGGTGCGTGGTGGTTTGTTACACCCAACATTACAAGCCGGGGGTCTTCCCAAACTCGAAATGAGGTCGTATCTTAATTTTACCTATTTGATGTTATTCACGGAATGGTTTGAGGTACAGGTGGCAAATAAAAGGTTAAAGGTTTAATAAAGCCGTGTGGTAGCGGCTCATTAAAAGAATACTACCAACCCATCTATTCCCTTGGGTGTCGTAAAAGGCGACTAATGGACTTGTAATTGCACAACATCCAATAACTTATAGCGGCGACGGGCTCACCACCTGTCACGCTGAGTGCAGTCACTGCTTGGTGATTCGCGGACTATGGCAATGGATGGAAATATACCGCTTTACCAGGTTTTGTAAAAGCCTGGCATGAAAATTTAAAATCAAACGCGAAATAAACGATGGCTTAATACTGTTGAAGTGATTGCAAATACGGCTCGAGAAAAATAAAAAGAAATTGATACCACGTAAGACAATTTGTGGATCGGCTGTGCAGCAGTTTCAATGTTTTGGTTTCTACTCTTGTACAATTTTGATATCGTTACACATAAACTTAAGCGAGGACTTTAAATTTTGGATATAAAGATCTCTTTAATATGGCGTGAGATAATTGGTCTGATTGAAGATATATTTGAGTACCTAGCGTGCCGGTGATAGAACAGAACAGAGAAGCAAATTCTCTGCAAAATTATGTCTCAGCATGGGGTTCATTACTTGAGAGGGATTCTTAAAGATTCTCGTCGTTGCTTCAAAATCCAAGCTCATATGCAATATACTTGCCTAAAGATGACAGAAGATCTACATGTAAAGCCGAACTTGAGAACTCTAAAGTTACAGTAGAGGTTCGGAAGAGGAATACCGTTTAGCTCTGTACACTCCAAGTTGATATTAAGTTGTTACTATGTTTTTAAATCTCAAAATTAAATTTTTGACTATCAACATATGTTATCTTCTGTATTTATTAAAAATAATTAAATGTTACTATAAAGTATTCATTTAAGCAGGGTTCAGTACGCGCGCGTGTTTTTGAAATCGTGCCTTGTTAAGGTTTTAATAGTTGGAAACTCGAGAGTGATTTCATACGTAGTCATATACACAACTTTATCTAAGCTTGTAACGAGGCGCTTAATCTATATTAGCGACTCGTTGCTGTCATTGCGCTCTGCTCTGGCCATTTTTCTCTTGGTTTCCGTTTTTATATTTACTGTCTGTCTCTTTTTATTTGTTTTGTTCTCGAAATTCATTCTTATCAGAGTCAGGGTGTAGAGCGGTTGACTCACCGATAACAATTATTTTAATGTATTTATAATGTGCTGATCAAGTTAACAGTTTATAATAAGCTTATCCTAAAAATTTACAAAAACCCACAAGATTCTCTATTACCAATTCCTGCTATATTACAAAGTCTATAAGTTTCTTTAAGGCACTATTGTATGCAGCCCTACCTTTTATAATAATTATATTTTAGTGTTAAATGTGGAATTGTTTTGTGTGTTCAGTGAAATTTACCTTTTTTATATAATTGTTTCAGTTGTGCCTTAATATAGATCTATAAAATACATAAGTGACGATCAGGAAGGCCTTTTATTTATCTCCGGGTCCACCACGTCACAAGCTCAGACGTTCATAAAACTGATCAAATAAACCAATATACCTATTGAATAATGAGGCGAACCTTCTTTTATTGTTTACAGCTCAAGTTTGTAATTTTCTTTGTAATGATCTATTTGAACCTGCAACTAACCCGCATTGGGCCAGCGTGATGGTGCTACGGTCCGTCCTCCTCATGTGTTTCTAAGAAGGCCTGTGCCCAGCAGTGGAACGTAAATAGGCTGAGCACAATCTGTTTTAAGAAGTACCCACTTTATGTCATTATGTGTTCATCATTGAACCGATAATTCGGTTATATACAAGGGTTGATAAAATAAACAACGAAATTATTGTGTCTAACCTTCTAAAATATTTGCTTTAGTATCGTTAAAAACATCTAAAATACATATAAAACGCTGAACAAACAGTCGGCCTATAGACCCCGAACAAAGGTTCGTTATATAAACTTATGCTACAAGTGTTTGCGAGTGTAAGACCCGAGACTCCTTTGTTGTGTACTTAAAATAACGATTTGTGTACCAAAAATGTTACTGAATTTTGTTTGTGTTACAAAAATATTAAAGAAATCTATTATGAAAGACCTACATGTCTATTTTTCTCAGATCTTTTGAAACTACTAAAATATGAAGGTTAGATTAAGTAAATAGTATTTATTGGATTTGTAAAAGCTTTTTTAATAAACATTTTTTTACTATTAACAATACATTTTGCGAATAATTCTTTACTTTGTATTATACGAAGAATTCGAGCTAAGTTTAGAGGGGTGTTTTAATTAATTAACATAACAAGGGTTTTTTTCTTTATTTTATTTATATATACTTTATTGCACATAATAATACAAAGAACTTATACGATAACAAAAAAGCAATTGGCGGCCTTATTGCTAAATAGCAATCTCTGCCAGGCAACCTGTTTGAGAGACAATAGCAAAAAAAAAAACAAAAAAAACTAGTGGGGTTGCAACAAATAAATGAATATATATATTATAATAATATAAACATAATTATATGATCAATATTACTACACAAAAATAAAAATTAAACTATATAATATCCTGATGATAAACATAGGCTAACAGCTAGTCTGAGTAAGCTGATCCAGAAAATGACTCTTTACCTGACTCTGAAAGGACTTCAGAGTCTGAGTATATCATATATTCTCCGGAAGAGAGTTCCACAATCGAACAGCTTTTCTTTGTAATGATCAGCACCCCAATTCTACTATAAATTTAACCGGACGTTCCCGAATCGTTACAATTGCGTAACCAATGCGTTTGAAGAAAGCATGCTTAACATTGATGCAGAATAAACATTGATGAATAAAATGTAAGCTTATGCTTTACATTTTTTATTTATGTAAAATAGCAAACCGAATGAAACCGAAGGCAACCGAAACGCTCGGTCGCGTTTGCTATCAGAATACCAATAACGTTCGAAGTAAGCGTTCCTCATGCGTTTCAGATCAAAATAAAATAGCAGAATTGGTCTACAGTTTGAACCTGCAATCAACCTACATTAGGCCAGCATGTTGTGTTTACGGCCCATACTCCTCATGTGTAAATGAAGGCCTGTGCCCAGCAGTGGTTGTATATAGGAGTGTAAAGGTTTCATTTTTAACTGTTTTGCAAAATTAAGTGTGTTTCAAGTTAGACGTGTGGGTGTGTCTATCTGTGCCATAGTTTAAATACGAATAGACAATAGGCTAGTTGAACCTTTTTTTTATTGGGCCCCAAATGATTAATTACTGATAGCCATCACCATAAATAATATACAATTTTTATCTGAAATCTATAACACAATAAATTTTAAATTATATATTACGTTTTTGCTTAGGGGAAAAGGGCAAGAAGAAGAGCTTAGATGTCAAAAACGCCTTCGGTTCTGATAGTCTATGAATTATCTTTGCCGTAGCGTCACGATTATTGTAAACAAATCAATACGCATGCGTGAGATAGCCGACAGTTATGCTTGATTGGTTGCGACTGGCGTTTAACGGATTTTGACCATGTGAAGTAATTGTTTACATGAATCGTTACTCAACAAATTTCACGAACATGGAAGATAGCGTTTTTGCCAGCTGAAAAAATAAAATAAAAATAAATAATATTTTAATTGAATTTCTACAGCAATCCCTTATTTATATTTAGGACTTGGTATATTTCGGACCCTGGTACTAAATACTGTGTGAATGACACATTATTTTCATTACTTTTGATATGAGTCAACTAGCTTATTATGATGAAGATTTTTTGTTTGCGAAAGCCGTTGTCATCGAGATGTTTTTATAATTTTTATTATGTTAGACGTATTTACCTCTCACAGATGTGATATATACCTGCCACTTTTTATTACGGTGAATTAGAGCGAGACATGATATTCCGAATTGAATCAGTGAACCGAGAGTTGAGTATATGGTGGCACGTAGTATTTTTTAAGAAAATCATCGTTCCGTATAAGTATGCCTCAAATACGAGACGGTTCATACAGTTCAACCGTAATGTCGCGTGAAAAAGCTACAATCATTTAGTACCTTAACTGCGAAATTATCTATGATTTCATTTGATCATTCTTTTTAACTACTGAAGTAATCTGCAGGTATTATCGAGATAAGTAATATTATTGTAGTTGTATAAAAAACGATTTTATTTTGAAACATGATTAATAAACATTTCATAAAAGTTTAGTTTTAAAGGAAAACGTGCCTGTAATTGTAATTTTTAACTTACACTATAATCTTTTGTGTACAGTCGACGTCAAAGATACCTATACAATTGAATGTTCCAAAAATATCTTTTCATTTAAATTATTTTATAAACAGAGTACCAAATACTTGCATACGAAGAGTTTGAGAAAATTTCCAAAAGTGAAAGGGAAGAATTCGAAACCACAAATTTTGGTCACCCCTCCAAGGACAGTCTATAGGAAAAGTAACTTTGTTTTCAATAACAATCCTAACCGCAAATGGTAACAATACGAGTAATCACAATCTTGCAATGCTTTCTTATTTCAAACTTTTCAATTTATTCTTAATATCGGGGGACACGGCGGTGACCCCGCCAAGTCGAGCGCGAAGCAAACACTACCGTACCATCCTTTACTGGAACCATTTCGCCACATTTTCAGGCCCCTATTTAAGAACCTCTGGATAATTATGTTTTTCAAGTAGAATGTCAATGCTGGGGTCAACTTTGAGGTTTCAATCAAACTTTAAAGATATTTATGTGAAAAATAGGCTAGTTGACCCTTTTTTTACTAGGCCCCAAATGATTAATTACCGATAGCCATTAAATAATAAATTACGTTTTTGCTTAAATGTCAAAAACGCCTTCGGTCCTGATGGTCTATGAATTATCTGTGCCGTAGCGTCAGGATTATTGTAAACAATTCATTACGCATGCGTGACATAGCCAAAAGTTTTGCTTGATTGGTTGCGACTGGCGATTTGACGAATTTTGACCATGCGTTGTAATTCTTTACATGAAGCTTTACTTAACAAATTTCACGAACATGGTGGAAAGTGTTTGTGGCAGATGAAAAAACAAGTAAAAAAAACATGTTTATATTGAATTTCTACAGCAATCCCTTATTTATATTTATCGAACTGGGTATATTTTGGACCCTTGTACTAATACTATGTGCATGACACATTATTTTCATTTCTTTTGATAAGACTCATGGAAGCCTAAACGTTATTTTATTTTTTATTTAATATTCAGTTTTACGGCTCTGGCTGCAGGACCTTTTAAGCCACACGTCAATAGTAGAACCTTTTTCTTTAGTAGTTTGCATGGAAATGTGTAGTGTATAGTGTAATGCATTTCAATGCATCTTGGGAGAGTTTGGCGTCAAACGATCAATGGTAGACACTGGGTGTTACTTCGATGAGGTGAATTACCACGATAAAAATCCCATCGTTTTTCACACCACTTGACGATTATTTCAATGATTCTCCATATTGCTCATCATTATTGACACTTACTACACACTGATTTTACGCAACAAGATCAACTCCGAAACAATATTACAATCACAGAAATAAAAATCACGTCCGTCATAGTTGGATGCCGCCAAAAACTCTCGGAAGCGTGAACGTAAAGTATGAGATGTTCTTTATAACGTAATTCTTGATCGTTTATTATTAAGATTTATTTGTAGCATTGCTTGACAATGATTGTATGTAAGAAAGGTTCTAAACATTATTTTGGAGTATCGATTGAAAAGATGAAACTTTCACATTCATTGTAAGCTAAAATTTAGAACACTGACTATAAACTTATTTAAATGTAAGGATATTTTTGGAACATTCAATTGTAAAGATATCTTTAACGTCGACTGTACAAACAAGAAACAAGCAATGAAAAATAGTAAATTAGAGCAGAAAGCTGGTAATTGCAAAGAAAATGCGAAAGGCTTAACTTTCTCGTTTACAACTTTTCATTTTAATCGACTTTCTAAAGTTCTCTGTTCTACACCTATAAGCTATCGAAGTAATAGTTTTTATCTTAATGTTTGTAAAGCAATTTATAGTTAGGTTGCTATAAAACGTGCTTATGAAGTTGAACATGAAAGATCAATGGGAATCTAATTCGATGAGGTAACTATTTAACAAAACATAAAACATTAGATGAAAGTGCTTCTGGCCATAAAATTGCTAACTATATTTATTTTAACATTATTTGATTTTAAATTTGTCAAAATATTTCAACAAAAGCTCCTAAAATGTAAATTGTAAAGACTTTCACGGTAATTAATATTAATTAGTATTAAACTATTATGAATATTTGGAATACTTACCTACTTCTCATAAACGTGAGTCTATTTAGCAAGATCATGAGATTTCGGCATTGTTACATACAAGGTCACGCCGAGAGATTTTTTATGGACGAAAAAACATTTATGTTTAATATTCTGATATTGTCAAAATGTTGCGTTGTAACGTTATTGGTAAAATTATCAATCATGAATCAGGTTCCATTGTTCAACTTTACAGTACTGTTTCGTTTGTCATTATCAGTCGCGTCGCATACGAGTATTGCGTTTTGAATGACTCATTCCTTTGTAAAACACATTACTATCGACGCATATTTATATACCTACTATTACCTACATCTTTCAGTTTTAGTACGCTTTGGCATCTTAGGTCTTCGATAGGTGACCAAAACTTTGTGATCTCGAACTCTTCCGTGCTTCGGAAGGCACGGTCGATATTGCAACCTTTCTACGCACTAGCCCGTATTGGGCCAGCGTGTTGGCCCATACTCCTCATGTGTTTCTCTATGAAGAAGGCCTGTGTCCAGCAGTGGGACGTTTATATACTGAGGACGGAGAGCAAAGTAAAAGAACAGAAGGGGTAGGCACCCATTTGTTGCCATACATTGAGCAGAAAGAAGGCAACAGATGTTACAAATGAACTATAAGTATTTTATTCAAACAATAATAAATAAAGAGGAGAACTGGCAACTTCTTGCTTGAGTACATCCGTTTTTCCCTCCTACACTAAATTTCTATTTCAATATCATTTTGTAAGCGCTCGAAACCAAAAGGCTATCCTAATTTTATCGTTATTCAATTGAAATTCTCAAATTAAATAAAATGAAACGGATATGCTTTTATGAATTTCTTTGACACTAAAACTACGATACTGTTAGCCCAAAGCTCGTCTATAAATAAACCCCGAAATTTCAAAATTATGCTTATTCCTAAACAAACATTCCTCAAAATTGCTGGAACTAGATCAATATGACCTCCTTTGAGCCCTTAATTTTGGTGTAGCAACAATTATTATAAAACCTCATTCCGTTCCATTGTTGTGTTTAATTTACTGATTACCCAAGTTCAGTTGCGGTTCCAATTGAATTTTGGGATTGTTTGTATTGAATAGCCAAAAGCAGAGGTTCCACATAAATATAGACGGTTATTGTTGTCATTATGCCAGTCATTTCGGGCGAATGTAATGCTGTGGCTAATGAAATTTTTGTGTGGTTGAAACGATGTCAATGGGTTTACTATTGTCGTAACATTTTTCCTGGCAATTTAGCGATGTACAGGATTAGTACGAGAGAAACATTCTCTAAGGAGAGTTTATATTCCCATAGTATTACGAGCAGCCTTTGTATCATTAACAATTACAGTAGGGATGAGTTCATACAATGAGAAAGGAAATCATGTCCTTTTAATAGGGATTTCGTTAATTCGGAGACAATTTTGGTTTTCCTCGTTGCTGTTCTGATGTAGATACAAACGCATACTCGTAATTTCTTGTCTGCTCTTCTGAGAACAAAGCCGATTTATTTATGATAACTATAAAAAGTCTTCTTACTTCTTACACGTTTAAATTTTTCTTATCGTCTATCATTAAGAATCCTTGAGAGTTCTTCTGGGCGAAATCGTAAAATACTTAAAGTTATCAGCCTGTTATAATCCTATCTTATACCAATCGATGTCTCTTCACAATGAGATCAAATTTTAGTTTTTTAAAAGTTTAACTGCTTATTCTTACTCAGAACTTGTAAAAAACTTGCCGTAGTTATTGTTCAATTTTAGCTATAAAGTTGATTTACTTCGGCTCATTGGCTTCTCGCCAAGTAGGTAATGGTTGTTTTACACAAATTGCCTAACTACCTCCATATCTATCTATCGTGGAAGTGTTTTTCTTTTACACAGACTTTTATCTATCGCTATTAGCTAACGTCATAGTCAGCACGACATTGGCGTATTGTACAGTAATGAGCATAAACGTGTACCCATTCTCTTCTTCTATTTATTCTTCTTCATTAAATATTCTAAGGTTTTAGTAAAATTTTTCATGCTGTCGCAAAGTACTAAAGCGGAAACATTATTTATGCTCTTAACTGTACAGTATTACCGAGGATTTTCTTGGATTGTTCTGACGTGGCATTGTTTTCTTCCCACAATACTGGGATAATTCTCGAGATCAGACAATCGGTGTATATGACTAAGAATCTTCACTGGTTTGGTTAGGGTGACTTACGTCGCCTTATATCTCGTTTCGTGTTTTGATGATAGATTCTTTATTGTTTCATAAGAACTTATCAAAAAGAGTCGGTCACGCTCGTTACTATTTATCATCATCACAGTCAGCCCGTAATCGCCCACTGCTGATCATAGGCCACTCTCCTAGTAAACTATTCATCCCGATTCTGAGTCAATCGGAACCAGGTGTCCCGCAACTCTTCAAATATACCATACTATCTATACCAGCTTCTTTTTTATAATAGGGCTGAGTCTAATCAGTTTGTTCACAGCATAGCTACATCATTAGTGTTACTGTATTATGACTTGAGGCTTAACTAAGTAGTAAATTCTTCTTGAGTGTTCGATAATCGGTAAAAAGTATAATTTCTTCGGTATCTGTAATGTTGATATCTCTCCTTCATGTCCTACGATTGCATTCTATGCAATTACCTTCATTTGTTCCCTCGTCTGTGAGGTGGCTGAAATTAGCCGAAGCACAATTGATTTCCTATCGTGTCTACTATCACAGATGATGAGATAATCATGTATGTGTACGGATTGGACTATATATTGGGTCCTTACCTATGAAATTGGTGTTTTTATTCTGTCTTAGTATTTTGTCTGTAACTATTAAGATTCAGAGTATTCCTAAAAAATAATTACCTCGTCTAAAAATAGACTATATTTTTGAGCTCTTTTGATTTGTTTTGATAATTTGTTGTAAGTTTAATTGTGTTAAAATTGGACACGGAGACAACTCTTTTTAAGTGCCTCCCGAATACATCATTTTATTTGCATTCACTTAAAAACGATAAATAATTTTAATGAAGTGTGATATTACACATATTACTAAAGCTTGTCTAATGATACATGCCAAATATTATTATCTCTGGATTTGTCGTTGTGAAGAAAACTGATAAAATGTTAGTATGGAAAATGCAGAATTCACCAAAATCTCCATACAAAACACCAATTTCATAGGTAAGGACCTAATATAACCATAAAATGCTGGTAAAAGCTAAAACATGACTCAAACTAAATCATACTATACAATAGAATACAAGGACTTAAGAGAAAATTAAAACTGAAATAAAACAAAACGGGAGGCTCCGAGCAAAAGGAAAAAAAATTATCTTTTACCCTCGTTGAGAAGTTACAGAGATAAGCAAACAAAAAGTGCAAAACAAAATTCCTTTCAAAAGGTGTTCCACCCTTCCTACGCTTCAAAATTTTTTTTCTTTTTGTTTTACTTTGCGCCTTTTGCGGCTAAAGGGTTTAAATAGTGCGCCTCAATCATTTGAATTTGGAATCTATTTTAAGGAATTAAAAGTTGGCAGACGCATTTAGAAAATGTTAAAATTGTACTATTCATAAGGATTAAATCTACCCTCCTTTGAGGATACTTGGCCTAGCGTGCGATGCATAAGCAACTAATCGTGATCACTGGCTAGAAGATAGTGAAAATGAAAGTGATAATATGGTGTTCCATAATGAAGAATATAAATTACACGATAAACCTAATTTGAATAATGATAAGTTGTAATTTGAGTTCATGAAATGTATAGATGTTAAAACGTAAAATAAAACCTAAGCATGTTTATAATAGTATAAGTTATGTGCTGTTCCATTAAATCTACATTCATTCGTCCATAGAAGAAAATAAAAAGGTAATACTTTTGAAATAAATCCAATGTTTTATTTTATTTTTGCGATACAAAAAGGGTAAAGTTTAAGGAATACGCTATAATTTTACCCAAAGCAAATACGTATTTTTCGAGATATGATTATTTAAAAATTGAGATTACCTTTCCCTTCTTCAACTTACTTTAATGTGAAAATGCACAAAACGTTCACTGAAAACTATTTCTATTCGAAAGAACACTAAAAAATATTTTGATCTTAAAACATCTTGATTGTAATTATTTAACGATATACTTCAATTCCATTCAATTGAGGAGCTCGGTGGCGTAGTGGTTAGTAAGTACGCTTTGGCTTTCGATTGAAAACAAAGCTACCTTCGCCATGGTCAGGCCGTGGATGGGTGACCAAAACATTGTTATCTGGAGCTCCTCCGTGCTACGGAAGGCACGTTAAGCCGTTGGTCCCGGTCGCTATTGCGACTGTTCCTACCCACCAACCCGTATTGGGCCAGCGTGGTGGTGCGGCCCATACTCCTCATGTGTTTCTCCATGAGGAAGGCCTGTGCCCAGCAGTGGGAGGTTTATAGGCTGAGGAAAGGATATTTCAATTAAATGTTAGATTGTTTCCACTTCCATTTTTATTTACTTACTACTATTTTTTTACGGTTTTTTCTAATGGAGCCAAAGGGATCTAAGTCCATACATCATAGACTAACCCACCACCATAGACAAACCCACCACCATAGACAAACCCACCACCAACCCATGGTCTTCCCTGCCTTACGACATACTGACCGAATCACGGAAGAGCGTGGGGTACTTGCGAGTGCTCTCTCCCACACTGCGCTTGTTCTATTCTCCCTACAAATCCTTTTGTGCTCCCTATTATTGCCAACTCTCCCCCTTCTGGGGCGTGACAGCGACAGTCACAGGACTTCGCGTCAGGCTGCTTTTTTAGTGATACCTGAAGTCATGCTGTCGGTCCCGGGTTTGATGGCCAGCTGAACCGTCTTCTTGGTTTCTTCGCTTTCTTCGCTTCTGTAATGTTGGTATCTCTTTTTGGTGTCCTACGATTGCATTCTATGCAATTACCTTCATTTGTCCCTCGTCTGTGAGGTGGCTGAAATTAGCCGAAGCACAATTGATTTCCTATCGTGTCTACACACACAGATGATGAGATAATCGTGTATTAACTTGGAATTTTCTTCGAGAAACATTCTACGGATTGGACTATATATTGGATCCTTACCAATGAAAAAAACACCAATTTCATTAATTGGTGTTTTTATTGTCTTAGTATTTTGTCTGTAATTATTAAGATTCAGAGTATTCCTAAAAAATAATTACCTCGTCTAAAAATAGACTATATTTTTGAGCTCTTTTGATTTGTTTTGATAATTTGATTTGTTTTGATAATTTCGACTTCGCGTCAGGCTGCTTTTTTAGTGATACCTGAAGTCATGCTGTCGGTCCCGGGTTTGATGGCCAGCTGAAGCGTCTTCTTGGTTTCTTCAGACGATTACAAGGACTCGTCTCGTCCAGGGGCTGCACCTCAAGTGAGGCTTAACCTTTGGGCAGCTTGAATGCGCCCGCGTAACTGACCGTCGGAGGAGTGGAAAAGGAAGTCTGCCCAGAAGGAGTAGCACCCGCTGCCAAAATACACTTCACTCTGATCTTAGCCAAAAGGCCAAGAAGTAAATAAAAAACTGACAGATTAAACTGACACTGACAGACGTCAAAGTCAACTGTCAGTGTCAATGTCAAAGGTTACTTTTGACGTCTATTGAGTAATAACCTCAATAATTTTGCACGTGGTCCAGATGTTATAAAATTCCATAAAATTTATGTCTTAAGTATTTCAACACTAACCTGGATACCAGGGACTATCCTAAGTATCCCTTCCACACCCACGGGAGTCTTGGGAGTTAAAATACCCAAAATGGTAGAAAGCACGGCATAAACACTAATAATATACACTTGTAATTTACTTTGGCCTAAAATAATATTAAAAATATAATAGAAACAATAATTATTAGATTACATTTTCACACGAACTAATCCGTAAAGCACCTCCGAGCACGTCCGTACGCCAGCACGTCCGAGAGCGAAGTGTGAGGTCATAGACAAGTCTCTTGAGCTCCCATCGTATTTAATTTCCGTTATTAATTAGACTTATTTGTAAATCCAGCCCAATAAAAAGAACAATTTCTTTACTTGTTGAAGGCAATGGCAAGTGTTCCAGACACTATTACATAATAAGCTGGACCGATGCTTCATTCATTATCTTATGAACTTACAGTGCTTTAAAGCATATATTTCAAAGAGTATATTTTAACCGCCTCTCTGGTCTAGTGGTTCACACCACCGAGTGTTGATCGGGAGGTCCGGGTTCGATTCCCCATGGGGGCAGAAGTTTTTCTGCTCGGTTTGGTTGGTGGTAGGGCTTCTGAGCCCGTCTGGCTAGCTACCACTGTCTTACTTAAATCTGTCGCCATAATAACAATGTTATAAGCATTGTTGTGTTCCGGAATTCAGACGTAAGATAGCCAGTTCCACAGTTGTTGAGGATTACAGGTGAAGCTCGCTTCCACCTTCGGCCTCATCGTCACTTACCATCAGGTGAGGTGAATGCCAAGACCTTACCTGTCATATGTAAAAAAAATCATTAAATTCACCATTAAGATCATAACATACGACATGAAAAATGCCAAAGCAATTTAGACCTAAAGGTGGAAGTAATGAAAAACTAATATAGACTCACTGTTACAGGATTGGGCTTTACACATTCGTTTTGCTACGTCGGCAGACGCCGGGTACTACGAATGTCAGGTGCCGACTCATCCACCCACTAGTATTTTCTTCAAGCTTGTTCTTGTTGGTAAGTAAAAGGTTTAAGTAATTCATTAATGTAGGTTTTAATGCTAGATTTCTTTATATTAGTTGTAGAAGATTGTAATGGTTCGTATTGGCTACCTCAACAAAGCTACTCTCGCCATTTGTTCTTGGAGTATTGACCAAAACTCTGTGATCACGAATTCCTCCGTGCTTCGGAAAGCACGTTAAGCCGCTGGTCTAGGTCGTGAAGCAGCCGTTTGTTGCCACCAATCGGCATCGGGCCAGCGTGGTCACAACGCTCTCAATGGTTACAAAACGAGACGCAATAGAAAAATATATTGATCACAAACGCCAGCGTTCGCTTGAGCTTCAAGAGGTTAGAGTGTCGTCCTCAGAGTATATACGTCACTGCTGTACACAGGTCTTCCTCATAGAGAACACATGGGGAGTATAGTGACACCACCACGCTGAACCAATACGGGTCGGTGGAACGCTTGCAATAGCGACCGGGACAATCGGCTTGCCTTCCCAAGCACGGAGGACTTCGAGATCACAAAGTTTTATTCACCCATCCAAGACCTGACCACGGCGATGGTAGCTTTGTTTTTGATATTGAAATCCAAAGCGTACTAACCACTGCCACCGGGCTCCTCAAGTATATCCACCTATTTTATAAGTAAATAATAATAAATAAATAAATACCCTCAGACATTCACACGTATCAATTAGTCCCATTTTAAGCAACTAAATGTTGCTTAAGTTACGGACACTAGATGACGGACAAAAATATTTTAAATAGATAAATACATATAATTATTCAAAATATACATATATACATAATACATAATGAACATCCAAGACTGGAGAACAACTCTCTGAAAATTCATCACCCAAACATTTGCCACCACTGGGGATCGAACCCAAAACCTCTCGAGATGGCGACGCCTTGAGACCGCCGTACAGGCCACTCGACCACAGAGGTCGTTATTTTATAAGTAAGAAACTGTAAGGCGCTTGGTGAAAATTATCATATTTATTACATAATAGTTTTGCTAACAGTGTCATGTAATTCAAATATTCTGCATTGAAAGCAGTAATAGTTTAGTTTCCGTTTAAGCTTGAGTTTTCGGAACAATATTAAGCAGAAGGAGAGCTAATTTACATAAGTATGTTATTATTAAGTAACAGGTCTCCATTGTGCTCTGTAAATGGCAAACTTTGTTGGGTTATTGGGTGACAGTGTAAGAAACTTTAACATTCTTGTATACTATGAAATGAGAACATACATTATACAGGGTGACTTGTAATGAATCAATAACCTGGCAAGGATTGGTAGCCAACATCTTAAATAACAATATTTGTTCAGCGAGTTTTACCATAACTCAATAAATCAATTAAAATAGTAGTTAATGTGACTGTCACATAATATAGGTTATTAAAACACGAGCGTGGTTTTAAAAAACGAGCCTTGGCGAGTTTCTTACTAGTATCACGCGATTGTTTTAATACCGAGTTATGTACTTTATTTACACTCATTATTCAAAGAAATAAAAAAAAAATTAATTTTATGTATTGTTGGCTGTCTGGAAAACATTTGCAATTGTGTGTTCTAAGAATAATAAGTGTTGCATAAGTGTTGCATTATGTTACAGTTTCCATTTTTAAAATTTCGTTTTTATCATCTGTGTTAAAAAGTATGTCATTATGAGTTCGAGTCTGAGTTCATAATTCGAACATTATAACATGAGTGTAGATAAATGATTTTATAAGCTCATAATGTTCTTATGTGATATTTGTAACTCACTGTTCCGTTCATACGAAACGCTCGCGAATTGCGTGCAGATCTAAAAATATTCCGAAATTGATATTTATTTTTATATAAATGAAAAATGTGTAAAAATATTAGTTCCCAAAAATCGTTAAACAAATAATGTTATGTATGATATATTACACATAATTGTGTTCATTCATATTTGTAGGCTGTGCCGCACTGGCACACCTTTTTGATGGATCCTTTATATTTTTTATATCTTTACTTTGTTTACGATTTTGTCTATGAATGTCACGTCAGTGGTTGTCTATTATACGTTAGAAAAACGACAGGAATTTTATTTAATAGGCAATACGATAAATTATAATTGTTGTAAGCACGATCGTTTACATAGGCAGATAAGCATTGTATGCCTACTTTGCCATAGTTAAGTCGCAATGAAAACAGCTGCTATTATTTCGAATTTTAGCCATGAAAACTCTAAAAAAAGTTTTCCTCATGGAGAAACACATGAGAAGTATGGGCCGTAACACCACTACGCTGGCCCAATGTGGGTAAGTAGGTAGAAACGGTTTCAACGAACCAAGGACTTAACGTGATCAGAAGAGTTCGAGGTCACAGACCATGGCGAAGGTAGCTTTGTTTTCGATATCGAAAGCCAAAGCGTACTAGCCACTACGCCACCGAGATCCTCGATTTTTGACTGATGTCAAAGATTTTTGTAAAATAACATTAAGTAGGCAGAAATCGGGGGCAAGGGAGTGCCCCCGCCAGGTCGAGCGCGAAGCAAACACTGCCGTACCATCCTTTACTGGAACCATTTCGCCACATTTTCAGGCCCCTATTTGAGAACCTCTGCATAAGACCAGAACGCAGAAATTTTCGTCATCCAGTAAGCTATAATCACATACTTAAAATCCAAAATATGAAGTCTGTAGGTCTTCTAGTTCCGAAGCTAAGCGAAAGCAAAGTGTCGAATTTATGACACTCACTCACTAACTCACTCACTCCCTCAGTGAGGGATCACTCATGATCATCAAAATAGATCTAGTACTTCCCATAAGCTCAGAGAGCTGAAATTTAGTACAGTGTTAGGGTTTAATGGCCACATAAAGGGAAAACTAGGATAATTGAAGATCTGGAGTACCTGGTGACCCTGATTAGAGAACACAAGATCCCAACCAAACTATTAGAAATCGACATACCGCCTTTACAAAAAATATTCAACTTGGTTGGCCGTTTCATCTTTGGTCCCTTGTTGGTCTGGGACACAAAAAAAATATACCAACTGTTTTTCTTGCCTAGCATGTCGTTAAAGGCGACTAAGGGCGTATTGGGTACTGCGTCAGTGATTGTGTAGGCGATGAGCTAGCCACTTGTTACTAGTCTTTCACGATTTTTCATTTGACCAAGCCCAATTTTTGTATGGCTAAATGTGGTCTTAAGAAACACAGTGCTCCTTGAACTCAGTCTAGCCCTTCGGGAAAAGCAGGCGTGATTATATGTATGTATGTATTTTTGGTACATAAAAAAATCTATCACAAAAAAAGAATATGCCCACGTTTCTACAAAAAGAAGTGAAATCCTCCCAAAACATTCTGTAAAAAACTAGGCATGTCTCGATGGAGCTGCTTGTTTATTTCTAAAAAGTAATGTAATCTAGACAAAGTCTTGCCAAGTCTAAGGTTCCTTACTGCGATTTCTTTATTATTATAGTTAATTGTGTGTGACTTGGCCGTTGAAGGGTACACAAGGATACTCCATGACACCATTGCACCAATCTGTCGCCAGAACCGCTACTACCTATTGACGATGGAAAATTGCCACTTGGAAAACGTTGATTCAATAACCAGTCAATTGTAGGTTTGACAAAGCCACTAACGATAAAGAATGTTCGACGGCCAAGTCACACAACAGTTAACTATAATTATAAAGAAATCGCACTAAGGATCCTTAGACTTGGCACGACTTTGTCTAGATTTCATTACTTTTTAGAGATAAACAAGCAGCTCCATCGATACATGGCTGGTTTTTTGCAGAATATTTTTGGTGAGATTACTTTTTTCTGTTGCTATCGTTGCATATTTCTTTCGTGTAATCTACTCCTAGTTTAGTCCTCATACATGCTCTACGATTTTGGGAATTATTAATAATCTTATATTTTGTTGCAGCGGCGTACGCAGAAATAGTAGGAGAATCAGAGAAGATCATCCATGAAGGTTCCATGTTACGCCTCATCTGTGTAGTGAAGAGATCCACAGAACCACCATCCTACGTGTTTTGGTACTTCGAGAACAGAATGATCAACTATGACCAAAGTGAGTAGTTTTATATAAATTAAGAGGTCTATGAAATTTTATCAAGAATCTAAAATTAATTGTTGCAGCTGAAACCACTTTATTACATAAACAGTTTGTTAACCATATTTTAAGATGAATTGGCACTAAATGTTTAATATTGGACTGCGTGGGCATTGTCTGTCATTGGGTAGTAGCAAATATTAACGACATCCAATTTGTAACGAAAACAGACAATAGGAACTAAGTTAACATAATAACCGTTTAATATTGAATCAATGTGGCGCCTTTGTTACTTTCAATCTTTCATAATGTTCAATGACAGAAATCCCAATCCAATCCATTGAGATTTAGTAAGAGAGTAAGCAGACTTCACACTCACCGAGGTCATGCGATATACTACCATACCCTTGATCCCTGGCGTGATTCAGATCACACACTCATCAACAACCTATGCTTGTCCACTGCTCGACATAGGTGACCCCTAATGCATGCCACCACTGTCGATCTTCGGCCGTTCTCATTCAGCCCAGTCCAACCAACCAACAAATATCGTCATCCCAGATTCTCATAGGGATGCGTAAATTCACTTTCTGCATCAAAAATAAGTTACATTGATGTAAACATGAAAATGCCCACCAACCGGCATTGGGCCAGCATGGTGGTGTGATGGTCCATACTCCTCATGTGTTTCTCAATGAGGAAGGCCTGTTTCCAGTAGTGGGATGTAGGTATATAGGCCGAGGACAGAAACACGATAAATTTCATTTAAAATTATTTGAATGATATATATATCCAATAAAGGTTCCAAAGATATGTATTGCTTTTATATGAAGTATAGGTGGAATATAACAATTCTAGATACACAGCAGCAGCAGAAGATGACAGCTGTGCGTAGCAACATAAAACATAAGATAAATAAAATAATAAAATTGTATTGAGCCAAAATTGTCAATAAAGATTACATTACGACAAGATTACAACCTACAGATCAATGGTCACAGACTCTGTAAAAATATGTTAACTGCCCTTAGATGGGTTTTCGTATAATCCACATTTTTTGCCCCTGAATACTTGATAGTGGAGATAGCCTTAATATTTAAAACCGTTGTTTTCCTTGTAACTAAGCGAAAATAGATTCACAATTCTATTTGCCCTGAAATTTAATGTTTAACGTTAATACCCGCAAAGCCTACCTCAGTATTAGCATCGAATACGTAGAACCAAAAATGGATTAAGGTTTATAAATAGCTTTACTCTACATCTAAATTGATCATGTCAATATTCAAGAAATCAGCGCTCTTCCCATTTATTTTTTCCTCTACATTTATAACGTTACAGACATGTTGTAAGGGTTCCATATAATCTTAGGACATGATCAGATCATGTCAGAGATATTCTTAGCATAGATTATTTAACGGATGAGTTAAAAAAATAAAAATGAAATTTGTATATTTATTACATAGGAACAATATTTTTTTGCATAGGTAGGTCATGCATTGATAGGGTTTTCGAATATTGCCTATTATATATTGCATCTTTCATAAACGGCAGGTTATGGTTCTCTATTAAGTAAATACTCGTAATTCTTATCTAATCTATGTTATTCATCCGTTGCGCAAACTATCAAAAGACTTTGTTACAGAAAATTTTTCTCCAGTCTTGGATGTTCATATTTAATGTTACTATTGTATATTTTCTGGAACATGTTAATCTATTAAATATATTTATCCGTCATCTAGTATCCGTAACACAAGCAGAAATAGTTACTTAACATGGGCTAGTTGATAGGTGTGAATGTCTGAAGACATTAATTATATTAGATTTTATTTATTTGGTCTAAAAAGAACGAGCAAAGACCTCGAGGTATGTTCCGTTTTTATACTAACAAAAAAGGCTCTGAGCCTATCATTAGAACAAATTTCCTTAGATAAGGATAAGCTAGCTATTTTCTTTTCTGGTGTACAATAAAGAATATATTCTATTCTATTCTATTCTATTCTAACACAGTGTGCCATGGTTTAAAATCAATACTAACCCATTCTAAAAACTATCCTACAATTTCGAACACAATATAATAGAAGGTGTCACACTTTTTCCCATTGCGCCTGTTCCTCACAACTGCGACAGGAAGGAAGCTTCGCGGAAAAAGTTGAAGTGACGCTTCAACTTTGCAAAAAGTGGCTAACACCAGCCATTTTGTTCAAACCCATTGCATAAGTTTGCAAAAGTATCTAGTTGTTGGTAATTCTATACAATAGTTGGGGAATGGAAAGAAATTTTCGAACTATGCTTACTTGAACTGCATTTGTTGAAATAGGTCACGTAGGAGATAAGGAAAGGTGGTGTAATTATAGCTACGTAGCTTAGTCAGCAGTCGATGAGCATTATACAGGTTTAGAATTGCTTAGTTTGAAGTAATAACTTTAGTACGAGGGTAAAGGGGTCAGTCAATTGGTTTGTTGTTTCTATTGCGGGAAACTGAGATAGAAGGAAAACTGAATTTTTATTCCCCTAGATGGCGTATGAACCACTGAACTTTTTATCTGTCATAAATGTCAAATTGTATGGACTTTTTGATAAATCTTGTAAGCATTTCAGGATCTTCTGTTTATTGCAAAGATTACTGAGTGGCTTGCGTTATTACGTTACTATAGAGAAAGCCGTGTATTTTCAAAGGACCCAAATCAAAGAAAGAGTTAGAAATACTTCTTGAATTAAAAATCTTAACGTTTTACTGAAGTAAAATTAGAAACTCCTGCATCTCTTGCAGTTCTTGTAGACTGATTTCGTGACAAGATGCACAGTATTGCCCAGATTCGAACAAAAGGTCTTTCAATTTTTCGACTAGGTGTATATAGAGTTAAACCAAAAATGTATTTAGGATATAATTTGAATGTATTATAAATAATATTTTGTATGAAGTAAATTATGATGTGTGGAACATGAATGTTGTTTTGAATATTATAGATTATTATAGATGCATGGAAGTAGCGAATCAGCATTATTGTCTTTGAATTCAACAAAGAGCCATCAAAGATACGAATGGTCGTCTTTTATACCAAAACTCTGTCCAAAGTTCATGTTTCAACCATATGCCTTAGAGAAAAATCTATATTTTCATTCCGAAAATCACAGAAAAGACGACGAAAACATAAGCTAAAATATTTAAGTTACTCTTTCTTCGAGTACAACTGTTTTTTTCAGCCGCTGACGCATATATCTTTTGAAATTTTTTTTGAAATTCACGTAGAGACTTAGGGGAGCTCATTTTAATCAATTTTTTTCATAAAATAAAAAAATCACAACTTCACATTTGACACTACAAGTAAACAAAGTACAATCGTTTAGACCGTCTTCTACTATAAATATATAGACCCCAATTCTACTATAAATTTACAATTGCGTAACCAATGCGTTTGAAGAAAGAATGCAGAATAAACATTGATGATTGAAATGTAGGCTTTTGCTTTACGTTTTTGATTTATGTAAAATAGCAAACCGAATGGAACCGAAGGCAACAGAAACGCACGGTTGCGTTTTGCTAGCAGAATACAAATAACGTTCTAACACAAGCGTTCCTCATGCGTTTCAGATCAAATAAAAAAGCAGAATTGCTCTACTGGACCGAGCTTTTAATATTGCTCCTCATTAGTATCGCACTCCATTGATTACTTGTACATTAATTCCGAAAATTAGCAATAATTTATTATTAAACTATAAAATAACACAATAACAACGAATTTTTAACTGAATGAGGATAAAAGTTTTATTAAACACCTAGAACATATTTTTAGCTTTTTGACTTTCCATAATAGTCAGGTAAACTTTTAAAGCTCTAACATAATATTTAGCGGGCTTCATTCGCTTTAAGGACAGTAATTTATACGAGTTGTTAACTTTTTTACAGCAGTTTGGTATTTTCGAAACTATAATTAGTCAACAATAATTCTTAGCTAGTGAAAATAGAATTAATCGTCGACATTGTTTTACACTGCTTTAGTTTTTCGTGTCTCACAAAGAAAGAAAACAACATTTTTATTACTTGTTTGAATTTGAATCCAAGTTTTGCACATCAGATGATTTCTTAAAAACACAAGCTTGTAACGAAAATCTCCAATTCTCAGTCCGATGTTTATTGTTCCTTCTATAAATTAGAGCTGGCGATAAATCTTTTGGGAAAAGTGTGATTTTTTCTCACTAACGGCCCGGCAACGCCTTCGCCCTGCAAATAGCTCGGTGAAGCGAGGGAAATCAACTTTTCATTTCACGCTCAAGACATTCGTCTCACATGTCTGTCCGTGCTGAGCATGCAATAAAAAGAATGCGCTTGCTGCGCCGCAAAATGCCTCTACAGGCTAAGCCTGTACTACAGAACCAACTGACAATTTCTACTACAGTATAGTTAGAAAAGGATGGTGCTATAGATCCCGCATAGCGCCGTCCATTTCTAGTAGTGCTGAAGCAAATATCTTGATCAATATGAGTTTGATTTAGTAAAACGGACTTAATGTGCGTACTGAGTGGCGGCGCACAGCGGATTGATACGCGAATAGCCTGAAGTGCACACGGAAAAGCTGACAAAGTAGTGCATATTTGGATTGTATCCTGACGAGGGCACACGTTGTTCTCTACGCGGGTATTGGCGCATAAATCCGCTCCGCAATGCACCATGCGCCATTGTCCCTCCAGCGCAGACGGGTGGGCAGGAGAAGGCGGGCGCCCTATGTGCCTCCTTTCACTTGCCCCGCAAACGGCCGCGTGCGTTGGATGGCTTCCCACGCACGCATTTCATCAGCTGCCCCGTCTGGGGATTTCTCGAATATACCCGGGAATCCCCCTTTAGCGCAAACCCCGTAGGTATTCTTGGCCAACGCCGAGCGAGTCCCACACACCAGAAAACCTGCCTAGCCAGAAAAACCTGATGAAACTGTAGAAGCTATCTGCGGTGCTGAGTTAGGGACGATTAAAAAAACTACATTGTCACTCAAGATGCACAGATAGGTATAATATTCCTTTAACAAACTGTACCAAGCGAAACCAGTTTCCCACTCTGCACCCATCTTTACTTTCTCGATTGTTCTATACACTTGACCCATATGCTTTTTACGTTTGACGCTCTACAATAGTCCCGATGTTCCTGTTTCTACTGCATTGCTGCAGAACCTTGACATTAGAAACTTTCATACTCCAGCCGCTTCCTATATAGGATGGTGAACCCAAATGCGTCAGCATAGAGAAATCAGAAGCTAGGGGGGTAACCAAAGTCTGTTTCTTCGCGTTGCAACGATTTTATTTTCATTCAAGGTTTTTGGAGTACATAATCTATCACTTTTGATGCCCCAGTTTGATGAATTTGAATCGATACCAAATATAAATACAACGCTCAGTATATACCCTTTTAGAGGAGGAATCTATTTACGAAAAGAGTTTATAATTGAACTGTTGAGTTTTGTAGAAATCGTCAAGCCTATATTCGAATTAAAATGTGTAAAATTACACATTCTCTTGCTGTCCCTCAAAATAAATTTGTATACACCCACTTAATTCTGACACGGCATCTCAAAAAAATTTAAACAAAAAAAAAATTAAAACTAACATCGATGTAAAGTGAATGTCGCTCGTCCATGTCCGTCTGTTTAAATTGATGTATTTGGTGCATTGATTACAATATTTTCGGTTAGTGGAGTGTTTTTATTGGAGAAACTCAAATACCCACATATTCCGCTACAAAAACTACAAACTTAAACGATTCTGTTACAGCAGATATAAACACAATCGGTTTGTTACAGATGGTGTAAATGTCCACAACGGTAGACAGACCAGTGAGCTGGTGATTGGGAAGGCTGAACCCAAACACGCCGGGAACTATACATGCGTTCCTGCTAACGCGAAGTCTGCGTCCGTCACAGTCCACGTGGTACAGAGTGAGTATGGCTTGATGTGTTTTTTTTACATTTGACAGGTAAGCTCTTGGCCTTCATCTCACCTGATGGTAAGTGACGATAAGGCCGAATGTGCATGCTTGCACAACAATGCTTAAAACATTATTATTATGGCAGCAAATTTATAAGCCCAATCACAAACCAAACTGAACTGAAAACCCTCTGCTCCCATGGGGAATCGAACCCCGGTCTTCCAGTGGTGTGAACCACTAGACCTGGAGGCGGTTAAAATGTAAGATGTTATTATAAGACGTTATAGTGTTAAGTAAATCACAGCAAATGACTCAACACCACCGCAGTGAGAGTCCATTTGAGAAAATAACTAGGGCCACGGTGAACATCAGCACTGACCACCTCCATCCAACTGGCTCATTTAGGTGCTCTTTATGGGGCCCAGGTTGTGGGAAGGAGAAAATATAACTTTATAAATATAACTAATAACTTTAGGCAATAGATGTGCATGTGTGAGAACGGAGATCGTGTGCCTGAATCTCTTTGTCAGTGACGACAAAGATGTCACTGTTTTACGGCTCCGCAATCCGGCTCGCGGGCTCCTTTGCAGGAACGGAGAGGAAGAGATTAGGTCAAATATCTTATCAAAACACTCCATGAAACATTCGTGTCTTCTGAAGCGCTGATTACACAGACAGCACGTTAGAAAGTAAGACGCGTAGGCAGAATTGTATCGACATTTGTCGTCACAAGCCTATATCCGTTTCACTGCTAGGCCCCGCCTTATTTCAAGAAGACACATAAGGAAGGAGTATTGGCCCCGCAACACTGGCTCAATTTGAAATGGTCACCTGACCTGATTTTAAGATATGCAAATGGTGCAGTAAGGCAAAAACAGCATCAGCTAACCTCACCTAGTCAACCGGAATAGATACAAGCCTCTCATTTTTGCTACTCTCATGATATTAAATTGATATGAAACAAATTAATTCGTAAAATACAGCAATTGGATGTAATAATCAAATAAACCTTATAAGCTAGGTCGGCGTTTTATTATATTTTTATTGATTAAAATTACTGAAAAATAGAGCTGAGGAGCTCGGTGGCGAAGTGGTTAGTACGCTTTGGCTTCGATTGAAAACAAAGCTACCTTCGTGGATGGGTGACCCAGACTTTGTGATCTCAAGCTCCTCCGTGCTTCGGAAGGCACGTTAAGCCGTTGGACCCCACCGCTATTGCGACCGTTTCTACCCACCAACGCGCATTGGGCCAGCGTGGTGGTGTTACGGCCCATACTCCTCATGTAAGGAAGGCCTGTGCCCAGCATTCGGACTTAAATAGGCTGAGGACGAGGACGGACTATAAAATACGAGACCAACAAAACACATTTGGGTTATTATGAATTCCTTATTTGGTGGTGTGTTTATATTAAGTATCAAGATTTAGGACTAGCTTTTGTAGTGCTTAGCGTGATGTTTATATAGCCTTCCTTAATAAATGGGCTTTCTATCTAACACTGAAAGAAAAAGAGTATTTTCCCATAAAACATTAATCATAATAATTTGGGATTTAGGAAATATTAATATAACAAAAAAATGCACCAACTACATTTCTTGTCTAGTAGTCGTCAAAGGCGACTAAGGGCGTATTGAGTACAGGGTCTGTGATTGTGTAGGCGATGAGCTAGCCACTTGTTACTACTCTTTCACGATTTTTCATCTGACCAAACCCAATTTTGTATGGCTAAGTGTGGACTTAAGGAACACAGTGCTCCTTGGACTCTGCCTACCCCTTCGGGGATTACAGGCGTGATTGTATGTATGTATGTATGTATTAATATTACACTTTGAATAATGTCTATCGTCTATTTAGGTATAGGTGTTAAAACATATGTTTGCTTATGTGTTTAAATCCATATAAAGATAAAGCGATAGTAATGACGAGTTGAGAGAACTGTTTGGACTAGGTCATCGTTTCCGATCCCCGTCTGTGCTTGATTACATTGTATTATGAAATGTTTTCCTTACATGCGCCCAGTATAAAAATAAGCTCGCGGGTGTCAAAATTTACACCACTGTCCATCCCTTTGGGCATATAGGCGTGGAGATCTATATATGTGTGATATACACAAGCAGGAGCGAACGCTTTCGCGATTTACAATCTGGCAACAGAAACTTTCCGTTGCAGTCAAATAAACATATCAAAAGTTTTATACCCCCCCTCAGTCGGAGTAAGAATTCAGCAGGGGAATAAATAAACTTTATTACCATGTCCCAAAGTTCGGTTTCCCACCATGCATATTGTGCTATACTTGTTGCTATTCTTTCATGCCTTAAACAGGCCACATTGCCAGCGAGTGAGCGAAACAAACGGGTCTCGTTTCACCACTTTTCGCACTTTGGTTAACACCGCGAATTTGGGTGCTATGCTCATGCTGCGAAGATGTTGAAGCTATGCTACGAAGCTGACCATTCCACCAATACCAAACTATGTAGCTGTGCGAGGAAAATGCGCAGCTACAGTATTGCGATGAATACAGAGGCGCGCGGTGATCGGGGGGTTTTTGTGCGGCCATCCATAGCGGGATCCTTTTTTTGGCATAATGTTTTTACTCATAATATACTTTAGCATATCAATTTGGCATAATGTTGTTTGACATAAAATAACTTAAGCATAATTTTCTTTTGGCACAATATATATTTCAAAGACAAAGACAAAGACAAAGACTTTTTATTTCACATGAAATATGGTACATGATAAGGTGTTCACAATATATATTAATTTCCGTAATATTTCACCAGAAACTGGTATGCAAAATTAACATTAATAGGTACTAACTAAGAACTTAACAAAAAAAAATCTAACATTATAACAAATTGGGATTAAAGTACTCTTTTAGGGAATAGAAACATTTCTCAATCAACCATTTTTTTAGTTTCGTTTTAAAAATGTTTATTGGTAACAGCTTCATGTCCTCACTTAGCTTATTATAAATTTTTATTGCCATTATGTGAGTGTTTCTAGCACACGAACTTGTTCTTACCAAAGGGATTAATAATTTATTTGGTTGTCTGCTGTTAACCCTGGAGTCTTTTTTAAAAAAATCAGGATGTGATCGGACAAAAACACAAATCTCATATATATATAATGACACAACAGTTAAAATTCGCAGTTTCTTAAATAAGGGTCGGCAAGAAGTCCTTACATCTACATCGCAAATGGCTCTAATACAAGCTTTTTGAGAGATTAAGGCACGCTCAATGTGACAAGAATTACCCCAAATGATAATTCCATATCTAATCAATGAACCTACGTATCCGTGGTAAGCTTGAATAGCTGTTGATTCATTGCTAATCCTTGCAAGACGCCACAATGCATATGCAAAAGATCTTATTTTATTACATAGTCCTGTAATATGCTTAACCCAAGTGAATTTATCATCCAAGGTGATACCAAGGAATTTTGTTTCAGTACATTCCCGGATTTCTTGATTCCCAGCAGCTATATTCAACAATTGTTTATTTCCATTTTTATTTATAAACTGTATTATTGAGGTTTTACCTATATTTATATTTAACTTATTGATCACTAAATAGTTACTTACTTTATTTATAATTTTATTTATTTCATCATTATAAGTTTTAACGTCTTTACATGGAACTATTATACTCACGTCATCTGCGAAAAGAATAAACTGATGATCTGATATATCTGGTAAATCATTGATATACAGCAGGAAGAGCAATGGCCCAAGAATGCTACCCTGCGGTACACCAAATTTATTGATTTTAGTTTTAGATCTATAGCTAATTACTTCCTTTTCCTTATTTATATTTGTTACCTCTACAAATTGTTGCCTATTTGAAAGATAGCTATGAAGTAATTTGTAAGCAATACCCCTCATACCATAGAAGTGACATTTTTTTAAGAGAGTCTTGTGGCAAACAGCATCAAATGCTTGACTCATATCAAGGAACAAAGCTGTAACTGGTTCTCTACTGTCAGTATGCTCAAGTAGTTGATTAACAAGGGAGTAAGTAGCTAGTGTTGTTGATTTCCCTTTTAAAAAGCCATATTGTTCTTTTTTTATAATTTTAAATTTATTTATGAAGTCTATTATTCTCATATACATTACTTTTTCAATCAACTTAGACAAAACTGGTGTCAAAGCTATAGGACGATAATTTTCTTTTTTTTCTTTATTATCTTTTTTATGCAGTGGTTTGATAACAGATATTTTAAGAGCGTCAGGGAATATACCCGTACTAAAAGAAAGATTAATTAAGTGTGCTAAAATAGGTGATATTTCATTTTTACATTCCTTCAAAATATTAGATTTAACTTCATCATATCCTGTAGCGTTAGTAGACTTAAGATTATTTATAATTGTGTTAACTTCATATTTATCCGTCGGTTTCAAGAAAATGCTGGCACAATTGTATAGTTTAGAGTTATCTAGCATATCGTTACATTTAATATGTATGTCATCATTTTTCCTACTTGCAATATTGACGTAATAATCGTTGAGCTCATTAGCAATATCCATCGGCTCAAGTAATAATTCATTATCGCTTACAAGTCTATCTATAATTGAATGAATCGGATTTGTAGTAGTTTTATTTTTTATAACATCCCATGTACTTTTGCACACATTAGTAGAATTATAAATGTAATGAATGTTTGATATTTTTTGAGCATGATGTATACATCTTTTTAGAAGTTTTGTATAACTATGATATTTATCTTTATCTTCCCGATAACCATACATATAATACCTAAAACGTAACTTTCTCTTAGTAATAGTAGATTTTTTTATGCCGGTAGTAAACCATCGCTTAAATTTCTGTGCTGAATTTATTCTGATACGTTTCACTGGGAAACATAATTTATAAAACAACAAGAAACTATCATGAAATAAATCAAAAGCCGCGTTGAGCTCACTTTCAGCATAAACATTACTCCACGATAAACAACTTAGACATTCCCTGAATTTAGAAATATTTTCGGCACTATAGTCTCTTTTATTTATAAACCAATATTCGGGATAATTTATTTTATTTGCAATTTCAAATTTAATGAACTGTGCTTTATCATGATCGGATAACCCCAAGTCCAAAACACCACATTCAGTTATTATAGCTAAATTACTGATTATATGATCTAAGCATGCGTTTTTCCGTGTTGTTTCCTGAATATGTAACTTAAAACGGTTATTCACTGTTATACGATTTAATTCATCAGATGCCTTAGAAGATTTTAAAGTGTCGATATTGAGATCCCCAGTTATAATTATTTTATGGTTAATTTTTTTCTTTAGTCTATTTAATAGTTGTTCAAATTTATATAGAAATATTGATACATTTGACGTAGGAGTCCGGTACATACAAATGATGAAGCACTTCATGGCTTGTATCTCAATACCACAGCATTCAAAGATTAATTCCTCCGTAAAGTCGTTAAGAAAATCTAACTTCCGTACTTGTACGTTTTCTTTGCTCAAAATGCATACACCCCCTCGTCTTTGTTTAGCTCTAGAGAACGAATTTACTAAACGATACCCATTGATATGAACATTTCCTTCGCTACCTGCTTTAAGAAACGTTTCACTTAAACAAATAACATTAAAGCGTTTATTAGTTTCGTTCAGTTCATCTAACGTTATTTCTAATATCTCTCTCTTGCTTAATAACCCAGCAATGTTTTGGTGAAAGACCGAAAATGAATCTAATGTTTTTGTCCCATCATTTCTTATAAAAAATAATTATTAGGTGCACAAACTACAGGTTTATCTATCGTAAAATAATTCGTAATCTTCGTTTGATGCAATCTTACAGGAACATCAACGATAACATCGACATTTTTACATTCTACGGGCATGTGTACAGAACCATTTAAAGTTTTGCTGTTGCGACATTTTATAACTTTAGTTTTAGCCTTGTTTTGCTCTTGTAATGATTTTAAATTAGCGAAGTTCAAAAAATTATTCTCGTAATACAAAGAATCAATTACTATATTTATTTTAAAAATAAGATTTGATATGTAATCTACCTTTGAATAAAACTGGCGATTAGTGTTCAGAAATTTAGAATTTCGGAAGTTGTTACAATATAATTTTAACATATTATTCAGCGTATGTTCATTAAGGAATTTACAAGTTTTTGTTTCAAGTAGAATAATTGTTGGATCAGGATGTGACTTTAGGAAATAACTTAACTCGGTACAGATTTTAGTGGGATTGCGATCTGTTTCTCCTATACCTATAATAACTATATCATTTGATGTCGCATTTTTCGCCTCTGAATTATTTAATATATCTTCACATGTAGCGTTCGGTTTTACAAAAGATGATACTTTGTATTTTTCATATTTTGTATTTTCTCTTGATTTTATTAATTTCTGGGCTAATCCTACACACTGATGACCACCGAGTATAATTATCCGCTTTGTATCTTCAGTAGTTCCTCTATCAATAGGCACAATATCTAGTGATTTCTGTTGCTCACATGTTGAACTACCAGGCATAATTTTATGTGTTAGGTCAACGTTATCAAGATTTTCGCTTTTTTTCATTTCAATGTAGGAAGAATCCAGGCTCTCCAATTCAGAAAAATTCAGTTTTGTTTTATTTAAGTTTTTCCTCCCTAGCCGTTTAGTATTAGGTGTTGTTTTGCATATTAATTGTAACTGTTTTACTTTTTTAGAATAATCTGATAGTTGCTGTTTCATGTTTCCATTTTCCAATAATAAGTTCTCGATTTCCTTGTCTGTTACGTCGAGCTTTGCTTGCAATGTTTTAATGTTTTCTCTCAATTCCAGCAATTCAGAATTTTCTGTAGTATTTAGTTCCGGACAACTTCTGTGAGATGTATTGTTACAAATATTGTCAGAATCAAATTCCTCCTCAGATAGTGATAAAAAAGAATTACTGACAGGTACATTGTATCTTCTCCTATGAGTAATATTTTCCGGTGTCAAGCTAAGTCTCGTGTTTACATTTTCAGGGGCTGAAAGACATTTTTTACATTCCCAATTTTTCTTCCGAGCTGGACTCATTAAATTGAAGCGCTTTTCAGAAATGTTTGTACAATCTATATGAAATGTATGCGAGCAGGTCGAACATGTAATAAATTGTCTGTTTACTATAGGACTTTTACACTTATAACATTCAAGTTCCATTTCTGTGATGTAATTTCTACCAATTTTAAACAACAAGGAGTTTGTGTTTACAACACCATCTAGCGGGTAAGTTGTAAGTTTAAAGAAAGAAAATACTTTTATCACTGTACTATTTTCTGTAAGTATGTAACTGGTATATCTATATCCGCCACTAGATGCTTTCTGTTATTAGCACCTGAGTGTGTGCTGTTTTTTGGTAGGTTCGACTATTTCTGGATAGATTGTTGATTGTTGTTTAAGTCGTAATATGATGAGTCGCTATGAACATTAAATTAATAACGTTAAGTTTCAAATAAAATTTTCTTACAAAAAGTGAACTTAATTCTAGGATTCGATCCATGGACCTCTTGAATTTACATTGAGCATTACGCACGCTCAGTCAGCCAAGCTATAACTCCTGTGATGAAATTGAGGTACATATTGTAATAGGTTAGTGGGCGGCTCAGTGGGCGGTGAATTTGTTGCAAACTTAACCAATCAAAGAGCACTGACCACAATCACTGTATTCCAACGGTCTTATTTTTGGGAAATTTAAAAATTTTGCGTATTAAACACAATTTTTGAAGTTGCTCATGTAGCACATTTCATGTTCATATCACTCCTCACATTTATATCACTTTTCTCCTTCGGTTTTGTTTATCACTATTGTTTATTTCGTAATTTTTATTGAAATTATGATTATCCACTTCTTGATAGATACACTTGATATTTTTTTTGGATAACATTAACACAGGTTAATTGAGTAATTCACTTCATGATAAACCATAATTGATGTAATTTTTTACACTTTTGCTATTTATTTTAGAATGTTGATACTAAGCCAATGTTAACAACTTGCGCCCTCTAGCGTGAACAATTTCGCATAATTAATTATCATTTAGACTAATGTAATTATCCTTAATATTATTCCGCATAATGGTTTATGGCATAATGTAAAGTCGATTAAGTCGATTAAGTCTTAGGTAGAATTGTACCCTCAACGCGCGAGCCGAGCGAGCAAAGCGAGCGTGCCGCGGCAGCGGCCATCGAAGCGCCAAAATTAATATTTTTTAATGATCATTATTTCAAAAATTTTATGCGAGTAGTTAATTAAGCCCTAGTTAATTATGGTTTTGCCATTTGTAATTATGCGTAAATAATTTCGCATAAAATTTTATGCCAAAATCAATTATGCATAAGTATATTTAGTGTAGATTCCATTATGCCATATCATTCATAATGGCACGCATTCATCACATCCTTAGCATGTCTATATAGAACACATCCAGGGGCACGCCTCTTTCCATACAAATGTCATAGTTAGTTGATTCCGTTTCCCACTAAGCTTCGTTAGCAATACGAAACAAATGAAATATCAAGCGATTCCAGCGGAGTCACTTTTTCACCTTGTTCGCCAAATCTTCCCTTAGTTTGTCATAGTTTCCATCGTTATACTTCGCCCGCCAGCTTGCTCGCTCGCCCGCTCGCTATCAATATGGCCTGAGTTTAAATTATGCGGGCTTGAGAAATTTTGATAAGACATCTGGCTTCGTTCCGTGCGAATGATTTTGTTTTGAAGCTTCAGAAGAAAATAAAGGCGAATTCTTTCCCAATCCCTTGAGATGTTCGTAAATTAAGCAAAGAATAAAATATTTGATTGCAAATATTTCTTTGTTCACGTTCGTTTTGTGTCTTCAATTTTGGCTTGTTGCTGGTTAAAATAATAAATATGAATAAGCTTATGGTTTTCTTACAGAACGAAAAGCTTGTTATTGATGTTATGGCGTTTGTGGCCCCGAGAGAGTAAGATATCGTAAGACCCACATTACACTTGGTAATAATTAAGTGATATGTTTTTAACGTGGCAAGCCTGTGTTGGATCAGCAAAGTAATTATATTTCTTACAAGCCTCGTCAACTCGTTGTCCTGTTTCATTAATCACTACCTGACCCGTGCCTACTTTGTTGGGTGGAAAACATAAAACTATGATTGTCATACAGTTAGTACTGACTCGTCGTCGTTACCAGTCTATTACATCCCACTGCTGGGCACAGGCCTTTCTACATGAAGAAGCACATTCTAGATCCCAAAGTTGAGGTCGGCCATCCCAAGACTGACTGTAGCGACCATGGTCGTGACCATTGTGAGTGCTATGTTATACATCAATAACTATGAGTTATCTCCTGATAGCCAATAGGAAAGTTATATATTTACTGCAGAATTATCCTATGTATATTTGTATGCCAATTTGAAAATGAAACATAATAAATCCATATCAATATTCAAAATGCGAAAGTAACTCTGTCTGTCTGTCTTGTTTTCACGACAAAACTACTGAATCGATTCAATTGAAATTTGGCACAAAACTCCAGAGCCTGAGAAAGGACATAGGCTACTTTTTATTCCGATATTCCCATGGGAACGGGTACCGCGCGGGTGTAACCGTGGTTATCAATATCTGCTCGACCGAATATTATGTAACATATTCCGTCAAAATGTAATTGCATTTCTAATTTTAAAAATTTATCGGCATTGTAAAATAAAACACGACAACAGAGATTTATGACCATGACAACAATTAATCAAGTGGCACTGACAACAACTGTTATTTACATTATTTCGGGGTTTTAGTTCAACTACATATTAACAATCAACTTTGTAAAAAAACAATGCAGTGCAATTTTGAATTAATAGCGGCCCGCCCCGGCTTCGCACGAGTAGATAGGTATGTATTAAAAAAATTAAGCCAGTCTAGTAACAGATGCCTAACTTTTTAAAATATTTTTTGCGCTTGTGCATTACGCATACCATAGAGGATGAGCACTGACCAGCCCCTAGATTTATGTGAGGCCCTCGGAACGACCCTACCCACTAAACGAGCAATGAGACGAACTCTGTCCGCCATATATTGCTGCCACAGGTGGAACTATGACGTAGATGGGCTTTATGAGGCTTACACATTCCTGGCACTGTATAATCAAGTGACAGGGCTGCATCCCGACCATCCAAGTCCCCGGCTGTGGCAGTGAGAGTTGGGCATGGAGACTCGCTCTGCGGCTAAGCGGTCTCCTTTGAAGAGTATTCAGACTTTAAGATCCAGAGGCCCTGTCTTGGTATCTCCATTCACTGTCACCACACCCACCTCTAAACCCACTCGCGCCAGCGTCTGGAATGTTCAGTCACGGGGCGTACTCCGTCGCGTTTAACTACCACATCTCACCAAAACCCCTCCAACATCGCTAGCGCGTCGAAATCCCAGTGGGGTACTGGCAAGAACTTACGCAGCCATGTATAAGATATTTCATAGACTATATTAATCTGAAATAATGCAGCCTTCTAATAGTAAAAGGTTTAAAGGATGTTATTGATTTTTTAAATCGGTTCAGTAGATCCAGAGATTACCCCTTACAACGACACAAACTCACAAACTTTACCAACATAGATTTTCACCTGTGCTAAATAATTTTGTACCCTTAGTATATTTTGTACTTATAGTCGATCATGATGATACAAATGTTTATCACTACTTCCTGAGCTTATTTTATCATAAGAATATTTCAACTTAAGGCCCATTTAGCCATAAAAACTAAAAAAAATTGTTTTCTTACCAATTTTATAGCGGGTATAAACCAAATTTGTTTCTTAACTCCCTATACACCAAATATTACTCGTCCCGCAACAAATAAAATTTTAAAATAAAAGCGGAGAAGTATATACGATACGAGTATATACTTTAAAGGTATGATTTTGTCAGGCAAGCACGAAACTGACATCAGAGAATTACAAATATCGGCAATTAATCTTACTGAAAGTGATTCGCTTTAAACAATGTTTGAAGTATTGATAAATGTATCAAACGTCAACACCAGTCACCATCGCGTACCTGATATTCAATTTCTCTTTGGTCATAATAGATTTTGATTACAATGTTCCATTGTAATACTGGTTATATTATGTTATAAACTGTAACATGGTGCAGCTACACAGTACAGTTTATTGGAAATATCGCTTGCCACATTGTTACATGGGGATATATTTTTTTTGAGAAATATGGGTTACCGCTGAACGACATGCTGTTAGTAAGTAGTCTTTCAGTTGAAATGTAGACATGTACACATTATAGGCATTTAACTGCCACTCTGGTCTAATGGTTGACACCACTGCGTGTTGATCGGGTTGTTCAGCGTTTGTTACGGGGTCAAGAAGATTTTCTGCTGAGTTTAGGTTGGTGGCTAGGTTTTTAAGCCCGCCTGGCTATCTACCATCGTCTTACCTAAATCTGTCGCCATAACAGTGCTTAACGCATTTTTGATGCAACCTTTGACCTTTTTGTTACTTACCATCAGGTGAGATACAAAATATAAAATACAAAAATCTTTATTATGATGAAGGCCAAGTGCTTGCCTGGCATATGTAAAAATGTAAGTTCAGCTATACAATAAATATTACGAAATACGGTATAGTTGATAGTTCAAAACTCAGCATTGGTACTAGATGGTTAATGACAGATGGTAAATATACAAAGCCACGCTGTTACTATACTAAGTACACCAAAATAAAAACGATTAAAATTTTCAAGGCAATTTAAATAAAAAATCTTGTGCAAAACCGCTATTAATTTCTGTTCGACAAATTGGTGACACATTTATCTTTACAGCAAAAGCCACTTTGGATAACGATTCCATGGGCCCAATTAGCTCTAATTTCATTATTTATTTCTGTCTGATGTTCTCGTCAATTATGAGTAAATCACGACATTGGGGTCTACTTTAGGAATTGATAATTTCCTGATAAATATTCATGTCTTTAGCGTCGTCAATTCAATTAGTAGCACCTGCCTGTTAATTTTAGGTTTGTTGTTTTAGTTTTCGACACTATACGATATCGAGATTTTTCGATATTAGTATATGAATAAATATCGACGCAGGGAATCTTTCGGCAAGGAATAAAAAATGTGCTTTTTAGTATGAGAAACTGATAAACTTTGTGATAAAACATAAACAACCGCCTCTCTGTCTCTGTAACGTCTGTATCCTATTACGCCTATGATTGTTAGATTTAGATTTATTTTTTTCACTTTGACACAATTACATGAGGTTTTAAAATGCAATTTTATTGAAAAACAAATATCGTCATATGTACAATTAATATCCTTAAATATTGAGAAATAATTTAAGCATTGGTTACCTGTAATAAAATAAAATTGATAATAATTTCAATAATGTCAAATAAAGATGGTATTAAGAGTAATCGAAATGTTACAATAAAATTAAAATGGAAAGGTCCCGATAACAATAGAAAATGATGTAAAAAAAGAAAATAAAAAATATTCAAAACGAAATTACCATGCATTCATCCATCAGCCTATAGAGGTCCACTGCTGGACATTGGCCAGATAAAATCCGCAAGTATAATAAAATCCATTTTATTTTAACTCTTAATGTCATTTTAACAACTTTTTTAAGGTTTACCTTCCTTTCATGTTTTGTTGCCACTTAGCTACTGAATAAGAAGCCAAACAGCTATACATGTGGTGACAACTGTTGATTTTTTAGGAGTTCCCTCATCATTAGCTTCCATCAGGATATTATGTTAATTATTTGTTGATTTAATCCATATAATACATGTAGTATCGTTACACAGCTGAAACTTTGATATTAACTCGCTTTGAAAGTTGTTACCGCAATCAGAAGTACCTTTAAAGTTTGTGTATTGTTAAACTCAACATTTTCAGAGCGCTTGCCGCTAATGAGTGCAACGTAGCGGTTAATGAAGACATAATCATTGTAGTGTTGATGTGAATTGCTTCAGAATGTTTAAGTAGTGTAAACTCGGCTTAAGAATAACTAAATACCTACCATCTTCTTTTTAATAACGACACTACCAAATATCAAAAGTTACTGTGTAAAACTTATCTTTTGACATTTTTGGATTGTCCATTTTATTCAGTGATCGCCATTAAATAAACCAAAAGCTACTCAATAAAATAGGTTTTCTTGTGTTAGAAATGTGCTACCAGAAATTATAGTTTTAAGAACACATACAAGGCATTGATCGAGCGTTTATTTGATCAATGGTCCATGAAATTTCATTTTGTAGTAACTTTTCCTTGAGATTTTGTTTCATATTTTTTAGCATAGGTTTCTGTAGTTGCAAGGAGATACGTTTCTTACAGGTATATTATGGTATTGTTGGTGGCTGTATAGCGATATCTATTGGACAGTTTCTGTCCTTGCCAACTGTTTTAAATAAACTAAATATACCAATATTATATTAACGTTGTTTAATAAAATACCAACACCTTGTGGTTCCAAATTAGAGCAAAATTTACTTCACATCATTCTTTTAGTATTATAGACTAGCTTTGAATAGGAGTTGCCGCACATAATTGCGGTCCTACATTTCCACTAGAATTTATTTGGTGGTACAAAAAAGAGTGCTTGACCAGTACGGTATGAATTATTATTTCGATTGTATGCAAAATAGGCTAGCTGACTATATAAAAGTTTAGAAATGTCAAGAATGTCAATACCTATGGTAAGCGTGAAAGTGCTCTGAGCGAAACTAGTTTTTTTTTACATTATGACAGATAAGCTCTTGGCCTTCATCTCACCTGATGGTAAGTGACGATAAGGCTGGAAGCGAGCTTCACCTGTATTCCTCAACAAATGAGGAACTGGCTATCTTACCTCTATTGCCAGAACACAACAATGCTTAAAACGAGAGGTAACCAACACCCGGTGATGTGAATCAATAGACCAGGGAGGCGGTTAAAAAAATAACGTTTCGCATAATTATTGACATTTCTTAACGCAACTTAAAATGACATTTTTTTTTAATCAAAATGTACCCTACGGGTTTATTTATTTATTTATTTAATAGTTTATTGTACACAACAATTAAACAGAAACAACACATAAATAAAATAGAAAGTACAAAGGGTGTGGCTTATTCCTTAAGAAATCTCTACCAGCCCACCTGCGATAGGAGACAGTATGGCATGAAACATAAAAGGTTAACATAAAGGTAACATAAAGGGTGGTTCTAAGTATTTAAACTCCACACCAGTTAAGATTGAAGAATTTATGAATCTATCCACTACAAAATGCATATAATAATCTTAGCTTTTGTTACAGGTGAAACGCCGGCAGCAATGCAGCACGGGAACAGCTCAGCTTACATGCGACAATTGAACATCATCATACCAATATGTGTGTATATAACGTTGAAAATTCTTATCACAGATATTTACCATGAGTATGGATAACAGTAATATTTCTGAGAGTAAAGCTATCATTGTTATATTAACTGTAAATATTTTTTTCGTTTGTACTTAAGGGAAGTATTGAGAAAATCCAGAACTTTTGTAGATTTTTATTTGTTTAAGGGCGACTTCGACCAAATTGAGATTAGTAACACGGGAATAGTAATACCAAACTGAGCTGAAACGATTGCTCGAATCTGCCCTAAGGGCGGAGCCGATTAGCTATCCTAGTTTTTTCATGTTTGGCTACACGCGAGAAATATTATTTTAACGGAGTACGCAGTTTTTCGCGCACGAATGTGTCAATGTCTCGTTTGACACAGGGCAGATTCCACCAATCGTTTCAGCTTAGTTTTTTATTACTATTCCCGTGTTACTAATCTTAATTTGGTCGAATTCGCCCTTAGACAGAAATATAATTGTTTTCATTTTGAATGTTATTAAAGTTGCAATCAATCAAATAAAACAGGTAAATGCACATAATTATTTGTATGTAAATTCTGGTAAGACGATTAATAATGTATTTCAGTTAATTATTCCGGATCAAGCATTAATTATACGATGTTATGTCTATGGAGTTGCAAATATTATACAAATTAATGATTCTTAAATTGTTTATTCTTTTATATTTTCTCATTAATATACAAGCTTATTTCTTATTTTATTTTTAGTTTCGTGTATGTCATTCTATGTTTTCTTCATAAAGCAAATATATTCTTTACCTTCATAGTAATATTCATGTGGGGTATCCACAACTCAAAAACACCTCTGCATTTTCCGTTACAAGACATACAATTCCACAGCGCAAAATTTTCTCTCCCGCTCGGTTCTACTCTATTTCTTTTTATTTATTTATAGTTACGAGAACCACAAATATTATACAAATATTTATGAATAAAGTCAGATTAATAATTAATTAGTTTCCAGAACTTTTGTATTGTGTTGACCATTTTTTGGTAACTTCAAAATAGTTCTATAAGTTTCGATCAATAGCGATAACGAACAAGGTGTGTTTTTGGGTGCACACAAGGGGAAACACATTAATAATAAATTATAATCTTGTCGACAAACGGAGTCGTATGTTTTGAGAGAAAGCCGATTTGATATTTCGAAATTTGTTTAGTTTTTATTGTGTGTTTTGATATTGTAAGTTATGGCAGAGAATGGTAGGGATTTCGTATTTACATACATCATCATCAAAATTGGATAAGCATACTAGCCTACTCAAATAGATCTACTAATGTTAACAAGCCTAAAAAGTTATTTAAGGCCTTTCTTACACGGCGACGAAACGTAACCGTATCGTTTTACACTCGTCCGAGGAGAGCAAATATGAACGCGTACATTTTCAAACAAGTCCACGCAGGAAGCGTTGGTGCAGCGAATCGTATGAGATGCAACACCCAATGTCATTAATTACGATAGGCTAAGCGTGCTGGCGTAAAAAAGTCTTCCTTCAGGTGTCTTAGCAGCCTGCAACCAGTTTACATACCTGTGGGAAAAGGAAAAATTTGGCCATACGGCACGCAAAACAATCGACAATCGATTCGCTTGCGACACACGCCATGATTTATTTATTTATTTATTTGGTATATACTACAGTTGACAATCGTTGTTAGTATAACAGTAAATATGTTAGTAGTTAAGGGCTAGATTGACAACCTAATTGTATACACACTACATGCTTATTGGCCAACAGTAGCCACGAATTGGCGCGATTCAAAAATTAGAACATTGCACTCAGTGAAGAGAAAACATAAATTTAACTCTAATTTTTAATATCAAACCCTTGGCGAGACAGGCTGTGGTTTAATGGCGATCTCAATGCATTCCTGACTTGATAATAGAATTGGTAATTTCAACTGATATGACTACGCAACGATTCGTTTGTCACTACAAGTCTTGTTCGCGTCGCGTAGTAACACCACGCTATGCTTGCGACTCGTGTGCGTTGAACTATCTCATCGAATATTGATATCAACACGCAGTTGACAGAAGTATGACACCATTTTGAAACTTTTGATGAGTGGATATTTTGGTCTGCTTACTCAGTGGGTATATATTTTTGAGTATGTGTCCCTATGTAGTGTCATCTTTTTGTGCTTATATATTATATCTGTGCTACAACCAAGACTTTCCTCGGTGGTGCGGTAAGACATTAATAAATCTCTACTTGCTTGCTTAGATCACCAAATTCGCTGCCTCTACTCTCATTTCTAACGTCATTTTCGGTTATTCGTTCGTTTTATTATAGTTAATTTATATTTTCAACCAATGTGTTTGTAATATCATTATTGATTTTATAAATATTGTACTTAACATTTGAAATTAAGTTTAAATTGATTCAATGAAATGAAAATTAATGACATTCAAAGTTCATTATAGACATATAAATATTGTTTAGCGTAAATTTTGTTAATTATGTAAAGTTAATTTCATTTAGGACCCTTGATTTATTATTGAAACGGTGTAAAGAAGATTATTATTCATTAACCTGTAATAAAATGTTTGTGTGTAGTTAGAAGATCAAATGTTATTTTTCAATGTTACCTTTGATAATTGGTAAAAGTATATATTAAAAACGTATACCAATTGAGTACAATAATATTTGTAAATAAATTGTGAAATATGATTAGTAAGCGATGTAATAAGGAAGTGTAATTAACTGTCATTTTAAATAGATAATGAATAAGAATAAATAAAAGAAATTTTGAATTTAACGTGCCAAGTTTTTGTTTTATTTAATACCTTTTGAATCTTTTTATAAGAAACACGGCAAAGTCACACGAAATTTTCTTAACGAAAATATGAATAAAATTTTAAATTTCATGATCTTCCTTTCATTGAAGATGCTATGTTCCTTAGGAAAAAATAATCCTTATGATTAACCCTTTTGACGGTTATCATAAAACAATAATACATGGTGATTTTATTTTTTACATTTCGCGAGCTCGGTTCCCGGTAGAGGCCGGCGATTTTTAATGAATCTATGAATGCAGGTATACTTATTATAAAAAATAAAATGATGCCTTCTTTCAGTAAAACATCCTACCTTCAATATTTAATATACTTTCCCTCAATGTGGCATGGCCGTGGGACATGCTGTATAAAGACATAAGAGCTTGGTGAAGCGCGGACTATGGTAGTGAACTGCTTTTGACGTGTATTTGCCTAGTCTCTGAGTAACCCTTATGGTTGTGATTATATGTATGTATAGAGCTTACCTTTAGTGTACCAGATGGCATTCCAGCTTGCCAAGACAATAGATTTAGATTGTGATATAGATTGGTTCATTTGAGTAATTTTGTTCACTCATAGGTACCGCTTTGTATTATTCTTTAACATGTCCGTATGAATTGAGGAGCCACCTTTGTATCCTAATGAAATTAGTGTAACATTTAGTAGTATATTAAAAAAATAATGTAGGTTCAAACCTCCATTTCGTAGTATAATACTTAAAAAGTTATATCAAAGTAAAAGTGGCTTCTCAATCTAAACATCAGAATTGGAACATGGAACAGTACCTCATGAATTTTTTTTTAAAATGTTGTGTCATTTAGTAGCAATTGTGTACCTATACTCGTGCCTACTAAATATCTGAGTCCAATACTGTTGATATTCAAGAATATACAATACTTTAATTGTGGCTACTCAGACCATACACACCACTCGTCATATTTTAAAGAAGCAATTGTTCCATTAGAGCCCGAGTCCTACATCATTTAGTATTAAGTATATAAGATTTGTAGGACAAAAGCCCGGAATTAAAAAGAGGGAGTAGGGAGATATTATGGCACATTTTAACTGGCTCTTCAATTGAGATGCTTCACTGAATAGATTTTCATCGTAAGTAAGTATCAACAAAAAATAATAAATAATAAATAAATATCTTCAAACATTCACACCTATCAACTAGCCCCATTTTAAGCATGCTGCTTGTGTTACGGACACTAGATGACGGATAAACATATTTAATAGATATACATATAAATATCCTGAATATATATAAATATATATAAACATCCAAGACTGGAGAACAAATGCTTGAAAATTCATCACCCAAACCACCGGGGATCGAACCCAGAACCTCTCGAGATGGCGACGCCTTGAGACCGGCCTTTAGACCACTCGACCACGGAGGTCGTCGGAGGAGGGAGATACTTACGATGTAATTGGGAACAAATCAATATAATATATTCCAACCAAAGGGTTAATGTGATTGGCAAACACCCATGGACAGTTACGAAGTGCCTTCCAGTCTCGGTACCTGTCGCCAGACTGAAAGATGATTATCTGGTAAGTAAGTGATTTGATTTTTTTTTTATAAAAAGCTCAACAAATGATTCCACACTACCTGATGATAAGCAGCATACCCTCACCTTGCCGGCCCAAAAAATACTTTTGCACGCCTCTTTTGAAGGAACTCATATTGTAAGGAGGATATACGTGTGCCGGTAAGGAATTCCATGGATTAGAGCTGTTGTCTTTTAGTTCCTTGAAGCTGTTATTCTCAGAGTAGGTATTTGCAGTGCAATCCTTATTAGTAAAACCATATCAGATAGAACAATCACATAGAATTCACTCAGAAATATAATTTGTTAACTCTAGAGTTGAGACGTAAACAACTAGAGGCAAGACTACTGCATGATTTGTGCCATAATAGATATGACTGTACCCCGTTAGTTAATAAGTTGTGCTATAGAGTTCCCACCAGAACGCACTGCCGTAATATGTGTAAAATATTCGCAACTCAATTTTGCCGTATGCTGGAAAGCGATCCCCATTACATCGATTAGTTCACTCATATAATATTAATTTAAACACAATTGATATAACACGTCCTGGTGTATTTAAAAAAGCATTATGAATATTTTAACAAATAGCTAGATAGTGCTTTAAACTCTTCTCGCTTTAGGTTTTTAAAAATGTCTTGAGTTAATTTGTGGTAAAAGGTGCTGGTGACATAATTATTATTGTGTTTAATACTACCACATTGTATGTAAGCTTTAATATGTTACTGATTTTTTACCCAAATAAAAAAAAATACATGTGGCACTCGGGGATTGCCGCGCTAAAGCTATTGCATAGCATTGTGTATCAACTTATGCAATTATAATTTTATTTATTTATTTTATTCATGCAGTATTTCTTTTTCTTTGATATTAATTCAAGTTACACTTTTTGAGCGTGGTGGCCGATAAGAAAACAAATTTTTCTATTATTAAATAAATAAAAAAAGTTAATATTGTTAAATTAAAATTAGGTATTAAAAACAATATCGATAAGGGGCTTCCATACAACAAACGTGATTTTTTTCTGTTTTTTTTTTAATAGTACGGAAACATTTTTGCTCAAATTTCTATACAATTAATAGACACCTACATAATGGCATTTCAATAATGACTTTCAACTGCCAAAGTCTAAATAGTCATAAATACGATTTACAAGATTCAGTTACGAGACAAACAAATGTGTTACTTCTTACCGAAACTTGCATGACGCATGATAATCCGATTGAAATACCTAATTTTAATTTAACAATATTAACTTTTTTTATTTATTTAATAATAGAAAATTTTTTTTTACACAACGCCGTGTCGAAGACTGCCGAACTGAAACGACATTAGACGATGCACGGCCTTCAAGCCACACCTCCTTGCGCATCGGAGTGGGGAGCGTGAGGTTTTTTCGTTACGGAATTTCTGGATTCGGTCCCCGCGCTTAAGGCCCGCGATAGAAGCTATGCAATAGCTTAAAAACAATAGAATAAAGTCCACTTGATTATCAGCACACTATAATAATAATTGGTAATATTTTAGTAGTATTTAACGTTCCTTTCAAAAATATAAAAAGCCTTCCAACTTAATTTTTAATCAATCGATAAAAGTGTTTCATGTATTGAAGTATGTAGTGTGCTTTTTATCAAAATTGTGTCAAGTTATTTATTATTAATATTAAAAATACATAAATAATGGGAAAGAATAAGAATATATTTATTTTACAAAACATTTTGCGAATAAAAATAAAAGTTTTTCTCACAAATTGAATTTAATTAAGATTGTGTGGCCGAAAGTGCACAATTTTTTTTGTGGGCAAATGTAAATTTCACATATCTTTTCTGTGATTGAGCAGTAAAAACTCCCACAATCCCATTTAAAATTCTCGTTAGATATTATCAAAACATTGCTCGGATTTCCACTGTAAACTACTCCAAAATTTTGTACGAGTTTCGTGAACAAAGGACTGTTGAAGAAATATTAGATTCACACTCGATTTTAAATCCTAAATCCAATTTAACAGAGCGCATTGTTGTGTGACGTGTATTAATCTAAACAATGTCCAACTCACGAGTTGAGGGGTCTGTTCGTGACGTACACCACGAGTGGGCAATTTGTTATAAGCACCTTCATATGTATGGGATGGCTTATTGATTATGCGTGTCCAGAAATAGGTATCTACCCTGTTTACCAGTACCTACGATGATTTGTTCCTGATTCGTCATATTCCTAATTGGTCATACATAAGTCACGCCTTTGTCCCACAGGGGTAGGCAGAGATGACATCCTCCCACTTGCTACGATCCCTGCATAGGTATTTTTTTCGCTTTTTTAACTCTCATCACAGACCTCATACATGCTCGGTGATTTCGAGTACTTTTGACCTGGCCCTTCTCTAGAACGTCTTTAATTTTCTTTATCCTCATACTTACTAATAAGCAGCAATATTACCAATAAGGAAAGTGTTGAATAAGGTTTATAGTTATTCAACACTTTCCTAATATAATTATGACCAATCAGGAACAAAACCCTACGATTATAAAATATTCCTACCTACTAACTAGCCCAAGTTAAGCACCTCATGTTATTAAGATAATAATTACATCTAATAATTATGTACACATACAAATCTTTATCAATACATAATGATATAAGAAATATCCGATAAATATGACAGAAATGAGCGCCTAAAGAAGCCTGGCTCGCGTGTAATAGTCTCAAGTTGCTTAAAATAAGGAAGTGTGCGAAGAGGACGTAGTGACAAGAATATAGAGAAAGAAATACTCAAATTGTCAAGTGGAAAGGATGAATATAAGTATATTGACTAAAAGGATATAATATGAATCAGGAATGGAGATATGGAAACTATTGAGGTGAACGTTTCTCGATCAAATCGAGGGCTTTCTTGAGAAGAGTCAAAAATACCCAAAAACGCCGAGCATCTATTAGAACTGTGATCAGAGTAGTTATATGTAGAGTAGATATAGGTATATATGTGATTAAATATGTAAAGATCGTAGCAAGTGTAAGGATGAAATCTCTGCTTACCTCTACGGAAAAGGGGGTGATCTTATGTATGTTTGTCTTAGGGCTCGTTTAAGGAGACGCGGGGCGGGGCAAATAAATATTATTTCATTTTTCACCTAATTTCGTTTCGTTTCATTTCAATTTCAGTTAACCAAGAATAAATAACAAACAATAACTTAATTTTGACAAATGCTAAAATAATATCACAAACATTTTGCCCCCCACTGGCAATGGAACCCAGAACCTCTAGAGATAGAGACACCGTTAAACCGACGTACAAATAAAAATAACAAGGGTTCTACACCTACACTGTTATTCTTGGAATATTCGTCCTCAGCCTATATACGTCCCACTGCTGGGCACAGGTCTTCCTGATGGAGAGACCAAGAGGAGTTTGAACCGTAACACCACCTCTGGCCCAATGCGGGTGGGTGGGTAGAAAAGGTTGCAATTTCGACTGGGACCAACGGCTTAACGTGCCTTCCGAAGAACGGGAGATTTCGAGATCAAAAGGTTTTGGTCACCAATTGGGAATTCATTGGGAAACATCTCATGAAATTATTAATTTAATCCAATTTCGAAACATACTCGCCGAAATGTCTAGTGAAGCACATTATAATTATATCAGCTGTAGCAGTTTTGTCCACATCGTCTTAGAACACATTTATAGAACAAGAGTCATTACAATTTAAAGCCTTTGTGCTTAAAGCGAAGCAATTTACCTCACACTGACCCGCTTCGTTGGTTTTAGTTCGTAAATTACATGTTCATTACCCACATTTCGTTAATAGCTTTAGAGACTTGTTTAGAGCAGGCCCAATGACACTATTAAAAGGTGAAGTTGAAAGTGCAATTATGTTCGGAAGACACTTGGCACTTAGCCGTCGGCATGGACTATTTATAAATAAAAATAAATTGAAAATCATAATATTTTAATAAATTTTAGCGTTTACTTGGTGTCAAAAGGTGTACTTAGAGGAACTGAAGTACTTCGTGGATCATTAAACGTAGGAAAGTTGCATATCTGGGTCATATTTTAAGACACGACAGATACTACGCTCACGCCCTTCTCGGGCATCACGAGCGCCGCCGAATTATTTCCTTTTGCAAGAGATAGGATCAGATTTGCTGAACTGTCTGCCAACGTTCGCTTGTCGGGGTGGCACCTACAGAAGAAGCGTTTACTTCAGGTCACGGTTCAAGGAAACCTCTTAACAAGATAGGAAAGTAAATAAGGGTCAAAAACAAAAGGTAAAAGTAAATAGTAAAAAGTCAGCAGTCGTCATCATTACATCGTATTATTGATGTAAATGTAAGTGTTAAAATGATTTGGGAACAACCTGTACCCTACATTTTTGAATTTTTAATATTGGGTCCTTACCTATGAAATTGGTGTTTTTTTTCTCTCTTAGTATTTTGTCTGTAACTATTAAGATTCAGAGTATTCCTAAATAATAATTACCTCGTTCAAAAAATAGACTATATTTTTGAGCTCTTTTGATTTGTTTTGATAATTTGTTGTGAGTTTCATTGTGTTAAAATTGAACACGGAGACAACTCTTTTTAAGTGCCTCCCGAATACATCATTGTATTTGCATTCACTTAAAAACGATAAATAATTTTTATGAAGTGTGATATTACACATATGACTAAAGCTTGTCTTATAATAGAGGCCAAATATTATTATCTTTGGATTTGTCGTTGTGAAGAAAACTGAAAAAAATTTAGTATGGAAAATGCAGAATTCCCCAAAATCTCCATACAAAACACCAATTTCATAGGTAAGGACCTAATATAATAACAAGTTAAATATAATAAGTTTATAAAGTGCCTTTTCAGTGTTTGGAAATGAGGTAGTAAATAAAAATAAACTCGGTCTCCGTTGTATTTGGCATATATCATTTGACAAGCTTTAGTAATATGTGTAATATCACACTTCATAAAAATTATTTATCGTTTTTAAGTGAATGCAATAAAAATTATATATTCGTGAGGCACTTAAAAAGAGTTGTCTCCGTGTCCAATAAAACTTACAACAAATTATCAAAATAAATCAAAAGAGCTCAAAAATATAGTCTATTTTTAGACGAGGTCATTATATTTAGTAATACTCTGAATCTAAATAGTTACAGACAAAATACTAAGAGAGAATAAAAACACCAATTTCATAGGTAATACCTAATATTTAACAAGCGGCAGCGGTAGCCGAGTTAGGACGGGCGGCGCACTACTCGTTCGAGGGGCCGCGGAAATCGCGAGTTCGATCCCACCGCCTGTACCACTGAGTTTGAATAAAATTTAAGTACAGTTCATTGTAAACATCTCTTGCTACACATTTGGCCCGGTGAATGGTAACAGGCTTGCCACCTGTTACTCGGGGACCTAACGTTTTTGGCGAAAAGTGTGTGTCCTCCTCTGCCTACCTATAGGATGTTTGTAAAACATTGTAACAAAACTTAACAGTGTAAACAAAATTTTCCAAGCGTTAAATTTCCAACAGTAATTTAGTTTTGACACATCAATGTTGATAATATAATTGATCCTTAATGTCAGAGTAGAACGCACTTAATTCCTATATTATTTTCGTCGCTTCCGTTAGGATACATAATGGATCGCCATTTGTACAATACGAGCTATAATTAAGTAACCAAGAACTGTCATACAAACCACACACCGGAATTCGTAAAGGAACGAGGGGAAATAACGATAGCCTATTATTTTCGACATTATGACATAGGTAATACCCATATAATGATGCTATATTATTTTAATTATCATCTTTATTAGTGACTAGTTTTATGATACGAGTAAAACATTCCACCCTATTTTGAGAAAGCAGAATACATTACGTCTATATCCCCGAAGGGGTAGGCAGAGGAAAACCCTAATTAACCTTTTCGTGAGGAGCTCGATGGCATTACACTTTGGGTTTAAACTTCGAAAACAAAAATGACCATGACCATGGCGAAAGCACTACCTTTTATCCCGATATTCCCATGGGAACGGGTGCCATGCAGGTGAATGTTAAAAATTTAAAGGACCTCCTAGAAAAATAAAGGACAAATTTAGGAGTATTTTTTTAATTCCACCAATTGAGGCAACTGCCCCAATTAGAAAAAAACTTTCAGTGTTGAATAGCCTATTTATTGAGTAAGGCTATAGGCTACAAACCATCACACTATCTCAAGGTTACTATTCTACGCGGGCGAATTCGCGGGCAAAAGCTAGTAATGAATAAGTAAATACATACATATACTAAATCACGCCTCTCTCCCGGTGGGGTTGGCAGAGAAACAAACAAATAAGTTAATGAATCAGTAAATATAAACCTGAAGCTCTATTCCTTGAAATTTTTCCTTGCTTAATTGTTTCTCAGAAATATTGTATTTTTGAAATAGTTTTCTTGTTAAATAATAGGAAAATTAAACTTTAATGCCTTCTTAGGCTTTCCTACAAGAAAATAATATTTTTTAGAATTCCTATGTTTGTTTTGTATAAAGTTTCTGTCCTCAGTCTATATGCGTCCCTTTACTGGGCACAGGCGTTCCTCATGGAAACAAACATATGTGGAGAATGGGCCGTAACACTACCACGCTGGCCTAATGCGGGTTGGTGGGTAGAATGGTTGCAATAGCAACATGGACCAATGGACGAGATCACAAAGTTTTTGTCACCAATCCACGGCCTGACCATGGCGAAGGTAGCTTTGTTTTCGATATTGAAAGCCAAAGCGTACTAACCACATCGCCACCAAATTCCTACACAATAATTGCTTATGAATCAGTAAAGATTCTACTACAAGTTCTTAAATTTTAAAACTATTGAAACTCAAAGTAATGTTACTGTTGTAGTCAAAATCCTATAACAAGTCAAAAGTACTTTTGACTGAACAGATTGGTGAAAAGTGGTTTTGACTGAAAAACGAAATACAGTCGAATTGAGAACCTCCTCCTTTTTTTTGAAGTCTGTTAATGAATGGTTAGAAACTCAGTTACGCACTCGTTATGCATAAATGACTATATTCATAATTTTGCGTTAGATTAAGGTTATTTTTTTATGAGACTTAAAAACAATATTTTTAAGGGTCATAAAAAAATAACCTTAACCTAACATTTTCAGTCAAAAGTACTTTTGTCTAGTTAAATTTTTCACTGCAACATTATACAAATTAACGATATGCGGTGGGTATAAGCGGCTTTGTGAAAGTGTATAAAGCAAGTTACCTCAACTTACTACCATTCTTCATACAAGAATGTATCAGAAGTTGCAATATCCCATCTTAAAGTTTCTGACAACCAAAGTACCCATTACCGTGTTACGAAATCTGTCAATTATCCCGTTATTCCGTAACGAGTTCAAGAGCGATTTTCCTAAGTTTAATGGTGACCGATTTAAATTGGCTGCCGGTTTGGAACTTACCGATAATAATCGATGGCGATCGCTTACCGATTCTCCGTCGTCAATTGTCTAATCGAGAGATAATCGAATTGTTTTGCGATAAAAATAGACATTGTTCCGAATGTTTGTCTTGTATTTGTATTTTTTATTACTCTACACTTTGGTAATGGATTTTCTTCTTGATATTAAACTTGTTAAAAAATGTTGAAAATGATTTTTTTTCTATTTCGCGTTCTATGTCGAGTACTAAACATTAATCCTACTTATTTGATATGAGATATTGTTTTTTTTATTTACACCTATTAACTAGCTCCATTATAAACAACCAATGCTGGTTGTGTTACGGATACCTACTAGATGACGAATAAATATATTTAATAAATAATAAAATAATAATAAATAAATATCCTCAGACATTCACAACTATCAACTAGTCCCATTTTAAGCAACTTAATGCTGCTTGTATTACGGATACTAGATGACGGAAATATATTTAATAGATAAATACATATAATTATTGAGAATATACATAATATAATACATATATAATGAACATCCAAGACTGGAAAACAAATGTCTGAAAATTCATCACCCAAACACTTGCTTCCACTGGGGATCGAACCCAGGACCTCTCGAGATGCGACGCCTTGAGACCGGCATACAGACCACTCGGCCACGGAGGTCGTCAAAATAAATATATTTAATAAATATATGCATATATACATTCAGAAAATATACAAAACGTGTATAACACCCACATTCGCTATTTAAATTTGGATTAATTAATATACCAAAAACTAGTCCGGAAAGTAACAAATGCTTTATTGGAAATAGAATCAAAACTGATTCAGGGAAATAATCTGCCCTTTGAAGTTGTATAAAACCTCTCAACTAAGTTCCAACCAAGGTACAAAACTAGCTCTAAGCACACAGTGGCACTACCACATGAGTAAGCCTACCTGCCTATTGTATACCTACCTATTACACGTTTCACAGTATCAAGGTAATTATCGTGTCATATCCCAGTGAGTGTGCCATTAACCGTAATTGACCACAGATATCGAATTCTCATGACATGAGATCATAATGGAACTTTGTGTGAGTGATGTGCGAGTAATCGATGGGTTGTATCGATATTTCTCGATTGTTCATTAGTGCATAATGATGTGAATGATAGCTCGGGCTGTATATTATATTTTTTAATTGTTGTGAGTGCTAAGAGTAAGATCACCTTCACGTGGAAAAAGCGTCCTTTCACACCGACCGGCTCGAAGAGGAGAGCATTTTTTTATTTCATTTAAAATAGTGTTATGAAACATTGCAATAAGGTTTAGGATAGGAGTCGTGTGTCATTAAAAGAAACTACCATCCCATCTTCCCTTAGAAAAAGGTGTTTGTATGTATGTAATAAGGTTGTTCCATACTGGAACAGATATGTATTTTTCCATTTTATTTTATTTTCAATTTCAACAACACTTTTGGAAGATGTATATTTTTCATGTCTGGGTGAGGCGCTTATTGAGTAGCTCCAGAAGCCAACACTGATTTTGGGCATGGCAACACAACGTGCGCCTGTGGTGCCCTCTACACAAACTACGTTCTACTTGTTCGAAACCAACGATCGGCGCGAGTGCCTCGCTCTAAATCATCATCTATAACTTAATAACCGAAATCATCATCTAGTTCTGAGGCTCTTTCCCCTTGGAAGTTAGCGTGGACTAGCAACCTGTGGACCCTGTGTGTGATACCTTTGCTGGCTACATACTCCTCCTAGTGCACCGACGAACCATCGCGTTACTTAGCTCGGCCCTCATCGTACGTGGCGGTTGAAGGAGTGCATCGGTAAGTCGCCAAACCCCAGCTTAATATCATACAAAGGTTTATTTTTACTTTTCACTTCTTTTATTATTCTCTCGAGGATACCCAACAACGAAAAAAAAAGGAAACATAAAACAAACCTTATTGCAATAATTCAAAGGACTATTTTAAACGTAATAAAAAAAAATCTGTCCGTTCCGAGCTGGTTTGTGTGAAAGGTCACAAACCTCGGAAAATCACGGTCTTCCTAAACTACGATTCCTGAGTCACGGTCTTTACAGAAAAACAACAGTAGTTCGTCGTTCATTAAATATGAACAGCCTTGTCAATTCAGCTTGCTGATTCTCTGCGCTATGATTGTATCTCTGGTTATCCTCTTGTCAGTTGTCAACTGACAAGGGGATAACCAGCTGTCAAAAAATACCCATCGGCTGCTGGAGTCCGATGTGACAAGCGACGTATATTTTAAACGACGTACAACCTGATTTTGGTCCAGAATTAATTATTCAAGACAATACTGGACTAATGATTTACCATTTGTTAACACCAACTACAGACGTAATAGCTATATAATTAGAGTAAGTAATGATATAAATAATGTTAGTGGTGGCATCGACATCTTTAGTGATAGTCTAGGTGTGATAAAAAATGCACTGATACGGATGCAGTATATTGAAATACCAATTTGATTCCCCCATTTTACGTATATCTTGTATTGTCCTCTTTATTAGAACTAGTTAGTAAGTAGTTACCTATATGTGGTAGCTTATAATTAGCTTGTAGTATTTTATTTATTAATATTTTTGTTTTTTTAAAGCTGTTAGCTACCCTAACAAAACAAAATAAAGAAATATTTTTTTTTAATTATATCTTGACACCTGTTATCTTATGTGACGACACAAGTTCTATGTAAGCTACACTAAAAACTTAATTTAAAAAAAACGCGCTGTTAACGAGTGGTTAAATAAATAAATAAATATCTTCAAACATTCACACCTATCAACTAGCCCCATTTTAAAAAACTAATGCTGCTTGTGTTACGGACACTGGATGACGGATAAATATATTTAATAGATAAATAAATATAAATATCCTGAATTTATATATATATATATAAAAATATATATAACATCCAAGACTGGAGAACAAATGCCTCAAAATTCATCACCCAAACATATTCCCCCACCGGGGATCTACCCAGAACTTCCCGAAAGGCGACATCTTGAAACCGGCATTCAGACCACTCGACTACGGAAGCCGTCAAAGAAGAAGATGCAAGAAAAACGCGATACAGAATCAAAATGGCCGCGTCATTTGAAGAGTTAGGGCAAAAAAATTTTTCATGCTTAACTTAAAATGGCTAGTTGTAAATTACCAGCAGTCAATAAAACAGACTGAATACAAAACCCACATTGTATACAAATGCACTGCGATGATTCTCATTAAGTTCACAAAGTTCTCTGCGGGATCTTTTCTGTCGTATTTCGCATTTCATTTGTCATGCGTCATATTGGTCGACCTTTGTGGCATAATTGAGTCTCATTCTGTTCTTCTCAGCTGTAGGCCTTTTTCTGTGGCAGTGCATTTTATTATCCCGGGAACTCGGAATTTAAGACGTCTGTTTATCATTCTTATAAAGTTATTAACGTCATACAAACGAAGCGTGTTAAAAATTTTTTTGTTGTACTTTCTAAAACAGAAGTCTGAGCTATAAATATTGAAATTTTAAGAGTTGTATAGTCTGTTAAATTGATGATTGGTTGATGATTGATTTTGATGATTATGAAGGGAACAGAACAGGCTGATAACGAATGGAGAGAGGTGGACTGTATTTATTACTTATGAGAACACGAAACTAATAAATAGCTCTATATTGGTAAAGGTACAGCCAGGATATAAAATAACACGACCAATTGACATAGTCACAATGAGAGTAAGCATGTCAGTACATTTTAAATATCATATAAACGACAATAGGATATAGAGAGTAGCGGCCAGTCACCAATATAAGCTGATGATGAATGTTTAATTAGTTCAATAACTAATAGCGTCATAAAAATTTACAGCTTCATAGAGTTGCTTTGGTTGGTTTTCAATAATTCATTGTTCGACTATGCTCCAAAAAGTTTATTTTTAAAGGAAACAATAGCTAAATTAGGAAAAAAATTTAAGTAAAAAAAAAATTACATTAACAATTTCCGGCGAGAACGATTAAAACTAAATCTGTGTAGTTTGTAAAGTTTAAAAATCATTTTACTATCAGATTCTACGCTAAATCGATTGAAAACTATACGATATGAATAATAAATGACTGGTAAACCTAATGGCACGCTTGTTTGATATAATTAAGTTACTGTACACGCGAGGTACGACCGATATAACAAAAGAGAACTCAGTGAATACAATTAATGAGCTTACTATATCAAGGACAGATATTCTAAAATCTATATACTCGTATATATAAGTATGTATAACTGACTGGCTGACATAGTGATCTATCAACGCACAGCCCAAACCACTGGACGGATCGGGCTGAAATTTGGCATGCAGGTAGAAGTTGTGACGTAGGCAATCGCTAAGAAAGGATTTTGAATAATTCTACCCCTAGGGGATAAAATAGGGGATGAAAGTTTGTATGAAACTTTGTCAATTTTAAACCGATCGGGCTGAGACCATGAGAGAAAATTATAAGATTCCCGTGGGATAGTTAAAAAACCATTGTAACCGCGGACGAATTGTGGGCAACAGCTAGTTGTATATATATTCTGTGGGAAATAGTGATTAGGTACTTTCAATACAATCGGATCGGAAGAGCTCGGTGGCGTAGTTGTCAGTAAGCTTTGGCTTACGACATTGACCTTGATGGGTGACCAAAAAATGTGAATCTAACACTAGTCTTTCAGTACATAGGGCTAGGCTATATCCCCTTGTCTGTTTATCGAACATCACGGTGTCACTCAAATTATTATTTACAAAACATTACGTTAAAATGCTTTTGTCAGTACAAAATTATACCTTTACCTACATGTGTGCCAAGTTGCCAAGTCATTGATAGAGAAAAATCTTTTTGTGATCATTTCGAAGTTATTATAGAGTACGCTTTGATGTAATAGATGATTGATCGGAACTGGTCAAATTTTGACGAAATTGAAAACCTCATTTTCTTTGAAGTCATAAAGTACAATGTAGATATTATTTCAATATTGCCACAAGAGGGTAAGCTTTCAGATGAAACATCAATTCAACCTTAATCAAAAAAAGACGTGTGGCACTCGGGGACTGCCGCGGTAAAGCTATTGCATAGCATTTTGTATTGCATTTATAAATATATGTATTTATTTTATTCATGCAGTATTTCTTAATCTTTGATATTAATTCAAGTTACACTTTTTGAGCGTGGTGACCGATAAGAAAACAAATTTTTCTATTATTAAATAAAAAAAAAGTTAATATTGTTTAAAATATTTTTTATTATTTTACAATAATAGCAGTATCATATTTTCAATTCAAAATTAATACTGCATTTGTGATAATAATAAAATGTCTGTATGTGTGTGTGTAATGTCTCTCTCTCTCTCTCTCTATCTTTCTCTCTCAAGGAAAAAGCGCCCCAAGCGGAAAACTGTTGTAATCCACAAAGCCACACCTCCTTGCGCATCGGAGTGGCGAGCGTGAGGTTTTTTCGTTACGGAGCTTGAGGTTTTTGCGTTACGGAATTTCTGGATTCGGTCCCCGCGCTCAAGGCCCGCGATAGAAGCTATGCAATAGCTTAATAACATTCTACTTAGGTACTGAATCGACTTGGTTCACTTCATACTAATTTCACAACTTTCGTCGGTCAAAAAAACTTCGGCGCGGGACTTGCACATTTTTTACTTTTTTTCTTTAAAATACTACAATCAAAATCTTTTTGCGTACTTCTTATGGAACTTACTCTATTAAAGTATGAGGATTGTAAGATGCAATACGAAAACCAATAAAATCACGTAATTTTCACACTCAGACAAAATTAAGGAACTCTATTGGTTGATATTTGCTGACCCACCACCACAGCTCTTATAAAAATAGCCTTATTGTGTGTAACTCTTAATATCTAAAGTTAATGAAATCGACATAAAATTACATACTCAAACTAAAATAGTGTAAATCTAAAATTAGGATCTAACACCGTGTATCGTTTACAGCCCTTTCTTTTAGGTCGATCGCAAAAATTATTTACCGCCTAAAAATGGCTGACTCTTGCCCTTATCGTAGTAATTTATTTTATTAGTTTGGCAACAAATTTATTGCTGTAGCCTTTTTTCGCTTCACGAGCTTCTAGACGAAGTTTATACCTCCTGTTATTTTGTACTGTGGGTTAAATTTGCAATTTCTTAATAAAAAATCACATCTATTACACGCTTTTATTTAACTCACACTGTTTGTATGTATGTTGTCTGGGTCAAAATTTGTAATCGATTTTTATATTAGTGTTATTATTAGTGGTCTTTTGGTTATGGTCAAGACAGTCTCTTAATACTCTTTTGTTTTAGTGAAAGGGGTCATTCGCAAGAATTGCTACGGGATAAATAGTAAGTGAGGACACTTCCACCATCTTTATCAGTTTGAGTAAATAATATATTACAGTATATTGTACGGCGCAGTTAGATGTTCTAATGAAACAATTAAAAACTCACCATCAATTCGATCATTTAAAAAATCTCTTTCCAAACATTTATTACATCTCCAAAAAATTATAACCGTAGGTAGCCGTCTTAAAGTCTTTGTTTATAATTGATTTTAATTTATTTGTTTGAATGATATTTATCTCTTGTAGTGTCTTGCCATATAAATTGTCTTTACCAATTAAGTAAACAACTTAGTTGGACTATTTGAGCACTTTATGTAGTTGAGACTTAGCGGGTTGAGGTTTGACGGTTGGCGCGTGCTGCACTCTAGATTGGCGCTACGGAAGACCAGCAGCGGTGTGACCATCCAGGTTGTAGCAAATGCTGAGTGGTGACCATTTGGTTATAAAACTTGTTATAATATTTTGTAATTCAATTATTCTGTACCCTTATCATTCTATAACCAATAAATTTCATTTCATTTAAAATATTTCTATCAAATTATGTATCCCTATCGACTACCACATTTTATATTTAGTGTATGTGCTTCTGATATTAAAATTAGATCCCATAACCATGCCTTACAGTGCTTGCTTTGAAATGTTAAGATTTCGGGTCGTTTATCTTGATGAACTTTTCACGTGATTTAATATGAATGACTGTTTCATTTATACATTTCAAATGTCAATGATCTGTATCAATATTCCTATTAGGAGCCATTTAGCCCCTTGGTTAATTAAATTTAAAACTAATCAGCTCAGTGGATTATGAAGAAGTAACTCGGGTCTGTGCTCATTCGGTACGGCTGGATAGATGTTCAGAAATTGATTTACAAGTAACGATTCAGTTTATGCGATAAGGATCAAATAGATTTTACGCTTCAATACTTTCAGCGCTCGCTTTTGTAATAATTATGTTAAGTTATTGTTGAAGATAAGCAAGTTAGAAGGCAGACTGGTGAAGATTAAAGGAAAGGAAAAACTGGAAATTATTATGCAATTAAAACTGTCGTCTTGGTGAAAAGTATAATCAAAGCGTCAAAAAACAAAATCTTTAAAAAGTATGAAAAATAACAATCATCAAAAAGTATAAATATTTATAAAAAAAGGTTGTTAGCTTAGAATCGGCAAGAAAAATATTGTACAATATTCTACAGGCTTTGTTTCATTGTTAAGAATGCATTTAAAGTTATGTTATTGCCATTATTAGCTACTGCACGAATTATAACAACAAGTACTTTTGACTCTCTTGATATTATAATAACCTGTCGATATCCGTCCTTGCTTTCGATCGTTTGCCTTTTCTAGACTTAATTTTTTTTTAAATATTTCTTTTTTTCTGTAGTCATAATTTTAACTATGCAGAATTTTTACGTTTTGGCTCGCGATATTGAATATAATGCCGTCAGTGTCAGTCTTTGGATTTTTTTTTTATGTACATACATTCGACCTCTACAGTTTTATTATATGTATTGATGTTATCATTTTCTTTTTGTGTAATATGAGTATTTTATTAAAAAAAAATCATTCCGGACGCTTCAACCGATGGGTAATACTCGCCACGTGTTTCTCCATGCTTGAAGGCTTTTGGCTTTTCTACATGGAGTCGTATATAGAATGGTGAGGAATCTATTAAACTGTATCCATATAATACATAGCTTATTTCGGTCTAAAAGTTATGTGTAAGGAAGTAATTGATTTTCTGTAAAACGTCAACTAGTCTTCTTACATCCTTATCAGACCATATGTCGTAGAGGGAGATGGATATGTTTTCGAATAATTCCTTTGTTACCCTCTCTTGATAAATGTGCGGATTTCCATATACTTCCAAGAGTTTGCCATAAATTACAATACGCCCCGTTTCCCTTGATTGTCAGAAACATTCCTCCACTACTAACCGAACTTACGGAGACTCGTATTAGAAATTATTGGCGTGAATATATTATCAATAGAGGAATTGTCTTATTGTTTTATTGTATTTGGCAGTAATAGCGAAGTTAGAAAATGGCACACTTGTGCAAGAGGCTGAATTTCCGACTACACCACTGAATTTTAATAAAACTAGCCATACAATCGAAGGACAGTATCGCCCCCTGTGAAATGAGGACTAAGGAGAGATTCAAAAGTGGACTGGTCGCCTGCGCTAGCCAACAGCACCGGCGAGATTTCCATACATTTTGACGTAAAGCGCGCGCGTGTAGCTGTAAAACGATGTTAGGTATCTCTTATAATTGTAGCGCGGGCGGCCAGGCCATCCATGAAACCACTCCAAATCAGGCGAAACTTGGGAAAGTTGACACTTTTACGGTCGAGTACTTCTACGGCGACGTATGTGCAATAATAAAATTCATACAATACGGATCTAATGCAATGAGGAGCTCGATAGCGTAGTGGTTAGTACGCTTTGGCTTTCGATCGAAAACAAAGCTACCTTCCCCATGGTCAGGCGTAGATGGGTGACCAAAACTTTGTGATCTCGAGCTCCTCCATGCTTCGGAAGGCACATTAAGCCGTTGGTCCCGCTTGTTATTGCGACCGTTTCTACCCACTAACCCGCATTGGGCCAGCGTGGTGGTGTTACGGCCCATACTCCTCATGTGTTTTTCCATGGGGAAGGCCTGTGCCTAGCAGTGGGATGTGCATATAGGCTGAGGACAAATGCAGATCCAAGCTTAAATAACTTTATTACATACATAATATTATCACGACTATTATCCCCAGTTCACTGCCATAGTCTGCGCTTCACCAAGCAGTGACTGCACATGTGCCCAGCGTGACAGGTGGTGAGCCCGTCTCCGCTATAAGTTACCGGATGTTTGTGCAGATCTAAGTCCATTAGTCCAATCTATGACGACCTCCGTGACCTTAGTCCATGACCTCCGTGGTCGAGTGGTCTGCACGCCAGTCTCATGGCGTCGCTATCTCGAGAGGTCCTGGGTTTGATCCCCAGCAGAGGCAAGTGTTTGAGTGATGAATTTTCGACATTTGTTCTCCAGTCTTGGATGTTCATTATATATGTATTATATTACGTATATTTTGAATAATATTTATATGTATTTATCTATTAAATACATTTGTCCGTCATCTTGTATCTGTAACAAAAGCAGCATTTAGTTGCTTAAAATGGGACTAGTTGATAGGTGTGAATGTCTGAGGATATTTATTATTTATTTATTATTAGTCGCCTTCTACGACACCCAAGGGAAGAGATGGGTTCTTAGTATTCTTTTAATGAGCCTCTACCATTCGACAACAGTTTTATAAATTGTAACAATCCCAAGTATTACATCTAGGTATCCATTTACGCTTAATATTTTCAAAAGATCGTAAAGTACTATCAAAGTGGGAACATTGTCTCCAACGAAATGTACTTACATTATTGTCTATTAGACAGAAGTGCTTTATACCTTTGGGCTTAGAAAAATAAGAGTATCATTTTATTCTGTGCTGGAATTAAGAATAAATGGAATATCTGAACTTATTACCAGCTTTGTGTTTTAAAATTACAGAAATCTGAACGATAGTATAGCGTTATTGACTGTCTACATCACAACTGATAAAATGTGATATGTGAACAAAATTGGAATCCATAAAATCATTTTGTGTTTCGTATTCGAAACATACTTGTAATAAAGTAATATTTGGAGGTTATCATACTCCATATATTACATATTACTATATCTTTACAAAACTAGAGATAGGTCTTATGTAAGACTAGCTGTTGCCCGCGACATTGTCCGCCGTTACTATGGTTTTTTAACTATCCCACGGGAACCCTATAATTTTCCGAAATAAAAAGTGTCTAAGATGTTGACCAGGGATATAAGGTATCACCATGCAAAATACATAATAATATCGTCCGAAGAGGTAGACAGAGTTAGTGTCAACACTCACTACATTTCGCCTGATATGTATATCTGCATAAACTAATTATTATATCTTCGTGATCCAGACGGTATTGGAAATTTCTTGATAAATAGTGTCCCCAAAGCTACATTATTATTATCATTATCTAAAAAAACAATTATTATTTTTTATTTTTTTATTTTAAGGTCATTAACCTGATACTCAAAGGTCGCTTATGATTTACTCACAAAATACTTTTGGTATTTTCGGGATTTAAGCATCAGAGTGTTCTGTATTATAATTTTGATATGAGTGTTTGATAACTAATAAGATAATTATATTTGTCAAATATAAAATGTTTACATCACCGTAACTGTAGACGGCAAACATTTGCTGCTAAAATCACACCTGGTACTTAACTGTTAATATCAACACTTCTATGGAGACACACGTGTGTTCAGTCGTAGTATTTCGATTAAGTCTATTTCGAATTTGAATTAGGTATAAAGATTGGAACTTGCGTGTATCGATGAAGAGCCTCAAATTTAATGAGTGACCCATTAATGGATAAGTATAGGCCAGCTCATGAGTGTGAAAAGAGAAATAAAAGCCTTTAATATTGCCAGTTATTCGTTTAGTTGAGATTGTGCTTCGAAACGAAAAATAGGTTGCTCTAAAGAAAATTGCTTGAATGCATTGAAAAATGAGATTGTATTTAATTTTTTAATACCGCATTACAATTAGAATAAAACTCTTAAAAAAAAAACTTTAATTACTTGTGATTGCGAAAGATGTTCTTCAACGTTCCATCTAATTGTAACAAGCTTTTATTTAACATAGTAATAAAAGCTTACTCTTCAAAAAGATTTTTTTATTTTTAACTTTTTAGTGTTTAAACCAAAATACTCATAAGGCGATTCAAACGAGCCCAAACTTGATGGCGTTGTATCATTTAATTACTGAGTTTATATGGCCACCTTCCACCTCCATCATCAGATCAGCTCCAAGTTATAAAAATTTTGCATTTTACATACATACATACAATCACGCCTGCAATCCCCGGAGTCCAAGGAGCACTGTGTTCCTTAAGACCACATTTAGCCATACAAAAATTAGGTTTTGTTAGATGAAAAATCGTGAAGGAGTAGTAACAAGTGGCTAGCTCATCGCCTACACAATCACGGACCCAGTACCCAATAAGCCCTTAGTCGCCTTTTACGACATGCTAGGCAAGAAAAGCAGTCGGTACATTTTTTTTGTGTCCCGGACCAACACGGGACTTACGGGATTTACATTTTACATATACATTTATGCGGGATTTATATACACATGCAAAATTTCAGCTCAATGGGTTAAAGATATCTGCTTCAAAATTGAGTTGCAAGATTTCATACCTATATTGCAAGTTAAATAAAAGCTTATAATTAGATGGGAATAAAGTAAATGACGTATTTCACAATAATGTAGGTTAGCATTCCCCTCTTGAAACTTAGAAACTTTATTAGTATCACTTGTAAATTAGGTTAAATTTGACTTGACGTTTCCTACAATTTAGTACCGAGATTGTCACACGGAATCTGAAACTGTTGTTGTTGAGCCAACTGTAGTTTCAGTTAGCTCAATTGTAATTTCAGATTACAAATAGAACTCATACTGAGACAGTGAACTATTAACAAATCTCAATTTTGTATTATGTTTTGCATGTATGATTTTTATAATACATTAGTGTTAATTTATATGAAACCTATCCTCAGCCTATATACGTCCCACTGCTGGGCACAGGCCTTCCATATGGCTTTCCACATGAGGACTATGGGCCGTAACACCATCACGCTGGGCGAATGTGAGTTGGTGGGTAGAAACATAGCGACCGACGACTTAACATGCCTTCCGAAGCACGATGGAGCTCGAGATCACAAAGTTTTGGTCACCCATCAACGGCCTGACCATGGCGAAGGTAGCTTTGTTTTCAATCAAAAGCCAAAGCATACTAACCACTACGCCAGCGAGTTCCTCCTATAAGTAAGCTTATTATGTTTGTATAGGCTTTGGCTCGTGTTGGTCCGGGACACAAAAATAATGTACCAACTGCTTTTCTTGCCTAGAATGTCGTAAAAGGCAACTGAAGGCGTATTGGGTACTGGGTCTGTGATTGTGTGGGCGATGAGCTAGCCACTTGTTACTACTCCTTCACGATTTTTCATCTGACTAAACCCAATTTTTGTATGGCTAAATGTGGTCGTATGGAACACAGTGCTCCTATGACTCTGTCTACCCCTACGGTGATTACAGGCGTGATTTTTTGTATGAATGTATGTAGGCTTTGTTTGGTAGTAGATGAAATAACAAAGTTAAACATAGGTTGACTCGATGCTGAGTTGTGTACATAATTGTGATAATATATGATACTTATTAAATAATGTGACAAGCTATTGTTGATTATTTTTATGACAAATTATTGAGTTTTCTTTTTACCTCCTTAAATTTTGCCAGCGTGTATTATTATGCAAATTCATCATTACATAAGATTTCAGCCTAGTTTTATGTCTGCCTGTCAGGCAAAACTGACATCTGTTATATATATTAAGGCCCGGCGCACATTATCGGCATCGGCACGGCTCAGGATTTTAGGTGATAAATAAAATCATAAAATATATTAACTTCATGGCAACAAAGTAGAAATTTTCATGATATATGGTAGTAACAAAAATATCGCTTCGGTATGCTTGAGGTTGCTGCATCGGCGGCCTTGGGTTGCTTCGGGATACTTCGGCATCTTTCAGTACGCTGCCGCCCGCCGCGCCAATGCAACAAGTGGGGCTAGTTTGAACGGTACGGTACGGCATGCACACCAAGGATGCCGAAGGATTACTTTCCTTGCCGATGTCGATAATGTGCGCCGGACCTTACTAGGCAATAATTTACAAACAACCAAATATCATTGGCCAAAAACGACCTTGGCATAAATGTCGTATGCTTTTCTATATACGATAAAAACGATTTTTTTTTGGAATAATGTCCTTTATTGCTAATGAAATAAAAGATATAGTTATGTGACAATTTTCTTAAGTAACAGTAGAGACGATTGTCACAGTAATGCCTGTTTTGCGTGACTAACGGCTGCTTCAGTGAGTCAGTTTAACGTGAGTCCCATCATATACTGTCGGAAACGTAAAAATAATTCCAAAATCCAAATAAAAACCAGGGAATGTTTGTGTAAATACTGCTATTTAATTTCAGAATAATAAATAAGTGATATTTAAAATGTTTCTGTCGGATAATAACACTAATTTTGATGTCAGTTATTTGGCAGATAGGTATTTTGACGCGGAACTAACGGGTATCATTATTATAGGTGAAGTTCGTAGAAGTTCATGCGCTTTGGTTTTCGATACTGATCCCAAAGAACTGTTCACCTTACCTGATGGTATGGTCCTCGTGGGGAAGAGGGGGAGGGAAGCTATCTTCCAACGTCGTGCCCAACGAAACGACGTGATACGACGACACGTGTCGTCGTGTCGTGGCGGCTGCTTGAGAGCCGTCCACACTAGTGACTGTCGCCATACAGTCCCTGGATGGGTGGCTAAAACTTTGCGATCGCGAGTTCCTCCATGCTTGGAAGGCATGCTTAGCCAACCCAATAGAAATCCAACGGACGATAGCCCCAGTCGCTATTTCAATGTGGGTGGGATGGGTGATGTAATGGAAGGCATCGAACGCGACGTATTTAGGATGGTGACAACGGTACTTAATTTTCAATATATGTATTTTGGTGCTGACGTTTTTTTTTTACTAAAAATTTTAGTGGGTTTGACCACAATCTCGCCTGATGGAATGCGCCAAAGTGGTCGAAGGTGGAACACGCAAACTCAAAAGTGCCTTTTCACTCTTGCCATGAAAGTCCCCATATCGAATCTGGACGGAAACACAGACGCAGGAAGGTATTCCACTCTTTTGCGGTGCGCATCAGAAATGTTGCGGCAAATCGTTTGGTGCGAAAAGATGGAATATCGACCGCATATGGATGGAGACTCAAACCACGTCGTGTCGTCCGATGATGAAACGGTGCTGGTGGAATTAAGTGGTGTAATTCCTGTACGAAAAATAAAAAACTTAAACCAATCAGCGCTCATCTCATCCGTCATCGGCGGCACCGATTGGCTCTCCAGCCGCATTCCGTCTTCTTCATTGCTGCAACGTCAGTACCCCATGTGCTGCCATGGCAGCTCCACGTAACGGTCAATACCAAAATAAGCCGTTACATAATCTTTTGTAGGTTATTTCGGCTATCACTGCTTCCATAATCAATACCCATAACCTTAAAATCAGAACGTTGGAACCGAGTAATCTTTTATGAACCTATAAAGTTTGACTAATGATAGAAATAAACAACGTAATAGATTTAAACAGTAGATTAAATACCTGTTTTGCATGATGTAAGCCTTATCTTGATTTGGATAAGATTGCTTTTACAACGCATAAATTAGTGGCATTAACCTTCATTACTGTTATCAGGGGCCGCTTTATGTAATTACGTGTGGAAATTAATTAGTAATGTTCTTTGTCTCTGTATATTTTTTTAAGGTAAACTTGCAAACTCAAATAAATACAATGATACAAACATGACAATGAGCAGCTAAACATATAAAGCTGCAGCTGCAGCTGAGCTAAATATATTTTTCTTTCTTTTCCTTTTTCAGCATGGCACGGAGCCACCACGGATACCACTCACATTTCGCAAGACATGTTAGTCCCCATGTTACTAGTGGAGAGCCTCTTGCCATGCACCGGGCACAATGATGTGAGGCAAGCGATATTCACAATGAACACATATTGATTTGATTTGAATTTACATAAGCGTACGAAAAATTTTTCACGCATTTTATTCTTATGTAAGGAATTGTTTGTACATTAATGAATTTTATTTGGATTTATAATATTTTCTACTTATTTCACTACTATAACACGGCAACTATTACAACCTTATACATTCGTTCCTTCAGTAGTTCAGAACGCCGCCAAGAGATGGCGCCACCAGTACGCTGCAGCGCGCTAACGTTTACCACCAAAGATTTACATACGTGATTAGACTGATATCGAGTAGTTTTCTCTCATCCAAAGCGCCGCGGATTACGAACCGAGCGCTCCCCATCCGCGGTACAGAGACCGCAGACCCCGACACATCTTCACAGACGCTCCCGATCCATTGTCGCGGGCTTTAGAGGCCCTCCAAGCTGCGGCATCCGCGCCGTACCTCCCTCCCGCCCTGTACGCGTGGCCTTCTGCTCGCACGTACAGACTAACATGTCCCATACGAGCGGCCCACTTTGGTTCCGATCGTATATCTAGCGCACATGCTCTAGTAAGTAGCTAGCGCAGGGCCGCACCTCTCCCTTTCCTGAGGGAGGGGGCGCCATTCAGGTTATGCTTTACCAGGGCCCGTAAAACGGCTTAAAGCAAGGTGGTGTTTAGTCGGTAGGAGTCCGACATAACCCCCGGCCGGCCGGTGGGTATCTAATGAGGGATTCACCACCTTTTTCTCCCGCATGGGAAGGTAAAGATCCCTCCTTCAGAGGCTCGGAATAAAAAATCGAGTAATATATCTTCTGCTTGGTAGTGCACTGAAGTATCAAGCAAGCTATTATTTCTTCTTGGTCCAAAATTATATTTTTTCTTTACTTTCATGCCCAACATAATCATCACGCCCCTACCCTCGAGAGCAACGGTTTCAACAATCACAGTTTACTCATTATTATAAGTGCCCATGTAACTGCAAGCGAGCCTATACCCATTTACTTTCATACAGTTTATTAACTAAGTTCACATTCGTCCTATTCAACGTAATCAATCCGTGCTATCCCTGTCAGACTATATAGCATCATAGAATTGAGTCTCGGTGTAGTTCCAATTGTACAGCAATGATTGAGTTGTTATGCGGTTTCAGGAGACCACACCGCTCCTCCCGAACACGGCGTTCAGAGCAGCCATTAATATTTTGTCGGATGAGTTACAAGGGATTTTAACCCTTAACTACTTATTGGGGTTTTTTCATTTACCTTGTATAAAAAACACTCACCGATTTTGGAAGCATTTTTTAAAATTGCAGTAAATGTAAGTATGCTTATTTATTGAAACTTTAATATCCATTACACCAAGAATTTACGGTGGTGGACATGACGACTAACATCGTTCTCTAGCAGTCAACACTTAGACTTAGCAGAGATTTTAAGGCGGCATCGTTTTGTTAATATAATTCTGTTCTATTTATAATATATTTTATGTGTTACTAGTTGCTTATGTATATATTTTTGAGTTTTATTGCGACACTATGTATATGTATTAAAATAAATTTTTCTATGCACCTCAAATGCCTTTTCTCTTAAATATTTTGCACTGCCAAATTCATCCAAAGGTTATCAGGAAAACATCGTTTTCAGCGATAGGGCCGCCTAATTGTACTACTATTGTAAAATTTCTGTATGTATATTTATTGGTGTACAATAAAGAATATTTTCATTTCATTTTCATATTCATTTCATGTTTTGTTCGAGTAGAACCTAGAAAAATATGTTTTAATGGAACTACTAAAATATGGTGTTAATTGTTTTTGAGATACATGCAAAGAACTGAACAGAGAGAACCTTTCTTCACAACGGCACCGGCTCCACGACGGCTTTAGGACTAGCTTCACCTTTTTTCAAAGCTACATGAATCGTGTGTTGGTCGATTTTTAAGCAAACTTTTCTGTGCTAATCGGTATCAAACAAACTGAAAAACCGATCAAATGCTAGCTTAAATGTGAAAAATAAATGAAATCTTTATAATGCCAGATTTTATTGAAACGCGCTAAAAAATAAAATAAACTTTACCCTTTAAACTTTAACTATCAACTTCTTGAATAAAACAGTCTAAGATCCGTCACAGATGACTCTAATACTCTATCTTTCGCCATTACATTTGTTTAGTTCCCAAAAGTATTTAGTGATCAAAAAAAAAGTGATCAAAACCTAAAAAGAGCCTACGCGTATGCGCTAAATTATCAATTAAATAATAATTATGCACTGTATTAACGAAGAGGTAAGGTACAGCCGACTCCGAAAATTTTTAACCACCTTTGACAGTAAATGGCTCCTAATTAGAAGGAAATAAAGAGTGTCACCTCTTAAATGTGTATACAATTTTTGTACTCGACTGAAAATACACATCGTCCTCGCGGATTGGTGACTACCACAAGGTATGTGGATCTTCGGTAAAGGTGCTCGCGACTAAACATCGAAAAGTCAATTTGTCTGCGGATTTGAACTTCAATTCTTCGACCACCAAGCGAGTTAATTACTTTTGGTTATAGCTAACTTAGGCCCAATTGCACGATCGAGAGTTAGCGCCTAACCCAGGGTTTGCCCATATATTTGTCCCAGGGTTAAGTGCTAACTCTCAACCACGCAAGTGGGCCTTAGAGACTTTTATACCCAATTAAATAATGCATTTGGTTGTCATAAGCTTACAAACAGAACACACACAAGCGTTTTAGATACATTGATCATATTTAGTGTTTTTGTCAAGCGTTCCTACCATGAGGAGCTCAGTGGCGTAGTGGTTAGTACGCTTTGGGTTTCGATATCGAAAACAAAGCTACCATCACCATGGTCAGGCCTTGGATGGGTGACCAAAAATTTGTGATATCGAACTCCTCCGTGCTTCGGAAGGCATGTTAAGCCGTTGGTGCCGGTCCCTACTGCAACCGTTTCTATCCACCCCGTATTTGGTCAGTGTGGTGGTGTTACGGCCCATACTCCTCATGAGTTTCTCCATGAGGATGCCCAACAGTGGGACTTATATAGGCTGAGGACAATTTTATAAGCATTAATTTAAATGTTACGCAAACCAACTTAATACGTCAATTCTAAATATTTAGCAACTGAAATGTTTTTACGAACATGCCTAGAATTAATAAAGTATTGAGTGATTGCATTGTGCAGTTTGTTTTGGTACTTAATTAATAGCAAATGAAAAAACCAGCCCGCATTGGGCCAGCGTGGTGGTGTTACGGCCCACATCCACATCCATGAGGAACGTATGTAGGCTAAGGATGAAAAAAAGCGCGGATAAAATTCAAACATCATGTAGTTTTTCATTTAGTTTTTATTATATAAAAGACTTTCATTGTTAAACTTTTTCTTCTATTACTTTTATAAGTAAAGAAGAGCACAAAAGAAATAAATACTCTCACAGAAAAGTCAATTCTATTTATTTGGTTAAAACTTTGGTACCGATTATTATTATAATCAATAACTCTTTCTTAACATATTGGCTTGCCCCCTGTTATATTGGACATTAACATCGTATTGTATCGTATGTAACATAATTGTTTTGTTACAGCCAAACAAATCAGAGTTTTTTGCGGCACTTCATCTCAACAGGCCATTGACGTCGAAGTGCCAGTAGGAAAAAAATATTGACGTGCAAAAGTATTTGATGTAAATCTAATTGCAGAATAAATGATTTCATTTCATTTCAATCTAAACAGCTGATCGTTATAACCTCCAATAAAAAAATCTCAATCATTTATAAAAGTAATTGAAACAGTCTCGAAGCTGTTCTTTAAAAATATTTGAATGCAAAAGAATTTTCATCAAAGACTCTCCAATATATTCAGATCAAAGGACTTGATTTTCTTCAGTCAAATAGAATACGAAAGATAAACAAGTACTCCTATGTACGCATTACTGCAAATAGAAAGTTCTTACTAGCAATTCGTCTAGCGAGAAGAGGTCTAGTACATGACTGCCTCCATTTTTTGGTGCTGCCTATCATACGGCTTATTTGAGTCCTGGCTAAACCTGATTCTGTGCTTAGACATCTGCGAACGTATTGTGACACTTTGACAATTTTACGTTCAACACATATACAAAATAAAAATATCATCCCCCGACTCTGCCTTTCCTAGAAGGGGTAGATAGAGGTTTTAACACACATCTATTTCCAGACTAGCTGTTGCCTGTGACTTAGTACGCGATTACTATGGAGTTTCAACTATCCCACAGAAATCCTTTAATTTTCCGGAGTAAAAAGTATCTAATATGTTGATCAGTAATATAAGGTGATAGATGCAAAATTTCATTGAAATCAATCCAGACATTTCGGAGTATAGCCCATACAAACAGACAGATAAACTAAAAAAAAAACATCTTTATGTATTTTTCCTCTTTTTACATCCCCCTGACTAGGTTTTAAGCATTTTTGTTGTATGTACAGATATTCGTCCTCTACAGTTTTGTTATATGTATAGATATGTTTAAGACTCCATGCAATAGCGAACGAGCCTATCACCATTAACCAGGCACAGTATTAGACAAGCGATATATGATACTTTATTACTGAACACAATTTATTATTTAAGCTCAGTATGATCTGGCAGCGATCCGCATTCCTTTTCATTTACATTACGCAATTTTCTTCATAAACTTCTACGAAAACCAAATCCAACCTACTTTACTTCCAAAAGGAGGGATTATATGAGGGAGTATAATGTAGGTTAACACAGTATTATCTAAATCATGAGCCTCCTGCTTATATTTAAGTCTCACAAAATTATTGTAATATCCAAGTTATCAATATTTGTACATAATTTATAATGTATGTTAATCCGTACTCAATCTAATCCAAATGCATGATCCATGAGCGCAGATTATAGGTGCGAGCTATATATTATTATTATTGTCATGGTAAACGAGTATATTAATATCAAAACCAAACAATAATGTAACTCAATAAGCGAGAGCGTATATTGTCTACGACAGCTACGTCGTAGTTCGTAGCTGTCTACGAAGCTTTCCTTCTACGTTCGTAGACGTTTCCCATTCTATACACTTAGAGCTGCGTCGTAAAAGGCAGGTAAGCCTAAAAAAGGCCTTTCCGTATCAGTAGAAACGAATTGTCAATAACGGGGGCTTTGCGATTCTCCGTCGACCCTACTATTGTTCAGTTAAAGGAAAATGTAAGTTATAGGGATGGATTGTGTCGAATCTTTGTAGGAGTGAAAATGCCTAAACACAATTCTGGCAATTACTTTCATGGGTAAAAATGTGTGATATAAAAGGTTCAAAGGGATTTTTTAAGCGCCTGACATAATTACACTATAATTGAAAAGCGTTTGGACTCACACAAGAGGTGTAGCTTGTGAGTGAGTAATCTATTATTGTATAACTGAGAATAGCGCAGATGTGTTATGATTCGTTATCAGCGGATAACGAAACTGAATAGATACATAATCTTTTTTTATATGACGTAAAGAATTGCTCGCCCCTTTTATAAAGCGAATAAAATATGTAGAGAAATAATAGGTTGGGGAAAAAGTTTCTTCGCATTTTTTAAGAAAATTCAAAACATTATTTAATATAGTTTATTTACATTTAACTAAAGTATGTAGGTACCATTTTGTTCGATAACTTTTTGCCATCTTGTAGGTAGGGACATGATCCCATTGCTATAGAAATTTTGGGACTTCTGGTCAAAATACCGCGACAAGTGGTTTTGGCAGTCCTCTCGTGATGTTAACCTGACACTGCCTAAAGAATTCTGAAGAGACCGAAACAGGTGGAAATCTGAAGGTGCAAGGTCAGGACTATACTGCGGATGCATTAACACCTCCCAGCCAAACTCTCTTAATTTTTGCTGAGTGGCTAAAGATGTGTGAGGTCTAGCGTTATCATGATGAAAAACCACACCCCTTCTGTTGATTAATTCCGGCCGCTTTCTCTCAACTTCTTGCTTTAATCTCATCAGTTGTTCGCAGTAGAGTTCAGAATCGATGGTCCTGCCTGGTGGTAACAGCTCATAATGAATAATGCCCTTCCAATCCCACCACACACACAGCATCACCTTGTTGCGAGTTAACACGGGTTTCGCCACAGTCTGTGAAGCCTGACCGGCCTTTGACCACGACCTTTTTCGCACGTTCTTGTCGTACGTGATTCACTTTTCATCACCAGTTATCAGCTTCTTCAAAAATGGTTCGGTTTCATTACGTCGTAATAAAGAATCACAAATGAGTACACGGTTCATTAGGTTTCTTTCAGTGAGCTCGTGAGGTACCCAAATGTCGAGCTTTTTTGTGTACCTAGTTTTTTTAAATGCGCCAAAACTGTTTTGTGGTCAATTCCCAGTTCTTCAGCTACGTCGTAACTACTGACATGCCGATCTTGCTCCACTTTTTCAAAAATGGCATCCATTTTATCTGTAATAGGGCGACCAGAGCGACGTGCATCTTTGACATCAAAATTTCCGGATTGAAAACGCTTAAACCAAATTTGTGCTACTCTCACAGACACTGCACTAGGTCCAAAAACATCTCAAATTTTTTTCGCGGCTTGCGTTGCATTTTTACCTTTTTTGTAGCAAAATTTTAAAATGAATCGAATTTCTTCATTAGATTCACTCATCTTGGCGGTACGAAAAACAAATGAAAATCACACATTTTCCTAATTTGAATTTGGAATTATGTTCTATAAAATTTAAACTTTCAATGATACCAAAACCAGCCAGATACAAATAGTATAGCCAAAGAGATTTAATTACAAGTTTATACATACTATAATGCGAAAAGACTTTTTCCCCAACCTAATATGTAAGTAAGCGCCTCTGCCTACCTTTGATTATATAATAGTGATAATACACTATAATGTAAAGAATAAAATAATAACTATAATCCAAAGTATAAAGAAATATATAGTAGATAAAAATACATGAATAGAAAACAGTTTCTATACTTGTATTAAGGCAGTTTTACTAGACTGATAAAGCACTTTTATGTGACACGTCTCTTGTCAGTTTTATTTAATAATACGTTCTACTCGTGCAATAGATATATACGGAGACTAGCTTTTGCCCGCAACTTCTTCTGCGTAGAATAGTTACTTTGAGATAATGTGATGGTATGTAGCCAGCCTTCCTCAATAAATAGGCTATTCAACCCTGAAAGATTTTTTCAAATTGCAACAGTAGCCTCAATTGGTGGAATTGAAAATTTACTCCAACTCTACTATTAGAAACAAAGTTCACAGCGTAAATTTGTCCTTAATTTTTCTGGGAGGCGTTATTTAAATGTTTTAACATTCACCCGCACGGCACCCGTTCCCATGGGAATATCAAGATAAAAGTTAGCCTTTGTCCTCTCTCAGGCTCTAGACTATCTGTGTACCAAATTTCGATTAAATTGGTTCATTAGTTTTGACGTGAAAGCGAGACAGACAAACAGAAAAAAGTTACATTTCATTTATAATATAAGTATGGATATACCTCCATAAAATTATTTAATTTACTAGCAACTAGTATCCAAATTCTACCATTGATAGTTTATAAGAAGATCCTCTTTGAAATTTTATTACATTATTATTTTTATGATGTAGAAGAATTTATAATTTTTTGTTATAACGGACATTTCAAGAAGGTAGCTAATAAATTTGACTCACTGTAAAATTTACATTACCAATTATTGTTTTGTTGACATGTTTTTTTAAATGTTACCGATGACGATGGGTGGATTTATGTTACAGACGTTTGTAAAATTATTGAATTATTTAAAGTATTTATTGTAATACTTTGTAATAATAATATGAAATTGAAAATGAAAATTGATACTGAAAATGATGAATTGAAATGTAATTTGAATAGGTACTTAACTTTTAACACATTTAATGCCAGTCAAAATATTAACTTATCGTTAGATCGATAAAACATGCCGGCGAAATGTTTATGCAAATAAATATATTATTATTATTAATAAAATTTATTATTATTATTAATATTATTTTACAGAGGTGACGTTAGATATTGGGATAGTTAACTGTAGTGTTAACTATTTTAATCACCGGACAATTTTTTTTATTTTACTCAGTTATTCATTACCTACGCACTTCAACACTGTGGGTAGTATAGTTACGATATTTTTTTTTCGGAGATTAGCCCGTACAAACAGACAGAGAAACAAAATATTGGGTCCTTACCTATGGAATTGGTGTTTTTTTTTCTCTCTTAGTATTTTGTCTGTAACTATTAAGATTCAAAGTATTCCTAAATAAAAATAAACTATATTTTTGAGCTCTTTTGATTTGTTTTGATAATTTGTTGTAAGTTTAACTGTGTTAAAATTGGACACGGAGACAACTCTTTTTAAGTGCCTTTCGAATACATCATTTTATTTGCATTCACTTAAAAACGATAAATAATTTTTATGCAGTGTGATATTACACATATTACTATAAAACATAAATCTTGTCTTTTTTAGTATGGAAAATGCAGAATTCCCCAAAATCTCCATACAAAACACCAATTTCATAGGTAAGGACCTAATATATATATAAATTTTTTTTTTGGTATTTTTCCACTTTTTACTTCCCTCTGACTTGATTTTAAGCATTTTTTTTTCTATGTACAAACATTCGACCTCTACAGTTTTATTATATACACATACATACATACTTAAATCACGCCTATATCCCCGAAGGGTTAGGTGAACTAGCACCCACGTTTTGACAACTATGTCAAGTCCCATATAATAGGTGGCGAGCCTATTGCCATTTACCGGGCACAAAGTCGCAGTACATTGCTAGCCTTGGTGGTATAAGAGGAACGCTGCTGCCCATTCCTAATCACTGATTTATCCTTAGTCGCCATGTACGACACCTATGGGAGAGATTTGGGGAGGTGACAATTGTATTCTACACTGCCGTCACCACATGGCCATGTTTTATTATATGTAACAGATTATACTTTACTGCAATTATTCAGACAGCATGTTAATTCAAGAGTGAAACAACAGAGAACACAAACATCTTAGCTTATTCTGAGAGAAAGTTGGCAAACGCTTGTTTCCTGTCTGACCACCCTCAAAGGACCATTATGCAGGGTTCTTGCAAGGTATCAAGAGTTTAATAGTATTGGTAACGTGATCGGTCTCCCTTTGTGGGTGACACTCAAGTGTCTTTATTTGGTGACCAGTTTTGATTGTCTTCTAGAAATGTCTTCAAGACGAAAAGGAAGCAATTTCCTCACGGTATTTAGAAGAATAACTAGTTATTTTTTTATTCTTAACTAGCTACCAGCTCTGGCATATACGTATAACTAGTTATATTTATATATATATATATATATATATATATATATAGATTTTACATGTGACAGATAAGCTCTTGGCCTTCATCTCACCTGATGGCAAGTGACGATAAGGCCTAAGGTGGAAGGGAGCTTCACCTGTAAACCTCAACAACTGGGGAACAATCTTATCTCTGATTTCCGGAACACAACAAATGCTTGTAACATTGTTATAATAGCGACAAATTTAGGTAAGACGGTGGAAGCTAGCCGGGCGGGCTTAGAAGCCCTACCACCAACCAAACCGAGCAGAAAAACTTCTGCCATCATGGGGAATTGAACCCGGAGAGGCAGTTAGCAGTGCGTCGTAACAATGTTATTATAAAATCGCTTAACAAGCCACTAAAATACGTAGCATTACTTAAAATATAAAATGTATACTACAAAAATATATATAAAGACTCGATAAAAATCTAAACCTATTTTTCGAATAGAATTCAAATTTTTAATACTGCGCTTTTAAAGCCAGCCTAATGGAAATGGCAAGAACCTTTTTACTTTTAAGTTTATTTTCAAGAGCACGGTCTTACTAGACTATTAATCAATATAAAATCTTTACGAATAGGTTTGGACTTCCAATTTCATAAAAAACATTGTTTATATGCAACAAAATTATGAATCCGATCGTATTATATAATAAAGCATTAGGTTTAGATGAATGTAGCAAATAAAAGATAAATATACGTCCTTATTAATAACATCTTTGTCCCACAGGGGTAGGTTGGAGATCACTTCTTACCACCTTATTACTACTAATCGTGCTTCATCTACTTTGATTAACCTCAAATTAAAAATAAGATCAAAGTAATGTTATTGATATGGTCGACATCTTAATCGTCGTTGTCCTCAGCCAATATGCGTCCCACTGTTGTGCACAGATCTTCCTCATGGAGAAACACATGAGGAGTATGGGCCGTAACACCACCAGGCTGCACGCTGGTCCGTTGCGGGTTGGTGGCTAGCAAGGGCTCCAATAGCGACCGGGAACGGTAGAAGATTGAGATCACAAAGTTTTGGTGTCCCATCCAAGGCCTGACAATGGCGAAGGTAGCTTTGTTTTCAGTATCGAATGCCAGAGCGTACTTAACACTACACCACTGTTCTTCATCAATAATTGATAAACCAAAAACAGGTAAATAATTATTAACCACCCGTCAAACTTTTACTTAGAAGCTATACAGCCTAGCTAAAAAGCCTAAGAAATTGATTTTAATTTATTATTAATTTATTATTTATGTACGACGTACAAAGGCGGACTTAATGCCTTGAGGCATTCTCTACCAGTCAACGGAAAGCGGAGTGAGGAGAGCTAAAACGACGGTACAATAAAAGATGAAAAACCAACAAAAATAGAATACTTAGAAATTTACACAAATAATAATTAGAGATAAAAATGCATTCCGTAAAGGTGTTTGAACTTGCCATTTAATGTAATGTAATTTATTACTAACAGTAATCTTCTACAAGGTTCTTTAAAGAGCCCACTTTAAATTTTATAATTTTTCTCTGAAAATCTTAATCGCATTATAAATCGCATGGTTTTGAATAGAATTAAATTCACTGTGTGAAATTGAGTTTATTATATTTTATTTGAAACTTATTTAAATTTACAGAAAAGTTTTTTAAGATTGCTTTATGAGGAATTAATAATATGGCAACTATAGAAGAATTTTAAGGAGCTCGGCGGCGTAGTGGTCAGTTCGCATTGGCTTCGATCGAAAACAAAGCTACCTTCGCCATGGTCAGGCCGTGGATGGGTGACCAAGACTTTGTGATCTCGAGCTCCTCCGTGCTTCGGAAGGCACGTTAAGCCGTTGGTCCCGGTCGCATTTGTGACCGTTTTCACCCACCAACCCGCATTGAGAAAGGCCTGTCCCAGCAGTGGGACGTATATAGGCTGATGACAAATAGGTGAAATTTAAATACACTAACTAATGGTGAAGTTTTTGGCATTGAAAAGAGAAAATAATAGGTAATTGAAGCTAAGTTGCAGCTATGTTTGTGTATATTACCTTTCTTCTCGGCTGTGTTGTGACAGATTTCCGCCACAAACAAAATTAAGAAACGTGGCATCATATTTAAGACAACAAATTTTCTATCTAATTTCTACTATGAATTGACAAAAGAAAATGGTAAATATATTTTCGATTCGGAAGCATTCAAAATATCAAAATGCCTGAAGAGTTTTAGACACGTTTTCTTTTATTGAAACTGATTACTTTTCACATTGACAATCTTTTTAAAAATATTGTCAAGAATGGTTATCCATTTTCTAGAGATGGAGTGGTTAGAGGAAGGCCCTTCGCACACGAGAGGAAAACGTAGAGGAACAAACACATTAACAAACATAACATGTCATCACGCCTTTTCCCCGAAGGGGTAGGCAGAGGTGTTAAACACCCACATTTCGCCAGATATGTTAGATCCCCATGTAACAGGTGGCGAGCCTGTTGCCATGCACCGGGCACAATGTGAGGCAAGTGTTTTTCTCAATGAATTGTATATAAGTATTATTCAAACTCAGCGGTACAGGCAATGGGATCGGAACCGCAATTCCCATCTCTCGAACGATTAGTGCCCCGCCCGTCCGAACTTGGCTGCTGCTGCGTAGGGGAATGAAACATGTACACAAGACATGCACACACACAAAACAGAGAAACAATGAATTAAATTTCAATGCGTTTATTACGTGATATTTTTACAAACGTTCAGATAAAAACATCTCGAGAGATTCTGGGTTCAAATGTTTGTGAATTCGTCATGCATTAGTTCTCTAGTCTTGGATGTTTATATATGCATTGTATATATTCTGAAAATTTATATGTATTTATCTATTAAATATATTTATCCGTCATCTAGAATCCGCCACAAGCAGCATTAGTTGCTTAAAATGGGGCTAGTTGATAGGTGTGAATGTCTGAACATATTTATTTATTTGGTTTTATTGCTGTAATGAAAGTCCTCACCTTAGAGTTTTATTTTCAATATACCTACTGTAATAGATAGATATAATTTTATTTTAGAGGTATAAGTAGAACAGTAAAACAAGCTTTAGTTTACTTTAAATATCTGTTAATTCGTACAATAAAATGTAAAAAGTAGGCTACAATTGTATGAGTTACAACATTTCTTCCTTGTTCATTAACTTATTACCGTTATGACAAAGACATCGTAGAAAATGATAATGAAAAAAAAATCACATCTTGCCCGAAAAATTAAAAACAATATATTTATATTGTCACATTAAAGTGACCTGACAGAGGTTTTGGGGTCAGTTTTTTGATCAGTGGTCAAGTTGACTAGTAGGTTAAATAATGGAGCAATGGCAAAAACGTATGATGTCGTGATAAGGGCTTGTCCAATAGTCGAATTTTTAAACAGTATAGTTAAATAATCATAGACAATTGAATAACAACACGACGCTGGGATTAGTAAAATGTGCGACTGGCGAAACAGCTGATGAATTAGGTCCTTACCTATGAAATTGGTGTTTTGTTTGGAGATTTTGGGGTATTCTGCATTTTCCATACTAACATTTTTTCAGTTTTCTTCACAACTACAAATCCAAAGATAATAATATTTGGCATCTATCATTAGACAAGCTTTAGTAATATGTGTAATATCACACTTCATAAAAAAAATTATCGTTTTTAAGTGAATGCAAATAAAATGATGTATTCGGGAGGCACTTAAAAAGAGTTGTCTCCGTGTCCAATTTTAACACAATTAAACTTACAACAAATTATCAAAACAAATCAAAAGAGCTCAAAAATATAGTCTATTTTTAGACAAGGTAATTATTTTTTAGGAATACTCTGAATCTTAATAGTTACAGACAAAATACTAAGAGAGAAAAAACCCCATATTCATAGGTAAGGACCCAATATTTGCTTCGAGTTTAAATCCCAAATTTAACATTTTGTCAAGTTGACGTCTTCTTGTATCTAGATTGGTCTAGATTTTAACTATTGAGGCAACTATTACTACGGATGAAAAACCTCACCCTTAGTGAATCCCACCCATAAACGGTGAAAGAAAATTTACAGGAAAATCATATCCGACAAATTACAGGAAATATTATGATTGACGGTTTCCCTTGGGCGAGCTAAAATTGATTTTTGACAACCCTATTGAGTGTGGAATTGAGTTTGACCTTAACACTGGATCATTTGACGCTTCACAACTAAAGGACATTTATTCGGGTGTAATTCAACGTTTTTCACGCTACGTAGACACAAGATTTTATTCGCGTAATTTCCCAAATATCACTTCTTATGCAATCTCCGACTTATCTTGAGACATGATTTTGGAAAGCTTTGGGGAACTTTTTCGCGAAAATATAGAGGAAACTGGTAGAATCAGAAGGGTTAGTTCATGAAGCAAAATGCAATACACGCAATTGAATCCTTTCTTCGTTTTGTTTGTTCCTCACTACCAATGCACATTTTAGAACCCGTGTTTTTATAAAAAAAGATATGTGAAGAAACAGAAATAGCACTTATATATTTGACAGTCTTGGGATATTTGTTATGCTTTTTGTAAAAGAACCTTGCTTGGACTTTTTTAAAAGTACATTTACCTTTTTTTATATCTTTTTTTTGTGTCACTTTCTATTTGATAATATGAAAATAAACTTGTTGTTTATTTTCACTTTATAGCTTTCGTTAATAACCACTGTAAGATTTTCAATATAAATTTCGTATTTTAATATGGGCAAAGCGTACAGAAATATGAACGTTGTAGTTTTATTCGCTCATATGTTTGAATTCTTACGAATATTGAAAACGTTTATGATATTGTACAATTTTAAAGGAATTCTCGTATAGGATTGACGATGTCTACATATCTTTCTTCGATATTGAAATATTAGCTCCTTTCAGACAGCCTATATTTTTTCTTTCAGTGGCCAACGAAACGTAAAGTGATTTATCGCAGGTTATGCGTAAGATTTGTTGATTTTTACAAAGTTTTTATTTATTTGTCTGTGACTCTTTTGGTATTGTGGGTGTTCATAGGTGACGGTAATTGCTTAACATCAGGTGATACATGTGCTCGATAAAAAACCCATAAAAATCCACTAAGTATCTCTCTATCTATTAAAAAAAACACATAAAAAAAATCCGTTTCGTACTTTTAAAAATCTTATCATACACAGGGACAGACAGCCAGCGGGAAGCGACTGTTTTAGGTACTGTAACGATTGTTGACTAAGGTGAGTTTTTTAGTAGTAATAGTCATCTCAATAGTTAAAATTTAGACCAATAGCGTCAATGGAAGCGCATAAACGTATGACGTCAGCGTGACAAATTGTTAAATTTACGAGGAAAATTTGAAGAAATATAAATCAGCTGTGGTGCCAGCCGCAATTTTACTAATCCCGGCATCGTTTTGTGGTTAAATTGTCTATGATTATTTAACTTTAGTTGAAAATTCTACTATTGGACAAGCTGTCTTATCTCAACATTTAACCGCCTCTCTGGTCTAGTGGTTCACACCACCAGGTGTTGATCGGGAGGTCCGGGTTCGATTCCCCATGGGGCAGAAGGTTTTCTGCTCGGTCTGGTTGGTGGTAGGGCTTCTAAGCTCGCCTGGCTAGCTACCACCGTCTTACTTAAATCTGTCGCCATATTAACAATGTTATAAGCATTGTTGTGTTCCGGCAATCGGAGGTAAGATAGCCAGTTCCTCAGTTGTTTAGGATTACAGGTGAAGCTCGCTTCCATCTTCGGCTTTATCGTCACTTACCATCAGGTGAGATGAAGGCCAAGTGCTTACCTGTCATGTGTAAAAAAAAATCATACGTTTTCGCCATTGGTCCATATCCTACTGTGCAACCTGACCACGAATCAAAAAACTGACCCTAACTAAGACTGTTAGCTGTCTTTTAATAATTGGATTAATCTGTCATTCTTCTGTACAAAGACCCCATAGGAAAATTTTAATTTACCACGCCTATCTTGCCCTGAAGCCTCTGGTATGAAAGGCCAATGGCGTCACGGGGTTATAGAATGAATACCCCATTGTGCAAAGGTTCCCATTGATACATAGGGTAACACGTCATCATATTAAATGCCGAGCGGTTCGGGAATAAATCATAATAATATAAATACATTTTATCAAAATAAGAATGTGAATTTCAGTTTTAAATTTTATTTCACAAATGGACACTTTTCGCAGCTGATTGGTTTATTACACCGCTGCCGGTTTTAATTCGGCGCCAACTCTAAAAGTCTAGGGGCCAGGTATATTTTCACATACACACAACAATTAATTCACATACACACAATTAACACAATTGTCAACGTGACAGGTCCATGACCTGTCACGTTGACAATTGAGCACATGCAGTGACTACTTGGTGAAGCGCGGACTATGGCAGTTGTCTGCTTTTGCGGTGCTTTTGCCTAGTCTCTGACTAACTCTAAGGGGATAATAGTCATGATTATACGTATGTTTCTAAGATGGATGTGTGGGATGACGAGGATTGAGTAAGAAATAAGTATATCAGGGGATGCCTGAAAGCTGCTCCAGTGATAGAGAAGTTGAGAGACAAGCGGCTATCATGGTATGGACATATTTTGAGAAGAGAGAATGAGCATGGAACGAGAAGAGTTATGATTATGAGAGTGGATGGTTAATGCAGGGAGAGGAAGAGCGAGGAAAAGATGGATAGATTGTGTGAATGTGGACATGGCTAGAATGGGAATGAATGTTGATATGGCATGTGAAAGGGGAGAGTGGAGGAGAGCGACTCGTTGCGCCAACCACAAATGAAATTGGGACAAGGGCAGGCTAAATGATCAGAAAATTTTGTGTTCAGATATATTTTTTTTTAAAGTGCCTTATAACCTGCTTATCACTTCAAATCTATGCATAATATTTCAAACAATAGGATTATTTATAAATGGCATAGAACTTTTGATCGTTACTGTACTTATAAGTACGAAGAGTGCCTATGTCTTTCTGTAATATGAATCCCAAGATGCTATCTCTGTAGATTTCAATCAGAAAAATATCTTTTTGACTTCGATATGTAATGTGTAGCTGTTTATTTGCGAATGGGATACAGTATAACAACTTATACAGTATGAAACTAAATTCGATTATACGATCAACTTGCAAAAAATATTTTTCTTAGTGTCTAAACACAAATAGTAGTTTAGACATATCCAGAAATTAAACAGAATTAGGTACTAAATACTCCTAATACCGTTCCGCACGCGGAAATCATCATTTGGAATTGGACACACCATTACGTTGAGAAGCTCAGTAGCGTATTGGTTGGTAAGCTTTAACTTTCAATGTCGTAAACAAAGCTACCTTCGCTATGGTCTGGCATTGGATGGGTGACCAAAACTTTGTGATCTCGAACTCCTCCGTGCTTCGGAAGGCACGTTAAGCTGTTGGCCACCAACCCACATTGGACCAGCGTGATGGTGTTATGGCCGATACTCCTCATGTGTGACTCCATGAGGAAGGCCTGATCCTAGCAATGGGACGTACTTAGAACTACGACGCTATTACGTTTGCCTGACCTATACGATATGCGGTAACGGATCGACATAATTATATTTATGATACATAGACATTTATACATGTAATAAAACTGTACAGACGTACATAGAAAAAAAATGCTTAAAATCATGTCAGGGGATTGTACAGAGAGGGTTAATACAAAAAATGACATTTTTCTCTTAGTTTATCTGCAATTGGGGCAACTTTTAGACTTCCCCTTTTATGTGGGGATATATAGCGCCATTTCTTTCTAACGGTACACAAGCAGAGATCGCTTAAATTTGGTTCTGTGATAGGCTCCTGTGTCTTAGAGAAAGAATTTTTCAAGTTTTCCTACTGTGAAAATTTTAATACTGTGGTAAGAGTATTAAGTTTAAAATTCAAATATCTAGCTGCGTTCCTCAAGGTATTAGAGGGTACCTTATATTCAATGCATTGAAATGCATCCAAAAGCACATTCTGATAGAAATAATGTTGACTGCATTATGCACTGTATAACATTGCATTTTGTGTTCAATTTCGAATGGTATTTTAGTTGACTTCGTTATCAAAAAAGACCATATTATATTTTGAACTTAACTTACATTATGTGCAATCATCTCGCCTGATGGTAAGAGACGATAAGGCTGGCTGTCTTACCTCTGATTGCCGGAACACAACCATGCTTGTAACATTGTTATTATGGCGACAAATTTAGGCAAGACGACAGTAGCTAGACAGGCGAGTGAACAAGCCCTGCCTACCAACCAAACCAAGCAGAAAACACCCTGCCCTCGGTGGGGAATCGAATCCCGGACCTCCCACCCGGTGGTGTCAACCACTAGACCAGAGAGGCGGTTAAGCTACAGGTTTAATTACAGGCTTGTATTTTATAACTATTATTATATGCTTATATGTGCAACAACTTCTATAAGATTTTAATGACAGACAGCAGGTGGAAAATTATCTACAAAATGTTTCGTCAGCCTTTCCAAATACAGGAAATATCCGCGTTTGGCTATTTTTCGGGTGAGTCGTCACGTGAATGTATTGATGTGCTCCCAGAAGGAAATACAAAATATTTATATGCATGAAAGTGTGCTTTTATTGGTAGATTGGGATTGTGGCTAATATGATCAGCTGCTCCACTCAGTAACGTAATGTAGACAAATCAAAATTGATTTAATACAACGTCAAATGTCACGTCCTTTGATTATTTCAAAAAAAGTGTTCGGAATGACAAAAATCCAATTCATATCCATTGAAATTTGGTTAGAGAGTAGGTTGACTGGGTAGCAGACTGCCGGGAACTTCCTTGGCACACCGGGTACCCTCCGGGAGGCCATCAGCGACGTGAAGGCGTTGGGTGACTTCCTGACGGAGCTTGAATGGCTGGAGTGCTCCAGCATTCACCCTCCGGCGCAAAACAGGCGCAAAGTAGACGTCGAGTTGCGGAAACTACTCGTATTGTGAAGTAGAAGAAGTAGGGCAGCTGTATTGTAATATTTAAACAAAATACTCTCTAATTAATCACGAAGTCTCAGAAACTATACCGCATTAAAACTTGAAATTTTACAGGTTTCATATAAATATACGTCTACATCCAGACGTCCACAAAGAACGGAATTTACGAAACTGCACCCCTTTGGGGGTAAGCCTTGTGAAGCAGGGACGGGTCGCTAGTGATATTATGAAATCATTGAAACTAATGACAAATAAATCTAATAAGACCTATGTCTAGCAGCAACAACGTTTGTTGATGATTATTATGATTAGGTACTCAATATTATGGTACCCAATATTACTCAATAGTACTCAATAGTACTCAATGGTACTCAATAGTACTCAATATAATAAACCTCTTTACGTTTCGCTGCCGAGCTGGGCCCTTCCAATTTTTTTTTAGTTTGCTATATCGCAAGAAAACAGTTTAGTAGTTTGCTATAGCTTTTCAGTCGCCGTCCGTCGTTTTAAATATATGTATCACCGTTTTGCGAGTACTTTGAAACATAACTACACAAAACATATCATCACGCCTCTTTCCCCGAAGGGGTAGGCAGAGGTTTTAAGCACCTGTTACATGCACCGGGCACAATTTGACCTTTTGAACCATAGTTTTATACAAAAGATTTAAGACCAGTTTTTTTTCTATTGCATCTTACATATTCCTGTATTCAGTCATAATCCTCTGCGATATCCCAGGCGATGATACTACCTAGCGATCACTTATTTATTGATCTTAAAAAACTGAAAACAAATCCGCACGCAAACTCTAGTATCAAAATATCATAACATTCCAGTGTAAATTGCTGCCTAAGACCGAATCGTTGAATAGAGCACTTTCAAGCAAAAATGACTTCTTTTGTCGAAAGCAACAATGCATGATTTATCGAAGGCACGCTCTGCCATGACCTCGTCCATGTAATAAATAGGCCGTTGTAGATTAAATATGCATTATAAACTTCAGATATACAATATTGTAGGGGCAATCGAATTCGGGGAATATTTATGGGAATTGTATGGAAAAATAGTTTACCTATATGAGTAGAGATGAAATATAATGTATTTTTTGGAATATAAGTTAGATAAATTATTTGTTATTACACAGCTTGAGTTTAATCCCCCATGGGTGCAGAATATAATGAGGAAACTTAAACAAATAGGAACGTAACTAATGAAGTCGTAATAATTACTCATTTGGCTCGGAAAATTACTGCGGCAAAAACCGTAGAGTCGCTCTCACAGAAGAGCTTCTTTCATAGAATTTTAGCAAGAATTGGCGAGCTACACATACCTACCGACATGTCTGCTGTAGGGTCTGTAAGATGTTTTGATTCTTCACAAAGGGTATTTATAATGTCACACAGTTTGTACTCTGGTACACTTACTGTAGTTAATAAATGCGAAAGTTTTTCATGTGTCAACACAATTAGCGTAAAATGTAATTTGACTAAGATTAATTGAAATTCTTAGTAAATTTCGTAAATCATCAGGAGATGGAATGTTTCGGGCCCAAAATATAAAGACTTGGGTTATGGCCTGAAAAATGTTTTATATTACATACATACATACAATCACGCCTGTAATCCCCAAAGGGGTAGGCAGAGTCCAAGGAGCACTGTATTCCTTAAGAACACACTTAGCCATACAAAAATTGGGTTTGGTCAGATGAAAAATCGTGAAAGAGCATTAACAAGTGGCTAGCTCATCGCCTACACAATCACAGACCTAGTACCCAATACGCCCTTAGTCGCCTTTTACGACATGCGAGGCAGAAAAGAAGTTGGTACATTCTGTTTTTATCCCGGACCAACACGAGACCGAGATGAGTTGTTATATTAATTTATAAGAAATACCAAATTTATGGAAATTTCTGTAAGAATTTTACGGAAATTTCTGTAAGAGTTATATAAGTTTCTAGCTGTCCATTCGCACCATTTTCATCTAATTGCATCCTGGGTTAAGTTTGTATGAAGTGTTTCAGTCTGTTTTGAAGCATTCTAATTAGGAAACAGTGATTTTTTTATATATTTCATTAATTTCGACAATTTGCAGAACTTTTTACGATTTCACTTGCATAATACAATTAATTTGTACTCTTACGTCAACTCCACACACAGCTCACCTGTGTTAATTAAGAGGGTAGTCTACATTCTAATGTGACCCTCACCTAGTTAGCCTACATAGTGACTTCACGCGTCTTTTATGTAAAAGAGGGACAGACAGCCAATTCATGGATGAAACGACGTAGACAATTCAAACCGAATTTCTGATTGGACGCTGATATAGTGCCTACAGTAAGACGGTGAAGATAATTATGCAAAGATAAAGGACATAACATAACATATCATCACGCCTCTTTCCCCGAAGCGGGTGATAAATACCCACATTTCGCCAGATATGTTAGGTTCTGTAACGAACTATTTGCTACTCGCGCGTTGTCTCGGGGTCGTTGAAAAAAAAGTAACAATTTGAATTTAAAATAAAATATTCGATTGTTATTGGAAGACAATAGAAGCATAGGAGAAAAACAGTGTATGCCGGTCCGTGGTTCGTTAAAGTGCGCGTCGTCGTCGCGCTCATGTTGTAACGAAGAGTCCTGAAATAAAGTGAACTTCAAGCAGTACATGTGTTTTCCTGTTTCGCCTGCTCGATCCTGACTGTTCCCATGTAACGGTGGCGAGCCTGTTGTCATGCACCGGGCATAGTGTTAGCGATATTCACAATGAACTTTTAGAGTTTTATTCTAACTCAATGGTACAGGCGGTGGGATCGAACACGCGTTCGCCGCGGCCTCTCGAACGAGTTGTGCCCTGTCCGACCCAACTCGGCTACAGCAAAATAAAGGAAGTGGATGCTAAACCATTTAGACTATACACACGTTATCCTGACATGTTTTATTTTACTAAGGGTGAAGTCGACCAAATTTCTATTACCGACACTGGTGTAGTAATACCAAAAATGCTTTACCTGTTAGATGCGCACACGTCCAAAATCGAGCGTGTAAGCAGTACTTTACCATTAGAGCGGATCGATCATTGAAATTTAAGCATTATTATGGTGTTTGAATCCCCGTGCACACGAAATATGGTCGAATTCACTCTAAGAGTATTATTTGACGACCGCCGTGGTCGAGTGGTCTACTGTATGCCGGTCTCAAGGCGTCGCCATCTCGAAAGGTTCTGGGTTTGATCCCCGATGAGGGCAAATGTTTGGGTGATGAATTTTCAGGCATTTGTTCCCCAGTCTTGGATGATTATATATATTTATTTATATTCAGGATATTAAATATATTTATCCGTCATCTGGTGTCCGTTACACAAGCAGCATTAGTTGCTTAAAATGGGGCTAGTTGATAGTTGTGAATGTTTAAAGATATTTATTTATTTATTGCATAAAGTTTTTCAGCAAATCGTCATCAATACATATTTTACGGTGCGAATACACCAGATTTGCGTGGTATATTTTAGCCTATTCATGACCCAATTTAATGTCCAGCATTGAGACGTAAATAGGCTAGAGATAGAGATGATAAGACTCAGTTTTAATTACCTATAATAATGATAATTTATTGTAATTTGTAGAAATAACACGCTCGCTTGTTCGTTCGAAGCGCGGACTGGCAATCGACTTTTGTGACGCCTTTGCCTAGTATCTGACTAACCTTTAGGGGATAATAGTCGTGTTTATGAGTATGTAGAAATAACACGTAGTAACATGTTATTATAGAATATATTATATAGCATAAAAAATATTTTCGTCATATTTCTTCGTCCAATAATTATTGCTATAAATTTCATACTACAATTTTGTGCCTTAATCGTATGTAAAGAAGGTAGCAAACAAAGTATCATCGTGAATTAGGGTCACAGAAAATGTAAAAAGCATATTGACGTTGTGATTTTAAGAGTTATTCGCCTGCCGGTACCTATCAAGCATTTAATGCCAAAAATACACGAGCACATAATAATAGCTCACGAAAATATTCATCGTTACATTGATTTTTCGATGTTAAAGTTACGTGTAACGAGTATAAGGATGATTCAAGTAAGCGTAGTAATCATTCAATTATCCTGTTTGAAAAGCGCCCTTATATACATATATTAAGAATGGAGTTTTATTTATTATACGAGTATAAAGTAATTTATAATAATTTCTGTTGTACAGTCACCTGCAGTAAAACTAAAACTTGTTTTCTTAATAGGACGCAATAAAGTTTATATTTGAATGAGATTGTATACATAATGTAATGTTGAGATTTGTAATTAGCACAGAATTTGAGTATATATCTGTTTGTTTATATTGATTTTTGAAACTGTTAATCTTCCTAAAATTCGATGAATATAATAAATAGTGCTCGTGACTATTACTTTGTCTTAAGTTCCAAAAATTAAGATTGTTCTAATCGTACTTTTTAACTCTAGGGATAAAAAGTAACTTAATAAAGCAGTGTTTTGTTACAATAGTCAGAGAAAAAAACTGAAAATTTTTTGCGTGGGCGTGATGCAACAGGTCCTCCGGTAAATTCCAAAAGTTATTGAATACCGAATTTATCAACATTAATTATTTTCATTTCTGCATTTCTTAGTACTCTTGGCAACAGTAATGTATACTAATAATAAGTTTCAGTCTCACTTGTTCTGAATTTTTTCATTTATGGTACTATCCAGGACGACACAAGGTGAGCGGCTGATGCTGTATTATTTCATGCCGCAGCATCTTCTCTTGCATCTGTACTTCTCTCTTAACATCAGGCAAGATGGTGACATTTGTCTACTACCATAAAAATAGTAGATTATACATTATACCTCTTGCAGGAAATTTAAATCGAGATTTAAACCTAGAGTAGTAGTTTTTTAAACTTTAAGCTAGATTTAAAATTTGCTACACGTGCGCCTAGGGGGGTAAAGCAGTGTTTTATGTAGAGGGCGGCATATAAAATCCAGAGCGGAATGAAGAATTCTAAACTAAATCCCGAGCAAAAGAGAGATTTTAAGAATTTTGAAAGACGCGAGGGATTCAAGCCGCCCGAGATTAAAACACTTTTATCCACGAAATGTATACTTTACTTTATACACCAACTGTAGCAACAAGTAAAAAGTAGTAAAAAGAAGAGGAATCATGATAATCAGGTTAGTCGTGCTCGAATCACGTTGGCCATGGAATTGCTATTGTTCTTTTATTTTCAAAAGAATCAAGACAGCTGAATACATTTTAAAAAACTACAAGCAAAAAAAACATGATGTTAAAAGGTAAAACGAAATTAATATTAACCTTTAACCACCGACGTGGATTTTTTGTCACGTTAGTACCGACATGAGGCCTGAGAGGCCGCAATACAACGCCGATTTTTGAATATTAATATTAGGTTCTTACCTATGAAATTGGTGTTTTGTATGGAGATTTTGGGGAATTCTGCATTTTCCATACAAAATTTTTTTCAGTTTTCTTCACAACGACAAATCCAAAGATAATAATATTTGGCATGTATCATTAGACAAGCTTTAGTAATATGTGTAATATCACACTTCATAAAAATTATGTATCGTTTTTAAGTGAATGCAAATAAAATGATGTATTCGGGAGGCACTTAAAAGCAGTTGTCTCCGTGTCCAATTTTAACACAATTAAACTTACAACAAATTATCAAAACAAATCAAAAGAGCTCAAAAATATAGTCTATTTTTAGACGAGGTAATTATTTTTAGGAATTCTCTGAAATACTCTGAATTGTTTGTTTAATCTACCTAGCTTTCCATTATAGAATTTTATTATATTCATATAAAAATACTGAGTGACGTTATACACTTGCCGCCTGCAGAACCAAGATCTCAAAAAATGACATGATTATCTTGATCAGAAGGTTTATATGACGATGTGGTCTTTTGTAATAGCATAGTTTATCATAAAGTAACCTCCGACGTGCTAGGTATCAAAATACATGAAATAAGTTACTTGGTTTCTAAAATAAAAACATAATATTCAATTTCGCTGAAAAAAAACTAACGTTAGTACCAACGTGGGGCCTGAGAGGCCGCGTCGTAATTTCAAATTACCATAAGTTACCGCAACTACATTAGGCAGTACTACTACTACATTAAATAGTTTCAGCATACCTAAACTTACAGCTACTTTCTCTTTCGCAGGGATGGTCTAAATCTAACAAATTGCCAACACGACGCGGCCTTACAGGCCCCATGTCGGTGGTTAAAGGTTAAAAAAAGTGCAAATTATAGAGGTTTAATACAACAAACGAACACATTAGACAGAAAAAAAAACAAACAAAAATCACCCTTTAATTCAGTAGCGAGTAACCTATTTACATCTTTGTAAACAAGTCTTAACTTTGTTCCAAAGCCGTGAAAACAGAAAATTAAAAAGTAATAGGAAAATCAATACATTCGACAATGGTACCCATACAGTTCATTTTGGTTGTAATTTGCAAAATCAGTACAAATCTTTTCAAGGCAAAATAGTTGGGATTTATACAGACTGTTCAGAGTTGAAATAAATTGAAATTGAAACCGTATTTCGTTTAAATTTTACTTTTATTTTGTTGATGTTCTGACATTTTACATTCAAGTTACAAGGGAATTTTGATTACTTTATTGCCCTAGGGAATAAAATTTTGCTTTATACCCCGTATACATGACAAACTATTCTGTGTTTTACTGTCGTTCTAATTTTGAATGTTTTGCAACAGAGGACCGATCTTTGTGTACAGTCGAGTTCAAAAATGTGATGCACATATGACAAGTGACAGTCTTTATTCCCTTCCAAACGTGCTTACTTATTTTTGAACATAACTGTACATATTTTGTGGAATCTTATGATTAACAGTATACGTCTCTAAGGTGATGTAACCTTTATGATACTATTATTACTAGTCCATCTCGCCTTATATACGATCACTTTCTAGTCGCCGAAAAGACGACTCCATTAAACCATTCCGTGTTTCCACAAAGAATCAGTAAAATAAGTATAGAGTAACCCGAACGATCGAGCCGAAGCATATTACTAAATTTACAAGTAATATATTTTCTGGAACCTTCGGAACAGCGAAGCTGTGAGAGATTAACGGTATTATATCCGAAAGGGCGTGAGAAACATGTGAAGGCTTTGCACACTCGATATTTCTGAGATTAACGATTATAAGGCACATTGAGCGTACACTGGTCAATTTTATGTGAAAATATTGTATACGATGACTCCGTACTTTTAATAGTAACATCACGGCTAAGATCTGCGAGATCGAATCAGGAACGAGCTGATCCACGGGAAAGCTCAGATTACTAACATACCTTACATTACCAACCAAAGTTATAACATTGTTATTTTGGCGACAGATTTAGGTAAGACAGTCAGTACAGTAGTACAGTCGCCATCAGATATATCGTATCAGACAAGGTGATCAAATACATCTGAACAGTTAAAATGTCAATAAATTGTATACGTACAAACTACCATAAGTATCATTACATTTTCTTCTCTACTTCATTTCACTACGTCATTGTTGAACGTTCAGATATTTAAGGCAGTTTGTATTTATTAGGCCAATGAAATTGGTGTTTTGTATGGAGATTTTGGGGATGTCTGCATTTTAAATACAAACATTTTATAAGTTTTCTTCACAACGACAAATCCAGAGATAATAATATTTGGCATGTATCATTAGACAAGCTTTAGCAATATGTGTGTGAACACGCTTGATAAAAATTATTCATCGTTTTTATGTTAATGCAAATCAAATGATGTATTCGGGAGGCACTTAAAAGCAGTTGTCTCCGTGTCCAATTTTAACACAATTAAACTTACAAAAAATTATGAAATTAAATAATACGAGCTCAAATATATGGTCTATTTTTAGAAGAGGCAATTATTTTATAAGAATGTTCTGAAACTTAATAGTTGCGGACAAATTGCTAAGACAGAATAAAAACACCAATTTCATAGGTAAGGACCCAATATATTACTTATTGACATTTAAACTGTTCAGATGTAATTGGTCGCTTTGAGTGCTACGACATACCTGATGGCGACTGTACCTATATAAGTAATATTTTAAATCTATGGTGGTAGCTAGCCAGGCGGACTTAGAAGCTCTACCACAATTAATCTTCTGCCCCCGTTGGAAATCGAACACGAACCTCCCAATCAACACCCGGTGGTGTCAACCAGTAGACCAGGCAGTCCAAAATGGCGTTATTCGAAAAGGCGTCAATAACGTTACTGTTGAACGTTTATTCCAATAAAGAAACTGCAATTATAACATAAAAGCCATTAAGTTACAGCGATGCGAGGACATAACTCGACAGTCGCCATTATTTAATCAACAAAAGCATTCGTCCTTTCCACTCCTTATGGTTATCCATCCCACCGATAATTATCGAGTTTGTCGATCTATGACGTCATGTTTTGTTTATCGAGAGTTCTATGGTCCTATCGTAGGTGTGATTAATTAATCACAAAAGTTAATTTCCTTAAAGAGGAACAAACAAGGTAATTGAAAATATTTTCCAGACAGCCATTAAAATGAGTAATTGTATTATGGTTTATTTAAAGAAATATTGAATGTAGACAGATAAAGTCGTGTACATTTATTTAACAGAACGTACAGTCACCTGCAATGAAATGGATACACTTATATTCTTATTAGGATGTAATAAGGTTCATATTTGAATGAGATTGTACACATATTAGTGCTTGTGACTGTACATCAGTACGTACATAACTCGGTATTAAAACAATCTCGTGACATAACAAATAACTCACCAAAGCTCGTGTTATAATAATCTGTGTTATGTGACAGTAAATTTGATTAACTGTCTACTAATATATCCTAAGAAACCTTTTAGCCATATTTCAAAACCGCTCAGAATATTCGATCGAATAATGTTATTTTAGCTCGGTTCTTTAATAACAAGGTCAGATTAGATAATAATATATAAAACCTTTATTGTACATAAAACCAACATGAAATGAAAGGAAAAAAGGAGGATTTAATATTTCTTAGGCAAAGGAACAAACAGTGATGTTATTACAACACGGGATCTCATTTTACATAATTAAAAGCATAAAAAGATGGTAATACGCTTTCTTTTTGCTTGCTTATGTAGTTTAAAATGTAGTAAGAACTACATTTTACTCAACTATTATAAAACATCTGGCTCAGGAGTTTATCAATATTTTAAACGTTCGTTTAGTCTTCATTTGGTTAACCTAGTTCGTATTGTGGTTTCAAATCATTAATGCCGTTTTATATAATATTCCTAAACGAAAAATTTTGAATACGAACAAAATTTAACGTTTACTCTATGTTATATGGTAAAAACTGTTATTTATTTAATCCAAAACGAATTTTGAATAAAATAAATCGCTTTGCAATTAAGAAACCCAGCATAAGAGATCGAAATGTAATCAAAATGAATTTAAAAATAAAATACTAAGCTCACTTTTTTATATCGGGGCATTTTATGAAATTTCACATGATTTGTCAAAAAAAATAATCAGGACATACTCGTACTGCCATAAAAATTTAAGATTTAATTTGAGTATAAAAAATATTTGATCTCATACACATTATCGACTCAAAGTCATAGAAGTAATATTATGCTTCTCAAAGTCGACTCGGCGGAATGCTCGGCGGTGATGATTCGTCAGAATTTTATTGTTGACGTTATCTAAAGAAAAAAGTAAGCAGAGGATCTTGCACGTACAACCAAATAGTTAAGTGACTTAAAAAAATGCGTAACAAAGGCTTGAGGAAGAAGTAAAAAGCCGCCTCTTTGGTCTAGTGGTTCACACCACCGGGTGTTGATCGGGAGGTCCGGGTTCGGTTGGTGGTAGGGCTTCTTAGCCCGCCTGGTTAGCTACCACCGTCTTACCTAAATTTGTCGCCATAATAACAATGTTTTAAGCATTGTTGTGTTCCGGCAATTAGAGGTAAGATAGCCAGTTCCTCAGTTGTTGAGGATTACAGGTGAAGCTCGCTTCCACCTTCGGCCTTATCGTCACTTACCATCAAGTGAGATGAAGGTCAAGAGATGACCTGTCGTATGTAAAAAAAAAAAGCATTGACGATTTGTCAATAAAAAAGGTATGATTACCTACACGAGGTAGTAAAATATTATAAGGTTTAAACATTTTATTTAATTAATTATCATCGAAAATTAATTAATTAAGAAATAAGATCCTTGCCCATTTACGACTCGTATTTTCAGAACGAATTGCCACCATAACCGTCAATTAAAAAGGTATTCGATAAAATTGAATTCGTAACAATGAACTTTATACCTTTGTACTTTATGGTTTTTCCGAATGGGAGAAATAATGTTTGCCATTTAGTTCAATCAACTTGGCATGAGGTTAATTTAGTTGATCGATGTTATAGACTGTTCAATGAAAAAATAAATTACCTACAACAAAGGAGAGAAATTGAAAGTTTTCGTTTAAACGATCTTTGTTTCTTTGAAACATCGACCATTTATCCACTTTGAAATAATCAATCGACTTCACTGAAGAGCTTGCCTTGTCATATGTAAAAAAAATCATTCTATTCTAAAAAAAAACTTTTTATTCTAAAAATAAACTTTCATACTTTGGTCTGAAAAGCCTTAACCATCGCGTCCTTTTAGGTACTGTGATCGAAACTTCTATCTGCTGTGCAAAGAAGAGTGGAGCATTAGGGCATAACACTATCAGGCTGGACCAAATGCCTTCCTACATGGAGGAACATATTTAAGAAGAGTACGGGCATTACATAACCACTCTGGCCAGATTCGGATTGGTATACCCACCAATCTGCAGTGGTGGAGTAACGGTTGCAATAGCACTAGTTAACGGACGCAAAACGAGATAAAATATAAACTTCTATTGTTTTGCGAATACCGGTGTTCGCGGTGCCCACCAAGGACACATGCCTTCCGAAACACGGAGGACCTTTTCTCGACATCACAGAGTTTAGTCAGCAATCCGAGGACTAACCAGCAGCTTTTTGTTTTCAATATTGAAAGCCTAAACATACGAACCACTGCATCACTGATATAAAAAATAGAATTTATGACGCGGGTAAACATGAATAAATGTGCGATACTGGTATAACGTACAACTGTAAAGCATCAAGTAAACATGATGATAGTGGTGCCGAATCCGGCTCGAGCGCCTTGGGACTACTCTGGAAGGGGACCTTCAAGGGCCCCATGCCTGCCAGTGGTGATAAACCACTACAGGCTTGAAGACCCACCAAAGTTCTCGCCTACTTTAAAATAATCCGGTGATAGCTGAGTAGCAGCCAGAGACATCAGTTTCAAGGTCAATCAAAAAAGGTAATACTGGTGCTTTCTGATGAGTAATTTTGTCGTGAATCCTGATACCTTGTTGACATCCTCTTATTCATTCCACTCAGACTTGCCTGTAATTTGTATATTGTAGCACGTAAGACAATTTTATTTTATGTAAAGGGAGGATGGACCCCTTGCAGAGTTTCTTGCCTGTATCTTCTCTTGACAAGGCCTCCCGGTAGTGAACAGGAAGAAAAAAATGTAGAGGTAAACAAGTAGAACTATTTTGTTTGTTAAGTTTAATTGTTTTTGACGCGTTATAAGTGTAACTACTTGTTGTTACCTAAATGATTAAATAAAGAATTTCATTTCATTTCATTTCATTTCATTTCATTTCATTTCATTTCATTTCATTTCATTTCATTTCATTTCATTTCATTTCATTTCATTTCATTTCATTTCATTTCATTTCATTTCATTTCATTTCATTTCATTTCATTTCATTTCATTTCATTTCATTTCATTTCATTTCATTTCATTTCATTTCATTTCATTTCATTTCATTTCATTTCATTTCATTTCATTTCATTTCATTTCATTTCATTTCATTTCATTTCATTTCATTTCATTTCATTTCATTTCATTTCATTTCATTTCATTTCATTTCATTTCATTTCATTTCATTTCATTTCATTTCATTTCATTTCATTTCATTTCATTTCATTTCATTTCATTTCATTTCATTTCATTTCATTTCATTTCATTTCATTTCATTTCATTTCATTTCATTTCATTTCATTTCATTTCATTTCATTTCATTTCATTTCATTTCATTTCATTTCATTTCATTTCATTTCATTTCATTTCATTTCATTTCATTTCATTTCATTTCATTTCATTTCATTTCATTTCATTTCATTTCATTTCATTTCATTTCATTTCATTTCATTTCATTTCATTTCATTTCATTTCATTTCATTTCATTTCATTTCATTTCATTTCATTTCATTTCATTTCATTTCATTTCATTTCATTTCATTTCATTTCATTTCATTTCATTTCATTTCATTTCATTTCATTTCATTTCATTTCATTTCATTTCATTTCATTTCATTTCATTTCATTTCATTTCATTTCATTTCATTTCATTTCATTTCATTTCATTTCATTTCATTTCATTTCATTTCATTTCATTTCATTTCATTTCATTTCATTTCATTTCATTTCATTTCATTTCATTTCATTTCATTTCATTTCATTTCATTTCATTTCATTTCATTTCATTTCATTTCATTTCATTTCATTTCATTTCATTTCATTTCATTTCATTTCATTTCATTTCATTTCATTTCATTTCATTTCATTTCATTTCATTTCATTTCATTTCATTTCATTTCATTTCATTTCATTTCATTTCATTTCATTTCATTTCATTTCATTTCATTTCATTTCATTTCTTCAGATATCAGCTGAGCAGTTTTTGCCTCTGTAAGGAATATCTCCTTTTAGAGACACAATTATTACAATTTCGATGGAGTATGTGAAGTTACCACAGTTGTGGAGTATGTACAAAAAGAATGTACCAACTGCTTTTTTTGTCTAGCATGTCGTAGAAGGCGACTATGGACGCATTGGGTACTGGGTCTGTGATTTTGTAGGCGATGAGCTAGCCACGTGTTACTACTCTTTCAAGAATTTTTTATCTGACCAACCCTATTACTGTATGGCTAAATGTGGTCTTAAGGAACACAGTGCTCCTTGGACTCTACTTACCCCTTCGGGGATTACATACGTGATTGTATGTATGTATGTGTGTGAAATTATAAACTTATGACTAAAGCTATCATACTAGGTACCTGTTGAAGTCTCACGGTATTGAATTTTGTGGCGAAACAAAATCTTTTTCAAAGCAGAGGTTTTGGGTTGTAATTCTAATGAAAGAGCGAAACGAAAGAGTCATCAAAATATTGAATCGCATTGAACTAAGACATTTAAGTAATATTAAGTAATCTTATATATTTTTGAATTCAAAAGTTCTTTCAATATTTTGCTTTCGCTTAAAATTACACAAAATCGTAGTTCAGAATTTTGAGGTTTTTTATAAATTTGTTGTGCATGCGCTACATGGACATATATGAATCAATATTTATTTGTATTACTTACTATGCAAAACCGAGCATAATAAACCGATAGCTTAATTAATTGGTGTGGAAAGTATTAATCAATTATTTGTCGTATTTAAATCTAAATTGTATAATAAGAATGCTGAATTCAGAAAATTCAAGGGCATTTCCATGTTTCAATACAGAAATACTGGACTAGATTTAATACCAACGAAACTTTATCCTAATTGTACCAAAGTGAGCGAGGTAAAATGTTGATTCAGGTAGCAATTAAAAAGCCCTTCTGCCATAAATATTAAAATTCAATTTCGCCCAGCAAATTAGAGTCAGTTGTGAAGATTGTAAATACTAAGTTATGTAATCATAAAAACCTGCGGTACAGTAGCATACCTCGGCAAGGTGAGGGTTAAAATTATGAGGCTTGTTGTTATTTGCAAATTGTTTCCGATTCCGTGCCGCTTATAACTTTTGAAAATCTGAGTTGAACAGAGATTAATGTACCGAGTTTTCGTAAACTCCTCTCTAGGGTCTAAGTTTCAAACTTTGAGCGATTTATTATAGACCTATTACTGTGATGACGTATGAAATGAAATTAAAACTGATCCTTAGTCTATATCTACACTATTAAAATTACATCTCAATTGTAAACGGCGCAATTTAAGAAAATATTTTTTTTTGTGTACTTACGAAAATATTTCTTGTTTTTTACAAATTAGTTCTGTAATCGTCAAATATCTGATGTGAAAAAGCTGATAAACGCCGTAATATGGGTTTATATTTTTATTTAGAGATATCTTTGTTATTTTATCTATCGAGCCAACTACAAGTTGTCGTGTTTTTAATCAATATGATTTATAGAGTGAATCCTAAAATATCTTGCATGTGCATACATATATAATAATAGCTTTAGTAATAATAGAGCAAGAGAACCAATGAACGCAAATATATCGCTTAAAGCTTGGTGCACTCTTAACAATCTGTATCTGTTTTCGGATTGGATAATTGGCAAAATTATCCAATCAGAAAATCATATGAAACCTTTCCAATCTTTAGACTGTTAGATTGGAAAGGTTTCATTTGCTTGCTAATTTCATGAATTTTTTTTTAATGTACCTACTAACTTTTGTTAGGCTAGATGAAGTGGAACGCGTGGAGTTGACTACGCTCGCACTTTATCAGTTTGAGGTATTTATTTATCATTTATTTGTTTTTATGATTATGGACATATGAATGGTTGTCGGAATATAAGGTTTTATTTCTCTTTTAACTTATACCCCTTCCTAAAGGCTAAGGTAAGGTCACAACTGGTAGTAACGTTTTTCACCCCGATAGGATATTTTAGCCCTTATTTTTGTTTTAACGACTTCAGGGTATAATTAAGGCGTTCATATTTTATGGTGGCCTCACTTTTCCTTCTAAAGGTCTAATCTAAGTCACACAGGAATTCTGCAGATAAATCTTGAAACCTTTATTTTCATTACTTTCGTGGCGTCATTAAAATAACTCGTCAAATTATTAAATTAATGAAGTGGTGCACTGGAGAATTCTTTGCTTAATGAAAATCTGAATTAACACATTATCTCGCCCGATGAAAATCCTTTGTAATTGGTTAATGGATGAGAATGAAACAGTGTGCGTAATTCTTTGGAGAAAAGAAGGCAGTTACGCTGGCCTCGGAAAGAACAATTTCCACGTCATCATTTCATTGTTGTGAACGCGAATGTTCCTTTTTATTGTCAATTAGGTCGAAAATAGTAGTAAATTCTGCAAAGAATTAGTTCAAGACTAATTCCTTGCAAAACTTTGTAAGATTTTTTTTTATTGTGTCGTCATCATCAGGTCGCATTAATCCAGTGCTAAACGTAGGCGTCTCTTATTGTGTGTAGGCACCCTGTAACGATGTGGTAACTTTGGTGATGGGCATGACGAACCCAAGGCAATTGAGGAGAAAAGATTCTAGAGTAGCGTCTACTAATAGGATGTCGGAGAATGATGAAAGACGCTGGTAGCCGCTAGATCTGGACCACACTTATGTGATCCGAGGGGACGACCTGATGACGAATCTATTTTTCCTAAGGTGAGCTTTATACCAGTAGGCGGTAATTGCGAACCTTATGTGACAGTGGGCAGGTTACATTGTTCGACTGACGGCTGTTGGAAAGGGCTCGAGTGGCGAACTGGGAGGCGCAAAGTGAGAAGACAACGAGGTGGACCGACGATCTGGCGAAGGTCGCAGAAAATCGCAGGACGCGGGCGGCGCAGGACCGGTCGTTGTGGGATCATTGGGGGAGGCCTATGCCCAGCAGTGGACGTCTATAGGCTGATGGATGGATACCACTAGGTGAAAACAAATAAATATCTGAGCTATATATTCTGAAGCTTACCACATTTTCCATTACAAATAAGGTTTTTTTTTTGACGCTGTGGAAATGCTTTACGCAGAAACGCCCATCGGGGGAATGGGCGAATACTGTGAGACTCTCCCCCTGGGACATAACCAGGGGGCATACTCACTAAAACCACAGTGACTCTCCTATCCGCGGAGTGGAGAGGAGACCGGGACCCAAGGTTTACCCAGTCAGCTTCCCCGGTGGAGCCCCCCTAGGAAGGGGGCGCGGCATCACCCCTACCGGCGCTGGGAGGGGGCGCGACGATAGCCAAGAGAGTTGAGCCATCGCCGCCCGGCAGTGGAGGCGCCGTGTGCAATGCCGACGACGAAGTCCCCGCTCCGTCGGCCGGCCGGCTGCCTCCACGGAGAGGAGGGAGACGTCTCGTATTTCGACGTCTCTAATATCTGAGCTATATATTCTTAAGCTTACCACATTTTCCATTACAAATATAGGTAGCTCAACCATGTTTTAGTGAACGCAACGACCTGACGCACGTGACACCACGTATCTGTATCTAAGGCTAAGCTGTATCACCTGTATTTAAGATGATTGTAATCATTAGAGTATAATCAGGTAAATCAGCCTATTTTCTGAGTTTAATAAAAAAAACTTTAATGGCAGGACGAAAATTTCTCATGAGTGAAAATTGTTTCAACGCTTCCCAAAGTTTCAGGTTCTGTATTTACTTGTTCTTTAATCAGCCAACCAGATTTTTATACATATGTTTATGTAACTCGAGAGATATATATACCTACTAATTTTAAAAAGCTGAAGAGTTTTTCTGTTTGTTTGATTAAAAAAACCTTTCAGTGTTGGATAGCCCATTTATTGAGGCTATCACGAGGCTATACGCTATAAAAAATTAGCACGAACCGAAGAGACGACAAAGACACCGAAAACAAAATTTCTTATTTCGTTTCGGTCCTTCGTTCACGTCGAAGCGAAAAGCAATGAGTAATTTTGTCACTGCCCTTTATCACATTGTGTAGTAGCATAGCATACGCCTCCGTACTAAGTATGATGATAATAGATATCGCAAAGAAAGCTTAACATATAGGATTACATTGAGCTATCTATCATCAACGGGGGTATATTGTCTCGTTTTTTAGGTTGAACCATGTTATTGATCAAAGTGCGTGCAAAGAACGTATTAACAAAGTAACATTCAAACGGTTACAATCAATTTTCTATCGTGTATAGAATCAATACAGTTTTTCAGGCGAAATGAACCGTAACATAATAATCTCCGCTCAGAATCGATTCACCGTAATTTTTCGGGAAGATTAAGGAAGCCATTGAACCCCCATTAAATTTCAATATTTATTGATGTTTTCTTTCTATTTGCAGTCTTCAAAAGCTTAAAGAAAATTGAAATGTAATGGATTTTCTTTGCGATATTTATTGTTGCTTCATTTTTTGAGTTAATCGCTTTGTAATTTTTGTATGGGATTTTTCGAGTAGTATTCGTATGACCAGTGTTATTCTATTGATTATATCGACTATTTGAGTTTTAGTGACGATAAGAAATAAAAATATTGATATACATTTTAGGAAGTAATTGTGTTGTCTTCTTATTTTTTTTTCGTCTGGTACGTACCCACAATTTCTCTCATAGTTATAAGAATAAGAATTTACTAAATACTCACAGAAGGATCGACGTTCTTCCTGGCACTCAGCTCTCCTGAAAGTAAAACCATAAAATTCTTTAACAAAATGGTCTCTTACCTGAGTAGCTATCTCTTTAAAAGCGATATGAATTTTTCCAGGTCACTTCCCCATCTATACGCAATTTCCCACTATTATCGTTTCAACTTCATTAATTTGCTCTGATATCGGTGATTATCGTTTTCTTTGCAATTGGATCTTCCGAAAAAATGCTGAATCGGCAAATTACGTGGGTCGTTTAGTCATTCATTAGCTGGGTAACGTATAAAATATCAAACAAAAAGTATTTTTCTCTCACTAAATGTCTGACAGACATTAATTTATCAATGTCTATTAGATTGTAATTGTAATAAAGTGATCAAGGGAAGTTTCCAAATTATTTATAAATACTTTCAAAAATAATTTTGTGGCTGGAAAAAGACGTTGGTCCCGGTTGCTATAGCAACCGTTTCCACCCACTAAACAATCTAGAAACTTCCTTTTATGCAAAAAAACAAAAAAAAACCCACAGTTTGAACATTTTTGAATGAAAGTTGGTACAAATAGCGTCATTAAGTACTAATAATAATAAATATGAATTGATAAGAGTTCTTTATTCTGAATACGAAACGAAACTCTGGTCCTCTTAAATACGAATTGGTCCTTCGAAAAAATTCTATTTGGATTTCATTTTATATGCCTAATAAATAATCGTTGGGGCTGCAGACATTCTATTATTAGTCGTACGTACTATCGAACAAGCAGATTTATGATCCATTTTGACAATATTTCGATTACAACTGTCTATTGCACTTACGACGTTTTTACGCACGTTTCCAAGAAAACCTGTATACAGGTGAATTAATTTGATTTGAATTTAAAATCTACGGCAAAATGACATTATGGTGGGTCAAAAATCTATTTCTTTGATAGTACGTTACATATGTCCTGATTGTGTGCGTGTGTGTGTGTGAGAGAGAGAGAGAAAGAGAGAGAGAGAGAGAGAGAGAGAGAAAGAGAGAGAGAGAGAGAGTAATGCACTTTTACTCAGCTCTTTAGGGTGGGTACAGAGGCGGGCGAACGCTAGCATGCGCGCGAGCTTACAGTTACAAGACATACCTAACATCGTTTCATAGCCAGCGCTATGATGCGATGCGCGCTATACGTCAAAATGTATGGAAATCTCACCAGCGCTGCCCAGCGCTTACGGCCAGCTCACCTATGAAACCAACCTCAGGAATAAACACATAACAATATGTAAGTATATATGCAATTAATAATCGCCCACAGTTAGGTAAATTTTGTCAGCTGTTTCGTATGTGTTCTTAGTATTTACTTTTGAAAATTTCATTTACCTGTTGCTTGCCACTTTTATTCTTTTTCCTGTTGTCCTTTTCTGTTGTAATGCCAAGTCAATACTGTTTTAATGTAACGTTAAATGTGTCCTTTGATAATATCAAAAATCAATTTCGAAATGGCAGAAATACTATTCATATCCATTGAAGATTGGTGAGAGAGTAGAGCAATAGTTTTTTTTATTAATTTATCGAAATTTAGTTTCTGCTTCAATACCAACATTTGTCCAATGCACAATACATCAACTCCAAACATTTTAGAGTTTACATAAACAGTTTCTCATAAATGGTTTACCCGCAAATGTTTCGAGCACCTGATATTAAAACTGGCCACTGGGACCTTTGCGTAGTAAGCTAAATTAACATTTATTTGCGTTCCGGTTCAACACAGACCAATTTGTTTATGTGGATCATTGTGTTTATAAGAATTCCTGGTGGATTCAATTGTATTACTGTTATTTATTGCCTGAGAAAATATACATATTCCACACACATATTCTGACGGCCTCCGTGGTGGAGTAGTCTGTACACCGGACTCAATGCGTCGCCATCTCGAGAGGTTCAGGGTTCGATCCCCGGCGGGGATGAATGAATTCAGGTATATCCAGTCTTGAATGTTTATATATATTTATAAATATTAGGGATATTTATATATATTTAGCGATTAAATATTTTAATCCGTCATCTAGTGTCCGTAACACAAGCAGCATTAGTTGCTTAAAATGGGCCTATTTGATAGGTGTCAATGTTAAAAAAACTGAACTGTATAGTGAGTTTGGTAACTGAATAGAATAGAATATTTCTTTATTTAGTATTTTATTCAATGTTCTCTGCGTGGATTGGTGCCTACAGTGGACTTAAGGAATTTGAAATAAGTTAAATCCTGTTCATTGGCCACTGTCAATATGTATGTGAACTAGTAAATGAAGGCAGTCATTCTTTGTAGCATTATTCACAGTACATTTACTGCCAACACATGAGTTCCCTACAACGAAAAATCTTCATCCAGAGCGTGAAGAGGCACTTGTACAAGCCGACAAGGCGAGGGTGTCTGATGAGCATCTGATGAAGTGGAGTGGTCTGCATTAAAAACAAGCGCTTACCAAACTTTAAGGGCCATTGCTGGAAATTATAAACCTAATATAAATCTCGATTTTGTAAATTTTTGACATGGGCGCCTTAGTAAAAATGTCAAAAAATTACAAAATCCAGTTTCAATTCTCGATTTAAATTTCCTGCAAGTGGGCCTTAATATTTAAACCAGGAATCTATAAAAAAGAGAACCATAAGATGGTTACAATAATAAATTGAAGCATATTTGGACCCATATCTTCCCTTGAGTGTCGTAAAAGGCGACTAATGCACTTAGAACTGCATAACCATCCAATAGCTTATAGCGGCGACGGGCTCACCACCTGTCACGCTGAGTGCAGTCACTGCTTGGCAAAGCGCGGACTATGGCAGTAGACTATTTTCCGGTGCTTTTTCCTAGTCTCGGACTAACCCATATGAGATAATAGTTGTGATTATATGTATGTCTGTATGTTTGTATAATTGGAGCCGTGATATTAATTAATTGCTATTCCTTTAGCTAATTGCTAATTCAGATACTTGTTTCTGAATTGTATACTGCTGAGAATTTGTTTCAGGAACGATCAAAAAATAAAAATCACTCACTTGTATACTGTACTAAAACAGTACGAAAGATTTTTGGGCAGTACCGAGTATTTTAGCTACTAAATTACTCGCCACTCGTCTAAAATACTAGCGTAGTTCGAACAAGGCTTTACCACGCTCATTGCTTGACTGTCTTTAAAATTATTTAAGTCCAGTCATGGTCTCTCTCCCTTAGGGGCTATGAGAGCACATCACAGATTCGGTGTCTACCTTCGACTGTGTACCTCAAGATATTCACAATTAACTGTATTTTGCATGCCGTAGTACAGGCGATTGGTTTAATCCAACGACTTCTAGTATCAGTAGTGCTGTCTTTTCCAATTCGGCTACCGCTGCTCTTCATAAGTTGATAATCAAACTCATCTTGGACTTGATACCTGATGGGTAAGTTCTCAATTTCATTTAGATTCTATTCAAACCTCTTTGAACGCATAATGTTAGCCACATATCCAATTTCCATCTTTCAACATTACAAAATAGATAACTGTATTGTGTATGTTGAAATCTAATCCTAGTTTTAGAATGGATGGGTCATACCCTCAAAATCTTGGGTCTAGCCTTATTCGTAATTCAAATCAGCCGAGACGCAGGGTCAATCTAATATTTACCACTTTAGGACCGTCAATAAGACTTGATATTGATGATTATTCTTATGAATGAACCCAATCATTTGAATCACAACAACGATATTCTTAATCTTGTAAGCTCGTAATCTAGCGTATAGGTTGGCAAAATACTCCTTGATTTTTACATTTTACGTATATTGTAACTAGCTACGCGTCCCGGCTTCGCATGGGTGCATTATAATAATAATAAACTTTCCTCTATAAATCTTCCTCTGAAATCACTATCTCCCGTGGTGACCCGTGACGACCTCCGTGGTCGAGTGGTCTGTATGCCGGTCTCAAGGTGTCGCCATCTCGAGAGGTCCTGGGTTCGATCCCCAGTGGAGGCAAGTGTTTCAGACATTTGTTCTCCAGTCTTGGATGTTCATTATATATGTGTAATATTATATATATTTATCTATTAAATATATTTGTCCGTCATCTAGTATCCGTAACACAAGCAGCATTTAGTTGCTTAAAATGGGACTAGTTGATAGGTTACTTATTTTTATTATTTAATCTCGCATGAATCAAAATCATTTGAATAGATCAAAGCATTCATAAGGACAGACAGAACCAAATGTCTTTGTTTAATACTATTTAGTGTTAAAAACTACAAAATAAATGGGTAGGTAATGTACTACAGTTCTCGGAACGATATTACCAACTAAAGGTCCAGCGGCACGCATTCTGTCCACCATAACTAGGACTGTATAATTGAGTCGTGGGGCTGCATCCCAAAAACCCGAGTACCCGACTATGACTACGAAAGCTGACCATGGAAGCGTGCTCTACGCCCAAGTTGTCTCCTTCGCTGAGTATAAGAAGTAAGCAACATCCCAGAATATCGTACTGCGGACTATGGCTCTGACCAGTGTCGGCAGTGCGAGGTCCGTCCAATCCTCTGCCGCAAGGGAACATCGATCGTTCGTACACACTCATGGCGCCTCCAGCTTTGCTTTCTACCGATCACGTAAGTCCCTGCACCAGATGAATTGACAGGCAACCCATGCTGCAGGCTCATCCAGTCCTCCAGGCTTGATGAGATTCCCGTCAGAGCCCCTGTCTTGGCATCTTCAACCGCTGACACCACACCCTCATGATGCTCCGTTGAGTCCGTTCACACCAGGCAGCGTCTGGACATTTCAGGCGCGATGCGTACTCTCTCGCGCCCAACTACCGCACCTATACACCTCTAATAGCGCTGGTGCGTCGAGATCCCGGGTCCCGGTAAGAACGCACGCAGCCTCTCTATTAGCCTATATACGTCCCACTGTTGGGCACAGGCCTTCCTCATGGAGAAACACATGAGGAGTATGGGCCGTAACACCACCACGCTGGCCCAATGCGTGTTGATAGGTAGAAGCCAACCGCTTAAAGTGTCTTCCGAAGCACCTATCCACGGCTTGACCATGGCGAAGGTAGCTTTGTTTTCGATCGAAAGCTAAAGCGTACTAACCATTACGCCACTCGTTTCCAGCCCAGCCTCGTTTAAGATATTCTATAACCTATGTCAATGTCTATGTTAGCTTAGTTTGCCTGAACTGCAGATATTCTATTTAGTTGTATGTTTTGACCTTGTTGTTGGATTTTAGCTTCAATCACACAGTAGTTATCAACTTTCTATAGTGCCTGGTAACGGCAATTGGCTTGCCCCTATTACCAGGACCACAGAATTACTGGCTTAAAATTAAAAGTTTAAAAGTGTGTGTATACAATACAACTCTGCCTATCCCATCGGGGACATAGGCGTGAAAATATGTATGTAGGTATATATATAAATATGTAGGTAAAATATTTTATCAGCTTATTCGTTTCAAAGCTTTCTTCTTAATATTTTAAAATTGATTTTCTAATATTTACATATTTAAACTCGCGATATCCTTCGAATGGAATGTCCGAATTGAATAATTCAAAAAGATGGTTATTGGTACTTAGCCAGTCTTGAATATGAAGTAATATATTGTAAACAGTATTAATACCAAGGCACATATAAACAGCCTTTTCTAACGGCGGCATTTCAATAAAAATTTTAAAATACTGAAACACTTGTTGTGGCATAACTATAATAGTTAGACATGTGCTGTCGCTACATTTTTTGAAGTTAATAATGTGTTCTGCAAAGTCGTAATACATCATTTTATATCATCATCAATAGTTTTCGCAGCGCACGCGATGTAATGAATATTTTTTGTAATTCTTTTGCACCTTGGATTACATTATTGAAGATTTTTAAGGATCCCTATTTTTTTTTAAGTATATTATATTATTACTCGTATATAATGTAGCTTCTCAACAGTGAAAGAATTTTTCAAATCGGTTCAGTAGTTTCGGAGCCTATTCGATGAAAACAAACAAACTAACAATCAAATCTTTATAATATTATTATAGATTCAGTGTACTAGTTGAAAACTAAAAAATTCATAGATATGCAAGTATACGCGAGTTTCGCAGCCCACCGTTTGACTTGCAGTTTTCAATTTCATAGACTAGCCATTTACTTTTCAGCTAACGTATGAAATGTCAAAAGGCAGCAAAATAGTGCGCATACAGTATTTTCTTATTAATTTAACATTTCGAAGTGAATGGAAGTCTTGTTTACTAAAACCTTTTTTCTTTAGTCGAGAGCTCTTTCGCTATTGAAACAAAAATCAACTTATTGCCCTCTCAATTCTATTAACCATATGAAGTATATTACTTCGCATTAAACTTCGATTTTAAGTTCACTCTCTATTTCATTAATTTTTGTTGGGAGTATTAAAAGTAGCGTACTAGTTAGTACGCTTTAATTTTCGATACTAAAAACAAAGCTACTTTCGCCATGTTCAGTTCAACTTTGTTGGGGACCAAAACTTTATGATCTGTAAGCACGTTACGTCGTTGATCCCAAACGCTATTGCAAGTCTTTCTGCCTACCGATCTGCTCTGGGCCAGCATGGTGCTGTTACGGCCACTACTACTCACGTATTTCTGCACGTAGGCAGTCGAGTGCCCAGCAGTGGGACGTATATAGGCTGATAACTAGGGGACTATTATAAAAGTGTTTAGAGCGTCAACTGGGACCTACCGCAAAAATTCATTATAACAATGGTATAGCATAACTTATAGAGAAGCTAGGTGGCGTGAGGAGCTCGGTGGCGTGGTGGCTAGTACGCTTTGGCTTTCGATCGAAAACAAACCCACGGTCAGGCTACCTTCACCATGGTCAGGCCTTGAATGGGTGACCAAAACTTTGTGATCTTGAATTCCGCCGAGCTTCGGAAAGCAAGTTAAGCTATTCCGGCCGTGTGGAAGGCGTGTTATCAGCGGACATATATAGGCTGAGGAATATGGTATAGCAACGACGCTCCAGCTACTAAATAACATAAACTTAGAAATGTATATATTCTCTAGCGGTCTTCTCTGTCTGGTTAGAGCGAAGGTGCCCTCAAGGTTGACCTCTTTGCCCGAGCTTCTCACTCAGAGGCCAGCTGGACACACGCCTGGGCGGCGTTGGGCTTCTCTTCGCCCCCGTTTCCAATTATTTTTATTGACACCTCTAACTCTTTGGAACTACGGCGTGACAATACGGAGAAACTTGAGACCACAAAGTTTTAGTTGATCCAAGGACTGATCAAGCGGTGCCTCTGTTTCCCTTAAAGAAAGCCAAAATGCCCGAACTATTACGCCAACGAAAATATAGTTGTAACGAGGCGCTATATCAGTGTTAGCGAATCTTTGCTGTCGCTTTTCTCTGGCCATTTCCTCTTTATTTCTGTTTTTAAATTTACTGTCTGTAAAATTTACTCTTTTTATTTTTCTGTGTCTAAGTTTCCTTAATAAACAATAAGTGACGTGAGTTGGAGTTTCATTTTATCTTTACGCAATATAGTGTTCATGTTTTTATCCAAAAATGTCTTGTTAAGTATGATTTACTCACCAGAACTCCTAAAAGTTATAGTTTAACGATATTTTCAAAGTAAACAAATCACTCGCAGACGCGACTAGAATAGGCAAAACACAAACAAGAATATAATAATTCAGTTTTCGTTTTCGGATGTATTGGTAAAAGAAATTTTTGTACAGTACGCAGAGCAGGTTCGCGCACTCGCCTTTTTTACTACTTTATTATTAACTCACTGTCTTGTTTGTCTCTTTGTCTATTTATTTGACGAGTTGGAGGTATTTTAGTACAATAATTTATTTATTCAGGAGGCAACTATAGCCGAGATTGGAAAGACTACTACTTTTGCAAGTATTCCGATACATTGTGGAGCTCGGTGGCGTATTGGTTAGTACGCTTTGGCTTTCGATAGGAAAACAAAGCTACTTCCGCCTTGATCAGGCCGTGGATGGGTGTCCAAAGCTTCGGAACGCACGTTGAGCTGTTGGTCCCGGTCGCCATTGCAACCGTTTCTTCCAACCAACCCGCATTGGGCCAGCGTGGTGGTATTACGGCCCATGCTTCTCATGTGTTTCTCCATGAGGAAAGCCTGTGCTCAGCAGTGGGACGTATATAGGCTGAGGAAGGACTTATCCAAGAGGTCACCGAATCGGTCTCCGACGCCTGACCATGTCTTACACTGTACCCGGTGTGTAAGACTCTCTCTCTGTTACATGGGGACTTAATCGCTTACATACCAGACGCGAGACACAATAGCTCACAGTGGTTCCGAGCTGTTGACGAGCTGTTGGCCAACACTGGCGAGATTTCCATAATATATTGACGTACGGTTGGTGTGGCACGCGTGTGGCGTGCGTGTGGCTGTGAAACGATGTTAGGTATCTCTTCTAATTATAAGCGCGAGCACTGGCGACCAGGTTACCTATGAAACCAACCTTGTATATGGTTTATTTTATATGAGACCAACGATGTTGAGCTTACAATGACTTATTTATGTAACTTACTATTATAAGATACTGTATTGTAAACTTGTTTGTTGTCCTAAGAATAAATTAAAAATAAAATATCATGATTCCATCCGATAAGGTTAATAAAACATTTCATCTGACATATTAAAGGGTAAAAATTTCATGTGAAATGTAGGGGCGCCTTGCGGTCTCTCCGCAACAGCAAATACTTTACTTAAGCTTTCTACCTAATGTCTTATACTAAAATTCGTATTTGCTTTAGACTGTACAGAATGCCTTCGGAAATCTTAGAATTTTTTTTGCTTGTTGTACCCTTGAGAGAAAAATACAAAGTAATTTGCCAAAAGCCGGCCCTTGTTATTAGGGAACGAGTCAATATTATCTATATAAGCAAGTGGAGCTAAATTCCGAATTATTTATCGTGGAACCCCATTCGCCACAGCTTTCACCCTTTAGAAATAACAAAAGGATTACGAAAAAAATATCACTTCTACAAACTGACTTTTGCTCACGACTTTGTTAGCGTGGATTGATTGTTGAAATCGAATGAAATAAACATACATATTAGGTCCTTTTTTCCTATGAAATTGCCGTTTTTTTTCTCTTTTAGTATTTTGTCTGTAACTATTAAGATTCAGAGTATTCCTTAAAAATAATTACCTCGTCTAAAAATAGACTATTTTTTTGAGCTCTTTTGATTTGTTTTGATAATTTGTTGTAAGTTTAATTGTGTTAAAATTGGACACGGAGACAACTCTTTTTAAGTGCCTCCCGAATACATCATTTTATTTGCATTCACTTAAAAACGATAAATAATTTTTATGAAGTGTGATATTACACATATTACTAAAGCTTGTCTAATGATAGATGCCAAATATTATTATCTTTGGATTTGTCGTTGTGAAGAAATCTGAAAAAATTTTAGTATGGAAAATGCAGAGTTCCCTAAAATCTCCATACAAAACGACAATTTCATAGGTAAAGACCTATTACATATAATCACGACTTTTATCCCCTAAGGGTTAGTCAGAGGCTAGGCAAAAACTCGCGAAGCAGTCCATTGCCTTAATCCGCGCTTCAACAAGCAGTGACTGCATTCAGCGTGACAGGTGGTGAGCCCAACGCAGCTATAAGCTATTCTATGGTTGTGCAGTTCCAAGTCAATAAGTTGCCTTTTACGACACACAAGGGAAGAGATGGGTTGGTAGTATTCTTTTAATGAGCCGTTACCACACGACTCTGACGGATGAAATATGCATGTGCGCGTGTTTGAAAACCCCGACCAAGAGTCGGATTTCCATCCGTCCTCAGACTATAAACGTCCCACTGCTGGGCACAGGCCTTCCTCATGAAGAAAAACATGAGGAGTACAGGCCGTAACACCACCACGCTGGCCCAATGCATCGGGGTTGGCCGCTACTAACTAGTCTGTGCATGTCCAAATGGCTGCAAAGACTTAAAAAAAGCTTCGTTGCGTGTGAATATTGGCAGAAGGGCATCAGCGGCATCAGTATTTTTCAGATTCAGAGTCATTTATTCACAAGAAACACGGTTTTACATAGATGTTATTACAGTACTATTGTTCTATCATGTTTCGCTTACAAAGCATGCAAATATAACATAATTGTATTGTGTCACAATTAATACTTAACTTATTAAAGAAAGTCTGGCTTACAGTTTTATACATTGAAAACACAAAATAATAAACGTGTTACGATTTATAGTTTAGATAGTCATTAATTGTGTAGAAGGACTTATCGATTAACTAAGCCTTCAGTGATTTGCGGAATCGTGATTGTGGAAGCATTTGAAACTCGGTAGGTAGGGCATTAAATACCTTGACACACATGGCTGAACAGTCAGTTTAGATGTCTCAAAAGTACGGCTGTAACATCACTGCAGCCGTTAAGAAGTTGACACGTTTGGTTTAAAAAAAAATCGTTATTTAAGAATATCTGAGATATAAACCATTAGTTTTATTAGCACAATCAATCATATTTAAGTTAAACTTGTTTGCCATCTACACCGGAACGTGGCCATGCTAGGGCCGTTTTAGGCAAAACAATATTCTAAGTATAGAAATATACGCGAGTATGCCCAATCCGTGACCAGTCCTTTTTTTTAAGTCTATTTAATTACCTACCGTTGTGTGTGTGTGGAACTCGCTCGACGTCGGCCGAGAGTACCTACTAAAACTCGCTGATATCCCTTGCCCTTCTATGGGAGCGACCCGGGGTCCGTGATTTAATTAAAAACCTTTTACTGTGAACTCAAACTGAGATCTCTGCTTTAGCTTGGCTCTAGAATACAGGCCTTAGAATACAAAAATAGCGAAAAAGACAGACAAAAACCAAGTTCTCCCCTGGGTCTTTATGTTTTGGTTCTTTGCCAGACCTTTTTTCGTTGACGTATTCCATTTACGGAACACGTACCTGCGCTACCTCCAAGCTAGGCCTAAATCTAGGGGTTTAGGGGATTTTTGTTCTTTTTTTATATTATATTTCCTTTGCATACTTAGGTTCTTCTTAAAGATAAATAATTATAGTTTTTCTATCATTTGTAAGCAGTTCAACTAGGGTGATATTGTCTTTCATTTATCAAAAGTATTTGTGGTATGAAAACATTAGTCACTGTCACACTGGTATTAAAGAAGCTACATTATTTGTTCACATTATTTTTAGATTGTGTCTTTAGTGAAAACTGTTACAATCGATATGTATCTATCTTGTTTAATATTTTTCCATCAGAACAATAGAACGGGATCGTCCCAGTTTCATGGGAACTTAGATGATGTAGGGTATTTAATTTAATTTAACCTACTAAAATTTGTGAAGAGTGTTACAATAAAATCCCTATTGAGACTGAGACACGAAACCTTATTATTATTATAACATCAGAGTATTACCCACAGACCAAAAAAAATTTAATTTGTGTGTGACCAAGAAACCACCTCTCTGGTCTAGTAGTTGATACCACCTGTTGATCGGGCGCTCCGGGGTTCGATTCCCCACGGGGGTGGGAGTTTTTCCGCTCAGTTTGGTTGGTAGCATCAAAACCCGCCTGGCTAGCTACCACCCTCTTACCTAAATCTGTCGCCATAAAACACTGTTATAAAACATTTTTGAGTTCCGACAATCAAAGGTAATAAGATAGCTAGTTCCTCAATTGTTGAGTAATACAGATGAAACTGGCTTCCACCTTCGGCATTATCGTCACTTGCTATATGATGAGATAAAGGCCAAGAGCTTGCCTGTCATAAGTTAAAAAAGGAATGAAAATAATATTTACTCTGTGGCATCTTATGCAGTCGTGCAGGAAAAAGAAGGATAAAGTGGTCTTTAAATTTTTTTGGCAAGATTTATCTACGATGAGCTGTTTTAAATACCTTATTAGTCTATTCATCTTCACACAGACCAAGTCTCATTTCACAAGCACCACATACACAGACCTGTTCCGCGAATACAAATTGCCGTTCTCATTCTCAACGTTGAATGTTTGATTTACTAATGGCTCAGTGTTTGTATTATATTCCCGAGGATGGAGCTTGTAGTGTCAAAGACTCACTCAAGACAACGCACCCTTAAAATTAGTGTAATTGCTAGTATATCGTGATACGTATACAAAGTTAAATTAAAATCAACACAGTATCAATCAAACTTTCTGTTGATAGTTATATGATCGGAATTGAATGTGGATTACATAATAATAATAATATGTTGATTAAGATAGATTGTTGACTACCTCCGTGGCGAGTGGTCTGTACGCCGGTCGCAAGGCGTCGCCATCTCGAATGGTTCTGGATTCTCGGTGGCGGAAAATTATTGTGTGATGATTTCAGGCATTTTTTCTCTAGTCTTGTATGTTTATTATATGTATTGAATAATATTATATTCTGAAAATTTATGTGTTTATCTATGAAATATATCTGTCATCTAGTATTCGTAACACAAGCAGCATTAGTCGTTGAACATATTAGATTAGAAATCTAAAAAATACCTCGATTTTAAAAAGATCGAAATAATTATAAACAAACATGCGGGGTCGAATGAGGAGTCACTCAAAACGTGGGGGTGCATCTTTGCAACTTACACTTACGATCTATGCATGCAATATATTAAAGGGATTAGAATGGAATACATGGCATGCATTTTTTTTAACTACTCAGAGTGCCATCAATTGATTGGTGGTTTAACACTAGTCGATAGAACGCAATCTATCTATTAATTGGTGACTTAACAACAATCAATAGATGGCGCTGTGCGTAGTCACCAATCTCCATAAAAAACCTGAATGTTGAAATTTCGACCTGGAATGCTTGTAGAAAGTTGAAAGTAGTTGCAAGTTGCATTGACACCGGGTTCTGAACTATTCCCAAAGTTTCAGCCCGATAGCTAGCCCGGAAGTGTCTCATAATCGAGTAACAAAAATACAACGAGATAAATAAGAGACAAAAAGACAAAAATACAAACACGAAAGTGATTTAATAAAAACAATAAAAAGGGATAGTTGATAGGTGTGAATGGCTGAAGATATTTCTAGCACGTCGGCGTTCGCTTCATCCTCAACGAGTTAAAGCCAAATTGAAGAAAATGAGTTTCATCAACAATATTCACATAATTCCAAAGTCAAGGATTATGAATCTGTACCAAAATGGTATACAAACGGAGTCAAATAAATTAAATTACTTAATTGTAAGATCTACTGCCTCCAAATTGCTCTCGAAGGAAGCATGGCTGTTTGTGGAACTAATGGGAGACTGTTTATTGTCGCCTAGAGTCATAGGCTTTGGCGTTAGCAACAAGAACTATTAATTACTCGAGTTTATCTTCTTTAGAAGTGGGTCATAGTGCCAGGAAATTTGAAAATGATGAACCAGCGAATTTACATCTTAAAATTAAAACAATTTAACTTCAATATCGTTACAAGATCATTAGTTAGTAGATTAATGGCAAAGTGGATTGACTTAGTTCATATTTATAATTGAATATTTTGGAATCATTTTTATAGCACTCCAAGTGTAATTTAACTTAAAGTTTTTAGGGCCTCTTGCAGGAAATTCAAATAGAGATTTAAAAGTAGATTGAGCAAGTTTTTGACATTTCAGCCATATTAAATTGTCAAAAATGACAAAATCTAGTTTGAAATTTCCTGCTGCGAGCGATAAGAAGCTCAATTTCTAGGCCAAACCTGATTCCTGGTACTTTCCGCTGAGGGCACTTCTCACGTTTCCCATAAAAATTTAGCTTCTTAACGCAATTAAAAAAATATCGCCCTTTAACAAAGATAAATTACACCAGGGTTGCTGAGAATCTCTACGAGGACGCGGACGGATGCGTCCAGCACTGGACCATGGTGGCAGGTGTACCCCAGGGTTCCGTACTAGGCCCTTTACTGTGGAACCAAGGATACAATTGAATTCTGCGCGGCTCGCTCTTGCCCCGCATGGACCCGCTTGTCGTCTTTTTTGCGGACGACACCCTCGTCGCGGCGAGAGCGAAGGAGTGGGCGGAGGCGGCATATTTTGCGTCGGTCGGCGCCACTATGGTCGTCCGACGCATCCGCCTCCTGGGACTGGACGTGGCCCGCGACAAATCGAGGGCAATGGTATTCCACGCCCCTCGGCACAGAATCCCACCGGGGCTTCGTGTCCGAGTGGACGGGGTCCGGATTCCAGTCGAGGTACACATAAAGTATCTCGGCTTGACCTTGGACCCTCGGTGGAGTTTTGAGGAGCACTTCAAGCTCCTCGCTCCTCGGCTGTGTGCCACGGCAGCCACGCTCGGACGGGTCCTCCCCAACCTCAGGGGACCCAGCTCTGCGTGCCGTAGACTCTTCCACGGGATGGTACGGTCTATGGCACTATACGGAGCCCCGGTGTGGGCGGAGTGCCTTTCCCCCCAAACAGTGGCCTTTTCTTGCGGAGGCCGCAGAGGGTCATTGCGACTCGAGCCGTGCGAGCGTACCGCACGGTCAGCCACGGGGCAGCCTGTGTGTTGGCAGGCACGACCCCGTGGAATGTTGATGCCCTCGTGTTGGCACGGGTGCATCGGCATCGAGTCGCAACGCGGGAACGGGGGGAACGGCCCATCCTCGAGGAGGTGAGGAGGGTCCGTACCCTGGCTCAGAGGGAGGCTCTGGGCCAATGGGCTGAGGCACTCGCCTCCCCAGCAGCCGGCCACTGGATGAACGACGCGATCAGTCCAGTGTTGGAGGAGTGGGTTGGGCGCCGGCACGGCAGCCTCACCTACCGCTTGGTGCAGATTTTGACCGGACATGGGTGCTAGGAGGTGCATAGGAGGCGCCGCAGTGTCACCATTGCGACTCCCGAGCACGAGCACGAGCGGTTGGTAGGTCCGTAAATGGATTTTGTCCTCGAGAAAAAAAAAGGGTTGCTGAGAATAGGAACATTCCTCAAAAGATCTAACATGTCGATTGTCATCAGAGATGAAGGTTTCTTCAAAAATTCTTAGCCATGTGGATGCAAATGAGGTTCAAACGGTTTGGTTTTCGATTTTGAACGGTTTGGTTTTTGATTTTGAAAGGAGAGCTACTTTCGACATGGCCTGTCCTTGAATGGGTGACCAAAACTGTGTGATCTTGAAAGCCTCTTTTCTTCGGAAGGTACAGTCAGCATCAGAAGTAGCTCATCACTTTAGTACTGTGTCACATTTTCTATGTACGACATTTTCCTAGACACATGTCATTTGCTTCGAAGTTTAATTCTACAAGGTACTAAAATGGTCATCTACTATTGATGCTGACTGTACGTCAACCCTTCAAATGTATCGGACATTTTGCAGGAATAAACGCATCTGAGTCGCGCTTCTTCCTAGATTTTTCTTTAACCGCGCGTTAACAGCACGTGTTTTTAGAATTACGATAGTATCTCTTAAGTTTTTATACAAGCAATCATTAATAAAATCACTAGTCCAGTTTTGTCTTTAAATGAATAATAACTTCTGATTCAAAATCGTATTTTAAAAGAAACCTCCTTGCTGGATCTTGTGAGCCAGCAAGGTGGAGTAGGTGGAGGTCGCTAGGCCTGCATCCTTTGGTGCTGCCCTAGCATCCTTCGCAAATGGACTTATCTACTGCTTACCATCAGGCGGTGTTGAGTCATTTGCTGGGGTGGTTAAAAAACGCCTCTTGTCACAACGGACACCAGGAATCCGGTACACAGGTGTGAATTTTTTGAAAATAGGCTCATCCGATCAACACACAAGGATTAAAGCTGCTCACTGGTCGCAAATGCAACACTTTCTGTCTGTGGTGGTGTTACGGCCTCTATACTTTTCCCTACTACACCACCGATCTCCTAAACTTATGTAATAACAACACACATAACATATCTTCACGCCTCTTTCCCCTAAGGGGTAGGCAGAGGTGTTAAACACCCACATTTCGCCAGATATGTCAGGTCTCCATGTAACAGGTGGTGAGCCTGTTGCAATGCACCGGGCACAATGTGAGGCAAGCGATATTCACATGAACTGTACATAAGTTTTATTCAAACGCAGTGGTACAGGCGGCTTATGTAATGTCTGTAAAGTTTGTATTACTATTTATATAGAATTCTTATCAACTCGTTATTTTCCAATTCCCGACAAAATTCTCAGTAACTTGTTAAGAATTGTCCCAGTCACCCTAAAGATTTTGGAAAATGATAAACTTCTTAGATCACGAAATCGTTTAAGAATAAGTTGAGGTTGGCGCGTGCCAAGCTTTCTCATTCCATCAAAACTCGAATTGTGAATTGTTTTTGTTGTCAGCATTTGCAAACAATAACTGGACTATCTGAGATTTATTTTCAAATCTACAACAATTTACCTTTTAACACCTATTGCTGTACAATCATATATTAATATTAGAAGTTTTGTTTATTATTGATCTTTTCATGTAATTTTCGTTTCACGGGATCACCATTGCCATCCTTATTATTTAATTACCTGGAAAATTTATTTACTTGAAAAACGTCTTAAGTATTAGGAGATAACATAATCATATAAATCAATTTATATCCAATCTATCCATTCTAATATTATAAATGCGTAACTCTGCCTGTCTATCTCTCTGTTAGTCGGTCTCGCTTTCACGTCAAAACTACAGAACCGATTTAATCGAAATTTGTTACACAAATAATTTAGAGCTTGAGAAAGGACGATAGGTTACTTTTTGTCCTGATATTCCAACAGGAACGGGTACCGCGCGTGTGAAACTAAGGGAAGCCACTAATGGTTATATTGAGCCTATGAAATCGGGGTTTTTATTCTGTCTTAGCAATTTGTCCGTAACTATTAAGTTTCAGAACATTCTTATAAAATAATTACCTCCTCTAAAATTAGACCGTATTTTTAAGCTGTTTTGATTGATTTTGATAATTTGTTGTAAGTTTAATTGTGTTAAAATTGGACAAGGAGACAACTCTTTTTAAGTGCCTCCCGAATACATCATTTGATTTGCATTCACTTAAAAACTATAAATAATTTTTATGAAGAGTGATATCACACATATTTTGAAAGCTTGTCTAATGATACATGCCAAATATTATTATCTTTGGATTTGTCGTTGTGTAGAAAACTGAAAAAAATTTAGTATGGAAAATGCAGAGTGCCCCAAAATCTCCATACAAAACACCAATTTCATAGGTAAGGACCTAATACTCGTATAAAGTCGATGATTAACATCCAAAATGTTGTAGCTACGTAAAATAATATTGCTTGCCTCGCAATGTGCCTGTGTGCAACTGGCTCGCCCCCTGGTGCCCCTGTTAAATGGGGGCTAGAATATATTTATCGAAATGTATGTTTTAACACCTCTACATTCCCCTTCGGGGATGAAGGCGTTATAATTATGTTATGTTATATAACACTTCGTCACTCACTCACCGAAGAAGCTCGGTGGCGTAGTGGTTAGTACGCTTTGGCTTTCGATCGAAAACAAAGCTACCTTCGCCATGGTCAGACCAAAATTTTGTGATCTCGAGCTCCTCCGTACTTCGGAAGTTACGTTAAGCCGTTGGTCCGGGTCGCTATTGCGGCCGTTTCTACCCACCAACCCGCATTGGGCCAGCGTGGTGGAGGTACAGCCCATACTCCTCCATGTGTTTCTCCATGAGGAAGGCCTGTGCCCAGTAGTGGTACGTAAATAGGCTGAGGACAATATAACACTTTCCTCGAATCATAATTATTATAGTTTGAATCTGTTGTAGGCGAAAAATTTACGCAGCAAACATTTTAGCAAATCAAGTTTTTTAGAATGTTTAATCCTCCTTCGACTTAGCCTATTGTATTAGTAAACTGAAGTGGCAGTGGGCTGGTCACATTAGCCGCAGAACTGACGGCCGTTGGAGTCGTAAAGTTCTCGAGTGGAGACCGCGACTCGACAAACGTAGTGTGGGACGCCCAGTGACAAGATGGGATGACATTAGTCGTAGTTTAGATGGAGTGGGCTGGATGAGAACGGTCGGACGGATAGCCGTGACCTCCAAATTCCTTCCAGAAAGGACCATTGACCGTTAACCTTTCTAAATTTATCAATGAACTTCAAAACTACACAAAATTATCTATTATTATTCTAAATATTGTAAGTTTTGGCATATCTCGAGAGAAATCTGCATTTTATTTATTCAACAACTTGCTCCATAACTCACTAAGCTAAGAAAACCATGTTTAGAAAAAGTTTGGGCAAATATTTTTTTGGGGGAAAGTTGTACAAAGAAAAAGTTTCTAATAAGGTTAGCATGAGATAATTGAGTTATCGAGCAGTAAATTATCGTGGCGGGAGCTCTGTTAAAGAACTTTCCTCTACAGTTTGGATATAGCTTGATTTGATGTTGGTGATTTTGTTTAAATGTGGCCAATTGTTTTTTTGTAATTACTACATCCATACATAAATAATTAATCACGACTATTATCCCCTAAGGGTTTGTCAGAGAGTCGGCAAAAGCACCGCAAAAGCGGTCCAGTGCCAAAGTCCGCGCTTCACCAAACAGTGACTGCACTCAGCGTAACAGGTGGTGAGCCCGCGCCGCTATAAGCTATTGGATATTATGCAGTTCTAAGTCCATTATTATCCATCCTTTTAATTATCCGCTACCACACGGCTCGACGGCGGCTAATTTCAATATGTATAGTATAAATAGAGCTTACAATCGCAACAGGCTCGCCTCTGCTACATGGGGACCTTAACATAGGCGAAATGTGGGTGCGGACGCCTTAACCCCCCTCCTTCTACCTGCCCCGCGAGCGGCCGCGTGCGTTGGATGGCTTCCACGCACGCATTCCACCGGCTGCCACGTCTGGGGATCTCCCGAATATACCCGGGAATCCCCCATTGGCGCAAACCCCGACCTAGTGTCTGACTAGGTCGGGAAGCCCTGGGACCGGCTCGGAGAATTGCTTCGGCAGACCCCGGGTCGCTCCCACGGAAGGGCAAGGAGGTATATCGGGGAGTTTTAGTGGGTATTCTCGGCCGCCGCCGAGCGAGTCCCACACACGCCTTCCGCCTCGCCAGCGGTTGGTAGGTCCGTAAATGGATTTTGTCCTCGAGAAAAAAAAAAAAAAAAGGCGAAATGTGGGTGTTTATTTTAGATTGCGCTCTGAATAAGAGGACAATCATAAGTGGTGCTATTATCGCACGAGCCGCAGGTGCGCGCGATAAGAAAACCGAGTACATAGTGATCATTGCGCACGGATGTCATACGACGTTTTTCAACACATTTGAAGGCAAAACTTGATAATACGACGAAAGTTTTATCGCTTAGTGTGGTTTCAGAGTGGAGCTGGTCGCAAGCGCCGTTGGCCAGCGCATCTTTACCAGCGCACGCGTGAAGCGGTCGGTAGGAAACGAGTTTTTTTTTGCAATGGCAGTTGTGTATAATTGTCATAATGGAGGCAGAACTGTGAAAGAAAATATTAAAAATTTGAATGGCTGGGATTTTTTTGGAGCAATGTTGAAATCTCGCTCTGTGACGGTCGAAACGTGGCCAACAACGCGCGTCGTATTTTAGTTCAATTATATCTAAATTCCTAAAATGTTTTGTAAATAAAACTGAAGTGTTTAAACTTGATGAAATGAAATGAAGTTCATTGTGAACTTGGTCGGAATCATAACAGTAACTGAATAAATGAATACTCGGATATTTTTAATAAAAAGCAATAACATCAGTTTGTTAATAGAAAATGATGTAAAATATAAATATATGTGATGATAATTAATATTCTATGATGCTTTAGATTCTGATAAATGTTTGCCAATTGAATAATGTTTTCAATGTTTCTGCACTATAACGTCAGTCATAAAAGTTACTTAATTATAAATAATCAATAATGAAATAAGATGAATATTGGAATAAATCATTATTAAATGACTTTATTAATTTGTTATAAAATTAAAGAAGTGATTTAACTATTTTCTAAATTGCTTACAGTTGTTATTAAAAATAATTCAATATGTGCTGATTTGTGATTGGTCATTGTAACCTTACTCACTAGGCAGTATTGGGACTATTTTGTAAATATTAGAATAGACTATAGGCCTTTGAATTGTTAAATTTATGCAATACAATTATTGGATTTATAAAATTTTATATTTAAATTAAATTAACTGTATTTAAAATAAAGTAGCACATGTTGCTCTGTGATTGGTCAATCTACCCGCCGCCAGGGTGGTTGGCGCCGTGATACGATTTATAAGGCCTAGCACTGAGTCGAGGAGATTATTATTATTGTATCATCCCTTCTAGACGAAACGCTGCTTAGTTCTAAAGTTATAATGTACTTACATAGTAAAAGATATAACCTAGTATATGGCGATACATCATACCTGAGATAAGTATAATTCTGTTTAACTTTAAACTGTTTATATTGCAGTGGTTGCTACAAAGATGTGATTTAATGTTTTGTTGATAATTATTATGATGTGAAGTTAGACTTTGTGTTAATAATGACTGATACGGCAAGGAACTTCCTGTTGGTCGGAAGGAGAGAGTGTAAAAATGGTTGTGACCCATCATGAGGGGCGGGTTAGGGGCTCCCCATTTCCTTGCTTTATTTTTAATATTTTATAGTTTCACCAATTCTGTAATGTTTATCAAAGCAGTACATACCTAATGTTGTGATTATTAGAGCAATCATTTGTTCTGTAATATTATATTGTACTGTGTCTGTTTACTACGAATATTGTGGTTAAAAATAATGTAGGTTCTGGTTCTATTGTAAGCAAATAGAAGCTTTATGTATAAGCTTGTTGAAATAAATGAATCTTTATTTGTATGTACATATTGTGGTATGAAATAAATGCATTGGTAATTATTTGTCCAGCATTTATTCAAATACCCCCTCCTGATTCATATTTTTCTAACACGCGCGTTGATTTGCAAAGGCTATGAAACGATGTTAGGTATCTCTTGTAATTGAAAACGCGCGCGCATGGCTAGCGCTGGCGGCCAGACCCAACCCTGAATCTACCCTTAACCACCATACAAATAAAATTGTAAAGCAGATTAAAATATGTGGAAAATTGGCGCTCATATTTTGTTTCTCCCTAATTCGTTATAAGGTCAAAAATCATACAGCCACCATTTAAAACAAATTAAAACTTAATGGATTATGTGCCTAAGAACCGAAGAATAATGATCACATTACGAGCGATTGTATTGACAATAATACTAAACTGTATTGATGTAGTAGTATTCTGTATATAAACTGATATCTAGTTAGGTAGGAATGTTAAACCTTCTTCTAAATAAGAAACTTCTAAACAAATTAAAATATTTACATAATGTTTAAGTGTCTTTTTTTATATGACAGGTAATCTTTTGGTCTTGGCCTTCATTTATTTATTTAAACTTTAATGTCCTAAACAAGGTACATATGGCGGACTTAACGACAAATATCGTTCTCTACCAGTCAGCCTTTGTATGTTTCCATAAAATTTTAAGACAAAATTTATAATTAAAAATAATGTTTTTATGACATTTAACAATATTAAGTACCTTGAATAATATTATTGATCGTCGAAGCTCTTTACATAATTCTGTAGACCATGTAGACCAAACTGTGATCAGGTTACAAAATGTCCAAAGGGTTTGTAAAATGGGTTAATGTCAACTTAAACTTTTGCGTGTGGACATACATAAACGTCGACCATTCATCCAATATTACTTCATAGGAGTAATGGATGCCTTTTATTACTAATGAACCATTTACTTTACGCATATTGTGGAATAACTTTGTAAAATACCTAAGGCAGTGAACCACTCATTCACAAAAGAAGCAGTCACTTGGGATGACACACTCTCAACTCAGATGAAATAAAAACAATCTAAACTGGGAACATCTTATCTTTCCTAGAAAGTGCCCAGTGCCTACTGTGGGGCCTTAAAAAGACCTACAAAGGAGCCTTTTCATAATCTTAACCTTTAACCGTAGTGTATTTTTGTCATGATAGGACCGACATGGGGCCTGAGAGGCCGTATAACACAACACTAGTTTTTAATAAAATTTGACTAATTAGGTTAGATTTAACTTTAACATTATATAACTCTTAGGGCCACTTGAAGGAAATTTAAATCGAGATTTAAAACTCGATTTAGTAATTTTATCCATAGTAAAAATGTCAAAAATGTACTAAATCTAGTTTTAAATCTCGATTTAAATTTCCTGCCCTTAATCTTGAGCTCCCGATTTTACCTAATAAATGGCGCTCCAAGAAATAAAAATCATAAAATTAAATAGAATGACTCCACATTATTATTAAATAGTTTATAACTTTAACTTTATTGTTTGTGAGATACGCTGATATTTTCTATGATATTTTTTTCGAATGAAATGTATAGGTAATAAATACATTTCTATTGAAACGAGTTGTCTACTTTAGTGAATGTAAAAAAAAATAAAACATGAGAAATAAATATGAAAAGTCAAAACTCTATTGCAATTATTCACTAAAAGAAGGATTTGTCTACATTCTCAAGAAGTATAATTTATTTTACAACCATAAAGTAAAGATGACTAACCTGTCTCGCAATGAGTCGATATTGCAAATACATTTCGAAGCCCCTTATTAGTTATCTGTCATAAATATTGATGTTGAAGATGGAAAGACTAGAAGGAAGACTGATGAAGAAAAAGGGAAGAAAAGTAAAAACTGGTAATAATTAAAAGCAAATAAAACTCACGTCTAATCAAGTATAATCAAAACGTCAAAAAACAAAACCTTTAAAAAGTATAAAAAATAATATTCATCAAAAAGTATAAATATCTATAAAAGAGGTTGCTAGCTTAGCATCGGCAACAATTGAAATAGCTTTTAAGTTTGAAAATTTAAAAGCTTCCAATTTTTTTATAAAGCTTGGTATGTTGTTATTAATTTATCAGTCTTTTAATTTCGATGTTGGCTGAAATTATTCAGATTATTACAAAAAACTGGTTACTTATCTTTCTTTTGAGCTAACTCAATTAAAATGTTATGTTTTGTGAAAGAAAATATTTGAAATATTCTGAAAGCATCATATTTATTTTCTCAAAGAATATTCTCATATAGATAAAATTTCTAAACTACTCTTCATATTAGCAACATCGTTCATTATTTTATAGAGTGCTTCATTTTCACAACCTGCACTTAAAACGCCGCTTAATAATTACCAAGCAATTCCAAAAATATTTCCGAAGTTCTGTCACGTGCTCTGATTTGAAATATTCGAACACCTTTTCGCTATAAAACTTTCATGACCTAATTTTCTCATACTTCTTTAATATAAAAGAAAAATCTTGCCGTCAGTCTTAAGCCCTATTATAAGTAAAACGTCCCAGTTTGCACCATCTATAATTGATGATGCAACTTTGTCGAACTTCAGCCATTACTCCTCCGAACACTTGACAAGACCTTTTGATCGTTATTAGACGCAACCAGTTTTCCAGAGACTCTTTTCATCTTGTGGAATGGAAAAGTGATGTTAGATTCATCGATATTCCAACATCGATATTTAAAACACCAACTTTGGAAAATCCTGACTATGACGAAAATTTGTAGTCATTTTAATGACAAAAGAAATCTTTATCGCGAGTCTATGATTTTTTAAATTCTTCTTATGGTTAAGAAATTAATAAATCTTGCCCTAAGAACAATTTCTGTCGTAACTTTATCCGACTCGAAGGACCAATTAAAATTTCACATTATATAATACATCGAATTCTATCAATATTATTTAACAAAATAAATTTTACTCTCGATAAATTTCGATGTGTGCAGCACCTTCACTGAATATTTGCAGTACTCCGACAATGTTTTTGCGGAGATCTTCTTATGCTGGTTACTATGAGGGTCCAAGTGTAAAATCTATTAAACTGCCAGAGAACAGTTGGTTTGAACGACTTTTTTCTTAAGATATCTACCTATTGCGAGTGATAGGCGATATTCTCCGAGAATAATTGTGGGGTACAATATTTTCCTACTCAAATGTACTTCTGATTAATGAAAGTACCTACTTCGCAAAGACGTCTGAACAATGAACAGGATAAATATTGTTTTAATTATATAAAGGTTTATTTTTAATAAATCAACAATCTCCCAAGAATTGGTAGCCAACATCGTAAATAACAACATAATTATGTGCTATGAGTTTTACAATTACTCAATACAATTATTTAAAAATGATAAAACAAGCTAATGTGCTGTCGTGACATTTGTAAGTCTGTGTTCCGTAAGGCGATACGTGTGACGCCCGCACGGCAACTTATGCATCCAGAGCTAAAAACTTTCAGAAATTGATATTTATTTTTGTATGAAAGTAAAATGTGTTTTCATTATTAAAAGTCATAGAACAGGTGTTGTTATTTATGATGTTAGATAACTAGTCTTGCGAGATTCATTTAAAATAACCCTGCGTTATAGAATAATGTGCAAGATAAGGAGCATTTCACCTAGCGTTTTGTGCTGACCCTATTTAAAGTAGAAGAACAACAACAAAAACATATCATCACGCCTCTTTCCCCGAAAAGATAGGCAGGTATACCGGGCACAATGAGAGGCAAGCGATGTTCACAATGAACTGTATATAAGTTTTATTCAAACTCCGTGGCACAGGCGGTGGGATCGAGTTTCCCGCGGCCTCTCGAATGAGTAGTGCTACGTCCCAACTGGGCTACCGCTTAGTAGTAGAAGGGCTGGATAAGGGCCTGAGATTACTGAAACAGGAATTAATAAAAAAATTATCGCTATACAAAATACGTAATAAAAAAGAAATAAGACAACGGCTTTATCAAAGTGTTCTGCGCCACTAGCACGAGCAACTTTTAAACATGGAGAACTATTGTTGAAGAAACGATAAACACTGTGGATCTTTCCACCATTTTGACACAAAAAGTGTTTTTTGACAGTTTATAACAATAAATTGTTTTATTATTATACCTAGTGTCTGTGGGCGTATTAGCCGCACTGGCAGTGTAAACTTCCCCATATCTAGAATGTGTAGAATTCTAGATTGGTGAACGAATGCAGTTCCCATTCGGATGTTAATGACGCCTCACCTTTTTTTTAAGCAAGCTCAAAAATAAAACAAGCATAACCTAACTAGCTCCGCGTTATGTTTAGGACACTGATACCTGATTGTCCTTATCCTTGATTTTTTCTGTTAGTCTTAATTTAATAAACTCTTTATTGCACATAAACAAAAAATACAGTGTAAAAAAAGAAATATACAAGGGAGGACTTATCTCTAATAGGGATATCTTCCAGTCAACCCATCACAGGTGTGTGAGATCTTAAGTAGTGATCTCATTTAATCTTAAAATAATTATTATCTACTGTTATAACATGATGTATTCGCCTATAAATGTTTGTTACACTTAGCTTAAAACAATTATTCATAGTTTTTAATGTGTAAACAAATGTTGGTGAATCAATAAATAAATATCAAATAACGTAATGCTATTATCATGTTTCCTTGATCACGTTAGGGCACTTGCCTACGTTTTACAATAAGGTCCTTACCTATGAAATTGGTGTTTTGTATGGAGATTTTGGGGATGTTTGCATTATACATACAAAAATTTTATCAGTTTTCTTCACAACGACAAATCCAGAGATAATAATATTTGGCATGTATCATTAGACAAGCTTTAGAAATATGTGTGTGAACACGCTTGAAAAAAATTATTCATCGTTTTTATGTTAATGCAAATCAAATGATGTATTCGGGAGGCAGTTAAAAATAATTGTCTTTGTGTCCAATTTTAACACAATTAAACTTACAAAAAATTATCAAATTAAATAATACGAGCTCAAATATATGGTCTATTTTTAGAAGAGGCAATTATTTTATAAGTATGTTCTGAAACTTAATAGTTACGGAAAAATTTCTAAGACAGAATAAAAACACTAATTTCATAAGTAAGGACCCAATATTATTCCATTGAATATGTAGATGCAATGTCAAATACATCATCTGATATTGTCGTTGTGTATTGAATTGCTATTCTCGGAGGAGATCTGTAATTGCTCGGGGTGCTCTGTGATTATATTGTCTACCTTTCCCTTTACATCACAATGCTGTATTATATCTTGGTGGGGCTTAATAAACCCCGTGATATTAAACAACTAAATTATTATATCTAGTTTGCCATTCGGAATTATACACAAAATAATATTATAGCACCCAAAGATAGTTGGGAAAACAGTTCTATACATACATAAATACATAAAATCACGCCTGTAATACCCGAAGGGTAGGCAGAGTCTAAGGAACACTGTGTTCCTTAAAACCACATTTAGCCATACAGTAATCGAGTTAGGTCAGATGAAAAATCGTGAAAGAGTAGTAGCAAGTGGCTAGCTCATCGCCTACATAATCACAGACCTAGTACCCAATACGCCCTTAGTCGTTAAATAAAACAGTCTATAAATAAAACTTATGCCGTCACACAAGCTAACGGGCAACAAGCCATTAATAAAATTATTAGTCCAGTTTTGTCTTGTAACGAATAATTAATTCTGAATTGAAATCAGGTCGACCGCTTTTTAAAATAAACGCCGCTTGCCACATCGGACTCAAGGAGTCTGTCTGGAGTCCGCTCAACAGACAATGGGACATACGTCCTACAACTGAGCACAGGTCTTCCAACATGGAGAAACATTTGAAGAGCACGGGCCATAACACCACCACCCCCAATCTGCTAAAATAAAGCAGCTATTATTAAAGGTTGACAGCCAAACAACTTTCATTGCGCCATTTTGGCGTTGTCAGTTGCTGTTAGCAGTGTATACATGGAACTAATATTAAAGAATACGACGCTTGCAGTAAAAAAGCCAAGTTTAGCTTGAATCGACACATAAGTTTGTGACGCGTAGAAAATAGTGCAATAAGTGGACTGCTTGTTACTATTCGTTTATTGTATGTAAATCAAAAGGCACAACTGGAACAATTCATAAAAAGGTAAATAATAATCACTGAACACAAAACTTAAAGAATATTATAAAAGGTAAGGCAACTTACAATAGTGCCTTGGTAAAATTATATTATTCAGTATATAATATTTAGTTTACGAAACAATGAAAAAACGGACAGTTGCTTAATTTAAAAATAGAATCAAAGAGAAAATGGCCAGAGAAGAGCACAATAACAGCAAAGAGTCGCTAATACTGAAATATCTCCTCGTTACAAGTTAACTTATCTGTCATTCTATAAGAACATTCGTTCGGCATGGGATAGGCATGAGTATGTATGATATTATACAGATTTTAAAAGTATGAAAGTAGAATTTTGTAGCAATATAGTTAGTTCATCCTCAGCCTATATACGTCCCACTGCTGGGCACAGGCCTACATTGAGGAACACATGAGGAGTATGAGCCGTAACACCAACACGCGGGCCCAATGCGGGTTGGTGGGTAAGGGTATTCAAACAATGTACTGAGTATTGTTATTGTTGGCTAAAGGCTTCAGTAGGTTCCTAATATTGCCTATTTCAACACTTATTTTCGCCCATCATTCTTCATTTCCGAGACCTTGAATCATTTTTTCATAAATCTTAGAAGTTTTCATATAAATCAAGGCTCTTCGATAAAGAATGGTTATTTTTCTTACTTCATTAAGTATTGTATGAAGTTTCGTGGGAGCCTTGATAAAATACGCAGTCAATTGAAAAACGGGATATTCGGGACTATAAGGATAAACGTTTTAGCTTGAAAGCCAAAGGCGATTGATTTAGACAATCTGTCATTTCGTAACACATTTTGTCAAAGGGTAAAGCAATTTGTGAAACAGATGATCGTTTTTACTTTCATTTTCTTTTATGGGGCGCCCGTGGGTGGATGGATATCGATGAAAATATCAAAATGCTTTCCTGTTTGAATTTGGAGAACGTTCTTAGGTTGTTACTGTGCTAAGTTTATTTTTGAGTGAGTAGTAATAGCTAAATAATCTCTCTTCAGCCCACATTAGTCCACTGCTGGACAAAGGCCTCCCCTAATTTGCCTCTAATTTTACCCTATCCCCGGCCTTCTGCATCCAGCATCAGCTAAATAATTACAGCTCCATATTCTAAGGTAAGTGCTTCTGGGTACAGATAATTATTATTTAAGCTTAATAAAAGCCTGAGTTGGTGACGTGGTGAATGCCGACGATAAAATAAAAACCCGGAATACAAAACATTTATATAAAATAAAACAATTAAAGTTTAATTTAGATCTTAAGGCACAAAATTGTGCCTTGGAAAAGTTATTTGAACATTTAAAGTTATAGCTTTATTAACTATTATATATTATGATTTATTTATAAATAATTAAATTTATCAATATAATTTGGCATCCAGGCGCTGACTCTAATAGGAATGAATTGGAGACCAAAACAATGAAAAAGAAACAGATACTTAGTTTAAAAACAAACAAAAAGAGAAAATGGCCAGAGAAGAGCGCAATAACAGCAAAGAGTCTCTAATACTGATATACCGCCTCGTTACAAGTTTAAGATATTTATATATATTTCCATAGAAAGCTTAAACCCAATTTAACTGCTGATAAATATTACAACGCATGTAATTAACATTATCGAAGGGCATATGCAAGTGATGTAATCCTTAGGATAGCAGAGTATGTTATCATCACAGCTATAATCTATACATATTGGTTTATATTTAATCAAAAATAAATAATCAAGATGACACAATGAAACCACGAAATACGAGACTGATTCATTTATTTCAAGCGACGCGGTAGTTCTCTTCAACTACCTACATATCGCTTATCCAAAAGAATATTGACGTAATTACGTTTTTGCGATTTTTCAGGAGAGCGTTTTAAAAGTTTGACATCGAAAATATTGTGTATTTCCAATCATTCTATTGATATATTTTAATAGTAATGTTGTGTTATTTTTTCATCAATAATATTACATAAAAAGTTTGCGAGAAAACTCAAGATAACTATTTGAAAAAACGAAATTAAAAAAACCAGACGTACATTTATGACATTTCATACATCAAATAATACAATTATGACATTAAACTAGGTTTGGATATGGGAATAAATCATGAATTTAAACAACATTATATTCAATTTTAGTTTTATTTTTATAAATCTGTCTACATTTTATAAACTTAATCGATGTTTCCGCGTATCCTTTCGAAGTATAGGCCAAAACCATGACGACAGTAACTCTCTCTGTCGGAAACTAATGGAACAACAATTCTGTCGTTTTTACCGTAGATAAAACGAGCAAAACATAAAGTTATGGCATCAAAAACTCATTTTCGACTTTTTGGTAATTATGTCAATATTCTTTTGCATGAGCGATATATAAATTATAAAACTATGATCGACCGCAGATTATAAATAACACAATGCCCAATATATACTACATATAATAAAACTGTAGAGGTCGGATGTCTGTACATAAAAAAAATGATAATTTTTTTTTAAAATTTTTCGTTTATCTGTCTGTTTGTCTGTTTGTACGGGCTAATCTCCGAAATGGCTGGCCCGATCTCAATAAAATTTTGCATGGTGATCCTATATCCCTGATCAACATCTTAGATACTTCTTATTCCGGAAAATTAAAGGGTTCCCGTGGGATAGTTAAAAAACTGCGGACGAAGTCGCCGGCAACAACTAGTCTATACATATAATATTACTTAATAAACTTAGTATACGAATTTTTATTTACGTCTCAGTGATTGATTGATAATAAAAAGAATCCACTCATGATGTACTGTACTAGTTGCGTACCGATTCTCTCGATCCCTTGTTGTAATCACAAAGCTGTTTAATAATTTTATATTCTGAATAGAGAGGGCAATCTTATAACTCATCCTTTATAAACTGAGCTTCAATAGGCTATTTTCATCAATACGCATAATAAATCATTGGATTGGTCTTAAAATAACTTCAGTTTTCTGATTTTCTTTATAATTTTGTTAAAAATTCTCTGGAAACCTATTCAATTCAAAGTAATTGAAAAATATACGCTGATTGTTTTTCTACCAATAGGTGCCTACCCGACCAGTATGGAAGCTTTAAAATAACACTAGATTGGAAACGAATTGAGATGGTTTTTCCTTTATTTTTATAGATTGGTCCGTTGAGTTTAGACTGACTGATTGGAACAAAAGAGAAAATGGTTAGTTCTTAATAAATTCGAATCTCGATAAAAATTTTGCATATTATATTATCATTTTAAAACAAGAACGAATAAAAATACTTTGATCTTCTGTTATTATACTACCATAATTCTATGAATTTGGATCATTATATCATTGTTTTTTGAAGGCTGCGGGAAATAAATTGACATCTCAATTTAGTTCAATTTGTAGGCGATAAGCTTTTTTTCAACACACATCCTTATAAAGTGGCTCTAATCCCATGGCAATTAGGCACATAATGACACCTATAATCAAACTGTGACTTTTTCATTACTATTATTCACGAGTGAGTAATAGTTTTTTTTAATATTATTGGTTGAGTTACGGTTACATTTGCGCTAAAAAACTATCCGCGAAAAGCCCAAAAAAAAGAAACCTCATTTTTTAGTCTATGGCCGATGCGCGCGCATAGGATAACTAATTAATTTTTCCCGCCATTACGAAATTTATTAGTCTATGGCCGATGCGCGCGCATAGGAAAACTGATTAATTTTTCCCGCCATTACGAAACATTTTTCACAACTCGTCTCGTTTTCTCTTTTGAAGTTATTTAGTTAGTTATTTTTTTATTTAAGTATTATTTTATTCAGAAGTGTGTTGAAAAACGTTGTATGATACACGTGTGTATTGATGATTACCGTCCTCGGCTCCTTAAGACCCTCGCCTGACGGCTCGGGCCTCAATGCGCCTCAGCGGTAATCACCAACATTACACACTTGTACCATAATGTACTATTAAACCTTATACAATAACTTAATCCTATACAGCCGATTTAGAGAGTTCCTATCTAACTAATTTACACCAACATAAGGACGGATGGACTCTCCTACTCACAGATATACATATACCTACATAGATAACGAAAAGTATAAGGTTTGTGTGAAAACCAAGCGTGTCTACTTTTCAACGTCTACAGTGAGCCGTAATTTTAAGACGTGTGATCTAAACTGATTGAAAATACTGATGCCGCCGCCCTCCGCCAATTATCACACAACGAGGCATTTCTTTAGCTTTTGCAACCAATCAGACCGGCGCGCGGGTTTCGAACACGTGCAGCACATGCATTTGTGTAATCTATGTTAATGTTTATATGTGTTCTTACTGCTTACCATCAGGTGGTGTCGAGTCATTGCTGTGCTTTTTATGAAAAAAATAACAATGGGCAAGGAGGTTCCATAACCATGTATTTTTTATGTATTATTTTTATCTTTGATGGTGATCCTAAAGCATAATATATTTACACATATTTTTACTTGTTTTAAAAAACGGCAGCAATGTGACAGGGCTTTGACCTATTTAATTAACATACCTTTCACTCACAGAGAATTCCTTAATGAGTTCTTGAAGGTTCTTAGGCAATCTGAAACCCGGATCGCGTACTCAAGACGTGACGTGGTTGTATTGTTTATAATAATATCGCGACCCCAATCCGTGATAATGATAAGCTTGTATATGTAGTCAAACTGGAATATTGTCAAATATGTTATGTATTTAATAGCAGGAGCTCGATGTCGCTTTGGCTTTGAATAAGAGAACAAAGCTACTTTCACCACAATCGTTCCTAGGGTGGGTGACCGAAACTTTGTGAGCTCGAGCTTCGTTAAGCCGTTTGGTCCCGACTGCTTTTGCGACCATTTGTACACACCAATCCGCATTGAGCCCGCGCTATACTCCTCATATTCTTTATGTCGAAAGCTGCCTGTACCCAGACGACGATGTTGTACTGAACAACTTACATTATACAATGTTCTAACGAGGCGCTTTATCAGTATTAGCTACTTTTTGCTGATGTTGCGCTCTTCTCTGTCCATTTTCTCTTTATTTCTGTTTTTAAGCTAACCATCTGTCTCTTTTATCCTCGTTTTTGGTCTCCAATTCATTCCTATCAGAGTCAGCGTCTGGAGCGGTTGTCTCGACACGTTTAAATATAATTGTTTCTAATATCATTTTAATTTAACCGGACCGGGACCTAACGTGCCTTCCGAAGTAGATCACAAAATTTGGTCACCCATCCATGGCCTAACCATGGCGAAGGTAGCTTTGTTTTCGATCGAAAACCAAAGCGTACTTACCACTACGCCACCGAGCTCCTTTAGCATTTAAATATCTTCGAAGAATTAGTTTACTTGATTTATTTATTAGAGCTGTACGCCGCAAAAACTTTCCGTCTTATTAGGTAGGTAGGTAGGTGAGTTAGGTAGGTCTTTCCGTCTCTTACGTTTATGTTTAATGTCAAGATGAAGAACCGAACCTTTGTGTTCACAAAAGTTTGCAAGTCCTTGAATTAGGTACTATTGAACTGTCTACAAAACAAATTACAATGGTACCTGGCATCTGACAAACACAGCTAGGTACAACCTTGATTTGGGGTATAATTAGAAACCCGTATTAAGGTACTATGGACAATGATATAAGGGTTTACTTGAGAGCTGGAAATAGTAAAGACTTATTTAAATTAACATTGTACTCAGCAAAGTACCAAATTAGAATATTTTTTTATACCTTGGCCATTATTATGATCAGTTTGAATGAAATTATAATAATATCCTCAGACATTCACACCTATAAACTAGCCACATTTTAAGCAACTAATGCTGCTTGTGTTACGGGCACTAGATGACGGATAAATATATTTAATAGATAAATACATATAAATATCCTGAATATATTAGGTCCTTACCTATGAAATTGGTGTTTCTGCATTTTCCATACAAAAATTTTTTCAGTTTTCTTCACAACGACAAATCAAATTTCCGTTCCAATTTTAACACAATTAAACTTACAACAAATTATCAAAACAAATCAAAAGAGCTCAAAAATATAGTCTATTTTTAGACGAGGTAATTATTTTTTAGGAATACTCTGAATCTTAATAGTTACAGACAAAATACTAAGAGAGAAAAAAAACAACAATTTCATAGGTAAGTACCCAATATATTTAATAACTTGCCGAGTAATATCAGGACTTTACTTATGAATAAATTCAAACAGAGACTAAAAAATTGGTCAATCGAGAACTGTGTTTTATTCTATTGAGGAATTTATGGATTTCTTCAATAGAAGATGATGTCTAAATCCAATATTTGTTTTCTTCATAATCTCTTATTTTGTCATATTGTGTTTTAAGTGCAAAGTTTTGTATGCCAGCATCTGGTGAATTGTGTGCTCCTTGAAAATTTATGTAACACCTTTTGTACCACTTTTCATACAAATAAACGTTATCTTATCTTATCTTAATGGTACAGGGCAGTCGAAAAGGGCCCCGGATTTCGCGGCCTTTCGAACTAGTAGTGCCCCGTCCGTCCCAACTGTCCCAACTCCAAATTATTTTAAAACGATAATGGGTAATAAAGAAATAGATTGAAAAACTTTCTCAGATTGATAAAACTTACCTCGAGTTCCTCCGTGCTCGAAAGGCACGAGATAATTGCGTTGGTTGCCCTCCAATCTGCAACAGGACAGCATGGTGGTGTTATGGTCTTTACTTTTTATGACTGTCTTTCTTTATTTGAAAGAACGTATAAAATAATATAAATAAATAAATATCCTCAGACATTCACACCTATCAACTAGTCCCATTTAAAGCAACTAAATGCTGCTTGTGTTACGGATACTAGATGACGGACAAATATATTTAATAGATAAATACATATAATTATTGAGAATATGCATAATATAACACATATATAATGAACATCCAAGAATGGAGAACAAATGTCTGAAAATTCATCACCCAAACACTTGCCTCTACTGGAGATCGAACCCATGACCTCTCGAGCTGGCGACGCCTTGAGATCGGGCGTACAGACCACTCGGCCATGGAGGTCGTCAAACGTATATAGACATATGTAGACATATATGAATGTATATATACACAGACGAGGTTGGAAATTAAACCAATTTACTTTATGATCTAAAAGAAATTGAATGAATACCTTTCTTTTTAAGATATTGCTAATAGCTATAAGGCCGCCTATGTTGCACTGTATTTTTTTCACTATATATATATTTGTTTTAATAAGTTGCAATAAAGAATTTTATCTTTCTATCTAATTTTATTACAATAACTATAAAGGACAATTTAAAAAAGATTTCGTCTTCACAAAAAATTATTTTACATCTGAGTTCTTAATAGCTAGTCATTTTGTTCACTCACCAACTAAATTGTTTACCACGACCGACTCAATGCTCACAGATCTCTTAGATCGTTCGTCTTTAAGCTCTCGGGTCATTGAACTACATCTTGGGCAAAACCACCTTTTATTTCGACCAGTGTACCATGAAACCCATCTGAATATCAAAGCGTTTGAAAACATATCATCGACACACGACTGGCTGCGGTTCGCTGAACCGCGTTTGCGACGAATGTAGAACGCTTAAGATATTTCATGGTAGCATATTTTTGATATTACATTAAATTAGTACCTTGATTTCCTCATGTTAAGCAAGCAAACAAATTGCAACATTTCACCCAATTTTTTGTCGGGGAGTTTTAATAGGTTATCATATGAGGATCTTTTTTATGACGAGAAGGAGTCCATTTACTTTTTACTTTAGGATATCGTGCAGAAGCACGCTGGCTGGGTGATGATCATGAGACTCACAAGTAAGGCTGCCGGTCCACTAACGCAGAACGAGGGTGTAGAGCGGAGATTTTTAGCAAGGCTAGTGGCCGCTTACAATGGGCCTCATAAGAAGGCTCAAGGTCACTCAAAGGGCAATGGAGAGGGCTATGCTTGGAGTTTCTCTGGGTGATCGAATTAGAAACGAAGAGATTCGCAAGAGAACCAAGGTCACTTTTCTATGTAAAACTTTGATTTTACATGAGATGCTTCAGTGGCTGAACAGCGGAAAGAAAGTGGTGTCCAGTTTGAAATTTTTCATAAGCAATCCTTTTATAAATAATGTAAAGAATCTCTCAGAATCTGTTAGTTTTAAAGAAATCTGTTTCTACAAGAAATCTATCATCTTATCATGTATGTATGGATACTTATATATTATAATTTGTCTAATTATTTATGTACTAACTTCATTTCATATTAAATATATGCATATGTTAATTGTATTAAGCCGCCACCAGATCTCTGCTTTGCCTGACAGTTGACTGTTAGAGAGCGATATTAGTCGTTAAGTCAGCCATGTGGACATTTTTTGGAATGGTCATTAAAGCTTAAATAAACAAAGAAACCTACAGAAACTTAAACACCAAAATAATTTTTCCGTTTCAAATACCATTATTTCCCTACGCGACTGCCTTCGTAACTACATATTTCAATATAAAAATATGCTGGCATGAGAATAAGCTGTGTGTAAGTAGAATGATTTATACACTGCTACTGCTGCGATTTATCAGGCATGCGATTCAAAACGATTCGCAGGCTAGCAAAATATAAGCTATATAAACGAGTTATTTTCGTTAGTGCTTGTTTCGATTTGAACTTTCCAAAAGCAAAAATGAAAAATATCACTCCGCTATTGAATAAAAAAATGTTTCATCGTGGTGTAGTGGTAGGAAAGCATTGGCTTTCGATATCGAAAACTAAAGCTGCCTTCGCCATGGTCAGGCTTTGGATGGGTGACCAAAACTTTGAGATTTCGAACTCCTTCGTGCTTTGGAAGTTACTTTAAGACAGTCCTTGACGCTATTGGTGGTTAGACCAACCCACATTGGGCCAGCGTGATGGTGTTACGGTCCGCGTTCTTCATGCGTTTCTCCACGAGGAAGACCTGTGCCCAGCGACCGCGCCTAGCGCCCAGCGATCGTGACCAATGGCTTAACGTGCCCTGCGATGCACGGAGGAACATGATCACAACATTTTGGCAACACATCCAAGGACCTTGCATAAGCTTATATCGTTTGGACCGAATACCTATAGCAAAATAGATATCCAGGAACGAATTACATTTGGGTAACCCAATATTCTACTACCGAGGTCGAGGCGAGCCGAATAAATTACCTATCCCAATTAGTTAGTGCCCGAGTGCTCTCCGACAGAGAATCTTATAGATATTAAATTATTTGAATTAATAAAAGAGTAATTAATTGAATAGCCTTAGGCCTTTAGGCTATTCAATTAATTACTCTTTGTAATTATTAACGTTTGGTTGGTGTGTTTTACGTTTGGTTGGTGTGTTAACTATTAACGTTTGGTTGGTGTGATTAACTTTCAAATTTTTAAGTTTACAATAAACAGATTCTTAAGGCCCGTTTTTGTATCCGTATAGCCAAATTTTGTTACGTCAGCTTGATCAATAGTAAAATTTTCAGCCATTAGATTGTTAGAATGAAAATGTCACTGGGAAAGTTATTGATGTGAAAGTGGATTGGCGTGTAGGGAGAGGAAGACTGAAGAGAAGATGGATGGATTGTGTAAATAACAATATGAGGAAAGGAGTGTGTTGACTTGGCGAGTGATAGGAGAGAGTGGAAGAAGACAGGATTCAGGAAAAAGGCGTATAAAAGGCGTAAATTGAGGTATAGTAATTTCGTTAAAATTTTTACCCACAAAAAATTTAACCACTGGGTTAGCTGACGTCAAAGATTTTGTTATTATCATTGCAACTGTTTTAACCTACCTTTTCGAATGGGGTTGTGTGATGGAGTCACGACCCTTAAGTTACCCATCAGAAATTTCGGAATTCCTAAAGACAGTACAAAAGTGGTCATGACTTTTTAAGAAATTAAGTCAGGATCCTACGATGCTAGTGACCCTGTCTACTTACCCATTTCGTCTGATGGTGACGAGGGTTATGAGCCCACCAGCCCAACTCCAGCCCCGCTGGCACGACATGATATTATGACAAAATGATCAAAGGTTTTTTCAATATGAACTCCCAGAGACACCTTGGATATTTTTTTCTTTGGGTATTTTGATAGTTCAAAACAGCGATAAATTGATTTACTACAATATGATGTTTCTGCGGTGTTACTAGCCTTACAAGAAATATTTGATAGATCTCGGTGGCAAAGATCGATAGAGATAATTATGGAATACATCAGAAATTCTTCGTGTTAACAATTATTATTAGAATGAGGAGAGAAAATTACCATTTGACTATAAAAAATATCAACGTAAGATTGTGCGGTTTTGATGGGAGAACAAATTCCAAGACATGATCATATTTATTTCGAGGATAAGGACGTGGTCAGGTTAGAGTCGGTGTTGATGTGATGAGTAAAAGAAGAGAATGGAAAAGATGGAATCCAGAAGACGGCAGATGATGATTTTGTAATGGGTCCTAGTTTCCGTTCCTAGTCTCAAACCCTGTGTCCCAAATCCGAAGTATTTAGGTACGTAGGTACTATTAACGATTCCAAATTGAGCTTCATAAGTGGGTACTTTCAGATTCTTATTTAAGCCTTCTTAGATCCACAATAAAGAAAGCCTGAATTCTTGATCGAGTGCTAGTAAAAATACCACTTGGCGATTAGCAGTATCGATACGATTCGATTCCTCGCCAAATTAAAGGCACATTCCTGAATCAGGTGCGCCAACCACGCGATTGTATCGATTCCACAAATCGGATTGGGAAACTTGTTTGTTGAACCGAATTAGGGCTGTCAATGTCTAGATTTTTTTAGGCGAACGTAATGAAAGAAATTGAGAGTTTTGGAGAACTAAAATGTGTAGTATTCTCCTTTAGATTACCTTTTTGGATTAAATTACCTCCTATCTTTTGAAACCAAAATGTGGAGAGAAAGAATTTAGTAGAAAATTTGATTGTATCTACTATATTAGGCACAATTAACTAAAACTGAACCGTTTATTAAATACTTTCAAGGTTGAAAGTTTAATTATTTTTATGTTTAATAAGGTTTAGCCAATGTCAAGTGGACAAAATGTCATTACATTGAAGGTTAATAGTTTGAACTTCGTCTGAATATTTTACTTAAATAATTTGGTTTTTTTTGGCATAATTAATATAGCTTAACTAGCCTCTGTAATTGTTTGTACGCGCTTACGTAGCTTCTTTCATAAACATTTATACAGTAAACCTTTAAATTATAGAAAACAATTACATACTTATAAACAAGATAGTTACTTCAGACCGAAGCCGAGCAAATGTAATTTATAAAGAGTGGTGTGTATATACTTATTAGTATTACAGTATTAAATTAATTGTACTAATACCAACATCACCCATACTTTAAATGTCCTAGAGTTGGGTTGGCTTGTTACATGTAAAAACTCTCGAGAATTACGTGCCAAACATTTTACCCAATACGAGATTAATGTAGATACCTAGAAACTGTTACAATTACAATCGGGGCAAACAACTTTAAATATCTTCCGATATAAAATTAACTCGAAATTACATAAAAATATACATGTAGGCCTATCTAAGGTCCAGCCACACAACGCTGTATTCAAATCAAAATCATGGCAAAAAAACTTCACATATAAAAGTAACCGTCAATGATCAAAGATAATAAATCAAAAATCAAGTCATACAGTATAATCGCTACAGAACAGTCTCTGTTTTTCCGTAGAAACATTATCATTAGTGAAACGGAACGAACACATAAAATCGCTTCGGCATTTGATGAATGTCTTTTAGACAATTTTCTTTGACGTATTTGATTTTGTAAGATGGGATTCATCACACGTACATAATGGATACAATTATAGTCCAGAAATATTCGGAATAAGGCCATACAGAATTCTGTAATTTTTGAACCATAGTTTATTCGGCGTCTATTAAATAATTGTGTTTATGCTATTATTAAACGTGCTTACGTACCTACAAAAAAATGTATGTACGTTTAACAGGTGACAGTTTTTTTCCCTTCAAATAAGAGTAATTTACTGACAAAAGTTTCTACACATTTTACGTCGTTACTGTACCTACACTTGCACGAAGACTGTGTGCTTACCGGTCCACATTGCAGCTCCCATGTGAAAAAATGTAATGTTATGACATTGTATTTAAATATCCCATATAAGGCGTCACATCGAACAAATTCCAAAACGTGCATATTTTTGCTATGCGTAATATCTCCGGTGCAGTTCATCCATTATTATCATTTATTTGACCTTGGTGATCATTCATCATCATTTCAGCCGATAGAAGTCGACTGCTGGATACAGACCTCCTCAGAGATCTCCACTTGGACTTCATGTAAAATCAAAAAAAGTACATTTAAAAATGGCCTAATTCTGTAACCATAGAGTCTAAAATAAACACACACACACACACACATCACGACCATTATTCCCTAAAAGTTAGAGTCTGGAAAAAAGCACCGCAAAAGCAGTTCATTGCCATAGTCCGCGCTTTACCAAGCTGTGACTGCACTCAGCGTGACCAGTGGTGGTTTTTGAGCCAGTAGTGGCTTCTGAAATAAATAAAAACACGCCAAGTTTTAAATCCAATTACCTAAAACAAATGGAAAACGGAAACATAAAATATAAAATGTTCAAATTGATACCTCAATGCAATACCGTAATGCTTGAAACACTGAAAGTTGAATCCAATTTCCCTAATGTTCCGGAGCAACATTCAACTCTTGATGGAGTTTGAGATTTGTTTTCATATCTATTCTACCATTTCGAAGACAAAATATGTAGTTAGGGGTTTTTAAAATCTTCGAACAGTGGTTGCTAATGGAATTGCTAGTAAACAAAAGACGTACGAAAGACTCTATTTGGTTTTAAGTGTTTCAGGGCTTCGCCAGCAAGTTGCGGTGCTGGGCCGCCAGCTATACTTGTTTAACACGAAATAGTAGCGTCGTTTCACTGCCAGCACTGCCGGCCACGCACGCGCGTTTTTTGTCAAATTGTATCAAAATTTTAATCGTAAAGGTGCGCGCAGGTGGTCAGCGCTGGCAGCCGGAGTGGCTTGAAGCTTGTGTACAGTGTAGTATGATTATCACTTTATACGTATTTTCAGGTTTTTATATTAAATATGAGTGTTAAAATGACGAGTAGTAGATGAGAATGAAAGAGAGGACATGTCGCGTCACCTCTTTTACAGCCTACTAAAACTTCCCGATATACCCATTCGAACCATACCACGGGAGCAACTGGCGTTTTGCCGAGGAAACTCTCCGAACCGTTCTCACGATGACTCGAAATAAAATTGGAGCAAATGGGTGTGGAAATGACAACCTTTTCAGGGATGTCCAGCAGGGGATGTCTCCAGGCCCCCCCTGGAGACATCGAAGACCGATTGGATTTTTTTTACCTCCCTTTAAATCTTAATGCTTCTATTGCAGAAGAAACCTTAATCTTAATGCTTTCTGGCTTTTGCCTCACTATCTAATATTAAGATAATGCTGTATTTTGTTTATTAAATAAATTTAAAAAAAACCATTATAGGAACCATAATACAAAGTTTATAGAGCTTGCATTATTCTGCAAGAATATAATTTGATCCAAAGCGTGTATACTAAGCATAATAATTATAATGAGTTATTATAAGTTATTATAATATACAAAATATTTGTCCAAATTGAAACTAATCAGAAAACATGAGAGTCCACAACAGTAATAGCCAATCGACCCAATATTCACTATAACCACAAATTAGTATTCAAAATTATTGCCAATGAAGTGGAACTCTAAATTGATTTCCAAATACTCCAAGTTGATGTTTACTTTCATCGAAATCGCGTACCGTGGGAATTAGTTTAGTTGGCGATTCAAACTGCAAATGAAATTTCTAAGGCACACTATTGATTTAAAGTTTTAGAGGAGTACTATTGGGATCTTCTTGGGTCTTCTCTCAAATGAAACTCTTGTTCTCTTTAAACTCATGAATTCTTTAATTCAATTCCACCAACTCGCATTGGGCCAGCGTGGTGGTGTAACCCAGTATGGGTTGTGTTTCTCCATGAGGAAGGCCTGTGCTCAGCAGAGGACGTATATAGGCTGAGGATGGACGATTCTTTAAGTAGAACACGGTCTGTCTCGGACTCCCGTGAATATTCTATTATATTCTAAAGCTTAACCTATGTGCTAAGAAGGAGTACGCCACAATACAGAGTTCTATTTTGGAACGAGATGTAAATTTATCAAGAATGTTGAAACCATCAAAGTGGCCCTTCTTTGCTGTTTGGGCGACCTATGAAGCTTGGTGGCGTTGTGGTTAGAATGCTTTGGCTTTTGATATCTAAAGCAAAGCTACCTACGCCATGGTCAGGCCCTGGATGGGTGACCACCCAACTTTGTGATCTCGAACTCCCGTGCTTCGGAAGGCACGGAGCCGTTGGTCTTGGTCGCTATTGCAACTGTTTCTACCCATCAACCCGCATTGGGCCAGCGTAGTGATGTTACGGCCCACACTCCTCGTGTGTTTCTCCATGAGAGAGGCTGGGGCCCGGGGCGAGCTCGCAACTGGCAGTGGGCCGTATATAGGCTGAGACAGTACAAGCTACCAATAAAATACATTCTATACTCGGTAAATATAATTACTAAAATTCCCTCATCTCTAATTATTCGAGAATCATGCTATAAATTAAATCTTATTCCAACATGTCTGGAAATAATAATTACGAATGTATACTGAAGCATAAAATTCATAGTTGCATATGCAGCAAAAAATATCATAGGTAGTTTCGGAATCATCAGCGTAAACTCGGTATAGAACGATGCGATGTTGTTCAGAATGTGAATGTCATTGTTTCTAGCCCAGCTTGCGTTTAAGGCTCGAATGTGCGGATGAGCGGAGCGGATTAATATAATAATAATATTAGGTCCTTACCTATGAAATTGGTGTTTTGTATGGAGATTTTGGGTATTCTGCATTTTCCATTCTAAAATTTTTTCAGTTTTCTTCACAGCGACAAATCCAAAGATAATAATTTGGCATCTATCATTACACAAGTTTTAGTAAATGTGTAATATCACAGTTCATATAAATAATTTATCGTTTTTAAGTGAATGCAAATAAAATGATGTATTCGGGAGGCACTTAAAAAGAGTTGTCTCCGTGTCCAATTTTAACACAATTAAACTTACAACAAATTATCAAAACAAATCTAAAGAGCTCAAAAATATAGTCTATTTTTATACGAGGTAATTATTTTTTAGGAATACTCTAAATCTTAATAGTTACAGACAAAATACTAAGACAGAAAAAAAACACCAATTTCATAGGTAAGGACCCAATATTATCATCGTCACGCCCATATCAGGGATATACAAACAAACGAATCTTTTTGGCAACGGACTGTTTAAAATTTACATTGATTCTATAAAAATGTGTCAAACTACCCTTAGTGACGTAATATCCGCGTTTGTGACGTTTCACTCGCGCACTTACTCGAGTTAGTATTAGCGTTTCACACCACACGCGCACGCTTATATGTCCAAAGGTATAGAACTCTCGTTAGCGAGCACCAGCCACCTGCGTGGCTCTAAAACCACACTAAACATTAAATCAAAATCAACAATACTTTTTTTCATGGGCATTTAAAATACGTCAACTTCGTCGCTGGTAGGAAACTGTGCAGGACTGCACACCTTTTTGATATTATTTTTGTTTTTATGTGTTTTTATGCTTTATTTATTAATGACTTTACGTCGCCTTTACGTTACGCCTGCCTACGCGTTACGCCTGCGCCTGCGCCTGCGCCTGCGCCTGCGTTACGTTGCCTTTGACGTTACGTTTATTACAGCTCTCGAACTTGTCATGGTCTTTTTCATTCCCTGGTTTTTCCTAATATTGGCTCCTAATTAACACTATTACAGTCTACTCCCTCACAGAAACCTTATGGAAACATCCACAACCTCGTCGGTGACGGCTCACCTGGCCTCCTTGAAGGGGGGCAGGTGATGTCCCTGGATGTGAGGGCCATTGGTGAAAGACGGTGACAGATGCAATGCAGGGGGTTTTCCAGGTCCGAGTACTGCTGGCTAGCAACGATTGGTCCAACACTCCAACGGTGCAACATCTGACGCCGCTACTAGGAACATATTTTTCTATTAGAGGAAAAACTAGCCGAAACTAATTTAATTAAGCCCTACCTTGAGATATGACTGAGCTGAATATCAGATTTCTTCACCAAGACAAAACCGTAAACATTGTAACGACTGTGATGTGGCAAACTTCGGCCCCTTTTAACTCTATATAGGTTTGAAAGGCTAAAAACTTTGGGTAGTTTTGATTTACACGGATACTCTATTCTGGGGCGGTACTTCACAAGTCAGCCTGAGCGGGAAATACCGCTGTGCCCTACTTTCATAAAGTTGACGCTTATAGAAAATTTTAACTGATTATTTTTACCGTACAAAGGTGAGACTAAACTAAACTTCGATAAAAAATACAATAATGAGAATTACCAGCGTGTCTATGAGATGAAGTGACTGAAGTGAAGGGGAATGACTAATCATTCCCCTTTGACTCCTAAAAATGCTTAACATTTTGCTATAGCTTATCCAGTTGAAGCTGTAATATGTAATAAAATAAAAAAAATATTCTTTTAATTTATGAGAACTAATAACTCTTAGACTAACGTCGAACGAGAAGTAACTTGATCGTAGATACCTAGGAATAATAGAGATAAACGCTGCTGCAATGGTGTTTAATCGTTATACTTAAGTAATGTGCTATAAATAATATAACGAACTGTCACAAGCTCAATTTCATGAACTCTCTTTGGTTCATGTACGGGTAGAATTCAGATTTTAAATAGTAAAATAAAGTTTAAAGTCTTAAATTAGACGTCAAGTGAAACATCTGTGAAAAATGATATAAATGATGGAAAACCCTCTACAGATATATGAATATTTATTTGCCTTTACCTTGCTTGATCAATATTCCTATAATAATTCTAGACATTCACTCTGTACATTTTTATTATAAATATTAGGTCCTTACCTTTGAAATTGGGGGATTGTATGGAGATTTTGGGGAATTCTGCATTTTCCATACAATTTTTTTTTCAGTTTTCTTCACAACGACAAATCCAAAGATAATAATATTTGGCATCTATCATTAGACAAGCTTTAGTAATATGTGTAATATCACATTTCATAAAAATTATTTATCGTTTTTAAGTGAATGCAAATAAAATGATTTATTCGGGAGGCACTTATAAAGAGTTGTCTCCGTGTCCAATTTTAACACAATTAAACTTACAACAAATTATCAAAACAAATCAAAAGAGCTCAAAAATATAGTCTATTTTTAGACGAGATAATTTTTTTTAGGAATACTCTGAATCTTAATAGTTGCAGACAAAATACTAAGAGAGAAAAAAAAACAAATTTCTTGGTATTTAGGACCCAATATTTAAAATGAAAATTCGTCTATTATGGTTAGCTTATAAGAAAATGTTGATGACAATGTTTGTGCTTTATGAAGTAGTACGTAACGAATAATTAACTATTACCAGCATCCTCTCACCCTTATTACACAGCAGCAATTCCATGTCCCGTGATTTTGCATAATGCCGCTCTCATAGCAACGTGCATAATTGACGAAAAACCTTGACATTATGAAACGGTGAACATCTAAAATTCGCGCGTTAATCAAACTACGTTTTTATTTAAAATTGTACATGAATTATTAAATTCGTCCTCAGCTGTGCCTTGTGGTCGTAAATTAATTAATATTTGGTTAGGACTTGTTAGTACTCATTTGAATTTTCCTTTCGAATGGATAAATTTACAGAGAAATTTAATTGGCTTTAATTAAACTATGCAATGGAGTTTGCTGATCTTTCGAGCCAAGGTTCATAGGTGTAGTTGGTTTATAATAGAGTCACTTAAATATTATCGCAAAATAATTTTTAGTGGCGTTGTTATCATCAAACTGACGTTGTCGTCTCGATCTTGACAGAGTGACGTAGAACCCACAATGCCTCGAATCACAACGTCAAATCTAAGTGAAGTTCTTCGCACAACTTTCTTCCACGCCTTCTAAAACTTATTCACCGCAGTTCTGTATGGGTTGAATTGCGTCTAAAAATTACTTACTAAGAACAGAAAATGTCATTAAATAATAATTATGTATTTACAGTTCGTTCCCTTTGAGGCCCGGATGACACCCCGAGTTGCCAAGTCAATAGATTTGGATATTGTGTCTCGCACCCATAATCTGATTGCTTAAATATACGAGAATTTGACCACTTTCTCCGTTGAATAGTGCCGGGTTTTTACATATACGCAGGAACGCGGCACTTTTCATGTGGAAAAAAGTTCTGTTCCCGAGGGAAATATTGAGTGACGAAATCCACTTTACGAAAGCAAGCAAGGAAAAGGGTTTTGAAGGTAGAATATATTTAGAGCAGCACCAGTCTGTTTGCTACCATAATACTAATCATAACAATTACCATATTATCATTATTGCTATTGTCTTGCTAATTAACAAGCTCATATAAAGCTACATCAAGCCTTGTGTAATGGATTCTGGATAATGGGTTATAAAATATAATATCATAAGCTTTAGAATTACACAACATACTAACACGTTTGTGTCCATGAACGGGTGAATTACTGTAATTTCCGGTGCTGGGTGGCTTTGTTAGTACGCTTTGGCTTTCGATATCGAAAACAAAGCTACCTCCGCCAAGGTCGGGCCGTGGATGTGTGTCCAAAACCTTTGTGGTCTCGAACTCCTCCGTACTTCGGAGCACATTAAGCCGATGGTCCCGGTTGATATTTGTACCCAGCGACCTGGATTGGGCCGGCGTGGTGGTATTATGGTTCATACTCCTCGTGTATTTATTTCCATGAGGAAGGCATGTGCCCAGCAGTGGGACGTATATAGGCTAAGGACGGGCTACCATTTTTCGTTCCTTATGTAATAGGGGCTTATCTTTATGTAATAGAAAGTAATATTCAGAATTCTACTTTTTTTTGTGAAGCTGACGCCAAGAATTAAACTGTGTGATCGCTGGCACAAGTATTACTGTTATGTTAAAAAAAACTACAATTTCCTTCATAATATTTTTCTTTATTTTATTACAACTTATAAAAAAATCAAAAATTTTGAAAAGGATGTAGACGCCAAGAACAATTTCACTTCAGGTAGGTTCAAGCGCTTTAAATTCCAGGTTAATTCAAAGATTACAGCACCAAATTTCTTTCTAGGGCCGTAAATATAGGAAAGCTGACAAGCGAGTGCCAAGTAATTAAATTGTAACAGAGCGGTTACCTTTTACCTTGAACGTATAAAGTATCTAGCCAGCCAATTTTGAGTACACGGCCTGAGCCTTCGTGAAAGGCAGTTTCACACAAAGAAAGGCAATTACGCCTTCGCCCTTACCTTGGGACAGTGAAGAGGATAAGTGTGACTACCCGTCGTACTCACTAAGCTTTGCGGTAATTCAACGCATTGCTTGATGTGAAAATGAGCGTAGGTAATAGCGGTAAGAGCGTAGATAAGTAAGACTGGAAGCACTCATGTACATTCGCGTAAACATGAACATTATAAATTTATATTTCCGTAGCTCTGGTTGCTGAAGGCCCCTTTGACGCGTTAACATAACTATAACTATTATTAATCTCATGTTATGTTCCGACACGATAAAGAACGAACTAACTGACTGAGCGCACAGAATTAGCAAGCTGTCGTGTCAGTGTGCTAGCTATATTCTGTCTGAGAACTGACAACCGTTGGGATGAACGTGTGCTTGACAGGAGACAGCGACTCTTCAAATTAATGTAGTGAGACTTTTTCCGGCGAGATGGAGGGATAATTTGTGAAGCGCTGCTGGCAGATGCTGGATGTGGCGGAGCCTGGTCGAACTAGCACATGTACAGCACTAGACTATAGGCTGAAAATTATATGAAACCATGCATTTTAAAGGTGGAGCAAATGAAATTAGCTAATATTTGCGCATACATTAATATTAACAATTAAAGCATCTTTCACAATAGTTTGATGTTGTTTTCATAATCCTTTTAGCTTCGTTAGGCATGTTGAGCCGTTGGTCTCGTCTGCAATTAATCTTTTTCTAAACACCAATCCGCAATGAGCTAGCGTGATGGTGGAACGGCTCTTACTACTGTATGCTAAAGACTGCTGCGTGTAGGAAGTCTTCTGCCAAGCAATAGAACGTGTTGAAGCTAGTGAAGACTTTTATGTTTTTACAAATAGCCGTATAAGTATGTAAAAAGTAAATAAAGATATTTTACTTGTTGGTCCTTCGAGCCGGATAAAACTTTATAAATGTAACCTTATATTTTAGATATGAAAAGACGAGTTTATTTTTCGACACAAGCCAATTTCTAATGCTTATTTAAAGCTTAATATCAGAACGATACATTTCAGGTTTTACTGCAGCGGGTCACGACAGAGCCTTATGGAAGCTAACAACTGTTACGACTTGTGCTATTATTACGATAACACAGCTCTGGAATACTCACTGAATACGAAGTTCTACCACAATTGTGCTGAAAATTAAAGGAAATAAATTGTGGACTATTCTGAATAAACTTTTATTAGTAACGTTACCAAGTTCTCTTGGCATTTCAACTTTTATGCTCCTAGTGTTGGTTTTGATTGTAAAGTATACGATTTTCGTATACTTTACAACCAATCAATCGCAGTCGTTTTTTTTCATACGTATTGCCATTGGAACTGTTTTCCTAAATCTTACAATTTGAAGAACATCCAATTTTTCTCGTTCTGTCGTCTAGTTTTACTATTAATTAGTTTTTTTGATTTCAAGATTGATATCATCAAATTGCAGATTGGTTTTAATTGAACTATTACTCAGAACTCTTTTCATCATTTAACAATAATGCACGTTTATGATCCAAAATAGGAGTTCAAATACCAAACCTGCAATATAAATAAATATATTTAAAAATAGGAAAATGAATACTTCGAAACCTTGTAATGAGAAGAACAATAGACTCGGTAAGGGTACCTATCTTTATGTGGGTTATCAATACATTTTCATGCGATCTTTATTTTTTTCTTTCAATTTAATTCCACCAAAACTCTTATTGCCTTTTCCAAAATCATTTTACAGGCTATGTATTTTTCAATATACCTACACGTGAACGTCAAAAAGTATGCCAATTCTCTTGTTTACAAAATCTATTAGATTAACCCTTTGAGGGCCTAGTGAATGCCGGCGACCGCGAACAATAGGTAATATGTTTCTAATATAGCTCTGATAGTTTCTAATAGCTTTAATGTTAGCAAAGTACGACTTATAGAAAATATGTTCAGTCTGTAGCTAAGAACATTTTTCATTGTGATATCAAAAAAAAATGTAAAAATAAGCTTGTCATCGGCTACAGTCGTGTGTTACTCGTATAATGTCTAAAATTGCTCCATCCGCCGTTTCAGCGGTGTAATTTGACTTTGAATAGTGTAATTTTGATATTTTAAACAAATTGTTTCATTGGCTACACGGTGTTTCACGCCTATTGTTAAAAATAGCACCAACAAAATGCTATCAAATTTATAGTTTAACGAACAGTTAATAAATCAGCCTGGAGTAAGGAAATAATAATATATTTTTTTTCTTTATTACCCTTAGAGGGCGGAATAGCTGTAGTTAGTATAAAAATAGCCTTTTATTCTACTAAATGAAATTCAGCCTATAACTTTTCTAGCAAAGTGTTCATTCAAAAGGTCTGTGCTTAGTCATCCTTTACTTTATTATTAAACTCTTTATTGCATGGAGAAAACACAAATACAGCTAAATAAAAACAGTATGCAAAGGAGGGTTCCCTAATAGGTTTCCTGCCAGCCAACACGTCACAGGTGAGATAGTGTTGGAGGGGAAGAGACACCAGTGCGAAAGAGAGAAAAAAAAGAAAGATATTATAAACTACAACATAAATTAATGATAACAAAAAATGAATAAGATATGTATAAATAAATAATTTAAGTACGTTTACAACTTATTGAGACCAAGAATTTTATCTAACCACCAGGCCTAAAATATCTATTTCCAACTATTTCTACGCGATCAGTCTGCTAAACATTCTTTATACCATCAATCTACTATTACTAATTAGGACCTCTAAATTAAAACGAACAGGCCAGAAGCCTATTCTTAGATATTGGGACCCAATTAATAAATGAACTTTGATGTTCGGAATATACCACATCGAATTATTTAGCTTGCAAGGCTTCCAATTTTAAAAGGCTTAGGTTGAATGGAACAAAAATAACATCGAGCAGTTAACTGGTATAGAAGATTACTAAAAAATACTTTCATGAAATTTATAGATGTAAACAGACTGATAAAATGGGAACATTAGAAATAAAGAACTAGATAAAATAACAAACTACGTTTTTTAGACATTGGGAAACAGTTTAGTGGTATGGGGAATTGGTTGGAACAGGAGAATGGTTCAAAACTTATAATTACATACACAAAACCCAACGAAGACCCACAGCACCCTGGTGCACACCTGGCTCGGAAGAAGAACCCACCATTTTGCTGATGCTGGTCACAAGGGATCTGTTTCCGGGAATAATGTAAGCAAAGAATAAAAATAATGTTATGTGTAAGCAATCTTAAATATTCTTCATTCAAATCGTTAGAATTAACTTTTATTTGTTTGCTCCTTAAATTTAAATTACCTACAACCCCAGAAACAATTTCGGAGTACATAAATAATAATCACCAATCCAGATGTTCCGCGTGGTAGCGGCTCATTAAAAGAATACCACCAACCCATCTCTTCCCTTGGGTGTCGTAAAAGGCGACTAATAACTAAACATAGAATTGCATAGCCACGAATAGCGCATGTGCAGTCAGTACGTGGTGAATCGCGGAGTATGGCAATGCAGTGCTTTTGCGGTATTTTTGCTTAGTCTCTGACTAACCCTCAAGGAATAATAGTCGTGATTGTATGTATGTATGTACCAAGTACAAATAAGACTAAATCCTTACGAAATAAATTTTAATACTAAACAATCAAAGACTTTAAAAGTAATTCGTCTTACGCCTCGTCACAGCAACCACGTTACAAGTCGTAAACAAACGTGTTACCAAGTGTGTGGTAAGCACGACACCCTTTCAAGAATAATTAGCACAAAACAGACTCCATTACTTTACACTGGCTGAATTGTGTCGAGGAGCAATGTTAAGATTGCCCTCTCTTATCTCTACCATCTCGATCTAATTCGCTGCAATAAAACGAAACAGGTAATTTTTTATTTATTTATTCCAATAATACACAATGCGTTGACATTTACATTAATCTGCCAAACTGTTAAACAATTTGTCGGCAGTAGTCCTCGTGGATGGTTACATTACACGCATTACATGCAGATTATGTATACAAATTCTTATGTTTATTTAATTACTAACTAAGTAAGTACTTATTCCGAGATTCGTTTTTTTTCGATAATTGAAAGAGGGCAGAACAAAAAAATGGTGCATTCGTAACTTCAACTTTATTATTAGGAACAGTAATTCGTATAATAGCTTAGATTGGCTTAGATCAGGAGTTCCGAGGCTCGATTCATTATTAGGACATAAATTTTTATGGTTCGGTTGTTGTTAGGGTTTATAAGCTTACCTGGCTGGCTAGCTGGAATCGTCTTAGCTAAGTATGTCGGCATAAATCATTTGATTGCTGTATTACAGCACTAAAGGTAAGATATCCAGTTGTTCAGAATTTGTGGAATACAGGTGAGCCTCGCTTCCACCTTATTCTAAGCTCTTGGTTAACAGTTATATTTAGAATACCTTGTTTGATTTAAATTCACCTCAAACCAGTCCTGGCCTGGAAAATCAATATTTTAGGTCATTGCCCATTGAATTGGCCAAAACTCACATGCCAATAAGCTATAACCACGCCGTACAATTGACGTTTCGAGCAACTAAAGTTTCGGTAATCGAATGGTGTTCTAGAAAACTTTGAGACCTTACCAATAACCTTGTAACTTCAACGTAAAATACAAAAGTAATTTCTAACCTTTGATACCTACCACATAAATAAAATATCACATACTTAAAAAAAAATCCTTTAGTTACGGCTCTTAACACCACCCATTATCATCTACTGAATATTCCCAAGAAGTGTGGCGGCCATTCCACCTCATTTTACAAACCAATCTCAGCGAATTTGCACCTAGTGCTATTGGAAATTCATCCTAAAGGCATTTGAAATAAAGACTTTCGTTTCCCTAATGAATGGAAGTTTAAAGATGGCTTGTTTTAACAGACTGAACACTGCCAAATTGTTTCTGGAACGTCTTAATGGAGATTCGCGTTCTTACGATGGCCAAATGAACTGGAAAATGGCGCATGTATCAAGCGAGGAATACGGAATGAGGCGGTCTTTCTTTACAGCTTCGTGCGAGGTGAAAGATGATTTCCTCATAAAATGTTGATCTTCATCTTTAGCGATATGCTATCTCGTGTCTAATTTCACACATCGCACTTAGAATGAGTTTTTTTGATCTGTAGTAATAGTAACCACAATAGTTAAATTCTAGACCAATAGCGATGTGTGACGTCAACTTGACAAGCTTAAATTTGCTATGACAATTTGAAGCAATACATCAGCTGTGCCGCCAGTCGCCATTTTACTAATTCCAGCATCGTGTTGTGGTTAATTCGATTGGACAAGCTGTCATATCACGACATCATTCGTTTCGCCATTGGTCCGTATTTTAATCTACTTGTCAACCTGACTTCGGATCAAAAAACTGACCCTAAGGCGTTTTTAAGAAATTTAAATAAAAGTTATAGTACCCAATGGTGCACTGTAAGAAGACATTCCTCAAAATAAGCAAGCAGCAGGAAATCCCAACAAATATTCTCTAAAAACTTATCAAAGGCGTTTCTTCTTCGCCTTCTTGGCTATTTCAAAACAACGCCAGAAGAAGTGTTCGAAACAATAGCCTGAGTAATTAAAATGATAATTCCCAGCCTCAGCTCTGACAATGAAACTCTTCAATAAGATTCTGTTTTCCTGTTAAATATTTGTCATTTGAGCGATTAAGGTATAAATTTTAACAATCAAAAATAAATTTCCTTTGATGAATCATGGAATTAAAGTGATGATGAGGACTTTAGGCCTTGACTTGAATAATGGAAAAGCATTTTGAATATAAAATTATTTGTCTTTATATGTTAGTCTCTTTTTAGTAGTCACTGCTTTGATAACGAATTCAAAGCTTTTGTGATATTTTTTATTGTATTTTGGAAGTGACACACAAGAAAATTTTGTGATTATTGTTTAATTAACTGTCAATACTCAATACAGTTCACTCCATTTCAATAACAAATTAATATAATTGTGGTGATTATCTTACCATAATAGTAACAAAGAAAAATAGATTTAGTGAGTGTAGTTCCATTACACCAGTAAAGGCCGGGAAAATTATTCGATAAATCACAGATTCCCCAATCAATATTAAAGTTGCATCAATCCGCAAGCCATAACGCTTCATCGGCAAAGAACCGTACAATCTCTAGTTTCCACTTCGTGCATCATATTCGGTAGGCAATTACTTTTTGTTACCAATTCTAGTAATGCTGCTCATAAAGTCTTTATTATATAAGCCATAAAGGTCTTACTCCATTATCGCATCTGTTTCATAGGTTCTGAAATTGCCAACTATTATATTTCATTTTTCTGTGTCTCTATTTCTAGTGCCATAAAGTTGATATTACTCCCACTGGATCTTACGGGGTATTGTGCGGGTTTTGCCGCACCACAGAAGGCTAGTACCTAGATTTTATTGCAAGGAGTCACGTGCGCTATCATACGTGTGCGGAAAGCGTCTACGTTGGTATTTGAGGGATAGGCTTTTAGATAGCCTTTCATTAATCTCCCTGATTTTAGCGCAACGGAATTTGCTTTGTAATTGTACACTGTAAATTATGTTGACCTCTTAGGGAAATTGGTTTTTCTTCGTAATTCTTAGAAGTCTAGGATTGGAACTTCTTGGAAGGATCTTTATGTTTTGGGTTTAGATATTATATTGGGTCCTTACCTATGAAATTGGTGTTTTTCTTCTCTCTTAGTATTTTGTTTGTAACTTTTAAGTTTCAGAGTATTCTTAAAAAATAATTACCTCCTCAAAAAATAGACCATATTTTCGAACTCTTTTGATTTGTTTTGATAATTCGTTGTAAGTTTTATTGTGTTAAAATTGGACACGGAGACAACTCCTTTTCAGTACCTTCCGAATACATAATTTGATTTGCATTCACATAAAAAAGATAAATAATTTTTAAGAAGTGTGATATCACACATATATCTAAAGCTTGTCTAATGATACATGCCAAATATTATTATGTTTGGATTTGTCGTTGTGAAGAAAACTGAAAAAATGTTAGTATGGAAAATGCAGAGTTCCCAAAAATCTCCATACAAAACGCCAATTTCATATGTAAGGACCTAATATATAATTTTTCTACATAATATACCGGGTGGAAGCCGCTCGTTAAAGAATACTACCAACCCATCTCTTCCTTTGGGTGTCGTAAAAGACGACTTGGGCTTAGAACTGCACAACCATCCAATAGCTTAAAGCGGCGACGGGCTCACCACATGTTACGTAGAGCACATGTGCAGTAACTGTTTGGTGAAGCGCGGACAATGGCAGTGACTGCACTTGCGGTGCTTTTGTCTAGTCTCTGACTAACCCTTAGGGGATAATAGTCGTATGTATGTGTGTATGTATAATACACACACCTAGTAGTTACAAGTTAGTTACGGAGTAATATACACAAGTTTATTTTAGAATTCTTAGTATTAAGTTATCTTTAAAAATTATTTACGTTTACAAAAGCAGCACAAAATTTCCATACTTCAAATTAACTTGTCCAAAGATTTCCTTAGCACGTAATTATTTTGACAACCTACTTGTTAAGCGTTATTTTTACAGTTTTTTTGTAAACTAGCTGTTGCCCGCGACTTCGTCCGCAGTTACTATGGTTATTTAACCATCCCACGGGAACCCTTTAATTTTCCGGAATAAAAAGTATCTAAGGTGTTGACCGAGATATAAGGTGCATGCGAAATTCCATTTCGAAGCTTAGCCCGTACAAACAGAAAAACAGACAGAGAAACTAAAAACATTTGGTATTTTTTCTCTTCTTACATCCCCCTGACTTGGTTATTTGTTTTTTTTTCTATGTATGTGTGTTTTTTTTCTGTGTTCTTTTTTACTCGACCTCTCTACAGTTTTATTATAATAATATGTATAGATTCTACAAAATTTTACAGAGGCATTTCATAATAACCATTTCAGGTGTTTTAACATATTTTTTTTTTGCAGTCTGCGCTTGAATTTTGTACTATAAAAATAAAATAATGTTCTACGGTAATACATTTTACCGTATAACGAACCGTTCGTATATCTATTAGATGAAATAGCTTTTAATATACATTCTATTGTGTATCAACATTAAGACCACTCCCACTTTTACATTACCTTAATATTAACAATTGGGCAAAGCAATGGCCAGTACTCAATACTAAACAAACACTGACTACCAAATTTAAGTACCATAAATACTAATAGTACGTCCAAATCAATACAATAATTTCGCTAAGTTATTGTAACATTCCTTCACAAGTGCTCGATTAACATGAACATAATCAGAACTCATAAACATAACAGCTGATGACGCCATAACAGCTGCGCAGTTATTGGTAGATGACTCTGAATGCAGCTAGCCATTATAAATTCCGTTGGAATTAGATTTTGACAATCTAGTAATGAATGCTGAACATGTTTCGTCGCATTGTGAGTACGATGTTTAATGTGGGAGGAATTTAGAACAGTGCGAAAGCACTTGCGCGAAGCATTTTACTAGTATCACGTATATATGTTTAAACTTGTCTATGAATTTTAAAATACTATAAATTGTTTAAGTTCGTAACTAGCTAAAATTAAAATGAAACGAAAGCAATGAAATTTTAAGTATTTAAATATTAGGTCCTTACATATGAAATTGGCGTTTTGTATGGAGTCATTGGGGAACTCTGCATCTTCCATACTAACATTTTTTCAGTTTTCTTCACAACGACAAATCCAAACATAATAATATTTGGCATGTATCTTTAGACAAGCTTTAGCTATATGTGTGATATCACACTTCTTAAAAATTATTTATCTTTTTTATGTGAATGCAAATCAAATTATGTATTCGGAAGGCACTGAAAAGGAGTTGTCTCCGTGTCCAATTTTAACACAATAAAACATACAACGAATTATCAAAACAAATCAAAAGAGTTCGAAAATATGGTCTATTTTTAGAGGAGGTAATTATTTTTTAAGAATACACTGAAACTTAATAGTTACGAACAAAATACTGAGAGAGAAGAAAAACACAACAATTTCATAGGTAAGGACCCAATATAAGTATTTTAATATAATATTCTGCAAATAGCGAAAATGGAGGAGATCAATGTAAAAACTTCTAAGGTTTATCTTAGCCGATATTTATAGCTTTCTGTGTACTTTTTAACAAGCCTTTTACAACAATGTAGCCCGCCTCAAAATATTTGGTTTTCATGTTCCCAAATGTTTGGATGTTCCAGTCCGTTTTGTTTAAATTTAAATTCAGTAACTCTTCAAAACGTGCCTTTTTGTGCATGGAATTTGTTCTTTTTATACTCCTAATTAGGAAAATAATAACATTTTATTGAATTGCAGAATGGTTGTAGTTTTTCTGTAGTGCTCGGCAACGGCAACATGCTTGCTTCATATGCCGTGGAACCAACAAAACTAAAGCCTGTGGATGTGTAGTGCACCTCTGCCTCCTTAAGGGTGTTACAAGACCAATCGATCGATAGTCGATCGAGAAAATCGACCGATGGTCGATCGATTAATCGACGTCAATCGAGAGTTTCGACCAGACCTATGGTAAAATGGATTAATCGACGTCGATCGATAGCGTTAGATATTATCAAAGCTGCCAGACCTATCGATCAACGTTGACGCATGGAATCGATCGATTGGTTAGTGGAACGGTATCCGTTGATCAATTAAAGCTACGAGACTAGTCGATCAACATTGATCGATGCCTTCCATCGTCGATCTATCGATTGGTCTAGTAACACTCTTAGTTAAAAATGTAGCCAAGAATTTATCGTCAAGTTCAGTTAATCCGTTACAGGAAAAAAATAGCTACTGCAGTTTTTTACAAAACTTATCACAAAACTAGTTCTCGCCGCTGTTTAACCTGCTTAGTACCCGTATCTGTAGGAATGTCTGGATCAAAAATAGCCTATGTGACCTGGGATAGTGTAGTGGCGAAAGTAGCGTAGTGTAGTTCCCCAACGACGAAAGAATTTTTCAAACATTAAATTAACTATTTAAAGTTACCCCGTGTGGTTCCACATGGTTTCTTATTAGTCTTTTGTTTGTTAAGTTTATGTGTGGCTCGTTTCTCAAGTACTGAGACTAATATAATGTAGGTAGTTGACAAAAATATACACCAGGTTTTACAGCAATGTGATCGTAGATTAAAAAATAAAATTATGTTTATGTACATTACGTTTGTCGAGTTTGTATTGTGTGTTAACGTTTTAACCACGTATCGAGGGTTGAATGACTCGGTGCTCAGTCAAACCTAAATTGGTTTTTGTTGCACTGAATTGATTTGTAAGATTAGTATAAAATTTTTGTATTATTATAAATAAATAAAATCGGTCCAATAGTTTCGGAACCTATTTAATACACACAAACAAACCTTTCCTTTTTATAATATTAGTATAGATTACAAAATAAAAGGCCCGTTTTGACAGTTTACATCCATGAAGCTTTCTATTTTAACTGTTGTTGGGTACCGCCATCGGTTACTTGGTTATGTGCTATGCATAGTGTTTTTATATATATTGTCCACAGACCATCAATAATCGGTTATGGAAAAAAATCTAAAAATATATATTTTTATGGCTTGGCTATATTCATTTATTTATATACAAGTGTTTAGACCAATTAATTACTGAATTTCTAAATCTGTGTGCTCTCAAACTACTGAAAATTGTGAGCTTTATGCCGTAAATAGTAATAATATTCACTTTTCTCGATTTTAATATGCCGGGACACGGAACATTAATCCATTGCACTTTATTTATATCATTATTCATATCGATTAATATTCATGTAAACGGGAATCGAATTATTGTAAATCGAGTAACGAGTCGTATGGGTAAATCACAAAGACAACTGTCAAAAAGGGCCTTTTATTTTGTGATTCTTTATACGTTGAAATGAAACGCAGAATATTCTAAAAAGACTTTCCTTTGTGGTTACGAAAAATAAGATTGTGCTAGCAAAATTACTTTTGAAGCAAATTTTAATTTACCAAATTCTCTATTTTAAGATTTCGGTTTGGAAGTAAACAGTCTACGGATTATTAATTATTTTACATTTATTCTTTTATGGGATGAACTTTGTGGCGTAGCTTTGGTTTTGATATAACGTAAACATCTTAATATGATCACACCTTTTCCCCCGAAGGGGTAGGCAAAGGTGTTAAAACCTGTAACGAGGCGCTTTATCAGTATTTGCGACTCTGCTGTTATTGCGGTTGTAAACGATCGTGCTTACAATAATTTTATTTATCGTATTGCCTATTAAATAAAAATCCTGTTGTTTTTCTAACGTATAATAGACCACCACTGACTTGACATTCATAGACAAAATCGTAAATAAAGTAAAGATATAAAAAATATAAAGGATCCATCAAAAAAATGTGCCAGTGCGGCACATGCTCCCCTTTTTTAGAGAAAGAGAGACGTTATTAATATGCTGGCGGAGGTACATAATACATATTGAAGAAGTCGCCCTCGGATTAGCACAGGATCTTCACAGGAATGAAGATCCGCCCGTAGCAATAGGCTGCGTCCGTTGGGTTTCGTCTTCACAAGTCGTGGATTCTAACCGTGACTGACTGCGGGTTACAACCATTGTACTAAGTCTAAAGACTGTACGTACGCTCCACGACACTAATATTCGAGTCGTCGCTGGTTTTAATTTCCTCGAAGGACCACTTTGTAAACGATCGTGCTTACAATAATTATAATTTATCGTATTGCCCATTAAATAAAAATCCTGTTGTTTTTCTAACGTATTATACGTTGACCACCACTGACTTGACATTCATAGACAAAATCGTAAACAAAGTAAAGATATAAAAAATATAAAGGATCCATTAAAAAGGTGTGCCAGTGCAGCACAGCGGTCTTCTCTGGCCATTTTCTCTTTGTTTCTGTTTTTAAACTAACAATCTGTCTCTTTTTCATTGTTTTTGGTCTCGAAGTTTCATTCTTATCAGAGTCAGCGTCTGGAGCGGTCGACGCCTAAATATAACATAATTATAAATTTATAAACTGTTAAACTAAAGTAATTAAATTATCAATATATTCAAAGTTTATAAAATATTGTATTTTTGGAGAACTTAAATAATTTTTAAATTAGCTTTTGCATAGATTCTAAACATATATTACATTCACGAAATGTTGTAAAATGATTATGACATTCATAACCATGCATCTAATCTGAATAAATGGTTGTTTTTTTTGAGTGATTTGTGATATTTACCTTTTTTATAAATTGTTCCAGTTGTGCCTTATGTTTTTCAATATACAATAAGTGACAAGAGAAGCAGTTTTTATTTCATATCTCCACCCACCACGTCACAAACCGACATTTTGCCAGATATGTTAAGTCCCCGTAACGGGTGGCAAGCCTGTTGCCATGCACCGGGCACAATGTTGGATGTGATATTGGTAACAAGCGGCCTTCGTCGGCGATGGAGCCTGAAGGTCTTTTATCAGACAACTATTTCTATATACGATCTTCATTTGACCAGTGCTAGTTCACCTCTGCCTACCCCGTCGGGGATATAGGCGTGATTAATGTATGTATGTATTTGGCCAGTGTGATGGTGCTTGGCCCACATTCCTCCTGTTTTTTTTTATAATGGGCAACTATTTGATACTGACATAAAAGCACGCTATCGGACTACGCCCAATCTATGTAAGTATGATTTTTGTTATATTAGGTTGGGGAAAAAGTCTTTTCGCATTTTTTAAAGAACATAATTCCAAATTCAAATTAGGAAAATGTGTGATTTTAATTTGTTGTTCATACCGCCAAGATGAGTGAATCTAATGAAGAAATTCGTTTATGAACCTAGTGCAGTGTCTGTGAGAGTAGCACAAATTTGGTTTAAGCGTTTTCAATCCGAAAATTTTGATGTCAAAGATGCACGTCGCTCTGGTCGCCCTATTACAGATAAAATGGATGCCATTTTTGAAAAAGTGGAGCAAGATCGGCATGTCAGTAGTTGCGACGTAGCTGAAGAACTGGGAATTGACCACAAAACAGTTTTGGCGCATTTGAAAAAAACTGGGTACACAAAAAAGCTCGACATTTGGGTACCTCACGAGCTCACTGAAAGAAACCTAATGAACCGTGTACTCATTTGTGATTCTTTATTACGACGTAATGAAACCGAACCATTTTTGAAGAAGCTGATAACTGGTGATGAAAAGTGGATCACGTACGACAAGAACGTGCGAAAAAGGTCGTGGTCAAAGGCCGGTCAGGCTTCACAGACTGTGGCGAAACTCGGGTTAACTCGCAACAAGGTGATGCTGTGTGTGTGGTGGGATTGGAAGGGCATTATTCATTATGAGCTGTTACCACCAGGCAGAACCATCGATTCTGAACTCTACTGCGAACAACTGATGAGACTAAAGCAAGAAGTTGAGAGAAAGCGGCCGGAATTAATTAACAGAAGGGGTGTGGTTTTTCATCATGATAACGCTAGACCTCACACATCTTTAGCCACTCAGCAAAAATTAAGAGAGTTTGGCTGGGAGGTGTTAATGCATCCGCCGTATAGTCCTGACCTTGCACCTTCAGATTTCCACCTGTTTCGGTCTCTTCAGAATTCTTTAGGCAGTGTCAGGTTAACATCACGAGAGGACTGCCAAAACCACTTGTCGCGGTATTTTGACCAGAAGTCCCAAAATTTCTATAGCAATGGGATCATGTCCCTACCTACAAGATGGCAAAAAGTTATCGAACAAAATGGTACCTACATACTTTAGTTAAATGTAAATAAACTATATTAAAAAATGTTTTGGATTTTATTAAAAAATGCGAAGAAACTTTTTCCCACAACCTATTATTTGAAATTTGATTTTTTTGTTATTTAATTTATGTATTTTGTTTACGTGTTGTAAAATTTCACCACTATTTATCATTTAAAGAGTTTTTAGTTTTGATAATATGGAAATATGGAAACTACTATAATATGGAAACATTGGTATTTTATAAATTTGTTTGGTTGAATGTCTTAAGATTCCTAACTATATTTGAAATATACGATTTGAAGGAGTTTGTTGTTGTTTCGTTTTATCCATGTAGAAATATCAGTAGCTTATATGAGTTTTGAAATGTGTGTCGCCGACTCGACTCGATCAACGTCAGCGTAAAAATCGTCATACATTTACTACCAGCGCCTCTATCGGTAACTATATAGAACTAACGAAAATGTATGGAGGAAGACGTTTACTAGTATGAGATTGCAGAGTATTCCATCTCCAGTATTCCTCCATACATGTACAGTACAGTAGTGAGATGTATAATTATAAGCTTATCGTAGTGATAATGTTTGCCTATAACAATATAAGTACTCATAAGGTATCTTTTATCTATCTATAAGACACCTTAAGTCAATATTCCCAAGTCGATCCCAATTCATCTGTATCTCGAATCTGAATTTTATTTGCACTCCAAACGAATTTGCCTTGATTTGTTAATATTGGCCTAATATTTTCAATATAATCAATCAAGTCACAACAGCCCATTGTTGGACACGGGCCAAATTGATCTATTATCCAACCTTTCGGGTCGTTAGCCTATTCGGGTGAACGGCAAGGATAATTTAATCTCTCCTTTTTCACTATCGATTTGACGTATTTTATTTTGTTAGCCCTAATTCTATACACTTATGTGTCATTGGGTTGGTCGGTTTCACGCGTCTTGGTGAAATTATGTTTAACAGAGACAGATATTAGGTCCTATGAAATTGGTGTTTTGAATGGAGATTTTGGGGAATTCTGCATTTTCCATACTAACATTTTATCAGTTTTCTTCACAACGACAAATCCAGAGATAATAATATTTGGCATGTATCATTAGACAAGCTTTAGTAATATGTGTAATATCATACTTCATAAAATTTATTTATCGTTTTTAAGTGAATGCAAATAAAATGGTGTATTCGGGAGGCACTTAAAAAGAGTTGTCTCCGTGTCCAATTTTAACACAATTAAACTCAGAGCTCAAAAATATAGTCTATATTTAGACGAGGTAATTATTTTTTAGGAATACTCTGAATCTTAATAGTTACAGACAAAATACCAAGACAGAATAAAAAAACCAATTTCATAGGTAAGGACCCAATATTACCTATTATTATCTTATTTATGTCTTTTAGAGTTTTTTTAATGAATATTTACATAATTTAACAATACATGAGGACCTAGCCTATTAAGCGAAATATGGGTGTAAACACATCTGCCCACCTTTTCGAGGAAAGGTTGATGATATTTAGTTATTGTCATTAATTACGGGTACTTGCCCCGTACTTGAGAAATAAAGGCAAAGCCTTTATCTATAATGTTCGGATTGATAAATAATGAAGAATAGTTTGTAAGAAATTGTAAATTAAAACACTCCCCTACGAGTATCTCCAAAGGGGTAATCAGATACGTTAAAACCAACATTTCGCTTGATTTGATATTTCATTATTAATGTCGTATATTGTGTTCTAGTTCTCGGTCTGGTGGACCTAACATAGTTGGCGTAGGGTGTGTTATGTTCCCCGACCTAGTGTCGAACTAGGTCGGGAAGCCCTGGGACTGGCTCGGAGAATTGCTTCGGCAGACCTCGGGTCGCTCCCACGGAAAGGCAAGGAGGTTGATCGGGGAGTTTTAGTGGGTATTCTCGGCCGCCGCCGAGCGAGTCCCACACACGCCTTCCTAGCCAGCGGTTGGTAGGTCCGTAGATGGATTTTGTCCTCAACAAAAAAAAGGGTGTGTTAAATTATGTAGTTCTGGTTGGTAGCATGGTGATCCTGTAAATGTACTGTAGAGGTAGAAAAACCTTCGCCAGTCTCAGTTTTTATGACTAAGAAATTAAATCATTTCTTAGTCATAAAAACTAAAACTGAATTGTTATGATGTTACATACAAAATGGTTATAATGAATAAAACAACTTCATTCTATAAAATAGACTAGTTGACCCGTTTTTTATTGGGCCCCAAATGAGCCATAACTGTAAACCACCACTATAAATTGTTTTTTTTTGAGGCCATTATCACAATAAATTTTAAATTACGGTTTTGCTTTACAGTCTAAAACGCCTTCGGCCATGATAGTCTATGAATTATCTAGACCATTATATGAATTATCGTGACCAAGAGGTCACGACTTTGGTAAACAATTCAATACGCATTCGTGACACAGGCTGATACAGCCGATTGAAAGAAAGAAAGAAAGAAATAAACTTTATTAAGAACCATGATACATTGAATATAATAATAGATTCGACATGTTGTATACATCACGATACTTAATAGGTATCTACTCAGCATAGTCGATGCATCTGAATAATGCTCCGACGCTGGTCTTCCGTAGATGCCAAGAAGACATTGACATGCTTGATTGGTTGCGACTGGCGTTTGACGGATTTTGACTAATTTTGAATAATTGTTTACATGACGCGTTACTTCACCAATTTTACGAACATAGCAGAAAGCGTTAATAAAGTTTAAATAAATCATGCTTAAATTTAATTTTGTAATTGTTATACAATAACGGTCCGTCCTCATCCTATATGCGTCCCACTGCTGGGCACAGGCAGTATGGGCCGTAACACCACCACGCTGGCCCAATGCGGATTGGTGGGCAGAAACGGTCGCAACAGCGACCGGGACCAAATAAAGTAAATCAGTATTTTTCTTTACATCAAATTCCTGTTGCAATAAAATTATGATTAATTACTAAAATAGTCAAATGTTTTTAATTTCAGACAGCGTATATCTATTAAAAGATAACACACAAAATGAATTTTTCTTTATAAAGATATATATAAGAAATCAAATCAGCTTATTCTAGTAATCGCAAACTTTTTTTGATATTTGTATGAGATTTGTGCGAATTTTTGTGATATAAAACTTTAGGAAATTATTTCCGTATGCTTTTCAGAATTGATGGTTGGATAGAGTTGGCCGACACCTTTTTGTACCCGTATTCGCAAATAAATGTTTAATTTAATTTGACCAATAAAATAAAATGATAGAGATGATTCATCCTATGAAAGGAAAGGTTTTATCTTGTGAGTGGCTCTGATGTATCACCATGCCCGTACGGCTGATAATTCATTCTTCATTTCTCTTTGGAAATAAAATAAAGAAAACTCATATTTTCAAGAAAATATTAAATACCAAACTTTAACTTAAACTTTTTATAACTTAAAATAACGTAATTTGAGTGCCTGTTTTACATAGTATGATAAGGAAACTCCTGGTATTCTTCTCACGTCATGGTTAATGACGATAAGGCTAAAGGGGAAGCGAGTTTCACCTAAATTCTTCAACAACTGAGAATTTGGCTATATTACCTGTAAGAACCAGAACATAACAATGCTTTATAACATTGTTATTATGGTGACCGATTTAGTTTAGACGATGGTAGCTAGCTTGGCAGGCTTATACCCCAATCTTCAACCAAGCCAGGCAGAACTGTTCTGCCCCCATGATATATTGATCGGGAGGTCCGGGAGGTGCAACTGCTAGACTAGGAAAGGAAGGCGATCAAAAAAATTTTTAAACCACTAGCAATTTCGATTGTAACAAATTTCAGCATCACTAGAAGACATAGTCAATAATCATCAATATACCGACACGTATAAAATTAACCAAGACGAAGCTAGTATTTGATTGGGAGATGATGTCATGGGAGTCAATTGATAAGATAAGGTTTCACACACCCATAGGCACATTTTGTACCTAACTGCGTATGTTTGCGGACAAAGCTAACCTATGCAAGAAAGAGATAGAGTATTGCAGGGACGCATTAGCATTAACCGGTTTTTTGAGGTTTTAATATCGGTTTGCGTATATTGAATAATTCCTTTCTTCATTTAAACCGGTAAATAAAATTATTTCGGTTGATTTTCAATCGATAACCGGTTAGTTAACTATCGGAATTTTAACGGTTTAATGAACAGTAATTACCGCTATTTTAAACCCGGTTCCGGTCCCTGATTGGAACTGTGTTATAGGAATTTAAAATTATATTCAAATTCCATCGATGACAGTGGGCGTATCCCTTTCGAAAAGAAAGATGCACGAGGTATCGTCTTAAGGTGGCAAACCTTATTTTACTGCAACTGTGCATATTTCCTCCGAGAAAAAAATATAAAAGAAATTCAAGTTTTCAGTCTAAAAGCTAATATAGAACACTCAACCAGCATAATCGTTAACATTGCCGAGCAAGTAACGGTTATGGCTTACATCTGCTGCAACTATACAATAACCGATGAGGTTGGCATCCGTTAGTGAATACATAATCATAACAGCTACAAGTTGAATTTAGTTTTTATAACCTATATCCCACTGATTATCATTATTTGTTTTTAAGCTATTGCATAGCTTCTATCGCGGGCCTTGAGCGCGGAGACCGAATCCAGAAATTCCGTAACGAAAAAACCTCACGCTCCCCACTCCGATGCGCAAGGAGGTGTGGCTTGAAGGCACAAGGTGGTTACCAAAATGAAACACCGTGTCCAAGGCGAATACAAATTTTAATTAACATCGGTTTGACCATATAAGTCTATGAGAGTAAACAATAGTGCGTTTTAAAGGATAGGTGGAGCCATCTAGTGATACAACAAAGAACTAATTTTAACAAAGACACTTTTTATTTATAAGCTCTTTCTTTCACTTTTTATTTATTGCTCCTATAGAGCAATCAAGGTACGACAATGCCTATATACAGCAGCAGAGTCCTGACAATGCTCCTTTGGAGCGAATTAGTCATGTAGAAGAAGCTCCTATTGAGCGAACTTCCGAGAAATATTTTTCTCAAGTTCAAGTCAATTATTTAAATTAAATAATAAGACAACAGAGAAGACCTCTGGCAACCTTAATGTGGTACACCAAAATATACAAGGTTTTTCTGGCAAAGATCTTGAAATTTCATTGTTCTTACATAGTCAGAATATACATGTATTATGTCTCACAGAACATTAGTTGAGAAAAAATGAATTATTAGACTGTATTGAAAATTATAAAATTGTAAGTGCATTTACAAGGGAAACTGCAATTAGAGGTGGGTCCTAGATCCTATTACAAAATAATATCAAATACAAAGAAAGATTAGATGTAATCAAGCAGTCAGTTGAGAAAAATGTTGAAGTTTCATGTGTGGAATTTGAACAATTTATAATAGTTTGTGTATACAGACCCCCTTCAGGAAGCTATGATATATTTGAGTCTGCTATGGAAAACATTCTTAATGTTGTTAGTAACAATAACAAGCATATAGTTGTCTGTGGAGATTTTAATATAAATATTTTAATGTCTAATAATTATACAAACAGATTTATTAATTTATTTCGATCATATAATCTTTATTATGTTTTCTTTGAACCAACTAGGATCACTCCCCATTCAGCTACTTGCTTGGATAACATATTTTCTAATTCCATTATACTGGATAAATGTGTTGCAAACTGGTTAGATTCTGATCACACTGGGCAGAAAATAATTGTAAAGCGCCATAAAGCTAACAAAAATATTAAAATTACTTTTAGGCCAATAACAGACAGTCGCTTAAAGAGCTTTGAAAATAATATTGAGAACAGACTCCACCTTTTAAAAAATTCTAGTGATATAAATGAACTGTATAAAAATCTATGCCACCATATCAATGCAGAGTTTACTAGCATATTTAAGCAAAAAACTATTTCAATAAATTCAAAAAAGAAATTCAGTGATTGGGCTACTCCAGGTATTTATATTAGTAGACGAAAACTTTACGATTTATATTATGAAAAGTCCCTATCAACCGACCAGTCTTTTATAAACTATGTCAGAAATTATTCTAAAATATTTAAAAAAGTGTGTAATATTGCAAAGGCAAACTTTCTTAGTAATAAAATAAGAAAATCCGACAACAAAGTTAAAACTACGTGGCAAATTATTAATCAAGAAACCGGTAAAACATCATTTAATGATAGCTCTTTTGAACTTAACATTGATGGCAAATTAATAATAACAGACAAAGCTGTTGCAAATGCTATGGAGTCTTTTTTCTCAGAAATTCCCGCGAAAATCACAAGTAACCTGAATTCGTCTACAGAATATGCACTTTCACTTTTAGAATGTAGTGTCAATAAATTTAATATTCCTTTTGATTTCCATAAAATTACAACTGATTGCATAATAAAGGCATTTAAATCCTTGAATAAGAAAAACACTGAGGACCTTTGGGGTTTATCAGTGGCAGTTATCTCAGGAATAATTAATAATATTTCTCCTTGTTTAGCGGTTATTTTCAATAAATGTATTGACGATGGGGTGTTTCCTAATCTCATGAAATATAGTAAAATTATTCCATTATTTAAATCTGGAGACAAATCAGACCCCTCAAATTTCCGCCCTATATCAATATTACCAACATTAAGCAAAATATTTGAAAAAGTCATTTACAATCAGCTGATTTCTCATTTTAGAATAAACGAATTATTTCATAATAGGCAATTCGGTTTTACTAAAGGTAGAAGTACTACTGATGCGGGTGTCGAGATCATGAAGCAAATATTTGATGCCTGGGAAAATAAGCAGGATGCGTTAGCTGTCTTCTGTGATCTTTCCAAGGCCTTCGACTGTGTAGAACATAAAACATTATTAAGAAAATTACACCATTATGGCGCCTCAGCAAATGCGATAAATATATTAAAATCATATTTAAGTGATCGCTTACAAAAGGTGATTATAAATAAAACTGAGTCTTCAGGGGCTCCAATTCTAATGGGCGTACCTCAGGGCTCAATATTAGGACCACTACTATTTCTTATTTATATAAATGATCTTCCATCCTATGTAAACAACCTATGTGAGACGGTATTATTTGCAGATGATACATCTCTTATCTTTAAAATCAATAGAAACGTAGAAGACTTTGACGATGTAAATAACACCCTTTCCAAAGTAATGTGTTGGTTTACTCATAATAACTTATTATTAAATTCTAAAAAAACAAAGTGTATCAAATTTTCTTTGCCTAACGTAAAGCAGGTCAGTACAAAAATTAAAATTAATGAGGAGATAATTCAATGTGTTGATACAACGGTATTTTTAGGGATCACCCTGGATTCTCGTTTGCAGTGGAGATCTCATATTAACACCCTATCGGCAAGGCTCAGTTCGGCTGCTTATGCCGTAAAAAATATTAGATTGTTGTCGGATGTTAAAACGGCGAGACTTGTATATTTTAGTTACTTCCATAGTGTCATGTCGTATGGTCTTCTGTTATGGGGCACAGCAGCCGATATTCACGACATTTTTGTATTACAAAAAAGAGCAATACGTTCTATTTATAAACTTAAACCTCGTGATTCACTACGGGAATTATTTAAAGAAATAAATATTTTGACAGTTGCATCCCAATATGTGTATGAAAACATTATGTACGTTTATAAAAATATAAAAACATTTTTAAAGTGCAGCGACGGTCACAGTCTAAACATAAGACACAGGAACAGGCTTGCTGTTCCAGGTTTCAGACTACGTAAAACTAGTCACTCATTTATGGGAAAGTGCATACAAATATATAACAAAATTCCACAACATGTAACTGAACTGCCGTTGCACAGGTTTAAACCGCATATTAAGAAAACCCTCATGGGAAAGGCATATTACAAAGTTCAGGATTATTTAGATGATAGGAATGTGTGGACATCCGTTGCTTAATCTTAATAATGTTTAGTTAAATTTGCCACATTAAAGTAATGAGACGTTAATACATGTATCATTCATACAAGTTAATGTAATAAGAGATAACAATGTTTAATCTTATTCTAATCTAAAAAATGTAACACTGTGACTAATAGATTGTATGATTGGCTATTTTAAAAAAGTGGCTCATGAGTTTCTTACCGGGTTCTTCTCATGAAATGCCTTACTCTCGGAATCCGGTCGCTTGTATCGATTACAACCACAGTCAAAGCGCTGTGTGGATGTACTTGCTACAAGCGCTCGCGGCAGTGAAAATTTACTTTATGTATAATAAATGTGACTATTTATGAATGTTGACGATTTTAAGTGCTATGTTTAGCCTATGAAATAAAATTATTTTTGATTTTGATTTGATTTAAGCTAACTATTACACATTGTTTATTATGACTTTTGTTATTTTATGAATTAGTTTATTAACATTTATTTTAGATAATTATTTTATGATTTAATTTACTTATAAGTGATCCGAACGAAATAATGTATATGCAAACTACCAGCAGTTTATATAATTTGTTTTCTTATCGGTCACCACGCTCAAAAAGTGTAACTTGAATTAATATCAAAGAAAAAGAAATACTGCATGAATAAAATAAATAAATAAAATTATAATTGCATAAGTTGATACAAAATGCTATGCAATAGCTTTACCGCGGCAGTCCCCGAGTGCCACACGTCTTTTTTTATATTCATTGGCAAACTAGCAAAAGGCCGATGAAAAATTGACACTAAACATATAGCCATGAACATCATCAACAACAGCCCTGCCCTCTCCATCGCTGGACATAAGCCCTTCCCTAATGCACGCCACCGCTCTCGATCTTCGGCCATTCTCATCCAGCCCACTCCAGCCAGCCTAGAACATTGTCATCCCATCTTGTCACACAGCGTCCCACACTACGTTTACTGAGTCGCATTCTGCACTCAAGATGACCCCAATGGCTGTCAGATCTAAGGCTAATGTGACCAGCCTGCCACTCCAGTCTTCTAATCCGTTGAGATAGGTCGGTGACTCTACTTTTCGCTATATTAAACTTTTTATGCCTGAACACACCAACAGAAATATAAAACACCACAAAGATTATAAGTTATTTGTATGGTCTTGTTCTGGCAAAATAGAAGAGAAAAGACCCAGAGGTAGAAGTCCCAAACGATGGTCCGATCAAATTGCGAAGGAACTAAAAATACCCGTAAGCGATGCACTCCACCAAGCAACAGAACGGGACCGATGGAGACAGCTTTTTGACGGAATTAAAAGGAGTCACGATCCTCAACAATGAGGGACCGATTAAATAGAGAGAGTATGGTCTTCTGCACAGTTGGAGAATAGGCAGCTCGACTTCTCCAAGTTGAAGTTATCCATGCTCTTACTCTTTACGAGGAGGAGAAGAAACTATCCTCGAACATAAACTCCTCCGTGCTTCAGAAGGCACGTTGAGTCTATGGTCTCGGTCGCTGTTGCAACTGTTTCTACCCACCAACCTGCAATGAGTCAGCGTGGTGGTGTTACGGCTCATATTCCTCATGTGTTGCTTCATGAGGAAGGCCTGTGTCCAGCGGTGGGACGTATAGACTGAAGACGATACTCTATCTTCCTTTCTTCTACTTCTAAGATATATCTTACAGTGCTCACTTTCAATAAGGTTTATTAGAGACTGGTATATATATTTGCTTTTGTTATGGGTGCAATGTATTTAAGGTTTCTATAAAATAACATTTCAAAGAATACTTACAAGAGCTAAGACTTACAAAATAAGGATCTTTTTTCAACAAGTGTGTGTAAAAATAAAAATCCGAAGTACTAAACTAGGAACATAAACACCTACTATATTTTTAGCAAACGATAAAAGTTATTCAGGAACAAAAGCCGTTGAAACTTTCTGTTTTCATGTCTTGAGAGACTCTTTCGTAAGATAAAGGATTTACTTTCCTATGATATGTTGTGCTAAGATTTAATAAAATGATATAGCGCTGGTCTTAACCTAAAAGTTTACTTGAACTGGGTTTTTGCATTTTTTGCAATTTGTTGTGGATGTTCTGAAGGCCTCCCTGGAAGCGACACACTCTTCGTCTGATGAGGACTGCGAAGATGAGGCCATCGCACGCGTGACCTGGGCCCCGATCGCGATATATAGGACAGTCGCTAGTAGAAAAGGTCTTCGCACCAAGACTCTCAGAGTACCACATAACCCTATGTCCTCCCAGATTTAGGCAATTCAGTGCTAAAAAGGTTACACTGTGTTTTATCTCTCTTGTTGATGCAAGCAGATACAAACCCTACCTTCTTTAAGTGATTTTCTCTTTTTCTCCTAGGATAATTATTAAGTCTTTTACACTAAGCTCTAAGAGGCCTTTGTAGAGCACATAAACTCAGTTGCACAAATATGTTTAAGGACAACATTTGTTAATGATACATTAAAACTTTAAAGTTCATTAAAGTTAAGGTTGTCACACAAAATAGTTCTAGCTAAATGTCTCTTTAGCATTGACAGGGTGCTAATGTCGTTTTGTGCAACGTAAAACTACGCTAAGATTGTCTTTTGACACTTCAATAAATAAATTTAATGGCGCATTAGAAATAATGCTGACATTAAATTTTAAAGTTCGTTTCTGCAACTGGGTGTTAGTGTAAGTTGACAAAGAAAAATTAATTCATGAAAAAACCACAAAATAATGGACAGTAAAAATTTTGTACCATCGAAATTCCTTGTAAACAATTTAATTTCCCATTCCCTCGTTTTTACCAATCCCAATGTCCAAACTGAAATTATTATGGAAAAGAAATATAGTTTTAGCACTACTGAAATAAAATCTGTTACATAGCTATAAAAAAGCACTTGAAAACAAATTTCTTTGCCACGTGTAAGCCGACATTTAGAAAACGTTCGCTTCTAAGGCATGTTACATAAGGCTCAAAATAGGTTGTCCAGTGGTATTTTTGTATGGTGTTTACAGTACTTTGAAGAAAAGATTCTCACGCGTAACAGTACTAGAATTCTAATAAGAAATTTTTCTTCGGGCACCTCAGACTAACAACCCATCTATATGATAATCTTCGGATAACATATCTGGAATCCTACACGGGCATACTGTTTCGTATGAATCAAAATGAATATTAAATGTTACTGTGCACTTTGGTCCTTATCCCGAAGACATAAGAGCTACTGTTTGAGTTTCATTGTATTCTGTATAGCCCTTTCTTCGATTAGGAATTAGGGGACCAATATAATTTCTGGAAATTGGTGTATCGGGTATATACAGATCTTGTGATAAAAATGTATTTTCCTGTCATAATCTTTACATACATATGTACATATTATCACGACTTTCTCCTCCAATGTGAGGCAAGCGATATTCTCAATGAACTGGCGGTATTGGCGTGATACAAGCGGTGGGATCGAACCCGCGATTCCTGCAGCCTCATCCGTCCCAACTCGGCTCCACTGCCTTACCTTAGATTAATAATCTTTAATTTGTTCACTATCCATTTATTTAGTGACCGCTAAAAATAGCACATATAACACTGAAATTTGTTGAGCGATCATTAGATTTTACATGAACTATTTTTGATGTACTAATAGCCTTCTTTTACCGGTAATAAATAACGTAATAATGTAAGCTATTTTCTGCCCGAACCTAGCGCCGAATCGTATCATTATTTTAGTTCAACAGTTTTGTAAAGTTACTAACGGCACATAAAATTTTATTACTCAATTTCGTTTTCTTACATCATGCCGAAATATTATGAAACAAAATTATTTAAGGGTTAATTACAGTACTAACATAAGAATAATTTTGGAGAATATTAAAGATGTGTACGTTGCGTCATCATTAATACTTCTCTTGCACAGTTAATTTGAACAGTGTCCAGAAAAAAAGAAAATATAAATAAACAAATTTGACTTAAAAGAAATTCAATTTTCTTTGCTGTAAGGGTTCCAAAGTTTCAGATAATTATGAATACGTACATAATAATAGTGCTCATGGCTGTAAAACTAAAATTTCATAATAGACATCACTTGAAGCATTTTATTGGTGCACCGGTAATTCTACAAAAGAATATTTATTATCTACAATGCAATGTGGAGAGTAACCAAATTAAATCGTCTTATAAACCACATTCTTGTCATAATCAAAGTTATATCTTTATGGTGTGTCTTTTTCCGTATGGTAGCAGCTCGTTAAAAGAATACTACCAACCTATCTCTTCCCTTGGCTCACTCGTCACGTAGAGCATATGTGCAGTCATGTGATGAAACGAGGATCATTATAGCAGTGGACTGCTTTTGCGGTGCTTTTGTCTAGTCTCTGACTAACTCTGAGGGGATAATGGTCGTGTATGTATGTATACATTTATTCAGACAAAACACAGTATAAAAGATGTTACAGTTTGGTTCATAGGATCACATGTTTTGCAAATTTCTATTGCATGCGAATATTATAAGAATGTGACGACGACGACGACCTCCGTGGTCAGTGGTCTGTACGCTGGTCTCAAGGCGTCGCCATCTCGAGAGGTCCTGGGTTCGATCCCCAGTGGAGGCAAGTGTTTGGGTGATGAATTTATCTATAATATATATTTGTCCGTCATCTAGTATCTGTAACACAAGCAGCATTTAGTTGCTTAAAATGGGACTAGTTGATAGGTGTGAATGTCTGAGGATATTTATTTATTTATTTGTCTGCTAGTTCGTTAAATTGTTAAATAAGAAAGAAAATATAATGAATTCTTTTAAATTCTTTTCATGTGTAACCTGACCCTCCGTTATACCCCAGCCACGTTCCTCAAGGTATTTTTAATAATAAGTCACTTTACTGAGCTTTTTCTATAAAAAAAATCACTTTCTATTAAATTGTGATCTTTTTAAATATTTTATCACACCGACCTTTACAAAATAATTATAACTATTGTAATACGAAGACATCCTATTATGTTCCACCATTTAACGCACCAGACCAAAGAGCAGTTAATAACCAAGGTGACATTATCAGGTTCAGATCGCTGACTGGGGAACAGCAATATATAACGAAAATTACAGTCCCCGTGATAACAGCTCGTTACTAATGAAGCTGACTTCGATATACGAAAAATATATAGTCTAAGGGTCTTTCGTCCACCTTTTCCTTTATTGCTTTACTCATTTACTGAATTTTAAATGTAAATTGCAAAGGATATTTGTAAGAAACATAACGTTTGTTCACTCAGATTTTTAAAAAAAAATAATCACTAACCTTTTCTGGAGTTAAAGAGAAACGGGACTTTAGTGCACTCAAATGATAATAGATATTAGCGAATGTCTTATTTCTGCCTAAAACTGTTAAACATTTTCTAAAAACCTAAGACTATAACAATTTTACTGAAATGTGCTATTTCATAAAGAAAGCTGGCCTAAAACTTTTGACGAGTACTGTACAAAAAATAAAATTATAAACTTATTGCTTGAAACAAAGATATTAGAGTACATTTTTCATCGACAGTCGTTACTAAATATTAGTATTAAACAAAAGAAAAAGTCAATTTCACGGTGAATTGGCATAATACAAAATTTATGACATTTTATATTGGTTCTGTCTAATTTGAATTACGGCTAAGTTCAAAGTTCTGAAGTGGGCGATAAACTTAATATTTAATGGGACAACTTAGTTTCTGTATAATTTGGTTTGTTTTATGAACATATAACAGCATAAACTTAACAATATCAAATATAATAAGCAAGTGACTGAACATTAATTATCACTAACCAAGTATAAATAATAGGAGGAGCTCGGTGGCGTAAAGATTGGTACGCTTTGGCTTTCGATCGAAAACAAAGCTACCTTCGCCGTGATCAGGCCGTGGATGGGTGACCAAACTTTGTGATCTCCAGCTCCTCCGTGCTTCGGAAGGCACGCCAAAATGTATGGAAAACTCGCCGGCGCTGTTGGCTAGCTTGGTGGCCAGCCCACGTATGAAACCACCCCAATTCATGGTGTCCAGAAGACTAGCGCCAAGTTGTTTCTACGCTTGACAATATGTTGAGGGCTAGTTCTATTCAGAGCCCTCACTAGTATTGTTTATGTTATTATAGTCTTTTACTGTCTCAGAAAGATTTTTTTTTTCATACTTTGTATGTTCTGAATAAAATTCTATTCCATTCTAAATGTATCCCTATAATAAAACATTTAGATGCGTTAAAAACGTCTGATCGGTTTAAACGCAAATTATCTCCAAATATAAAGACAGTACGATGGAAATTCCTTATAATTAACTACTTCTACTCCGCCACCGGACATCAGTTTTACATTACTGTTTTATTTTTCAATGTTCGTTTCAAAAGTGAATTACCTATAAAAATATAATAGCTTAAACTACTGCTGCTCTACTTAAGTAATTAGGCACGCATAACGAAGTTTGTTATCACTAAGCGCTGTCAGATTGTTTTTAAAGTAACAAGCATGACTGTAACTTTCATGAAATACTCTTTTATTTCATTGTTTAAGCTAAAGAAAATTAAGTTCTTTGTGTCTCTTGCGTTCTAATCCAATAACGAAAGGACGGACAATTTAATTTTAGGGCGGTCTGTCAAATTAGGCACGGCTTTGTAATTTTAGATGGTGCATTTGGACTGCTTGCTAAGTAAGAACAGTAATTCAAGCCAAGTACAGAAGGGAAAATTTATACGAACCTCCTTTCTCAACGAAAACATGACTTTAGCGAGTGGTAAAGGACTACTCGGCATGCTGCGTGTTCTCTGAATTATAATTTGAATATTTTCACCCTTCCTCTGAGTTATATAGTATATTATGACGGACGTAACATTACATTATGGGGTTCTTACCATATTTGAATTTTAAATGTCTGACGGACCTTGTTGGAAAGGATGAGTTATTTCTTGGTTTATTTTGTCTTCCTTATTGTATTACATTACAATTGTTTTTTTGGATTTTTTTAAGTTTGAGTATGTCAAAAAAAGTCGAAATAAGGGGAAATGAAGAGCATTTGACTTGCAGTTATGAAAATAATTGTAGCTGGCGTGTACCGCAAGAAGAGAAGAATAATACAGCAGAACAGACTTTACAATCCGACTTTTATTTAATTTAAAGAAAAATAGATTTGTTTTCCGCAATTAAAGAATTTTAACCTGAATACAATTTTGACCTGAATGCAATTTTGGCCTGAATGCAATTTTGACCTGAATAAAATTTTGACCTGAATGCAATTTTGACCTGAATGCAATTTTGACCTGAATGCAATTTGACCTGGATGCAATTTTGACCTGAATGCAATTTTGACCTGAATGCAATTTGACCTGGATGCAATTTTGACCTGAATGCAATTTTTAGTCAACCATCTAATGCTTTATTTTATGACATATTTTTTTAAACACAGTTTTTGAATATTGATGTCCAGATACCTCATCTAGCGAAAGAAGCATGAGCACCATATGATTATGATATTTACCGAGTTTTTATCACGCCTAACTGTATGGGCCGTAACACCATCACGCTGGCCCAATGCGGGTTGGTGGGTAGAAACAGTCGCAATAGCGACCGGGACTAACGGCTTAACGTGCCGGCTGAAGCACGGAGGAGCTCGAGGTCACAAAGTTTTTGTCACCCATCTACGGCCTAGCCATGGCGAAGGTAGTTTTGTTTTAATTCGAAAGCCAAAGCGTACTAACCAACTGTCTAATTCTATAATTTCTGACAATTGAACGTGATAAAACCGTGATAAAACCTGATATATGTAATATCGTATAATTATTGCGATTTTATGCTAAGAGCGAAGCGGTAACGTTTCTTACGAAAATCCAAAGCCTTCACTAAACCACAGTTTTCACGCACATTTTTTAAAGCCAGCAATATCGTACATCATTGGTCTACGGGCTTATTTGGGGTGTTGTAACATAGCATTATATTGTGAGTTATGACGTTAATCTCAGCTCGCGACACCAAACTTCGTATTAGTGAACTAGTTCCGAAGGAGGTCCTTGGAACTTGTAACTTCAAGGGTAGCTTAACCAAAATAACTTATTTTTTGTAAGCAGCAGTTGTGGGTCATTTGACATTTATCAGCTAATGAGTGTATTGTATGGAAAATGGCAGCAAAACGGTGGGTAATTTTCGTAACGATACCCAAGTACGTCCTTGTAATTATCAGGTCAGGTAGGCAATACGAGGGGGGGGGGGGGTATTGTTTTTGACCCGAAGAACATTGTTCATCATCAGACAAATATTTTTGTGTTGTTTTTCAATAATAAAACATTAATCGCACTTAATTCTGAGGAGCAAAAAGCCTTGCTTTCTAAAGGTATTTAAAACGCTAACCTCAGATTCGTTTGAGCCTCGCAATAAATGACAACAAAAGAGTCAGCACAATGCAAAGGAACGGCAGCCATTAGCCAGCTTTATTTATAAAATGATAAGCCCTAAATAATATTTTGCTTTCTCACAATTGTGCAGCTTAAGTCAAGCGTGGTACGTTTGAAAATCGTTTGGAGATAGAAAGTTTAATTCGTATTGACAGTTCTGTTGTTTTGTTCCAATCAACAACTCATCAGACTGAAATAATTTGATATTTTTCTATCGAATTTTAATGATATTTATCTGAATATTAATATAAACTGTTACCATGTTGGTCGAAGCACACCTAGTTGAGACCGAGGCGATATGGTGACGATCCCTTTCCGAGTTTACAAGTGCGACCTACAGCCACACCAAAAATTTCCGACTTACGAGTCGGTAAGACTTTCCCTATTTCTTCTAACCCTCCCTATATCAAAACATACTCCTCGGCTATTATTACAGCACTCAATCATAATATTATTCACTTAATCTATTTCTTTTAGTAGTCGCAATCGCAGGGGAATGTGGTACTCTGGTACAGTTCTTATCCCTGTACAATTAGAGCACATTCTACTTTATTCTATACATCATTAATGCTTCTGAAATGTTACGTTAATTTTTTTATAGCGAACTACTAATATTTAATTTGCAAGAAATAATCTATTCAAATCACGCAGTTTTTAACATTTTAATAGGTTCGCTGTCTACCGTTAGTAATTTAAGTAGAATTGTAATTACCACGTCAAGTTAGCGCATATTTTCAACATTGCAGTTACCAGAAATATAGATATTGAAATTCACGAAGGCTACTAAATCATTCGACTTTAGACTCTATCTTAAGCCGTTAAGAGCGAAACTACTGGTAATCATAATATGCAACTGCTGCACCTAAAACCGTCTATCAAAAACTGGACGTAATAACGTCCAGGAGTATCGTACATTCAAAAGTAGAAGTATCGTACGATCCTTTTTTAGGGTCTTCTGTCCTTCGGAGGATAATCTCAGTGACCTTTAGCACTAGAAAGCTTTACCATTATGTATATTTATCACGCCGCCAAAGTGGTAAAATAAAAAGTGGAAAAAAATGTACACGTAAAGTGGAAAGTGACTTTTTTTTTTCATTTGTACCCTAATGTGTGATATATTTTTGGTTAGGTATTTAAAGAATATAAATAGTTTAATGAAAATAAATAGCTTTTTATATTCATTTAACAATAATTCCGGAAATAATCGCTCCAAAAGTAAAAACTTTTGAACCATAAGTTTAAAAAATATGAAAGAAATCTCATAAGTAGAACTTTATAAAGACTTTCTAGAAAAATTATTTTCAACATGATGGGTTGAAAAAAAATTTCTTTAAACTTATCAACAGTTTTTGAAATATTGTGCAAAATAATTTCTGAACTAAGTTTGTTATTTAACCGTGCAAGCATTTTTTTATCTTAGTTTAAAATATGACCCGTTTCGAATAAAAAAGAATTATTAAAATCGGTTCACGCAATCCAAAATGACCACTGAAAACCCAACATACATGAACCTTCTAGTTTGTATCGAGAGATGGCGCTGTACTTTGGACTATTTTAACTCTTATGAGGGAACACTTAATATGACGGACGGGAAACCGCGGAACCCTACACTAAGCGTGGCCCGACACGCTCTTGGCCGGTATTTTCTTCAAATTTAAGGTTGGAATTTCAATTAAATTTTTATTCCAATTGGATTTTAATGCATGCTAAGGGGTCTCAGACCTCTTTGTTGTTCGATATTTGCTTAATTAAATTCCGTATACTTACTTTTATAGCAAACAAGGATAAATATACAGAAACATGACGCGTAGATTCCAAAGTTGGCAGCTAAGTCGGAACTTCGAGTCAAATTACACAGATACAGATCTTTATAGAGCCTTTTTTTTACGCTGGAAAATGCGTTACGCATACACCTATGCCTGGGAGGGTATAGGGTTATGTGGGACTCTCCCCGCAGAGTGCAGGGCCTACCCACTAAAAACCAGTGACATTCCTCCCTTGTCACCTTGGTGCTGGCACGCGCACGACCGCCGCGCCATCGCCTCGTCCGACGAGGACGACGCGACGAGTGTACATGTGTCGCTGCCAGACGAGGTCTTAGGAACCCTTTCGGAAACAACCACAACCCCGCCGGTGATGGCTCGCCTATAAGACGAGCCCTCTCACCTCCCCAAAAGGGGGAGGCCAGTGAAGCCCCCGGACGTGAGGGGCATCGGCGACTGATGGTGACCTGTGCAATGCAGGATTCGGGTTTCCCGGGCCCGGGTCCTGCAGGCCATAGGACAGTCAGCCTAATAGTTAGTGACACTCAGGATGTTTAAATAAATGGACTCTATCAAAAGGCATTAATATCGGTACAAATTTAGTTTCTTTTGTTACAAACACAAAATATCTCGAGGAGCTCGGTGGCGTAGTGGTCAGTGCGCTTTGGCTTCGATCGAAAACAAAGCTACCTTCACCATGGTCAGGCTGTGGATGGGTGACCAAGACTTTGTGATCTCGAGCTCCTCCGTGCTTCGGAAGGCACGTTAAGTCGTTGGTCCCAGTCGCATTTATGACCGTTTCTACCCACTAACCTGCATTGGGCCGGCGTGGTGGTGTTACGGCCCATACTCCTCATGTGTTTCTCCATGAGGAAGGCCTGTCCCAGCAGTGGGACGTATATAGGCTGATGACGTTGTCAACAATATAGAAACTTTATTTATATCGATATATTTGACTTTTTGGTAGTATCTATGTATTTTAACACCCAGGGTATCACTATTAGACGGTGACTGTACTTGAAAAGTGCAGTCCTTGCAAAATAACTAGTATAAATTTTCAAAATATCCTCCTCGCAAACGACTGACGGAAAGCTGCCGAAAATCTCTCTTGAACTATAACGATTACGTCTCAACAATGTAACTAAAGATTATTGCCTACAAGATTAAGATGAATCACCATAGGTGAGCAACAGGTCGCTCGACAGATATCAACGTAAGCGAAGCAATAAATCTGCCAAGCGACGTATATCAAAAAGTTTGCCGTATTACGTATTCAACAGGTCGCGCAAATATCTTTGACTGACAGAACTACCGAGGAACTGAATTTCAATTTGGTATTTAAATTTGAACAACAGCATGTGTGTCTTATTTACTTTGAATGGTTTGTTTGTTGTAAATATTGGGTCCTTACCTATGAAATTGGTGTTTTTATTCTGTCTTAGCAATTTGTCCGTAACCATTAAGTTTCAGAACATCCTTATAAAATAATTGCCTCTTCTAAAAATAGACCATATATTTGAGCTCGTATTATTTAATATGATAATTTTTTGTAAGTTTAATTGTGTTAAAATTTGACACAAAGAGAATTATTTTTAACTGCCTCCCGAATACATCATTTGATTTGTATTAACATAAAAACGATGAATAATTTTTATCAAGCGTATTCACACATATATTGCTAAAGCTTGTCTAATGATACATGCCAAATATTATTATCTCTGGATTTGTCGTTCTAAGGAAAACTGATAAAATGTTAGTATGTAAAATGCAGACATCCCCAAAATCTCCCTACAAAACACCAATTTTATAGGTAAGGACCTAATATAAATAGACATTAATAAATATATCAAGAGTAGTATTCTTTATAATATTCCTGAATTGAAAGGATTCAATGATTTTTTAAACGGTATCAAATAGGAGCTCCGTGGCGTAGTGGCTAGTACCAGAGTAGTACGCTTTGCCTTTCGGTAGAAAACAAAGCTACCTTCGTCATGATCAGGGCGTGGATGGGTGACCAAAACTCTTTGATCTCGAGCTCCTCCGTGCTTCGAAAGGATGTTAAGCCATTGGTCACGTTCGCTATTAAGACCTACCCACCAACCCGCATTGGGCCAACGTGGTGGTGTTACGGCTCATACTCCTCATGAGTTTCTCCATGAGGAATGCCTGTGCCCAGCAGTAGAACTATAATGGAACTATTTTTAATCTGTTCATTTACATTCTTAATACACTTTTCCAGAAGACAAAGGTGTTGAACACTCACATGTCGCCAGATATGTTAGGTCCCCATGTAAAAGGTGGCGAGCCTGTTGCCATGCACCGGGCACAATGTGAGGCATGCGATATTCACAATGAACTGTACACAAGTTTCATTCAAACTCAGTGATACAGGCGGTGGGATCGATTTCGCGTTTCCCGCAGCCTCCAGAACGAGTAGTGCCGTCCGTCCCAACTCGGGTACCGCTTTCCTTCACTTTTTTTTTTTATACTACCAGGGTGGCAATCAAGCATACGGCCCACACAGATGGGCAGTGGTCACCGTAGCCTATGGACGCCTGCAACACCGAGGGCATCACCAGCGCGATGCCGACCCTTAAAAAACCTTTTCACGCCCTTTTTGAAGGATTCCATGCTGATTCCATAAGTCACATTTTATTCTTCATACATTTAAGGAATTATGCATAATGGTTCAAGATTATCGCCATAGAGACAGTGTTTAATGCAAAATATAAGAACACCTTCATAAAGAATATTATGGATGAACGTATTCAATGCCACCGACATTATGGTTAAGATCTAGACACAGTGGTGAAAGCACCAAGCAATATTACCATAATATGCGATCCTTATCTTTCTTCAATTGATCTAAACAGAAATAATAGTAGATTAGTAGCCAAGGGCTGTAAGGCATCAATTGCAGTCCGAGATATTTAGGCGCACGAGCGCAGCGAGGGCGCTTATAGTTCGAGGGTGCAATTGATGCTTACACCCGAGCTAACTACTCTGCTTTACATCTCGATTGTGAGGTAAGTGGAAAAAAAGGCATTACAAGAATAAATAAATTTATTTTCTAGAACTAAATTTAGCTTCGCCGTTCGATATTCAAAATTGATGAAAATAGCGAAGCGACCTCTTTTGTCATTGGGCTGAATGCATGATGTCTAGTGCCAGTAAGATGGTTAGATGTACGCGAACTTTTTGAAAGAGTTTTTTTTTAATTACTTACCGCCCTAGGGCGTTTCTAGCTACATTATTAACCTAGGGCGGTAATTGATCACTTACAACCCGCATCTGGGGGTTGTAAGTGGGGGGGTATTAAGGGCCTACTTACCGAACATGAGAGATGTAAAGATTTTTTTTTATTCAATAGTCTAAAATGCTCCACAAGTTAGTCCTATTGACTTTTTATAGGTGCAAAACATGAGTTCTTCTAATTTTATTCGAAATTTCCACTAGAATGTGCTGTGTTTATAGGCAGGATGCCTTCCTCAGATATTAGTATTATCAGCTCTTATCAACATATGGATCAGATGATATTGACCTCAACTCGTATTTGTAAGATATCCGCATCTAACCCTTAATAGAACTGTAATATCATTAATTGCCATCCCAATTGATATTAACATGACAGAGCGATAATGGGAAAATGTAATCTTCCTGGATATTATAGGATGATCTTCTATGGATTACTTATAGTGGACGGGTTATGTTGATCGAAGTATTTAGGTCACGTAAGAAATTCGGTATTTTATATGGTATTCGGTATGCTTATTATGTGTTTCTCAATGCTAATACAACTATAACATATCATAACGCCTCTATCCCCGAAGGAGTAGGCAGAGGTGTTAAACACCCTAATTCATCTGATATGTCGAAGTCCCCATGTAACAGGTAGCGAGCCTGTTGTCATACACCGGGCACAATGTGAGGCAGTTCATAGTCACAATCAACTGTACTTTTTGCTTATATTCAAACTCACTGGTGCATGAAGGTTGTGGGCTTGAACCCGCAATCTTTTGAATGAGTAGTTCCGTCTTTCCCAACTCAGCTACCACTGCCCTTAAAACTATGCTTAAAGAATTTTAAGGAAGCTTACTCCAATATTTTTTGAACTTCAAACTAGCAAGCACTCTGTAACTTAATGTTGAAAAATGTCATGTCCTTTGATAATTTCAAATAACAGTTTTCAAAATTACAAAAATCCAATTCATATCCATTGAAATTTGGTTAGAGAGTAAGGCAGCTTTATGCTAATGCTAGCTGTGCCCACGACGTCGTTCGCGTGGGTATTGATTTAACGCCGATTAAAGTTTACAAAAAGTTTTCGTGTGTTTGTTAATATTTTGCTTTGTTTTTTTACAAAGTGCTCAAGATTACAATCTTACCTCTAGCAAAATGTTGGTTGTTGAACTAAAACCATTAATTATTAAAATAATGAAAATAACATTTCTTGTAAGTGTCATCAGATTAATTGTTACTATAAATCACTGGAGATAAATCACTGATTTGTCATTAATTTACAATGCCGAGAAATTTTAAAATTACATAATACTCGGTCGAACAGATATTGATAACTACAGTTACACTCACGCGGTACCCGTCCCGATGGGAATATCGGGATAAAAAGTAGCCTTTGTCCTTTCTCAGGCTCTAGACTATCTGTGTACCAAATTTCAATTAAATCGGTTTAGGCCAACGACTGCTACAGATGCTATTACTGACCTTGGTTATAGGACCTCGAATATTCGTGTTTCAATAAAACATTTAAAGACAAACGATTATAGATTAAATGCAAAACTACAACAGATATTACCAATATCTTTGGAGTGTTATCTGAAGGAATAATTTTGTCCAACTGCGGCGCATCTCAATTTATGATTGAGGAAGAAACTCATATTTTATGCAACAACCGAAGCGCTTTTAATATCGAGGATTGAATTCTCTGGCTTAGCCTCGACATTATTAATACATGGGAAGGTATTGTGGAAGCCTTCTCTGAATAAAACAAATCTAATTTGCAAATCATTTACTCAATATAAGCTGTCAAAGAAATTTGAAGCGAACGCGCTACAAGAAGTCGCAGGAAGTCGTTGGATGCGGAAATATAAGACCGGTCATTGTAGAGATTCTTAGGGGAAGCTTATGTCCAGAAGTGGGCGTCTCTGGATGAATAATGATAATTAATAATTGAGGCGTGTTTATATGTTATCGATAATACTTATGCATCATAATATACATAACATATCATCACGCCTCTTTCCCCGAAGGGGTAGGCAGAGGTGTTAAGCACTTGCATCGATTCGCGTTTTTGTGATTGATTAGGATATTTATAAAAACTGTGATGTAGTATCCTATTTCGATATTCTTCTCTTTTTTTTGAAGTATTAAAAATATTATTAAATAGTAGTAAAAATATTTAAAACAAAATGGGTAATTTTAGGAAGTACTTTGTCTATTCCACTTATAATAGCGGCATGAAAATGAGGACAAAGAAGAATGGATTGCAATCTTAATAAGGGTCGAGTACTTTTTTTGTTGGATGACTAATTCAAAATTAAGAAAATAAATAATATAAACAAAAGATTGTTGTCTCATCGGGGGTCTTCGTGTGACCTTGTATAGAGCGGTCACCCGACGAGATAACAATTTTTTGTTAATTTTTTTTATTTCGGTCAATTTTTTTGTTTTTTAATTTCATGCATTTTTTATGATGTACAGGCATTGCATTTGATACCCTACTAGAGTATATTTTTAAACATTACATTTTTCATTGTCCCTATAATTCGTTATATTTTTCAAATGGTTAAGCCGATTTCCATGAACGTTGCTGTATCGTGATGTATAAGGTATGATCTTTTATTTGATACCAACCACGTATATACACGGACGGACGCACGGACGGTAAACATTAGATTTTTTATACCTGTTTTCACTTCTCATATCTTTCAAATAACTAAGCTGGTTTTTATGAAACAGCTATGAATACTCTCGACTAACCCATCTTTCAAACAAAAAAAAAACAGAATCGAAATTAGTTTATCCGTTTGGGAGCTACGATGCCACAGACAGACTGAGAGACACACACACACTTCAATCTTATAACATCCCTCTTCTTGCATCGGGTGTTGAAAAAATGAATTGCTACGGGTACACGCTAAAGGCTTAAATTAATCTTTTCTGCAAAAATTAAGGATTTAATTATACTAAGGTATTTTTAATTTGTTTAATTGATAGCTTTTATCGATCATGATCGTAAATAAATGATTCAAACAAACAGCCTTCCGTACCAAATGGACAGTACCACCGTCTTACCTAAATCTGTCGCCAGAATAACAATGTTATAAGCATTCAGTTCCTTAGTTGTTGAGGATTACAGGTGAAGCTAGCTTTCATCTTCGGCCTTATCGTCACTTACCATTAGGTGAGATGAAGGCCAAGAGCTTACCTGTCATATGTTAAGAAAAATATATATTTTCATTTATTCTCACTTTCTTACAAAAATTAGTAGTCTCGTGACATTTCAGCAGTTTAGAGTATTGCTGTCTTTATAAATCCTAGCATCCTTCTTATTGGTCTTATATATTTAAAGTGACAATAAGAGTATGTAAATACCTAAACCGAATAAATTATTTGACTTGAGTTTATAAGAATTAAGTTTAATTTAAGATAGTTTGTCTATTGAGTTTTGTTACATCGCAAACGTAATTAATTATGTTTCGTACTAACCTCACAAGTATTATATTGTCATATTTATTATAAAAACTACTGTATCCGATACAGATTTCCTATTTCGGGTACATATGTTACAAAGGACTTATTTTTTAATGCTTATGTTATAAATTATTGTATTTTTGTACTTTATTTTGTAAATGCATGGGTGGGTATAACTTCAATAATATGTTTGGATGGTATTGATCACTAGTATATAACTTTAACTATCCCTAGGTATATTACAGAACACAAAATTCCCAAACAGAAATTATAAGTAACATTGTTGTTAAATATATGAAAACTCTTTAAAGTGGTATATCCAAATTACTATGTCAAATTTAAATTTAAATTATTCCGAACTGTTGCCGAAGTATAGAAGAATGATGAGTGAGAAGTGGAAAGAGGAGTTCATATTGAAATCTCAAAATAAAGGCATATAGTATAGAACGATACAGCCTGAACCTTTGTGTATACCATGGTCAAATTTGAGTAAATTAAATAGAAAACTTATTGTATTGGCTCACAGATTGAGATCTGGGCATATTCCGTCGAATAAGTTCGGGTTCTTAATGAAGAAGATCGAAAGCCCAAATTGTGACACATGTGGCACGATTGAAGATGTGCAACATTTGCTGACGGAGTGTGTCCGTTTTCGATAGTCTAGGGAGGTTCTATTGGCGAGCTTGGGATTGAACAGACAAGATGTAGGATACTTCAATAAAATACTCTCGTATCCAAATTTACCGGAAGCAGAGATGCTGTTCAGACTCATGCTCGCCAGCTTCGCCACCCAGACACCATAGTATGTAAGTCTGTGTCTGTGCTCATAGTGTGTATGTAAGAATGTAATACTTAAGGTAAGGGTACAATGGGACTGACATGTATTTAATATAAAAGTCCCTTTTATAAATAAGATAATAACAAAAAATTTTTTGATTTATAAATAAAAGTCTGATAAAAGTACTTCTGTCATCAGCCCTTGTTTTAATAATTGTAAACGTCTTATTTATGGGTCAACGACTTATACAGAGACATATATAGAGCAAAACAAGGTAACCTGTATAAAATTACACAGGGGACTTCATAACGTAGTCTCCTTGCCTCGTAGAACCCACAGTGTCTCGGGGACTATTAATATTTAGAACTGCTGACTTAATTCAAAAAGAACTCCAGCATTTCGGACCGTCCATTAGCACTAATTGACCCATCCCGTTATTATGACAGCTTTAGAAAGAACTTTGGTCAAAGAAGTCGAAATAACAGGTACGAAAGACGAAATCAAAAGACCTTTTAGAAATTGACTTATAGTAAAAGTACTGTCAAGAAATATTTTCTAATTTTGCAAAATTATGGAATTACGGTTTTGTGGAAGTTTGCACGCATTGGTTACGATTTTGAATTATAGCAGCATTCCTTATTGTTGAACCTTGGTTGAGTCAAATCTAAAAAATCAAAACATTTATTTGCTAATATGGGTATAAAAAAAATAGATATTACAATTGATTGAGGGCCAGCAATATCCAACCATTAATTCTGGCATGTAAGGCATAAGTATAGAAATAATTCCGTACAATCTAATTGTTTATACAAATACATTAAAATCTCTTATCATATATCAAGTTATCAAAATCATATTTATTTATTTACAATACATGATAATTAATGTCTACAATTACATGATTGCAGGTAAAAATAATTATTATAAAATTAAAAGTATGTCAATAGTGCGTAAAATTTGTCTAATTTAAAAAAATCAGCAACAGTAAGATTTATGAGGGAAAAGTAAACATTGCGATGTCGAATACTTCTATATCCAAAAGGCACGAGCCTAGTTGCTATAATGACTGTATATACTACGAACGTCGTCTCCAGCCTATATTCGTCCCACTACTGGACACAGAATAGGGCCTAAAGCATGGTGGTTCCTAATAGGGCGGAACACCACCACGCTTGCTTTAAATAGATTGCTTGGAGAAAACAGTACCTATTTCGCTTAAGGTACCTTCCGAAACACGGAGAATCTAAACAAAAACAAAAAATATTCTTTGTAAAATAGGTACTGAAATAAGTCAAGTGCTAGATCGCAAAGTTTTTGGTCACCATCCATAGGCAGACCACGATGAAAGTAATTTGGTTTTGATGTCGAAAGCCAAAGCGTACACTACTACGCCAATAAGCTCTTCACAATTACATAATCTAAGGCAATAATCGACTCAAACCACTGAAGTTAATTAACATGAAATTAATAATGTTAATTTAGGTAAATTAATATCACTGTTGGTATCAATGGTTACGATAGGGAACTGTAATTGACCCTAACGTTATCTGTTTCCAACATAAAGTTATTAAGCATTTAGGCTGCGCAAACATAGCAAGACAAGTTGATGTCTAAGTATTAACTAGATTCGCTGATTGTCAAGTAAAAGTGTCGACACAGTTGATAGAGTTGGAAGCGAAAGTAGTGAGTCCTTATTTGGTTTGTTTAGATTAAAGGGCTCTGCCCACTACACCGGAGTATATTCGTACTAGGACCGTTTCAGGCCCGTAAAATATTCTTTGTACATACATACAATCACTCCTGTAAACCCCGAAGGGGTTGGCAGAGTCCAAGGAGCACTGTGTTCCTTAAGACCACATTTAGCCATACAAAAATTGGGTTTGGTCAGATGGAAAATCGTGAAAAAGTAGTAACAAGTGGCTAGCTCATCGCCTACACAATCAAAGAGCCAGTACCCAACACGCCCTTAGTCGCCTTTTACGACATGCTAGGCAAGAAAAGCAGTTGGCACATTCTTTTTGTGTCCCGTTCTTTGTATGTATAAAAATGTATGAGAATGGATGACGATAGACCTAGAACTGGAAGACCAACGAAGTGATGAGTTAAATGTGTGAATTCCGATTAGTGAAAAAATTAAGGGAATATTTAGCTGAGGAGAGAGAATGATCAAGTCACCAGGAAAGTAATGGATTTGAAAGTGGATGGGCGTGTAGGGAGGGAAAGACCGAAGAAAACATGGATGGATTGTGTAAAACTGTGAATGATGATAAATGATGAGGAAGAGAGTGAGTGTTGACTTGGCAAGTGAAAGGAGAGAATGGAAGAAGAAGACATGTTACGCTTACCCCAAATAACAGAATTGAGTACAGGGCAGGACAAAAAAGAAGAATTTTATGAGAAGTGACCTACAATGAGAGAAATATAAAATAGCGATGAATTGAATATTTGAATTCCGATAAGAGAAAAAATAAATTGGTTATTGAGTTGACGAGTGACAGAGGAGAAAGAGAAATACATGTTGTGCCAAACCTACGTTACCAGCCTATTTCGTCTGCCTGCTGGGCACAGGCCTTCCTACGTGGCGAAAACACCACCACGCTCCTGACGCGCTGGATTGGTAATGAGAACCGCTTGCAATCGCGAACGGCGCCAACGGCTTAACGTGCCTTCCGAAGCACGGAGGAACTCGAGATTACAAAGTTTTGGTCACCCATTCCAGGACTGACCATGGCGAAAGTAGATTTGGTGTCGATATCGAAAGCCAAAGCGTACGAACCACCATGAATCCGAGCTTCTCAAAGAAAAGTTAATAATTAAGGCAATGTAAAAGTGAGAGTAGTCTTAATTATGTTGAAAGACAATAGAATGTCAATTAAAAGCCATTTGGTCATAAAGGAACATGACTTTTCACAATGATTTTACATTTGTAGTACATATTCAAGCGCAGATTGCAAGAATAAAAATATTAAAAACACTTGAAATGGTTACTACTATGTAACGCCAATCACTTTGTATATTTCTACTTGTAATATTACCTCTGCCAAACCAACATAGAGTAAAATGAAAGGGCATGAAATGAGTATGCGAATGTGCCGGTCGGTGACGGAACAGTCACGGAGTAAATGCCTACAGGTCATGCTCTCATAAATTTCTATAAGGAGATTTTATTTTTTAAAAGGTCCCAGCACATGCATGGTATGTTCCGGCGTAGAGAGCAGAGGCCTTTAAGTGTGACAGAGGACTTCTCAGTTAACAGCGTCGTTGATTTCGGGTCCTATAAGGGTCTTGTCTTATTCAAAAATCCTGTCCCTTTTTTTGCTGTAACCAAATGAAAGTAACACGATCAGTTTAACATCTAATTTTAGTTTTACATTAGTCCTCTCTTTAGAATGAAGATATTGTCGTGTTATAGGATATAAAAATTTAAGCTCATTTGAGTATTCATTCAATGACAACTACTTTACAAAATAATATACCTAATTTTGCTCAAATATTATCATTTAAAAGAAAGTTTTTTTTCATTTACAGTTCATAATGTTAATATTTTCACACTAAGTGAGTACAGCTGTGGAAAATTGATAAAATTATACAAAGCATAATTGAGATCGGAAATAATTTGTGCAGTGAGTATCTTTGTGGAGGTTCTGCACACACTGCAGAGTTTACAAAAAAGAATTAGTTTGAAAGAAAATTAATAAATGAAACTGTAAATATAACTATTTTTCGCTGTACGTTATTATTTATAAAATACATTTACGGAAAAACGTATACGAGGCCAAATAAATGTATTTAATAAATATCTTTTACCTGTACGATTTCTTACAGGTCACTTTTTACACTTATTTTATTATTACTAATCAGCACCTGATTTTAACCAATAGATAAGCCTATTTGCAAATATTGGGTCCTTACCTATGAAATTGGTGTTCTTTTTCTCTCTTAGTATTTTGTCTTTAACTATTAAGATTCAGAGTATTCCTAAAAAATTATTACCTCGTCGTAGTATAGACTATATTTTTGAGTTCTTTTGATTTGTTTTGATAATTTGTTGTAAGTTTAATAGTATTAAAATTGGACACGGAGACAACTCTTTTTAAGTGCCTCCCGAATACATCATTTTATTTGCATTCACTTAAAAACGATAAATAATTTTTATGATATTACACATATTACTAAAGCTTGTCTAATGATAGGTGCCAAATATTATTATCTTTGGATTTGTCGTTGTGAAGAAAACTGAAGGACCTAATATTTATATATATAAACGCAACCGTAAATAGCATGCCTTGCCACCTCCACATACACAAACTGGCTAGGTGTTTGTTCTTAGCATACGAGTACATTCCAAAGCACGGAGGAGTTCGAGATCACACAGTTTTGGTCACCCATCCAAGCCCTGACCATGGCGAAGGTAGCTTTGTTTTCGATATCGAAAGCCAAAGCGGTCAACTACTACGCCACTTAGCACCTCATACTGGCTGACCGGCTTTTGAAGTACTTAAATAAATGACGCCTGTATTTATTATTTTTAAATTTGTTGGATCATCAGTGAAAGTTCAGCAAGTATTCAAAAATAGAGAAGAAACGATAATTTGCGAGGTGCGGCCATATGAATTCCACAAAACAAACATATATAATCACGACTATCATCGCCTAAGGGTTAGTCAGAGACTAGGCAAAAGCACCGCAAAAGCAGTCCATTGCCATAGTCCGCGCTTCACCAAGCACTGACTGCACTCAGCGTAGCCGGTGTGGTGAGCCCGTCGCCGCTATTACTATTGGATAGTTGTGCAGTTCTAATTCCATTAGTCGCCTTTTACGACACCCAAGGGAAGAGATGGGGTGGCAGTATTCTTTTAATGAACCGCTACCACACGGCTCTCGGCTCTCGGTGGCACAAAATAAAAATAATGTTAATATATTTGATTTGAATGAGCGTAGAGAGGGAAAAACTAGAAAAGAATATTCCGAATTAAGTGTACATTTTTTTTCTTTTACCATAATATGGACAACAACGTGTTTTTCTTTTCTATCATCCATATCCTTTCATTACCACTCCTCTGATTCATTTTAATACTACCGACGACGTCAACTCAAATGTTCAAACCGAATTTAATTTAAGCGTTTTCTAACATTCGTTTGAAACCGTGGTCTCACAATTAGACTCCCATTTATCTTGCTCGTCCAAATTACAAAGTAACTTTTATATTTTATTTTTTTATGGAATTCGTGTTAATAGTTCTACGAGTCTTATACTTTGAAATTACGCGTTGAGTTCCGAATTTCCTTTGAGAAACGCAAATTAATTATGATAATGATAATTGATTTCAGAGAAATACACTAGTAAATTTCTTATTTTGTTTTCGGTAGGCAATCATATGAAGAGCAATCTATGATGTATTCAATGTATGTTCAATGTTCTATGGATTGAGAAAAGAATGAATGGCGCTAATGTCACTTACATTATCAGTAATTTCATTGCCATCAAACAGGCATTTATTCATTTAATTTTAGGAAGATTTACAGTTTCAATCAAGATAAATATACAGAAATATCATAAAATTCTGTGCTACGAGTAATTACAAATCTCCACAAATGAGTATTCAAGTAAGAAAGGAAAAGTCTAATGTTACGTAACAAGCGAGTGAGCTACCACATCAAGTGAGGTGCAACCCTATGAGTGGACCTGTGTCAAAGTTCAAGAATCTCAAAGTAGGATTCAGTTAATCGTCGTTTGATTGTGACATTGCTAGTGGAGAACAGGTCAATATCAATAGACAAACTGGAATGGTTACGAGAACTGTGAATTATGAAGGTATTTTGCTTATTGTTTGTATTTGCAGAAGGTACTTTCAATACCGAGCGTGATCGAAGTCTAACTAGGTTAGTATTAGGCGAAATTTATGAGATCAATATTTTTTAATTGATGCTTCACAACAGAAAAAAGTAATTTAACAATATAAACATAATTATATTCTCCGCGAACGCTGGCGTTCGCTTAATCCTGAAAACGTTAATGGACGTTTCATATCTACGCTGATCGACAGCGCTAGCCAACAGCGCTGGCGAGATAGAGAGATAGAGAGAAACGTGTGGCTGAAAAAGGATGTTAGTAGGTAGTTAGGTCCAATTTCCAGAAAGAGGTCAATCGACGAATCCAACTCGGCTGGGCAGCGTTCGGGAAGCTACGCAGCGTATTCTCCGCTCATCTACCGCAGTGCCTCAAGACAAAAGTCTTCAACTCGAGCGTGTTGCCAGTGATGACTTACGGTACCTACTGAAGACGTGGCCGCTTATAAGAAGGCTCAAGGTCATTCAAAGGGCAATGGAGAAGGCTATGCTTGAAATTTCTCTGCGTAATTGAATCAGAAATGAGGAGATTCGCAGGAGAACCAAGGTCACCGACATAGCCCACAGAATTGCGGACCTTAAGTGGAGGTGGGCAGGGCACATTGCTCGTTGAACGACGAACGAGTGGCGACCAAGTACTGGGAGACGCAACGTAGGGCCTGACAAGGTGGACCGACGATCTGGTGTAGGTCGCAGGAAGTCGCTGGATGCAGGCGGCTCAAGACCGCGAGTTGTGGCGATCATTGGGGGAGACGTATGTCCAGCAGTGGTCGACAATAGGCTGATAAATAGATAGATAGCTCCGTGTAATTGAAAGGAGCTCGCATGTCTGGCGCTGGCGGCCGCTTGTCTATGAAACCACCCTTAACCTCTCATGGTCGCAAAGTGAGACACAACAGAAACATAATTATATTGTACGCGAATGCCGGTGTTCGCTTAAAATCATTGATACTCCATACCAATAAATTATTTTCAAACTGTAAAAAAAAAATATTACAAAAACATTCGCATTTAACGGAAGCAATTATCAGCGACAAAAACGTTTAATTTTCATACGAAACACTCGAATATCCAAATGTTGACTTGTCAAAAGCTAAAACGAGATCTAGAGAAATCCACAGGGAATTTTTATTTCGTCCCTTTGTTATTTACAGAGAATTCTACCGCTTAAATCTCGTATGAAAGGCCCGGGAATTAGTACCGTTTTTATCTTTAAATGCATTGTCCTCTAAATTCAAACAACACGAAAATTTTAGTTTTCTATTCATTCACTTGTGTAGTTAACTAACCACGTAATGCTACGTAGACACTAAATTAGTTTTGTATAAAGGTGCGAAAATTCTCTCGTATTTTGTTTGTTCAAAGGATTTTTCTCCATTGTTAACATTGTCGCTAAATTTAAGTTTTCTTTAAATGACTGCAATGGTTTCGTGGTGAATAAAAATATTAATAATGGGTAAAAGTTACAAAACAACGATAACCTGGCTGGGAAAAAGCTGTGTATAAATTTGCCGGTAAAATCCTCATCTGTATGTGCTGAGTTTAATTATTTAAATAAACAAAATCATGTCCATTGCTGAAGAATGCACAAACAGCGGACGTGACGACTAATATCGCTCTCTACCAGTGAACAATAAAAAAACATGTGGCGGCCATAGGTCATAGCTCATTATAGCCACCCGGCACCCGATCAGCACCGCCTCAACTCGTTGTCCACCGGTGGACACCGCGATGTCAAAAAAAAAAAAATGGGATCCGGAGGGCGAAGAGAAGCCCACCGCTGCCGTGTGGCGGCCTGTGTCCCGATGACCGGGGGTCCAGGTGGCCCCCGAGAAGCTGCTCGGGCAAAGAGACTATTCTCGCAGGCCCGTACCTCAGCCCAGCTGAGAAGACCGCGCTAGTTGTCAATCAGAAAGCGTTGTTCGCAAATAAATGAGTAAAAACAATCTACTCGGAACCTGACAGCAGTAAGCGCGAGCAACGGATGGTCACCGAGTGGCTTCCCCGTGATCCACACGTGGACAGCTGGAGAGCGATATGATCCGGTGACGATACGTTGATGTAATGAGCACGTTTCCATATAAAATCATAATAAGAATGCTTAACGCTCGAGGCGAGGCGGTGCCGAGTGGCTATAATGAAGGAGGAAAGGAAGGAAAGGAAACATGAAAGAAAGAGAAGAAGAAGAAACGATTCCCCTCGCCTCGAGTGATTGGTATTATGTATTATGAATTTCTATGGACATGAGCTTATTACATCAACTGTGTATCGTCGCTTGCGAGCTGTCCACGCGTGGACCGCGGGTCGTCCACTTGGTGACCACCCGTTGCTCGCACGCTTACCGCGTGGAGGTTCCGAGTAGATAGATCGTTGATCATATGACGCTCACTGGTTGACAACGAGGTGTCCACTGGTAGACAATGAGTCGAGGCGATACTGATCGGGTGCCGGGTGGCTCTAATGAGCTATGAACTTTAATTGAAATTCATACATTGATCGAGTTTGAATTAGGTTTAAATACAGTTTGCAATGAATATCGCTTATCATACACTGTGCCCGGTGCATGGCAATCGCCTTGACCTTTACATAGGAACTCAAATCAGGCAAGATATGGGGTCACCACGATCATAATTAGGTATGTACCTAGGTTATTAATAAATAACAGCTTACCTTCAACGATGGAAAATGACACAGCAATGTGTCAAATAGATTCATTTTCACTTTTGAAACACGTAGCTATCAACATAAATATTTCCTCTTCACCATCAATATTTGACAGGGCATTTTCGCCCTTATTCGCTCCAATCAAATTTACGACAGAAATTCTACACATTAACCCTATACGCTATTTACAAACTATCATTAATCTAGCTGCCAGAAACGTCAAATCTATAATAAAATGAAAAGTAATGACTTGGCGGCGATAGCACGAAGAATATTAGAACACCTGGCCAAAGCATAAATATCCATCAAAGTTACAATAGTTTGAATGGTTTGTATTTGCTTTTAGTGGCTTGGGACTAAAAAATCCGCCATCTCAGCTTTTACGTAACCAGGGCATTTGGGGTAAATCAAAGTTGGTAGCATTTTTCTTCTTCTTCTTCTTCATCGATACGGGCGGTTTCCGCAACTCGACGTCCAATGTGCGCCTGTTTTGCGTCGGAGGGTGAATGCTGGATTACTCCAGCCATCCAAGCTCCGCCAGGAAGTCACCCAGCGCCTTCACGTCGCCGATGGCCTCCCGGAGGGTACCCGGTGTGCCCAGGTACTTAGCCCGGCATTCTGCTACCTCGTCACATTCCACCATGACGTGGGAAGCTGTTTCTTCTGTCGCCATGCACGCCCTGCACAGCGGACTGTCTGTGACACCTATGTTGAAAAGATGTTTGTTAAAAAGGCTGTGTCCTGTTATTGCATCTGTTACAAGGCGCAGTCTACATTTATCCAGCCGCATTAATTCCCTGGATAGGCGTGGCTCAACTCGTGGTAGTGCAAGTCTAGCCTGCCTGCAGTCGTCCAGGTTGTTCCAGTATTCATTGTGTAAGAATAATGTGTGCTGTTGGATTCTACCTTTAAACCAACTCATGGGAATGGGTATGATCGGTTCTGGTAGCATTTTTATTTGTATTCATTTATATTATGTAAAATTTAACACCTTCCCCATCGGGAGTGGGCCATGATAATATGCATGTGGAATTTAAGGGTGGTTTCATAGGCACGCTTGCCGCCGGCGGCAGCCACGCGCGCCTATACGTCAAAATGTAGAGAAATCTCGCCAGCGCGCAGCGGCGGCGTTGGCAATCAGCGTACAGTAAAATGAAATGAAATTGTTTATTTAATCATTTAGGTAACAAGTAGTTACACTTATGACGCGTTAAAACAATAAAAGTTAACAAACAAAATATACACTTCTACTTGTATACCTCTACATTTTTTTCTTCCTGTTCACTACTGGGAGGCCTTGTCAAGAGAAGATGCAGGCAAGAAACTCTGCAAGGGGTCCATCCTCCCTTTACACAAAATTGTCTTACGTTATACAAATTACAGGCAAGTCATAGTGGAATGAATAAGAAGATGTCAGATGTTAGTCAGCGTGTACCTATAATACATCCCTTAAATTCATTTCATTCTAGATGTTTTTTAAAATACCTTACATAGGTACTAGGGTCGGATCCTAAGTAGGGTCCTATTTCTGTAGACGTATTCATTTTAAGAGTAATTATTCCCGACTTTAAAAATCCCAGAATAAAAAGATGCGTAGTAATCTCTCAAATATTTGTGATCCAGACATGTTTTAAAAATTAAGGTTTTATTATATTGTGGGCGCTGGAATCGACTAACATTCAAAGGTCAATTTTAACAATGGCCTACCAAAAAGTTGTAAAGTCGTGTATAAACAGTGGGCTGATAATACCAGTTGTGGAGCTGCAAAGTTACTATAAAAATAAATATCTTCTGACATTTTCACCCAAACTATTGATAGCTTCTAACAAAAGCTGCCCACTTATAAGAAAAAAAAAATACATTTACATAGATGACGCAAATGCATGTAATCGGCGTGTGTGAACCCCGAAAAATCGTCGGGGTTGGCCACTGCTATCTTACGCGCGTCCGAATGGCTGCAAAAACTAAAAAAAATACATCGTTGTGTAATAATTGGCAGAGGAGTATGTTTCAGAAATTCTTGGCCCTTTTGGACTCATTGTGTGACAATTATAGACTAGCTGTCATGGTTTTTTTTGAAACATTGTGCCTAAAGTCTAAACGAGTTGAGTTTGTTCCTCACGTTGAATTTTTGCCCATATCATGATTTCTACTTTGAACTGTGTGACTTCCTGAGAGCGATATGCATACATGTAAATATTCAGAATACGTACAGTACATAATTATATAAACATCCATGACTTGGTGAACAAATTACTGAACCTCTCGAGACGGCGACGCCTTGAGACCGGCGTACAGACCAGTCAACCACGGAGGTTGTCAAGATTAATTTAACATATATACATGCAATCACAACTATTATCCCTTAAGGGTTATTCAGAGACTAGGCGAAGCACCGCAAATGCAGTCCACTGCCATAGTCCACGCTTCACCAAGCAGTGACTGCACTCAGCGTGACAGGTGGTGAGCCCGTCGCCGCTATAAGCTATTGGATATCGTGCAGTTATAAGTCCGTCCCCGTCGGGTCCCGTGTTGGTCCGGGACACAAAAATAATTTACCAACTGCATTTCTTGCCTAGCATGTCATAAAAGGAGACTAAAGGCGTATTGGGTACTAGGTCTGTGATTGTGTAGGCGATGTGCTAGCCACTTGTTACTACTTTTTCACGATTTTTCATCAGACCAAACCCAATTTTGTATGGCTAAATGTGGTCTTAAGGAACACTGTGCTCCTTGGACTCTGCCTACCCTTTCGAGGATTGCAGGCGTGATTGTATGTATGTATGTATTTTTTTTTATACTACCAGGGTGGCAAACAAGCATACGGCCCACACAGATGGGCAGTAGTCACCGTAGCCTATGGACGCCTGCAACACCGAGGGCATCACCAGCGCGTTGCTGACCCTTAAAAAACCTTTTCACGCCCTTTTTGAAGGATTTCATGCTGTAGTCTCTTGGGAAAACCTCACCAGGGGGTATAAATAAGTCCATAAAAGATAGTAGTGATAAAGAGTAAGAGGGGTAAGGAGTAGTGATTAATTTAAGAAGGTTTATAGTATAATAATATTCTGTAAAGCCGGGCGGGTCGCCAGTACAAATAAGTTGTAAAAATTTTCTACTTCTGATATTTAATGTTTGCCCAAAATATTTCTAACCAGCATACTTAATTCGACAGATAACAAAGTACACAGAACAACAACCTCGATTACTAGTCGCTTTAGTGATTGCTCTGCCAATGTCCCCAAGATAGATGTGCAAATTCTTAGGCCAATTAAGCTTTAGAGATTAATGAATAATCCGCTTTCCGTTCTCAAAGGCTTTTGATAAAGAGGACCTTGGGCCGGTTTGATTGGACATACTAAATAGGTGATTTGGACCTTAATGGCGATGGATATGTATGGTCTACCGATTATTTTCCAATGTACAGTAATCATTTGCAGGGTTTTTTTTATGAATCAACTTCATCGCAATACTAGGGATCTAAAATAACAATATGTCTTCTTTGACTTCTGATAATTAAAATTAAAATATGTCACATTTAAATTTTATACAAAAATAAATATCAATTTCTGAATATTCGTATCTCTGTGCCCATCACGCGTGCCAGCGTCGCGCGTGTCTCGTATGAACGAAACATAGACTTACAAATGTCACGACAGTACATTATAAGCTTGTACAATTATTTTAATTAATGTATTGAGTTATGTTAAGACTCGTAGATAAATTGTTTTAATTTTAGATCTTAGCCATTTAGTCATGCGAGGTTGTTGATAATTATATTCGCATATCATGTTATGTATCCCCGATTCCTGAGAGCAAGGTGGCGTAGTGGTTTGTACACGATGACATTCGATATTGAAAACTAGCTTCTTTCCCAATGGTCAGTCCTTGGATGCGTGACCAAAAATTCTATCCAGCAATCCGCATCGGGTCAGCGTCATGGTTTGTAGTCCCTATCTGATGGTTTCTGCCCAACATTGGGACGTAGTATGGTGAAGTTACTTATTGAAAATTTCTAAATATATTATGGATATTAGCTCACTCGGGTATGCCTAATTAGTTTACAAGAGTACTAAGTTTATATGTTATTTAGTTTTCCAAATGTAATTCGGAACATAGAGTAGAATATTATACAATTACATATAGTATCAGCATTATTCAGGACTATTCCCAATTCTATTTAGGGTCCCCACTATAAGTTTATACCTTTCATTCTCTTTTACGAGTATCATCGGCCATAAGCAAGTATTGATTCGGTCTTTATCGGCTATAACATTATTCACACACTCTATGAGTCGTGTGGTAGCGGCTCATTAAAATAATCCTACCAACCCATTTCTTACCTTGGGTGTCGATGAGTAATATTTAGAACACCGTTAATTTTTTGTGGATCGGGTTGCACGGATCAACTGTTAAGCAATAACCGTCACCCATGCACACCCACAACACCAAAGGAGTCACGAGTGCAATGCCAGTGTCTTACAAAAAACAAGTATACGCAGAAAAACCTCAGGCACAGGCCTTCCTCATGGAGAAACACATGAGCCGTAACACCACCACGCTGGCCCCATGAGTTGGTGGGTAATAATATACATACATACATATACTCACGACTATTATCCACCAAGCAGTAACTGCACTCAGCCTCACAGGTGGTGAGATGGTTGTGCTTTTGTAAGTCCATTAGTCGACTTTTACAATACCCATGGAAATAGATGGGTTGGGTGTATTCTTTTAATGAGCCGCTACCACATGGCTGGTTGGTAATAAGTACGCGGAATAAATTGATGTTAAAGAGTCAACGTACCAAGAGATCTTTGAGTTTCACAAAGGTTCGGTATCTTAATCATTACAAAATCACGTTTTTTCTCGGTTTGGGATGCAATTACTACAGCTATCCACTTTCTACAATTCTAACGAAATTTCACTTCCTATACTCTCAATATTAATTTCATACATGGTATGTGATGAATTTGACTGGAGTCTCTTTAGAACGTCTTCGATTTGATCAAAGTATGTTCTGCTAGGCAATCCACCTTTCCCGTATTTTCATTTTGAATCCGAGTTAAATTACTCATTAAACAAATTTTTGTACAGTCCTGTACAACATTTATTTCCTTCTAATAAGAGTCATTTACTGTCATATTGGAGTACCAACACACACAATTTGAATATCATAGAATACAAACGGTAATGCCTCTGGGAAAAGTAGTGAAACTAGTGGACTTGACCTTATCATAAAACTGAAGCGTATTTTTTGTACTCTTCAAGAACCACGATGCAATCATGGTACGTTGTCCCTGCGCAAAATAGCATAGAAAATTTCGAGATAACTTTTTTAAAATTAATTGTCATCTCCGTAATGTAGCCCGGAGTCCCAGTAAGATAAATGTGGCAATTCTAAGGTCAATTAATTGTTGTGAATTAATCAGAGGCTGTTCTAAAAGGCCTTTGATGGCGGTAACATCGAGCGAGATGATAGTACAAAATAAATAGCTCGTTTAGACAGCTTTATTTATGGAGCTTTTCAATATTGGTACAGCTTTAAGTGGGCGTTTGTTCCACCTGCCTTCCAGTCGATTGTTAATCGATAGGGCCGTAATATCGATAGAATCGATAAATAATATTGCTGGCAGCACTAAATCATAAGTACCGCAAAATATTGAGTGAACTAGAACGCGATATAAATATGAGTAGAAAGAAAAGTTTAGTATTTGTAGAAGTAATAAATGAATGAAAATGTAAAGGACTTTTAATTTTTCTATGTCAATCGTCACCTGCATATTATTATATACGTTTAATAAAGAGCTGTAAACACTAAAATTTTCCCTCAGATGTTTTAGACCTCATCTAACAGGGGTAAGTCTATTAATTTATTAACGCCCACTTAACCCGGTGCATATGAGGGCATGTGAGGCAAGCGACATTCACAACAGACAGTACATACTAACTTGTATTCAAACACAGTGGTGAAGGGGGCGCATAGTGGGTTAAAACTAAGATCTGAGTGTCATAGAGACTTTCTTTTTCACATTTCTGTTTCTCTAAATTGAAAGAGCTTTTAAAATCACGGATATTTCCTATACATAAACGCCCTCAAAAGAAACTCATCCAAGGAAACTAATTTCGCGACCGCAATCGAATCTAAAGGTACTTTCGCGCTTCCGAGTTCGACTTTATTTACTTAACAAATGGACACAATTAATCTTTCTCCGTGTGAAATGGGTTGAAGATGCCAATTACACTAACTTTTAATTAATCGATAAGCCTCTCAGAGGCCTGAATGGCCGCTTTAAAACTTATCGAGTTCACCTTTGTGGTTCGACACGCAATAATTAGATAATCGATACTGTTTCGAACCACAATTACCTAGGCACAGTTACGAGCAGAAATATATTTTTAAATAATTTTATGTTTAATTCGTTGGAAAACAAACAGTATGTAATTAAGCTAAACAAGTTACAAATTAGAGTTACAAAATACACAGTTAAGATGTTTTCACATACTTATATCCAGTAATGCTTAGTATGCTTAATGCTTTGAAAACACAATATTCACTTAACTAACGAGGTTAAAAAAATTGCTTAAAGAGAAGAGTATCTAGCTCATAAAGAGAAATTACAAAATTAGTCCAACTTAAAAATCCACAGCTACGTTCAGAACCAAAAGTAGATTAATTATAACAAAGCTAGTTAAAAGGTCAAACCGTTTGTAAGATAAGATATTCCTAAATTTATTTGGGCTTGAGTTAAAAATATCGAGCGAAGAAGTGCCAATCATTTCATTAAGCGTACAACGCTTAAAATATGAATTGCTTCTGTATTCAGTTCCACAGAGAGGATCACTAATTCTATGGGTTTTTCTCGAATTTTAGTGGGGAATACGGAAGTTAATCAGAGACAGCAGATGTGGAGAGTCTATAATTTCACTAGTGTCACTATATCCCGTATGTGTATGTATATGTACCCATATTTGTATATTTATATGTATTTATCAGCTTGGTCGAAGGAGCTCGGTGGCTTTGTAAGTGGTTAGTACTTGGACTTTCGATCGAAGACAAAGCTACCTTCACCATGGCGAGGGTAGGCTATTGCAACCGTTTCTACCATGACCATGAACCATGACGACCCCCGTGTGGCGACGAAAGGCGTCGCCATCTCGAGAGGTTCTGGGTTCGATCCCCGGTGGGGGCAAATGTTTGGGTGATGAATTGCCAGGCATTTGTTCTCCAGTCTTGGATGTTTATATATATTTAGGATATTTATATGTATTTACCTATTAAATATATTTATCCGTCATCTAGTGTCCGTAACACAAGCAGCATTAGTTGCTTAAAATGGGGCTAGTTGATAAATGTGAATGTTTAAAAAAAAAATTCTACCCACCAACACGGTGGTAGGAATTGGTGGTGGTGTTGCAGCCCGTACTCCTCATGAGTTTCTCCATGACGAAAGCCTTTTCCAGCAGTGGGACGTATATAGGCTGAGGCCGAGTACTTTTTCATGCTTTAGCTGTTGTAAAACTAGAGACTAGTGATGTGAAAACGGCAGTAAACTTAAAATTGTCACATATTTTTTTGCCTTGATTGTATCTATAGAATACATTATCATTTATTTGCACACATTAAAGGTACTTATATAACACTGGAGCTCCTCTCATTCAGCCGACACCGGCATGCAAATTAAGACACAATTATTATATATTACACAAAGATTTCAAAATTTAAATAAATTGTTACAATGTCCAATTACTGATTGTCAAATTACAAATATCCTACAGTTTTCTTTGTTATCCTCTAGGCATTAGTTCCCAAAGTGGTCCAGGTGAACCCAGATCTTGTTGAACCCACAATTTCACATTTTGATCGAATTTTGGGAATATGATAGAAATGTAGCTAAAGGGGTCCACCGGAACCAGATAAATTTTGAAAGTGGTCTATGAGAAAAATAAGTCTGGGAACCTCCTAGAGGAAATCTTAAAGATGTTTCTTATTTTCTCCCCTTTAATTGAAATTGTCAGTATGTATTAAAATGATTGAAATATGATTTATAGAAAAGAACATTCATAAACTTTTTGTTTTTTCCCATGCATATACAATAGTATGTACCTACTTACTTATACGTATTATTGTGCGAACAAAATGAAATATTTATATTTTGGTTTGCTTCCAAAGATTTTTAATCAAGAATAGAAAATAATAATTTAATAGCATAAATTCAAAAATAATAAATTAAACTAGCAAAGATATAAGCGTTTTTTGAATGTTAATTATTTAATGTAAACGTGCAGTAAAGATACATGCATAGATAATTATTATTTGTTCTTCGTGCGTCGATTTTTTCTAAAGATAAAGCAAAATCCTTGCCCACGCCTTTTCTTTATTACAACAGAATAAGACGCCGTTACTAATCACGTAATCACTCAACAAAGTCCAACTTCTAATTACAACTCATTACCTACTACAAAAATTCCTTAACAAAAACTTGAAAGGGTTACAAAGTTTAATAAAGGACTGAAAATATATCGCTCACTTAAGTAAATAGGTACTTTTCTAAAGAAAATAACGGCCTAAAGCAAAAAGGGTGAGAAAACACATTTTATTACGTTCAAAGCGTTGAGAGTGAAAGTATTTGCGTAACCTTCTTGTTCGCTACCTATATAATTTAGAAAAAATTGGCACGGTACAAGCCTTTATTAGACATCAAACAAAATGCTAACACAACGGAAAAGATTAACAATATTTTTATTAACATAAAAAACTATTTTAACATTATTTTTAAAAGAATACTACCGACCCATCTCTTCCCTTGGGTGTCGTAAAAGGCGACTAATGGAACTGCACAAAATGCACAACCATCCAATAGCTTATAGCGGCGACAGGCTCACCACCTGCCACGCTGAGTGCAGTCATTGTTAGGTGAGGCGCGGACTATGGCAGTGGACTTTTTTGCGGTGCTTTTGCCTAGTCTCTGATTAACCCTTAAGGGATAATAGTCGTGATTATATGTATGTATGTATGTATGTATATAAAATCGAGTCCTTTTTACCTTACCTTCAATAAGACTTGAAAAAATTTGCCCTTAGCTTACAGACACTTACAGCATAGCTTACATATTCTTAATCACGCCTATATCCCTGGAGGGGTAGGCAGAGTTATATTATACACCCACGCTTTGCCGGTAATTTCGTTGGTTCCACGCTATAAGGGGCGAGCCTATTGTCGATCCCGGGCTATAGAACAAACCCAAAACCATTGTGTAATCTATACATTATAATAAAGCTGTAGAGTAAAAAAAAGCTTAAAATCAAGTCAGAGGGAGAGAGAAAATACAAAAAGAGAGAAAATACAAAAAAAAAAATATTTTTTTTTGTTTCTCTGGCTGAATGTCAGATCTCCGAAATTTCAATAAAATTTTGCATGCTGATGCCTCATATCCCTGGTCAACATCTTAGATACTTTTTATTTCAGAAAATTAAAGGGTTTCTGTGGGATAGTTGAAAACCATAGTAACCGCGGACGAAGTCGCGGGCAACAACTAGTTTTAACTAAAATAGCAACAGCCATCCAGTACAAATATTACATACTATGAAATTTTAATAAATAGTATTGTATTAAAATCCGAGCTTTTTTTTGTAATATATTACCTTAGGTCCTTACCTATGAAATTGGTGTTTTGTATGGAGATTTTGGGGATGTCTACATTTTACATACTAACATTTTATCAGATTTCTTCACAACGACAAATCCAGAGATATTTGGCATGTATCATTAGACGTCTAATTTTAACACAATTAAACTTACAAAAAATTATCAAATTAAATAATACGAGCTCAAATATATGGTCTATTTTTAGAAGAGGCAATTATTTTATAAGAATGTTCTGAAACTTAATAGTTACGGACAAATTGCTAAGATAGAATAAAAACACCAATTTCATAGGTAAGGACCCAATATTTAAAAACCAACTGATTCCATCTAACCCGATGTTAAATATGAACAGAAGAACAGGAGTCCAGTTACAAAGTAGCTAGTATCGTAAAGAATACCTGGTCAGTGTGCTCAGTCTTATTTCACACCACTTTTCTAAAAGACCGGTCCAGTGCATCCCAAGAAGCGCAAACTCTATTATACTGGAACTTGGCAAAATGTAGTCAACTCGTCCGTCTTCGGGGATGTTGACGTTATGGCGAATATGTAATAACTAGCTTTTGCCCGCGCCTTCGTCCGCGTAGATAGTTCATACTCGTAGTGGCGTAAATTTGTTCTTCATTTTCCTAGGAGGCGTTATTTCAATATTTTAACATTCATCCGAATGGCACGCGTTCCCATGGGAATACCGGGATAAAAGGTAGCCTATATTCTTTCTCAGGCTCTAGACTATATGTGTACCAAATTTTCGTTAAATTGGTTCAGTAGTTTTGACGTGAAACCGAAACAGACAGACAGACAGAGTTACTTTCGCATTTATAATAATTATAATATTAATAAATAAATAATAATAAATATCTTCAGACATTCACACCTATCAACTAGCTCCATTTAAAATAACTAATGCTGCTTGTGTTACGGACACTAGATGACAGATAAATATATTTAATAGATATACATATAAATATCCTGAATATATATAAATATATTTAAACATCCAAGACTGCAGAACACTTGCTTGAAAATTCATCACCCAAACATCACCCACCGGGGATCGAACCCAGAACCTCTCGAGTTGGCGACGCCTTGAGACCGGCATACAGACCACTCGACCACGGAGGTCGTCCGTGTATGGATTAGTATGGATGACGCTAGTATGCATGTTGTTAATTACTAAACAAGGTTGACTTTTAACAGACCTTTTTAATATTAATATGTTCTTTAACAGACCCCAAAGACGTTGAACACTGGTCATATCTTATTCGGAGTATTTCGGGACACGTTCTCGGGTCTCTGTTGTCTCCTTACAAATGTATGAGCAAACTGCTGAATTTATTAACAATTTCTTTAAGACCTCGAGCACGTATTATCTGCTTTTCTTGGTTATACACGTTACATTGTTGTTTACAAGACTAAGATAAGAGAACCATTTTTGCGCCATTCAACGAATAAGATTGCTGAAGATAAAAACTGGCAATGTGATATTTATACTGATAAAACTGTTTTTTAAGCAAATAACCCATCATTCTGAATTCGAAAGTACAATTTTAAAAGAAAAAAAAAAAACAAAAATCCCTAGAAAAACAACAAAACAACATATGTTCTTGGAGAGAAACATTATTTCTCTTGGGTTTTCCAAACCCAATAAAAAAATTTCTGACCAAAATCATATTAAAATTGTAAGCAACACCTTTCCTGGACTTGTTTTTAATGAAAAGCAAGACACGATGTACCATACAGTCAACGAATTAAGGATGATATTACAGTTTACATTACCTTATATATTTTTTTAAGCTCACAGTCCATTCGCTGCCCTACGGCGATTCTCGTTTTTCCTTTGGTTACATCGTGACTTTGTACATTTTTAAACATTTTTGGAGGAATGCTCACCGGGAGTCGACCTAATTTTCCATTGCATGCTACTTTAAATAATAAACAGGCTGCATTTACCACAAAAAGTATTTTTACCGAGGCATTAAGAACACGGTGTGGATTAGCTTGAGCTGGCTTTTGATATAATCGCTTTTTCTATATTATTTAAATTTGTTCGAGACTGCCGTATATTATGTTTCATTTGTGTCTCGTTTTAGGGTTTTATAGATTTACTGGCCGCAAGCGCCGCCAAGGCCAATGCGCGTGCTCTTAAAATTACACTGAGATTCTAAAATCGTTTCACAGCCACACGCGCGCTTATACGTCAAAATGTATGGAAATCTCGCCGGTACAGCGTACCTATAAAACGTCCCTTGAATGAAAACTAACAATAATTCAATTCGTTAAAAGTAATTTCAATTGATAGGGCCCGTATTATAGAACCAAACTCACGTGTAAATACTCACGCCTAAGGGTGAGTTTTTATTCATAGATTACTATGAATAAAAAACTCACTCTAGATTTTAACTATTGAGGTAACTATTATAGTTACCTCAATATTTAAAATCTAGACCAAAAGCGTCAATGGAAACGCCAAAATGTGTGACGTCAGCTTGACATTGTTAAATTTGAGATGAAAATTTGAAGCAATATACTTTAGCTGTGTCGCCAGCCGCCATTTTACTAATCCTAGTATCGTGGTGTGGTTAAATTGTCTATGATTATTTAACTTTTGTGGTTGTATTTGAAAATTCGACTATTGGACAAGCTGTCATATCACGACATCATAAGTTTTCGCCAGTGGTCCATGTTTTAACCTACTGGTCAACCTGATCACAGATCAAAATACCGACCTCGAGAGTATCTCCTGCCTTCACTGTGCTTAGTTTATGACAACAAGCTCGCCACCTATTATTAAGCGTACTTTTTTTACTTAGGGCGAATTCCACCAACTTAAGATTAGTAACACGGGTATTGTAATACCAAAATGAGTTCACACGATTGGTCGAATCTGCCCAAAGGGCGGAGCCGATTAGCTATCCTAGTTTTTTCAAGTATGGCTACACGCGAGTAATATTATTTCAACGGAGTACGCAGTTTTTCGCGCACGAATGTGTCAATGTCTCGTTTGAAATGGAGTAGATTCGACCAATCGTTTCATCTCAGTTTGGTATTACTATTCCCGTGTTACTAATCTCAATTTGGTCGAATTCGCCCTTAGACGTATTATTTTCTGACAAAACGAGGACGGCAACACCTTCTAACATAAAATAGGCGAGATAATAATATGTTATGCTTAAATAAACCCCCGAAAACAGCGTCACTACGTTTGTCCCTCGCTGTAATAGAAAAGATTTGCTATTTAACCTAATAGTAGCGGCTTAGAGCTCCTGTATACCAGCGCCACAATAAAGATACGCACAGAACACAATCTACATACAAAGCTACAATAAAAGTCCGGAGATGATAAAAAATAGAGGCACAATAAAAAAAGTAAATGTCACTCACTGAACATAAAACTTAAAGATTATTATAAAAGGTGCCTTACAATAGTGCCTTGGCAAAACATATTTGAACATTAATATAACGTTATAGTTTAATTAACTATAATAAATATTATAATTTTACTATAAACAGTTAAATTTATTATTTTTTGGCGTCGAGACATCCGCTCCAGACGCTGCCTCTGATAAAAATAAATTATTAAACTAACCCTCTGTCTCTTTTTTCATTGTTTTTGGTCACCAATTTATTTTTATCAGAGGCAGCGTCTGGAGCGGATGTCTCGACGCCAAAAAATAATAAATTTAACTGTTTATAGTAAAATTATAATATTTATTTATTTATTTACTGCCTCTGATAAAAATAAATTGGTGACCAAAAACAATGAAAAAAGAGACAGAGGGTTAGTTTAAAAACAGAAACAAAGAGAAAATGGCCAGAGAAGACCGCAATAACAGCAGAGTCGCTAATACTAATATAGCGCCTTGTTACACCGTTCATCGACTCGAAATCTCGGAGCAGTTCGGAGCACTAGGAGAGCGAGTTTTGTTCATATTGTTTTCTATCCTTCCTGCCCCCTCATTTCATTCTCAATCGTCGGAACACGGATTCGATTCGGAATTATGCGTCCCGTCTCGCTCTAATTCGCTGCAATAAAAAGTGACAGGAATAGAGATTCCGTGATTCATTTGGTTTCCGACAGTTTAGAATCAGAGGGCTGATTCGCTCTAAATCTTATTCCCCTGCTCATATTTTGGGTTGGGGCAACATGTCTTCTTCTTCTGCTCTCTCCTATCACTCGACAAGTTAATTTTATTTGTCTTAAAAAAATCCCGAAAGTCGCTTAACAACCAGTCCTTATGAGAACTGCGTTAAATAAATATACTAATCAATACATATTTTTGTTAGATTAAATGTTTAACACTTTTATTGCATTTAAAATTCAAGAAATAAAACAGTATTAAATAATTATATTTATCCTAGAATAAAAAAAAAAAATACAAGACAATAAGACATGTTAATCTAATCAATAGGGAAACATTTAAACCTTTTTTCATCTTTCATGTTGATCACTTTCCTAATGACATTCTCCTTTCTACATGTTTGGCTCTAAATAATACATAAAAATAACTCGAGAGGAAACCATTACCTCGATAGAATTTTGCGAAGTAATTAATTGAGCAGCCATTTAATTATTTAGTCAGCAATAAAAAGGTCAGCCGAAAAATCATTTGGGCAGCAAACAAATTTTTTGTCAGCAATATAATTTCTCGTAGTTGGGCGGCTAAATAATTTTTTGTTCAGCAGCATCCATTTTAGGTCAGCAGAATAATTAAATGACCTGCATAATTATTATTTGGGCAGCAATATATATTATATAACAAATGTATAAAATGTAGGAAGAGGATCAATGAAAGATAGTGTATTTTTTATGACCCTTTAAAACAATATTTTTGCCATTAAAACATTGTCAGCCAAGAAAACATTAGAGTTACTGCCAAATTAGTTATTTTGCTGACCAATTTGGAAATATATGCTGCCCATAAGTGGCTGATCAATTAGTAGTTTCAGCTGCCCAATTGTATTTTTTTGCTGACCGAAATTCGAATATTTTGCTAACCGTTTAAATAACACGCGACCGCCGAGCGGTATGAAAAGTGAAGTACAGTCACGAGCGTGAACATGTACACACTTTGAGCAATAAACCGACTTTAATCCCTTATATGTTCATGTTATACATACATGAGATTGCCTTCTGTGCGTATCTATTTTGTGACCCCACTTAGTAGATATTTACTGGCCTTTATTACGTAGTAAATAGTGGTAATGTTGCCTAAACCCGGTCTGCTCTAAACTAGGAACTTTAAATGGGTGAGCACACTTAACAGTTATCATAATATGAGAGAAAATGTTTAATTGTTTTATAACAATAGTAGAGATTTTGTATGAATGGAATTTTGAAACTAGTTTGCTTTAATACGAGCCAGCCTCTAGCATATAGACCTGTAACGAGGCGCCATAGCTATATTAGTGCCTCGTTGCTGTCATTGCGCTCTTCTCTGGCCATTTTTCACTTGGTTTCCGATTTTAAATTTGCTGTCTGTGTCAATTAGTGTAATTTACCTTTTTTGTATAATTGTTTCAGTTGTGCCTTAATTCTTCATTATAAATATACAAAAACATAAGTGTCGACCCAACTGCATTTTTTTTATCCCCGGCTGCACCCCGTCACAGACCCACTGCTGGGTACAGGCCTTACTACACGAACAAAGATACAGTGAGTACAAACAAAAAAACAAAAACAAAAATCATTTATTGAAATCACGGGCTGTGACACTACCACGCAGGCTCAATGCGAATTGGTGAGTAAAAACGATTACAATAGCGACCATGAACGGCTAACTCGCGTTCTGAAGCCTGAAGAAACTCAAAAACCCAATGTTCTGATCACCCATACTAGGAATGACCATGGTGAATAGCTTTGTTCAAAAAATCAAAAGTCCATTTAGGAGAATTGATCGCCACTTTTGACCCATGCTGTACATTGGTGAAGTCTATGCCATAGTTTATGTGTGATGGGACTGATCTTAAGTAAAAATGCTATTCTTATTTGATTTTTTTTACTTTGTAATAATTAGCTATATCTCTCTTAAATAATAATTAGTAATAATCAGTGCCAGACACCAGAGCAAATGTTCTCAGTATTTTAAATCAAATATTTTATCGGAATTCTTTTTGAAAAGCAGCAACAAAAATACATGTCAATTATTTCATATTGTACCTATCTATTTGAAAACGAAAAGAGCTCCAGAAAATATCGATGATATTGAAAAATATTGCTCGTACAGTCTAGGGAAATGCCTGAAGCAATAATATTAATTCTGTACGTGAGAAACTTAATTTGGACGTCAAATATCGCACAGGATATTAGGCACAGTAAATTTTGAAGCGGTATATTACGTTTCGAGGATGAAGACTCAGTGGTGGAACTTAGTGGTGGAAATTTGGCTGAACCAAGCTTTCTGCTCTCTTAAGATCATAGCACATTCATGAACTCGGCAAGGGATCGTCACCGTATCGCCTTGGCGTCAACTCGGCTACAGCTAGGCGACGGACACAAAAATGTATGTATGTAAAAAGTGACAAGCATAAAGTCTCCGTGATTCGTTTGTTTTACGACAGTTGAGCATTGAAGGGTTGGAGACTAGCGAACGTTTGGCGTAACTTAACGTTGATGATAATCCCACTCCTCTAATGGTGGTGTTATTATCACGTCAAGCCGGCGCCGGTCACACGCGCACGCTTGTAATTTTATTACACAAGAAGGTAGCAGCGTTTCATTGTCATGCAGTTCAAAAGCACCCGACGATAATGATGACGATGTCGCTTATATGTAAAATCTACACGATTATATGGATTTTTATTTTTACTTTAGAATTTTAATCGAAGTTTAAATTAATAACAATAACATCTACATTGCCTGTGGGGATTCCTTATGAGACGATCCTCTAGACAATGAAAGAGGTATGAGAACACTCACCGGTTGTGGTTTCTCTGGCGCGAAGGAACCGGCTCTTGCTGGTGGTTGTTATACGGATTGTGTTAGGTTCTGTGCTTAGGTTCACACGTTTGATTATAACGGTTCGTAGAAACCGAGTATGCTGCTTGAGATTGTAAAACTCTTCATTTAAATCCATTCCAATATCACCGACGATATGATGAAGATATTTGGTATACTGCTTTTTTATAAACTGTATCATACGAAGTGGGAAGGTATCTAATCTAGACATCCCCCAGGCATAGAGCAAACCAGTCGATAGTGTATCAACTTGACATTCGATAGCCGACGTAGGTATCTAATTATAATTACTTATTATTAGAGAAGCATAGGTTTTACAATTACAGGTTCGAACACCTGTTATATTCAGCCTGTAATTACAGTACGTGAGGTTGTTGAACTGTCCCTGAATGAAGAATGTGATGAGCGTTGATGAAGCATCTCTGCTTAGCCCTATGGGAAAAGGCGTGACCTTATGTATGCATGTTCTATTGCCAATGATCCACCCATTTAGCTCACCTAGAGAAAAAGATTTGATAACCAACTATTTAAATACGAGGTCCTTCAAAACGCACGCAGTCTTCTCACTATTTCCATCCCCACCTACTCACATTGGGCCGATAGGAAGGTCTTTTGATACCTGTCATGATTATTCATGTAAGAATGCCGTCAACATACAGTGGAACGAATATAGTCTGTAAGCACACTATGCCGTAAATAGGCGACGGCGTGATTACACCTACAATGTTTTTTGAATTACTGACGACACACTACACACACACTGACGTACAGTCCACCTTCGGTCTGGCGTAAATTCAGCAGTGATTTGGCGGCAAGCAACACAAGAGGATGAGGAGCTCGATGGCGTGGTGGTTAGTACGCTTTGGCTTTCGATCAAAATCAAAACTACCTTCTTCATGGTCAGTCTGTGGATGGATGACCAAAACTTTGTGACCTCGATCTCCTCCGTGCTTCAGAAGGTCAAGCCGTTGGTTTCGATCGCTATTGCGACCGTTACTGCCTGTGCCCACCAGTGGAACGTAGAAATTATATGCGACGGAAGTTTGGTTTGATTGCCGGCGAAGATCCGAGGGCGGGGAGCAGCGGGGAGGCAGTAACTGAATTTCTGCGTGAGTTCGGCCACGTTCGGCACTTAAAGTGTGCCATATGAGCCGGATACGTCGAAACGTAAAATCAGGCGCGGAAATTCGGTAAAATGTTTAGACACTAGGCTTATGACGAATTTCGACCAATCATAAATGTATACCTAATTATTGTTGATTTGATTTGAATGTTATTGAAAACCTCTACTTACTCGTAAGCGGGTACCTGTAATTAGTGGACAAATACTAAACGCTATAGTAACGTTCAAATTGTCCATTGTCCTTTATTACCTGTGATTATTTAGTTGTAACAGGGCCTAAATGGGCAATACGGTCACTAATTATACCGTCTAAATCTAGGGCTGTCTAAGACTGTGTAAAGAGTTAATAGTCTTCGAGGCAGTAATCAGAGTAAAATTTTATGTTGAGAGTCTCTGCTTATGAATCTAATTTTATTAAGACTTTTAAATTTTAATGAAAATTTAGCTAGCTCTAAACGCCTCTCTGGTCTAGTGGTTGACATCACCTGGTGTAGATCGTGAGGTCCGGGGTTCAATTCCCCACGGGGGCAGGGGTTGTTCTGCTCGGTTTGGTAGGGTTTCTAAGCCCGCCTGGCTAGCCACCACCGTCTTACCTAAATTTGTCGACATAATAACAACGTTATAAGCATTGTTGTGTTCCGGCAATCAGAGGTAAGATAGCCAGTTCCTCAGTTGTTGAGGATTACAGGTGAAGCTCGCTTCCACCTTCGGCCTTATTAGATGAAGGCCAAGAGCTTACATGTCATATTAAAAAAAAAGCTTTTCACGAAAGCAGCGGTTGGGGAGTGAGATGAGGAAGGCGGCCTTCGTTCAGTAGTCACGGGTTCGATCCCACTGTCTATATCATTGAGTTTAAATAAAACCTAAATAGGTAAAGTTACTGTTGTTTGTGGATATCGCTTTTCTCACACTATGCCCGCTGCATGACAATAGGCTCACCACATGTTACATGGGGACTTCACATACTGACGAAACTTGGGTGTTTACACCTCTGCTTACCGTGAAAAAAGGTGTAATGATATGTTAGATATTATGTTTTCTTAAGAACAAAATAAATATTTTATAATACAAATGTTCAGTGACAAACAAACAAACGTCTCACGTCTTTCCCAACGCATTTACAGATTTTTGACTTTAATCCAGCACGTGATCAAAACTTTAATCTTTAATTTTCTACAATGTTAACAAGATCAATATATCGACAACGAACAAGACATGACATTAACTTCTAAATCCTTAGCTAGTTCTATAAGCTGACTTTGAGACATTTTTCAATTCCAGCTCGATATTGAACTTTAATAAGATCTAACAGATATCCCAAAGGCTTTGACGTTATCCTTCATGTCCTCATGTTTTATAAATGCGATGCAGCCATAAACTGTAGCTGGTATTACAGCTTAAAGTAGTAGAAAAATAGGTATATAGTAGACTCTAGATTGTCGTTGCCTTTTATTTCTTTAGTGTAAATAGCAATCAACCTACCCACCTCTAACTGGACATAAGATAATAGTAATTTTTTATACAAATAGAAAATAACAAAAAAAGGAAAAAAGCTTTTAACCGCTCTAGTCTAAAGGTTGACACCACCAGATGTTGATCAGGAGGTCCGGGGTTTGATTTCCCAGAGGGGCAGAAGTTTTTCTGCAAGGTTTGGTTGATAGTAGGACTTCTAAGCCTGTTTCGCTAGCTACCACCGTCTTACCATAATCTGTCGCCATGATAACAATGTTGAAAGCGTTGTGTTTCCGGTATTTAGAGTTATGATAGCCAGTTCCTTAGTTATTGAGGAATACAGGTCAAACTCCCTTCCACATTCGGCCTTATCATTAAGAGAATGGAAGCTTCTTTCGTAAGAAGAAAGAACTCGAGTTCCTCTGCGCTCCGAAAGGCACTTCCAGCTATGTCCGGGTTGTTATTTCAATCGATTCTATCCATGATTCCGCATTAGCCTTTACAGCAATAAAAAATATTTTAATTGTTGTTAAAGCCAATTTATATAAATTGCGAGGTTTTATTTACAGTAATGATTCATATACCATAATCGAAAAAACAACTTGTATTTTGTCTAAGGAGAGTTTTATTTTGATGCAAGTTTTCATAGAAAAATATCAAACTTCTCTCCGTAGGCAAATTGAGTCGTTTTTTGATGAAACTGAGCATTAATCTTAAAAAAATACCAAAGGGTCTATCAATATACTGATCGCTAGTTGCCGTGTGAACCGAACCTCAACTAAGGCTCTGTTCAATACCGTCGATCACCGCGTCTGATAAATCGGCATCGACCGTCAGACTAATTGCAACTGATGTAGCTTTTGACGCAAATAGTGAAAGACGACAGTACTGTACTATTAATATTGGTAACAAATGTGGAGACGTCTTACGAAGGCATGTTAATATATTCTTGTAAGCCAGGAAGTGTTTAGGTAAGGTATGGTCAGCGGTATGTAAACAAAGAATAGAGCGAAGAAATCATTGATCAGCGAAGCGCGACCGCTGACAAACGATTGAGGGACGTTTCGTAGCTACGCTGGTCACGCACGCAAGCTTCAATTACACGAGATATTAGTACCGTTTCACACCACATACCCGCGCTTATACGTCAAAAGTATGGTAATCACGCCAGCGCTGTTGATCAGCGCCGCCAGCGTGGCTCTAAAACCACAGTGAGTTTAATAAATACTAGATCTAGGTGCTCATCATCACATTGATAATAAATAAATAAACAAAATCATTATTAGTCTGCCTTTTTCCCAATTGCATTTGGCGTCGGGTAGCAACGAGGCTTTCTCCTCCACTCTCCCCTTTCACACGCCATATCGAAATTCACTCTCATTCTAGCCATGTCCTCAGTCACACAATCTATCCATCTCTTATTCGGTTTTCCTCTTCCTGCATTCCCGACAATAGGTAAATGAAGTTTACAGAGGATATTAGAATATTTAAACATCTGTCTAATCTATCATATTAAACATCATCTAACTAATTAGCAATAAAAAATATCGATTCTGGTGCGCCAGCCGGTGCCAATGTACGCTCGCTTTGCTCGCTCAGCTCGCGCGTTGAGGGCACAGTTCTACCTGACACTCCTCCTCGCTTCGCTCGTCGTCGTACCTAATCGACATTATGCCGTAAACCACTATGCGGAATAATATTATGGATAATTACATTAGTCTAAATTATAATTATGCGAAATTAATATTGTGACAAATTCATATGTGGTTTCATAGCTACGTTTTATAGCTACGTGCGTGTTAGATTTAAAGAGATATTTATTGCAAAAACAATAATTTTATTATTTTAGTTTAATAGGCTAGTTGACTCATATCAAAAGTAATAAAAATAATGTGTCATTCACATAGTATTTTGTATAAGGGTCCGAAATATACCAAGTTCGATAAATATATATAAGGGATTGCTGTAGAAATTCAATTTAAATATGTTTTATTTTTATCTATGCCAAAAACGCTATCCACCATGTTCATGAAATATGTTGAGTAATGATTCGTGTAAACAATTACTACGCATGGTCAAAATCCGTCAAACGCCAGTCGCAACCAATCAAGCATAACTGTCGGCTATGTCACGCATGCGTATTGAATTGTTTACAATAATCGTGACGTTACGGCACAGATAATTCATAGACCATCAGGACCGAAGGCGTTATTGACATTTAAGCAAAAAAATAATTAATAATTTAATTTTTTTGTGTTATAGGCTTCAGAAAAATATTGTATTATTTTTTATGGTGATGGATATCAGTAATGAATCATTTGGGGCCCAATAAAAAAATGGGTCAACTAGCCTATTTTATCCTATAATGTTTTGTAAATAATTAAAACTGAAGTGTTTTAACTTGATGAAATGAAATGAAGTTCATTGTGAACTTGGTCGGAATCAAAACAGTAACTGAATAAATTAATATTAGGATATTGTAAATAAAAAGCAATAACATCAGTTTGTTAATTAAATCCAAAGTAAAACATAAATATATGTGATGGTAATTAATATTCTGTGATGCTTTAGTTTCTGATAAATGTTTCCTAATTGAATAATGTTTTCAATGTTTCTGTACCATAACGACAGTCATAAAGATTACTTTATTATAATAGATAGATAGATAAAATTCTTTATTGCATCTTTTAAAAACACAAAAATATAGTAAAGAAAAAAATACAATGCAACACAGGCGGCCTTATAACTAATAGCAATATCTTCCAGGCAACCTTTGGGCAGAAAGAGAATTAAAGAAAAGGTAGGTGTAATATACTTACATAATAGGTTGGGGAAAAAGTTTCTTCGCATTTTTTAAGAAAATTCAAAACATTTTTTAATATAGTTTATTTACATTTCACTTAAGTATGTAGGTACCATTTTGTTCGATAACTTTTTGCCATCTTGTAGGTAGGGACATGATCCCATTGCTATAGAAATTTTGGGACTTCTGGTCAAAATACCGCGACAAGTGGTTTTGGCAGTCCTCTCGTGATGTTAACCTGACACTGCCTAAAGAATTCTGAAGAGACCGAAACAGGTGGAAATCTGAAGGTGCAAGGTCAGGACTATACGGCGGATGCATTAACACCTCCCAGCCAAACTCTCTTAATTTTTGCTGAGTGGCTAAAGATGTGTGAGGTCTAGCGTTATCATGATGAAAAACCACACCCCTTCTGTTGATTAATTCCGGCCGCTTTCCTCAACTTCTTGCTTTAATCTCATCAGTTGTTTGCAGTAGAGTTCAGAATCGATGGTCCTGCCTGGTGGTAACAGCTCATAATGAATAATGCCCTTCTAAGCCCACCACACACACAGCATCACCTTGTTGCGAGTTAACCCGGGTTTCGCCACAGTCTGTGAAGCCTGACCGACCTTTGACCACGACCTTTTTCGCACGTTCTTGTCGTACGTGATCCACTTTTCATCACCAGTTATCAGCTTCTTCAAAAATGGTTCGGTTTCATTACGTCGTAATAAAGAATCACAAATGAGTACACGGTTCATTAGGTTTCTTTCAGTGAGCTCGTGAGGTACCCAAATGTCGAGCTTTTTTGTGTACCCAGTTTTTTTCAAATGCGCCAAAACTGTTTTGTGGTCAATTCCCAGTTCTTCAGCTACGTCGTAACTACTGACATGCCGATCTTGCTCCACTTTTTCAAAAATGGCCTTTATTTATCTGTAATACCAGGGCGACCAGAGCGACGTGCATCTTTGACATCAAAATTTCCGGATTGAAAACGCTTAAACCAAATTTGTGCTACTCTCACAGACACTGCACTAGGTCCATAAACATCGCAAATTTTTTTCGCGGCTTGCGTTGCATTTTTACCTTTTTTGTAGTAAAATTTTAAAATGTATCGAATTTCTTCATTAGATTCACTCATCTTGGCGGTACGAAAAACAAATGAAAATCACACATTTTCCTAATTTGAATTTGGAATTATGTTCTTTAAAATTTAAACTTTCAATGATACCAAAACCAGCCAGATACAAATAGTATAGCCAAAGAGATTTTATTACAAGTTTATACATACTATAATGCGAAAAGACTTTTTCCCCAACCTAATATATAAGGTGCATATATAAACTACTATATATAAATTACATAATATATTATATACATATACATAAATAAAATTACATACTATATCATAAATGCTATAAACCCGTTTAAATATCTTATTAAGCAATATATTCTTACATTAAAAGCAACACAGAAAAGACGAAAACAGTAATGTGCGTTTGAGGGAAGGATTAAAGATGAAGGAAATGGGTATGGACCAGATTATTAAAGGATGCTAAGGATTGGGATTTTTAATAATAATATTTTTTTTATAATAATCAATAATGAGATAAGATGAATAAAGGAATGAATCATTAATACGAGTAAAAGACTTTATTAATTTATAAAATTAAAGAATTGATTAACCTATTTTCAAAGCTGCTTACAGTTGTTATTAAAAATATCCCTTTCTCATTTTTTTAACACGCGCGCTAAAATTTATTACACGAGATACTAAAATCTCGCAGGCGGTTGGCCAACGCTGGCGGTGAGCGTACCTATGCAACGTCCTTAAACCTTAGGCGATATCCCTAAGTACTAGGTGCTACTAATGATCTGACCAATTCTACGGTATCACAACACGCATCAACCACGTCAAATTAAAAAAAACCTTTTACAGGCACATTGTTTATCTACAACCCCTCTCGCCCACGAACAATCACTGAGTAGTACTGACGTCAACTCCTGTCTTTCATTCAACCGTCCGATCGTCTGTCATTGGCTGACGCTGACAAATCGTACGCTCCCGTCAGATTAATTGCATTTGATGTACTCTGAGACAGGGCAGTGGGCGACAAAGTAATAAAACTAATAATAGGTAGGCTTTCTGACATCTCGGATCGTATACAGCATTAGTTCCCAATGTGGTCCAGTTGGACCCCTAGGGATCCCCTAGGGGTCCAACTGGACCGACGGTAGACTCGAAGGGGGTCTTGTTGTCTTCACATCTTCACATTTTTGTCGAGTTTTGGGAATATGGTAGAACTGTAGCTGCAGGGGGTCCACCGGAACCAGACAAATTTTGAAAGTGGTCTATAAGAAAAATAAGTCTGGGGCCCCTGGTATACAGTTATCGTCGTCGTCACAGGCGTTTTTTATGGACACATGAGGAGTACGGGCCGTAACACCACCACGCTTTGGCCCAATGCGGGTTGGTGGGTAGAAACAGCTGCAATATCCACCAGGACCAACGGCTTGACGTGCCTTGCAAAGCACGGAGAAGTTCGAGATCATAAAGTTTAGATCACCCATCCACGGCCCGACCATGACGAATGTAGTTTTGTTTTCTATATCGAAAGCGACGCGTAATAACCTCTACACCACCAAGCAAGGCTGCTTCCGTATCCTAATGGATAAGGAGTTAATTAGAACTCATAATTTATATCGTTTGGTTTGGACTGTTTGCGACACTGCGACCTAAAAAGATGTATTAAGATTATTTAGTGACCAGACTCCCAAACCCTACCCCTCCCTCCCTACAAGAACTCCAAACTGCGCAATATCTTATCATCACATTAGTGCACACATGTAAGCAGAGTTAACAACATGAAAAAAAGACGGACATGAAAAAAATAATAATAGGTCTTTGCCTATAAAATTTCCGTTTTGTATGGAGATTTTGGGGAAGCATTTTCCATACTAAAATTTTTTTCAGATTTTTCCACATCGACAAATCCAGAGATAATAATTGTTGACATGCCATTGTATCATTAGACAAGTTTAAGCAATATATGTGTGATATCACACTACATAAAAATTATTTATCACTTTTAAGTGAATGCAAATCAAATGATGTATTCGGGAACTTAAAAAGTGTTATCTTCGTTTCTAATTTTAACACAATTATACTTACAACAAATTATCAAAACAAATCAAAAGAGCTCAAAAATATGGTCTATTTTTAGAGGAGGTAATTATTTTATAAGAATATTCTGAAACTTAATAGTTACAGACAAAATACTAAGAGAGAAAAAAACGACAATTTTATAGGTAGACCTATTAATTCAGTTTTCAACTATTATAATGATAATCTGAATTCGTTAAAAATATTTTTTCGTTTATCTCACCAGCTCATCGTTTCAGTGGAAACTTTCGCAATTAAAAATTTATGTTCGCACTGCGGGATTGTATGTCCACCATTGTGTTAGCTCAGCAAGCAATTAAAATCGTTACAATGTAGACCAACCCTATAGTGTACATCAGAGGTTGTTCTTAATTGTAAAGTTAACAATATAGGGTTAACTCCTAATCAAATATGATGAACTCAGTGGCTACTGACTCGTTTTGGCTTTCAATATTTTAAACAAAGCTACATTCACCATAAATAATAATAATAAATATCCTCAGACATTCACACCTATCAACTAGTCCCGTTTAAAGCAACTAAATGCTGCTTGTGTTACAGATACTAGATGACGGACAAATATATTTGATAGATAATTACACATAATTATTCAGAATATATATAATATTATACATATATAATCAACATCAACATCCAGAACAAATGTCTGAAAATTCATCACCCAAACAGTTGCCTCCACTGGTGATCGAATCCAGGACCTCTCGAGATGGCGACGCCTTGAGACCGGCGTACAGACCACTTCGCACTTCGCGTCAATTATCCGATCACAAAGAGAAACTCCCAGCAAAGCCATCTCCATTACCCTTTGAGTGACCTTGAGCCTCCTGAGGACCATTGTAAGCGGCCACTTCTCAGTGCCGCACCTAAGTCATCACTGGCAACACGCATGAATTCAAGACTTTTGACTTCAATTTAGATAAGCCGAGAAAAAAATTGCACAATTCATACTAATATTATAAATGCGAAAGTAACTCTGTCTATCTTGCTTTCAGGTCAAAACTACAGAACCGATTCAATTGTAATTTGGTACACAGATAGCCTAGATCCTGAGAAAGGACATATGCTACTTCTTATCCTGATATTCCCATAGGAACGGGTACCGCGCGGGTGTAACCGTAGTTATCAATATCTGCTCGACTTAGTATTATGTGACATATTCCGGCAACATGTAATTTCATTTCGAATTTAAAATTTCTCGGCATTTACAATGCCACGACAACAGAGATTTTTCACCATGTTAACAATTAATCAGATGACACTGACAAGAAATCTTATTTTCATTATTTTAATAAAGAGGTTTTATTTCAACTATCAAACAACATTTTGCTAATAAGAGGTAGGAATGTAATGTTGAGCAGTTTGTAAAAAAACAATGCAATGTAAACAAACACAAAATTTTTGAAAACTTTTATCGGCGTTAAATCAAAAGCCAAGAGAACGAAATCGCCGGCACAGCTAGTACAATATAAATACGTCAAAACCCAACACAACGATGCTAATCCAGAAATACACCTAGAGGTATTTACCGATTTCCGTGTCATGAATGCACATAATACACACAAGGAGCAATCCGAGACGTCTCACAGACTCCACTGAAGCGACGATAATTTGTTAAATGAAATCCCAGCGGTCGCCAGCTATACAGCATCCAGCTAAATTCAGCAAGCTGTTTCGCCCGACCATGCAAAACAAAATATGAATGCGGTAAAATATTTTTTTCTGTTGCCGTCGAATTAGTCACGGCGAATGGTGGAATGAAAAAATGCTTTAAGTGTCTTAGGGTGAGTTTTTTGATCCGCGATAATAGTTACTTTAATAGTTAAAATCTAGACCAATAGCGTCAATAGAACCGCCTCTCTGGTCTAGTGGTTCACACCACCAGGTGTTGATCGGGAGGTCCGGGTTCGATTCCCCATGGGGGCAGAAGTTTTTCTGCTCGGTTTGGTTGGTGGTAGGGCTTCTAAGCCCGCCTGGCTAGCTACCACCGTCTTACCTAAATTTGTCGCCATAATAACAATTTTATGCATTGTTGTGTTCCGGCAATCAGAGGTAAGATAGCCAGTTCCTCAGTTGTTGAAGATTACAGGTGAAGCTCGCTTCCACCTTCGGCCTTATCGTCACTAACCATCAGGTGAGATGAAGGTCAAGAGCTTACCTGTCGTATATATAAAAAAAAAAATAGAAACGCTAACATGTGTGTCGTCAGCTTGACAAATTGTTAAATTTGCGGTGAAAATTCGAAGCAATATTCGTCATCAGCCTATATACGTCCTACTGCTGGGACAGGCCTTCCTCATGGAGAAACACATGAGGAGTAAGATACATCAGCAATATACATCAGCTGTACCGCCGCAAGCGAATGAAATTTGCAAGGATCGTAGCAAGTGGAAGGATGTAATCTCTGCCTACCCCTGTGGGAAAAAGGCGTGATTTATGTATGTATGTGTATGTGTGTACCGCCAGCCGCCATTTTACTACTCCCAGCATCATATTGTAGTTAAATTGTCTATGATTATTTGATTATAGTAATATTCAACAATTCGACTATAGGACAAGCTGCCATATCATGACATTATACGTTTCCATATAGGTGCCATCTTTTAAAAAAAGAATGAGTATTAGGTCCTTACCTATGAAATTGGTGTTTTGTATGGAGATTTTGGGGATATCTGCATTTTCCATACTAACATTTTTTCAGTTTTCTTCACAACGACAAATCCAAAGATAATAATATTTGGCGTGTATCATAAGACAACCTTAAGCGATATGTGTGATATCAACTTCATAAAAAATATTTATCGTTTTTAAGTGAATGCAAATCAAATGATGTATTCGGGAGGCACTTGAAAAGAGTTGTCTCCGTGTCCAATTTTAACACAATTAAACTTACAACAATTTATCAAAATAAATCAAAAGAGGAAGAGAACCAATTTCATAGGTAAGGACCCAATATTACAATTTTGAAAAATGTTAATAAAGATTGAATATGTTCAAATCTAACGTGCTTCTTCTTCTTCTTTTATATATGGCAATCTAACGTGATTCATTGAAGGACTTAAGTATTTGACGTTTGACTTGTTAAATCTAGGAGGGGGAGATAACCACGCCGAATTTTTTTTAATAATCCAATTATTTTCGTAATGCTTTCGATTTACTAGTTATACTTTTTCTTTCTGCCTGTTTCTAACAAAAAGTAGGCTCGTCAGAATTATGACATTCCTTCATACATATTTAACTTAATGTCCACTTCTTTTACTCTCATATCATGCTCACTTTGACTTACCTGTAATTTGTATATTGAAGAACGCAAGACCACTTTATGTAAAGGGAGAAAGGAACCCTTACAGAGTTTTTTGTATGAATCTTCTCTTGACAAGGCCTGCCGGTAGTGAACAGGAAGAAGAAATGTATATGTTTGTTGATTTTAAAATGTTTTGACGTATCAGAAGTGTAACTACTTGTAACCTAAATGATTTAATAAATCAGTACATTTCGTTTCGTTTCGTCTTGTTTCGTTTCGTTTCGTTTCGTTTCGTTTCGTTTCGTTTCGTTTCGTTTCGTTTCGTTTCATTTCGTTTCAAAATCTAGACCAATAACGTCAATAGAACCCCCTCTCTGGTCTAGTGGTTCACACCACCGGGTGTTGATTGGGAGGTCTGGGTTCGATTCCCCATGGGGGCAGAAGTTTTTCTGCTCGGTTTGGTTGGTGGTAGGGCTTCTAAGCCCGCCTGGCTAGCTACCACCGTCTTACCTAAATTTGTCGCCATAATAACAATGTTTTATGCATTGTTGTGTTCCGGCAATCAGAGGTAAGATAGCCAGTTCCTCAGTTGTTGAGGATTACAGGTGAAGCTCGCTTCCACCTTCGGCCTTATCGTCATTACCTTCAGGTGAGATGAAGGCCAAGAGCTTACCCGTCGTATATATAATATTAAAAAAAAATAGAAACGCTAACATGTGTGACTTCAGCTTGACAAATTGTTAAATTTGCGGTGAAAATTCGAAGCAATATTCGTCATCAGCCTATATACGTCCCACTGCTGGGACAGGCCTTCCTCATGGAGAAACACATGAGGAGTAAGATACATCAGCAATATACATCAGCTGTACCGCCGCAAGCGAAAGAAATATGCAAGGATCGTAGCAAGTGGAAGGATGTAATCTCTGCCTGTGGGAAAAAGGCGTGATTTATGTATGTATGTGTATGTGTGTACCGCCAGCCGCCATTTTACTACTACCAGAATCATATTGTAGTTAAATTGTCTATGATTATTTGATTATAGTAATATTCAACAATTCGACTATAGGACAAGCTGCCATATCATGACATCATTCGTTTCCATATAGGTGCCATCTTTTTAAAAAAGAATGAGTATTAGGTCCTTACCTATGAAATTGGTGTTTTGTATGGAGATTTTGGGGATATCTGCATTTTCCATACTAACATTTTTTCAGTTTTCTTCACAACGACAAATCCAAAGATAATAATATTTGGCGTGTATCATAAGACAACCTTAAGCGATATGTGTGATATCAAACTTCATAAAAAATATTTATCGTTTTTAAGTGAATGCAAATCAAATGATGTATTCGGGAGGCACTTGAAAAGAGTTGTCTCCGTGTCCAATTTTAACACAATTAAACTTACAACAATTTATCAAAATAATTCAAAAGAGGAAGAGAACCAATTTCATAGGTAAGGACCCAATATTTAAATTTTGAAAAATGTTAATAAAGATTGAATATGTTCAAATCTAACGTGCTTCTTCTTCTTCTTCTTTTATATATGGCAATCTAACGTGATTCATTGAAGGACAGGATGTCCACTTCTTTAACTCTCATATCATGCTCACTTTGACTTACCTGTAATTTGTATATTGAAGAACGCAAGACCACTTTATGTAAAGGGAGAAAGGAACCCTTGCAGAGTTTTTTTGTATGTGTCTTCTCTTGACAAGGCCTGCCGGTAGTGAACAGGAAGAAGAAATGTATATGTTTGTTGATTTTAAAATGTTTTGACGTATCAGAAGTGTAACTACTTGTAACCTAAATGATTAAATAAATCAGTACATTTCGTTTCGTTTCGTCTCGTTTCGTTTCGTTTCGTTTCATTTCATTCCGCTTTTCATTCATTTCGCTTCGCTTCACTTCACTTCACGCTTCCTCTCCATCCATCCAACCAGCTTATTTTTTGACAATCATCCCTCTTCATCACAATACCGTTAGGTACACGCTAATCCTTAGCTCCTTATATTTTCCAATATAATTATTAAGAGTACATACCACATCCAGTTTCGTTTTGTATCTTCATGAAAATTATGCTAATGTCGTTTATAAATCAACTCTGTTTTCAATTCAACGTTTGTACCCAACTTTCTTTGGTACTATTAGATTTATAGAGGCCGTGCCATAGCATACATTACCAGTTGTTAATACAAAATAATATGAACTTAGTTACAAGCAGTAAAGAATCTTTATTCCTAAACTTAGGGCATTGTTCATAACAATTTTGGGTCTGAGCCAAACTCGTGCGGTTTTCATAAATAGAGAAACACTATTAAATTGCTTAGTGGTAATGAAATTTTTAATAATACTTCATAGTGTTGTAAGGTCTGAATAAAAGGTCTTGACTTATTGATAATATCACTTTATTTCTTAACGAGTGGAAGACATCGTCAGTACTCGTCCCTTTTTTTCCAAAAGGTGATATCTCGCCGTCAGTGTCAGTCAATCAAGCGCACATTCTAATGCACGTAGGAGCTCGAGGTGACGAAGTTTTGGTCACCGATGCAAGGCATAACCACGGCCTTAGTAGCTTTGTTTTCAATATCGAAATTCAAAGCGTACGAACCACTACGCCAACGAGCTCTTCGAGATTATATTGCACTGACATGACATGTAAAGCTGCGTCGTTTGATTTCTGAACGTTTCACAGACTGCACTTTTCCTGATTGGGTTTGGCGGTTCATTCTATGGCCTCCACTCCGAACAACTTCCTGACGAGATTTGTGGAATATACCTATTTGTACTTTATGTCTGAAAATTTCAAAAATATATTTAAACATGTTTGTTTTTCTTGATATTTAGTAAGCGCTCAGTGGATTCATTAAGTTTTTTAAACCAGAGAAAAAATAATGAATATACCGTTAAAGATAAGCTAAAGCAACCACTTCGGCTTAAAAAGTAAATTTAGATCTATAGAATTTTGGTTTTGTTTGAGTCCCAGACATAATAATTGAAGAACTATCGAATTTATTTAGCCAAAACTTCAAAATTAGTTTGATTTTGTCCATCATACTTATTTCAATCTACATACTAAAGATTATGAAGAATTTAAACTTATCCTTTCTTAAATATGAGGGCTGCACTAAAAGTATCGGGAATGGAATATTTCCACTGTTCCTGTCATATTGAAATCATTTTAATTGAAAAATCCTTGGTTTAAAAAATAATACAATTTATTTATTTAAAAAAAGATTCTCGGTCTTCTCACAAGGTTTTGTCAAACTTGTTTAGACGTTGAGAAAATGGAATTAACTCGAGAAAAATCAAGAGCGATGATTTATTATGACTTTCGAAGTGGTTTAACACAAAAACAGTGTGTTGATCGGATGATTGCTGCATTTGGTGATGAAGCCCCATCCAAAACCACAATTTATCGCTGGTTTGCTGAATTTCAACGTGGATGTGTCAAGCTCAGTGATGATCCCCGTCAAGGTCGTCCAAAAACTGCAGTCACCCAAGAAAACGTTGATGCTGTGTGTAAGCTGATTGACGAAGATCGACATGTGACATACCGCGAAATTCAGGCAACTTTAGACATTCGCATGAGTCAAATAATCTTGCATGAACAATTAGGTGTAAAAAAGTTGTTTTCCCGATGGATGATACCACATTCGCTCTGTGAAGAGCAAAAAGCGGCTCGCGTTACTTGGTGCATCAGAACTCTCAAAAGATTCCACGCAGGATTCTCAAATGCTGTATACAACATCGTATCAGGTGACGGATCCTGGATATACGCGTACGAACCCGAAACAAAAAACCAGTCACGAGTTTTGGCGTTCAAAAATAAGTTAAAGCCAACAAACATTGTTCGTTCACGGAGTGTTGCAAAAAAAATGGTGGCCACGATTGTCTCCAAAACCGGCCATGTTACGACTATTCCTCTTGAGAGACTAAGAACGGTTAATGTTTGTCACAGGTCGTTTCTGAACTCCGTAAAGAGAACTGCAACCGCCGCATTATCCTCCATCACGACAATGCGAGTTCTCACACCGCGCACAGAACAAAAGAGTTTTTAGAGCAAGAAAACATAGAATTATAAGACCATCCGCCATACAGCCCCGACCTAAGCCCTAATGATTTCCATACTTTCCCTAAAATAAAGAATAAATTGCGTGGACAGAGATTTTCATCACCTGAAGAAGCTGTGGACGCCTACAAAACGGCCATTTTGGAGACCCCAACATCCGAATGGAATGGTTGCTTCAATGATTGGTTCCATCGTATGGAAAAATGTGTCAAATTTCGCGGAGAATACTTCGAAAAGCAATAAATTCATTTTTAAATAGTAATGTTGTGTCACTTCCTTGATTCCCGAAATTTTCAGTGCCGCCCTCGTAACTATTATATTTCAATTCGTTTTTAGTCTCAATATCCAGTATAAATTCTTAACACAATTGACGCAAACCTTAAAATATTAACATCAAAATTGTGATTTGTTCAATCAACGTTTTACATCAATAGTAAATTTCGAGAATTGATGATTGAAATCGATGAATGATTTAAACTGATTGAAGTTAAGCTACTAGCAAACAAACATTAATTCGACTTCAAAACTTCGAAGTGCAGAGCTAACGATTCAATAGTAGGTCAATTATTTCATTTGGTTTGGCAATATTTATTAGGTTGTTTTTAGTTTAGCTTCATTGCTTTTGCATACCGTAGAGAAGTTATCACCATCACCAGAATAACTTTGATTCAATGTTATCGTATTATTATAAAATACTATGCAAATTCAGTCGATGTTTTTGTGTGCAGTTCTTGATTAAAGGCATGCGAAAGAATATTTTAGAAAAGAATTTGGCTGTTTTAACAGAACCTTGTAGAATGTCGCAATTCATTAAATAATAAAGTAGCGCATTAGACGCTGAAGATGGTTATGGATGATCGTTTCTTGGCAAATAATAAAAAAATATGATAACTTTAGAATTATATACATACAATCACGTCCAAGGACCGCTGTGTTCCTTAAGACCACATTTAGCCATACAAAAATTGGGTTTGGTCACATGGAAAATCGTGCAAGAGTCGTTTAGAACTATATTATAATAAAAAAAAAAATAGTATTCTTTCTTTTCTTCAGCTTCATCTCTATTGCAAATTACCAAAAATATTATATTTTCCAAACCCTATCAGAACTTTTGGCATTCGTAATTGCCATTATTTTTTATCATTATTTTAATGGTCGTCAAGATCCCAAAATCCCCTTATGCAGTAACAGTGCTTCCCCTATCCCAACGCTGATCATGTAGTCAACGATTACCTTGGGGGCGTTTAATATCCCATCGAAATCACTTTTTTTTATTTAGGTCATAGAAGCAAATGGCACTTGGGAAAAACTTTCTACTAAAAGTTGCTAAATTCGATATACGACTAATTAAATTAATTATCAAGGAGGAAAAACTCGAATTCTATTTCTTCTTGTTAACAGAACCGCAAATACTACCATAGTCTAATTTCTTACCATAATACCATTACCATACATTTTTTTACCTTTTCTACCGTAATATAATTTCTTTGATTTTTGAAAGTGTAGACAATCTACTTAGTCTTACATTTCCTTGCGTAATGAAACAGACCGATATTTAATATAATGTACAGAATTACAACTGTGACGTGGGGATGCAGATGTAGAAATGATATTCGGAGATGTCGTCACTTATCGTATTATTTTTTATAAAAACATAAGACACACTGAAATAATTAATAAAAAGGTAAATTTCACAAATCACTGAACATAAAACTTAAAGATATTATCAAAGGCAGAGCTATTACTATAGTGCCTTGGTAAAGTTATTTGAAACTTTTGAACATTTATCGTTATAGTTATTATCTATAGTATATGTTATAATTTTATTATTAACACTTAATTTTTACAATAATTTTATAATTACGCTCCAGACGCTGACTCTGATAGGAATAAAGTTGGAGACCAAAAACAATAAAAAAGAGACAGATGGTTAGTTTAAAAACAGAAACAAAGAGAGAATGGCCAGAGAAGAGTGGAATAACAGCAAAGAGTCGCTAATACTTATATAGCGCCTCGTTACCTCAGCTCGTTACACAACTAATAAATAGACATCATTTTAAACTCTTTGACATCCGCCAAAGTGTCCCGTGTTGATCCGGGAAATAAAAAAAAATGTACTAACTGCTTTCTTACTGCTAGCGTGTCGTAAATAGCGACTAAGGCCGTATTGGGTACTGTGTCTGTGATTGGTAGGCGATGAGCTAGCCACTTGTTACTACTCTTTCACGATTTTTTCATCTGGCCAAACCCAATTTTTGTATGGCTAAATGTGGTCTTAAGGAACACAGAGCTCCTTGGACTCTGCTTATCCCTTCGGGAATTACAGGCGTGATTGTATATAATGTATGTATGTGGCATCCGCAAATGGCTTCGCTTCCGATGGACTTGTCATCGGTCACTTATTACACTCGTATTACAGTTATACTAAACGAACACGCCCGAGGCAGGCGGACCAATAAAACGTGTAAAACAGAGCGCACATCATTTATGGCACTGACTGACACTAGTTTTTGCCCTTAGTATAAGTACTTTTTGAGCTGTACTATTCTTGGATAGGTGACCAAAACGTCATCGTCGTGCTTCAGAAAGCACGTTAAGCCATCTGACTCAGTAGTTATTACAATAGGCTAGTTGACTCATATCAAAAGTAATGAAAATAATTTGTCCTTCACATAGTATTTAGTGCAAGGGTTCGAATAAGACCAAGTTCGATAAATATAAATAAGGGATTGCCATAGATATTCAATTGAAATATGTTTTATTTAAACTTTTTTTCCTCTGTCAAAAACGCTATCCACCATGTTCGTGAAATTTGTTGAGTAACGCTTCATGTAAACAATTACTACGCATTGTCAAAATCTGTCAAACGCCAGTCGCAACCAATCAAACATACGAGTAACTCTCGGCTATGTAACGCATGCGTATTGAATTGTTTACAATAATCGTGATGCTACGGCACAGATAATTCATAGACCATTAGGACCGAAGGCGTTTTTGATACTTAAGCAAAAAAGTAAATTTTAATTTAAAAGTTATTATGTGAAAGGCTTTAGAACTTTTTATATATTATTTTTTATGGTGATGACTATCAGTAATTAATCATTTGGGACCCAATAAAAAAGGGTCAACTAGCCTATCGTTTCCACCCACCAATCCGCATTGCGTAAGCTTCGGCCCATACTCATGTGTTTGAGTCAAGTGGGGCGTATATAGGCTATTGGATACGTCTATTAGTTATCTTTACTCCAGCTCATAATGATTGCTTGACGACCTCCGTGGTCGACATAAAGACATTAAATGTCTTTATTCATCACACAAACATTTGCCTCCCCCGGAGATCGAACCCTGAACCTCTCAAGATGGCCACGGTTTGACACCGACCACTCGACCACGGAGGTCGTCAAGCAATCATTTTGTTCTCTAGTCTTGGATGTTATGTATTGAATATATTCTGAATATTTTTACATATTTGTCTATTGAATATCCGTCATCCGTAACAAAAGCAGTACTAGTTGATAAGAGTAAATGTTCTTTTGAGAGAACTGCTAAGGAGATAAGCAAAACAGACCTAAAACTTAAACTTCCACGTTTCGGTAAAATTTTGTATAAACTGAAATACTACGAGTCCCGAGCTAATTGGCAACACAGCTCATGTTCCATATAAAGTTATAATAAATTTAAATTCATCTGGCGCTTAACTTGCTAACGAAGTTATGTAATGTTGTTTTGTGAATGCTTTATGGCGATGATTAAAGTTCAACACGAATTTTGACGAATTCTCGTATCTCATTCTTAAGAATAACACACAGCATAGCACATTATTATCATCATTCTTCTATCACCAAGGTGTAGGCAAAGGTATTAATAACCACATTTGGCCTGCTTGCTTACGCTCGCTTGCTCGGTCAACCAAATTGAGCACGCAGTTAAAAAACAAATTTGACATCAGAAACAAACAAAAATACAAATCGTGAATCAAACAGCAAAAATTTCGTCTTTGGAAATATAGCAAGTTTAAAAATTTACATCAGTATGTTCCCTTCCAGGGCCCTTAGATTTTTTCCATCCTGTATGTAACTGCAGCTTTATTAACATTTAATTTTTATTAACAACTTCTATATTAAAACATTGAGAAAAAAAATGTAAATTAAAACTTAAAACATTATATATAAAAGCTACTTATAAGTAAACACTACATGCTAATCTATACATGCCATAAAAATTATTGCATCACATTCTCACCCCTAAGGGGTAGGCAACAAGGCTTGTCGTTAAAGGTGTTAAACACACACTAAAGCTTAAAAAAACAAAAAAAATAACAATTTAAAAATCAATAAAAACTTATTGTTACTTCATTTAATTTTGGTCACATAAAATGCACGCTTGATAGTCCCAACCTTTGCGTTAAATAGATCAATATTTGAACTGTGGTGGTTCACTATTTTGCAGAATTTTAATCCACAAAACAGAATTTAAAGAAAATCTGATATCAAAGGAGCATCATAAAAGACATAGTAGTAAAGGCGTCACATTTTTACGCATCAAATGACAGTCGGAAAGGGAATAAGGGTACTCAGTAGGACAATAAAATAACAAGACCACCCTGTCACTCCAATACGTCAGAGTGAATCGAGAATTTTTATTCGCCCCCGAAAGTGCGTCGTAAATTCCCCATCACGCCAAATAAGTGATAACTAAATAAAAAATTTATTCGCCATTTTGTGCACTCGATCAGGACTAATAAAAATTTCATGGCAGTTTTATAAGCGAGTGAAGTTTGAATTCGAGAGTAGGGAGACAAAACGAGTTGGTAAATAAAAAAGGTTTGCGTCAATACTAAAACAATGACGAGTTTAGCTATCGTCCACTATAATTTATGCATCCCCTTATTATTTTGGCATCTCAGAACTTTTGTCAGTTGGTAGGTATTTGAAAAGATTAAATAAGAAATTGATCTATAGATTAAATAAGGCATGATAAAACAATCAACACGTTAATAAATCATATGGTAAGCTCATAAGCTAAAAAGTGTAAAAAAATTGTGTTCATAATTGTGTGTTAATCGATTCATGTTGAAAATTGTAACGAAATTTTAGTCGTTCTCAGGTCGAAACACCACCACGCTGGCCCAATGATCATTGGCGGGTAGAAACGCCTGCAATAGCAACCGGGACCAACGGCTTAACGTTCAGAAGATTTTTTGTGAATTGATGAGGTATCCCATTATATTGCGTCCAACAATATAATAAAAGAACTAGTCGCAATTCTTTCTACAAAACGCTCCATTATAGTTTTTCTCGTCGGTCCTGCTTCTCAAGGCCCCCTGGATAAGGTTTAATGAGTTATGAACAGTTACCAACGCCCATTACCGCGACAAATAACGCGTTAGGTGGCCTTGATTTTCAACGCCTAAAATTGAGTTGTCACACTAACGTCAATGCCTAATTGAGTCTTAAGATGGACATTGACAATGTTGCACTGTATTTCGAACTATTTGTGGATGAGTGTCACTTATTATCATAAAATATGTGCCATATTTTATTATTACCAAAATGATGAAAAAATAACACAAAACATCACTTTGCGATGTACGATTTTTATATTTTGATGATTCGGATCCCACAACACTCTATTTGCAGGAGTTCGAGAATTGTAATGTTTTCTAGTTAGTCCACGCCTTAGACGGAAGTTATTGGTTGAATGTCGGAAGCATAAGGACGCACGCTCCCATTGCAACCGCGGCACACAATGGCAAAAACGTAGTGTGGTTACTGTAACGCGTTAATTTTTGTGTTAAATGACTTTGATGAACCGCCACTCGAGTTATCGCCTCACGTGAAACTAAGTCGGGCCTCACTAACGCTTAGCGTCCATTACCGTGTTAATTAAGGGAGTGAGCCGATATTTTGGGCATATGCGAGAAAATCTTTATAGATTTTCCTATTTTGCGTTATTTGCCTGAGGATTGTTATATAGTTTATTCATCTAAGGGACGTAAGGGACGGGCCAGCCCTGGTGGCCAGCGTACCTATAAAAACAATCTAAAAATAACAATATCGTTTTATTATATCAATCAGATACGAAATAAAAATATATTTCAAGAAATCTCAAAACGATAGGACCCGTTTACACCAACACAATTATCATACTGAAGTTAATTAGGTAATACAATACAACTCAATCTTTCCAAAACGTACGTCGCCGTCGCTATAAAAACCCATGACTCAGTAATCAATCATTGTAATCAGTAAGAACCAGAAGCCTAATACTCTTAAAAATTATGTTTAAAACCATAAAAGCGACGATTTTAGCGTGTATAGGTGAAACGTCTAATTTGATAATTCAAATGCGATTACGTAGAAATATTCAATATTTGTATTTTCTTTATTGTTTTATTTTCTTTTCCAACAGTGGTTACGGTTTCCTCCCAAAATTATGGTTATGGGCGCGACCCTATAGATGATACGGAAAATGAAAACTATGAGACTGACAATTACGAAGAGATCGAAACTGTAATAAAAAAAAATAGCCGGAGACCTGAATTCTATCCAAATATGCGGGGACAGGACAACTGGAGGGATAACCCAAGAGAATCAGAGTGGAGATACCGAGGAAGCGAGTACAAAATGAATGAGGGACAGGAAATTACAGAACAAAAGTCTGGTGATACTTACGCCAGTTATGCTGGTCCGCAATATCAGTATCACTCTGGCTGGCGCGAAGGTTGGCGCCCTGGTGGACGCCAAGACTTACCAGGCGGTGGTGCAGGTTTGTCAGGTAGTGGTAAAGGTTTGCCAGGCAATGGTACAGGCTTGCCAGGTAATAATACAAGTTTGCCAGACAGTGGTTTATCTGATGATGAGCCAGGTACAACTCCTTATGATTATGACGACGAAGCTACAACGTTTACTCCTGACTCTGAAGAACATCAAAAGGATTTTCTTTCGGTTGAGAGTGAAAGTGAGGAAGAAACACCAGATAATAAGGAGACAACTCCTTTTAGAACCACACCTCCACCTGAATCGGATTTCGTTCTAGATGAAGATGAATTATGGCATATCAAATTTAGAGATTCAAGTAATTTAATCGAACCTTTTCAATTGCCTGCCCACCAAAAAAGGGTTGTGGATTTAGAAAATCTGCCCCTGTGCAGATGCCCAAGAGTATATTGGCCCGCTTGTGCTACTAACGGGATTACGTACCTAAATATATGCATTTTGAATTGCATCGGAAAAAAATTTAAGAGATACGGAACATGTATTAACTATAGGAGAGAAAATGAAGAGGCTGTGAGAATACAGCAAAATACAAGCGTTTATGATAGACAGGGCATGACCCACCTACAAGAAATATTAATTTAGTAGGCAGACTGGCACCAATATATAAATATAATAATAATTGACGGTCATTCACACCTATCAACTAGCCCAAATATGAAACAGAGCATAAGCCGCTTGTTAAATGGATACTAGATAACGGGTAAAATTTTATAATAATAGTTAAACTATTTAAAACATACTCAACACAATAATTCATAAAAATTTGCAACCAAGGATCGAACTCAAAACTCAGTTCGATGCCTAGAATATGTACACGGAAGTCGAATAAAGATTGGTTTTGCTATAGTATCTAAACACAAGCAATGATAATTAAATGAGTTGAATCGTAGCCTCGTAGGTAATCAGAAGTCAAAAATATTCGATATTTGGTCTCTGATTATTGGAATAATATCTGCATGCAGGGTTTTCATTATTGCCATGTCTAGTGTATTTAAAAACTCATGTTTTTATGGAAAGTCAGATATAATTTATTACAAGACTTATCATTTTATTGCTATAACTTTACAAATATTGTCATTGTAATTAAAGTTTTATTTTAGGACTATAAAATTTGTGTTTTAATATTTTAATACCTCACTGAGTTCCTCCATATTGTTGTATCATAAATAATATGTTAAAAATATTATAACAGTACTATTTAGAAAATTAAATGGAGTGGAGCTGCTTCACCGTCTTCTGGCTTGAAAAACTGATTTTGCATATCATTTAATTAAGCAAGTACATTTATTAACTTAAACCAGAACTATTACATCCTTTCTGGATACTCTCATATTGAATGTAAAGAAGGGAATACCTTTTTTTATTCATAGAATCCATTTGCATATGATTTTACATTAAAAGGTTTTCCTCTTTACTATACAATCTGAGATACAGGTGGAATGAGATCTTCAATATAGAGCGACCTATCCAAAAGGACCTCTAACTTCAAAAAGCTGTGGGTTATAATCATCGGAAACACCTAACCCGCCAACGCATTCCACTCCATGAAGGTGCGCATCACGAACGATGACCTAAAGAGCTTGGATCTATAAACCCTCGCCTGATTGCCGTTATAACTTTACAGAACGTCACTTGACCTTTCATTCAAGGTCATGTGTCCAGTGTTTCACTCTAATGGTTTTTGTGGCTTTCCCGCTTATTAATACCATACGTATTATGACAGATTGACATCAGACAACGCATTCTCTAATCTTCCTCATTCTCTCAGGCTCCGTGTATATGTTGGCAGGATTGCGATCAGGCCAAAGGGCACAACAACTAAATACACCGACTGAACTGAAGGCTATCCTTCAGTGCGGCTGGTGTTCCGTTAAAAATGGGGACAGCGGATTCAAATTACCGAGAACTTGCGACACTCTTAAATCTACCCTCAGCTCAGATACGTCCCACTACTAGACAAAGGCCTTCTTCATGGAGAAACATATGCGCAGTATGAGCCGAAAAACTACCACGCTGTACGGGTTTGTGGGTTGCAACGGTTCTCTGAAATATATCCAAGGAAAAGTTGTCAGGCAATCGTCTGAACTAAGAAATGCTAAAGCAATTAACGAAACATGTCTACTAATTAACCAGAAATCTCGTAAAATTCAAAAGACCAACTTAATATACAATAAATAGAACAGCCATTAAAAAAACGTTGTTGAGAATGAAGGTTTTACTTGCAGGTAATTTATTAGTTAAATATTTAAAGATTGAATTTTGTGTGAGGAACTTGGTAGCGTAGTGGTTCGTACGCTTTGGCTTTCGATCGAAAACAAAGCTGCTTACGCCATGGTCAAGCCGCGGATGGGTGACCAAATACTTGTGTTTTGGAGCTCCTCCGTGCTTCGGAAGGCACGTTAAGCCGTTGGTCCCGGTCGCTCATGCGACCGTTTCTACCCACCAACCCGCATTCTGCTAGCGTGGTGGTGTTACTCCTCATGAGGAAGGCCTGTGCCCAGCAGTGGTACGTATATAGGCTGAGGACGAATTATGTAGGTGATTTTCTTTTACATATCATAAAATATCATCACGCCTCTTTCCCCGAAGGGGTAGGCAGAGGTGTTAACCCACATTTCGCCCACGTGTATGTCGCTGGTTCAAAATGCACTGTCGGGTTCGATACCCCGTTGGTGGCAATATTTGCGTGCGGAATACACGCAAGCATTTAGCTCCACCTCTTCGGGAATTAAAGCGGGATGATATGTATCACTACTATATAGTATAAAACAAAGTCTGTCAAAAGTATCTGTCTGTTCTTATGTACTTATGCTTAGGGACGTTTTATAGGTACGCTGGCCGCCAGCGCCGGCCACGCGCGCGCGCTTACAATTACACAATACAGTAATAGCGTTCCACCACACGCGCGCACTTAGGCCCAGCGCACATTATCGGCATCGGCACGGCTCAGGATTTTAGGTGATAAATAACATCTTATATTAACTTAATGGCAACAAAGTAGAATTTTCCATGATATATGGCCGTAGTAACAAAAAATATCGCTTTGGTGTGCTTGACGTTGCTGCATCAGCGGCCTTAAGGTTGCTTCGGGATATTTTGGCATCCTTCAGTACGCTGCGTCCGCCGCGCCACGGCAACACGCGAGGTAGTTTGGACGGTGCGGCATGCTTAAGGATGCTTCGTCATCTAAGGACGCTGCAGCACGCCAAGGCATAGTTGCCAACAGTGTGCGCTTGCATGTAGGGTTGCCGAAGGATTCCTTTCCTTGCCGATGCCGATAAGGTGCGCCGGGCCTTAAAGTTCAAAATGTATGGAAATCTCGCCAGCATTAAATCGCTGTTGGCCACGTCGGCGGCCGGCGCTAGCCAACAGTCATTTAATACGGTTTTATAATAGATAGCGTGATTCAAGAGGGAAATTTATATGTTTAATAATCTAATATTTGCGCGGCTCTTTAAAAAAGACTACCGATCCATTTCTTCCCTTAGGTGTCGTATAAGGTGACTAATGGATTTAGAACTGCGCAACCATCCTATAGCTTATAGCGGTGACGGGCTCACCACCTATCACGCTGAGCTCATGTGCAGTCAATGCTTGGTGAAGCGCGGACTATAGGACTGCTTTTACGGTGCTTTTGTCTAGTCTCAATTTATTGAAATTACCACCAAATATTTCTCTCTTTTCAGTTTTCCCGATAGTTTTCTACTACTCCGGCTACATCTACGGAGATTTAGTATTTTACGCAGATCGAGTACCCTTTTATCAATTCATCGTTAATAAAAGCGCAGATGTAACAAGCTTAAGCGATATAAAAGTGTCACAGGGATGTCTGGAGTGCCCTAAAGTTTATTTACCCTTATGTGCCGATAATAACGTGACGTATACTAATGAGTGCTTTTTACAATGTGCGAATTTGAGAAATATAAACAACAAGCGAATCCCTCAAGCGAAGAAGAAGCGGATGGGAATCTGCAGTCTATTTTCCGACTAAAATTAAATATTTATTGTTGAATTTTGTTTAACTACCTCTTTCTCGGTGGCCTAGCGGTAAGCGTTTACGTTCGGCCCATATACGTCTAACTGCTGGGCACAGGCCTTCCTCATGGAGCCAATGCGAGCTGGTGGATAGAATCGGTGCAATAATTAGCGACCGGAACCAACGGCTAAACGTACCTACCGAAGCACGGAGGAGTTCAAGATTACAAAGATTTGGTACCCCTCCAAGGCCTGACCATAGCGAAGGTAGCTTTGTTTTCGATACCAAAGCGTAACCACTACGCCACTGAGCTTCTTAAGGCAAGATTGAGCAGGTATTTTTACATTAGGTTACTCCTTCGGTTATTAGGATAGTTGCGTCTATAATTATATTTATTTGTGTTCTTTCTCAGAAACCGAATTAAACTTCACTCACCTCGATAAGAGTCAGAAGTGAGTGAGACGCACACTGACTACATTTCTATATCGGTACAGTAATGAGAATAAAAATGTATGCAATTTAATACTTTGTCTTTTAAAATTTTTAGTAAAATATTTGCTGTTGCACTAGACACTGCTGGAGCCCAATTCTTTTAATTAACAAATATTCAAAATAACTCAAAATTATTTAATCATCAGTAACAAGTAGTATAATCGTAGTAGGTATAGCAATTTATGGGCAATACCAATGGTATTTTTTCTTTTACATTTCATGGTCTAAAATTGTACCATTGAAACACTATTTTCATTAAATTGCTATAATTGTAAATTACCAGAATCAGGGACCTGCTGCCCTACTCTGTAAATAAATTTCAATGGATATGAATTAGATTTCTGTCATTTTGAATACTATTTGTATGACTTTTTGAAATTTATGCACATGACATTTGACGTTGCATTAAATTTATTTTGATTTGCCAACATTACGTTAGGTACAGATTAGGGTAGCTATTGTCAAAATGACGAAGTACAAAAATGTTTACATTAAAGCTCATTCTGTTCCTAATAATTAAGGCGCTTCCTTATTAAACATTACATTGCAGTTCAAAGTTTGGTCTCGCAATCATTGTTGCGACCTGTTAACAGTTCTATCGAGTTCCAATCTCGAGATCAAAGTTCAAAACAAAACTTGCAGTCACAACTCACTAATGAGAACCAGTCAAAGAGCTTTGGTTACGCGAACCCAATAAAGTAAAATTACATTGCGAGTTTTCGTTTTTATTAGCATAAAAATAAATAAATATTCAAATATAAAAGAAATGCACCCTTATTAACTAGTTCTATTTTAAGCAAGTAAATGCTACTTGTGTTGCGAATACTAGATGACGGACAAATATATTAAATACCTAGTTAAATATATATATATATATTAGAATATACAGAAGAATATACATACATTATACTGAAAATTCATCACCAAACACTTGCCTCCACTGGGGATCGAACCCAGGACTTGTCGAGATGGCGACGCCTAGAGATCCGTGTACAGCCCACTCGACCACGGAGGTCGTCAAAGTCGAATAAGGAATAAAAGTTTTTGAAACTTGTTACATTAGAGGTCTCCCGATACATATTTGTATAGACAACTTATTTAATAATAATTTAAATTAATAAGAAAACCGTAAGCATCCATTATAGGTATTACATGATTCCGAGATCTTCCTTGATCTGCATTATCATACTTTCTTATCATCTTAACATAGTATACTTTCAATCCACCGCTTTTATAGACTTCCCGCTTTTTCTGGTTCATACACACTCAAATCGTTACAATATAAAAAATAAGAAAAAAACCTGTATTATTTTCGTTCAAGTATAAAATAGAAAGAAAGAAAGAAAATAATGTATTAGTGACACAGAATTAAACTTAGTACTAAGCTTAATATCTAAGAAAATTGTGACACTAAATGGCGAGCCACTCAGTCAGTTGTCGCAGACATCCGACGCTGGTCTTCCGTGGTAACCAATTTTTTTCCCTTGGGAATAAAATATATCCTGAGCAGTCAAGCGTAAAATTCACTTTTGTGGGGCGCTAAATGACTAAAATCCGTCGTCGTTCTACGGGACTTCTACGGGCCTAACTCGACAACTAAGCTAAATTGTATTTTCGTCCATTGACTAAGGATATAGAGCTTTGTTCGTTGATTCCTTCATATATCCGTGAGCAGATGGTAGCGCTAACCGACTATAAAGTTTCTCAAGTGACCCTCGTTTCTCTTAATACAAATTTAAAAGAAAAAGATCTCTATTTAGGCTACACGAGGGTAGAGCTAAGAAGTGAATGTTTTTATGGCCAGTACACTTCCCACAAAGTACAATTTGGAGATATTTAAAGCTATGCCCTATAAATTCTTCTGGCGCAAAGCCCGACCAGCCCTGGGACCGACTCGAAGAATTGCTTTGGCAGACCCCAGGTCGCTCTCACGGAAGGGCAAGGAGGATATATCGGGGAGTTTTAGTAGGTATTCTTGGCCAACGCTAAGGGACACCCCACAAACGCCTACCACCTAGCCAGTATAAGGTATAAGGTAGATTGGGCATTTTTCCGCAACTCAACGTCTAAGCGCCTTTTTTGCGTGTGTGGGAATGTTGTTCCTATTCTCGCCAGACCAGCTCATCCAGAAACTTCAACGGGTTCTTCAAGCCTAGCCAGTAGTAGGTATGGACCGTAAACAGGATTTTGACCTGTCAAAAAAACAGGTGCCTTGATGGTATTTTCGATGAAGTCATCGTGTAATATGATATCGCTTGCTTTACACCGTGACCGATGAATAACAACAAACTCAAATTAAAATTAAACAATATTTAATCATGCAAGTACAAGTAATTAAACGCGCGGCAAAACGTTATAAAATTAACAAATTTATATTAATTATACAATTATAATTGTTCATCTCTTCATTTTTTCTTTCTGTTCACTAGCGGGAGACCTTGTCAAGAGAAGATACAGGCAAGAAACTCTGCAAGGGTTCCATCTCCTTTTACGTAAAAATTTCATAAGTTCTAAAAATGATATGTAGAACTCCCTTTTACTCTTTTTTAAAACTTATGAAATATTTCTCAGCTTACCCTGTCGGGTGGTAATATGTTTGTTCGTATGTTCGATAAAAAAGACGAAACTTAGATTTGATGTCAACGATTGATGATAATGTAGAACATTCACACCTATCGTGGTCCTACTGCTAGCCACAGGCCTTCCTTATGGAAACAAACCAAGAGAAGTATGGGCCGTAAAACCACCACGCTGGCCCGATGCGGGTTGGTGAGTCGAAACGGTGGCAACAACAACCAGGACGTGCCTTCCGAAGCACGGAGAAGTTCGAGTTCACAACGTTTAGGTCACACATTCTAGGCCTGACCGCCATGGTCTTGTGACTTGTCTGAGTATAACCTACATTTTTTTAATAATGATATTGGGTCCTTACCTATGAAATTGGTGTTTTTATTCTGTCTTAGCAATTTGTCCGTAACTATTAAGTTTCAGAAAATTCTTATAAAATAATTGCCTCTTCTAAAAATAGACCATATATTTGAGCTCGTATTATTTAATTTGATAATTTTTTGTAAGTTTAATTGTGTTAAAATTAACGACAATTATTTTTAACTGCCTCCCGAATACATCATTTGATTTGCATTAACATAAAAACGATGAATAATTTTTATCAAGCGTGTTCGCACACATATTGCTAAAGCTTGTCTAATGATACATGCCAAATATTATTATCTCTGGATTTGTCGTTGTAAAGAAATCTGATAAAATGTTAGTATGTAAAATGCAGACATCCCCAAAATCTCCATACAAAACACCAATTTCATAGGTAAGGACCTAATATTAAAATTGATAAATGTAATTTTTTTATTAATTAATTAATTAATTTTTCAATTCAAATCCAAATTTTTGAGGGTGACATTTACTGTCGAAATGTACCCACATTTCTGCGAATAAAAATGATTAGATTTGATTCGATTTATCAAAGAAATTAATTTCTCTCACAATGAAATTAATCCATTTATGAATAGTGCTTCGTAACCTTTGATCGAGCTCAGAGTCTATTATACCGAATAGTTACATAACGGAGGTTCGAAAATAGATTCTCCGAATTTTACTTGTCAAAACAATTTTGAAGTGGACGATGATGGCAATATTATACTTTAAGTAATATATTATTTCAAATGAAGACTAGGTACAATTGAAAGGTTTATAAATAAGCACAATCAAGTAGGCACTGGTGAAAGCAAAATACGCACTTACCGTTTTTTTAATTAAGAGATTTGATAAACTGTAATGCCTACCGAGATAAACCTTGTATGTAAGAGCATCTTAATTAGATTGGATACATTACATATTATCATCACACCTATATCCCCTAAGGGATGGGCAGAGGTGCATTATACACTCACAATTTACCATTAATTTTGTTGGTCCCACATAAAAGGGGGCTTATCAAAAGAAAAACCATTACCGCTTTGTATTCCAAGCAAAAATTTTAACACTCTGGTAAAATGTTACATACGACTTAATATAATCCCTACCGTTCGAACACTTAATGTTATACATACATATAATCACGACTATTACCCCTAAGGGTTAGTCAGAGACAAGGCAAAAGCACCGCAAACGCTGTCCATTACCATATTCCGCGCTTCACCAAGCAGTGACTGCACTCAGCGTGACAGGTGGTGAGCCCGTAGCCGCTATAAGCTTTTGGATGGTTGTCTCAGTACATTAGTCGCCTTTTGTGACAACCAAGGGAAGAGATGGGTTGGTAGTATTCTTTTAATGACCCGCTACCACACGGCTCTTAATGTTTTAATGTTATAGGCATATTTAAATGTTTAGTCTATTCTAAAAAGCATAGAAAACACCTAATGATATGAAATTTCGTTTTTCTGATGACTTAGAACATTTAAGTACAAAATGAAATAATCGTATAAGAGTAAGTACGTTCGTATGCTTACATCACACATTCTTACAAACTCTCAAACCAATTTGTTAGAGTTTGTTCAGACTGCTCTTGAAGGCGAGCATGCACTCGAAACAGGAAAAGGAGTTCAGGATAGGGGTTTTTACTTGTAATTATGTCGTAATTTGGGTGCTTAACACCTCTGCCTACCCCTTCGGGGAACGAGGCGTGATGATATGTTATGTTATGTTTATGTGTGTAGAGGCAGACATTAAATAAAGTACTATACATAAACACCGTTAAAAATGCCGAAACAATTGCATGCATTTATTTCAGGACATTGTTGTTTATTATTTTGTATTAAAATATAGTCGCGAACATAAATATGTGAACAAAACTTTATTATTTATCTCTCTGTATAGCTCGGTTGGCTGGCAGGTAACCACGTTAGTAGTTAAGTCCGCCCTAAGTATTAAGTTTACATTAAAGCAATAAATAAAATTCAATTTGACTAATAAAAATCTTACAATTTGATATTTGACCTTTGGAGTCGCAATCAAGTAATCTCACTCGATCGAGTACACAGTGTTCGCGATTTACTTGCAATAAAATATGTATACCTACTTGTATTCTTATAGTGATGCGATAAGGTGCATATTTGCATGAACTTATATTCATGTAAAGTTCAGTCGTGTGAAGACTTAGCACAAAATTAGTTTCCAAAATAACTTCAAACAGAAGGTCGTAGACTTCGACAAGAGTTTTGTTATAAATGTGTTATCTTTGCACGGAGTGTGTCATGAACCTACTAGTCTCTTGTGAGTTGTGATTAGGTTGGGATCAACCTATCGAATATTATCTAATGTTTTTTTATTAAACATAATATTAGTCAAGTGGTAGTGGCTTATTAAAAGTTAAGTGCATCGAACACGAAGGTCGGCAGAATTTGGTCTACACAATAAATATTATTCCGTTGAACAATGGTAATGGTTCTAGATAAAAAAAAAGCAATACCTACATCCCTCAAAGAATTTTTTCATAATTCATATTTTTAAATCAAGAAAATTCACACAGGCTAGATTTTCGCGTTCTTGAAATCATAGATAAAATGAAATAGAAGCTATAAAAGACACAGTTAGAACCATGAAATCTTTCTTTATTGAAACAGTTATGAATGCTAGTCATTCCGTTCCGAGTCATGATTGACCATTAGGCTAACCAGAAATAACGCATAGCAGATTGCATGAGGCGTAACAATAAAGGATTTCAATTTCACAACGAATTTTCAGAAATAAGGATTTGTTACAAAAATGTTATACAGTGAGTAATTTTAGCTTCTGTTATGCAATTATGTTGGTTCATTAAAGCGAATCGACCATTAAAATACAAATGTAAAAAAGATAATTGCATCGGTGGATGTGAATATTTTTAGAAAATAGAACAGCGTATAAGGTCTTTTTATTGGAATTCAATGGCTGAAACTCTCCAGGTGGACCCCTAGTGATCCACGGGAGACTCGACGGGGGTCTTGTTGTCTTCACACCTTCACATTTTTGTCGAGTTTTGGGAATATGGTAGTAATATGGTATATGCTAGAAATGTAGCTGCAGTGGTCCACCGGAACCAGATACATTTTGAAAGTGGTGTATGAGAAAAATAAGTCTGGGAACCTCTGATTCTAGTCGGTACTACTAAGTGACCTCAAGTCGCTCGACACCATTCGAATGAAGTCAGTTCTGCTCTCACTATATTTTTGTAAGCTACATCGGGAACCCAAGTTTTTCTATGGATTTTCCCAGTCTTGCATCAATCACGCAGAAACTCTGAGCATAACTTTTTGGTGACACCACCTTTAGGTGAACTTTAATCTTCATAATCCTAATGGAACATTTCATGTCTTCGAATCGTGTCAAATGCCCATTGTATTCTTATGGCTAACACTAAGCTTCTACATAATATGTGTCTCACCGTTTTGTGTGGGAGCAGCATCATATACTAATGACTTCTCTCTTCTTCTATTTACATTATTTCTTCAGCAAAAATATCGGTAAACTTATCTACTTTTATTTGCCCCGGTTGCAAAATCGTTATATGATCCAAATTTTTTTTTCGGAGAATGAGTTTGGTTGATCTTAGTGAATGAATATCCATTCATTGCTGCGAAGAACAGAAGAACAGGTTCTGGGTGACTCCGCTACACGTTATAGTGTTTACTCTGTCAAAAGGTGTCTATTTTCAAGATAAAGATCTCTGTCAGCTCTCCAAACTCAACTCTGCCTATCGCGAATCGAATCTTTAAATAGCTGTCACAATCACTTTTTCCCTTTGTAGTCGCTTTTTCCCATTGCTTAGAGCCTCAATACTAATCTTAGAATATAATAACACCCTTAACATTTTCAGAATGTCTCCTCATAATGTGGTGCGGCTACTTGAAGACTAAAGCCAGATATGCCACGCACGAGGAACTAACTAACTGGTATATTCGTAATTTCACTGATGTGCTACCGATGCTAGAGAAAATTGACGATTGCAACTGTCCCAGAATCTACATATGTGGTGATGATAATAAAACGTACACCAACATATGTTATATGAACTGCATGAATTATGAAAAACCAATAGATGTACATCTTTATTACATGGGTCAATGTATGCAGTTTATAGCACCATTTGAGTATTAAAGGGTATTTTCTAGATCTTTCTTCCTAAATTTGTATCTACACATTTCCTCATTTCTCTTCTTTTCAATACAGACATAGTGTATATAGTATGTATCATATACTTTATATATATATTTTTTTTTGTTGTGTATTTTTTTTGTTAAACTGTTGTTTTTATATAGACATATTGGACATATGTATTCTATAACTATATATTATTTTTTATCTATTTCTTTTTATTTTATTATATTATTGTATTTGAATTTTAGTTTTTATTATCTTTATATTTTTTTTCCTCTTTTGCACTGGTGTCTCTTCCCTCTCCTTACTAAATCTCACACACCTGTGATAGGTTGGCTGGCAGAGATCTCTATTAGAGATAAGTCCTCCTTTGCTTACTTTTTGTATTTACTACAATTTTTGTGTATTTGTGCAATAAAGAGTTTAATAATAAACATTTCAATATAATTTATAGGAAATAACTTTCTTTTTTATACATTAATGGTTGTATTGGCAGAAAGTTAAAGTGCCGCATATATACATACATAGGTTAAAGTTACAGCAGAATTAAATGAATATTCTTATTTATAAATCATTTTACTAAATAGTGTCCGTTCACACAAACCGGATCGGAGAGAATTGGAGCGCATATTTCTTTTCACACCAACCAGCAGCGACCGCAGGAGAGTACGTTATTACAGCAGTCAATCGGCTTCTCTTACTATTTTACATTGTGTCTATGGGGATGCCGATCTAAAATTAAAACTGTTTGATGATTTCACTTATATTTTAGAACTCAAGGCATAGCACAAATCACTGAACATAAACCTAAAAGATTATTATAAAAGTAGGGTTACTTACAATAGTGCTTTGGAAAAGTTATAAGGCTATAGTTTTATTAAGTATAAAATTTATTTTAATTTATTATCAACAATTAAATTTATTAATATAATTTTATTGGCGTCCAGACAACCGCTGCAGACACTGACGCTGATAGGAGTGAAAATTGGAGACCAAAAACAATGAAAAAGAGACAGAATGGTTAGTTTAGAAACAGAAACAAAGAGAAAATGGCCAGAGAAGAGCGCAATAACAGCAAAGAGTTGCTAATACTGATATAGCGCACAATATTAAGCGCGTTCGGATATGCTTTCAAGCATATTGTACGAAAGAAGTGAAACGTAAAAATTAACCTTATTACAATAACTCAAAGCTCTATTTTAAACGTAATAAAAGTGCTCTCCTCTCCAATCCGGTCTATGTGAAAGGACTGTTATACCCCTACTGAGGAACTACTTGTTTTTACCCCTGTTCTAAGCTTGGTGTAGATGTTTGTGTAATGAATATGAGCACTTGTACCTGAATCGTTGTTTTAATTATAACGGCTACGGCGAACGCTTCGTGCACAGTCATAATGTTAACAGAGGTAAGGTATTTTTGAGATCTTTGGTGTGCTCTGTAGTGGCCCAATACAGCGCGTCAGTTGTTTGCAATTATTCTTACCCTCCAACGCATACGCAGATATTAACACTTAAGAGCGTTTACGCGGCGCGGGCTTTCATACAAACTGACAAGTCAATAATCATGGAAACTACAAAACCGATATAGATGAAACTTGGTATTCATATGCTGTATATCAAGGTCTAAAAAGTTAGTTAAGAACATTTTTGAAACATTCTTTAGGTGAGCAGTTATACATAATTTTAAGATTGTATGGAAACTTAAAAATGTCTCTCTCTGTCTCTCTAAACACTTTTTCGAAAATGTTCTTAACTAACTTTTTAGACCTTGATATATAGCATATGAGTACCGAGTTTAATTAAAATCGGTTTAGTAGTTTCCATGATTATTGACTTGTGCGTTTGTATGAAAACCCACGCCGCGTAAACGCTCTTAACTTAACATAACATAATCATCACCCCTCTCTACAGGCAGGAGTGTCACCACCCACAACTCGTCATATGTGTTTTTAGTACCCATATAAAAGTAACTTTCCCATAAACCACTATATCTATAAAAAAACGGTTCAAATTCCGTTGCGTAGTTTTTATACGGACAAATGCGGAAAGTGACTTGTTTTTTTACATATGACAGGTAAGCTCTTGGCCTTCATCTCACCTGAAGGTGACGATAAGGCCGAAGGTGGAAGCGAGCTTCACCTGTAAATCCGCAACAACTGAGAAACTGGCTGTCTTACCATTGATTGCCGGAACACAACAAATACTTATATCATTGTTACTATTGCGTCAAATTTAGGTAAAACGGTGGTAGCTAGCCAGGCGGGCTTGAAGCTCTACCACCAACCAAACCGAGCAGAAAAACGTCTGCCCCTATGAGGAATCGAACCTGGGCCTCCCGATCAACAACCGGTGGAGTGAATCACTAGAGCAGACTTTATTTTGAAGTATTTACTTTGTGATAGTTATAATTTTTTTAAAAAGCCCTTAGCAAAGCTAAAATGCACACCTGCGTGGACTCGAGGACGTATTGAGCCAAAATGTTAAATCATTCATTGTATAACAATACGCCAGTGTCCAATATACATTCAAAGTTTGGTCATGCAAATATAGGTCACATGAATATTAAAATAAAGCGCATATCGGAATGAATCAGAATTTATTAATCTGTTTCACAATGAAAATTCCTGGCTACCGTTTTGTTTCCAAATTACAGTACGTGTTATTCTCCTGCGTTATTATAAATATAAATATAATATAATATAAATATCTTCAAACATTCGCACCTATCAACTAGCCCCATTTTAAGCAACTAATGCTGCTTGTGTCACAGACACTAGATGATGGATAAATATATTTAATAGATAAATACATATAAATATCCTGAATATATAGAAGTATATATAAACAATCAAGGCTGGAGGACAAATGTCTGAAAATTCATCACCCAAACATTTGCCCCCACCGGGGATCGAACCCAGAACCTCTCGAGATGGCGACGCCTTGAGACCGGCATACAGACCAATCGACCACGGAGGTCGTCAATTATTATTATTATCTTTATTGCCGAGAAAAAAAAGTACCATAAATATAAAAACAACTCAAAGTATGCTTATCTCTGATAGAGATGTCTTCTAGACAACCCTTAAGGTACAGTGAGTTAACTAAATTAATAAAGTATTCTTGAGATCTTTGTGTGGTGTGGGCCGATGCCCGAGTGCGGCCCGTGGGACATTCTCGTCTTCGACTCACTAGGATAAGTTCGGCAACACTTGTATTTTTTGTTTGATTAAATAAAGTGAGTTCTCGGTACCCATATGATTGTTATGAACCAAGCCCTCCCACTAATTTATATGCTAATTTAAAAAAATCTATATCTCACTTGTGAATTATAAATACAGGTGCCATTATGGGTTGATTGATTGAAATTAGAGCCACTTTATGAGCAAGTGTGTAGAAAAAAGATATGTTTATTAAGCATGTGCTAAAATGCAAATCGAAATTCATAATGAAATTTATTTTATCACTTATTTTCTCATGTTGTTGGACGTTTCCAGATGGTATGACCCACAGATATGACCTATGTCCTAATTTAGGGCCTAGCTGTGAATTCCGCTTGCCTGATATTATGCCCGGTGGATGGCAACAGGTTCACCCACTGTTACATGGGCACTAAGGTGTCCTATGTTATGTTATCAAAATTTAAAATCAACAGCCAACCGTTTGGTTACCTTTAAATACATAAACCTACTTATAAATTAGTGTTCTATTTTGATAGCACCTTTAATGACGCTAGAGCCATAATTACCATCATAAAATTTAAACCCATTATGATTTAATCACATGATCAAGATTTTACCTTTGAGTTAATTGAGGAAACACTCCTATAATCCGATATTGTTACTGTATTAGCTTACTAAAGCTAACGAAGATTAACGATGTTTATATATTGTAAGTTAATTTTAATGTTGTTAATATTTATGTACTTTAATTAATCCAGCTAGGTGATAGATTAATTAAAGTACATTAATAAGTACCAAACCGAGCGCAAAATTTCTACCCTCATGGGGAATCGAACCCCGGAGCTCCCAATCCACACGCGGTGCGTGGTGTGCACCAATAAACCAAGAGACGATTAAAAGGTTGTGAGTATGACTTCCATGTCGGAAGATGTAGGAACAGTAAGGTGTATAATTCTCAATTCTATACCTTAATAAAAATTGTTTTAATTTACAGACATTATAATTTTATTGTCATCATTAATGCAAGATACTGATTCAAAACAACAAACTACCACAGAAAGACACCATAGCTCCATTTTACCAAGTTTGTACCACATAAAAAACTGTACAAACTGTCCTCACGTTTATTTTCCAGTATGTACGAAACAAAACAAAACTTATATGAACGCCTGCTTATATCTTTGTACGAACAACATAAACCAAAAAGACAAGGAAATACTTTATAGAGGAACATGCCCTTTTTGGTAAACAAGGAAAATAAATGTTGCTTAGAAAACATTGCTTTTCATTTTTATTGGCTGAATGATTGCACATTGCATAGAAGAAGTAAAACTATTCAATCTTCCAAATCTTCCACGTTCTCAACTGTGGATCCATGGATTTATTCTAACAGAACGAAACAATCTTTTAATTGGCCTGAACTGATGCCTCTGATGGCTACTCAGCTATCACCGGGCTATTTTAAAGAAGACGAGAAACTTGGTGGGTCTTCAAGCCTGTAGTGGCGAACCACTACTGGAGGATTTCTCTCTGGAAGGCATCCCAGGGGTCTCGTTTCCAGGGAGTCTCCAGGGCGCTCCATTCGGATTCGGGGATCGGCAGACGTCCTGAGGTTGCATCTAACGACTTGGAACTTGGCTCAGGCGTGCCGTGTCGTGGAGGAGTTGCAAGGGAGCGAACAGAGCGCCTCGAGTGTGACCCGGGTCTTCGCTCCCTTGTTCTACGAAGTGCGGTGTTTATCAAAAGTAACAGTCACGTTCCATCTCGCTCTGATTCGCTGCAATAATAAATGACTGGAAAAAGATGTTCCGTGATTTGCAGTAGTCTGACAGTTGAGAATAGTTGTGTTTATAGAACAGTTGTATTTTAAATACAATTAAAGATACTGAAAATTACACTATGTTTAATTCCAACGGTGTCTCGCAAACTGGCCTCGAAACATAAAACATTCATAAACATCATCACGTCTTTTTGAGGGTGTTCAAAACGACAGGTGGTGACCAATTGCCATGCACCGGGCACAACCGATACCTATCCACAATAAACTGTACTTAAGTTTTATTCAAACTCAGTGGTACAGGCCGTGGGAAGCGCGGGTCCGTCCCAACTCGGCTAGCGCTGCCTCTCTCATCTACTCTTCATGTGTTTCTTCCAGGAAGGCTTGTACCCAGCAGCAGGACGTGTATAAACTAGTGACGGATTATTTAATGACAATCGAGGATGTTCACAGTGGCCAGAGAGTTCTACACACCAATCAAAATTTTGTCTGCACGATGGTGCTATTGTTACAATGCCACTATTCCCTATGCTTCCTATAAGTATAGAAAAACATGTGCCCATCTGCGGGATGGTTATATTGTATATTTTTTGTAGCATTATGATGTATAAATTGTGTTGTTGTATACCAATATCATAAGAGTGAGTGTACTCGCGTGTGCATATATTTTATTTTCTTTAAAAATTCTTAATTTTCGTTGCCAGTACCATATCTTGGCATGGAATGGAACGGAATGGAACGGAGTGGAACGGAATGGAACGGAATGGAACGGAATGGAACGGAATGGAACGGAATGGAACGGAATGGAACGGAATGGAACGGAATGGAACGGAATGGAAAGGAATGGAACGGAATGGAACGGAATGGAACGGAATGGAACGGAATGGAACGGAATGGAACGGAATGGAACGGAATGGAACGGAATGGAACGGAATGGAACGGAATGGAACGGAATGGAACGGAATGGAACGGAATGGAACGGAATGGAACGGAATGGAACGGAATGGAACGGAATGGAACGGAATGGAACGGAATGGAACGGAATGGAACGGAATGGAACGGAATGGAACGGAATGGAACGGAATGGAACGGAATGGAACGGAATGGAACGGAATGGAACGGAATGGAACGGAATGGAACGGAATGGAACGGAATGGAACGGAATGGAACGGAATGGAACGGAATGGAACGGAATGGAACGGAATGGAACGGAATGGAACGGAATGGAACGGAATGGAACGGAATGGAACGGAATGGAACGGAATGGAACGGAATGGAACGGAATGTAATGTAATGGAATGGAATGAAATGGAATGGAATTAAATGAAATGGAATGGAATCAAATGAAATGATATCAAATAAAAATGCTTTATTTAATCATTTAGGTAACAAGTTGTTTGGGACTCGGTTCCATTTTTAAGTTTATTTTAGTTGTCATAGTTACCCTAACACAAGTAGTTACACTTACTCGTATGAGGCGTCAAAAACATTATAAAATTTACAAACAAATTATAAAATTCTTCTTGTTCACCTCTACATTTTTTCTTCATAGTGTAAATACTCTTTTCAGGCTGACTACATTAATATTGGGTCCTTACCTATGAAATTGGTGTTTTTTTTCTCTCTTAGTATTTTGTCTGTAACTATTAAGATTCAGAGTATTCCTAAAAAATAATTACCTCGTCTAAAAATAGACTATATTTTTGAGCTCTTTTGATTTATTTTGATAATTTGTTGTAAGTTTAATTGTGTTAAAATTGGACACGGAGACAACTCTTTTTAAGTGCCTCCCAAATACATCATTTCATTTGCATTCACTTAAAAACGATAAATAATTTTTATGAAGTGTGATATTACACATATTACTTAAGCTTGTCTCATGCCAAATATGATTATCTTTGGAATTGTCGTTGTGAAGAAAACTGAAAAAATGTTAGTATGAAAAATGCAAAATTCCCCAAAATCTCCATACAAAACACCAATTTCATAGGGAAGGACCTAATATTTATGTATTGGTAATCTTTGAATGACCTCGAGCTTTCTTATGATGCCCATTGTAAGCGGCCACGTCTCAGTTCCGCCTTAGTTCTAAAGATAGCCAGTTACTTAGTTGTTGAGGATTACAAGTGAAGCTCGCTTCCACCTTCGGCCTTATCGTCACTTACCATCAGGTGAGATGAAGGTCAAGAGCTTACCTGTCATATGTAAAAAAAAAAGTTCAGTTCAGAATTTTGAACTTAAAGCAGCTCGTAGAACGGCCGTTGGACGATCTGGCAAAGGTGACAGGAAGTTGCTGGATGCGGGCAGCGCAGGATCGCGAGGTGTGGAGATCATTGGCGGAGGCCTATATCCACTAGTGGACGTCTTTAGACAGATTCAGGCTGGATCAATCGGCAGCTGGAGCAATTACTATGCTTTTTTTTAATCAAACTCATATAAATGTAATTCCTATCAAAATAATATCAAATTTTACGACAGTATTTGAGATATCCCAAAATAAAACCAAAAGTATCCAATAACCCATTATAATACGGTTTAATTTGCTTTATAAATATATATATATATATTCTTAAAGCATTTAATGGCTCATTTCAGCCAAATGTTCCTAATTATGTGCCTTGAGTTTAATTTAATCACGTGATTGTATAAGCTACCTAATTATGATTAATTAGCAATGATTGGTGCGATAATTTTGAAAAATTACATTCAATATTACGATCACATTAGAGAGTGGCTGTGAAAAACATTTTCATTACAAATCAAGAATAATAATGAGGTTCCAATGTAAGCTGGTTGTTGATATTTATTTATAGAATTAGATTTTTTTTTAACTAATAACTTATTGTAACTAATATTTTTTACATTATCTACCTAACTGTATTTAATATATATTGATGGTGTTAGGAATATTCACATCTTGATATAGATACTAGTCAAGTACATTGTTATTTTAACATCAGCGTTATATGCAACAGGGCAACAACAGCAAATATTCACCCGGCACTGGCCCCTTGGGGTGACAGAACGGTCAAAAATGGTCTGTTTGTCCCCTCTTCGCTAAAAGGGGAACAGACAGACCTTACTGAAAGGAGACATCATTTTATTTTTTCCAATCAGTGGAACTGCATTCATAGATTTATTAAAAAGCGCCTGCCTATACCGGGAATTGAAGTCGTGAAATGTGAAAAAAAAAACTCCATGTATTTTATGATGACCGTCGAAAAGGTTAATCATAAGGATAAATTTCATGATCTTCCTTCTCGTACCAATGAAAGGAAGATCATATATTAAAATTTTATTCAAATTTTCCTCAGGAAAATTTTGTCTGACTTTGCCGTGTTTCTTCAATATTTAATATACTTTCCCTCCGTGTGGCATGGCCGTGGGACACCCGGTTGACGTCCCACTACTGGGCACAGGCATCATGGAGAATAACATGAGAAGTTTACGATAGGTGTTCACCCACATTTCGCCAGTTATGTAAGTCCCCATGCACCGGGCACAAAACACAACCACGTTGGCGCAATGTGGCTTGGTGGGTAGGAACGGTGGCAGTATCGGCCGGAACCAGCAGTTTAAGGTGCCTTTCGAAGCACTGAGAAGTTCGAGATCGCGAAGGTAGCTTTGTTTCGATTTCGAAAGTCAAAGCGTATCTCTACGCCACCAAGGAACACCAGAGGAGTCGCCACCGAACCTAAGCATTTCCTGGAACTAAAATACCTCATCTTAATGATTGTAACTGTACCTATTTTGGGGTAGCTATTTGGGAAGACGCTGCTCATCAGTCGAGAATGTGGTCAAAAGCACTTAAATCATTCGTAATCACTCAACGACAGCGTAGCAACCTCAGTTAAACATTAACATGGACAACGCAAGTACCTATAACGATTTGTATTAAAACCAAGCGTGTCAACTTTTTAACGGCTAATGTGACGTCACAGCCGTAATTTTGGGACGAGACATTCAAACTCGACACAACGAGGTTTTTTTAATTTTTTGCAGCCTTGTGGTAGCGGCTCCTTAAAAGAATCCTACCAACCCATATCTTCCGTTGGGTGTCGTAAAAGGCGACCAATGCACTTAGAACTGAATGACCATCCAATCGCTTATAGTGGCGACGGGCTCACCAGCTGTCACTGAGTGCAATTACTGCTTGGTGAAGCACGGACTATGACAATGGACTGCTTTTGCGTTGCTTTAGCCTAGTCTCTGACTAACCGTTAGGGGATAATAGTCGTGATTATATGTATGTTTTGCAGCAATTCGGGCGCGTTTAGACCAGTTAGCAGTGGCCAAACCCGACGTTCTGTCGGGGTTTTCGGACACACTCAGTACATGCATTTGCGTCTCCCATATAAATGTATAACTGTGGTAGCAACCCACGTTCGTGAGCAGTTTAAGGCCATGCTTGACTTTACCAGTGTGCAGTGTAGAAAAATGTGTTTCTCACAGTGCGGGAGGATAACTCATATATTTATCTATCTCACAGTGCGGGAGGATAACTCATTCATTTCTCTATGAATTAGAAAGAAACAGAGCGATGTTGCCCAATGTTTCTAATGTTCTCAATAAATTAAAAACTGACATGGCAAAATAGTTCATGCCACACCACAGTGAAGTTCTGCGTGAGAATCATGGAGTTCGTGCTGCATTCAATGATTTGGAGTGGTTTCAGTTCGCTTATTAGGCAAAATGTATGGAAATCTCGCCGGCACTGTTGGCTAGTGCTGGCGGTAGTACCTATTATAGGTTCCTTAATCAGCTTATGTATTTTTTATTGTGTTGTAGCAATATTATTGATGCTAATCGTCCTGGGCCCTTTTCAAAGCGAGCAAGCTTATTATAGATATCAATGGCGATGGAAAGGAACGACCAGGTTTTACAAGGATTTTTTACCAAACCTCTTCAGTACCAAGAATTGTGTAAACTGTCCGAACGCATATATCCCAATTTGTTCCAGCGAGAACAAGACTTACATGAATGTTTGTCTGTTTAACTGTTTAAATAAGACAAAAGTGACTATTCTTCACAGGGGTGTATGTGTGTGGTATTAAACATAATTACAACACTTTGTATAATTATTTAAAACCATCATCATTCAAAAATTATGTGGCCCCAGCTTTCCTTCGTATATAAGGGAAGAGGTGCCATAAATAGGACAACTTTTTATATCGAAAGACAAACATCTGTACATACGAGCCACTGCTGGGCACAGGCCTTCGGATCTACATGGAGGAAACACAATTGAGGAGTACGAACCGTAAAACCGCTACTAGCCGAATGCGGGTTGGTGGGTTGAAGTAGCAATAGGGACCGGGACAAGAAGAACTCGAGATCATAAAAGTGTTGGTCACCCATCCAAGGATTGACCACAGCGAAAGTAGCTTTTTTTTTCCAATATCGAAAACCGAAGCGTAAGAGCCAGTATTCCAGTGAGTTCATCCCATAACCGTCTTTGTTTATAAGTATATCTGATATTGCATAATCCCCTTTGCTTGACAGTCGGCGGAATTCTACCACATTTAATTACACCCCGACACGAACACAACTCCAGAATTATAATAAAGCAAATCCAAGGGTTTGCTTCTACCGTTGGAAGTGTATGGTCCAAGACATGAGATCTTTATCATATTATTATTATTCAAATTATGTACTCAAAGATGAAACAGCACAGTTTGCCAAAAACTAACACAATTATATTCCTCTTTCTTTCTTTCTCCAAAACTCAAACACAAAACAAAGGATTTTCAGTCGGAGTAACATGAATTTAGGATTAAAACAATCATTAATAGCGTGACTCATAAAAGCTTACCAAGGAAATCACGGTCTCATAAACTAGGCACTTTTTTAATATGGGATAATATGGCAAAGTGTATACGTCTGTCCATTGGCAAGCCTAGATGGTTATTGCTGTTTCGGTAACTACGACGCCTAATCAAAACGTTGAGATTTGACAGCTTCATTTTGGCAGGGAGAGGTTAATAGGGAAGGGAAAGAAGGAGGTCCAAAAGGGTCGAAGTATTCTATGTGGCTTCAGCCACATCATAGTATGGTAGGAAGTTGTCAGCATAGAAGACGAGATGCTCCCAATATAACGCTCTTAATGAAATGAAAAAAGAAAGGAGACAGAAGTTAGCCACGCACCTATTATTTATAATGCAAGTTAGAGTGGCACACTAAACTTGCTCGAAGAGATCGGTTACTCGTAGTATGCTTTGGTTTTCAATATCGAAACCAAAGCTACACCATGGTCAGGCCTTCTATGGGTGACCAAAACCTTGTGATCTCAAACCTTCGAGCTTCGGAAAGTACGTTAAGCCGTTGTTCGCAGTCGCTATTGCAACTATTTCTACCCACCAAACCGCAAAGGGCGAGCGTGTTGGTATTACAGCCCATACTGCTCATATGTTTCTCCATGAGGAAGGTTTATAGGCTGAGGTCATCTTCAGCCTATAAACGTCCCACTACTTAGCACAAAACCTGATTAATATGCTTGTACCAAATTGAAACCTGCTTTATCAGTTAGCCGTAGGAGCGTTTATGACTTGTACCATACCCTAAAGCCTTAGAGGGTTACGTCGACGTATAGAGATCACTCGACTAGGCTCGCTACAGTGATTAACTTCGCTCCACAGCGACATATCAATAATGACGCAATTAGCATAGGTAAGAGTGGGACGCATATATATATTTGTCAGGATCTTAACGACAAGAAAATTTATAAAATAAAATAAATAGTAAAGAGTTTGGAAGTGGTCTTAGTGACAAAAAAGGAGAAATAGATTCGCGTGGTAGGTCATGGGATAAAAAAGGATTTAAAATATTGGGTCCTTACCTATGAAATTGGTGTTTTTATTCTGTCTTAGTATTTTGTCTGTAACTATTAAGATTCAGAGTATTCCTAAAAAATAATTACATCGTCTAAAAATAGACTATATTTTTGAGCTCTTTTTATTTGTTTTGATAATTTGTTGTAAGTTTAATTGTGTTAAAATTGGACACGGAGCCAACTCTTTTTAAGTGCCTCTCGAATACAACATTTTATTTGCATTCACTTAAAAACGATAAATAATTTGTATGAAGTGTGATATTACACATATTACTAAAGCTTGTCTAATGATACATGCCAATTATCATTATCTCTGGATTTGTCGTTGTGAAGAAAACTGATAAAATGTTAGTATGGAAAATGCAGAATTCCCCAAAATCTCCATACAAAACACAAATTTCATAGGTAAGGACCTAATATCATAATTATAGAAAGAATAGAAATATAATGAGAGAAGGACCAAAGATGCGACGTCTTGAATTCGTGACATGTTGTGCCTAGTGAGTATTTTACAATAAGTTCAACATTACCCGTAAGAGGATGCGGTAGCCAAGTTGAGAAAAATGCACTACTCATTTAAGAGGTCTCGGGTTCAATCCCATAGCCTATAACACCTTGTGACGTGGTGGTCCCGGTGATAAATGAAAGGCGCAGTCGTCACTTATAGATATATATTTTATTAATTAAAAACTAAAGCACTCTGAAACAATTTATAAAAGGTAAATAACACAAAAAACTGAATAAGTAATTTAGGTACTTTTAAAAACTGCTCAAAAATAATCAGCGCATAAAACTAATAACATCAAAGCATTTTTTTTTTCTTCTGTGTGTATTTGCAATCAGTCCTATGTCTATAAGCAAATCTGTTATATGAAGCTGTCATGCGGAGTGGCTTCCCATCGGAAGCATCAACTCATCTGCTGGCCAGAGCTACTGCCGATCTTCTAGCTCCAGGATATGGTGGCGTTTTATTCGTCTCATGGTGAGTTGGCGAGCAAGCAAAAACATCAAAACATAACTGCGCATATACATTAATTAGCCGCCACCAGATCTCTGCTTTGCCTGATGGTTGACTGTTAGAGAGCGATATTAGAAGTCCGCCATGTGTACATATTCTTTTTTTAATGGACATGAAAGCTTAAATAAATAAATATTTTTAAGGATTGCAAGTTGGAGACCAAAAAACAATGACAAAACAGATGGTTCGTTTAAAAAAAGAAACAAAGAGAAAATGGCCAGAGAAGACCGCAATAACAGCAAAGAGTCGCTAATACTGATATTATAGCGCCTGGTTACAACCTCACATAAAGCCTAGTCCATGGCATGTTTCGTCACCTGTTACATGGAGTCTTAGACATGTAACCTTGGTTACATTGGAGGATAGAGGCGTGATGTTTAAGTTTAAATTTAAGTTTTAGATGTTTAAGTTTTTATACGTATCTAACATAATATGGAAAAGCTACAGCAAGAAGCAAGCAATACTCGTAATTCTAATAAGACATGAACCTAATAAGGTGCAAGGAACCATAAATTCAATTCACAGCGAAAAGAACTTAAGTGCAAACGCAAACAATCAACGTTAGGACTACGTCGCTTTCACGATAGCAATTAACAGTTAACACCTCGCCTGCAGAAACATCATAATTACCATTAACGACTCACTTGTCAACCGCAATCAACTCGCAACCCGCCATTAATGTATTCCCCCCTCCCCAACGATCTGTTACCGAATTAATTCAAAAGCAATTCAGAATGTTTATGGTGAAATCTGGTGAACTATGAGTCTTTTCACGTAAGTTGATTTCTGTGATACACACATACATACGTACATGTTAGAATGTCCATGGTAAAAAAATAATCTGAACCTATGTCAAAGATAGAATGAATCATCTTTTTTTTGATTGACCTAAACTGATGCCTCTGACGACTACTCAGTTATCACCGGATTATTTTAATGAAGGCGAGAACTTTATTGGCAAAACACCACTTAGGGTTTTCTCTCTGGAAGGCATCCCTAGGGGTCCCGCTTTTAGGGAGAGCCTCTAGGGCGCTTTCTACATTAGCTCATGGTTCAATATTATTCAATAAAAAAAAAGAAGTAAAAAGTATAAATAAACCTTTTATACGAGTAATAACACATAAAACTGTTTTAAACGTGATTTAAAATGCTCTCCTCTCCTAACCGATCTGTTTGAATGGACACTGGGACTTGTGCCCAGGACATAAAGGTTGGTGATGACGATCGAAAAATTTTACACTTATTCAAATACACTTAAAGACGATTTTTAATTTGATAATGAACATTAGGTTAAATGACGTCTATCAGTGCGGTCGTTAGGTATTTATTACCTAACATTACAATTACAGGAGAAACCTGCAGTTCTAATTACCCGCCTGAGAGACGTTACAATGGCGCTGTTAGCGTTGGCCAACAGAGATTTCCATACATTTTGACGTATAAGCGCGAACGTGTGTAAAACGATGCTGTATGTAACCAAGGCATAACACGCGCTGGTATAATGTGTCATAAGAACCAAATACACAATGAATTACAAATAGCACTATAGTAAAAATTCTTGCTCTTGCGGACATTAAATTCCAACATTTGACGTTTGACAAATAACTGGACCACGGAGGTGGTCCAGTTATTTGTACGCCGGTCTCAAGGCGTTGCCATCTCGAGTCGATTATATATATATATATAAATAAATATCCTCAGACATTCACACCTATATATTCAGAATATTTATATGTGTTTATCTATTAAATATATTTATCCGTCATCTAGTATCCGTAACACTTAAAATGGGGCTAGTTGATAGGTGTGAATATCTGAAGATATTTATTTTTTTATTTATTTATTTATACACCGTGGAAATCTTTTCGTGGTGTATCTTTTAAAAATCACATCAAATCAATCTTTATTTACGAATATGGTAGATACAATGAGGTGAAAGTTATTAAACAGTTATTCGTAAGCGATTCAGCGATCAAATCAAGTGATAGATTAGTTGTGTCTATTTCAATATTTTGTATTTAAAAAGTTTTGTTTTCAAGATCTAAAAGTATGGGATCTATTGCCAAAGAATATAATGTAAGGCAAAAAGCAAGAAATTTTAATTATGCTGTCGTCAACGTAACATTTTTAAATCTACCAAAATCCAAAAACTTTACATTCCATTTTGTCATAAAAATTATTTTTCGTCATGATGATTGCATCGAGTAGAAATTGCTACGACAGATTCAGCAAAGTGAGGATACATGTACTCTCTCGGAGTCGACAACACTCGCAATAGAATCTTTTTTCATAATTTATATGTATGACACATGAATAACCACACCACAAAGTTGTGAGATTTTTTTTTCTACGTTAAGTACTGCAAAACGATGTTAGTAGCATCGTTGTCGACCAGCGTACCTATTTAACCACCCTAAATTTCAATGTGGTTCTCCAGCTTGAAACTAAATCTAGAAAAAAGGGATCTCAAATTGTCGGTTTATTTGATACGAACTCTAATTGTTCAAAGAGTTCATTCGTGTTCTCCCCAAATTAGTGTTAGTTCCATGAGAATTCGGTTAGAATTTTCTTTAAACTGGGTTATGTGCTCAGTGGACTTAATAAAAGATTATCCTTTCAGGGACTTATCCATGCGGTAATACATACTCAAAGAATTACTTTTCTTTGTTTAAGCAAAATTATTTATAGCCAAAATTTTGTTCTGATAAACAATTTTAAGGTATATTTTGGAATAAGTATTCTATAAATCCGTCATTCCATTCTTTGAATATTTTTATTTGTATGCTGGATTCAATGCGTTCTGATCTCGAGCGATTCTGGATTTGATTCTCGGCGGAGATAATTGTTTGTGTGATAATACAGCTCAAATATTTGTATTTTTCACTCAAACAACTTTGGATGTTTACATACATAAATCCCTGTTTGACTGAGTGTTGAGTATAATAATATTATCAAAATTTGTTCCATTAACAATAAAGTCAAAGTCAAAGTTCTTTATTGCACCATGTTGTAACACAGATGTTATGTAATGAATGGACACAAACATTTATGACACAACAATTATGTATATATTGGGTCCTTACCTATGAAATTGGTGTTTTTATTCTGTCTTAGCAATTTGTCCGTAACTATTATGTTTCAGAACATTCTTATAAAATAATTGTCTCTTCTAAAAATAGACCATATATTTGAGCTCGTATTATTTTTATTTGAAATTTTTTTGTAAGTTTAATTGTGTTAAAATTAGACACAAAGACAATTATTTTTAACTGCCTTCCGAATACATCATTTGATTTGCATTAACATAAAAACGATGAAAATTTTTTATCAAGCGTATTCACACACATATTGCTAAAGCTTGTCTAATGATACATGCCAAATATTATTATCTCTGGATTTGTCGTTGTGAAGAAAACTGATAAAATGTTAGTATGTAAAATGCAGACATCCCCAAAATCTCCGTACACAACACCAATGTCATAGGTAAGGACCTAATATGTAGAAATCCGGCAAAATGTGGGTGCAACATCTCTGCGTACCAGTGGCGAGGCCCCATTCATTGCCCAGTCAGAGGAAACGATAGATAGAATGCGACTTATTTATGAGTAAGAGCTTAATTGCTAATGAAATGTAAAAAAAAATATATAACAATAAAAAAACACAAAAATATAAATAAATAAAAGAAAATAAAAAGAATGAATTTTCCGCCTTTTAGCCATTCTGACTTTTTTCAAAATGATGTCGTAGTCAATACCAGTAAAGCGTAAATAGAGTATTTACGCTTCAATTAACAAGACTGGACCGGACTGGTGACGCAGACAGTCAGCCAGTATAATTACAGACTTATTATGTACACTTTCCAGCTTTATCATAAGACCCTGGATACCATACCATATAGCACCAAATTACTTGTTAAGACGAATCAAACGAGCCCAAACTCGATTGGGTTGTGTCGTTTTATTACTGAGTTCCTATGATTACCTTCCAGCTCCATCATAAGATCTTAGCTAACATATACCACCCAAGAACTCGTCAAGGCGAATCGAACGAGCCCAAACTCGATGGCGTTGTGTCGCTTAATAACTGAGTTCCTATGGCGAACGAGGAACTCAGTTATTAAGCGACATAACGCCGACCGACGATAGAGATGGAACTCTATCATCAGATCAGCTCCATAGCCTTATAATTTTACATTGTCATCCGATTTACTACACATGCACGCAAATTTTAGTTCAGTCAGTACACTATTGAATATATAGACAACAGACAGATAGGTGCCATTAAACAAAATCTGGTAAAAAAAAAATATGTTATACCTCTACCTGTGACTACCACTGAGTAAGGAAGGAACTCTACGTTGTTATCCGTGTAAGAAAACAGGAGAGTGAATATATAATGTGAACGATAGATGAATCACCGCGCGTACTTCAGACTTCAGGATTCCTTCAAGTCTCTGATGCATAGTCGCTTAAAATAAAATGAATTGAATACTTGGGGACTCCTCGCAACTCGACCGCGCTGATACCTAACTTTTTATAGTCTTACCAGGCTATTATATTGTGAAGTGGTTCTGGATAAGTGCTACTAATCACGCATTATGTACATTATGATTTATGAATAACTAAATCTTTAGTTTAACGGTGATAACTCTGCGAGGCCGCCGCCTCTGCTGCCTACCCCTTCGTGGAAAGAGGCGTGATAAATAATATGTTATGTATTTCTCCTTCATACAGTGTCATGAACCAAACGGCATAAGCTGCTGGGCTAGTTGATTAGTCTAAACACATTTCTTATAATTTTTTTGTTCTTTTGATGTCGTAATCATTTGACATGTCAACCTGTAGACAGAGATATAATACTAGCCCACCCTTTTCCATGTCATGCCGTATATCCGATACACCGCATAACATCTGCAACTCCAAGGAGCGGCAAAGATAAATCATAAAATTGACCTGTCTCCGCCTATACGACTGAGTTTAAATAAAAACATATGTAGTTTGTTGTGGATAATACTTGCCTCACACTGTTCCTAGTGCATGGCAACAAGCTGGTCCCCTGTTACATGGGAACTCAGCATATTTGGAGAAACGTTTGTGATTTCAAAGTAGTGAGACATATAAATTACCTTGAAATTACCACAGATATACATTTACATAGATACCGCAAGTATAACGATTTGTATTGAAGCCAAGAGTGTAAACTTTTTAAGGAGATCCAAACTGATGGAACGATACCGATGACGCCGATGCCCTTTCGCTACTTATTACAGAACGAGAATTTTTTTAGGGTTCCGTAGTCAACTAGGAACCCTTATACTTTCACCAAGTTCGTCCGTCTGTCTGTCTGTCCATCCGGGGATAATATCAGTGACCGTTAGCACGAGAAAGCTGAAATTTGGTACCAATATGTATATCAATCACGCCGAAAAAAATGTAAATAAAAAGTGGAAAACTTTGTTATATTAGGGTACCTCCCCTACACGTAAAGTGGAGGGTAATTTTTTTTAATTTCAACCCTAACGTGTGTTATATTATTGTATAGGTATATAGATATAAATAGGGGTTGTTTACTACAATCATTTTCAGAAATAATCACTCCAAAAGTAAAAAAAAGTACCCCTTCTCCCCTCTAACTTTTGAGCCATAAGTTTAAAAATATTAAAAAAATCTCAAAAGTAGATCTCTATTATGATTTTGTAGTAAAATTATTTTTAACTTGATGGGTTGAACAGTTTTTGAAAATTGTACAAAATAATATCTGAACTATGTTTGTCATTTAATCATATATATGCAAGTTTTTTTTCTGAGTTTACATAATTTTATTATAGGGAACGTATATTCTATCAAATAAAAAAAAATTAATATAATCAGTTCACGCAATCCAAAATTAGCACCAAAAACCCAACAAACATAAACCGTCTAGTTTGTATCGAGAAATGGCGCTGCACTTTGGGCTATTTTAACTCATAAGAGAAAACTACGGAACCCTACACTGAGCATGGCCCGACACGCTCTTGGTGTGTTTTTTTTTCTTTTGTAGCCATTCGGACGCGCGCAGATTTGATAACAGCGGTCAGCGGGCAACCCCGATGTTTTTTCGGGGTTTTTGCACACGCGCAGTACCTACGCATTGGTGTCTTCTATATAACATATAAATGTATATCATTGGAAATTACTATACTGTAATGTTAAAATTTCTCTACTCCTATACTCACCAACTAAAGATAAAAAAAAAACAGATAATACAACAAAATACCAAAAATACTTATTATTTATTACACTTACAAATTTTAAGGATATTTAAGCTAAACAATATTAAACAATTTCTATAATGTATATATGTTTACAATAAAAACAAGAGCAGGTTGGTTCTGGTTCTGGTTGATCAATCTCGGTATATATAGGTACTAAACAGGTATATCAAAATAAATAGGTAACTCTTAGTTCTTATGATTATGTATAATTAATATTAATCTCTCCCTTTCCCGGTGGTTAGTACTGCGTCCCTTGCAGGTCCGGATACTGTATTGATAATAATTGTGTGTCTTCCCGTTGGTCTTTTCTCAAATATCTTGATATACTTCAATATATATAAACTTCTTAGGTATTGTATATCGACACGTAGCAAATGAATATGTCAGAGGCAGTTTGTAAGTTTCGCCAGTCACTGAAAATATGAGGAGCAACTAAATGTGTGACAAGGAAAGAAGAAGTAACATAGATAAACGCTATATGTAGATGGAATGAGAGGAAGACGAAAGATGTGGTGTAAAAAGGGTTCAATGCTGAACTGACACAAGTGTGAAAGCGGTTTCATATGTAATTTCATTAAATGTCAAAGTAAAGCCAAATTCAAAAATACGTACCTATGCACATTTGACAGGTGGCATCTCTACATTCCCTTCCAATGACCAATTTAAAACATTTCCAATTACAGTTGTTTGAAGTAGCTATCTTTAAGCTACCAATAAATTTCTTCCATGATTTTACTGGCTGTCAACAAAAGCATTTATAATCAACTCCTGCGAATGGAAGCAGTAACTTCAAAGTGTTTTACACTGAAGGAAGATTTAACTTAATTTGAATATAAAAAGTTGGTGAGAGTTTTTCTTTGTAGCCAGTAATAACAACGTTACTTCACAACTTTTATAGAGTGGGTACTTTACAATTAATCAAAATTTTCAAGGCTCAGCACGGTTTTAATCGCATTACTTCTTGATCAGATTTTCATCGTCTTCAGTCCATATACGTACGTCCAACTGCTGGGCACAGTGACACATGAGGAGTATGGGTCATATCACCACCACGCTGGCCCAATGCAGGTTGGTAGATAGAAACGGTCACAAATGCGACCGGGACCAACGGCTTAACGTGCCTTCCGAAGCACGGAGGAGCTCGAGATCACTAAGTCTTGGTCACCCATCCACGGCCTGAACATGGCGAAGTTAGCTTTGTTCTCGGTCGAAGCCAAAGCACACTGACCACTACGCCACCGAGCTCCTCATTCATGGCTCAGCACGGTTTTGATCGCATTTCTTCTTGATCAGAATTTTCATCGTTTTCAGTCTATATACGTCCCACAGTGCACAGGGCACAGTGACATATGTGAGGGGTGTGGGCCATAGCACCAACACTGGCACTATGCGGATTGGGGGGTACAAGCGGTGGCAATATCAGCCGGGACCTACAACTCAACGTGCCTTCCGAAGCACGGATGAGTTCAAGAGTTCTAGGTATGTACCGGCCACAAATCGATATTCACAATCAACCGTACAAAAGCTCTATTCAAACTCAGTGATACAGGCTGTGGGATCGAACCCGCGAGTCTCGCGGCCTCACGATCGTGCCTTTTGGGAATACCGGTGTTGAGGAGTGAGAGTGATAAAAACAAAACTTCAACCGAATCGTATATAGCACAAGAATGATGATAGTTTTATTCCAAAGCTTTTATATACAGCGCGCGGCGTAGCAGGACCCGTAATTAGTTCTGAATGTAATTCTAAACTTATAATCTACGTGGAGGTTCCCATATCGGGATAAAAAGAAGCCTATGGCCTTTCTCTGGCTCTAGACTATCTGTATACCAAATTTGTTTAAATCGTTTATATAGTTTTGACGTGAAAGCAAGACAGACAGAGTTACTTATTATTTAGTAGGTATGACAGTAGTATACTACAAATATCATCAGATAGTCACCACTTTGCCTACGAGTAAACGTATGTGTGTGGACCTCTTTGGCGTAGTGGTGAGCACGCTTTGGCTTTTGATATCAAAAAAAAGCTACCTTCGCCACGGTCAGGCCATGGATGGGTGACCAGACTTTGTGATCTCTAACTCCTCGGTGCTTCGGTAGGCATGTTGAGCTGTTGGTCCGGACGCTATTGCAACCTTTCTACCCATCAACCCACATAGGATGGTGGTGTTATGGGGAATACTGGTCATGTTTCAACATGAAGAAGGCCTGTGACCAGCAGTAGAAAGTATATAGGCACGAAACGTGTACTATATATAGTCTGCTAAGTCATAACGTCCAAATTTACTTCGTATGAAGCACCCACTTGCGCACAACTTGAAGAAATCTTACACGAAACTTTATCACAGTTAGATTTAGTCCAAGAATGTTCTTGGAAATTGAGTCGCTAAGGTAACAAGGTGCCGCAGCTATTTAATTTATCTTATACGTGTCCAAAACTATGCGGAAGACAATTATTTCACGGCAATGGTATAGGCCTTGTGGGAGCCACAGTGTACCATTGCACCCACAGTTAATCCCATAGAAAGACAGTAGCTACAATATTTTCATAATAACAATTCTGCTCTGTGTATTAGTTGTATGTGTATCTAGACAAACTTGTAATCCCTAAGGAAATAAGGGGATTTGATGTTACAGAAAGAGCGAGACAGGTGATTTGTTTTGCGCAATTGGATATAAAAAGCTTAGGAGCTGTATTGATTCCCCTTGTTAATAAAGTACATCGGAAATTGTAAGTTGATGTTTTGTAAGATGTTTGACTTCTCTTAATTAAGCATCTTTGACAAAATGCTTTCACGTTAAAATACTGGAAGCTGTCATTAACAGCCCCGTTTGACTAACATCAAGAAACAGTGCAAATAAAAGACAGAATAAATAATTTCTCGTTTAAATTTTCTCTGTAATGTAAGGAGTATTACAATTTCAAATATACTTTGGAAGAATTCGAAGGCGTAGTAGTGCGAATATTAGGTCCTTACCTATGAAATTGGTGTTTTGTATGGAGATTTTGGGGATGTCTGCATTTATCATACTAACATTTTTTCAGTTTTCTTCACAACGACAAATCCAAAGATAATAATATTTGGCGTGTATCATAAGACAACCTTAAGCGATATGTGTGATATCAAACTTCATAAAAATTATTTATCGTGTTTAAGTGAATGCAAATCAAATGATGTAGTCGGGAGGCACTTAAAAAGAGTTGTCTCCGTGTCCAATTTTAACACAATTAAACTTACAACAATTTATCAAAATAAATCAAAAGAGCTCAAAAATATGGTCTATTTTAAGAGGAGGTAATTATTTTTTAAGAACACTCTGAAACTTGATAGATACAGATAAAATACTAAGAGAGAAAAAAAAACACAAATTTCAGTGTTAAAGACCCAATATTTTGATTTCAAAACAAAGCCAAATTCGCCGAGGTCGGACTCGTGTCGTTGACCAAAACATTGTGATCTCGAGTTCTTCTGCTAAGTAGCATGAGCAGCGTAATATGATATTTATCACGTTTTTATCACGTCCAGTTGTCAAACTAAACAATACTTTGAAAGTTGAACGTGATAAAAAGATGGTTGTTATTGGGATCAGGTTCTTGACGCTGCCAAAGCTATTCTCCGAACCGTATCTCGTTTCCCGAGGCGTTCCAACCTTGAGTACTTAATCTCACATCCCAACGCCTCACATCTAGTTCTTCATTCATCTAAGAAAGCCTATGCCCAGCTGTAGAACATAAATAGGCTGGTAACAACAAGGAATAATATCAATCACGTTGGAAATGCCGGGTTAAAAGTACCCGAGCATATATGATCAATGTGATGAGATTAGATTAGCAAAACGAAGAAAGAAAAGAAAGAAAGAAAAAAATTTATTCCGACACAGACACGAGACATTGTACGGACATAAAAGACATAGCTATATTATACACAAACAAAGAAAAATACAGGAATACATAATTATTATCTATCTATTAAAGAAAAGAAAAATAAATATGCAAGGATCGTTGCAAGTAGAGAGAAGTAATATCTGCCTAACCCTACGTGAAAAGTATGCATTATAAATAAAATAACATTCACAAAGCATGACCAATTTTGCAGGCATCCTTGCTTCTTGCTCATGCTTGATTCATTAAATCATTTTAACCACTAAGTTTTATAATTAGAATTTTCTCGCTAAACATCTTTTTTTAACTGAAACCGATTGCAAATTCCTGTCCAGAATTCTTCGAAGAGATATGGTGTGCACATCTGTGCACATTAATAAATGGAACATAAATGACGAGGAGTAGCGTTCTTTGTATTCGTCTAAATTCTTTCAACAAGTTTACTTAAAACCAACCCTTAATTATTAGCACAATCCCAGGGGACCCCATTGAAAATTGTGACCAAAAAATTAAATGTCTATTGAGGCATCTGCCGGCCCACTAGCTTGCCGGCGTATCCGAGATATACTCGCCAGCATGCCCAGACGAATTCAAGCTGTGATTTTGACAACCTCCGTGGTCGAGTGGTCTGTTCGCCGGTCTCAAGGCGTCGCCATCTCTAGAGGTTCTGGGTTCGATTCCCGGTGGGGGAATGTTTGTGTAAACAGGCATTTTTTCTTCAGTCTTGGATGTTTATATGTGTATATTATTTAATTGTATTTATCTATTTAATATATTTGTCCGTCATCTGGTATCCATAACACAGGCATTAGTTGTCTAGTATGGGCCAGTTGATAGGTGCGAATGTCTGAAGATATTTATATTTATATATTTTAAATAGAGGGGGTCACACTCAATACTAAACATTTATCTGCTTTTACTTTATTAAAGAAAAACAAACAATAAATCTTTTTTATTTTTACTTCATGAGCATATGCACTACTAGCATTATTTCCCATAAATTGTATCATCATTTTATGAAATACTGATGAAAACGATTATTATCTTATTAATTTACCAAATTGTGAGGATAAAACTACCTATAATTATCAAACAAAGCAATATTAACATTTGAAATGGTTCATTGCTTAGGTGCCCGTTTTTGCAAATGAGTTTATATTGTTAATAAAAAAATATGTAGCGGCGACTCTACAGTTTTTAAAGATATTGCATTTTCCGCGCGATTCTCGCTTCTCTTCTTTTTTATTTTGAGCGTTCGGATACGTATCTTTTGATGTTCGAAGTAATGCGAACCTTGGCATACGTTAGCTGGAATTTTTACATTTCCTTTTGTACCTTCTGTCTCTGTGGTTTTCTATGAAGTTTTATTTATTTATCAGTAAAAGATAATAAATTGTTAAAGGTAACTTTGTAACGTGACGCTCAATGTAATTAGGTACTTATTCAAAGAAATAATTACATGTAGGTAATTTGTAAATATGTAATAGTGGAGAGTAGGTAACATGATACTTTTAGTTGGAATTAATATCATGTTGTACATATATTTATTGAAATTAGTTGAAATTATTTTTCTTTGGGAATGTTTTATAGATACATTTATGTTAAAGGGAATAACTCGATACAACCAAGAGCAAGACCAAGAGCTGTAGCCGTCGCCGAGTACTGGCGTCATGACATTTGAGCCATTGACACGAAGAAGAAGACTCGATTAGCCATAGCAAAAGCATATATAAAAACTATGGTGCTTACAAAATACTAGCTATCATTAATCAACAGATAGAATGGGAAGTCTCGTGTCTTTCTCTTGTCCTGTTACCAGTAATCTCAATTATTTTAGGTCCGGCGCAACGTGTCTTTCTCTTCCATTCTCTCCTATCATTCGCCATTTCACCAATCACTCCCTTCCTCAACATATCATCATTTTTTTCAATGTGACCAATGATATTATTTTCAGGATAGGAATACATCTTTACTTCGATAGGAATAAATAAATTAAATTGATGAATCGAAAGCATTGGTAGAATATCATCGAGATAGAAAGACACCAATACACAACGCATCGAATTAAGGATGATAATTCGTTGACACCACCCTAAAAACTTTTATTTTCTACTTTCCAGTAAAAACATTTTAACTTGTCAGTGGTTTTTGTTTACAGTTAAACTAACTTCCTTAGCTGCTTATTAATGAATACTATACTCGCTTATGTAAATAAGCAAGCAATCTGAAAAGATTTAGAGTTTAAATTCCCTCGACCCAAACTTAGTCTTTTTAAGAAACACCATTAAAACTTGCGGCGGATTACTTCACTATTTTAATATGCGCTGAAATGTATTACAAAAGTTTTATGTGAAGAAATTAACATTCTCAAAATACTCAAAAGAGAGGCGTAACTTATACCATTATGTATCGTAAGTGTATGTGATGAAGGCTTAGTTTTCTAGAACAGTCTCCGTTTAGTTCCCCTATTAAGATTAAATTTATCGCTGAAGAAATCTCTTGAAATATTTCAGACTTATTTTAGCTATTAGCGGTAAATGTTTACGGTTAGTGTCTTTTGATGTGTTTTCAGAAAAAAGCTTTAATATATTTCGTTCTTTTGATCTTTTTGATATATATTTTATGTTAAGTACCTAATATTGGGTGTTGAGTAAAGATTCAGTAATTTGGTTTCCTTTAGTGATATTTTTTTAATATTAAGCTTGTTTGGTTATTTCAACTTAAAAAATAATACGATTTCATAAAAAAGGGCTCTGGGATTTCAGTAACGAATTTCTTTTTAAATGGTGTTATTAGTAAAGAGTTATCTATCTAACGAACATAGTTAACATTTAATTTCTATTAATTCGTGGAAGTGCGTCATTTTTGTGATATTACACATCGATCGGGGCCACAAAACCAATAATACTGCAACCAAGAGAAAGCATTACTGATTATCTTATTTAATTTCACTTGACTTGATTGAATCGATGAAATCATACACTCCCGCCTCATTGATTTTTTTTTTCATCTGCCACGCACGGGCCGCAGATATACATTGACGTAGATAACGCATGTATAACTATTTGTATTGAAACAAAGCGTGTCAACTTTTTAACGTCTACAGTGACGTCACAGTCGTAACTTTGCGACAGAAGATCCAGACTGATTGAGAGATAGCGATGTCGCCGATGCATCTCCACCAATTATCACACGACGAGGCATTTTTTTAGTTTTTGCAGTCATTCGGACGCACACAGATTTATAAGCGGCGGCCAACCCCGACGTTTGGTCGGGGTTTTCGACATGCATTTGCGTCATCTATGTAAATTTAAACATAAATAAGTGTTAATATCCAGTCTATTCCCAACAGCCGGGGGAAAATCGAGTCACGAAATTTCTAAGGCTATCACTTTTTATTGTTGCCAATAAGAGCAAGACAGGACGTGACTATCAGAGTCGAATCCATGAACAGACAGTTCAGAATAATTAATTAGGCGATTGAGTCGGCGAATTAGGTATATGCTTGCCCTGGGCAATATTATATTCATTAATATTTTATTACTATTATGTATTATGAATAAACCTATTAGTGCGCTCAAATAAGCTCCTGTACATTAATTCCATTAATTAATTAAATAATTATGTTACGATTACTATTATTAGTAACTACATTGGCTAAATAGGACAGGAACCGGTTTGTCTGTCCGTTCATAAATCATAATTAATCGAAATCCCCCTGTTGACGTTTACTGATTGTGATTAATTACCCGCCGCTATTCATTCGAAGGTTTTTGTTTGGAGAAATATCTAAATTGTTGATGTGCGGTTTTTTGAGGGGCAGAGGGAATTTGCACTCAATTCATTAAAGTGAAGTCTATTGAGGGGAGGTAAGAAAGGAGTTTTTCTACGTTGGACATGTTGGTACCTTAATATTAGATCCTTACCTATGAAATTGGTGTTTTGTATGGAGATTTTGGGGATGTCTCCATTTTACATACTAACATTTTATCAGTTGTCTTCACAACGACAAATCCAGAGATAATAATATTTGACATGTATCATTAGACAAGCTTTAGAAATATGTGTGTGAACACGCTTGATAAAAATTATTCATCGTTTTTATGTTAATGCAAATCAAATGATGTATTCAGAAGGCAGTTAAAAATAATTGTCTTTGTGTCTAATTTTAACACAATTAAACTTACAAAAAATTATCAAATTAAATAATACGAGCTCAAATATATGGTCTATTTTTAGAAGAGGCAATTATTTTATAAGAATGTTCTGAAACTTAATAGTTACGGACAAATTGCCAAGACAGAATAAAAACACCAATTTCATAGGTAAGGACCTAATATCTGTTGATTGTTGAGTAGGTATGCAGTTTTTGATAGTTTTGGCGTCGTTCGTATGCTTTATAACATTCGCTATAGATATGTGACCTCAAGATCCTCGTTGATTATAGAAGTACGCGAAACCACAGGTCTTGACTGATAATGCAACCGTTTCTTCTTCTTAATCAATCTTATAATCTTAAACCTTAAACTTATGGGAAGTTTAACGCTTAAGATGATAAATGGTGTTTTTAGAGTGGTACTGGTAAATTGTCAATGGCAATGTTAAACTAATACCGAAAAATTATACCATGAACCATAAAAAGTATCAAGATCCATAAACAGATTATACCGTCCAGCGTCCTATTTCACCGCAATAATACATTATACTGATGTGCACACGCATATCGTATCAACATGATTTATCATGCGATTCAAAGAGCCACGTTTTTCTTTTATTAGGTCGTCACGGTACTGCGATTTTTACTCACTAAATTGATATCAGATATCTTTTGTCACAGTGCATGTATTGTATGGTATTATTAATATATGCCACGTGACGTCGTCGTGTGTAAATTGCGATGTTTTTGATAAAAAACTGAATGAATGTGGCTAATTTTGTTTTTTTCTCTATTCTTTTCCGTCGTATAAGACATATCGTTGGTATTACGATAGTGTTATTTTAATTTGGTAATATTCTATTTGTTAAGTTTAATACAAATTACACGCACATACAAGCTGTATCCTTGGATGACCATGATTATTTTTCTCATTTCGTTTTGGTCTGTGCTTCTTCTTCTTCTTTAAAAATGGCAATGTTATCTCCACATTGAGTAACAATTTTGCCAGCACGTTGTTTTGACCGCGCATTTCCATATAAATGATGGGATAGAACGTGTAACTAGTATGTGTGAAAACCTCTGTGATAATTTTGACTTGTGGACAGACAACCTGTGAATGTTATGTTTTTAGATAAGTATAACAAAAGAATGTATCTTAAACTAATTTAATTATAGTTTAATATTATTAGTTTTAATAAATCTAGCAAGACTGTTAAACACACCTGTAGGCCTAGCACGGGATGAAGAGAAAAAGTCCCGGGAGACAAAATTACTCGTTGCCTCTCGCTTCCGCGCGAAAAGAAGCGAGAGGCAATGACGATTTTAGTCTCTGGGGACTTTTTCTCTCCGGCCCGTGCTAGGCCTTCTGGGTAGGGAAAAGTCAAAAGGGAGTTTAAAGACGCGTTAAGCCCGGTTGCTACTGCTAGATTTTCTACCCACTAGTTTGACATTTATATGACGGCACCTACGTCATACCACGGAATACTTTGCAACTAACAAATAAGCAATTTTATTTAGAACAAATAAGACGGATAAAACGTAGATTTTTTGACAGTGTTGGAGTACTCAAGATTTTAATTTTTTTATTCTCAACACCTGAGGAGCTCGGTGGCGAAGTGGTCAGTGCACTTTGGCTTCGATCGAAAACAAAGCTACCTTCGCCATGATCAGGCCGTGGATGGGTGACCAAGACTTTGTGATCTCGAGCTCCTCCGTGCTTCGGAAGGCACATTAAGCCGTTGGTCCCGGTCGCATTTGTGACCAACCCGCATTGGGCCAGCGTGGTGGTGTTACGGCCCATACTCCTCATGTGTTTCTCCATGAGCAAGGCCTGTCCCAGCAGTGGGACGTATATAGGCTGATGACGATTCTCAACACCACTGCAACCTCTGTTTAGTATTTAATAAGTAGTTTTAAGGTACTTTTATGAAATAAAATAGCACAGCGCGCTATGAAATTTCATAAAAGTATTACGAGGGCTGAACTAACAACTATAAATGAAGCCTTAGATTAAATGTTTCAAGTGCATCAAACAGCGGTAGTAGTTCTCTCCGACTCAAAAATATGTGTATCGGGACATCGCGGTATGCCCATAGCTCACGAAAAGTTGCAGTTGATACATAATATTGACAGAAAGCTCATCCAGATAAAACTACAGTGGATTCACTCACATGTTGATAAAAATGGCAATGAAGTTGTGGATGTATTAGCAAAGAAAGCTGTAATGGATGGCCCTGTACTAGGTTCACTGCCCTACTCAAGTGAAATTACCTTAAATATTAGGTTCCTACCTATGAAATTGGTGTTTTGTATGGAGATTTTGTGGATGTCTGCATTTTACATACTAACTAACTAATCCAAAGATGATAATGTTTGGCATCTATCATTAGACAAGCTTTAGTAATATGTGTAATATCACACTTCATAAAAATTATTTATCGTTTTTAAGTGAATGAAAATAAAATGATGTATTCGGGAGGCACTTAAAAAGAGTTGTCTCCGTGTCCAATTTTAACACAATTAAACTTACAACAAATTATCAAAACAAATCAAAAGAGCTCAAAAATATAGTCTTTTTTTAGACGAGGTAATTATTTTTTAGGAATACTCTGAATCTTAATAGTTACAGACAGAATACTAAGACAGAATAAAAACACCAATTTCATAGGTAAGGACCCAATATCAAGAAATTATTTGGAAAAGTGTGAATATCACTTTGGAGAACAGGTTGAAAAGGTTCAGGTACAGAACCATCCAATCTAGCCCAAATCAGGTGCCATGGTTCAATCACGGTAAACTATCGAGGTCCAGGATTATTCAAGCGTATTGACTACGTTCAGGGCACATTCCAGTAAACAAGTTTCACTTTTTTTTTATGAATAAACGTCCAACTGCAATGTGTGAGCATTGCGAAGTGGTAGAAGACCATGATCACTTTTTGCTAGAATGTGCTTTGAACGATGAATAAAGGAAAATAATGTTTAGATGTAATTTACATGGGGCGGACTGAATACTCTACTCTCGGAGCCACTCTCTATAAGAGCTGTTAGGATATATGACTTTACCCGTGCTTTCAAAGACAAAATTGACGGTTTTTATATATCAAAGCCTGGATAAGGCTTTAATTCTTGTTAAATATTGGGTCCTTACCTATGAAATTGGTGTTTTTTTTCTCTCTTAGTTCTCTTAAGGTTCAGAGTATTCCTAAAAAATAATTACCTCGTCTAAAAATAGACTATATTTTTGAGCTCTTTTGATTTGTTTTGATAATTTGTTGTAAGATTAATTGTGTTGAAATTGGACACGGAGACAACTATTTTGAAGTGCCTCCCGAATACATCATTTTATTTGCATTCACTTAAAAACGATAAATAATTTTTATGAAGTGTGATATTACACATATTACTAAGGTTTGTCTAATGATAGATGCCAAATATTATCATCTTTGGAATTGTCGTTGTGAAGAAAACTGAAAAAATTTTAGTATGGAAAATGCAGAATTCCCCAAAATCTCCATACAAAACACCAATTTCATAGGTAAGGACCTAATATATCGTTCTAACATTCTAACGGTTCTAACATTTTATTTTTCTTAAAACTTACACTTAGCAGACAAAGCAGTTTAACGACACTATTTAAATTATTGATTGTCATAAAATATTTCCATTGGCCGATATCTGCACATTAAATACTAAAATCCCCAAGTAAGAATAAACCACCAATAACAGGAAGCCAAAAATTCTATACACTTACCCCCTAACTAATAAACAAGTTATAAGGTATGACACTTTCTGACAACTACTGTCTTCTGAATGTCTGACGAAGACGAAACTCTGAATAACTATTTCAAACTTATACCTCGTTTATTAGCAAGGATGTTACCGTGTTAGTATAGAATTTTTGTCTCTTTATTTGATTTGCACATTGCGCATGTAGTTTTGCATTGAATGGTATCCACCTTACTGCTCTACAAAACCATAGACAAAAACTTTAATTTTAATAGTGTATCAATACTATTGAAAGACCCTATTGAAATATTGAGTATAAATCCTCAATAATCCCATTGATTTCACCACTAACGTCACCATTCTATTCATCTGACAATACACTGTGAACACATCGCCCCTCGGTCCGTACCTCTTTGATTGTTCCGAACAAGCGTCAGACATTTAAGTTAATGGTTACACAGTAAAACGCAGATGTGGGGTACGTAGCGAGTGGCAAAAGCTGTTTTGTTTACCGTTTTAAAAGGGAATAAGTACAAGATGTCGCTATTTTATTACTTTGTCATTTTAACATCAGTATTGCCTAGCGCCGTAACACTGCAACTACTTTACTAAGAGCTTAGATTGACATAGCACTAAAATGCGTACGTTTTTTTGCTTATGACTCCGTCAAACTACCACTGACTGTCTAAATTTTACATAATATTGGGATTTATGTAACTTGTTAAGGTTGAAAATCTATTGAAAGTTTTAACAATATTGTGTCCTATGACGTACTGTTGATTGTACATTGACTCGGACCGTAAAGAAGCTGTAAACAAACACATAAAAATGATAAAGTTAATATGGTCAATAAAGTTTGTCTCACATGAAGAAGGATCAAAAGCAAGTTCTTTTCAATTATCTTGTGGGTGTCGGTAATGCACCGCGAGCCCGTAGAAGATATAAGCGTGGTAAATTTATTTATGTAGAAAGACAAAAAAAACTTGATTATAATATTATGATAAAAAGAATTTTTAATGGGTAATTTAAAAAGTAGACTTTTTACCTTGCTTATTTTTAAGCAAAAATCAACTATCTAATTACGATCTATATGACATAATCAAAACATGATTTTGTCAATTTCAATACACTTCTAGGCAACGGCAGCCAAGTTGGGACGGACGGGACACTACTCGTTCGAGAGACCCCGGGAATCGCAGGTTCGAACCCACGCACGGCCTGTTCCACTGAGTTTGAATAAAACTTAAGTACGTTAATTGTGAATATCGCTGCCTCACATTGAGCCCGGTGCATGGCAACAGGCTCACCACCCGTTAAATCGGAACATAACATAGGTTATCTAGCAGAGATATTGGTTGTCAATATCTCTGCCCACCCCTTCGGGGAAAGAGGCGAAATAATATATTTTATTACACTTATATCTATAAAGGGACATGAAGAATCATTCACAGCCAACTTTTCTTTGATATTTTTTTATGAAAACATTATTATTAAATTGAAAATAACAACAGTTGAAATTATTTTCCTGTGTTAAGTCCTCTAGTGTTTAGTAAGATTATAACTAAGCGGCTATGCAAATTCGTGTATACAGAACAACTGTGCAGTGTGCTTAAACATTTAATAGATTAAATTTGATATTGTTACAATACAAAATTATTACTATCCGCACGGAGTCGCGCACAATACTATTATACCGCATTAAACCATTCTTTATGCGGATTACTTTGAATGTGCGAAACATTTGTTAAGTTAAATGCTTATAGCTGTGTTTTCTTGTGTCAGTACGGGAAAGAAAAGAATTAGATCAGTTAATATTGGGTCCTTACCTATGAAATTGGTGTATTTTTTTCTCTCTTAGTATTTTCTGTAACTATTAAGATTCAGAGTATTCCTAAAAAATAATTACCTCGTCTAAAAATAGACTATATTTTTGAACTCTTTTGATTCGTTTTGATAATTTGTTGTATGTTTAATTGTGTTAAAATTGGACACGGAGACAACTCTTTTTAAGTGCCTCCCGAATACATCATTTTATTTGCATTCACTTAAAAACGTGAAATAATTTTTATGAAGTGTGATATTACACATATTACTTAAGCTTGTCTAATGATAGATGCCAAATATTATTATCTTTGGATTTGTCGTTGTGAAGAAAACTGAAAAAATTTTAGTATGGAAAAAGCAGAATTCCCCAAAATCTCCATACAAAACATCAATTTCATAGGTAAGGACCTAATATTATATTAGAAGTTCATGTAACTGTCACATACTATAGGTTATTAAAACACGAGCGTGGTTATAAAAATGAGTTTGGCGAGTTTTTTAATATACTGAGTTATGTGCAGTTACATACACCACTTTATCTACACTCATTATTCATATAAATAAAACCAAATCTTTAATTAATTTTATTTATTGTTGGCTGTTTGGAAAACATTTGCAATAGTTTTGTGCGTTTTAAGATAAATAAGTGTTGCATAACGAGTCCACCCTGTTGTATAATGGTCATTATGTTATAGTTTCCATTTTTAAATTTTCGTTTTTATCATCTGTGTTAAAAAGTATGTCATTATGAGTTCGAGTCTTAGTTCATAGTTCGAACATTATAACATGAGTGGAGATTAAATATCTAAATTAACCTGAGCTATGTGCAGTTTGTCAACACTCATAAATTCATCAAATGAAAATTTGTTGCGGGCTTTCTGGATATCTTTTGCTATAACTTGGTTAGTTCTAAAGGAATATTAATGTTTAAATCCGTATTTCTAAGTTTTTATTTTTAATTTGTGTGTCCAATCATCCTTTTTAATAAGTATGTAAGTATATAAATTCACTTTTATAATAATTTATAATTTTTTTTTTGTATAATTGTTTATGATATTTTGTAACTTCATTTTGCATCTACCTACCAAATGTTTATAATATTTGCTAAAAGCATAGTTTGTTTCTTTAATTGGCTTATGTTCTAGTAATATTTTGTATTCGTTTATCATGTACAAGAATAATGCTGTAGAAACATTGTTTACTAAATAAAATAAAATAAATAAATAAACATTACGGCACGAGTGCAGATAAAACCATTTTAACTCCTCACAAAAAGGTTCAATTATAGAGTGTATAAAAAGCTTTTTAAGGCATAAATTAAAAAGCATAATTAAAAGGCGAAGAAGCAGCAGCTAAAGTAACATATGTACCGAGGAAATTACAAGCCGCTGGCAACTTAGGGGATGGTATTATCGTATTAATAGCTACCCTCCAAGGGGTGAGGCTTATTTTAATTTTAAATCACCGCTAAGCCATAGGGTGAGCAAATTGGTAGAATAGAATTGGGAGCGGCCGTTGTGAATCTAATCCGTCGAATTGTTATATGTGGTGATTTTTATTGTAACATTATGGTGTTCTAGTTTTTTGCATCGCTTACATCCAAAACACTCAATTGGTTGCCTGTAGTTGTAAAAAGCGTTGTAAAAACGTCTTTTATACAACTAATTAATTTTTAAAAAAATTTTTTTTTTTTTGTATAAACCGCACTACTAAAAAAAGTACAAAGTTGGCAATGTATCTTTCACACAGCATGCCATAAAGATAGCATAGCGTACAATCATAAAAGTCTAAAAAAATATATTTTTTCAACTAAAATCTTCCCAAAAATATAGAGAAATTCATTTCAGGCATAAAAGAAACATCTTTGTTTGCGAACAACAGTGTTCGGGCTGATCTTTAAGTGGTGAATAATTTTCAATGTACCTTTTTACCGTACTTTAGTAGGTAGGTATACAAGCGAATCCGCAAACAGAGAATAGTGAAGTGTAAATGGAACTTCCTAAATAATCGTGCGTGCATGCAAACAGTTTCAAATTAGGACAAGGGCGTAACACTTTGAAAACAATTAGGTTTCCAAGGCTAATATGTCGATAACTAAACTACCGATATCGTTACAGCACTACTCCATATCATCTTTATGGCCTTGTTTCAATTGGGGACACCATATTCCTTTTCATAATGCTGTCATACGGCTGGTCTGCATTAGATAATATTTTATTCATTGACCTTAGTCAGATTATAAAAGTTCACAAAGGACCCAGATCTTCCTACATGGAGACAATCATAAGATGAAATTAACCGCCTCTCTGGTCTAGTGGTTCACACCACCGGGTGTTGGTCGGGAGGTCCGGGTTCGATTCCCAATGGGGGCAGAAGTTTTTCTGCTGGATTTAGTTGGTAGTTGGTCTTCTAAGTCCTTCTGCTAGCTAGCTACCACCGTCTTATCAAAACTTGTTGCCATACTAATAATGTTTTAAGCAATTGTGGTGTTCCGGCAATCAGTGGTAAGATAGCCAGTTCCTCAGTTGTTGAGGATTTACAGGTGAAGTTCGCTTCCACCTTCGGCCTTTTCTTCACTTACCATCAGATGAGATGTAGGCCAAGAGCTTACCTGTCATATGAAATTAAAAAAAAATTAAATGTGCTTTCTTCACCGCACTGATTAAAGTGAAAAATACTTTCATACTAACTATTTTACATGTTTTGTATGTATTAGGTAGCTAAAAATACATCTTATCAAGGATAATTTCCTATGACATATTCATTTGTACAATATTATTAAAAGCCGTCCCTTCATACAAACGGGCAGTTAATTAGGTTTGTCAAGATCTAATCGCGATTGAAACATGTATAGCATGTTTAACAGCTAAATACAGTTTAATTTGTACTAATACCAGCTTTATGTAATCGCTAACAAGTTTATTTTATTACGAGTATAAGCTTAGTAAACACGAAAATGTACAACCTCATATTCAACCTTTCTATACGTACCTACAACCTATCCTATCTATATAATCTACAACATTACTATACGTCTTAAAACTAGACACAGGCTTTTTTTACATGGAGAATCACATAAGGAGTAGGGCTCTTTCCCCGAAGGGGTAGGCAAACGTGTTAACACCCACAACCAATATAATTAAATAAAGAAAATTGAGACACCGAAATTCTTTTTAAAAACGTTGTGCATAGCAACGTTTTGCATGCAGTTTTGTAAAAATCTATTTTAATACCGAATACAAACCTGCAATACTCGTATTGTTGAGCCGCTGCCAACGTTTACTTTTAAAATTACATTCTTATTCACTTACAATTTGTAAATTTTTACGCCTCATTTAAATTTGTTCTTTATGCCGTTTAATTTAGGCGATGAGTTGTGTTTTTGACGGCAAATATAACTTTGTTTTTCCCTAGGGATCTTGACAAAGTTATGATTAATGACAGCACGCGCGGTTACTGTAGGGCCCAGTCATTCTAAATATTCATATTAATTTTCGTAGTGATGTTCGTGGGTAATTAGTTCACGTTAAAGTACTCGAATTATTTAATGGGCTATGTTTAGCTGTGGGCTTTATCAGTCTAAAGGATGTGCAAGTGAAAGAACACAAGACCGGAAAGTTGACACATGAGAAAAGAAGCTTATACCCTGTAGGCAATAACAGCTTGATATATATAATGATAATGATAACAGGAAAGAACTGTTGATGCATCGTCGACAAGGAGGGCACACGACGGCGCGAGAGAGAAAGGAGCATATAGCCGCCTCGCTCATCGAGTTACGGCGGTGGCCGACGGTGGCGCTCACGCAACAAGAACATTCTCTGGATCGAAGCGCTCCAGTCTCCCCGCGTCATTTATTATTTTAAATCACTATCGATGTATCATTTTTAGTGTAATAGCAGTGGCCAGGGCACATTGCTCGCAGCACGGCCATCAGGGCGAAAAAGTTCTTCAGTGTCAGACACAGTCGTAAGCGTTCCTAGGGTCAACTTGAACTCATCTACCCAACGTGACCAAGTTAACAAACTAAGCACCCCTTCCTCTATTTTTGCCACTGCATCCTTTCATCCTTTTTATCACGCCTGATCTCCATCCATCGACAGGTTGTCTGGCCTAGCGATAAGACCGCCGATTGTTACATGTAGTCTCAAGTTATCAATTGTAATTTCTTTTTATGTGTTAACAATAAAGAGTTATCTATCTTTCTATCTTTATCAAATTTTATTATTATTATTTTATTATTTCTAATCCTATCTTTTGAAGAAGCTTCACGTTTGTTTCTTATTAATCTAAAAATATCAATATTTTCTCCCGACTCCAAATTTCCTGAGATGTAAGTATTCTAACAATCACATCATCATTATAATAGAATATTTTTCCCACATTCTAAACGAGTTATAGTACTACACCTGAACTATAAAAGTAACGTCACATCACTAGTCCAGAATCCGTTTTATCCGTCACTTGACTGAATTGATGAATCGTAGTGACACGGTTCGTTACTTACGTGAAAGGAATTTCTGATATTCCCGTCACAAAAAATATGAGTCGCATAAATTTAATAAGATTCACATTTATTTTAAACTTTTTCCGGTGTCTTATGTGATTATTAAATAGAGTAGTATAGCGTTAATCAACGGAGCTTGTTTGAAAATACATATAAATATGTTCTGCTTGTAGTGTTATTTTTGTTATCTTATCACCTATCCATCCATACTTTCAACCACTCTGATTCAATGCAGTAGGTATAAACAGTTGAACTAGCAACTGGGAACAAGGATCTAAATGTACCTTCTGACGCACGGACAAACTCGATCACGATGTTTTGAATACCCATCCAAGGTCAAATTTCCAGCACTAAAAATTTCAACGTCAGGTTTCCTACTTAAATAAAAAGTTTATTCTAATTAACCTTAATTGAGAATAAACTTTATATTTAAGGATACAATTTTTTAAATTTATAAATTGTAAAATGTTGACGTTTTTAAGTGCCACGTTTGGCTTATGAAATAAAGTTATTTTTGTTTCTTTGTCAGGTTATCTCCGACCAGAAAAAACGACTGGTTCTATACATATAATAAAACTATAGAGGGCGAATGTATTTACATAGAAAAAATCAGGAGGATGTAAAAAGAGGGAAAATACCACGTATTTTTTTTCATTTTTGGTTTGTCTGTCTGTTTTATCTGTTTGCACGGGCTAATCTCCGAAATGGCTAGACTGATTTCAATGAAATTTTGCATGGTGTACCTTATATCCGTGGTCATCATCTAAGATACTTTTTATTCCGGAAAATTAAAGAGTTTCCTTGGGATAGTTAAAAAACCAGTAACCGCGGACGAAGTCGCGGGCAACAGCTAGTTCAGAATAATGTTGACGTTCACACGAACATTGTGTAAAAAGTATGTTGTGATATTCGTATACACAATGTATGCAGCATAATATTTATGGTTCAGTGACCCTTTTTTGTGAGATGGTAACATGTGTTTTTGAGTCTCCCTATTTTAACCTCGGGGTATGTGGTAGTTCCGTACAGAGATCACCGACTACTCACTAAACATTCTTCCCAGCTTGAGTCCCTGCGCTTCACAAGAGCGGTCTAAAATCTGAACCCAATCGCCGCTTCCAGCGTCTGTCCGTCAGGTAAAATTCATTGAAAAGGGGTTTACCATCTCTTGCTCTACATGGGTCAATGATCTTTTAATTTATAAAATCACACCCGAACCTTACGTATCACTGCGTCGACGCATACGCGTGTGTTGAGACTGGAACATTGAACCATACCATCACCACATAAACAAGCCCTTCCATTGTAGCGACACATGTTATGCCGAAATTCTCCCAGCCTCAGGTCAATGACCCTTACAACACTGACCCAATTAAACCGAACACCTAAAACATCACGTGAAACAAAAGCCATTAGTAAAATTATCCTTTCAATTGAAAACTTCGTACTACGCTCCGTTTCGTAACCATCCGTGCTAGTGGACAGTCATCCTCGCTAAAAGCTAAACTAAAACTCGAACTTATTTACATTTAATATTAGGGTTTTGCGTCTCCCCTTTTATAAATAAATCATGTCTTTCATTGTATGATTTACACCCCTGTTCGCGACGCGTTTGTTTTACAACTATTTTGTTGGCAGGATAAAATTATTTCGATGTAGCAAATAGAGATAATATTTTATGGACTGTAAAATTTCAGTCCAGCGAGACAGCCTCATGAATTTCAACTTAATGCTAGTTTATTTTTAGGTTGATTATAAATCGGACAAAATGTTAGTTTTCGGGGGAAAATGGGGAACGGACATAGGAAAATAGTTCGGAGGTAATTAATTTTACACCTGTCATGCTGTCACTTTAATATGTCACTAAATATTGACTTTTGTGGTATCATTTATTTAATACTATAGTCTATCCATTTTGATCTGAGACAAAATGTAAACAAACCATAAAAAGGGTTCTTTAAGATGTCGTTACTCATTGTCGAAAAGTTTTATCAAAAAAAACGATTATTTAATATTTTATTATAACAAACTTTTTAAATGATGTAAATTAAGTAATTACTCGTCACCTTCAATAATTTTTGATATTTTTACTTCAATATTATATTTTTAACGTAATTTTAGATTACTAAATTACTCGCTGCTACTAAAAAAGACCTAAAACGAATAGTATTCTCAAACTTTTATTATGAGTATTCCAAAAGAAGATGAACAATCATAACATGTTCACGACACCATGAATCTACTTTGAATTTAATTGATATATCTAATATTTAGTATCATTTGGATGATAGCAATGATAGTACGTTTTTAAATACACTTAACACACCTAATACTCATAAAACATTACTTCATTACACAAATTAATAATGTTTATATTCAATGACGATATTGGTATATTAGGTACGGCTACTCCTTTTCTATTTTATAAAAAAAAAGTCCTATTTTTTTTGTCACAGAATTGGATAAAAAGTTTGAGAACCACAAATTCTTTGTTTACCTTTTGTCTCAGATCAAAATGACCAAAATGATCTGAGACTGTGCGTAATACGGCAGTAATTACGTAATACGCATACCCGCGAAGTCGTTCGCGTGGCTATTGATTAAACGCCGATAAAAGTTTACAAAAAGTTTTTGTGTGTTTATTAACACTGCTTTGTTTTTTTACAAAGTGTTCAACATTGCATTCCTACCTCTTATTACCAAAATGTTGATAGTGAATAGTTGAACTAAAACCTCTAAATATTAAAATAAAGAAAATAACATTTCTTGTCAGTGTCATCTGATTAATTGTTGTGATGGTGATAAGCGATAACTTGTCGTGTAGTTTTACAATGCTGAGAAATTTTTAAATTCGAAATGAAATTACTTTTTGACGGAATATGTCACTTAATACTCGATCGAGCACATATTGATAACCACTGTTACACGCGGTACCCGTTCCCATTGGATTAACGAGATAAAAAGTAGCCTTTGTCCTTTCTCAGGCTCTAGACTATCTGTGTACCAAATTTCAATTGAATCGGTTCAGTAGTTTTGACGTGAAAGCAAGACAGACAGACAGTTATTTTCGCATTCATAATATTAGTATGGATAAAAAATTTACTAAAATATAGGAGACATTACTTATGTCTTTGTAGGATATGTATACCTACGCGAACAAAATCTTCTAACTTCTGTAGCGTTGTTCCCTTTTATGTTGTGATCTGTATCAGAACTATCGTAAAACTTTCTTTGCTAATAAAACTAACTTTTGTTATCTTGAACATCTTTGGGAACAACTTTTTGGAGCAAATCCAACGTTTTCCTTGAAATTATTTCAATTGCATTGACACAAAAGCTTCTTAAGATTCTATAACCAAAAAAGAAAATAACAAAATACTTAGCTTACATGCTTGACTAATTTATCTTTAACTAATATCTGCAACAAAGTATTTTTTTTTTTCTATTTATTTGGGTCAATCAACAATGTTCACAATCTTACATTATTTTAACAGTTATAAAGATACATAATACAAGATATCATTGCGACATCAACAACATTAACCACATATTAAAAAAAAAAAATTTTTGAGAGACATGTTACTGTTACCTAATTTTGTTTTAATTACATTGTGAGAAAAAAAGGAAATAAAAAAAGTATACTAGATTAATGGTAAGTGGGTAGTGACATTACTAGGTACTATGACTCATAATCTTGTCACAAATTGACGTATCATTACCATAGTAATTAGATGCTTAAGCTGCCCATCAGGTAGACTCTAACCTTTTATAAATTTTGTTAATTAAAAAAACCTGTTGAACACTGCAAGGTATAAGTAACTGCTTAAGTAATTCTTATGTAATATATTGGGTCCTTACCTATGAAATTGGTGTTTTTATTCTCTCTTAGTATTTTGTCTGTAACTATTAAGATTCAGAGTATTCCTAAAAAATAATTACCTCGTCTAAAAATAGACTATAATTTTGAGCTCTTTTGATTTGTTTTGATAATTTGTTGTAATTGTGTTAAAATTGGACACGGAGACAACTCTTTTTAAGTGCCTCCCGAATACATCATTTGATTTGCATAAACATAAAAACGATGAATAATTTTTATCAAGCGCGTTCACACACATATTACTAAAGCTTGTCTAATGATACATGCCAAATATTATTCTTAATATCATTGGATTTGTCGTTGTGAAGAAAACTGATAAAATGTTAGTATGTAAAATGCAGATATCCCCAAAATCTCCATACAAAACACCAATTTCATAGGTAAGGACCTAATACTTAACCTTTAAAATAAAAAGGTTAGACTTTAGATAGTGACTAGAACATTTATTGGTAACAGAATATTGACAAACCGTCGCGTCGTTACTATATTTTGTTAAACATTTCGAACATAACGCTTAAATTTTTACAACTTTTAAAAACATTCACTGTAAGACCTTAATGACACAATAAAAAATACACGTGCATTTCCACAAAAGTTTAAACGAGGTACAAAAACGTTGAAAACAGTGGCGAGCATTCTGCAAAAAAGGTATAATGGAAACTCAGCTTCCGGCCGAATTGTATCATTCGATATAACGCTACATTGTAATCATCTAGTCTATACTTGCCTTAGGGTGTTCTCTGAAATAATTACACACCACATACACAGCTTCTTGAATCTCACCTATGACCTTTCCGAATAGAATTTCAGTCTCAGCCAGGGACTAACAAAAGGTGATACGAGTATAACACAATCCAATTGTTTTACCAACTAACCGCTGTCTGAACTAAGCAAACATTCGTCCCCAGTCTATATATTAGGTCCTTACCTATGAAATTGTTGTTTTGTATGGAGATTTTGGGGAATTCTGCATTTTCCATACTAAAATTTTTTCAGTTTTCTTCAAAACGCAAATCCAAAGATAATAATATTTGGCATCTATCATTAAACAAGCTTTAGTATTATGTGTAATATCACACTTCATAAAAATTATTTATCGTTTTTAAGTGAATGCAAATGAAATGATGTATTCGGGAGGCACTTAAAAAGAGTTGTCTCCGTGTCCAATTTTAACACAACTAAACTTACAACAAATTATCAAAACAAATCAAAAGAGCTCAAAAATATAGTATTTTTTTAGACGAGGTAATTATTTTTTAGGAATACTCTTAATCTTAATAGTTACAGACAAAATACTAAGAGAGAAAAATAACACCAATTTCATAGGTAAGGACCCAATATTAATATTTTTTTGACCGGTCAAATATCAGCAACGAGACACAATAGATATATAAATTGTCATTGGGCTCGAGTCGTGTAGTAGCGGCTCATTAAAAGAATACTACCAACTCATCTCTTCCCTTGGGTGTCGTAAAAGGTGACTAATGGACTTAGAACTGCACAACATCGAATAGCTTATAGCAGCGACGGACACCTGTCACGCTGAGTGCAGTCACTGCTTGGTGAAGCGCGGACTATGGCAGTGGGCCGCTTTTGCGGTGTCTTTGCCTAGTCTCTGACTAACAGTTAGGGGATGGTAGACGTGATTATATGTATGTATGTATGTGTAATTGGGCTTTTGGACACACGAGGTCCAAATGCTTCTTATAACAGGCTTCTGGTCGACCGCGAACTTCCTCGATTGTCATTGAACAATAGGCTAGTTGACCCTTTTTTTATTGGGCCCCAAATGATTCATAACTGTTAGCCATCACCATAAAAAATAATATATATTTTTTTGAAGCCTATATCACAAAAACATTTAAATTATAAATTACGTTTTCGCTTAACTGTCAAAAACGCCTTCGGTCATGGCGGTCTATGAATTATCAGTCCCGCAGCGTCACGATTATTGTAAACGATTCAATACGCATGCGTGACAAACCAGACAGTTATGCTTGATTGGTTGCGACTGACGTTTTACGGATTTTTACCATGCGTTGTAATTGTTTACATGAAGCGTTACTCAACAAATTTCACGAACATGGTGGATAGCGTTTTTGGTTGATGAAAAAATACAACATATTTAAATTGAATTTCTACAGAAATCCCTTATTTATACTTATCGAATTTGGTATGTTTCGGACCCTTGTACTAAATACTATGTGAATGACTCATTATTTTCATTACTTTTGATATGAGTCAACTAGCCTATTGATCACCGTCACGTTCCATTATTGAGCACGGGTCTTTCTACACAGAACACATGAGGAGTAAGGTGGTATTACGACCACCACCCTGGGCTAATGCAAATTGGTGAGTAGAAACGGTTCCTATAGCTACTGAGACTTTACTTGCCTACCGAAGCACGGAGGAACTCGATTTTACATAAGCTTCTATCCAAAGACTGACCATGGCGAAAATAGCTTCCTAATTTTTTTTTACATATCACAGGTAAGCTCTTGGCCTTCATCTCTCCTGATGGTAAGTGACGATAAGTCCGAAGGTGGATGCGAGCTTCACCTGTATCCTCAACAACTGAGGAACTGGTTATCTTACCTCTGATTGCCGGAACACAACAATGCTTATAACATTGTTATTATGGCGACAAATTTAGGTAAGACGGTGGTAGCTAGCCAGGTGGGCTTAGAAGCCCTTCCACCAATCAAACCGTACAGAAAAAATTCTGCCCCCATGAGGAATCGAACCTCCCGATCAACACCCGGTGGTGTGAACCACTACACCAGACAGGCGGTTAAAGTTAATGAATAGCGAAAACAAAAGCGTACGAACCACCAAAAAGCCTCTCACTCGAGCACTTTTTAAAAAACTTCATAGAACCATTACAAGTATCCCTAATCAGTCCCATTAAAAATATTGCCCTTAAAACCTCGCGGGCTGAGTTACTTTCTACACGGTTCGTTTCAGGTCAATTAATTTAACAGTTCCTGTGGAAGGACAGCAACTCTGTAATAGAGTTTCAACTTAGAACAGAACTTGTAAAACGAAATTACCTTGCCTTGTTTAAGTTTTTGGATTTCTGCGGGCCGTTTCATTCGTAAATACGTTTGTGGAGGCTGCGCTTTACTTGTGAATTCAATCTGACATTAATAGAGAACAATAAGGACAGAAGTATTTGTAAGTATAACTTCAATCTCGGTTAGCTAATCTTATTTTATAGCTGTCGAATATATAGTTATTCAAATAACGATGATTTTTTAGGAAGGTCGAGATTCGGAATCCAAATTGTTCGTGAAAAAAGGTACCCGAAATCACTAAGCATAATGAAGTCTGTAATGTGAGTAAATGATGCGAAAAAATATAAAGATCAAAGAAAGCGGAAAGAAGTAATCTCTGCCACACAACTATGGGAAAAAAGTAAAAATTTATATATACTCTTTATTGCATATAAAATAACATCAAAATATGATAAAATAATAGTTTGCGAGTGCTAGTCAACCCATGAAAAGTAATCATAGAAATCACAAATAGTAGGCGACACAAATCCAAAAAAAAGACAAAATTATAGTGAAAAGGAAATAAAATCTGTTATATGAAATACGTAATTATACCTACTTAAATATGTATCATAAATTAAATACATACATGCATATATAATAATATATATAAAATAGACAGGATGGCATGACGGATTTATGTAGGTATAATTGTTTTAATCGATCAAATGTTTAGTAAGAACTGTCCATTTTTCCCTAGTCTCCCCTTCCGATGTCTAAGGTAAAAGAATTTAGATAGCAAGTGAACTAATCGCAAAAGACTTTCCTGTTTTTATTTCGAACGTAAACCAAATGTCCTCCACATTTAAATAGACATTAATAATAGAAGTTTTTATCTTGAGTTTTCATTTATTTTCATGACACGAACACAGTTGTCTGCTTAAAACATATTAGCTACCAGATACGCTTTTCAACTAAAAAATAAATACACTATGTCTGCATTCCCTTAATGAGTTTAATGAGTGCAATGCGCGTTTGAAAACTTTTATGAATAACTCCGTAAGGGTCTGTTTTAATAACAAAATAAAAAGGTACATCGGAGGATAAAAATTATGTCATTAAGGGCTGTTTTATAATGATAATAATATCTGAAATTCACACCAATCAAAAAGCCCGCGTTATACAACTTTTGTCGCTTGTATTATAGCTATCACAGTTCTTAGATGATGGATAAGCATACATAAACACTTATCTATTAGGTATGTGTTTCATAGCATAATATTATTACGCTTTTACTCCCGAAGGGCTAGGTTAACATTTTGCTGATACATTTAAGTCCCCAGGGTCGACCCTGTAGCCCTGTACCGGGCACATACAATGTAACTATACGTATGTGTATGTATTGGATATATTTACTTTTTTTTTATACTACCAGGGTGGCAAACAAGCATACCGCCCACACAGATGGGCAGTGGTCACCGTAGCCTATGGACGCCTGCAACACCGAGGGCATCACCAGCGCGTTGCCGACCCTTAAAAAACCTTTTCACGCCCTTTTTGAAGGACTCCATGCTGTAGTCTTTACTTTAATATAGTTGTTTAGTGTTCACGATGCGCAATACAGAGGTATTCCTCGAAGCGCACATTATGTTTGTCTTTAACATAGAGATGGAGAAATGGAGAGATGGAGATGGAGAGATGGAGAAAACTATCGATAAGGTTACTTCTACAAAAAGGATATTATTAGTTAGAGTAGTTAGCTCGGGTGTAAGCATCAAGCGCTCGTGCGCCTAAATATCTCGGGCTGCAATTGATGCCTTACAGCTCTTGGCTACTAATCTACTATATATTTCTAAGAAAGTACCAGGCTGTCATAACTATATAGGGACTATTTTATTGTATAGCTTACTCTAAAATGTATTGCTCTTCCCTATTCTTAAAAGTGGGTGCGCTTCGAGAAATACCTTGCAAAACATGATCCGGAATTTTTTTTCATTATTATTTTATATTGTGTTGTTTGTTAACGCTTCAGGGAGAGAGGCATGATATTATGTATGTATGTGTATGACGGGGTATAACTTTGTTGTTCGAACCAGTTAAACCCCAAAACCTTGTAAACTACTTAACAATAATAGGTACTTTCTCCGTACTAAAATTTGGTACTTAACAAAATTTTGCTGCCTATCTATTATCAGAACATAACAAATTAAATTTGGCCTCCCTAACTCCCCTATCGACATGCGCAAATTAAATAAATGCGAAACATACCACGATGTGACTTGTGATTTTGCGTTCAATATGGCGTTGGGAACAGCTGGCAAATTGTATGCGATTTGTGTGGTAGCCCTTAATACGGGACGATTGATAATAATCGACAGTCATTCTTCATAATAAAAATGCTGTCGTTCAGTACATAAGTCATCAATATTGCTCATGCCAATACATTTAAGTTGATTAACGAACGACTGTAGGTACTAGGAATCATTTATTGCAACTCCTGCATTTATAAAAAATATCACAATGTGCGTTGTCAACACTTGTTCAAGGCATTTTTGTTTTTTTATTTATTTACGGGGACAAAATTCTTTTTACGGACAATACATACCGCTGGCTAAGCGGTAGGCGTTTGTGGGACTCGCTGCTCGCTGAGAGTACTCACTAAAACTCCCCGATATGCATTCTGCGGGAACGATTCTCCGCTCCAAGCCCAGTTGCCTAGGCCATCCATATCTATCCTTTCCCATTCAAATTTGCCTTATAACCTGTCTCATGAGTCTTCTTTCATTCACCCTCACAACATGCCCAAACCTTTCTCTATTTTTCGTCTTCAGCTTTCACACCACATTTTTCTCTTATTTCTGTTTCTAATCCAACCATTATCTACTTTCTACTATTGTGTACCCAATTCTATTTAGGGTCGATACCATATGTCCATCTCGCTCACTCTCTCCTGCCACTCATCATATCATTATTCACACAATCCATTCAACTTTTCTTAGATCTTCTTCTCACGCACCCACTTCCATGTCCATATCTTACCTATCATGCATTTGTAACAATAATGCAATGGTAAGAGTGGTTGATTGCGATTGACCCTTAAAATCCCGGATGGCATCTCAGGATACCACGAACAATATATTAAGCTATTGTGTCTAGAGTCTTGTATTCTGAGGAGTTAATAGGTACAATGGCGGCTAGCGCTGGCATTCAGCGCCAGCGAGATTTCCATACATTTTGACGATAAGCGCGCGCGCGGCCGGCGCTGGTGGCTAGCATGTGGCTGTTAAACAATGTTAGTAGTAGCCCCGCGTAAAATTGTACCTATGAAGCCACCGGTATGAGCCGTGTGGTAGCAGCTCATTAAAAGAATACTACCAACCCCTCTCTTACTTTGGATGTCGTAAAGGCGACTAATGGACTTAGGGCAAATTCGACCAAATTGAGATTAGTAACACGGGAATAGTAATACCAAACTGAGTTCACACGATTGGACGAATCTGCTCTAAGGGCGGAGCCGATTAGCTATCCTAGTTTTTTCATGTTTGGCTACACGCGAGTAATATTATTTTAACGGAGTACGCAGTTTTTCGCGCACGAATGTGTCAATGTCTCGTTTGACATAAGGCAGATTCGACCTATCGTTTCAACTCAGTTTGGTATTACTATTCCCGTGTTACTAATCTCAATATGGTCGAATTCGCCCTTAGAACTGGACAACCATCCAATAGCTTAAAGCAGCGACGGGCTCACCGCGTGTCACGCTGAGTACAGTTGACTGCTTGAAGCGCGGACTATAGAAGTGGACTGCTTTTGCGGTGCTTTTGCTTAGTCTCTGACTAACCCTTAGGGGATAATAGTCGTGATTATAAGTGTGTGTGTATGTACGAAACCACCCTTACACACAAAAGGACCACAATATACGGCTATTCATACTTATAGGATGTTATTTTGAGATAGGCTATAATCAGCTGTTTCATTATCCACCTGAATTTAATTTTGGACTAGATAATTATACTTCAGCATTGATATTCAGTGTAATATTCAAATTACGAAACCTGTTGCCAGCTTACCACCTTTTACATGGGGACTTAACATATCTGGTGAAATATGGGTGGTACCACCTCTGCCTACAAAAAGAAAAATGCGTGATGATACGAGTATGGGAGCGCATGTTTTCGCATAACGTCGATTGTCATAACATCGTTTGTCATACATCGAATGGCATAATCATCAAATAGCATAACAATCATGTCACATATTCCTTCTTACTTTTAACATTTAAGTGGCATAACTCTCTAAAGGCATATTATTATAAAGCATAACTATAGAAATTCCTAATTTAATTTAGCACAACATTAGGTAGTCCTAAAATGAATCGAATAATTACCCAGATTCGAAAGAACCAATCCCAAGGAAATGTGTTCTGATAAATATTAGGTTAAGGTTATTTTTTTTATGACCCTTAAAAACTATATTTGTGTCATTGAAATATATTTAGTTAACAATTTGGGGCAGACAAAAATATTATGCATTGTGATCATTATGCTTTTCATTAGTTGTGCGTTTCAAATTTATGCCTTTTAATACTTATGACAAACAATTTTAGCCGATACAATATTAGGACTCTCAAAATTATGCGTCACAATTTTATGCGTTTTGATGATTATGCCTTACAATATTATGGATCTTCATATTATGACAATAAACGTTATGCTTAAAATTACGAAGCCTACGAGTATGTTGTGTTTATGTTCTTCTTTTCAAAACATAATTATATAACTATTAAGATATTATTGTCTTCATTAATGTTTATACTTTTATGAGCAAGATAATAAAATCGACTATTCAAAAACTCCTGGGCGTGGGACATCTCTTAGTTCTTTTAATGATCAAAAAATATTTTTTGAAATGATAAAGAAATCAGATTATCGACGGCACTCAAGTTTACGCTGCGAATGTAAGAGCGAAGACGTGGCAATAATATTGATGGATGGACATTTATATTATTGAGAAATAGTTGAGAAATAAATGGAGAGTCTACTTCGAAGATATTTTAAATATTTACAGAATATAATCTAATAATTAGGTAGGTATTATTTACTTTTTTTTACTGTAACAGTAACACCGCCGCATTTTAACTCGAGTAGTAACTCGATATCACACGGTTTTGGTCACCTATCCAAGGTGCAGCCATGGATAAAGAAGCAATTTGAAATATACTACAATAATCTAACATCAAAAAAAATACAAGCTACCTAGATTATTTTCTATTTAATGAATCCCAAATCAAGTGCTTAGATTGCAATATTGTATTAATTTGAATGCAACTGTACATAAGCTTTATTCAAACCCAGTGGTACAGGCGGTGGGATCGAACCCGTGACCTCTTGAACTCGGCTCAGCGGTAGTAGTAGTCCGTAAAAAGTTTCACCTCGCCAAAAAATAATAACGTACGAAAAACAGACAGAAAGACAGTGTAAGAAGAATATTTATTTTCCTTATTGGACTACGGCCGCTATCGTGTCATATACGTCATCCATTGTTGTTACAGCCACCGTCTCTTTAGGCGTCAACGTTTGTAAGGGTTTGCACACAAGGGACGTTTTTAATCTTTTTTAAGCCAAATCTAACTTTTAACTCGTTTTTTAATAAGGTAGCGTTAGATGATGTATGATAATTAATGAAATGGTTACGTAACTAGTCGTCGTCGTTAGATTATAACCGTCCCATTGCTGGGCACAGGCCTTCCTTATAGCCCACCCACCATCCCGGTGCACGGTGGGTAGAAAGGATTGCAATAGCGACATATCTATTTTTAACGAATAATATGTATCAATATAAGAGGAGAGGGGAGCTCGGTCGCGTAGTGGTTAGAAGTGGTGGTCCTTGGTCAGCTTGTGATTACCCAATCACTTTGTCATCTCGAACTCCTTGCTTCGGAAGGAGCGTTAAACCATTGGTCCCGATCGCTGTTGCTACTGGTTTTCAAAAATCAAACGAAAAGAATAATGGAATAAATTGCATAATTCTGCGTTGAGTATTGTGGAAGCCGAGTCTTCTTGGGACTTTCGAGTCCTACTGACTGTGACTTACTTTGTTAAAAAAATATAAGTTATTCTTACGATATACCTGCTCATTAGGTTGCCTAGTAACAAGAGTTGGAAGCAAGATGAGCGTGATAACGAAAGATATAGTAAAATTATTTTTCAATAAGTCGAATAAATATTGAAATATTTTTATATTGTGTCTGTCGTCTTTTTATTGAGAGTACCGCAATCAAAACGAATTCCGTAAAGTGATGCACGGTGACTCAAATAATGCCTGGTCCCACTGCTGAGCCAAATTCCTACCAACATGGAGAGTACGGACCGCCACCACCCCGCTCTGGCTCTATGCGGATTGGTGGGTAGAACGGTTGCTTTATTTTCAACTAGCTGTTGCCCGCGACTTCGTCCGCTGTTACTGGTTGTTTAACTATCCCAGGGGAACTCTTTAATTTTCCGGAATAAAAATTATCTAAGAGGTTGACCAGGGATGTTATAAGGTTGGCCATTCAGAGATTAGTCTGTACAAACAGACAAACAGACAGAAAAACAAAACATTAAAAATTTTTGGTATTTTCCCTCTTTTTACATCCGCCTAGCAAGATTTAAAGCATTTTTTTCCATGTACAAACATTCGACCGCTACAGTTTTATTATATTGATTTCGAAAGCCAAATCGTACCACTGGGCTATTTTCGAGGTTCTTTTATAGAACAAGGTATTTTTCACTATAACACAGATTTACTGTCGATAGTAAAAAAGGCAACTACACATCTGCTTATTAAAATGCGCCGTGTACGTAAGCCCTAAGGAGCAATGGAAACGACCTGCATGCTCGAGGAAAACCAACAAAATTACTATTTTTCCTCACACTGTATCATTTGTTTTTTCTTTACACCCTCTGCATCACTCACGTAGTTTACTGAGTGTTGGCTTTGCTGTGAATTTACATAATATTTTATTTATTTAACAATTTATTGTAAATAGGTAACTGAGTACAAAAGGTAGGGCTTATTCCTAATAGAAATGTCTTCCAACCTGCGAAGGAAAAATGCTTTATATTGTACTACAACACTGACTTTCCTGCAAGACTTTTGTAACATAACATATCATTCCCCGAAGGGGTAGGCAGAGGTGTTAAACACCCACATTTCGCCAGATATGTCCCCATGTAACAGGTCGCGAGTTGACATGCAAGGGCACAATGCGGCAAGCGATATTCACAATGAACTGTACATAAGTTTTATTCAAACTCAGACGGTTGTTTCGAACCCGCGTTTCCCGCGGCTTCTCCAACAAAGTAGTCCGTCCCAACTCGGCTGCCGCTGCCTTTTATAGAAGTACAAATAAATGTTTATTGAGATAGAAATGAGAGGCCAAAACTAAAGAGGTTATTAAGGTTATTACAACATAACACGCCTATATCCCTGGAGTAGTAGGCAGTGAAACAATTCGCTTGGTATGTTTAAATCTTTAGGACATTTAATGGGCACTGTCGGTTTTCTCATTTTTTGCAAAAAAATTTAACCTAGTTTAAATCTCGATTTTGTCAATTTTTGACATCAGAGCTTAGAGTAAGAGCTTACAGCATGAGCCATAGTGAAAATCCTCCTTAACTGGTGTTAAGGTTATTGAACTTAACTTAAGGCCGGTTTAGAATATCGCACCACCACGCATCGCGTTCCCTTGTCGCTGTAGGCGACTGTACTAACTACAACACTGCAATTGCATTAGCGAGACGTACTATGTTTGGTAAACGAACGTAAATTGTAATACAGACGTGAATGTGGTTTTAATATTAATTACACAGAGATCTGTAATCTCTGCCAACCCAATCGGGGAAAAGGCGTGATTTTATAGAATTAATTAAGTCTGGTTTTCGTGGAAGTTGAGTAAGTTTGTATGTATGTTTGTAGAATCGACGTTTAAGATATTTGTTCTAAAATTGATTAGCAAGACGCCACCAGATTGTACTTATTCATTTACTAGCATAATAACTTTAACAATCCCACGGGAACCCTTTAATTTTCTGGAATAATGAAATCTATGATGTTGACAAGGGATATAAGGTATCAGCATGCAAAATTTCATTGAAATCGGTTCAGCCATTTCGGAGATTAGCCCGTAAAAACAAACAAACAGACGAACAGACAGAGAAACAAAAGATTAAACATATTTTTTTTTGTATTTTCCTTCTATTTGCATCCCCCTGACTTGATTTTAAGCATTTTTTTTCGATGTGCAGGTTTTCGACCTCTACAGTTTTAATAAATGTATAGATTAGGTACACTTACAGATTACTTGACAGTAAAATCATTATGACATACCTGAGTGACATACGTAAAAAGTGAAAAATAAGTACTAGACTTTAACCCTACTTTAGCGTAGACATTAAAAAATAATAGTAAAGTAAAAAAAAGAGAAACTAAAAATACAGAACTAAAAATAATATCAAAAAACATCTCATGCTGTCATGTGTGGATGATTGAGTCCTTATCACATTAGTAACAGTTATTTAATATTTTGAGACCTCTGTACCGCTTGCTGAAATAAAGTGCAAGATATATATAAAAGCTTGTAATAATAATGTTAACTCATCAACTAAAACGTTTGTAGATACAATAGGAATTCACGGAGACGACCTCTGTGGTAGTGGTCTGTACGCCGGTCTCAAGGCGTCGCCATCTCGAGAGGTTCTGGGTTCGATCCCCAGTGGGGAATATTTGTGTGATGAATACAGGCATTTGTTCTTTAGTCTTCGATGTTTATATTAGATCTTTACCTATGAAATTGCCGTTTTTTTCTCTTAGTATTTTGTCTGTAACTATTAAGATATTTTTGAGCTCTTTTGATTTGTTTTGATAATTTGTTGTAAGTTTAATTGTGTTAAAATTGGACACGGAGACAACTCTTTTTAAGTGCCTTCCGAATACATCATTTTATTTGCATGCACTTAAAAACGATAAATAATTTTTATGAAGTGTGATATTACACATATTACTAAAGCTTGTCTAATGATAGATGCCAAATATTATTATCTTTGGATTTGTCGTTGTGAAGAAAACTGAAAAAAAATTAGTATGGAAAATGCAGAGTTCCCCAAAATCTCCATACAAAACGACAATTTCATAGGTAAAGACCTATTATATGTATTGTATATTTTCTGAATATTTATATGTATTAATCTATTAAATATATTTATTCATCATCTAGTATCCTTAACACAAGCAGCATTAGTTGCTTAAAGATAGGCTAGTTGATAGGTGTTTGAAGATATATATTTATTTATAAAATTGTGTCTCGTCCTTAAAAGGCTTAGTGTCAGTCCAGGCATAATAGTTAATAATATTACAAAGCTTTATCAAATCATCACGTTATCTCCGAAGTATTGGCCTTAGGTGTTAACCCTCATTATAAGTATAACAACGAGCGATATAGCCAACACCAACAACACCAATACAGAACCATAGACAGCAATAAGCCAATATCAAACACCTTTGAGCTGTATGCCCTTTGCCGCAATCTGATTAGGCAGGTGTTATTGCGGTTACGATCGAGGTTGCAATGCAAAGGCAATACAGACAATGCTACAAGTAATAGTAACATCATCTTAGGTATAAAGTCTTAAGACCATGAAGGTTTAGTTCCAATTCTACAGTGCAAGATGCAGTATATGGATACTTTGAACTTACCTGTTGTATGAAAACATTTTTATTAAATTACTAACAAATTTTTTTCTTTCGATACAATGAAATATTCCCTATATGAAACTGAGTCGATCCGCATAATTTTTTTTTCAATATGACTCATTTCTAAGGACAACTCACGTTTGATCAAAAAATTACTATCACAAAAAAGGTTCCTAAAGCTGTTTCCCTGGATCTTATATGGTTTTGGATTTTCCCATACTGTCCCAGTTAAAAAAAACAGACTGTATAGTAGGAAATTAATCAATCGAAGATGTTTATAGAAACTTCAACTAAATTAAGCTTTATTTCTTTTATAACATTTCTGTAAGACAAACCACCCTAAAATCTAAATAATTACGTTTTATAATCATTAACATTGTTGGTTAATATAGACTTATTATTATTAATATAATAGAATTATTATTATTAATAAATATAATGTTGTTGTTAATGAGCCGTGTGGAAGCGGCTCATTAAAAGAATACTACCAACCCAACTCTTCCCTTGGGTGTCGTAAAAGGCGACTACTGGACTCAGAACTGCACAACCATCCAATAGCTTATAGCGGCGACGGGCTCACCACCTGTCACGCTGAGCATATGTGCATTGTGTGTGCAGCCACTGCTTGGTGAAGTATCGACTATGGAAGTGGACTGCTTTTGTGGTGGTTTTGCATAGTCTCTGACTAATCCTTAGGGGGTAATAGTCGTGATTATTTGTATGTATGTATTCATCAACAACCTCTGTTTGTCCACTGCTAGACGTAGGTCTAAAAACACCTTAAGCACATTAATGCACGCCACCGCTCTCGATCTTCGGCCGTTCTCATCCAGCCCACTCCAGCCAACCTACGAATATCGTCATCCCATCTTATCACAGCGTCCCACACTGCGTTTGCCGAGTCGCGGTCTCCACTCAAGAACTTTACGACTCCAACGGTGGTCAGTTCTACGGCTTATGTGACCAGCCCATTGCTACTTCAGTTTGCTAATACGGTATGTATTTATTCATGTTATGAATGTATTATTCATGTTCTTTTGTATCGGTTTAAATTATTTTAAGTATACAAGTACATAACAGGCAACATAATGTATTCTCCGTTGAATTTACATGTGGACCTAGAGTATACTTTTGCATGGCTTATCCAAGCACATTGTCAAAGAGGTTGCTAATAAGGAAAAAAAGAAAAAAATCGCTCACACGTAGTTTCGGAGTCAAGAGGAGGTTGTAATACGGACGTAAACAAAATATTTCTGTCTTACACTGCCTCGAGTGTGTATTTTGTGTCAAAGGCTGCCGAGTACTGAAATAAGAAAAAAACATTTCAATTTTACTTACGATTCCATGCTAAAAGTCACACGAAGCTATAATAACGAACGGGCTAGTCAACAATATGTCCATGAAAGATTTGAAATATTATCTTCCGAAATTACTCTTGTTTTTAATAGAATTTTTAGGGTAGCAAAACCATAGAGCTCCCTGATGGTAAGCTCGTACCCAGAAGTATTTATTTAATTATTTATTTATTTGGATTACCAACATAAGAAACAGCACAAATAATTACTTATATAATAACTTTTCTTATATCTAACAGATCTTACAATAATAGGTAATCTCATCATGCAAACATTAAGATATTTAATATGTAAATAAACATATCATGTTAACAAAAACTGAGGAACTTAATTCTTAAACAATTAATTCTACGTGAAATATTATAATTATTGAATTACAGATACGTCACTCTTTTTAATAAAGTACAAAAATTTGGGAAGGCTAAGAAGGTGAACATCGAGTTCGGGTGTATGCTTGGTGAGATTGTTATATAGGCGTGTTAAACGTAAAACCTCCGTGGTCAAGTGGTCTGTACGCCGGTCTCAAGGCGTCGCCATCTCGAGAGGTCCTGGGTTCGATCCCCAGTGGAGGCAAGTTTTTCTGTGATGAATTTTCAGACTTTGTTCTCCAGTCTTAGATGTTCATTATATATGTATAATATTATATATATTCTGAATAATTCTGTGTATTTATCTATTAAATATATTTGTCCATCATCTAGTATCCGTAACACAAGCAGCATTTAGTTGCCTAAAATGGGACTAGTTGATAGGTGTGAATGTCATAGGATATTTATTTATTATAATATTATTCTTATTAAAACTGGAGAGTCGCGGCCCATCCTTGTCCTGCAAAATTTTGTTCTAAATAACCCACAAGCATATCGCGGTGTCCTGGTCGTCACAACAACATCAACATCAAAATCTAATTTATCTAGGAGTTTGGGGCTATCTATTTGATTGTTCATCACCTTAATAATAAGTATAGATTTTTCAATAACCTTAGGCACTATAATTTATTTATTTATGGTATGACACAGAGTACTGTCATTATATAATTATGAACATTATAAACATGAAATCAAATACACAGAATTTCACAAAATAAGAGTGTAAGAATGTTGTCCAACAGTGGACAAACATGATGATGATGATTATGATTAGTAGTTGAGAAACGGACCTTGTTATATAACGGGAACTTAAGAGTTAAACTGTGTTGCTCTTTGCAAATTAATTGTATATCTAAAGTATGCTTAAAAAATAAACTCGTAAGTTATAAAATCGTAAGTTGACCAGATGGGTGTCGAACCAAGTTGTTTTACATTTTTTTAAACTCCTTTTTTTGTGAATAGTCCACACTCCTCATTTATCATAGCCATGTTGTCCCTATAACACTCTCTCAGTGACAAATTTCATAGTATTTAGCTTCTGCTATAGATTCGAGTGGTAAATACCCATGTATCTTTATGATTCAATGAAATTATCTAGATTTCATATGCTCTCCCAAACTTAGACCACTAAACCAACTTAATTTTAATGCTCTGAGCTTCCAAACTATCTTAAAATAAGGATGTATGTGCCATAAAAACTTCGCTAAGAGGTGCTTTAGTGACAAAAGTTTAGCCTAGAGCATCGATCATGCAGTAAACGTGTATAACAAAGATAAATACTTTAAAGTCAAACGCGGAGAGCTCAAACTCATCTAAAGTAAATTTAGTTCTAATCCATTGTCTGGATCCCCTTTCTCTATAAGAGACTAAAGTACTTAAAACTTTTTCGTATTTGACACAGTTATTATAATAATATGAATATTCTGTCTGTATTTTAAAGTATTGAACTTTCAGTCTCATACTCTCGAAGTAAAGTATGTTTGATCTGAACGTTTTATTAATTCATTCCAGCCCTAGGGCGGGAATGAATTTAAAAATAAGATCAGAAAAAGGGTGCGACGAGGGCGCACACGGGTGTGTTCCATATTAGAAATTTAATAAGACTCTTTTGACATACTCTCTGTAATCTGTCTTATTCCATCGTATGGTAATTGACTTCTTTCCACCCTCGTGTAACAATCATAAGTAAATAATCTACTTATTTACTTTCTTCTCGTGCTTACAATACACTGCTGGGTTAACTGAAACAATGCTGCCGCAACAGCAATAATAATATGAATATTCTGTCTTTGCTCTTTTATTTCTATATATAGCTTTTTATATCCTTACCGTTGCTTTTTTAAAATCAGCTGATACAGAGAAATTTTTCTTTTAAAAAATGTAGGTACCTATTGTCCAATTGCATTCTACAAAAAATATACAGTTCAATTGCTATCAAACTGTGCTCAACCTGATGAGCTTGGTGGCGTAGTGGTCAGTGCGCTTTCCCTTCGATCGAAAACAAAGCTACATTCGCCATGGTCAGGCCGTGGACGGGTGACCAAGACTATGTGATCTCGAGCTCCTTCGTGCTTCGGAAGGCACGTTAAGCCGTTGGTCCCGGTCGCATTTGGTGGTGTTACGGCCCATACTCCTGATGTGTTTCTCTATGAGGAAGGCCTGTCCCAGCAGTGGGACGTATATAGGCTGATGACGATGTACTCAACCTATACATCATTTGAATAGCATCCACAGTCTGAACCCAAGAATTAATCGCATACTGCAGCACTGCGATTTTTAAATGAATTGCCCCAGGCGCAACTACTTTAATATAAGCTTTTTGATAGAAGGCACGAGTTACTCGTATACGCAAAATGAATGGGCTCGCCAATACCAATTGGATGGTCAGAAACCAGTATTTGAAATTAGCTGTCGTGATTTTCCCATTGGTAACATTGAATTGAAGCTTCATAAGTTGACAAAAACTAACCCTTATTGTTGTTGTCTTCAATAAACATTAATATAAATATTCAATATACGCATAATTTCATTATGTATTGTGAAGACTAAATGATTAATTAATCTTGTAACATTTTTCGTCTAGTTCCAGGAATATTATAACCACACAATGAACTCATAATAATATTTGATTTTGATAAAATTTCCTTAACGCTGTTTAAAAAACAATTTAGTTAAAAGTAAAATTAGTCTTGCAACCAAAAGAAATACATTTATTAATATTTAACATCGATTATGATAATAATTTTTAGAATTTTCCTCAAAATTTAAGCATTTTCCGCAACGTTTAATGTTAAATTTTCCTTAAAGATAATGTACTTAATGCCTTTCTTTGAAAATCGACCTTACCGGTACCTAGTACCTAGAGTAATTTTATAGGATTACATTTTACAATAATGACTTGAATGCTCACATTAAATGAATCATTGTACTTATGTTCGATGGAAACTTTTATTTGGAAAAAAATCTTAAATTACTTTAACTATGGTAATTTTCCTAAATTATGGTAATTTTCATGGTAAAAGACCATGATTGTGTTGAAGTGCAACGAAATCCATTTGTGCTGTTACAAAATAATATACGACTTATAAATTTAATTTTATATATCTGGTGCGTAATATTATACGTTTCGTTTTAAAGGTCTATATAATTCGAAACCAGGTTGCGCAAAGACAAACATAATATCACTCGGTGGACATTCGTCTTTTTGGTGGCGAAAAGATATCCACCGAAAGGATTTTTGTAAAAAATTGTTCAATTACATTGTTCATGTTAAAGTTACATAAATTACTTATAAATCTATCCAATAACGTAAAGTTATGAATATATGAAAGTTATGAACGCACTCAACTTCGACATAGCCAACTATTTTTCAATGATCAACAATAACATTGTTTAACTGCGATCTAAACTAAATTGTCTCGGTCCGTGATCAGCGGAGTATTGGACGAGTTCTTAAATATCGTTTAATTACAAAATTTTATTATTTTTTTACGAATAATAAGTGAAAGGAAATATAATCCACCGAATATATGTGACTTTTAATAACACAATTTCAACATACAAAATGTGTCTTATTTTTCATCATTATCTATAATGGTAACTGGAGTGTCTAGCTTAGGAATCATATTTGTAAATTAACTATACTTGATAGGTTTTGCTGTGTGATCGAATTTGTATGAAGGGGGAGAACGGTAACGGTCCACCGAAGGGGACTTTTCTTTCGAAATTGATTCGTAAAAAGTTTATTTTCATTCTATCTGCAATTATAAAAAGACGTTGTAATACTTAAATTTGACAATTCGTCTGAATTTTTCGACTGTAACAGAATTTTATGCGGTTATGAAACGACCCACGTCTAAAAAAAAATTCAAAATCATTTATTCAGTTTAGATGCGTCTTAGCGCATGCTTATGAATGTCATAAAGATTTTACAATATTACGTGAAAGAGAAAAAACTTCACCATCCGTTCACAAAAACTACCATGAGGCCTTGTTCTGAGAAGAATGGGCAAGAAACTCAGCAAGTTTTAACCCTCCCTTTATATCAGCATCATATTAAAAAATGTAATAAACTACAACGTCAATAAAGTTTAAAAAAAAAATAGGTACTTATTTTAAATAATATTCTGCAGTTTACCACATTTTCCATCACAAACATGTACACTTAGTCTAAAGTATAATCTAAAAAAGCAGTATCTACATATCGATAAATAACTATCTTAACTACTTGCCGCGCCATACTGTCCCGAAGCAAATGTTATTAATTAGACAATTTCTACCAATCAGACAAGTATGAGTAGACCAGACACCGACAGTGGCACCTGTTCACAGGCATGACGCATGAATCAGCCATCGCTTCACTCAACCATATTTGAGGGAACGTAGCGACCCGACGCACATGACACCACAGCAGAGTCATTTTAGTAAGCATGACACACCCATGTTTTCCGACTATTATACAAAATATACACAAGTAATTTAATGATCATCTACCTCGAAGTGACTGCAGGAAACAGCATTTTCAAGATAGGAAAACACAATGAAAATTATTGCCACGCATTTTTGTCTTCTAAGTAATCATTAACAGTATAGTAACCTTTAGACATTAATTTTGTTTTAATATAAGATTTGAATCTGTGCAAAGGCAGTTCGACAATGTCACGGTTCTAAAACCGTCTTACAACTCACGTTGATTTTTGATATAAAATCCATACAAAAAACATAGCATCACAGAAACAGCAAACATCTAATTAAACATTCTCAGCTAATATTAACTAATTACTAGGTTTTAAATACAAATATAAACACAAAGATTGTTATTGTGATTAACTTATTTTTCATCTGTCTACTAATGACAGTTGATGTATCGGTAACGCCGGTACTTCTAAATCTTGTGATTTCTCAAAATAAGGGTATTTTAACATTAATCGGTTGTTGGTATTCTACTATAATTATTTTAAACCATAAACATTAATTGCTAATTAATTAAATAATTAGTATTTTCTGCCATAGAAAAATACGTAGATTATTTTAATTAAGATTTTAAATTTATTATTTTATCTAAGTTTTGGTTGTTGTTTTGACCATAGATAAAACTACATACTTCTACATTCTACATAATAGATTATGGAACATGATTCGTGACATCGAAGCTCCCACTAAATTCTGGGAGAACATTCTAGAAGAGTCCTGGTATATAAGCGGTAGTCCTGGGAAAGCAGACCTCTTCAGTTTTCTCTGGCTATCGCTTGTATCCTTGTAAATCTGCTTAATATCTGTGCGCGATCCCCGAACTAGGGGATCCTATCCACGGGCAGCCGCCTACCCTGCTGCTCCGTGCCTGAGCGTCGGCCTTCTACCCGCCGAAGCTGAACCCACGCCAACCACGCCTGTAGTCGGCGTGACCGGTTCCTGCTGCTTCGCCCCTTAGCTCCTTCAAGCTAAGTCCCTTTGCTTCACTTGAGAACTACCGAGCGAGAAACTGTGAACTTACCTCCCTGAGACAAATAAATTGTGTATAATCTACCCAATTCTTTTATTTTCTCTCTTGCTCTCTCGGGTCGTGCTACCCACGGCCAGAGCGTGTCAACAATTTCACTAGGGATCTTGTTATAGTAGCGTATACTAAGGCCCACAAATGAATTATTGATTTTCTGCAGCCTGTAGGACGGCAGAAGAAGCTTACCATTATTTCTCGTATTTCTATTGTGAATGTCACTATTCTTTAAATGAGAGCCAATATGACTCCTAAAAAAAAGGATGCAGTTGTAAATATACTGCGAAGGTACAGTCAGAATATTAATTTCTTTAAATATATTTCGAAGTGAAGTGCCTGCTTTCAGACAATAAATTGACCTTATAGCTCTTTTTTGCAAAATGAAAATATTGGGTCCTTGCCTATGAAATTGGTGTTTTTATTCTGTCTTAGCAATTTGTCCGTAACTATTAAGTTTCAGAACATTCTTATAAAATAATTGCCTCTTCTAAGAATAGACTATATATTTGAGCTCGTATTATTTGATATTTTTTTGTAAGTTTAATTGTGTTAAAATTAGACACAAAGACAATTATTTTTAACTGCCTCCCGAATACATCATTTGATTTGCATTAACATAAAAACGATGAATGATTTTTATCAAGCGTGTTCACACACATATTGCTAAAGCTTGTCTAATGATACATGCCAAATATTATTATCTCTGGATTTGTCGTTGTGAAGAAAACTGATAAAATGTTAGTATGTAAAATGCAGACATCCCCAAAATCTCCATACAAAACACCAATTTCATAGGTAAGGACCTAATAGATTGAATATCAGCTGCTCTACCCCACAAGAGAATTCCATATGATATAACGGTGTGAAAATAACTAAAGTAAACTATTCTGGCAGTTTCCTCATCAGTGACTTGCCTTATTTTTCTAACAGCATATGCCGCAGAACTAAGTTTATCTGAAAGTTTAGTGTTGTGCTGATTCCACTGAAGCTCGCCTATAGTCTCAAAAGAAATAAAATGAAAACTCTACATATCTTTTTGTAATTATACTTAAACATACAACAAAATAATTCTAGACTTTATATATTTCATTCAGCATTGCAATCGTCACAGAATCAGAATCAGAAGATATATTAGCAGTAATATTCGGTAAAGTCATTCCAAGTGTAATCTCTCGAAACAATAGGACAAGTAATGAAACACCACTCGCTAAGTCACTGTCGCTGTTAATCTAGATATCAAAACAAAGCGATTCGTCTTGATCCCGGCAATTTATGCCTAAACTCGACAGTCCTTGAAAATCTAGCTAGGGCTGGAGTAGCTAAATTCTCGCGTTGATTTAAAATTTGTTTGGAAATTCTATTTTTGAAATAAGGTTTGCGTCATAATGACAGGCCGCAGCGGGGCGGATGGCAGCGCAGACAATATTGGTTCTACGAGTGTTACCTACACAGTGTTACGAGTGTTATCAATACATTATTTAAAAGGTGATTTTAGAAGCTTATAATGTACTGTCAGTATATTAGTAAGTCTATGTTCCGTTCATACGAAAGCACAGAGTTAAGAACATTCAGAAATTGCTATTTATTTTTGTATGAAAGTAAAATGTATCGAATTATCAAAAGTCGTAGAACAAATGTTGTTATTAATTATGTTAGCTACTTAGGGCCGATTTCACCGCTAAAATTAAACGCGATCAACTCCAGCTAAACTCGGTTCACACGCTAAACTGAGTTCCACTCTCAAATTTGCGTTTCACCGGCATAAACTAAACGGCGTTCAAGCTAAACTTAGATCATTTTCTGAACGGCCGATTTTTGTCGTTTAGCGTATCTAAACGCGTTTAAAGAAATGTCATCATTTGTCATTTGATTGTAGACAGTTGAATTGTTTTCTTTATTTTCAATTTATTATTTTTCCTTAAACAATTATGAGAAGAGCTTTGGCACTAGCGTTTGACGAAAATTTTGATGAGGATTAGTTTGTTTTCCGTCGCTCCAGATGGATACGTGAGAGAGAAGAATATTTCGACACTCTTGATAACAAAGATTTTGTAACTCCGTTGTTTGTAATCCGTTTGGTGAAGCCGTGGTCAATAGGTGCGCAAGAATCAAGTCCAGTTATCAGGCAGTAGGTCGTCGTATATAGGGGGAATCACAATGTCCAGAAATCGATGCAGGGTCAAAAATAAATAAACAAAAACAGGGCGCACAGGCAGATCAAAACACTTGGAGCAACACGGATAGCACAGAGTATAAAACATCTGTGCCGATTGTACAGAGTAAAGTATTGCTATAAATAAATGATGACACAATAATAATAGAAAGTCCCCGTAATTTAATTCCAAAAATTAATATATCAGAGTACATACATATTTGATTGTTTATATCAAATAAAAAAAATAACATTGTGTTTATTACCCATTACATTTTCTTTTTTCCATTAAAATCGATCATAATAATTTTTTTTGCTTTTTTTAAAATCCCATTTGAGAAGGAACATTTTATTTAATGGCAGCACCTTTAACGCATCATTCATTCATTCATTCCTTGATAAAGGTAAACTACGTTTTATTGAATATGTCTTTAGAAATTCAAGGCACTGAGCGGAAAAAATATTTACATATCTGGCGGCTTAAGAAGGAAACTTCGACAGAAAATGTAGAAAAACACGTGAGAAATATATGTGGTCAAAAAGTATCTCTGAATGTGAATAAGATAAAGCATAAAACGGAAAGAGATTATTCCTCTTTTATTATTGGAGTCCCAGAAATGCTTTACGAATCATTGTGTCAACCAGAAGAATGGCCAATAAATGTAGAATTTTGTGAGTGGGTGTGGTTTCGGAAGACAACCAACAAAACATCTAAAAGATAATAATACGTCTGTCGAGGTTTTTTACCAGAATGTTAGGGGACTTCGTACTAAATTAGATAATTTTTATGAGGGTGTGTTATTATCAGAAGCAGATTTATTTTGCATTACTGAAACAGGTTGCAACGAATCAATCAAAGATGCTGAATTAATACCCACGGGATATACAATAATCCGATGCGATCGCTCAGATGGAAGAAAACAGGGTGGCGCATGTTTAGTGGCCACACCCCGCTTCGAACTGCGGTCGGTGGGGATGCCGGGTGACGTAAGCTTGGACAATCAGGTGTTCGAATTAGTAAGTGCAACTGTTTATTTACGACAAAGATTTTTGTTCTTGTGTTGCGTGATTTATATTCCACCGAATAGTAGTGAGAGTGATTACATGATAATGTTTAGAATTATAGAAGAATATTGTAATAATTATAGGACCGTATTAGTATTAGGTGATTTCAATTTATATTCTAGTTCTGTGGCAGTGAATAATTATTTTGAATATTTTCTGGCGTATTGTGGATTCACTCAGGGGAACCGAGTAGAAAATTGTAATGGACGTTGTTTAGATTTGGTATTGAGTACATGGAGCGATGGGGACGTGTGCGTATCCGCGGCGGTACCTATCGTGCGCCTTGACCCATACCATCCAGCGCTGTGCGTGCGCGCGCGGCTCGCGGCTGGCGGCGGCGGCGGCGACGTCCCGCGCTCGCTCCCTGTCGACGGCTCGCCACCGTCGCTCGCACCGACGACGACTCGATGGAACTTTCGTAAAGCCGATTTTACAATGTTGTATTATGCTATTGGGGATATAGATTGGTCTCCAATTGTTCTCTTAGATTTAGAGGCTAGCTTAAATTATTTTTATGATACATTAAATTCTGTTATCGATACATGGGTACCAAAGAAGAAACAAACTAGCGGTCTAATGAAGTTTACATATCCAACGTGGTTTAATGGTGAGATTATATACAATATTAGATTAAAAGCTTCGTTTCACAAAAAATATAAATCGAGCGGAACGGAAGCAGATTATCGAGCGTTTTCAGAATATAGGGCAAAAGTTAAAGCTATGATAAAACTTGCTCATAGTCAATATAAGCATAGTATCCAGAGTCGTTTACTCGAGGAACCTAAGGTATTCTGGAACTATATAAAGAATAAAAGAGGCAGTAGGAGTCCACAGAGAATCGTTAGGGATGGGTCAGTACTTAGTGCAGATAAATGTGCTTTTGAATTCGCTAGGTATTTTCAGTCGGTATACAACCCAGATAAAGCGCAATTGGATGTTAGCGCTAGTGTGATGCAGGCGGGCGGCAGCAACGCGAGCGCGCGCGTTCACCTCGACCACCTGGGGTTGGATGAGGTAGCTGCTGCGCTGCGCCAGCTCAAGCCGAAGACTTCCTCGGGCCCAGATAGTATACCACCTTTCGTTTTCAGAGACTGTCGCGCGGTGCTGGCCGCGCCCCTGCTTTACATATTTAATTTATGTCTTGGTTCAGCTGTGTTTCCAGAAAGATGGAAGTTGACACGCGTGGTACCGGTACCGAAGGGTCGGGCGTCGAGTAGTGTAGAGGGGTACAGACCTGTGGCGGTTCTTTCGACGCCGGCAAAGGTGCTGGAGTCTGCTATACATAGGAGTCTATACCGACAGGTAAGCGCGCAGCTGGCGGACTCGCAGCACGGGTTCCGCGCGGCGCGCAGCACCGCCACCAACCTCCTCAACTACATGGCGGACGTGATACCAGCAGTGGACAGGGGAGTGCAGGTAGACGCAGCTTATTTTGACTTTAAAAAAGCATTCGATCTAGTCGATAATGATATCCTACTTAAAAAGTTAGCGAATGTCGGTTTTACCCCACATCTTTTGCAACTATTTGCAAGTTACATGGAAGATAGGCAGCAGTACGTGGAGTACGCGGGGTGTGTGTCGGAGCCGTATTTTACGAGATGTGGGGTGAGTCAGGGCAGCAATCTTGGTCCTTTGGAGTTTTTATTGATGATTAATGATTTGCCAAGCGTGGTAAAGGAGGCTAAGTGCCTTTTGTTTGCGGATGACCTAAAGCTTTATCTACCTGTGGAAACGCTGGGCGACTGCGAGAGGTTACAAAATGATATAGACCGAGTAATGGCTTGGAGTGAATGTAACCGATTGCAATTTAATACAGCTAAATGTGTAACAATAACTTTATCGCGCGCGCGTAATGTGATTCAACATACCTATGTGGTTGGGGGGGTGGATATGCAGAGAGTGACAGAGGTTAGAGATTTGGGGGTGCGACTTACTACGGGACTATCATTTGGTGAGCATATTAATGGGATCTGTAGAAAAGCTTATCGAAATTTGGGGTTCGTTCTTCGCACGGCTCGAGGGTTTACCAACATCACGGCCATTACAGCTCTGTATAACGCCCTGGTCAGGAGCCAGCTGGAGAGCAGTGCGGTCGTGTGGGCGCCTCAAGAGACCAAGTATATTCTCATGTTGGAGAGGGTGCAAAACAAGTTCATTAGGTATCTATATATGAAGCTGTATGGGGTCTATCCATTTTACCCACTGAAATATCCTAATTTGTTCGTTCTGGGGATGGTAGGCTACAGTGAGCTAAAGGTCAGGAGGGACTTTCAATTGGTATGTTACATACACAAAATATTAGTGGGTAACATACAAGACGCGGAGTTCCTCAAGCATGTGAGGTTCAGTGTGCCAGATCGGTACGCTGAGCGGCGGCGCGCTCCGCCGCTGCTGGCGCTCCCGCACGCGCGCACCAAGTTGCTGGCGCAGTCGCCGCTGGCACGCGCCCTTCGCGCCATTAACGCAATAGCTGAACGAGTCGATGTATTTTCATGTTCTCTGAGTGAATTCACTAAGACGGCTTTAAATATAATCACATATAAATAGAATGATCATTATTAAAATTAAATTGTAAATTTAGTGAATTTAAAATAATTGCATGGAATGGAAATTTGGAATGGAAATAGTATTGTTTGCTTATTAATTGTTATTTTAAATATTATTAAATGAATATGAAATGTATTTATCATCTAATTAAATTGTTTAAGATTATGTAATTCAATTGGTAATGTTCAATTTATATAATAGTTTATTAAAATATGTATTTTTATATGTGGATACACTATCGCATTAGGCATGCCTGTAATGATAGAAGTATTAAATAAACGAAATAAATAAATAAATAAAAAAAATAAAAAAAATTAAACGGGATCAAAAAGAAGCCGGTGAAACCCGTGAGAGGTAAACCGCGATCAAAACTAACATCTAAACTAGATTAATCAGAACCGAGTTTTATTAAACTCGGTTTCTGTTCACGTCGGTGAAATCGGCCCTGTGTCTTGCAAGGTTGTTGATTAATTAAAATTAACCCTTTATAACAACATTTATTTTCTTAAACATGCGCGGAAATATTGCCTGAAAAACCAAAATCACTTCCCGGCGCGTGAATGCGCCGGCAATGTTGTATGAAACGGTGTGCTGTTTGAATTTTGAACTCTTTTATCAATCGTACACATTGCGTTCTCGTGGCTGTGGCTATACAGCAGCAGCAGCAGATTCGTTTACTTTTCGGCACAAACTGTAAAAAAAAATGGCGGTAAAGCGGACTTCGTTGTTTTTTTGTTAATAAAATAAAATTTAGTAATTTTTTTTTATTTCCAGCGGTTCGCGTTATTGCGAGGCGGATTTGCATCTGAGCGAAGCCCGCCGTTGCGCCGCGCCTATTCAACAGGGTGCTATTATACCACGCGGATTTTTATCTACAAGTATGCTGTTCCGATCTGGCTGACCCGGCCGATACTATAGTGCATATTACACGTAATATAACTTGCCCACTCCTTTATGAAGCGAATGCTTTAATTCAAACAAAAACATTATTTCTAAAAGAATCAAATAAAAATTGAATTCTACTCATAAACAAAATACGTTTTTGGGTACCCAGTTTTAAAATTTTTTGTTTCTCTGACTGTTTGTATGGGATAATCTCCGAAATGGCTGAACCTATTTCAATGAAATTTTGCGTGGTGATACATTATGTACCTGGTCAACATCTTAGATACTTTTTATTCCGGAAAATTGAAGGGCTCCCGTGGGATAGTTAAAAAACCATTGTAACCGCGGAAGAGTCCCGAGCAACAGCTAGTGATTAATAAATTATGTACCTATATTATTCGAGCTTGCGTCACTTTGGTAAAATGAATATAATTAAGAACACTTAAAACTTAGTACCTTATTACATTAAGTTATAAAATACTCACGTTGTAACCTTACAGGAATTTTGATTCCATCAGGTTAGATTCCCGGTCAGGTTAAAGAGTAGGAAAAAATGTGTTTGTGTCATTTTATCATAATAGAATCGACGCCATAGTTCCTATCAACAGTTTTATCTATTACTTAAAGTTTCGGACTTGTCCATACTGACTAGATTTATCACCTTTATGATACTGATAGAGATAGATAGATAATACCTATTTATAAAGATTCCGTGTTTAAAAACTGTTAAAAATTCCCCCTCATCAAGTAAAAGATTAACATCAAAAACATCTTCAGGTTAATTTTAGAAGATTACCTATGAAATTAATGAGTCGTTCAAATCTCTCCCCTCTTTTGCAGTAATAAAAATATCAGATGTATCGTATTTTTAAAGGTAATTTAAACGTTAACGTTCCTTTGATGAAGACGAACGATCGAGATTGTTTGTCGTGTGTTTAGCTTGTACTGATGAAAATAGATTCAATCTGTAAATAAAATGTTTGAGTTGTTATTGGAAGTCTTATAACGCATTTTGTTTAATTTTACTGATAAAATATGCGCCATCATTTCGGGAACCGTGAAGAAACAGAGTGAATATTTTTATATCGACTCTTACATACGGTATCATCACGCCTCTTTCCCCGAAGGTGTAGGCAGAGGTGTTAAACACCCACATTTCGCCAGATATGTTAGGTCCCCATGTAACAAGTGGCGAGCCTGTTGCCATGCACCGCGCACTAGTATCACTATGCACTATGCCTATATCGACGCTCAATAAGTAAATAATGCATAAATATCTTCAAACATTCACTCCTATCAACTAGCCCCATTTTAAGCAACTAATGCTGCTTGTGTTACAGATACAAGATGACGGATAAATATATTTAATAGATAACTACATTATAAATGGCGACAGGTTACGGAACTGCTTGTGACCCCCGTATTTCCGTAAGATTGAAGGGAAAAATGTATGAATCTCTATATCTACCTATGAAATTGGTGTTTTTTTTCTCTCTTAGTATTTTGTCTGTAACTATAAAGATTCAGAGTATTCCTAAAAAATAATTACCTCGTCTAAAAATAGACTATATTTTTGAGCTCTATTGATTTGTTTTGATAATTTGTTGTAAGTTTAATTGTGTTAAAATTGGACACGGAGACAACTCTTTTTATGTGCCTCCCGAATACATAATTTTATTTGCGTTCACTTAAAAACGATAAATATTTTTTATGAAGAGTGATATTACACATATTATTAAAGCTTGTTTAATGATAGATGCCAAATATTATTATCTTTGGATTTGTCATTGTGAAGAAAACTGAAAAAAATTTAGTATGGAAAATACAGAATTCCCCAAAATCTCCGTACAAAACACCAATTTCATAGGTAAGGACCTAATATAATAACCTGACATAGACTTGACATAGATGTATCGGAATGTTAGCCTGTAAAGCGGATGGATGAAAAATGATTGCATGTAGCTGAAATGCGAATGTTGAGGTGGATGTGTGGTGTGACGAGAATGGATAGAGTGAGGAATGAATATATTAGGATCTGAAATCTGAAAGTTGCCCCGATTGCTGATAAACTGAGAGAAAAACGACTTTCTTGGTATGGACATGTAATGAGGAAGGAGAATGATCATGTCACCAGGAAAGTTATGGATTTGAAAGTGGATGGGCGTGTGGCGAGAGGAAGACCAAAGAAAAGATGGATGTATTGTGTGAATGATGATATGATGAGGATGGGAGTGAGTGTTGACTTGACGAGTGATAGAAACGAGTGGAAGAAGAAGAAGACATGTTGCGCCGACCCCAAATAGAATTGGGAACAGGGCAGGAAAAAGAAGACGAAGAAGAAGAAGAAGAGATAAATACATATAAATATTCAGAATATTATAAACATCCAAGACTGGAGAAAAAATGCCTCTATTCATAAAAAACATCTGCTCCCACCGGGGATCGAACCCAACACCTTTCGAGATGGTGACACCATGAGACTGGCGTACAGACCACTCGACCACGGAGGTTGTCAATGTATCGGATACTGCTGGATAATAACGGTGAGGCTCGTAAATCCGCATTGGGCAAGCGTGGCCCGTATTCCTCATATGTTTCTCCACTTAGGAAATGTTCTTTCTACACTTTAGATTGTAGAAAAGAACTCGAGATCACAAAGATTCCATCATCCATATTGGGTACATACCTATGAAATTGGTGTTTTTATTCTGTCTTAGTATTTTGTCTGTAACTATTAAGATTCAGAGTATTCCTAAAAACTAATTACCTCGTCTAAAAATAGACTATATTTTTGAGCTCTTTTGATTTATTTTTATAATTTGTTGTAAGTTTAATTGTGTTAAAATTGGACACGGAGACAACTCTTTTTAAGTGCCTCCCGAATACATCATTTTAATTGCATTCACTTAAAAACGATAAATAATTTTTATGAAGTGTGATATTACACATATTACTAAAGCTTGTCTAATAATACATGCCAAATATTATTATCTCTGGATTTGTCGTTGTGAAGAAAACTGATAAAATGTTAGTATGGAAAATGCAGAATTCCCCAAAATCTCCATACAAAACACCAATTTCATAGGTAAGGACCTAATAGTATAGCTTTCAGGTACGGTCAGGCCTAGAATGGGTCTCCAAAACTTGTTGTGATCTCTAAATCTTCCGTGCGTCCGAATAAGTTAGGCCGTTGGCCCCGGTCGCTATTGCGACCGTTTTCACCCACCATCCCGTATTGGGCCAGCGTGGTGGTGTACTCTATACTCCTATACTCCTCGTGTGTTTCTCCACGAAGAAGACCTGTGCCTAGCCTGAGGACGACTATAGTCTTCAAACCACTACGCCAACGAGCTCCTCCAATTTATTATAATACAAGTAATAAAGTAACAATCTAACAATAAAGTAATTGGTAAGAATGATTTTTAAATGTGGTAGTATATACATTACCTGTAAAGTAAAATGCTTGGAAATTTTAAAGTAAGATTCGAATCCCGAAGCGCCGATTTAGCGCACGCAGCCACCACGGGAGCAATGGCAACGGATTATCTACGTCATTACTCATTTGTAATCGGCTACTGAAATAACACAGCTATTGGTGATATTGCTATATATCTATTGCTACTGCCAGCAAGCGATTTTGGCAGTTTTTGAATTTTTTCAACCTTTATAAATAGCTATAATGAATCCGTATTTTCGGGTTTATTACTTTCTTTTGTATTTACGAGTTGATTACTCGCTTTCGTATTTTGGGGTGTCGATTTTGTTTTTAATTAATCTGTGTCTGCATTTTTACACCAAGGATTAAGGATTGTGTGGTTGGTATGAAGATATGGTATGGTGAGAGCGGGAATAGAGGAAAAACATGTAACATAAATCATATCATACATAATTAGGTTACATATAAGGTATAAGGTTAAAGGTTAAATATAATAAGGTTACATAATTAGTACTAAGTCATATGTCAACTCATTCTGTAATTAACATTATGTAATTGTTTGTTGTTCCGAATAAAATAAAATAAAAATATCATCTGCTATTGCTATTAGTTATATTAAATTATATCAATATGAATAGATCTGTTAACACGCCCACATTTCGTCTATTAATATTGAAGTAGGTACCTTTTTCTCGAGGAGGAATCATATTTACGGACAGTACTTACTGTTGGCAAGACAGTAGGCGTGTGTGGGACTCGCACAACTACTTGCTACGAATAACCACTAAAACTCCCCGATATACCGCTCGCCAACTACAAGGTCGCCTGTCATGTCAGAGCCGGCTGTCATTACATACAATTTGTACGAAAATCACACACTACTCCTTGTCCAACATCTTGCGTCTGCTGCACCCCGTAGGCGCGCGTGGATTCGTTTTTAGTGTGTTGGATTGTGCGTTGTTTCTATATAAAATGAGATGCTTTCATACAACGTTAGAACAATACACACACTCATGACGCCCCGTCGTTCGTTTCAGTGTTAGAGCTGCCTTATTCGAACTCAGTGTTTTCTTAAATCAGCTAAAAAGAACACAATAATTATTGTTATTAGTGCAACAAGTAGAGAATGAAGGCATTCATTAGCATTTACACGCTTGGAGCACAAAAAAAATCGTAAATTCCAACCCACTTAATTACATAATTTCTAAAATAACAATTCTCCCCAAGAACTCAACAATTTAAAGGTAATGTTTCATTTGCTTGTACCAATTTTTACTTTTCCCGTTCCGTTGACAGAATGATTATTTATAACCATATTACGGTTTTTATGTGTCGGCATATTATGTCAATTCATCATGTCTGGAGGGCACCATGTGTCTGCGAATTTATTACTATACAGTGGGACGTGATTCTCGTACAGAATAGGCTACTCCTTACGAGCCTTAAAATAAAAGGCGCTTTTGAGATATTTAAACTTCAAATTAAATTTATCATTTAAATATTAGGTGCTTACCTATGAAATTGGTGTTTTGTATGGAGATTTTGGGGAATTCTGCATTTTCCATACTAAAATTTTTTCAGTTTTCTTCACAACGACAAATCCAAAGATAATAATATTTGGCATCTATCATTAGACAAGCTTTAGTAATATGTGTAATATCACACTTCATAAAAAATATTTATCGTTTTTAAGTGAGTGCAAATAAAATGATGTATTCGGGAGGCACTTAAAAAGAGTTGTCTCCGTGTCCAATTTTAACACAATTAAACTTACAACAAATTATCAAAACAAATGAAAAGAGCTCAAAAATAAAGTCTATTATTAGACAACGTAATTATTTTTTACGAATGCTCTGAATCTTAATAGTAACAGACAAAATACTAAAAGAGAAGAAAAACACCAATTTCATAGGTAAGGACCCAATATAAAATTCTAAATTATAGTACGTCTCAATCCAAGTTGCCAAAAAGGTAAACAAAAAAGCCGACTTACCGAATTTGTTATTCAATAATCACACTTTTTACATGGACATTGGCACGTAAATATAATTAATGGTAACAATTGTTGTCCGTTACAATTAATTTCAATTACCTACAGTCATTACAAAACATTTTAGAGATGAAACATTACCATTGTTTTGTTTACCTTTTTGGCAACTTGGATTGAGACGTACTATAGTATTTTCACATTCTACTACTTAGCACAGGCTTTCCTTAAACTAAAAACACGCTAGTTGTATTCAAAATCACAAAATTTCAAAACAAACAACATTGTTTTAAACATTAAATTTTACTGTATTTCCATCAAAAAATTCTTCATATCTTAAGTCGTAATCTGTCTATTATTGCAGTTTGATTTGAGTTATGGGTCTCTTGATACCATTACATCTTATCTATCTAACCAATTAGACAGAAAGAAAAAGTTAATTCCGCCTGTTCTTATCTAAGGTAGGGACGGCGTTTTCTTTCATTCGCCTCTGTAGTCGCATTCTTTCTCACAATCATCATTCCTGATTCTAATTCATCGTTTCTGGGATTTACTGCCAATTTACCAGGACTATTTACTTTCGTTTCACATTCATTTCTCATGTTCACATTAATAAAATAATCAAGAACATTTCTTTAAAAATTATGCTGCTACAAAAATCCATTACTCCACATTTTTAAGGGGCGACGTTATCTCCCTAATTAGACCGTTAGAAATAAGCAGACATTTCATTCTAATGAAACTAATTGCTCCGACAAGGGTCGTGTTCTAATTGAACATAATTTATTTACTTTCCGTTTTGATATTGTAAAGTAGGTAGGTTACCTTTAATGGGTCCATCTTAAGCCCGTGTTCTGGACGTCTCTACATTGTTTAAGTAATTCACATTAAAATTGCTACAAGTTAATACCATGAAGAGTTTTGCTGTAAATACAGCGCAATGGCTTCATTAGACGTAGCAATGCAGACATTAAGTCTTAAGTAGAATTAAATTTCGTTTAATACACCGAATGTTTTAAATAATAAACATCTGTATGGCTAGGGATTCAAAAAAGAAATTAATTGGAATACTGTAAAAGCTTTTTACTCACTGTCAAATCATACACACTGTATATAAATGAATATTACCACATAAGATTGAAATATCTGACAATTTTCTTACATAGCAACAAAATTAAGAGATAGTGAGACAGAGTGTGCAAATATTAAACGAAACCAACAAAAAAGATATACTTAAGCTTCTAAGTAGTATTCACTGCTGTATTTGGTTCCTGGTAGAACTTATGTTATTTAGAACCTACGCAGTGTCTTTACAGATAGTTCATTTGCACGTGAACCCTTCATTTAAATTTAGTTCATATCATTATTAAATGAACATGAATTGAGACTATTGTTAAGAATGATTGTTGTCTAATAGTGATTGCTTGGAAATTGGATAACTATTTTTCAAAAATATATAGTTACATCAACATAGTCGACACAGCAGCATTAGTTGTTTAAAATGGAGCTAGTTGATAGGTGTGAATGTCTGAGGGTATTTATTTATTTTTCGTTATGACAGATTCAACGCGTTTTTATATTCAATAGTGTATATCTTCACTTTATCCGTAAAACACATAAAGAAAAAAGAAAATAATGTACAACTCAACCAAAAAGCATAAACACTCCGTCCTAATCATCAAAGTCACACTTGATCTTCGCAACCAGAATACCCATTTTAATAACGAGGCAGGAAATAAAGTAATTCGAAAGGCACTAAACTGACATCTCATAAAAAGTTTCGCTATTCTCACTTTTTCATGAAAACTGAGTTCATTACTGGAACATTATCTGTGTACTGTCATCGCAATGACAGTCGAGTCGTCATTCATCTCTCGTCAGGCGATATGAGATTCTGTGAAAGAAAAACTTTTGACGAACGAATGGTTATTGTTTTCGAGGGCATAGTTCAACGGCTGTTGGCAATAATGAAGTCAGTAAGCTTCCTTATAGTGAAAATAGTGTAGATTATTTATCATTTCACACTTTAAAAGTAATATGAGTTTATCTAGATTGAGTGATTTTATAATAAAAATATTTGTGATTCCATCAAATTACATGTTTTAATTCCGAGTTATGTGCAGTTAAATACACTGCTTTTCTGCTTTATTTAAAATAATACATAATATTCATTAAAATAAAGCCAAAATTGCAATAAATATAATTTTTATAGAATTTTTGCAATGTTTTTTTGTCATTTTGTTACAGTTTCAATTTCAAAACTTTTATTTTAACCATTTTTTCATTTTTTAAGGCTTATTACATTTCAAACTGTCAAATCACTTTGAATAATGAAAAATGGACTTGGTTAAGTTATGAACTTTATTTTGAATATTATTACATGAGTGTGTAGGACTTTGAATTGAAGACAGATACGTAATTCGCATTGAATTAAGCTTTCTGTGATTATATTTATTTTTGTCCAGCAGCAGTTCTTGTTTCAATCAGTACAGTAATTAGATCTCTGGACAATGCTCTTTCTCAGAGGTTCTTCTTTTTGCTAAACTAGTACACGATTCAGAAGCGACTGTTTTAACGAGCAAAAACTAACAAGGATTTTGTCTAGGAATGTTTATATTGTATCCACAATCATAACCGTTATCCGTACTCGTTTGGTTATTTTAAACTATGTGTTTTTTTAAATTCTAACAATGAGTCGGAAGGCCAATTTCTTTATCTGGCTTTACTAAACTTTCTTTTATTTATTTACAGGTTTTGGCCAGATTCAAAATGGGTTTGAAAAACGAAATATACCTAAAGTAAATATTTTTTTGTGATTTTGTTGTTATAATTAATCTTTAAACTTAATTTTAATAGCATATATAAAAATGGTACTTACCCTAAATTATACACAAACAGTGTTCTAAAGATCAAATGTTTAATTGAGTCTATAATCCGTCGACATAATTCTAAATTTAGTTGACACTAAACTTACACTTTCCATTACGGTACTAAATATATTATTATCTACACAAAGTTGAAAGTCTATTTTTGATTAAACAAGTCATTCACATTCAGTTATGACTAGCAACGTGACTGAAAGCTGATATTCCCACTTCCACGTGTATTAGCATCTGTCTGACTTTTATTGGTTCATTATAAAACCTAATACTTATGCAGTTGAAGAAGGACCTAAATAAGATGATGACCAAAGCATACATTGAATGAATGATATTATTATGAGAAGAAAGTTAATAATGATCCTCAACCTATATACGTCCTACTGCTGGGCACAGGCCTTCCTCATGGAGAGATACATGAGGAGCCGCCGTAAATACTAGTCCATACTACATGGCTATAAAATTATACAATAAATTACCCATTACAATACAAAATGAACAAAAATTTTTAAATTTTAATAAAAACCTAAATTTTATAAGTAAATGTTTCTATAACATAGACGAATATCTAAATATTACTGAATAAACCTAAATTAATATATATTTAATAACTCAAAGTAACTAGAAAAAATAGAGGTACTTATAATATATTATAAAATTTTAACATAAAGTCATCAGTCATCACTTAAATAATTATTTGTTGAAAACTTGAACATATAAAATGCATGAATATGGCGTTCTGTCTAACTTTCTATTTAATATTTTTTATTAATAGTTTTAAGTTCCATAATATGCAGTGCCCTTGCAGGGTGTCACGTGCTGTTATTTTGACCATCTTATGTAACCGTGATAGCATGATAAATAAATAAATAAACACCATCACGCTGGTCCAGTGGGGGTTGGTGGGAAAAAACAGCTGCAATAGCGACCGGGACTAAACGTGCACAAAGTTTTGGTTACAAATTAAATTCAAATTATGTCAATGTTTAAATTTATCATTGTGTTTTATTAAAAGTTACTAGGTACATTTAAACGCAAAATCGGAGTTGTTCGTCTGTCGAGAGTGGAACTCGCGTGGGCGTGCAAGTTGGCACTTTACGATTTTGTGTGTTTTATTGTTGACACAATACTTTACTACTATCAAACCCAGAACCTATCGAGATGGTGGTGACGCCTTAACACCTGCGTAGAAACAAACACCACGAAGGTCGTCACGATGATGATAAATACAAGATTCTGAACTTGTCATCCGATTTTGTAAGGTTAATCGAAATTGTGACTAGGAATAATTGTTTTTTTTTACATATGACAGGTAAGCTCTTGGCCTTCATCTCACCTGCTGGTAAGTGACGATAAGGCCGAAGGTGGAAGCGAGCTTCACCTGTAATCCTCAACAACTGAGGAACTGGCTATCTTACCTCTGATTGCCGGAACACAACAATGCTTATAACATTGTTATTATGGCGACAAATTTAAGTAAGACGTTGGTAGCTAGCCGGGCGGGCTTAGAAGCCCTACCACCAACCAAACCGAGCAGAAAACACTTCTGCCCCCATGTGCAATCGAACCCGGACCTCCTGATCAACACCCGGTAGTGTGAACCATTAGACCAGAGACGCGGTTAAAGTTATTAAATCTATAATCATTCACATTCTCGCACTTGACTAGTATTTACTAAAATATTTAAGTCATATATTACTGTTCTTGCTAACAACAGAATTGGTGCCCATAATAAAACCTCACTGTGTCGAGAACTGCACAATCATCCAATCTGTCTCGCTGAGTGCAGTCACTGCTTGGTAAAACGCGGACCATGGCAATGGACTGCTTTTGCGATGCTTTTGCTGAATCTCTGACTGACCCTTAGGGGATAATAGTCGTGATTATATGTATGTATGTATGTGTAGTGAAATAAACTTCCAGAAATACAATAATAAACTCGCCATATTAAGTCAATTTAGAATCGTGGCAACAAGAAACGAAAAATATGGATGACATTCATTTGAGTGAATCTCTGCCTGATATGAAATTTCTTCACCGGTATATTTTTTATCCTCTCACCCGTCAAATGAAATACCCAGCCTAAAGAATTTCGGTTCATTTGTTGGAGTATTTTTTGTTTGCGGCCGAAGACAAACGATGTGTACAAAGTTTGTGTGAAAGATATAAATTGCAATAGTCTTACTTACTCACAAACCTCACAAACCTCTTTACTCCAGTACTCAAGGTCTAAGAAATGGGTATTTAGAAGAGATGAACCAACTAGTCGCCGACTAGTCGGTAAAGCCGACTAAGGCGGAAAGTGAGTGAAGATAGAGGTGCAACAAACTTATATAAAACAAAATAGAAACTAATGAGATAATACCTACATAATCAAATATAAATTAAAGTAATTTACCAGCATACGAGTATATGTAGATATTGGGTCCTAACCTATGAAATTGGTGTTTTTTTTTCTCTCTTAGTATTTTGTCTGTAACTATTAAGATTCAGAGTATTCCTAAAAAATAATTACCTCGTCTAAAAATAGACTATATTTTTGAGCTCTTTTGATTTGTTTTGATAATTTGTTGTGAATTTAATTGTGTTAAAATTGGACACGGAGACAACTATTTTTAAGTGCCGAATACATCATTTTATTTGCATTCACTTAAAAACGATAAATAATTTTTATGAAGTATAATATTACACATATTACTAAAGCTTGTCTAATGATAGATGCCAAATATTATTATCTTTGGATTTGTGGTTGTGAAGAAAACTGAAAAAATTTTAGTATGGAAAATGCAGAATTTCCCAAAATCTCCATACAAAACACCAATTTCATAGGTAAGGACCTAATAGTATAGATATAGTATCATTGGCGGCTCCAACCGCCTGTACATTGTTTGTACATTCGCCGAACTAGTAGTAGGCAAAACAAGTAATTACCACGAGTAATTTACTTTATCGATGCCTACTAATGAATTTTGGATCCGATAGGCAAACCTAATAAACACAAGTAGAGAAAGTTTTCTTACAAAATACAAATCCCTTTATGGAAGTGTGAATTCTATTTCGCGAAGCCGTGATTCTGAGAATTCAATATACAAGAGCGTTTGAAGTTTCATCTTAGATTTCGGCGTTTTAATATTTAAACAGATTGATTTATAGGAATCGTTTAATATATATTTTGATATTAAAATGTCAATTTTTAGGGACGTTTCATAGCTACGCTGGCTGCGAGCGCCGGCCACGCGCACGTCCTTACAAATAAACGAGATAGTTATAGCGTACACACGCACGCGCTTCTCGTAGGCACATTAATTTGTCTTATAGAAGTGCTGAAGATCCTTGGTGTATCGCCAACGTATTCAGGCTCCCTTCCCGACACTTAGTTGCAAAAGGATTTGGCTGTTGTTTTATGACCGGCCGCCTGCCTGACGTCAACCCTCCTTGGGAATGCTGTTGTTGGTGGTTTACTCACCACCACTGGGTGACCTCATGGCGACAGTTGGATTTGCACCAGGGTCGAGGGGCTCTTAGTCGGCTTTTATGACATCCATGAGCGGAAGTAGGGTGGAAGTATTCTCATACCCGCCCCCACACGACTGCGACGTTGCGACTGACACACGCGCGCGCTTATATTAGGTCCTTACCTATGAAATTGGTGTTTTGTATGGAGATTTTGGGGATGTCTGCATTTTACATACTGACATTTTATCAGTTTTCTTCACAACGACAAATCCAGAGATGAATTTGGCATGTATCATTAGACAAGCTTTAGCAATATGTGTGTGAACACGCTTGATAAAAATTATTCGTCGTTTTTATGTTAATGCAAATCAAATGATGTATTCGGGAGGCAGTTAAAAATAATTGTCTTTGTGTCTAATTTTAACACAATTAAACTTACAAAAAATAATTAAATTAAATAATACGAGCTCAAATATATGGTCTATTTTTAGAAGAGGTAATTATTTTATAAGAATGTTCTAAAACTTCATAATTACGGACAAATTGCTAAGACAGAATAAAAACACCAATTTCATAGGTAAGGACCCAATACATCAAAATGTATGGAAATCTCGCCAGCACTATTGATTAGCGCCGTCCGCCAGCGTGGCCCTGAAACTACACTTATAAACTATTTTTTTCTGGAATTTATTCAGTACATAAAATAATACTTAAACTTTTGAGACGAAATATAGCTGTTTGCTGACGGCCCGGCCAGGAATAGAGATTGATGATGTTGTTGTTATTATCAATTGGTTTTGGACTTCGAAAGAAAAGAGGCCTTACAAAGCTTGTGATGTATAGTTTGATATGAATGGATAAATAGATAGATAGATAACTCTTTATTGTACTACTGTTGCCCGCGACTTCGTCCGCGGTTACTATGGTTTTTTAACCATCCCGCGGGAACCCTTTAATTTTCTAAAAAGTATCTAAGATGTTGATCAGAGATATAAGGTATCACAATGCAAAATTTTATTGAATTCGGTCCAGTCATTTCGGAGATTAGCCCGTACAAACAGACGAACAGACAGAGAAACAGAAAAGGTTTTTTTGGTATTTTCCCACTTTTTAAATCCCCCTGTCTTGGTTTTAAGCTTTTTTTTAATGTACAGACCTCTACAGTATTATTATGTGTATAGCTCGGTGCTCGGTGAGAAGCTCGTTGATACAATGCTTAGTACGCTTTGGCTTCGATAGCGAAAACAAAGCCACCTTTGCTATGGTGAGGCCTTGGATGGGTGAACAAAAACTTTGACCCCTCCGTGCTTCAGAAGGCACGGTGAGCGTTGGTCCTGGTCACTATTGCAACCGTTTCTACCCACTAACTCGCATTGGGCTAGCTTGGTGGTGTTACGGCCCATACTTCTCGTGTGTTTCTCCATGAAGAAGGCCTGTGCCCAGCAGTGGGACGTATACAGGCTGAGGGCGGACGGAGCTATTGAGCTAACGAATGAGAGACCTTTCGGCTGCAAGGTGTTGGAAAAGTTATTAACCACTAATTTCTAAGTTACGAATATTATCTAGACTAGGCAAAAGCACCGCAAAAGTAGTCCACTGCCATAGTCCGTGCTTCAAAGAGCACATGTGAGCTCTGCGTGACAGGTGGTGAGCCCGTCGCCGCTATGAGCTATTGGCTGGTTGTGCAGTTCTCCATTAGTCGCCTTTTACGACACCCAAAAAAAGAGACGGGAACTCACCTTGTATTTAATTTGAGATATTGAACGGCAGACCTCTTGTACCAATAGCAGAGCTTTCCTTTTCTGTCTGTTTGCAGAATAATGTATCACATCAAGTCACCTTAACACCTGAGAAATTGGCTCCTTATTACATAGACTAATAGTCGATTTGAATCTTATCGCGTAACGAATACCATTTAACAGTGACCACACCAACTTTCAAGTTTGTACTTAACAGGTTTGTAATAAGGATTATTTTCCAACAACACTGGATTATCTAGCGTCCTACCCGTTTCTGAAAGGATTAGTATGGTCACGCATTATAAAAGCTGTTTTGCAATGCTATCTCAACTTTAAGTCTATAAGCGTATGTATCATTATTGTACTTTGTAGGTTAAAAAACTGGCCAGTTCTGAAATTTTCATCGATGGAGCAAGTTATTTGGTTGCTTTTACTGGAAATTGTAGGTCGACGAATGTGTTTAAATGTTAACACTGTATTGAAATTGAACATTTGAATTGATGCTTACCACTTGTAACAGTAGATCATACGATCACTAATGCCCACATACCCCATGAGTAATGATGAGTAATGAGTGTGAGTACCCCATGAGTGTGAGTGTGGTTCGTTACAAGAAAATTAATATCTTTAAGTTATAAGAAAAATCAGACACAATATAACATACCTGGGAGAGTTAAGTACACAGTAACGCAATGGAGCTATATATCTCTATCTGTTCAGTTCCTGCATACGATATTTAATACAACATAAAATATAAGCAACGACGGTTGCTTTGGCAACAAAGATTAAAACCATCAAAAGAAAATAAGACCGTTTACATTACCTACTCACGTAAATTTAAGAAAATTATTAAATTAACTCAGAAATCACAAAATAATTATTTGATCAATCAATCCAAAAATAAATCAAAAATAAGATTGTAAGTGATCCCATCTCACAAATAAAATATAATGACACAATACTGACAGATCCCCAGGACTTAGTAGAAACCTTCAATAATTTTTTCATAGATCAAGTCCCTACAATATCACAGCGTGTGCGTAGTGATGTTGTAAAGGAAAACCCACACTCAATTTTTTTATCTCTAGTGGTTGCTCAGGATATCAAGAATGTGATTAAGTCTCTGAAGGACAAGAAAAGCTTTGGATATGATGGTGTTTCTACAAGGATCATAAAATATTTCGGTAGTTACATAGCTGTCCCACTGGCTCTGGCACTGGCTGGCATATTTAATGTGTGTGTATCGGCTGGTAAATTTCCAGAAAGACTTAAAATCGTTAAGGTGAAACCTCTTTACAAAAAAGACGCCAAAGATGAAATTTCAAATTATAGACCAATTTCCTTCATTTCGATTTTCTCTAAAATAATAGAAGAAGTAATTAATAATTAAATATATGCCTTTTTGACAAAATTTGACATTTTAATAGGTTGGGGAAAAAGTTTCTTCGCATTTTTTAAGAAAATTCAAAACATTTTTTAATATAGTTTATTTACATTTAACTAAAGTATGTAGGTACCATTTTGTTCGATAACTTTTTGCCATCTTGTAGGTAGGGACATGATCCCATTGCTATAGAAATTTTGGGACTTCTGGTCAAAATACCGCGACAAGTGGTTTTGGCAGTCCTCTCGTGATGTTAACCTGACACTGCGTAAAGAATTCTGAAGAGACCGAAACAGGTGGAAATCTGAAGGTGCAAGGTCAGGACTATACGGCGGATGCATTAACACCTCCCAGCCAAACTCTCTTAATTTTTGCTAAGTGGCTAAAGATGTGTGAGGTCTAGCGTTATCATGATGAAAAACCAAACCCCTTCTGTTGATTAATTCCGGCCGCTTTCTCTCAACTTCTTGCTTTAATCTCATCAGTTGTTCGCAGTAGAGTTCAGAATCGATGGTCCTGCCTGGTGGTAACAGCTCATAATGAATAATGCCCTTCCAATCCCACCACACACACAGCATCACCTTGTTGCGAGTTAACCCGGGTTTCGCCACAGTCTGTGAAGCCTGACCGGCCTTTGACCACGACCTTTTTCGCACGTTCTAGTCGTACGTGATCCACTTTTCATCACTAGTTATCAGCTTCTTCAAAAATGGTTCGGTTTCATTACGTCGTAATAAAGAATCACAAATGAGTACACAGTTCATTAGGTTTCTTTCAGTGAGCTCGTGAAGTACCCAAATGTCGAGCTTTTTTGTGTACCCAGTTTTTTTCAAATGCGCCAAAACTGTTTTGTGGTCGATTCCCAGTTCTTCAGCTACGTCGTAACTACTGACATGCCGATCTTGCTCCACTTTTTCAAAAATGGCATCCATTTTATCTGTAATAGGGCGACCAGAGCGACGTGCATCTTTGACATCAAAATTTCCGGATTGAAAACGCTTAAACCAAATTTGTGCTACTCTCACAGACACTGCACTAGGTCCATAAACATCGCAAATTTTTTTCGCGGCTTACGTTGCATTTTTACTTTTTTTGTAGTTAAATTTTAAAATGTATCGAATTTCATCATTACATTCACTCATCTTGGCGGTACGAAAAACAAATGAAAATCACACATTTTCCTAATTTGAATTTGGAATTATGTTCTTTAAAATTTAAACTTTCAATGATACCAAAACCAGCCAGATACAAATAGTATAGCCAAAGAGATTTTATTTCAAGTTTATACATACTATAATGCGAAAAGACTTTTTCCCCAACCTAATATGTAATGAGCAGAAAGGTTTTAGTAAGAACACTAATATTAATATGGCAATTTTGGATTTTTTGACTATCATAATACCAAACGTTCATAAAAAAAATCCTATTTGTGCCCTATTTTCTAATCTATCAAAGGCATTTGATTTTGTGAACCATGACATATTATTAAGTAAAATTGAATCATATGGTATATGAGGAAATGTGCTTGATCTCATTAAAACTTACCTAAAAGGACGAAAACAATTTACAGAAATTTCTAGTTTGTATAAAAACTAAAAGATAAGAAAAGTATACTTCTTCTAGAAAAACCATTAAATTAGGTGTTCCTCAGGGCAACGTTCTAGGCCCGTTATTGTTTTTACAGTATGTTAATGATTTGCCAAGCCTGATGCCAAATCCAATGTTTTTTTTGCTGATGACAGCACTTTGATAATAAAATGTAATAATAGAGATTCTTTTGAAGCTAATATTAACGATACACTTAAAAAAATTTTTATCTGGCTTAATAATAATAACTTAAAGATAAATATTCAAAAAACAAAAGTAATGCATTTTCATCAGAGAATATTCGACTCAAATATGGGTATAAATTATAATGAACAATCAATAGAAACGGTGAATGTTGCAAAATTTCTTGGAATTTTAATAGATAGTCAGCCGACATGGAAAGCTCAAGCGGACGTAGTATGTAAGAAACTAAGTTCAGCTGCTTATGCGCTATTCAGCTTATCAAAAAAAGTTTATTTTCAGACCGTATTGATAGCATACCACAGTCTAGTTGTTTCTGTATTGAGGTTTGGTATTATATTTTGGGGCAACTGTAGTGAGAGAGAGTATTTTTAAGGCTCAAAAACGCTGTATAAGATCTATTTTTAACATTAAAGTGACCGACAGCTGCTTACCTTTCTTAAAAAAAATATAAACTTTTAACTTTTACGTGCCTTTATATACTGGAAATAGCCATTTTTGTTAAAACAAATGATCACTTGTTCCCGACTGTGGAGAGTACTAGTAATAGGACTGCTTGTTTGATATCTCAATATAAGTACAAGTTGCGCATATGTGGATATAAAACTGCACTATTGAGAAAGAGTGTTATGTGTATGGCTCCCCTCATTTATAACCATCTGCCAAAGAGTATAAAAGAACAACCTTTGGAAAGATTTAAAAAGAAATTTATGGAATTACTGCTTAAAAAATGTTATTACTCTGTATCAGAATTTTTAAATGACAAATAAATTTAATTGACAGTTATTATACAAATAAGTAAATAAATTGTTTAATATGTTAATACGCTGGTCTCAAGGCGTCGCCATCTCGAGAGGTCCTGGGTTCGATCCCCAGTGGAGGCAAGTGTTTGGGTGATGAATTTTCAGACATTTGTTCTCCAGTCTTGGATGTTCATTATATATGTATTATATTATGTATATTCTAAATAATTATGTGTATTTATCTATTAAATATATTTGTCCGTCATCTAGAATCCGTAACACAAGCAGCATTTAGTTGCTTAAAATGGACTAGTTGATAAGTGTGAATGTCTGAAGATATTTATTTATTTATTTATTGGGTACTGCGTCTGTGATTGTGTAGGCGATGAGCTAGCCACTTGTTACTATTCTTTCATGATTTTTCATCTGACCAAACCCATTTTTTTATGGTTAAATGTGGTCTTAAGGAACACAGTGCTCCTTGGATTCTGCCTACCCCTTCGGGGATTACAGGCGTGATTTGATGTATGTATGTATGTAGTAATATGTACTCTGGGGCCGTATCGTTCTTCAAACTAAGCAATTAGAATGAAAACAAAACCCTACGCTTCAAGCACAATAGTGGTAGTGCGTACAAGTTATAGCTTGTTCAATTATGCATTAGCGAAGATTGTCAAAAAATATATGTAGACCATGTCGGCTTACGGGGATGCCGGATTAGACAGCAATTTTATTTACTGTATATATTAAATCTTAAAAAATTAATAAGTTATATTATTGACATGCCCAATACTCATCTTCACACAAAATTATTCGAAAATTGTTTTTGAAGAAAACCAATCACAAGATGACTAATTTTAATTTTATCTCTACACAGACTATCTATTCAAAGGAAATTAAAAAAGTTATACCTATAGGCATTGAATTGCGGTACGATGTTGTGACACTGTTGTCAAAGACAGCAAATAGAACTTTATAGAACGTCTAATATCATCCAAAATATTGTAATCTTGTTAAGTTTCTCAACTTTTCCGCAAGTAAAGAGAGCAAAAACATTGAGCATAAGGTTCATAATAGCATCACCCTAGATAAACTATATAAAAAAATATGATAATACTCCTAACTCTCATCTGAATATCAGATCTACTCTCGATATTCCATAAAATATTTCGATGGGTAAATGTTATGTTCGCCGAATTTAAGGAGGGTGGCGTGACCAAAAAAGGTAGACCCTTAAGCGCTTGTATCTTAAGCTTGCCACACATTTGTATATATTTTTATACTGAACAATTTATCAAATAACCTTCACCAGCCTAAATACGTACTGCTGCTGGGCGCAGGTCGTCCTATATTTGTTTTATTTTATTTTAGTGGCACAATAACAGAAATCAGACAACATTGGCGCAAAAATAAGTTAAATATTTATATCAACCTGAAGTCCAAATTATCCTTTAGTCTGGCGAGGCAGACTTAGGCGAACGTTTCTCAAACAAATTAGAGACGTTCTAGAGAAGTACCCAAAAGCGCCGAGAATGAATGAGGAATGTAATAAGAGTTGAAGAAGCGAAAGAAATATGCAGGGATCGTAGCAAATGAAAGGATGTAATCTCTGCCTACCCCTATGGGAAAAGGGCGTGACTTATGTATGGAAACGTTCGCATTGTAAAATAATATATGGTTGCAAACGTTGAACTACTACTTACTTGCAAACGTTCAAGATGCAAAATACTCAAGTGTCAAAACATCCATGTCTCATAATATTATATATATTTTTTTATATTGGGTCTTTACCTATGAAATTTGCGTTTTTTTTCTCTCTTAGTATTTTGTCTGTAACTATTAAGATTCAGAGTATTCCTAAAAAATAATTACCTCGTCTAAAAATAGATTATTTTTTGATAATTTGTTGTAAGTTTAATTGTGTTAAATTTGGACACGGAGACAACTCTTTTAAGTGCCTCCCGAATACATCATTTTATTTGCATTCACTTAAAAACGATAAATAATTTTTATGAAGTGTGTTATTACACATTTTACTTAAGCTTGTCTAATGATAGATGCCAAATATTATTATCTTTGGATTTGTCGTTGTGAAGAAATCTAAAAAAATTTTAGTATGGAAAATGCAGAATTCCCCAAAAGCTCCATACAAAACGACAATTTCATAGGTAAAGACCTATTATTTGTGGACCTTTACAAACAAATTGGTGGAACCTGTAATGGTGAAAAAATAACCTTGTGTTATGTACTATCTGTTGCCCACGCATATTCCGCGGTTACTATGGTTTTTTAACTATCCCACGGGAACCCTTTAATTTTCCGGAATAAAAAGTATCTAAGAGTTGACCAGAGATATAAGGAATCAGCATGGGAAATGTTGAAATCGGTCCAGCCATTTCGGAAATTAGCCCGTACAAACAGACAAACAGACAGATAAACAAAAAGATTTTTTTTTGTATTTTCCCGGTTCTTACATCCCCCTGACTTGGCTTTAGGAATTTTTTTTCTATGTACAGACATTCGACCTACAGTTTTATTATATTTATGTATAGATGGGAAATAATATTAATAAGAATAAATAAAAATAATAAATATCCTCAGTCATTCACACCTATCAACTAGTCCCATTTTAAGCAACTAAATGCTGCTTGTGTTACGGATACTAGATGACGGACAAATATATTTAATAGATAAATACACATAATTATTCAGAATATATATAAAATTATACATATATAATGAACATCCAAGGCTGGAGAACAAATGTCTGAAAATTCATCACCCAAACACTTCCGGAGGGAAGTGTTCGGGTGATGAATCCCCAGCGGAGGCTGGGGATCGAACCCAGGACCTCTCGAGATGGCGGTGCCTTGAGACCGACGTACAGACCACTCGACCACGGAGGTCGTCAATCAATATTACGTATTCAAAATACCTATACTGCAGATCAACAGTATGAACTGTTCTTATAATTATTTTTATTGTATCCTTCAATATCTCGGAAGCAGGAAAAACATCGGAAATCGTCTTAACTCCCACAAGACAACAGTTCCTTCCTAACCTGACCTTGACCTAAAATAACTGTGCAAGAATTTAAAAGAATAATATAAAATACCTTCTATTTGTTTATTTTAAATGTATTCTTATTTTTTTTATAGGGGGCTGAACAATAAACCGAATAAAATAATAATTTCTTATCATTGCTTCCGTTTTTGATTTTTTGACGTTTCATAGGTACGCTGGCCACCAGCTTCGGCGAACAGCGCCGCCGACGAGATTTCCATACATACATACATATAATCACGACTATTATCCCCTAAGGGTAAGTCAGAGACTAGAAAATGCACCGCTAAAGCAGTCAATTGCCATAGTCCGCGCTTCACCAAGCAGTGACTGCAGTCAGCGTGACAGGCGGTGAGCCCGTCGCCGCTATAAGGTATTGGATGTTGCAGTTCTAAGTCCATTAGTCGCCTTTTACGACACCCAAGGGAAGAAATGGGTTGGTAGTATTCTTTTAATGAGCCGCTACCACACGACTAAAAATCCACCTGAAGTATATCAATAACTACGACAAGCGGAGTAGGTCCTGGAAAGACCTGGGGCAGTTTGCACAGGACTAGAACGATTGGCCTAATAGAGATAAGGCTTATGCCCTGCAGTGAGCGTTAACCAACTGAAATGATGATAATGATATTAATATCAACAAATTTAATGACACAAGTAAAAATGTTTATTTATTTAAAAAAACCATTCTCCTAACTTCACCTAATTATGCTTTCGAATGTACGAATCACAATAAAAAAATAGTCAAAATAGCTTCAAGTGTGACTATGAAATTTGAAGAGTTCCCTAGATTTCTCCTGGATTACATCATTGTAAAATACCCTTTCAAACAAAAATTGAATTTTAGGAATCGGTTCAGGCGTCTTCGAGTATCGGGGAATATAAATAAAAAAAGATTCCCACGAATTAGGAACTTCTTCCTTTTTTTGAAGGCGATTGAAAACTTAATGTAAGAATCTTGCGCATACTGCCGAGCCTATTGCATGGCAGCACGTCACGCCTATTACATGGAGTCTTAAATATAATATCAGTAAACCCAGTATAGGTTTCATTGTAAAAAGCTCAACTTTGTATGTGCGTTACTATGAATATAAATTTCTATGGGAAACGTGATTTCCGCTGGAGGCGCTTTTCACGTTTCTCATAGAAATTGACATTCTTAACGCAACTAAAAAAAATTTTTTTACAATGTAAACTTACACTCTTCTACTGATGAAATGTGTGTGTTTACACACCTAATCGTTATGATATTTTAAATCATAATAATACGTCTTGTGTAATAAGTGTCGGCCTTTATAATACAGCGGTTTGGACTAACGGCTCAAGTTATATTAGATGGCGGTACAATATGTGATAGGCACTGTATGTATATGGAATATAAGGTCCTTTGGGAGAATCGTGGGTCTTACACCTCTCATGTCATTTTGTGGTTCATTGTTCAGATATTATTATGTATCTATATATTTACGAGGTTGCACAGTACCCCTACGCTAGTATCCGGCTACTCGAAATAAGTTTAGTGGATGATATTAAAGTGATTTAAGGTCTTTGATCCATTTTAAATTGGGTAAAGAAATCTGCATCCTAACAGAATGTAATATCTATCTGTATTCAAGATTAACTAACTTGTGTAAGATTTTATCAGAGGTACATTCTTACCTATTTTTTGTTGTTTTGTCTAATGTTATTACAATGGTATTTTTTTATGTTATCGTTTTATTGAAACACTTGATGAATCGAAATTATACAGTCTAGATCACCCACTCACGGTATGTCCTTTGATGGGTGACCAAAACTAAACGAAAGTAGCTTTGATTTCAATATAGAAAGCCAAAGGGTACGAACCACTACGCCACTGCACTCGAAACAATGGAACATGCTACTACAAAGTTTGGTTTAACTTACTGGTACTTCCAGGGTTTAACCATGGAATTTTTTCCACCGACATCGAATTAAAACTACGATAAAAAATAGGTTTTATTTTATTTATTTCGCCAAATCCTGCAGAGTTTAAACAAATTTTAGTTGAAAGAGAGGAATTATAAGCCTAATATTACGTGGACCGCATCAAAAAGTTTTTATTATACCCTCACTGTGTATTTTTAAAGAGCTATCCACATTCATAGTAGGCCTCATGTAGGCTGGTACATTTTTAAACTTAATCGCACCGACGCATGTGGGTGTCATAGATTTGCTTAACAAAGCTTTGTAAATACCAAAATGAACTTTAGAGATAATCTCCTCTGCCAAATGTTAGGTTCATGAAATAAATAAAGTTTAATATTAAACATCTTCAGACATTGACACCTATCAACTATCCCCATATTAAGCAATGCTGCTTGTGTCACGGATAAATATATGTAATAGATAAATAAGTACATATAAATAGCCTTAATATAAACACCAAAACTAAACAACAAAGGCCTGTATTCATCACACAAACACCTGCCCTCACTGGGGATGCAACCCAGATCCTCTCGAGATGGCCATGCCTTGCGACCGGCGCACAGACCACTCGACCACGGAAGTCGTCGTTCAAAGTGGTCTTTCGACGTAATTCACAGCAGAAACACAACACTAAAAAGTATTATCTTCGATCACTCATTACAAACTAAAAGCTCATTAGAAATTAAAAGTTTTTAATGAAAAAATCTTAAGTTTACAAAGAGCTTAAAATATAGACTAACAACAAAGCTTAAGGTTTTCTGCATTTAACCGTCCCACAAGCAATTTTAAAGTCTTCAAGCATTAACACTAGAAAGACCGCTGTTGTCGCTGCTGTTGCGATTCCCCAAAATAAGTGGTCATAGTTTGAAAGTTATGCCTTAGTAAAACAAAACTCATTGACTTTAATACTACAGTAACTGTTCACGCGCCACTTTTTTTTACTTGAGTTAACGCGTGGCCTACTATTTAAGGCCATTTTAAAATATCAGTATCTTAGCAAAATTCTAATTAACTGATTAAAACTACAAATGGAATGAAAAAGTTTATTTATTTTACTTAGTTTTACGACCTTACATTTTAGAAAAATTATTTAAAATACTGAAAAATCAACAATTTTGTAAACATCTAAGAAAAATTAACAAAAATGGCACTTCTGAGATCCATAAGTTTTTTCTAAGTTAAAACAAATTTTAGTCTTTATTTTTTTGTTTTCAAAGCATTTGGTACACACAACTACTTGGCGATCAGAACAAATCCATTTATTGCAAGCCTTGCACCACTTTTTTGTCGATCGATTTCGGGCTCTCGAGTAGAGAGCACATCGACCAACTCGTCCATCAGTTCTGGCTCGCGGAGTAGGGCCTGTAAGTCTGGCTCTGCATGAACTTCATCCTCTTCACTCTCAACTACTCCATCGTCAGTTTTTAGCTCTCGCAGCCACCTATCCACTTGCGCATCATCCATGACGTAGTAAATCTGTAAATAGTACTAAAATTTGAAAAATATGAATTATATGTATAAGTATACAAATATTATAACATTATTCGTGAAATAATTAATAATTATTTAGTTTACATACATATAAATATATTAATATTTACAAGAGAACAATGTAAAATCGTTTAAAATCGATAATGCATCAAAAGTTACATACCTGAACTTGGTACACCAATACACGCCCGGACTACTCTTGTAGGCCCGAGCTTTTCGTGCCATATTTCTTGGCTGTGCGTGCGTGCAAGGGTCGCGCGGGAAGCTGAGATCGTGTCAAATATATCTGATAAAGATTACCTGGAATCACTAGTTTCTAGCGTGCGTATCTAAAAAGTTATGACAAAAAGAGTCGCCCTGGTCTACTATAGTAGGCCTCGCGTGAACTGTAGTGTTAATAATATGTCTATACCTATGAAATTGCCGTTTTTTCTCTCTTACTATTTTGTCAGCAACTATTAAGCTTCAGAATATTCTTATAAAATAATTACCTCCTCTAAAAACAGACCATATTTTTGAGCTCTTTTGTTTTGTTTTGTAAATTTGTTGTAAGTTTAATTGTGGTAAAATTAGAAACGAAGACAACTCCTTTAAGTGCCTCCCGAATACATCATTTGATTTGCATTCACTTAAAAACGATAAATAGAGAGTGATATCACACATTGCTAAAGCTTGTTTAATGATACATGCCAAAAATTATTATCTCTGGATTTGTCGTTATGGAGGAATCTGAAAAATTTTTAGTATGGAAAATACAGACTTCCCCAAAATCTCCATACAAAACGGCAATTTCATAGTTACCTATAACATTATTTTGTAGTTTTCTAGCATTTCATTTAATTACATATTTATAGCCCTCATTTAATTACTTAAGTTCCTTCCCATCCTGCACCCGTACAATGTGTTATGGTCAAGAATCCCTTGTCGTTAAGATACTAGTCACGTAGTCATTCTGACAGATTGCAGTGTAGTGTTTCGTGTAATATTTCAAGATAAATAAGCTTTCGTCTTGGATCAGGAGCGGCTCGTGCAGACGGCCGATTTTACATTAGCGTTATCTGGCTGTTGCAGACGAGCGATAGTACAAAATTTAGGGGTCAATATAAATGTCTGGAGTTAGTGTAATTTTATGTATTTGTTGAGTATTTGGTATATTTAAACAACACAAATAAACACAAGTTCATAACGCCTTTATCCCCGGCGGGGTAGCCAGAGTTATAGGTGTTATCGCTCATATTGCGCTAGTGGGCATAGCAAATAACTCCTCTTATGTAGGAACTTAACTCGGCTTGAGAAGCATGAGCATCGCGATATGATATTTATCACGTTTTTATCACGCCCAATAGTCAAATTCCATAGTACTTTGACAGTTGAACGATATATATGATAAAGCGGCGTTCATGTTAAGAGGGCCGGTGAAACTTAGGTATTAGCTAGATAATAATTATTGGGGTGTTGTTTACCTTTGAATAGAATTTCCTATTTTATAAAGATGGAAAGGTCTTGAACAACTGTTAGTCGTATATTTATATACGACCAATAAAAGATATGTCTGTTTTGTACCCTATATGGAAATAAAAAGGAAGAAGAGGGTCTGGCTGTAAGGAATGTGTCAATGCACATTACTTTTGCTTCGGATTTATAACGCATCAGAGAGACAAAAAATAATCTTTACAGACGGGCGACATGAAACTTGTAAGTAAATGAAAATTGAATTAAATTTTCATCTCCAAACAATGTACAGATTACCTGTGGAATAAAGCAGAAAATAAGTGTAAAAGACTATTGTTTTGTGTTTATGTGATAATGTATGTAAACCTTGAAGGCTTTTTAGTTTTGTCAAATTATTATATATTTTATACAGTATTTATTTTATGTAACTGGTATTGAAGAATTAAATTATAATAGACTTGCTAGGGCAGATTAGTGTGAAAACAAACATTAGTACTATTTAGTGGATGTTTATAATTACCGAGGTAAAAAAAATCTCCAGCTATTTCCATTACAACAAAAATCTCCATTACACACAGGTATTACAATATTATAGCAGTTATATGCAAAAAATGCAGGTATGTTTAACTTAAAAAGATATAGTTTTATTAAAGATCGATTAATAACCGTTTAATAAAAGTTTATTTTTAAAATAAAACATGATTGTATTTGCATAAAACTGCAATAATATTACTTACCTCGTTGATACGAGTATCTGCGGATTTTTGGCTACCGCGGTAATACCTGCGTTTATCATGTAATAAATTGTTTCTAATCCGTAAACTATAACTTACTTTACAACATCGCAATTATGCTTAATTCGTCTAAATACTGCTTTTAAAAAATATTAAACAACGTGTTTTATAGTTAACAATCCACTGATACGGTTGAGCTTAATTCGATCTAAAATATTTCTCACCAAAATGATACAACGGATTCTCGAATCAGACAATCGAATCTCAACTGTCGATGACATCTTCGCACATAAATCGTAATCGCCCGTCTGCATCGAACAGTAGGATTCAATAACGATCCTTGTGATAAATGGGAGGGGAGCCATTACAATTTATGGTTGGTTAGCTTTATCTGGGTGTAATGTGATGCCAATAAAATGAGCGTAACTTGCCACCCCATAAAGTCCTCCTTATCAATGAAGGAAGCAGAAAAGGTATACAAACTTTGAGATAAGACATTCGAGCAAGCTGATCCGAATGTGTAGTTATTTTGCCAAGTTTTCCTCTATCTATTTTAGGGTTCTATTGATTAGGTTGTTGCTTAGATAACTAATAACATTTATCTTCAACTTTTCATGAGAACATAGCTACACAACTTCCTGGCAACTTAAGAAACGAAACTAATGACAGAGTATTTATTGAGCGTCTAAGGGATTTTTGATCGGAAAGCATACTACAATTTAAACGACTATTTTAATGACACATTAAAATAATAATACATTTTTAATAATAATCAACTATATTGACCAGCTAATCATAATGATTAGATTTCTTTTAAAAAAAAAATTGACTAATAATTTTAATAATACCTACCTATAAATTTTGACATTGAGAATAATTAAATAAATTTTACTTTGTATTTTTTTTAAACAATTTATATTCGACTAATAATAATACCTTCGTAACAAAACACAGTAATACAAAATTAATTTCATTTTAATAAAACTTAATAAATTAAAAATAATATTATTCTACTTCAAGATCAAGATCAATTTGGATGTACAAATAATAAATATCAATGCAAATTCTATTTATTCCTACCAATTACAAGTGTTAAAATAGTATATCAATGGAAAGTATCCTCTTCTCATCTCATTTGTGAATTTTGTGCCCGACAGGGTTCATAATGTTGTCAAAATTTACCTGATAAGACCTATTGTATGTACATTATGATGCAATAAATAAATAACTACCCATACAGGCTAACCCGCATTGGGTCAACCTGGTGGTGTTATGGCCCATACTCTTCATGTGTTTCTCCATGAGCAAGGCTTAAGCCTAGCAGTCGGACATATATCGGCTTAAGACTCTTAAAAACACTTATTTCATCTATCCATAAATCCGTCACATTGTTAACATTATATCTCATGTTTGACAACGATCCCACGACAAAGGCAAAAATCCCAGACAAATGAGAACCTAAATCTTCTCGCGATAGTGTCTAACCAATAAGTGTATCAATGTCAAATCATTCGTTATAAAGCCGACGCATTTCCAATCTGCCTATCGCGCCGTATCCCATTGTAACCCAAATCCCGGCTCAAACCAGATCAATTTTGCGCCGAACAAAAAATGCTCACTCACTCCTGTATATAGGTACGTACTTATATTTTACCAGAAATGGTTTATTAGGGAAACCGTTTGAACACACCTGCGGCAGTTGGCAATTCTAAATATTTCAATACCTGCGTGTCGGCGAAAATGCTTAGACCCAAGCCGTTAAAAAAAGTAACGGGATTCGAAATGTTATGGTTTCTGAATTTGGATTTCAAGTTTTAATTTAGTTTTCTTTGAGAAAATTTCGTCGTCCTTCCTCAGCTTTTATACGTCCTGCTGGCACAGGCCTTCCTCATGGAAACAAACACGTGAGGAGTATATATAACACCAGCACGCTGGCCCAATGCAGGTTGGTGGCAACCGGGACCAACGACTTAACGTGCCTTCCGAAAGCACGGAGGAGTTTGAGACACAACGTTCTGGTCTCCCATCCACGGCCTGACCATGGCGAAGGTAGCTTTGTTTTCGATATCGATTAGCGAAAGCGTACTCACCATTACGCCACCGAGCTTTATTATATTGTAAGTTATAACAACATTATTAATTAATAAATCAGCATACCTTGTAATTTATTACGAAAATACACCTTCTCACTTCTCACTTGTCCAAACTGGCATACATATGGAACATTCTGGAATGGAGCTAAATAGGTTAGATTAGAGGAGCTTGGAAATGGACAAAGTTTCCCTATTTACTGGGGGCGGGTGTTTGCATAAACATGAGTCGACCTTGATGCTTCTTAGGTCAGCGGTGGAGTAAATGGAATATGTAACCTTTGACGACGTTATTCGTGTGATCGGATTTTGTAGAGGAACGATAGTAATACAGAATTCTTTTCGAATACTTTGTATTCTAAATTGGGAATTATAACATTCTAGCTTTTGCCCGCGACCTCATCCGCGAAGAATAGTTACTTTGAGATAGTGTGATGGTGTGTAGCCTATAGCCTTCCTCAATAAATAGGCTAATCAACATTGAAAGATTTTTCCAAATCGGAACAGTAGACTCAATTGGTGGAATTGAAAATTTACTCCTACTCTATTATTAGAAGCAAAGTTCCTATTGGCTTAAATTTGTCCTTAATTTTTCTGGGAGGCGTTATTTAATTTTTTAACATTCACCGGCACGGCACCCGTTTCGATGGGAATATCGAGATAAAAGGTAGCCTGTGTCCTTTCTCAGGCTCTACACTATCTGTGTACCAAATTTTTGTTAAATTGGTTCAGTAGTTTTGTCGTGAAGCGAGACAGACAGACAGAGTTACTTTCACATTTATAATATTGGGTCCTTACCTATGAAATTAGTGTTTTTATTCTGTCTTAGGAATTTGTCCATAACTGTTAAGATTCAGAGTATTCCTAAAAAATAATTACCTCGTCTAAAAATAGTCTATATTTTTGAGCTCTTTTGATTTGTTTTGATAATTTGTTGTAAGTTTAATTGTGTTAAAATTGGACACGGAGACAACTCTTTTTAAGTGCCTCCCGAATACATCATTTTATTTGCATTCACTTAAAAGCGATAAATAATTTTTATGAAGTGTGATATTACGCATATTACTAAAGCTTGTCTAATGATAGATGCCAAATATTATTATCTTTGGATTTGTCGTTGTGAAGAAAACTGAAAAAATTTTAGTATGGAAAATGCAGAATTCCCCAAAATCTCCATACAAAACGACAATTTCATAGGTAACGACCTAATATTTGTATGGATTACCACGCCTAAGGCAATGGTGATATCATCCTCAGCCTATACAAACCTATACAACGGATGCAATAGCGGTCAGACCAACGACTTAACGTGTCAAGGTCACAATGGATTAGTCATCCATCCAAGACCTTGGTCATGATAGCTTTGTTTTTGATATCGAAAGCAAGAGTGTTCTAACTACTACGCTACTGAGCTCCTGATCGTAATACTAACTAACATTTTAACACTTCAAATGTGTGTGTTAAGTAACACCCTACATTTTGTCTGATATGCCTAGGTCCCCATGGATAAGGGGCAAGCTTGTCATACTCGTATACACTCTGATACAATAAAAAGGATGATTTTATTTACATACTATTTGCTTTGTGCGGAAATCAAACCCGCGACCGCTGATGCAACGGTAGGTGGGTATATCTCCGTGCCGCTGGCTGCTGCTGGTTTTCAAATGCCTCCCCTTTCCAAATGTTTTCAGGTCTTGAGAACAGAGCCAGTCTCCACAAAATGCGTCGAGTTGGCCTTCCTAGCCTTGTATTTTCATTATAAACAATAAAACATAAGCTAAGGAAGCGGAAGTCTTCTCTATATTACGATATTTCGTTGAGAATAGTACTATAGTAGAAGTAAAGCAGTAAGCTATCACAAGTATCGAGCACAATCTCATACCTACACGTTGCCACACTTGTACTGACATTTGTAGAATTTAAATGATTGACAGCTGTTTTTTATGAGATAGAGAGCAAAGGAGCAGATGGAGAACAGATTTTGGTGCGCACAAAAAGATTCCATGACTCCTTTATCCCTCGTGCCTCCAACGCCTGGAACTCGATTCCAGCACACGTGTTTCCTCCTTCCTATAACATGGGTTCCTTCAAGCGAGGCGTGAAGAAGCATCTTTTGGACCAGCTGGGCGGAAGTGGCTAAGGCTGTGCTTTTAATGCAATGTTAGCTACTTTCGTGTTTGGACTCCACGTGCTGCTTAAGATCAGGCAGAGTGTAGTCATTAGCTTAAACTCAAACGACCGCCGCCCATTGACACTCGCAACACCAACGGAGTCACAAGTGCGTTGCCGGCATCTACGCTCTTTTCTTTCATAATATACTGGTCCAGAAATACCGCAGAGGACAATTCATTCCACAGTTCACTTGTGTGGGGTAGGAAGTTACTGGAGAAGCGCACCGTGGAAAATAATCAAACATCCAGGCGATTGGAGTGGAAGTCATGTCGTGTAGAACATTGGGTAAAGTGGCAAAGAGAAGATACATGCACCGGGCACAGTGTGAGCGACATTCATAATAAGCTGGGCTAAGGTCTGGCTGGTCTGGCTCGACGATGGGTTATGTCTCAATTCTGCTATCGCTGCCTAGGCAAGTCTCCGATATACTTTTCCTGCCCTTCAAAGAAAGCGACCCAGGATCTACCGAAGCAAGTGTTCGAGGCCATTTTGGTTGATGACTAAGTTATAGTTTGCACTAATGGGGAAATTTTAGTTATTCCGGACGTTATTTAATTAATAGCAAAACCCCAGACTTGGCAGCCGGTTGAACTTATCCAGGTACGCGGCCGCTCGCGGGGTAGGCAGACATATTGCGCCCGCCTTCTACCTACCCTTCTACGCATTTTTTGCGTAGTTGTAGTTTAAAGCGAACATCATCAACAGTCCACAACTAGCCCACAACTAGTCCACAGCTGGACATAGGCTTTCCCTAAAATACACCATTTTAATCCAAATCAGTATTTTAAATTTTTGTTAAAAGCGATCGGTTTTATGTAGGCATTCTATTTGTCGTTAACTATGGTATTACCCACTACTCTATTATAAAACGGGAAATTGTATTTTGTAGTCAACAGCGCTTGCCGGGTTATGTTTCTCTCTATATCCGGCATCCGGTCCGCACAAACTGTTTCAATTAGGTTTTAAATAAGTTCTCCTATAATTGATTTAACTTACAACATACACAAACACACAAGTGTTTTGCGTTTTTTTTAACTGAAGCTTAACATATTGAAAGTGCTAGGACAGCTTCACGCAAAAAAAATATTCTTGGTATAGAAATGTATAAAAGTATTACGTGATCTTGCTCTTATAAAGAAAGTTTTTGTTTGATTTTTTAAAAGCAAAAACAAAACATAAACATATCATCACGCCTCTTTCCCCGAAGGGGTAGGCAGAGGTTTTAAACACCCACATTTCGCAAGATATGTTAGGTCCCCATGTAACAGGTGGCGAGCCTGTTGCCAAGCACCAGGCAATGTGTGGCAAACGATATTCACAATGAACTGTGCTTAAGTTTTATTCAAACCCAGTGGTACAGGCGGTGGAATCGAATCCGCGTTTTCCGCGGCCTCTCTAACGAATAGTGCCCGTCCGTCCCAACTCGGCTACCGCTGCGTTTGTCATAAAGCAAAAACGTTTGTCATAAATATCTACACTAACATTATAAAGCTGATGAGTTTGTTTGTTTGGTTGAACGCGCTAATCTAAAGAACTACAGGTCTGATTTGAAAAAATCTTTCAGTGTTAGATAGTTATGTTATTTATATAGCGAGCCTTCCTCAATAAATGGTTATTGAGGAAGGCTCACTATATAAATAACATCACGGTAAATACTACAAAATGCAGTGACGGTGCAATGCAGTAAATAAAAAAAATATGTAAAATTTACTAGTATATCATTATGTTATATAATTTTATATGTTTTTTGTATACATTGCTTAGTAAGTATTACTAACTTCATTCGGCTGTCAAGAAAAAAATATATCAGGTGCCAATAGAAAACCAGCGTCAGGACTCAAAAATCTGACACCATGCTGAATTGGCTACCTGTTTTGGCACAGCCATGAGACAGTTTCAAATAGATAAATACTATGTATTCCTGTATTTTTCTTTGATTGTGTGTAATATAGCTATGTATATATTCTTTATGTCCGCATAATGTCTCGTGACGGTGACGGAATAAATGTTTTTCTTTCTTTTTTCTAAATACTGCGTACCAACCCGCATTGGACGAGCGTGGTGGTGTTAAATACCATATTCCTCATCTGTTTCTTCATGAGGAAGTGCCCAGCAGTGGGACGTATATAGGCTGAGGACTACTACTTATAATAATTAATTTGGTGTTACCAACATAGAGCATTTATGTTTTCCTTTGTATTCCAAGGAAAGCTTCCAAGACCGACGGTAATCGTTTTTCTATGTAATTACAAGCTCTGTTTTCCCGCGCAATGTCGTCATAATAATGGAGGAATACTGTTTCTCAATCAAGTTTCTCAAAACACGGGGCACTTAGACTAAGGTTAGTTACATTCGTTATTGTATTTCGTCGAACCCTTGTTCAGCAATTACGAAGATCGGACCGTTTTGTATGTTTTGAAATCTTTCATCTCTGTCTCTGAGTTAGATAGCAGAGAGACATCGGTGAATCTTTCAACTTTTGAAATCTTTCATCTCTTTCTCTGAGTTAGATATCAGAGAGACATCGGTGTATCTTTCAACTTTTGAAATCTTTCACCTGTCTCTGAGTTAGATAGCAGAGAGACATCGGTGAAACTTTCAACTTTTTTAGGAATCGCGATGTTTTTAACAGAGGCTCGGGTGAGTTTTTTGATCCGTGGTAATAAATGACTCAATAGTTACAATCTAGGCTAAAAGCTTCAATGGAAATGCCAAAACTTAAGACGTCGGCTTGACAAATTTTTTGCGAAGAAACTACAAAGCAATATACATCAGCTGTGCCGCCAGCCGCCATTTTACTAATGCCAGCATCGTATTGTGGTTAAATTGTCTATAATTATTAAACTATAGTGATATTTGAAAATTCTACGATTGGACAAGCTGCCATTTCACCACATCATACGTGTGTTCCATTGTCCATATTTAACCTACTTGCCACCACAGATTAAAAAACCGACTCTAAGAAGATAACAGAAAACTTTTGACAGAACCCCCTAGTCTGTGACACTGGAAGGAAACGAATTACTGAACTATTAATACGCCTGATTCTCATACTATTCATGTTGACCTCAAGAGCACCCTATTTTTTACAGAAAAAAGCTATTTTCGTAACTAATCTGCAACTTTAACTGAGTTGGGAAAGACGGCACTACTCGTTCGAGGTCACAGGATCCGCGAGTTCGATCCCACCGCCTGTACCACTGAGTTTATATAAACATACATACATACATATAATCACTACTATTATCCCCTAAGAGTTAGTCAAAGGCTAGGCAAAAGCACCGCAAAAGCAGTCCACTGCCATAGTCCGCGCTTCACCAAGCAGTAACTGCACATGTGCTCAGCGTGACAGATAGTGAGCTCGTCGCCGCTATAAGCTATTATATGGTTCTGCAGTTCTAAGTCCATTAGACACCTTTTCGACACCCAAGGAAAGAGATGTGTTGGTGGTATTCTTTTAATGAGCCGCTACCTCACGACTCGTGTCGTAGGAATAAAACTTGTGACAGGGTGAAGCCGGAAATAATTGAAATGCAGTTGGGTCGTCACTTAGGTATCGTATATTTCTAAGGAAGATTTAAGGCACAACTGAAACAATTATATAAAAAAAGGTAAATTACACTGAACACAAAACAATTTCACATTTAACACTAAATATATTATAAAAAGGGTAGGGCTACTTACAATAGTGCCTTAGAGAAACATATAGTCTTTGTTATAAATTAGGAACTGATAATTTGGTTTGTTGTAACTTTGTCTCAGCTTATAAAAATTGATTCACTTTATAAATATTTTACAATTATTGTTAGATGGGAGTCAACCGCTCTACGCACTGACTCTCGTAAGAATGAGCTTCGAGAACAAAACAAATAAAAAGAGACAGACAGCAAATTTAAAATCGGAAACCAAGAGAAAAATGGCCAGAGAAGAGCGCAATGACAGCAACGAGGCGCTAATATAGCTATGGCGCCTCGTTACAAACTTAAGTATATTTTGAATTGCTTGTCTCTCACTGTGCCCGGTGCATGGCATCTCGCTCGCCCTCGGTTACATAGGGACAATATCAGGCATATGTATGTATGTATCTAATCTGTTGCTGAGTAGCAACGGTAGCGACTGAAATAAAACCGAATACATTTTTATTTAAAAAATGCGACGTGTATCATACTCATGAATTTTAAATTACTCTATGTTTTTGTACGAATGAGTTCGGAAGCGTTAAATATTCGAAATGGTTCCTGGATATTTTCAGTGCATATTCCGATACACGACTGTATAAAAATTGGTGAGATTGGTCTCACAATTCATTTAAATGTGATTATTATTGCAGACGACAAATTTTTTATAAGAAAAACATATAATTATGTACCCTCTTAAAATACTAAGTGCACAAATATTCAATCATAAAAGTACTTGGTGGCTCATATTGTGGTTTTCCTTGCTTGTTTTACCAATTATTTATCATATAAATATTACACTACGAATGAAGATACTATCTTTTAATCTTAATTTTGAGTTCTTTAAATAAAATATATACTTAACGGCTTATTATCAGAACAAAATAGTGAATTTATTACAAAATCAAAGCATTTATTCACTTTTGATATTAATATACTCATAATATGAATGTCAAATTATGTTCATTTTCATATTCATTTATTTCCCATAATTTCATACATTATATGCCAACCGTTACACTAGATTACATGCATAAAATTGTAAGATTGCCGATTGTAAGATATCATCAGTCCAATTTCAAAACTGCGTAACTACAAAATTTTACTTTTGATAGACCAATCGATAGACGATTGGAATATTTCTCAAGTCCGATAATTGATAATTTGATATTTTATAAGCGAATTGCAAAACACCTATTTTTTAGCGACCCTTTGGACAGTAAACAGCTTTTTCTTCCTCCTGTGAAATTAGCTCAAATGGACATAGATGGCTGGAAAATTAGGCTGACCAAATAGTTATTTTAGCTGATCAATTGTACTTCTTTTTTCCAAAATTAGAATATTTCGCTAACCGTTAGGGCTGAATTCATTTACAAAGCCTTTCAATTACAATTTCGTAACTTGAGCAATTGTCCTCAGTTTGCTAAGCAGTTGTGTCGCGGACTTCTAACTTTTATAGGACTAGCCGAACTTAGCGGTTTCCGTGCTTTTTATTTGCTAGAGCCAAGTAACAACTCGTTGAGAACTTCTTAGGTGCTGGCTTCTATGGACACTGGATTCGGTCGCTACCGGCGTACGGAACTGTGATAAAATATTGATACGTTCTTTATAACTGTAATAGGTTCTATTAGGTACTTCAACCAGGTACTTCAAGACCAAAGAAAAGATGGATGGATTGTGTGAATGATGATATGATGAGGATGGGAGTGAGTGTTGACTTGGCGAGTTATAGAAGAGAGTAGAAGAAGAAGACATGCTGCGGCGACCCTAAATAGAATTGGGAACAGGGCAGGAAAAAGAAAAAGAAGTTCAACCACCTTAAATTTATTTAGGACTTTTTTTTTTATAAATAGCTTAACAAATGACTCCACACTACCTGATGATAAGCAGTAGTCCATATGTGAAGATAGCTAGAGCAGCATACTGACATACTAGCCCTAGCCACCCTCACATTGCCGGCCCAAAAAATGATTTTTCACGCGACAATTTCGAAGAAGAAGAAAGAAGAAGAAGAAGAGAGATTGAAGAATTGCGTTGCTGTTTAATTGTTATGTAAGAGCCTGACAAATAACTCCATCTCACCTGATGTAGAGGTAAAAGCAGGGATAGTTGATGCGATAAAACATACGCTTTTCAATTCACAATGGAAATAAAATTCACTCCTATTACATGGTGACCTTACATATGCGAAATGTGGGTGTTTAACACTTCTGCACACTTCGAGAGATATGCGCGATGATATGTTATGAGTTTTGAAAATCAAACGACACATAATTAAAAGCATAGATGTCTTTTAGACGTAATTATTCAGTATCTTAATAATCATAAAAACATTTTTTACTCTTGACCTCTCTTCTACCACCTAGACTCTCTAACTAACATCATGTGGACCGAGTCATACGTAAAAGAAACCTTAGAAGGAGATGAGAAAAATATCGGGTGATATGTGTTATGGAACGTTCCTCCAAATCACTCGATATTTTCTTCATGATTCCCGCCACTATTTCCAAGTTCAGTCCACCGCAGTTTCTCGTATGCTGCCAACTTGGCTTCTTTACGAACTCTGCACGTAACTTGTTCTCTAGAGTTAAGATTAGAAATGTTTGTGCGTACAATTTTTGTAGTAAAGCAGAATTTTCAGCCAATAAATGTTCTTATTCGTCTTCTAAAGTAAGGTCTCTGAAGAAAAAGAACTTTAACGATGTTATTCAGAGAACCAATGTAACTTAAATAGCGCAGAAAACTTTCAAGCTGAAGTGGCAGTGAGATGGACATTCTGTAGATATAAAGAGGAATATAAATATCCAGAATATATACTTTACTTAAATAAACATCCAAGACAGTAGAATAAATGTTTGTATTCATCACAACAACATTTGCCCCCACCGGGGATCGATTCCACAACGCCTATACAGGATTACTTTTTATGAACAACCTCGAAATACTAGCTAACATCTTAAATAACAATATTTGCTCTACAAGTTATAACTTAACTCAATACTTATTTAAAAGTGATTTTAGAAGCTTATAATGTACTGTCGGTATATTAGTAAGTCTATGTTCCGTTCATACGAAAGCACAGAGTTAAGAACATTCAGAAGTTGCTATTTATTTTTGTATGAAAGTAAAATGTATCGAATTATCAAAATCCGAAGAACAAATGTTGTTATTAATTATGTCAGCTACTGCAAAAGTTTGCAAAGTTGCTGATTAATTAAAAATAACCCTGTATAACAATATTTATTTTCTCAAGCATGCGCGGAAATATTGTCATTACTATCGCTACGCGCATGTGCGCGCGTAACTACGCGACGGGGGCTGTTATTGAGAAAAACGGTTTTGACAACTTAAATGTGAATAATTTTATGATTTTATAGTTGTAACGTAAGTAGTTCCTGAATAAATGTGCTTATTACCGTTATAAATTAATTACGTAAAAGGCCCTTTTTTATTTCCTTGAATTTTTTTAAGAAAAGCACTATATATATGCCTCGGCCGAAATGGCAATTGCCTATTTCGCTGCCTTTGCAATAATGTACTATTGTTCTACGACTTTAATAATTTGACACATTTTACTCTCACGCAAAAATAAATATAAATTTCTGGATGTTCTTAGTCTTAGTGTGATTGCGGGCGCGAGCGGCGAGCTCTTCTCCTTTTCGTATGAACGGAACATATACTTACTAATGTCACGACAGTACTGCCGTGATATTATATCATTTTCAATAAAGGTATTGAGTTATGGTAAGATTCTTAGAACAAATGTTGTTATTTAAGATGTTAGCAATAACGCTGTGTATGAGGAGATGTTATTGTATATTACGTTCAATGTAATCTATAGACTCAAGAAGTATTACAACATAAAAATAATGGCTTAATGCGATAAGGTTTTATCTAGCAGTCAACTACAACAACTAGGTATATCAAAGAACCTTGTTTCACAAAATAGAGAATAATTCTTTGGTATTATCCGAGCAGCGAATTTAGCCAACTACATTCCCTTTACTCACTTATATTTTTTATGAAGCCATGTCACATGGGCCGAATAAATTTAAGGTTATATTTTGGAGAAATGTATTTTCTTTTCTGGAGACGTTTTTGTGTTCTTTTGATCTAGATAACGTGTTTTGCTTTTTATTGTGTTGATATTAAAGCTGAGTTGTGAACGATTTAAGTTTCTATATTTGTTATATTGTTGCACTTTACGGCATTTAATATTTAGCATGTAAATTGAATATAAATAATATTTTGTTCTTGAGAAGGACCAGGTCAAAAGTACACTCGTCCTCAGCCTAACATCCCACTGCTGGGCACATACCTTCATCATGGAGAAATGCATGAGGAGTATGGGCCGTAACACCAACACGCTGGCCCAATACGGGTTGGTGGGTAGAAACGGCTTAACGTGCCTTCCGAATCTCGAGCTCGAGACCACAAAGTATTCTGGTCACCCATCCACGGCCTGACCATGGCAAAGAGAGCCTTGTTTTCGATCGAAAATTAAAGCGTCCTAACCACTACGCCACGACCTCCTCAAAATCACACTAAATCATTGAAATTGCCAGAAAGAAAGTATATTTGACAGAAAGAAGAAAAGGGTTTTTGAACTATATTTACTCAGAATTGATTAATGGTATCTATCGTTGAATTTTGGTAAAATAATATGGGAAGTATAATTAATTGGGCAGTCATTTAATTATTTGGTCAGCAACAAAAAGGGCAACCGTATAATCATTTGCGCAGCAAACGAATATATTGTCAGCAATATAATTATTTGGGCGGCAAAATAATTATTTTGGTCAGCAGAATAATTATGTATGGTCTAACCTGTTTGAGTAATTTTTATAACTGAAATAGTATAGCTTTTGTAAATTTGCATGCCGGACACTATATGCAATCGTTTCTAGACCCAAACCTGCATTAGGCCAGCGTGGTGGTGGGTCAATACCACCAGTGTTGACCCATACTCCACATTATTTTTCCATGAGAAAGGTCTGTCCCAGCAGTGGGACGTATATAGGCTGAGTGGTGCAAAATTATTGAGATCGCAACACAAAAAGAGTAATTTTGAGGGCAAAACATACTAAAGATATGAATATCGCTCTATGCCCTGCAATACTTTGAAAGGCCTTGCTGACAGTGCAAGAAGCAAGGGTAAGATTAAAGACATAATAAACAAACCTTGTGGGGGTTGGAATATTTAGAGAGATTACTTATTAGGGTAATACCTGATAAGAGTTAGTGTGGTTATGTAACATAATTTATAGACGAGATTTCCATACATTTTGACTTATAACGTAAATCACACATTTTAAGCGCGCACGCGTGGTCGGCGCTGGCGGCCAGGCCACCTATTAAACCACCCTTAAACATTTTAGGCGAAATGTGTTAACACCTCTTCCTACATCTTCGAGGATATATGATAATATTTTTAAGTATTTACATAATTTAAGATCCTTTCTGGCTCCTTGTCAAAATAATAATAACCTTAACTATTTATTCATTTTCTGCTACGTGACCAACATCGTTGAACAATATAAATTTCAAACGGCTCACTCAAATAATTTACTTTATTTTAATCCAGTGTCACGTACCCGTTTCATATTCAAAATGCCTACTTTGATAATATCGCGTCAAGAAAGAAAATTCCCCATATTTTTGATAAAAAAGGAGCTACCATTTTAAGATCGGAAGGTTCAGGCGTAGGAGGATATTATTTAGATTAGGACAGTGCTGTGAATTTCAAATACTGTTACAGGGATTTTTTACATAATTATTAGCTCTCTAAAACAGATAATACTGAATATGTGGGTTCCACCACATCGAGTAACAGCTTTAGATAACGCGAAAGTGGTTACATTGTGATAATATATTCCCTCAGCGATATACGGTTTCAAGGCTATAAATTACATACGGATCTGTCTACGGACCAGTCTGCATATAATTTGCATTTTCCTTGTATATATATAAATCAATTTTTTCTGACTTTCTTTGTAATAATGTCTCCTATGTAGTTGGAGGTTTGCGTTAACGATTGTGCCACGCTTTTAATATTTTGAGAATCCCAAATAAAGTACTATTATTTTTCCGCATACCTCTGAAATCTGAAAGACAGAGGCTATATTGTTTATTCTTTAAGCAGACCCTTAAATACTTAAAGGACCCGAAACATTTACACAAACAGGTTAGCACCGTTTGACAGTTCCGCACATGTAATGGCCGTTTTTTGTATAAAGCATGATGTTGTTACCTGCTCAATTTTATGTCGATATCGATAATATCGATAATTTGAGCTGTCAAAACTTATAGTTTTGACAGTTCAAGTGCTGCATCATTGGTGGCTCATGTAATGGCGGCCAGGCATCCGTAACGTCTGTCAATCCGCATACACCAATCATTTTGTTTCCCCGCCCCTAGGTTTGAGCTCAGTGATACGGTAGAGTGTCAAATACTTTGGTTTTGATTCCAAAAAACAAAACTTTCGCCTGAATTATAGTCTTCCATCGACTGTTCAAATTGACAAGTTCGTAAAAACCTTTATAACGATCTACTCAATAAAACCAGTGATTTATCTTTTAAGGTTCCATGTTTGTACCATTGGCGAGCGTACGAGACTTAAATTGACTGGAATATCGAGGCAATTGAAATACTAGACCATTAAATTACCCACCAAATCGCAATTGACCAATAGGCTTTAGAAATGCCTGTACCCAACAGGTGGCAATAAATTACCATATTAGGCATCAATTCTGTCTGGCTAAAATTAATTCTAGGAGTATCAGTCCTTCAACCAAAAACAATTGCCTGTCAGTTCCATGTAAATTTTAAAAAATAAAATTTTCTGCACACGCTGTCGCTTATGACTGTATTCTAGTATTCGTAGTTTCTGTAGGGAAGCTGCGACAAGTTGTGTTCCCGGAGCATAAGTTCCGATTTTGGGGATCAATTTTATGGTTGAACATAGTGAGGTCGTCGGTTTATATGTGCTCTTAGCGCGTTGCGAGATGGACTCCTGTGCGGGGCCATGAAAAATATAATTAAAATTCCATTAAGTTTAGTATCATCTATTAGTAATATTTAACGCATCCTCCTGTAGGTACAGGCGAGGACAAAAACATGTATACACATTTTAAAGGTCAGTCTTTATTTCCTCCTTTTAAGAGTCATTTGTTTTTTGTCCCGTGTTGGCCCGAGACGCAAAAAGAATATACCAACTGCTTTTCTTGCCTAGCATGTCGTAAAAGACGACTAAGGGCGTATTGGGTACTGGGTCTGTGATTGTGTAGGCGATGAGCTAGCCACTTGTTACTACTTTTTCACGATTTTCCATCTGACCAAACCCAATTTTTGTATGGCTAAATGTGGCCTAAGGAACACAGTGCTCCTTGGACTCTGCCGACCCCTTCGGGGATTACAGGCGTGATTGCGTGTATGTAAGAGTCATTTACTTTCAAAAGTGGTTACATATTTTTGGAGTCGACGTACCTACGTGAGTTCCTACTTGGGGAAATATAATTATGAGTACGGACTGTAACACAACCCCGCTGGCTTAATGCGGGTTGGTGAGTAGGACGGTGACAGCAATTGAGGTTAACGACCTAACGTGCCTTCCACGTTCGGAAGAACTCGATCACAGTTTTGTAATCCATACAAGGACCGACCATGAGGAAAGCTTTGTTTCTAAGATGGAACGTCACAATTTACGAACTAATATGACACCGAGCTCGTCAACAAATTGATATGGGAAGTAATTAATTGGCCAGCCGGAAAATCATTTGGCCAGCAAACAAATATCATTACTTGGTCTGCAGAATAATTGTTTGGTCAGCAGAATAATTGGGCAGCAAGTTATTTATTTGAGCAGCAATATATATGTTACCGGAAATGTATAAAATCTAGGACAAGATCAATGAAGGATCAAGGATCAATTCCTAGGAAATGTATTCTGATAAGTATTAGGTTGAGGTTATTTTTTTATGACCCATAAAAGCAATATTTGTGTCATCGAAACAAGAGAAAACATTTGAGTTGCTGCCCAATTAGTTATTTTAGCTGATCCATTCTATTTTTCTGCTGACCAAAATTCGAATATTTTGCTAACCGTTTAAATAACACCCAATTGATATTATAAAAAAAATCTTTAGATCTAGAATTAGAGGTGTTTTATATGTAACTCTTATTCGTAATGCTATTAAAGTTTCCTGTTTTCTAAAACAGTCTAGAAGACTGAAGAATGCAAAAGAACCTTCTTCTGCCTTAAGACAAGTTTAAGTAAGCTTTAAGGTTACGCCTTAAAGCTTAAGCGATTTTAAATTATTTCATTTTCACTCGCACTTCTCGTGGCCCAGCCTATGTTGTAAGCTGATGGTTGATACTTACTAAGATGGTGACATTTTACGACGGCAATCTTTGGCGGCTCGTGTAATCGGGCTTACGTGGTCCGTTTGCCACCACAACTGGTCTTTATTGCTACGGTATAAAGTTTATTATCGCTTGCACTCAGCCATTAATTTCATGATTGAATCTGGTAATTAATAAAGATGGCGTAGTCGTAAATTTGTTATGATGGATTAGCTAAGAATAGACGTTAAGGGAATGCAATTAAGGTATAAAATTGGTATGATGAATTAATTTATGCTGCTGTATACAAAGTTATCTTCGCCTTCTACCTTCGCCATGATCAGACCGTGGATGGAAATTGAATGAAATCCTTTATTTAATAATTTAGGTAACTAGTAGTTGCACTTGTATTGCGTCAAAACATTATATAATTAACAAACAAATTATATAATTCTACTTGATCACCTCAAAATTGTTTCTTCCTGTTCTATACTTGGAGGCCTTGTCAAGAGAAGACACAGGCAAGAAACTCTGCAAGGGTTCTATCCTCACTTTACATAAAATTGTCTTCCGTTCTACATATCAAGTCAATATGGAATGAATTTGTATATGACATAAGGTACCATGACAAAATGAATCATGGGTAACGCAAACTTTGTAATCTCGAGCCTCCGTGCTTCGGAAGTCACGTTAATACGTTATCCCGGTCGCTATTGATGGTGTTACGGCCCATACTCCTCGTGTGTTTCTCCATGAGGAAGGCCTGTGCCCAGCAGTGGGATGTATATAGGCTGAGGACGACACAAAATCTCAAACAAAAGGCGATGGGGTTTTACTAATAATTGAAAATCGTAATTTAGAAACCTTCAATTCAAAAGCTTACACAGTTGGGTACTTTAATGGAAATAAAATGATTTCTTAGGATTTTAGTAACATAATTTTCTACAAATAGGAAAAAGATTGTATGGGCTAAATTTTTTTACTTTTCAAACGTCGTCATCAGCCCATATACGTCGCACTGCTGGGACAGGCCTTCCTCATGGAGAAACACATGAGGAGTAAGGGCCGTAACACCACCACGCTGGCCCAATGCGGGTTGGTGGGTAGAAACGGTCACAAATGCGACCGGGACCAACGGCTTAACGTGCCTTCCGAAGCACGGAGGAGCTCTAGATCACAAAGTCTTGGTCACCCATCTACGGCCTGACCATGGCGAAGGTAGCTTTGTTTTCGACCGAAGCCAAAGCGCACTGACCACTACGCCACCGAGCTCCTTTTCAAAGGTAAAAATATTTAAGAAGTTTTTAAGTCTGAATTTATGGCGATAAGGTAGTAGTTTTAGTATTTTATGAAGTTTTTGTGATAATATTATTCATTCTATGGAATTGGGTTGCATTTAAAAAAAAAAAGGTAATGTAAATAATAATCTAAACATTAATAACATTGTAGAGATCGAATGTATGAATGAAACATAGAAATATTAGGTCCTTACCTATGAAATTGGTGTTTTGTATGGAGATTTTGGGGATGTCTGCATTTTACAACTAACATCAGTTTTCTTCACAACGACAAATCCAGAGATAATAATATGTGGCATGTATCATTAGACAAGCTTTAGCAATACGTGTGTGAACACGCTTGATAAAAATTATTCATCGTTTTTAATGCTAATCGTTTTTAATGCTAGTCGTTAATGCAAATCAAATGATGTATTCGGGAGGCAGTTAAAAATAATTGTGTTTGTGTCTAATTTTAACACAATTAAACTTACAAAAAATTATCAAATTAAATAATACGAGCTCAAATATATGGTCTATTTTTAGAAGAAGCAATTATTTTATAAGAATGTTCTGAAACTTAATAGTTACGGACAAATTGCTAAGACAGAATAAAAACACCAATTTCATAGGTAAGGACCCAATATATAGACCTAGCGCACCCAGCAACAATTTTAGAACTATACAACCCCAATATAAAAAGAGTGAGATAACAAAAAATTTTTTTGTTTCTCTGTCTGTTCGTCCTCTGTTCTATTTGTACGGGCTTACCTCCGAAATGGGTGGACCGATTTTAATAAAATTTTGCATGGTGATACCTGGTCAACATCTCAGATTCTTTTTTTCCGGAAAATGAAATGAGTTCCCGTGGGATAGTTAAAAACTAAGCTAGTATAGAATAATTCAAATATGTAAATATGTATTATGGAAGACCTCTCCTCTCTAACTTGCCCATCTGTATAATAATATCCTGTAACAGTTTACTGTATTTGAATCTAGGTCTAACTAAGCAGTTTATTGTTAACCAGCAACCCGCCCCGGCTTCGTACGGGTGCAAATTTTTTTAAATATGACAGGTAAGATCTTGGCCTTATCTCACCTGACAGTAAGTGACGATATGGTGGAAGCGAGCTTCACCTGTAATCCTCAACAACTGAGAAACTGGCTATCTTACCTGTGATTGCTGGAACAACAATGCTGAAAATATTAGCGTACGACAAGCTTATAATAGCTACAAATTTAAGTAATTCGGTGGTAGCTAGTATCAGGATCGAGCAGTCGTTGCAAGGAAACACATGTACTGCTTGAAGTTCACTTTATTTTCAGGACTCCGCGTTACAACATGAGCGCGACGACGACGCGCACTTTCACGAACCACGGACCGATATACACTGTTTTTTCCTATGCTTCTATTGTCTTCCACATACAATCGAATATTTTATTTAAAATTCAAATTGTTATTTTTTTTTCAACGACGCCGAGACTACGCGCAAGTAGCAAAGAGTTTGCTACACTATTCAGGCGGGCTTAGAAGCCCTGCTCAGCCTTTATACGTTCCATTGCTGGGCACAGACCTTCCTCATGCAGAAACTGGCCCAATGCGGGTTGGTGAGTAGAGACAGTCGCAATAGCGACCGGGACCAACGGGTTAACGTGCCTTCCGAAGCACGGAGAAGCCCTACCACTAAATAAATCGAGTAAAAAAACTTCTGCTCCCAAGGCGAATCGAAGTCGATCTCCCGATCAATACCCGGTACAAACCACTAGACCAGAGAGGCGGTTAAAGTTATGGATGTATTTTATTGTTATAAAATCAAAATCAAAATCAAAAATATCTTTATTTTATAGGCTTGATATACAAACACTTAAAAACGTCAATTTATGAATAAGTGAATCTACCACTCGCTCGGAACGCAGACATCCCCGAGAAGAGCGAGCCAGAAACTCGAGGGTTGCTCTTTTTTTCACATTTTATACAATTCTTGTTTTTTTATAAATGTTAGGCTAGTGCAATCAAGTGGGTGAACATAGATATTATGATCTCAATCTGTCCACGCATTTTTATCGTCCAAATATACCTGAACTGTATAGTAACCCTTTTTGACACATAGTTTGAATTTGTGTAAAGGCAGTTCAGTTAAATTTGGTGGTATTTTATTATATATGTGTATACATTTTCCCCATAAATGACCGACTTGTCTTATGAAGTCTAAAGTTTGGAATTATAATACATATTGACGACCTCCGTGGTCGAGTGGTCTATATGCCGGTCTCAAGGCGTCTCCATCTCGATCAATGCAGGCATGATTTGTTGTACAGTCTTGGATATTATATGTATTTATCTATTAAATATATTAAACCGTCATCTAGTGTCCGTTACTTAAAATGGATTATTATGCATTAGTTGTATAGTTCATAGGTGTGAATGTCTGAAGATATTTATAAATCCTCTTGAATCACTATCTTTTCAAATAACACACTATGTTTTACATTATGTAGTGATATTGCCCAACTTAGTTGCCAGGTGCATGGTAGCACATTATTTAAAAAAAAATAAAGTTAACTCGAAAGACTAGCGCTATTCATTTAGTGCCTCATTTTTATATCTTCAGAAATATGCGCACCATTTCAGTGGTAAATCTTGTGGAAAAATATACTGACGTCTCGCCTTGCTTTTGTATGAAGAATTTTTAAACAGCGTTGATAAAGTGGCTTCTAGTGAGAACCTTGCATAAATAAAGTATAAATTTGAATTAGCTGTACAAGCAGCTTATTACTGGGTACATTGTTGCTTAGCGTTTATTATACTGTTAATTTTGCTTCCATAGCTTATAGGTAAGACCATTATTTTATTAATGAATACATGCCATGCGAACCTTTCGAATTGCGGTGTAAAGGATGGTTTTCTTTAGACTTAAACCAGTATTTATTCACATGATTTTTTTTCCTAACACTTTAATGAACCTCAAGTTTAAGTTACTGAATTGAAATAATAAGCATGTTTTGATTATAACAACAAGCAGCGGTAGCCCAGGTTTACCCCAATCTCTTCAGTCAGACTGAAGAGACTGAAGAACCGCGTCGTTTTGGCACTCATGGCAAGCACGACTCAAGCGAGGGGGAAGACAGAGGTGCTAACACTCACATGTAGCTGAATAAGTTTAAATTCCCAATTTACAGGGGCGAAACCTGCGAAACCTGTCGAAACCTGGGCCGTGCTACAGTCGCTCCAGAGGTGCCGAATAGACTATCGATATATCCAAGCGTTGCAGCCATTGTGCAAAAACGCCATTATGTCTGTTCGTCTTCAGGACCAGAACTCAAAACCAATTCCTCTCGAGCGAAGTGTAAGACAGGTCTATGTCATATCGCCGAAATTTAATAACTGCGCTGGAGGACGTATTTAAGCTTATGGACTAGGAAGGACTTGGCATCAACATAAACGGCGAGTAATGACTCATCTTCGTTTTGCTGATGATATCGTGGTCATGGCTGAGACCCTGGAAGACCATGGTACAATGCTCAACGACCTATGTAGAGCTTCTTAACAAAGGGGCCTGAAAGTGAACATGGATAAGACAAAGGTCATGTCCAATTCCCACGTTGGTCCCACTCATGTGAAGGTTGGAAGCTCTACACTGGAAATTGTTGACGAGTATGTATACCTGGGACAAGTGGTCCAACTAGGTAGGTCCAATATCCAGAAAGAGGTCAATCGACGAATCCAAGGGCAGCGTTCGAGAAGCTACGCAGCGTATTCTCGGCTCATCTACCGCAGTGCCTCAAGATGAAAGTCTTTAACTCGTGCGTGTTGCCAGTGATGACTTACGGTACTGAGACGTGGCCGCTTACAATGGGCCTCATAAGAAGGCTCAAGGTCACTCAAAGGGCAATGGAGAAGGCTATGCTTGGAGTTTCTCCAAGATGGCTTGATCGAATCAGAAATGAGGAGATTCGCAGGAGAACCAAGGTCACCGACATAGCCCAAAGAACTGCGGACCTTAAGTGGCGGTGGGCAGGGCACATTGCTCGTAGAACTGACGGCCGTTGGGGCGGAAAGGTTCTCGAATGGCGACCGCGTACGGGGAGGCGCAATGCAGGGAGGCCCGCAACAAGGTGGACCGACGATCTGGCGAAGGTCGCTGCAGGCGGCTGAGGACCACGAGTTGTGGGGATCATTGGGGGAGGCCTATGTCCAGCAGTGGATGACAATAGGCTGATATATAGATTACAGGGGCGTAGTGTTCGGTATATAGGTGGAATATCACATAGGTACGGATGGAGACCCTCCCAGTCGCGTCCCAGATGGAATTACCAAAGTGTGCGATGTTTCAATAAATATTTAAACCAATCACAGAGGATAACAATTCATAAGTAAGCCAAGCAGGTAGCCTATGGCTGGCTGCAGAAATAATATCCTTCATCTTATATTTATTGGACATTCATCACTGTGTTTCAAAACTCGATGACACAGTGACAGTTATTGTTCCAGCAATGGATTGTGTGCGAAGTTATTATCACAATTAGATTTTCCGAGTGTCAGTCTGTGACGACATTTCGACGGAATTATATTGCGTGGCGAAAAATTGCATTTACTGGTGGGTAAGAATGGTGAATATAGACTAGAGCATATAACTGCATCTGGTCCGTCCCAACCCAACTATCACTGCCTTCCATCTCAGCTACCGCTGCCTCTTGCCTAAAATTAAACAGCAAGAGAACACACACAACTATACCAATGTATGGAGCGCTATGCAAATGCTTTAAATAAAAATAGCAGACTCCTTTCTGGCTCATAAGGAGTTCTTGTTTGTTTTAGACTTGGGAGTTTGTTGATCATGGAAAATATGGACATGGTATTCTTTAATTAGGAATACTCTATATTTCGCCATCATCGTCACCAGCGTATTAGATGCCTTCTTACAGGTATCAATACAAGAGGAGTATTGGCCAATAAATATACGTATAATAAATAAATGGTATATTTTCGGAAAGGCAGATCCCTCAGCATACGGGTATACCATATCCAAAAACTTCCACCGCTTGTTCTCGTGCTGTTTGACCAAGGCTTAGAGCTGCTCTCAGCTCGCACCTGCTACTTAATACCAGTTAATGAACGTTGGCTCAAAAATCAACTTTTCACTTGATAAGTAAAATATATTATGTCTAATTCAGCTCCACGCTTTGCCGAGACACAATTGATTTCCTATGGGTGTTATATAAACGGTGAGCAAAATATTAGAATATTGGTCAGCACAAAAAAATCAATTGTTCACCTTAAATAACTAATTGGTCAGCAACTTATGTGCAGCAGATATTTGTAATTGGTCAGCATCTCAAATGTTTATTGTTGTATTTTGATGACACAAATATTGTTTTAACGGTCATAAAAAACCTTAACCTAATATCAATCAGAATATCCTAGGAATTGCTCCCTGATTATTCGATATATATATATGTTTGTAGACACAATAGAAAATCAATGTCCAAAATAGGATTAATGTCAGTGGCAGCAGATGACTCTAACAGTAAGCAAAGTATTCATAACGCGAGCTAACGCCTGTTCAACGCTACGCAATCGACGACACGCAGTGCATATTATAAACCCCTATTTCTTAGGCCAGTCACTTTTACCAGCTCCTGACGAACCCTGCAGTTCCGGACATTTATTATACGAAGTATTATAATATATCGCTCATCCAAAAGAATAATGACATAATTACCAAAAAGTCGAAAATGAGTTTTTGATGCCATAACTTCATGTTTTGCACGTTTTATCTACGGTAAAAACGACAGAATTGTTGTTCCATTAGTTTCCGACAGAGAGAGTCACTGCCGTCATGGTGTTGGCCTATACTTCGAAAGGATACGCGGAAACATCGACAAAGTTTATAAAATGTAGACAGATTTATAAAAATAAAATTTAATATAATGTTGTTTAAATTCATGATTTATTCCCATATCCAAAGCTAGTTTAATGTCATAATTGTATTATTTGATGTATAAAATGTCATAAATGTACGTCTGGTTTGTTTTATTTCGTTTTTCAAATAGTTATCTTAAGATTTCTCGCAAACTTTTTATGTTATATTATTGGTAGTAAAGTAACACAACATAACTATTAAAATATATCAATAGAATGATTAGAGATACACAATATTTTCGATGTCAAACTTTTAAAACGCTCTCCTGAAAAATCGCAAAAACGTAATTACGTCAATATTCTTTTGGGTGAGCGATATGTACTCGTATACCTTCGTAGTATACGCCGGCCTTCGTAAAACGTGACCATACGAACGCAGTCCTGCAATTTATCAACAGTGTCACGGACATGATGGCTTAGTCGAATGTCGGCGTTTCGCATGGTTGAATAACTATGTTTTCTCTCTGTGAAAAAGTGTGTAGTTTCCCATCATTTAAGATTTTAATGACTTTTCAACATACCTACATACATATAATAGCCGTGAGCTGTTTAAAAACCGTGTGGTAGCACCTTATTAAAAGAATACTGCCAACCCATCTCTTCCTTGTCGTAATAGGCGACTAATGGACTTAGAACTGCACAATCGTCCAATAAATTATAGCAGCTACGGGCGCACCACTTGTCACGCTGAGTGCAGTGGCTGCTTGGTGAAGCGCGGCCTATGACAATAGAATGCTTTAGCGGTGCTTTTTCCTAGTCTCTGACTAACCCTTAGGGGATAGTAGTCGTTATTATATGTATGGATGTAATAACGAAATTTTATTGATAGTCTAAATAACATCTCTCCGCTTGTCTCGTCTCCGCTTTGGTAGAGTCCGGGCCTAACAGCCATTGAGGCGGAAAGTCTCGCTGAATGTCACTTCTGTCGTATAATAAGAAAAATATTCAGACAAACACTGGTTGTTCTATTGACAAAAAGCCAATAAAATCAGCCGTTTTCAAATTTATATCGGGGTGATAGACCGTACAAAATCATTTAATTTGTTAGGTCCGTCTGTCCCCCAGACCGAACTTTTCTGTTCGTTCTGTCACCCCAGGGGGACAAAGCATGGTGACATTTCGGATTAATTCCCGTTTTCAGTAAACGCTCCCATTTGAAAAGTCTACTAAGCGTTTGACTCCATAAAGTCACAGATTAACATCTTCCAAGTTAGAAAACTATAAAACTGCTTTTACGAGCCCTCAATTCCGAGCTACGTTCCGTTTCACACTCAGATTTTACTTCTATTTCAGTTAGCGGGAACGCCGCGATAATAATTGAGTTTTTAAACGTCTTTTAGGTTCTTTGTGCTTTTAGGATTCGCTAAATGAACTGTTTTACTGTGCGGGCATGCAATAAAACAGAAGATTTACGAATTAACTGTTTAAGGAATGTTGGTAATAAGTAAGTATTATGGAACTGTGGACAGAATCGATAACTGATTAAATAGAAAGGATTGTTATAAAGATGTCACAGTCTATATTAGTCTACTACTGGACAAACTCAAACTAAAAGTCATTTAATCAAATTGGTATCATCAAATACACTTTTTACAAGTTAAAACAAAATAAATTATAATTATCCTAAAATTGATAATACTACTACTTTTTTCGGCCTGTTCACTACCGGGAGGCCTTGTCTAGAGAAAATACAGGCAAGAAACTCCGTAAGTGTTCCATCCTCCATTTACATCAATAATTTCTACAACCTAATAAAATTTACGTGTATTATACAATACCCTCAGTCACCAATGTCAAAATTGAATTAAAAGGAAAATGCTCCAAAAGCAACGTATCAATATATACAAGTGATTGTAATAATTATTGTTAAGTAGTTAATTAATCGTCATGTCTATTTAAAAAATATCTAATATCTAATATCGAAATATTGTTAAAGTTAGCCACAAATCTGCTTGTTCAATAGTAAAGAAAATTATGTAAAATAAACTATACTATAAATTAAAGTTTTCTAAATCCCCTTATGTCACTAACCTTAACCTCTCCTGGCCACCATACTCTCATGGACACTATAGAATCATATTATCTTTCGCAGTAAGATAGTTAAAACCGTAATATAGTTATATCGCTAGGAATATAATTATAAACCGGAACATATTTTTTAGGGATATAATTTCCCTATACTATGTTACAGATATATCTATTATCCTGCGACTTGGCCGTGCATGGCGTCAGAAGAAACAGCTCCCCATGTTCTGGTGGAGTGTGACGGGGTAGCAGACTGCCGGGCTAAGTACCTGGGCAAACCGGTTACCTTCCGGGATCCCTCAACGACGTGAAGGCGCTGGGTGACTTCTTGGCGGAGCTTGGATGGCTGGAGTGATCCAGCATTCACCCTCCGACGCAAAACAGGCGCATAATTGTCGCCGAGTTTCGGAAACTGCCCGTAGAGAAGAAGAAGAAGACATGTCTATTGTTCGCGAATGCGGGCGTCCGTCCGCGGGGCCCACAGGGGGTTAAGAGAACCATGAGGGCAATTGTTCCATACAAACGTAGTCCCCTGTTCCCTTCCTGGATAATGCCACTAGAGCAATAATTTTTTCCCGAAAAATGTACGGCTACTATACCCGTGTCCCTATGTTTTCATTTTTTCCATAAATTCAATATTAAAAAAGATATAACTCTTCAAAAACCTAAAATAATTGTACGGATTTTCCGCTGTGTTCAGACATCCAGCAAACAAATTTGACGTGATTTTATGAAAAAAGGAAAACATAGGGGCACGGCATAAGTCTTTCTTTAATTTCAAATGAAAAAAGTAATCAAATCGGTTCAGTTTTCGAAGAGGAAGCAGGGTACTACGAAACGTTGTTTTTGTCAGATTTTATTAGGTATTTTTGGTCCAAGCTGCAGCTGTCCCTATCGCACTCTACGGGGTTGTCCGGGCGCAGCGCGATAGCAGTAGATTTCTTAAATACCTATCTTTCAATTCTCTCAGCCTTAGTGTTTCCTCTTAATACACAAAATCTTTACCCTTAATATATCTTTTACTTCAAATCGCGTGCTCTACCGTACTTGAAAGGGCCTATTACACGTTACGCTCTCGTCCCGTAATCGTGACGCGATCGGGGCGGAGTCGTGATGCTATCGTCTTGGTATCGTGCTTGCGTTGTGTGAGTTTGAAGTTTGATTATTAATTGTTTGACTCTAGCAATACGCCTTTAAACTTCGATTTAGTCATTGTTATAATGATCTTTGTGTTGTTAGAGTTAAGGGTAAGAATTGAATGAAGTGGGAGGTTTTAATGAGATGGCATAAAGCCTCTAAAGCTTATGACTAAATGTCTGTTTATCTTGTAAGTTAATAGCTCTAACAATTTATTGTTAATTACATAATTAAAATGGCGATTATGTTGGCAATAATTTCAGTACCTTGAAAATGTATATCGGGTTGGTATTCCCTTTATTTGCGGATTATGTATACAGAAAAATTTATAAATGGTTCCATAGTCTCTGAAATGAAAAATTTTATGGAAATTTTTAAAAAGGGGGGGAAAATTAATTAGAGTTTTTTTCTGAATGCCTTAGAAAATGTCTGGTGCATGACAGCAAGGTTTCAGCCTTTCCATAGGTATTTAAAAGATGAAATCCTTCGGCGATATAATGTAAAACACACCTGATTGACATGATATCTTTGCCCCCATGTATCAGGGGCGAGTTTGTTGCTATTCGATAGGCGTGTCGATATGTAAAACCCCTCCATCCTCTTCAGAGATAAGTCCTCCTTGCGTACTATGTAAAATTGCCTGTATTTTTTGTACTTAGTGCAAAAAATAACCTTAAATCATAACGCACTTTAACGCTCCCTCCTCAAAAAGTGACATTGTTGCTATTCGATAGGCGTGTCGATATGTAAAACCCCTCCACCCTCTTCAGAGATAAGTCCTCCTTGCGTACTATGTAAAACTGCCTGTATTTTTTGTACTTAGTGCAAAAAATAACCTTAAATCATAACGCACTTTAATGCTCCCTCCTCAAAAAGTGACATTGTTGCTATTCGATAGGCGTGTCGATATATAAAACCCCTCCATCCTCTTTAGAGATAAGTCCTCTTTGCGTACTACTGTAAAATTGCCTGATTTTTTTGTACTCAGTGCAAAAAATGACCTGAAATCATAACGCATTTTAACGCTTCCTCCTCCTCAAAACGTGACATATAAATTCTCCTGTAGGAGTAGGCGGTAGTCGAGTTGGGACGAACGGGGCACTACTCGTTCGAGAGACCGCGGGATTCGCGGGCTCGATCCCACCGCCTGTAGAACTGAGTTTGAATAAAATGTATGTACAGTTGATTGTGAATATCGCTTGCCTCACTTACCCTTTGCATGGCAACAGGCTCGCCACCTGTTACATAACTTAACATATCTGGCGAAATGTGGGTGTTTACACCTATGCCTACCCCTTCGGGGAAAGAGGCTTGAAAACATGTTATGTTATTAAAGTTTACTAAATCAAAATGTCAGCTACGTAGGTACATACTCTTCCTCAAGCTCTTAAGCTTTCAAGATTAGTGTTGTGTTAATTATTACGAGCACGTATAACGCGCGTGCCGCATAGATGCCCGGATTCAATTCTGACGGTATTAGGGATGGCTAGAAACAGTGAAGTAGTATAAGTTTTGATAGTAAGCTTTGCGACAATCGAGCACGTTTTGTCTTCATATATTTACTACTAGCGCCTCTTCTTCATTTTCCTGTACCCCAGTGTAAGTTCTTCTTCTTCTTGCCCTTTTCCCACTCTAGGTGGGGTCGGCACAACATGTCTTCTTCTTCCATTCTCCTCTGTCACTCGTCAGCTCAGCATTCACTCCTTTTATTCTCATATCATTCTTCACGCATTCAATCCATCGCTTCTTTGGTCTTCCTCTCACTCTAGGCTCAGCATCCTTCTTGTAATGTGACAATTATCCCTCCTCATCACATGTCCATACCACGCTAACCTATCGCTCCTAATTTTTTCTGTCACTGGCGCTACTTTCAAACTTCCTCTAATATACTCATTCCTGATCTTGTCCATTCTTGTGACTGCACACATCCATTGCAACATTCGCATCTCTGCTGAGTGCAGTTTTCTTTCATCCATCGCTTTCGTTGCCCAACATTCAGATCCATACATTACGACTGGTCTAACGACGGATTTATAGATCTTCCCCTTAAACTTTAGGGGTAATCTAGGGTCACACGTTGCTCCTGAGACCTGAAATTATCATTCTAAAAATACTTCTCACTTAACGCAACTCGCGTTAAGAAATACCAAAATTGTCAATTTCTATGAGAAATGTGATTTCAACTAGCAGTTTCCGCTAGGGGCGCTTTTTACGTTTCTAATACAAATCATTCTTGACATATCCCGCAACTCAAAGTGAGTGGTTTATAACAATAAAAACTTTCACTATCATAGGAGTGCTGCTCACAGCTTGGCGCAACATGTCTTCTTCTTCCACTCTCTCCTATCACTCGCCATGACACTACACACTAGCATTTACTCCCTTGCTCATCATATCATCATTCACAATCCTAGTATCACCATTGAAAAACGATATCACCATATAACCGTTCTTTAACTGAAACTGTCAAAATATTTAGTGGATTTCTATTTTTATTTACATACACGGACCGATACACATATTTTCTAATTTCATTATACTGGATAAATGTGTTGCTAACTGGTTAGATTCTGATCACACTGGGCAGAAAATAATTGTAAAGCGCCATAAAGCTAACAAAAATATTAAAATTACTTTTAGGCCAATAACAGACAGTCGCTTAAAGAGCTTTGAAAATAATATTGAGAACAGACTCCACCTTTTAAAAAATTCTAGTGATATAAATGAACTGTATGAAAATCTATGCCACCATATCAATGCAGAGTTTACTAGCATATTTAAGCAAAAAACTATTTCAATAAATTCAAAAAAGAAATTCAGTGATTGGGCTACTCCAGGTATTTATATTAGTAGACGAAAACTTTACGATTTATATTATGAAAAGTCCCTATCAACCGACCAGTCTTTTATAAACTATGTCAGAAATTATTCTAAAATATTTAAAAAAGTGTGTAATATTGCAAAGGCAAACTTTCTTAGTAATAAAATAAGAAAATCCGACAACAAAGTTAAAACTACGTGGCAAATTATTAATCAAGAAACCGGTAAAACATCATTTAATGATAGCTCTTTTGAACTTAACATTGATGGCAAATTAATAATAACAGACAAAGCTGTTGCAAATGCTATGGAGTCTTTTTTCTCAGAAATTCCCGCGAAAATCACAAGTAACCTGAATTCGTCTACAGAATATGCACTTTCACTTTTAGAATGTAGTGTCAATAAATTTAATAGTCCTTTTGATTTCCATAAAATTACAACTGATTGCATAATTAAGGCATTTAAATCCTTGAATAAGAAAAAAACTGAGGACCTTTGGGGTTTATCAGTGGCAGTTATCTCAGGAATAATTAATAATATTTCTCCTTGTTTAGTGGTTATTTTCAATAAATGTATTGACGATGGGGTGTTTCCTAATCTCATGAAATATAGTAAAATTATTCCATTATTTAAATCTGGAGACAAATCAGACCCCTCAAATTTCCGCCCTATATCAATATTACCAACATTAAGCAAAATATTTGAAAAAGTCATTTACAATCAGCTGATTTCTCATTTTAGAATAAACGAATTATTTCATAATAGGCAATTCGGTTTTACTAAAGGTAGAAGTACTACTGATGCGGGTGTCGAGCTCATGAAGCAAATATTTGATGCCTGGGAAAATAAGCAGGATGCGTTAGCTGTCTTCTGTGATCTTTCCAAGGCCTTCGACTGTGTAGAACATAAAACATTATTAAGAAAATTACACCATTATGGCGCCTCAGCAAATGCGATAAATATATTAAAATCATATTTAAGTGATCGCTTACAAAAGGTGATTATAAATAAAACTGAGTCTTCAGGGGCTCCAATTCTAATGGGCGTACCTCAGGGCTCAATATTAGGACCATTACTATTTCTTATTTATATAAATGATCTTCCATCCTATGTAAACAACCTATGTGAGACGGTATTATTTGCAGATGATACATCTCTTATCTTTAAAATCAATAGAAACGTAGAAGACTTTGACGATGTAAATAACACCCTTTCCAAAGTAATGTGTTGGTTTACTCATAATAACTTATTATTAAATTCTAAAAAAACAAAGTGTATCAAATTTTCTTTGCCTAACGTAAAGCAGGTCAGTACAAAAATTAAAATTAATGAGGAGATAATTCAATGTGTTGATACAACGGTATTTTTAGGGATCACCCTGGATTCTCGTTTGCAGTGGAGATCTCATATTAACACCCTATCGGCAAGGCTCAGTTCGGCTGCTTATGCCGTAAAAAAGATTAGATTGTTGTCGGATGTTAAAACGGCGAGACTTGTATATTTTAGTTACTTCCATAGTGTCATGTCGTATGGTCTGCTGTTATGGGGCACAGCAGCCGATATTCACGACATTTTTGTATTACAAAAAAGAGCAATACGTTCTATTTATAAACTTAAACCTCGTGATTCACTACGGGAATTATTTAAAGAAATAAATATTTTGACAGTTGCATCCCAATATGTGTATGAAAACATTATGTACGTTTATAAAAATAAACAAACATTTTTAAAATGCAGCGACGGTCACAGTCTAAACACAAGACACAGGAACAGGCTTGCTGTTCCAGGTTTCAGACTACGTAAAACTAGTCACTCATTTATGGGAAAGTGCATACAAATATATAACAAAATTCCACAACATGTAACTGAACTGCCGTTGCACAGGTTTAAACCGCATATTAAGAAAACCCTCATGGGAAAGGCATATTACAAAGTTCAGGATTATTTAGATGATAGGAATGTGTGGAAATCCGTTGCTTAACCTTAATAATGTTTAGTTAAATTTGCCACATTAAAGTAATGAGACGTTAATACATGTATCATTCATACAAGTTAATGTAATAAGAGATAACAATGTTTAATCTTATTCTAATCTAAAAAATGTAACACTGTGACTAATAGATTGTATGATTGGCTATTTTAAAAAAGTGGCTCATGAGTTTCTTACCGGGTTCTTCTCATGAAATGCCTTACTCTCGGAATCCGGTCGCTTGTATCGATTACAACCACAGTCAAAGCGCTGTGTGGATGTACTTGCTACAAGCGCTCGCGGCAGTGAAAATTTACTTTATGTATAATAAATGTAACTATTTATGAATGTTGACGATTTTAAGTGCTATGTTTAGCCTATGAAATAAAATTATTTTTGATTTTGATTTTGATTTTGATGATCTAGCGAAGCTCGCAGGAAGTCTCTGGACGTGGTGCAGGATCGCTCTCCGTAGAGATTCTTGGCCGAGGCCTATTCCCAGGAGTGGATCACGCTTTTTCCCATAGGGATAATAAGAGATTACTTCGTTCCACTTGCTACGGTCTTTACATATTTCTATCGCTTCATTTACTTTCATTACAGTCCTCATACATAATCGGTGATTTCGGGTGCTTTTGAACTTACCTTTTCCCAGAACGTTTCCAATTTTATCAAAAGTGTTCTCCTTGGTTCTTCTCGTCGCATATGTCCACACACTCCCAACTCACAAATCCTTTTAATATTTTTATCATCCATTCTTTACATGACCAAAACAACTGAGCATCCCTTATTCTTATCACTATTTGCAAACAATAAAATACGATGTAACCCACAACCCTACGCGGTACCATAAAATTAGTAGGGAATTAAGTTTATGCGAGGCAGATTGGCTGCCGACGTGTCGGGATTAGATTTTAAACTAAGCCTTAACGAGAATGCGGGCTCACATTATTATCAATACTAATATTATAAATGCCAAAGTAACTCTGTCTGTCTGTCTTGCTTTCACGTCAAAACTACTGAACCAAATCAAATGAAATTTGGAACACAGATAGTCTAGAGCCCCAGAAAGGACAAAGGCTACTTTTTATCCCGATATTCCCATGGAAACGAATATCGCGCGGGTGTTCCGACAAAGTGTAATTTTATTTCGAATTTTTAAATTTCTCGGCATTGTAAATTAATAACACGACAACAGAGATTTACCACCATGACAACAATTAATCAGATGACACTGACAATAAATGTTATTTTGATTACATTTTAACAATTAGAGGTTTTAGTTCAACTATAAACACTCAACATTTTCCTAATAAGAGGTAGGAATGTAATGTTGAGCACTTTGTAAAAAACAATGCAGTGTTAACAAACACACAAAAACTTTTTGTAAGCTTTTATCGGCGTTAAATCAATAGCCACGCGAACGACGTCGCGGGCACAGGTTCATAATAAGCCTTTTCATTATAGGATAAATGACATATTGATAACGGACTTCGAAAACACGCCCCATGTGCCTAACATGTAGCTCGACACACCAAGCTTCCTACAGGCTAATTTAGCCTTACCCTCTAAATGGTCACGGAGCTGTACTTCGCTCGATATGACGACACCAAGAATCTCATTACTGGCTGGGGCTGTCCGCAGTCTATATACGTTCCACTTCTGGGCACAGCCTTCATGGAGAAACACATGAGGAATATGGGCCGTAACACCACCACGCTGGCCCAATGCGGTGGATAGAAACAGTCGCAATAGCGGGACCAACGAATTAACGTGCCTTCCGAAGCACGGAAGAGCTCGAGATCACAAAGTTTTGGTCACCCATCCACGGCCTGACCATGGCGAAGGTAGCTTTGTTTTCGAAAGCCAAAGCGATTTTATGAGAAAAACCAAAACTTTATATCTATAAGATTGTAACAAAAGTGTATCAAAATTATACGCCTCTAAATTATCGCATGAACTGCTTAAGCAAAAACTCCGTATCATGAAAATTCTAAATATTTTTAAAACATCACAAAATCACGGAACATTACCAACATCGTTAGCTGCTGGACATTAGGAAAAATGTTTGTTCTCGGCCTAATTACCTTCACGTTCCTTTTTTGCTACTAATGCGTTGCGGTAATTAGGTAGCTGTTGGCTGAACTTTAATGTTCGTCAGGAATGAATCCCGCGACGCTGAATACGAGTTCTTAATGTATGGATATTAGAACCCAAAATCAGTGATTAAAAAATTCGAAGCCAAAAGAAAGGAAATTCGTCAGACAAACATCCGACATCGTCCTCAGCCTAAAACGTCCCACTGCTGGGCACAGGCCTTCCTCACGAGGAAACACATGAGGAGTATAGGCCGTAGCACCACCACGCTGGCCCAATTGCGGGTTGGTGGGTAAAAACGGTCGCAATAGCGACCGGGACCAACGGCTTAACGTGCCTTCCGAAGCATGGAGGAGCTCGAGATCACAAATATTTGGTCTCCCATCCGCGGCCTGACCATGGCGAAAGTAGCTTTCTTTTCGATCGAAAGCCAAAGCGTACTAACCACTACGCCACCGAGCTCGTCTACATCCGACATATTTTGTCAATATTATATTATTTTGGGGTGGGCTCTACCTATTACATTATGACACACGATGACCGTTCTAGGGCCGATTTAGGTATGAAAATGCTAATGGACATGTATGAAATCATGCCCAATAAACTTACCGTCACCAACCGATTTTTTTTAACAAAAATATAAAATTAAAAAAAAAATCATGAAACATAATCTATGGATCGTTTTTACTGCTTCACATTGACTTCATAGAACTTTAGTTTGTTTACTGACATCATTAATTTAACGTCAGAAAGTAAATTACAAAGAATAATAAACTGAAAACATGGCTGCATGATCTAGATCCTATTCCTTACCCGTAGCCAATTTTAAAACAACATAATTAACAGAGTGAATTATTAAATTAACTGTCATGTTGTCAGTTGTCAGATGTAGTGGTCTAGATAGAGAGTTTGGCGGCATTTGACTAATGGCGGACATGTTTTTTATTTCGATAGTTGTAATATTGTTTCGGAGTGGATATTGTTACGTAAATTCAGTGTAGTTTTGTGTAATAAGTGTCTGTGATGATGTGCAATGTGGAGGATTATCGAAATAAGCGTCAAGTGGTGTGAAAAGTGATGAGTTTTTTATCGTGGTAATCCACCTCATCCAAGTAGCACCCCAGTGTCTACCATCAATCGTTTGACGTCAAACTCTCCCAAGATGCATTGAAATACATAACACTAGCATTTCAATGCAAACTACTGAAGATATATATACTGAAGACTTGGCTGTATGGGCTCCGTTCCCTTTGCCTTCCCTACATGGGAGAATTTTACAACAAACACACACAACGTGGTCTAGATATGGGTAGAGTTAAATAAAATAAATTATTGTTACTAAAACTCGTTTATTTAAATGTAGCCATATTTTTTATAAAATTATAGGTCGCGGTCGGCCACGCTTATATCTGTGCAAGTATAAAATTAAAGATGCGACCACACACCCGAGGACCATAACAGCAGCTACTATATATGACTCCCTTACATCCATTATTCCATAATTCTGCTATAGTCAATTCTCTCCTAATATCAAAGGATGATAAGTAGAATTGTATTATGTTGTTCCAATAACAGCTTTTGATATGAAAAATAGGAAAATAAAATTCTTGCAAAATTATATTGTCAAGTCATAAGAAGGTGGCGGATGAAACGGAATAAAAAATATGAAGAGTTTTTACACGAAAAAGTTTTTGTACAAATAACCTCAACACAGTTTCTCATATAAATAAAAACTAACTAAAGATGTTGCTTAGTAAACTTATAACCCCAGTTATAGTGAATACGGCTCGTTACTCATTAAATGACAATTTACATCTGTTTATTCTATTCTAAGAAATAGGAAGCAATATCAAACGACGAAAATGCAATTAACTTTAATTAATAAAACGTGTCGAGTGTATCGAATTTGAGAAAGAAATTTTATGCAGTTCTTGCTGCTATTATATGATATTGGACGGCAAACTGTTATCAAACTAATATCGCCAAAGGACTAGGTTTAATTATGTAGCTCGCATTGGATCCTCACTAGAAATTCCAATTTCAGGAAATGAGGTTTTACATTGAGCTTAGAATATTTAACAAAGTGCGCGTACGGCCAAGGATGTAGGTGCGATTAGATGCTACGAGTGTGTTAGGAATAACAACGAAATTGTAGAAGTTGTTATTTGCTTAGATGCCATAGTAAATACTTTTCTAGCTATAGCTATCGCTATAGGAAGTGTTACTTATAAGACGGGTAATTTTCTTCTTATTTTGGCGTGTATGCGAATGTTAAGTCTTGCTCATCCATGAATATCAGCAGGATTTACACCGTGTAGAAGACCTCTGGTGTGCTGAGCTGTTTCAAATGATTTACCTAGTAATGCGCTATACTTGGTTATGAGATGTTTAATTAAACCTTTACTAATTTCAATAAATAATAGATATTTATCTTCAAACATTCACACCTATCATCTAGCCCCATTTTAAGCAACTAATGCTGCTTATGGTACGGATACGAGATGATGGATACATATACTTAATAGATATATACATATAAATATTCAGAAAATATACAATACATATATAAACATCCAAGACTGGAGAACAAATGAAACCAGAACCTCTCGAGATGGCAACGCCTTGAAACCGGCGCACAGACCACTAGACCACGGAGGTCGTCAATAATATTGCGTCTTCGAGCTCAATGGTTCACTGTTACACGTCGCAATTTTTCTGGTCCTTCTTTATCCTACGTATACTACAGAAATATAGACTAATACCACGCTACCCAAGTAAAGATTGAAAGAAACGTTTGGAATAACCGGGAAAAATAACATAACATGCTTGTAAAACACGGAGGAGTTTAGGGTTACCAAGTTATATTGACATTCCTGCTGCTGAACCTTCCTCCTCCTATTTCCATTCTAATCAGTACGCACCAACAGCTTACCGCAACTTCCACCAGATCGTCAGTCCTAATAACACTGCACCTAGGACGCTTCCGCCCTAAGATCCGTCAGTTCTATTAGAAATGAGCCCTACTCACTGCCACATAAGACTAACAATTCTTATAGGTACCCAATAATAAGCCAATAGAGCTTAACTCTAGTTTATATATCAAAGAAATAGTCTAATACACTTGTAATAGTTTTTCGTTCGAAAACTTCGCGTGAACGCAGAGATTAGTGGTTATTCGCTCAGAAGCAAGTTTTTGTTAGTTATCCTGCAACTCTTTAGATTTCCCCCGAGCATTCACCCTCAATCCAAAGCTATTCATGGATTCGATAGCTTCATATATATTGCTAAACTTTTTCGTTCAACATTGCGATCATAGGTATAGTTAATAAAAAATATATTTTGACAACACTAACTAGGCACAAAACGAGACACAATAGAAACATCCACTGTTTGAGAACACCGGTGTTCGCGGTGCCTTCCAAGTGGTTTTTTTTTCGAGGACAAAATCCATTTACCTACCAACCGCTGGCGAGGCGGAAGGCGTGTGTGGGACTCGCTCGGCGGCGGCCGAGAATACCCACTAAAACTCCCCGATATTCCTCCTTGCCCTTCCTTGCGACCCGGGGTCTGCCGAAGCAATTCTAAGAATAAAGATTAATGTTAGTTACCTGTAAGTCACGAAGTACCAACACCAAAATAATATTATTGTACTAAAAAAATATTGGGTCCTTACCTATGAAATTGGTGTTTTTTTTCTCTCTTAGTCTTTTGTCTGTAACTATTAAGATTGAGAGTATTCCTAAAAAATAATTACCTCGTCTAAAAATAGACTATATTATTGAGCTCTTTTGATTTGTTTTCATAATTTGTTGTAAGTTTAATTGTTTTAAAATTGGACACGGAGACAACTATTTTTAAGTGCCTCCCGAATACATCATTTTATTTGCATTCACTTAAAAACGATAAATAATTTTTATGAAGTGTGATATTACACATATTACTAAAGCTTGTCTAGTGATACATGCCAAATAAATCTCTGGATTTGTCGTTGTGAAGAAAATTGATAAAATGTTAGTATGGAAAATGCGGAATTCCCCAAAATCTCCATACAAAACACCAATTTCATAGGTAAGGACCTAATATTAATCAGCAAAACGGCTTAGAAACGATGGAACAAAAAATGCAGTGCAAATGCATCCGCATACTCGTAATACCAGCGTCGAGGCTTCTAGCCCCGACATTTGGCTGAGCGGAGACCTTTTTGTTACTAATTTTATGTGACCATTTAAATGCCCTAAAAATGTATTTAAAGTTTTAGTGCCAAATAAACAGTTTTTCTTTCTTTGTTTCTTTTCTTCCAGTGATCCGCCCTTCTCAAGTCCTTTTTATAGCTAGCGGTCAGTTGGCATGGCCTCATCTACATTTATTTCTTTTATTTTCTTGGAAAAACTTTGCTTTCAGTATGTAAATACCGAAAATAAAAGAAATAATGTGTGTGAACCTCAAAAATGGGTAAAAATGAAATATAAAAGAATATTTTAATAATATTAAGAGTAAACGTTCAAGTACCAACCTATGTCAAACGGTTACACTGCGCTCGTTATGAATGTGTTTTTCAATTACTCATGACATTTATCATTCACTATAGCAAAAATATATTTAAGTATTTTAATTTCCGTTAACTAAACTTAAAACGTGAAAATGCCATTTTAAACATTAAAAACACTATTTCTAAAATGTTCCCTCCATTTATTCTCGAAGCTGCGGCTAGAATTAACGCGATTTTGAACCTAACGACTAATGTATTATAAGAACGCCAATAGTCTTTAAGGGGTAAGCTGAGGTGTAAACACCCACGATTCGCCTGATATTTGTAATTCTCCATTCAAAAAGTTTTAAATAACATTCAAAATCGCAACGTTAGCCGAGTTGAGAGCGCCATTACGCCTATTCAATCTAACTTTATAGACCTGTGAGTTATATACTACCGGAAAAAACATACATATAATCACGACTGTTATCCCTAAGGATTAGTCAGAGATTAGGCAAAAGCACCACAAAAGCATTCCATTGCCATATTCCGCGCTTCACCAAACAGTGACTGCACTCAGGGTGACAGGTGGTGAGCCTGTCGCCGCTATAAGCCATTGAATGGTTGTGCAGTTCTAAGTACATTAGTCTCCTTTTACGACACCCAAGGGAGAAAGGAGAGGTAGACTAGATATTCTTTTAATGAGCCGCTACCACACAACTAGCCGAAAATATACAGTATTCCATTTACTTCATTTATCAGGCCAGCCAAACTGACACCAAAAATACTCTCATCCATCCATTAGCCTATTATCGTCCTCTGGTGGTCATAGGCCTCCCCCAATGATCTCCACAACTCGCGATCCTACGTTGCCCGCATCCAGTTGTGGCGGGGTGAAGCCGGGGTTAAATTAAAGGCGCTGGGTCGTCACTTATTGGGGTATATTTTATAGAAAAATAAGGTACTAATAGTGCCTTCATAATTATCTGGGCATAAAACCATTATAATTTATAATCATATCATATCTTAATCATCATAATTCGAAATAAACAATATTTATCGTAATTTGGATCGAACGTTGGAGACCAAAACAATAAGGAGACAGCACAGACAGACAGCGAATCAAAAACAGCAACAAAGAGAAAATGGCCAGGAAAGAGCGCAGCAACAGTAAAGAAAGAAGAAAGAAAGAAAAATATATTTATTTCCATAAAATTGTGAAACTAAAGAGTAAAGAGTCGCTAATATAGGTATAGCGCCTCGTTACACAGTGACTTCCTGAGACCTTCGCCAGATCGTCGGTCTACCTCGTCGAGGCCTTTGGGGGCCTTTCTACGTTACGTTACGTACATGGTCGCCACTCGAGAACCTTTCCGCTCCAACGGCCGTCAGTTCTACGAGCAATGCGCCCTGCCAACTGCCACTTTCACTGCCAGATTATGGAACAGGACTAAGAACACTCTCGCCTAACCAATCTTTGAAATAGGAGACAGACTGACACATACACTCTTCAAACTTATAATACCGTCGTTTGCGTCGGGGGTTAAAACACGCTGTCTCTATATTCCGCCCGCTGTATTTCAAGCCGCTTCCTAAGTCAGCTGCATTTTATTTATTTTGCCCTCTTCTCAGACTCATTTCAGATAGCGTCACTCCCATGTCTGTGCCGCTTACCTGCGATATAGGCCACGAAACGAGCGTTTTAGGCATGTTTTAGCTTATAATTAAGATCCCTATTTACCGTACTTTTAAATGGTGTTTAAATTTTTAACGAGCTTCATCGTAAGTGCTAGTGTTATGGATACTAGATTTTATTACATTTTTAAATATTGGTCCCGTGTTGGTTCTGGACACAAAAATAATGTACCAACTGCTTTTCTTGCCTAGCATGTCGTAAAAGGCGACTAAGGGCGTATTGGGTACTGGGTCTGTGATTGTGTAGGCGATGAGCTAGCCACTTGTTACTATTCTTTCAGGATTTTTCATCTGACCGAACCCAATTTTTGTATGGCTAAATGTGGTCTTAAGGTACACAGTGCTCCTTGGACTCTGCCTACCCCTTCGGGGATTGCAGGCGTGATTGTATGTATGTTATATATTGGTACCATAATACACAGCACCATGACTAGTGGGAGGAACTCGGTAGAGTAGTGGTTAGTACGCTTTAACTTTCGATATTGAAAACAAAGCTACTTTCGCCACGGTCAGTCCTAGGATGGGTGGCCAAACTTTGCGATCTGGAGTTTTTCTGTGCTTCGGAAGGCACGTTAAGCCGTTGGTTCCTGATTAGTTTATTTATGATGAGATTAGTTCCTACTGCAACTGATTCCAAACCCAACTTACGTAGATAATGCTGTGGAAATATAATTCAATAAATAAAATAAGAAAATGAATCAGATCAATAGGTTCAAGCTAAAACAAATCATCGAGTTACTGATGCAATATTTTTTGTGGCCCCAATTACATAAGTACCTACGTAACACTACTAGAGATGAGTCACATTCACATGTGAGTAATTTAGAATTAAATAACAGGGTATGTAAAGAGAGGTAAGTTTATATTGGGTCCTATGAAATTGGTGTTTTTTTTCTCTCTAAATATTTTGTCTGTAACTATTAAGATTCAGAGTATTCCTAAAAAATAATTACCTCGTCTAAAAATAGACTATATTTTTGAGCTCTTTTGATTTGTTTTGATAATTTGTTGTAAGTTTCATTGTGTTAAAATTGGACACGGAGACAACTCTTTTTAAGTGCGTCCCGAATACATCATTTTATTTGCATTCACTTAAAAACGATAAATAATTTTTATGAAGTGTGATATTACACATATTACTAAAGCTTGTCTAATGATAGATGCCAAATATTATTATCTTTGGATTTGTCAGATGCAGAATTCCCCAAAATCTCCATACAAAACACCAATTTCATAGGTAAGGACCTAATATTTTACTGTGGGATGTGTGTATTAAATTACCATTCCTAAATCCTCATTAAGTGATGGTAATTTAGCCGTAGTCTCATTTCCGGACAGTTTTTACCACCAGTGGTATTTCATTCTACTTAACGTACATCTAAAAATAAGAAAAACAGTGGTCTCAAGCGTTAAACAATGCAATGGTGTTGTCTTTATTTTCCTTATAAGGAATGGCTTAAAACAATCAATTTTATTTTTTATAGTTTTATTTGTCTTTTTAAATTTATATTTTATAGAAAAGTAAAGGTTACCTTCAATACCAGCTGCTTCCATTCGTCCCACTTCTGAGACACATGAGGAATATGGGCCATATCACCACCATGCTGGCCTAATTCAGTTGCCACAGCGACCAGGACCAACGGCTTAACATGCCTTCCGATGTGGAACACTCCAGGTGTAAGTTGACATTTAAAAACTTTTTTAATTGCAATAACCACTCGGCGGTCACCGCGAACACCGGTTCTCGCAAACAATAAAAGCTTCTTTTATGTCTCGTTTTCTGAGCGTTGACTAGTTAAGAAAGCTTAATTTCTATGGAAAATTTATTTCAGCTACATTCCGCTAGGGGCGCTTTTTACGTTTCCCATAGAAATTGAGTGTAAGTTACACAGGGGTACAGAATAATTCGGGATCACAAAGTTTTGGTTCCCCATCCAAAGATTAGCAATGGCGAAAGTAGCTTTGTTTTTAATAACGAAAGCCAAAGACCACGAAACACTACGCCGCTGAGTTACTCAATATAAACAAGTATACGAAGAAAATTTTAACATTAATTTATTTATTTTGAGAAGGGAGAGTGAGTATGTAACGAGAAGAGTTATGAATATGAGAGTGGATGGTACCTATTGCAGGACAGGAAGACCGAATAGGAGATGGATAGATTGTGTGAATGAGGACATGGCTAGAATGGGAGTGAATGTTGATATGGCGTGTGATAGGAGAGTGGAGGAGAAAGACTCGTTGCGCCGACCACAACTGAAATTGGGAAAAGGCAGGGAAATGTTGACGTTATGGCGTACTACCCCATATACTATTACGTCAATAGGTACATGTAAAACAATCCATGCTAATATTGGGTCCTTACCTATGAAATTGGTGTTTTAATTCTGTCTTAGCAATTTGTCCGAAACTATTAAGTTTCAAAACATTCTTATAAAATAATTGCCTCTTCTAAAAATATACCATATATTTGAGCTCGTATTATTTAATTTGATAATTTTTTGTAAGTTTAATTGTGTTAAAATTAGCCACAAAGACAATTATTCTTAACTGCCTCCCGAATACATCATTTGATTTGCATTAACATAAAAACGATGAATAATTTTTATCAAGCGTGCTCACACACATATTGCTAAAGCTTGTCTAATGATACATGCCAAATATTATTATCTCTGGATTTGTCGTTGCGAAGAAAACTGATTAAATGTTAGTATGTAAAATGCAGATATCCCCAAAATCTCCATACAAAACACCACTGTCATAGGTAATATTATAAATGCGAAAGTAACTCTGTCTGTCTGTCTTGCTTTCACGTCAAAACTACTGAACCGATTCAATTGAAATTATGCAGTATGTATGCAGATAATCAAAACCCTGACATAGGCTACTTTTTATTAAAATGATGACCTCCGTGGTCGAGTGGTCTGTATGCCGGTCTCAAGGCGTCGCCATCTCGAGAGGTTCTGGGTTCGATCCCCCTATGTTGGAGGCAAGTGTTGAAGAATTTTCAGACATTTGTTCTTCAGTCTGATAGGTTTTAGTTCAACAATCTTTTTTTTTTATCGGCGTTAAATCAATAGTTAAATCACAGCTAGTCCTTTTTAAACGAACCTTTGACGGCACATTTGTTTAACTAACAGGCCTCAAACTAACACATTGTTTACTTCCAACTGTTCCAATGTTCCAGAACAAACGAGTGGCAAAAACAAATTGGCAGCTTTATTAAATTTGTTTCGTTGCTGGATTTCGCTTGGAATTACGCCTTCAATATATTGTAGTAAGATTTAAATTCGAGTTTGCATAACAGTGAACGTGTGATCGATTGTACAACTTTTATACAGCTAATAGATAAATTCTCTACTATCCGTGCCAATTTTTAGCATTTCTTTCTCAAACACCATTCTGAGAAATCGTCCTCAGCCTATATACATTCTACTGCTGGGCACAGGCCTTCCTCGTGGAGAAACACATGAGGAGTATAGGCCCTAACACCACCACGCTGGTCCAATGCGGGGTGATCCGGGACCAACGGCTTAACGTGCTTTCCGAAGGAGGAGCTCGAGATCAAAAAGTTTTGGTTGTTTTCAATCGAAAGCCAAGGCGTACTAACCACTACGCCACCGAGCTCCTCATCGTATCATATTAAAGAGAAAATGAAATAACTAAAAGCGATTGATACCACTATACGAGTATAATTACGATAGAATAATAGCTATTCCATTGTACTTAGGTAGATCAGAATCTCCTCTAAAAACATTTACGGCATTTTGTCGATTCGCATTTGAGTTTCTCTAAAAAGGTTTTAGTTCCAAGCGATTTCTATTACTCTTCTTTTTCAAAGCTGTTTACACTTTCACGGAACTGTCACAACAACATCAGCTTGTCACAAACTTCAATTTTTGTTTACATTGTGACGATAACTGATAACGACGTGCTAATTTCACTAACCAAATGTAAATAACCGTTATTTTTCCACCGCTGCTATTAAATTATTCCGTTTTTAAACACTGGCTCGGACTGACCCCTTTTCACTCTGTACATGTGGCACAATAGACAAACAACAACTGCAACGCTTATAACTATTGTCACCAAAGCAGCAACTTGTCCATAGTTTAGACCCATTGCAATATTTTTCTTCTTTTTATTTTCCGCAGTACAAGATGAATGTTTTCTCTAAAATCACTGAAAGTTCACATTGAATTTGATGTCTCAAGAAGATATTGGATACACTGGACACAGTTATGACATTACATGTGTTGTTGTTAAGAAGTGTCAAATGTGTTGACAAATGTAACAGAATATAATTTTCATTCACCAAAGAAGTTTTATTCAAAATCAAGAGTTTTGCGAGTTAATCAGCATTAGTTTGTTAATATGGGCTAGTTGATAGGTGTGAATGTCTGCCCTTTCCTCTGCTGGGCACAGGCCTTCCTCATGGACAAACACATGAGTATAGGCCGTAACACCACCACGCTGGCCCAATGCAAGTTGGTGGGTAGAAACAGTCGCAAAAGCGACCGGGACCAACGGCCTAATGTGCCTTCCGAAGCAATAAGGAGCTCGAGATCACAAAGCTTTGGTCACCCATCCAAGTCCTGACCATGGCAAAGGTAGCTTTGTTTTCAATATCGAAAGCCAAAACGTACGAACTACTACGCCACCGAGCTCCTCGAATATAACATTCCAATTATTTTAACTTTCAAAATTTGTTGTGTTTTTTAAAGAATCTCATTGATGTGTTCAATACCTTTGCGCAGACGTAAAATGGTCACAGATAAAAGATAAATATCGTTATCAAAAGCTAATAACTTAAATTCGAATTTAAACGCAATCAAATCAGTAATAATATATTCATATAACCCTTACCACGTATTTCCATACCATTATAGCAAATGGGTTGAACAACTAACTTTGCTTTTAGGAAACATGTGGTACCCAAGAATGGTCTTTATTTGTTGAGGAATAGAGTCTTAAAAAAGGTTTGTTTGGTTAGTTTACTTTTCGAATGTTGTATCAAAAAGGCTGCCGGCATACAGCCAGTTTTCGATTTCTGCCCCAAATTAAAATAGGGACCAGTGGCTCCCTGAAGGTCTGATTTGAATTCGGCCTTTTAATGGACACGTTTCGCTTAATAATCCCAGACGACATTCATATTTTGCGGTCGGCAGCCCAATTTCGATGCAGGTTGGCGATAAGGTATTGGGTACCGTTCGGGTTTTACGTAAGGTGAACCCTACGCCCTACAAAATGTTTCATAGTAAGTATTTTTTTATACAACCAGGGTGATTTCACAGCCGCCGCCAGCATCGGCCACGCGCGCGCTGTAGTTTCCAACCTCCGATTTCAGCGCTGTTGAACTTAGAATGATTACCTAGGTAATCCAATACCATGAAAGAATCCACTTTTGGCAGGTTATCTGATTGAGCTTGCACAAAACCAGCCTCTTTATACAAATAAATTTACACATAAAATTTTCCAACCCTGTGACGTCACACGCACTCGCGAACATGAGTTTGACCGATGTTCGCGGTTGCTTAATTTTATGACAATGTTTATTTTTATTACTTAATAACTTCGTTAATAGCGGTCCGATTTGGATAATTCAAAAATAATAATGTAGATATTAATTTTATTTAATTTTTGAAAACAGTACTGATCCTCATTACACGAGACAGTAACATAGTTTCACAGCTACGCACGCAAATGTATGTAAATTTCGCTTAAGTATCCCAGCTCCTGAGGGTGCTAATCCCCGGATTTAGCAATGTTCCACGTTAACTTGATACGTTACAAACATTGCAAAACTTTTAATCAATGTCCCGACATTTGAGCTTCATTAAAAAAAATACTTTGTTATAATTCCAGAGAAAAGTTGTTACACGTAAAAATAAACATATCATACGTAGGTATGACTTATATTCACGTCTTTATCCCGGTGGGTAGGCGGAGATTATTTCCACTTGCTACGATCCTGGCACACATTTCTTTTTATTTATTCTGTATTATACACAGAAAAGACAAATTACAGGTGCCATTGTCGGTGTCTGGTCAACTCATACCTGATTTGTGGTAGAAATAGCCTAATCAATAAAATTTGCTTCGGGAGTATGGCACGGCAGTTTATGAAGATATTTATTGTAATGTAGATACTATTTTTTTTAAATAATACTCAAATTAGATATCTCTTTTTTTTTAACTTGATATAGCATCAAGTAAAGGGAGGATAGAAACTTGCCGAGTTTCTTGCCCGTTCTTCTCAGAGCAAGGCCTTCTAGTAGTCTGTGTGAACGGATGACGCAGTTTTTCTCCGTCACGAAATATACTAAAATGTTTATGACATTCATAAGCATGCACTAAGACGCATTTCATCTGAATAAATGCCTTTGATTTTTACAAAAACGGTACAAAGTGTATGGTTTTCATCTACTTGAACGTCCTCGCTTTGGCTATGGTACGTTCGCCTAGGTATTTCACCTTCATGCATATATCCTCGAAAAGGCTTTTTTTGAAAAATTTTCCCTTAATGAGAAGGCAAGGGGAAGTGAACCCATACAGCCTCGTCTTTTGTTAAAATTATGTCTTCAGTATATGCATTGAAATGCATCTTGAGACTTTAGCGCTAAATTATGGATGGTAAACACTGTGGTGCTACTTCGACGAGGTGTATTGCCACGATTTAAAACGTTTTTCAAACCACTTTACGCTTATTTCAAAGATCCTCCACATTGCTTATCATTATAGACACTTACACAAAACTACACTGATTTTACTTAACAATATCCACTCCGAAAGAATATTACAATCATTGAAATAAGAATCACGTCCGCCATAGTCCAATGCCGCCAAAAACTCTCCTCGAATTGTACCACGAGGTGTTACCCACATTTCATCTGATATTTTTCGGACCCAGTGTAACTGGAAGCAAGCCCGTTGCCATGCACCGGGCACAGTGTAAGGGTTTATACCAGAGCTATGCTGTGTGCGAGGAAAAATAGACCAATAGCATGACACCGTTTCGCGAGTCACGTGATATAAAGTAATACTATTGGTTAAAAAGCCACCCTAAGGTCCCAATGCGCGGTCGAGAGTTAGCACCTAACCCTGGGGCAAATATATGGGTAAACCCTGGGTTAGGCGCTAACTCTCGATCATGAAATTGGGCCTAAGGCAGCGTTACAATGTAGAAGCAACGTCGGTTAATACGACATTTTTAAACATGTTAAATGATACCATAGATATAGTTCTGAACCGGCTTCATAATTTTTTTTGGATAAGGTTACGTTTTTTATTACATCAGGATTAGATTACGCTAAGTTACTTTCCCGTTATTATTATTTCAGCCTATTGCGGTATCTCAAGTGAAAGACTTCTTTTTATAACAAAATTTGTTCCATGCCAGCTGCTTTATCTATGGCCAAATATATTGGCGTATAAAAAACTCATTTTTCCAAATTATATCAATTCAGGCCGTTTGCGGGGAAAACTTCGAACCGTTGTGGGTAAGTTGCCCTTGCTTTGATCCCTATAACGGGAGAACTTTGTCCCATAATTTTCAAGACGATCATTTTTTAAATTCTATAAAACCAAAATTTTATTTTCATTAATTTATATCGCATTATCCGGCATTATCAAGAATGGTAATTAAAGAAGCACTCAGGTTTGGTAATAGCTCGTTTCTTCTCTTTCTTAACTACGGAAAAAGACAAGGCTAACATAATGAACAAATCCTGTCCCAAAGGCTATTTAGATTAAAATCGTATTAGAAGAAAGCTTTTAAGAGCTGATTAGTAATTAGGTAGTTCAGTTTCAGGCTTTACAATTCCCTGTGGATAACAAACGAGGGCTCTGTGGACTTTTAATTAATATTTTACGTTTTAATTTGGCTCATGATCAACATAGATTTAATTATCGTAATACGTTTTAGGGCGGAGAAGGCTTGGGTTTAAACGCTTGAAAGATTATTTTGCTACAAAAAACAGTAACTTTATTCTTTAGGCGATTCCGGTGAACTTGTTCAGAACAATGGAACATAGTTTCACTGTACATAGACTACATATCGCACATAGTTAAGTTCTAGTTCTTTAAAGTCATAAATGTCATTTTCTAAATTGTTTCACTAGAGCGCAATAAAGATTTTTTTTTGTCTTAACTGTGGTTTTTACTAAATTTGTGGACATTTACGACTTTTAAGAACTAGATGTGCGATATGGTCTGTAGGCTAAAAGCATTACCAGTTGATAGATCATATATGATCTGTTAGAAAATACAAATATGTAGGCTATTTGACCCTTTTTTTATTGGGCCCCAAATGATTAATTACTGATAGCCATCACCATAAAAAATAATATAATTTTTTTCTGAAGCCTTTATCACAATAAATTTTAATTTAGAAATTACGTTTTTGCTTAAATGTCAAAAACGCCTTCGGTCCTGATGGTCTATGAATTATCTGTTCCGTAGCGTCACGATTATTGTAAACAATTCAATACGGATGCGTGACATAGCCGACAGTTATGCCTGATTGGTTGCGTGCGTCTGGCGTTTGACGCAATTGTTTACATGAAGCGTTACTTGCAGATGAACAAAAAAGTAAAAATAAGACATTTTTATATTGAATTTCTACAGCAATCCCTTATTTATATTTATCGAATTGGTATATTTCGGATCCTTGTACTAAATAGTATGTGAATGACACATTATTTTTATTACTTTTGATATGAGTCAACTAACCTATAGAACATAGGTTCACTGGCTACAGACTATATATGATCTGTAGACTAAAAGCATTACCAGTTGATAATATGGTCTATATTTGATCTGTTCTAGGCTATTTTTTTATTTGATTATGAACGCCTATTATCGTGGACTTGTTAGAACATAACCTAATTACAAATAGTGTTGGTACATTTGCAACAGATGTGCCGTTTTATCGTAACAAACAAAAACATAATTGGACGTCTGAGTCATTTTCACTCTGTAACCTGGACAGTGAACCTGATAAGCGGATTCGCTATTCGTTTTTTTCCCATCTTTAAATAAAAAGGACAGCCAAAAACATATAGATTGACAAAGGGAATGCAGCATCTGAGGAATATATCTACACAGTAGATGTGCGAACAAAGAATGAAAAAATAAACCGCTTCTTTTATGTAATGTGAGTTTTGTACATTAGTGAGAAAACAGAATGCGTAAGATCTTCTGTCACCGTACACTGTTGTGTTGATCCTTCTATAGGAAAAGAGCAGGAAGAAGAAGATAAGTAATACGAAATAGCAATAAAGAAATAAATTTAACTTTTCTTTGCGATTTTACTACAGAACATAATATTATATAAGTTTATTTAAGGGACACGTTTCAAAAAGAAAAAGTCCTAAAAAAACACCGTCTCCCTAAATTCTAATGTATAAATTCCAAATCATATATTTCACATGACTGATCGCATCATACTTATAAATATAAAAATACTCAAATCACATATTTATGTTGATACCATTCATTCATGATAAATACAGTTCTAAATATAGAGCCAAAAAGTAATTCCTAGAGTTTAAAAATAAGTATTTTATAAATAAAATGTCAGGGACACAATTGTTTTGTTCAAACATCGCATGTCATCGCTAGAATGTTTCAAATTCATTCAAAGCTGAGTATTTTCCGGACCATTTAACTTTGACATCGTACGAGTATAATATAAGTCTTGAGAAAGGAACAATAAAAATATCATTTCAGTATCGCCATAATAGAAGTCTGCCAAGTGTGTAAGACAGTGTTTCCTATGTGACGGGCGCACAGCGAAATCGGAGCGGATTTACGCGCAGAAACCTTGTCTGGTCTATTTTTTTTATGGAGGAAACTGCATATACCCCGAAGAAGTGGTGAAGGGTCAAGGGACTCCACGGTTTAGTACCACGACTACTAACTAAAACCCTATGTTAGTAGATCGCATGACCCCGGCGGTGCTAACTGCCAGCCCGTTGATGGGAACAGGGGGAGGTTTGGGAACATAACTTGTCCTGGAAAAGTTAGCGTGGTTATAATAAAACGCTTTGGCTTTCGATATTGAAAACAAAACTTACGCCGTGGTCAGTCCTCGGATGGGTGACCAAGAATTTGTGATTTCGAGTTCTTCGGTGCTTCAGAAGGCACGTTTAGCCATTGATCCTGATCGCATTTAGCCTTTTTCTAGTATTTTTCTCCGTGTATTTAACCGCCTTTCTAGTGGTTGACACCCTTGGGTGTTGATCGGGAGGTCCGGAGTTCGATTCTCCATGAGGGCAGGCGTTTTTCTGCTCGATTTGGTAGGGCTTCTAAGCCCGCCTGGTCAACAACCACCGTCTGACCTAAATCTATCGCCATAACAATCTTATTTGGCATTGTTGTGCTCCGGCAATCAGAGGTAAGATAGCCGTTCCTTAGTTGTTGAGGAACACAGGTGAAGCTCGCATCCACCTTCGGCCTTATCGTAGCCGGTCGTCACAGGTGAAATGAAGGTCAAGAGCTTGCCTGTCATACAGTGATACATACTGTCATACATATAAAAATATATGCCATATATGCCGGTGAGAGTGCTAATCATTTCACATAGCTATCTTACTGTGCCGAAGCAGAAATACCTTGAGTTCAGCTCTGCATTACGGGACTAAGGGTGAGTTCATACGGGCTTAATTTTGTATGCCTACTTTTAAAATTGATATGGAACTTCATGTGACCTGTGTAACAATAATGGAGGACCGCAGAAATACACATTTGATCTCGAAGACATATGTTCAGAAATGTGGTTCTGGGCTAGAATCAGTTAATAAAAAGTTTTGTTTTCGGTCGGCTCTGGTACTACAAACTAATCCATTGTTATTTATATATGTATTTCCTACAATCCATAGTAGTACCATACTGAAATTATATATTATGTCACAAGCAACTCGCGCTCCCCGAATCACATTTGTTTGGCTTCACTAGGAATTAATATAATACAGAATCCCGTTGAGCTCAAAAACTCGCTTTGAAACCTCTCTGGATTCCTTGGATTAAAATTCTAAGACTTCGGCGGTGTAAAGCAATTTATACTGAAATCGCAGCTGCCTGAAGACAGATAGATTCAGAGATATTCACAGATATTTCGACTTAAGATTTGTCTTGAAAGAGACGGATTAAGAAGAAGTAGCTAACATATAGAACAGCATAAACATTATTCTTTATTTTTAAAGAAATACATAACTAGCATATTATGTAATATATATTTAAAAAAACTAAAATAAATAATAATAATAATAAATTATTAATATAAAAAATTCTTGTTTCTGTGCAATAAAGAGTTTATATAAAATAAATGCGGGATGGATAAAATGGCGACAGGTCTCAGGAGCAACGTGCGACCCTAGATTGCGCCTTAAGCTTAAGGGGAAGATCTATAAATCCGTAGTTAGACGTCGTCGTAATGTATGGATCTGAATGTTGGGCAACGAAAGCGATGGATGAAAGAAAACTGCACTCAGCAGAGACGCGAATGTTGCGATGGATGTGTGGAGTCACAAGAATGGACAAGATCAGGAATGAGACTTATACTAGAGTTTGAAAGTAGCGCTAGTGACAGGAAGGATGCTGAGCATGGATGTGAACGGACCTAGAGTGAGAGGAAGACCTAAGAAGCGATTGATGGAATGTATGAAGAATGATATGAGAATAAAAGAAGGTTATGCTAAGTTGACGAGTGACATACGAGAATGGAAGAAGAAGACGTGTTGTGCTGACCCCGTCTGGAGTGGGAAAACTGCAAGAAGAAGAAGAAAATATATTTTTGATAATAAAGTTGCAACAGTTTATTGATTAATAACTCATTATTGCACAGAAGAACAAAAATACAAACAGAAAAATTACAAAAATAGTACACAGGGCTCATTCTCAACAGAAATATCTCCCAGCCCACCTGCGATAGGAGATATGGCAAGAAACGAAAATGTGTGTACAACATGTGTATGTGTAACAATCATGTACCTATATTATTTAGGAAAATGAAATTAGAATAACTTTGACATAACATAATACTACACAATATCAATGTCTAGATCATCATCGTCATCATTTCAACTCACACGCGTCATATAGGCTAGCCGCATACACACAGTAGTATAATAATATTGCGTGTGTGCGTTCAGTATTGCGATATTGAGTAGTACAAGGTTCCATATAATTGACTAATATTATTATATGGACTTTATTGACAGTATTATGCGGCTAGCGTAAGAGACACTAGTGCAACACAATAGCTATTGAATTAGACCACTTATTGAGACTGAAACATCTAGCAGAAATTTATTTTGACTGGTGTCGCACTGGTATAGTAATAGGATAGCTCGTTCTGCTCCATTCATCCTTTGTGATTTGCATGATGTTAAGTGACAAGTAGAAACGCGGAATTGTCACAAAACTCTTTTGGAATATTCGGTGTAGTAGGTAAGGTCATCGCACAAGATTTTTTTGACAGCCGACTCTTAACTAAAACTGCTAGCCCTTTTGTGATTATTTTACTTAATTTTATCTTCACTTTGTTACGTGCACCAGCTAATATGATGATGCTTAACGAGTCAATATCGGAATGAGTAGGAAGATTCCTTACAGAATCGACCCTCAAATACTGAGCATTTTAGTTTCTTGGTAAGCTATCGTACTCACGTAATCGGCTTTGTGTAGTTTGTTTCAGAACTCAGGTACCGTTGAGTACCTGTATGTAGGTTTACCTTTATAATCAAAGAGACCGTCTTAAGCCATCTTTATTATTTTTAAATATTAAAAAAGAAAAGTAGCCCCACTCAACATATCGAAATCCATTGACTGCCATGCAGTTTTCAATCCAAGGATTGTATTCTAAATTCCACACAAGTCACTTAAAGAGGAAAAAACTAGCCTTCTTTAGAATTTATTTGAAACAAATTCTATTTGTGTGCGCGTTAAGTTGATAAAACGTACATATGACTGTGAATATCGCCTTTTTTCTTGCATATGACAGGTAAGCTCTTGACCTTTATCTCACCTGATGGTAAGGTGACGATAAGGCTGAGATTTACCTGTATTCCTCAACAATTGAGGAACAGGCTATCTTACCTCTAACTACCGGAACACAACAATGCTTATTTGTTGTAAATTTAGGTAAGGCAGTGGCAGCTAGCCAGGGTATACTCGTACAAGCCCTACCACCAACCTACCGAGCAAAAACATTTCTGAGCTCTGGGGATTTAACCCAGGACCTCCTACGATTTAGGACCGGGTGGCGCGAACCACTAGACCAGGAAGGCAGTTAATTGCTTTCTTAGCTTGCCTCACATTGTGCCCGGTACTTGGCAACAAACTCAGCACCTGACATGAGGACTTAAGTAACATATTATCTGGAGAAATGTATATGTTACCACTGTGGGGTTTAGGTTCAGAAGGAGAAACAACTAAATTTTAGGAAATCGTAAGTGGACGGTACGCGTAGAACGAAAATCCTTAGCAGGAGCGACGTGCGCTTCGCGTCGTGACAAGGGTCTGACTGGCTCGTGCGGTTGTCGGCCACACTAACTTATCGAGCCTATTGTTTTGCGTGTGACGTACGCGCATCGTTTATCTACATAGAAAATATTAGAATATATTAGTTACATAATATGTGTATATATTAAAGTTTATGCACGATATATAATTATTTATTTAATAAATATCAACATTATCTATATAAATTAACACTAAAAATACAAATAATGTGATATATCTATATTATTCTTTAACGTTTAATATAATAAGGGCTACACCACCTTTGCCTACCCCTTCAGGAAAAGAGGCGTATAAGGTTTCTTGATCAACAATATAAAAATACCTATCAAACATCTGTATAGTTCAGCCCCCGAATTAAAATCAAACCTAAATTAACGGTTGATCAAGATGTTAGGCCACATTTTTTTTATGATAGCCGGATATTTTAATGTCCAATCTTTGTTTTACTGCTACACTTCATCGTTTTTTTATGATGCATTTCAAATTGATTGCCTATCGTACCATTAAGAGTTTTAATGTTCTTAAAATGATGTGTCGTGCAGTTTTTTTGAGTGATTGTGTGTTTTATTACCACGTCCTAAGGCTATGAGTTTATTTTTATAACGATCTTAACTAAAGAAATCTGCGGTAAAGTTCTTGAGTGGAAGCCGCAATCCTGATATGTGGGATGCCCAATGAGAAGAATGGGACCAAGGGCTTAACGTGCCTTCCGATGCACGGAGGATTTCGTGGTCACAAAGTTTTGGTCACCTTTCCAAGACCATGGCGAAAGTAGCTTTGTTTTTGTGAAAGTCAAAGCGTACTAACCACTACACTACAGAGTTCCCCCTCCTCAATGAGAAGATGGATGACGATATTCGTAGGTTGACTGGAGTGCTGAGAGCGGCCCAAGTTCGAATGGGTATTAGGGGAGCCGTGGGCGAATACAAATTGATTTCAATTATTAACAGCTGAGAACCAAATGCAGTTGCATGCTTTAGGGGAGACCTATGCCAAGAATTGGGAAGTATTTATAGTTTAATGACTAACACGGAGGTCTGAAATTTCCATCGCTGAGTAGTTTGGAAGCCAAGTGAAATGCGAATAAAAGAGGTGGATAAAAGACTAACGACTGACGAGAGAGGAAAAGGAAAACATGTTGTCGATCCTAGACTGGGATAAAGAGCAGAAAGAAGAAGACGATAAATTATATTTCAGTATTAATATTAGATACTTCAGTACAGTATTAATTTAACCTTATTATTTAACTAAAGCGATGACTGATGTCTTTAATTTCCATAAGGCATGCCCACGCATCTGCCGTTCTTAAATTTCATTTAATTTATAATTTTATTATTGAGAACAAATTTGTACATAATTATTTTATGTCTACTTCTATAAGTCTATTTGTGGCTGAATGTTAAAGCAAAGTAGTTAAAATTAGCCTATTATTACAAAGTTATTAAATTTCACCCTTTACACTATTTGCCCTAGAAAATTTATATTAGGTGTTATCGCAATTTTGTTTAGTCTTCAATAATTTATACAGTTCAAAGTATGAACTTGAAAGTCTTTCGTTGAAACTTTCTATAGTTTCAGAGTAAAAACAATTAGAAAAGGCAAAGTTGTTTTCGAATTTAACAATTGTAACGATATAGATAAGATTGGGTTAGAAAGATTTGTGTAGATAAAAAAATTAGGCAAAATTTGTCGTAAAAGAAAAATCTAAGTAACAGAGTAACAGAAAAAATAATACATCAAAGGCTTCTCTGTTTGTCGGATATTTGAAATTAAATCATGTTCGAGCCCCAAAATAATAATAAAACGATCGCGAAAATTTGAAGCGTGGTAGGTAGGCCTGAATAAATTTTCTAGATGAGACTTTATTTTTAACATTACAAGATCTATTTTAGCCGTTATTAATGATGAGGGCATTTGTATATATATTTGATCAAGTTTATGTTAAACCTGGACTTATCCGATTGAAATTTTGCTTATTCATTTAAAAATACTTGCTTGTAATGTGAGCCTTATTCCCTGGTTTTTAAAACATAATACTATAAATTAAACACGCGTGCGTTTTCTTTAAAATTCAATATTTTTCACCCATTGAAGTTACGTACACACAATAAAATGTGTCAACAAAGCATTATTAATTTATCCGCATCACATATTATATTTTTAGGAGTATTTTGAGGGCCAGGAATTGTCCGTGTGGATGATCAGGACAGCACAAGACCAGGCATTGTCCGTGTGGATGAGGGCAGCACAGGACCAGGCATTGTCCGTGTGGATGAAGACACCAGAGGGTCAGGCATTGTCCGTGTGGATATCCTTGCGAGAGGCCTTTGTTCAGTAGTAGGAACTTGTGGACTGCATGATGAATTAAGTTTACAATGATTCTCACCAGGGTAGGCAACGGTTAAAAAAGGTTTGCATTATTATTATAGTTGTGAATTCGAACGCAAAACGTAGGCACGCAAACATGCTCGCCATCTAGCGAATCATACGCTTTAGTTAGTCTTTCCGAACCTAGCAGTTAGCCTTAGGATCGCTGCTGCTCCTCTTCCTGCTCGAGCCCCGTGGAGACTCTCCCTGGTAGAGGGACCCTAAGGGACATTCCTACCAGAGAGAAGTGGTGACTTGCCACACAGGCTTGAAGATCAACAAAATTCTCAACTGCTTTAAAAATACTATAGAAATCATCTGACAATTCGGCCCTTCAATAAAATAAGAGAATAGCTAACATTACATAGAGCCGTCTAAGCAAGGTCTAGTTCTAGTTCCTCAGCTTAGTTGCAGGTTTAGTTAAATGGTCAAATCATATTTCGTGGTGATTTCGCTGTTGATTATTTCTATCTACATTGCTTAGGCCCGAGTTCACCAATAATTGTTTAACCAACGTTTTAGTGATTGGCCGTTCAATTCCGAAACATCGTTTAAATAACCATTCAAATTTTCACTGTTCACCGCAAACATTTTTACCATGGTTACAAAATCGGACGTTTAATGATGCGTCAGAATGAATGAACGAATATTATAAAGATACTTATTTACGAAGCAGCGCTGTCATATTAAACGGACGCAATATACGCTGACATCGGAATTTAGTAGCATAACGTAAAATGCTTCCAATTTGTAATGTACGATGATGTGGTAAGAACGTTTTACTAGGACGTTGTTCGAATTTTGGTCGGATAACACATTTCGTAACAGAAACTGTCAATGTCAAAAACAAATTCATGTTGATTTGTTTACATTTAGTTTATATACATTTCTCAACCGATTAGAAGCAAATTCTCTCGAAATTAGTGCTAAAATACCGTGATGTTATTGAAAATAAACGCACTGACTCCACCACAACTCCATAAAGCAAAATTTTGGTAATACTTTTAATGTCAATATGTAGTAAATGTAAGTAAAACGGAGGTTAAACGTTGCTGTCAGGCTCGGTTAAGTTGATCGGTTGTTTAAGAGCTGTAATCGATGGTTAACGTGTGGTGAACACAAAAATTGATTTAAACAGCTGTTTATCTTATAATCGTAAGTATAAGTTGTTTTAAATGTTGGTGACCTCGGGCCTAAGATACCTGTCTGCACAATTTTCATCTCCCTACAACTACAGGGAACACGGTGCATCTAACATTTGAGCACAGTACGACAAAGATAGATGGTGTGCCCGTATTACATAACTTCATTCATTAAACGTTACTTCTGGCTACTTTGTTGTACGAGGAAGTTGCCTGCGGGCAGAGACGCCTTACAACCGCAATATCTTAAGATATACTTGCAAATATGCTGAGGTATGTTCTGGAATATAACCAGCCATATCTCAAGACCAAAAGTGAAACTTTTATATATAGTAACAAAGTAAATGACGATCAAATTAAATGTATATGTAATTTCCTTCTTACTGAACTCGCTTTCTTTAAACATGATTTTTAACGTGTATCTTGCACTTATTTAGTCTATTCTATTCTAATCTAGCTCTAATCTAGTTCACTAAAATGTCAAATACTTTGGTCGATTTCAACTGTCATCAAAAATATTTTTTGTGTAAAATCCGTGTCGGAGTTAAAGCAGTAATATTTATTTAAGCCGGTTCTTTACTTCCTGATATTTAACGGTAAATTTTTGTTTCAATTGCTCCAACATTTTTAAATCGGCAATCATTTTTCAAATAATATTTTTCAATATCTAGCGCGTTGTTCGGACGTTTCATATATTTTTCATGGCATTTGCTTTGATTTTTTTGTAAGCCGCTTGTATCACTGAGTTTAAAACAACATAAATATAGATTATTGTGTTTATCGCTTGCCTCATATGGTGCTCGTGCAATGCAACTGGCTCGCCCCCTGTTACAATGGAGACTTGACATTACCATCCGTAACTGTACAACCGAAAGTACCACGTCGGGGACGGAAGCGCGATGATATGTATCGTAAGGTGCAAACCTATAGTATGGAAATCCCCTCCTCAATCCCATCACTAAACTCCCCTCCCTTAAGAGCTTAGAACTTTGGACCACAACCCACCATAATGGTCTAGTGCGGATAGCGACCGAGCATCTTAAATCAGTTTGACGAAGTTCCAAATTAGTTGTTCGAATCTGCACCAACATTTTATCGCTTTAAATGAGCATTGTACTAGTTAGTATGTCAATGACTGTCCTTTCAACCGCCAACATTATCGCCTCTTGATCTAAATTTAAACCATCCGAAAATAACGTTTCCGGACTTCTAGCAAATCTAAATCCATATCGCGGGAAGGGTCTAAAGCTTCATTTGTAAACAGTACGCGGATTGTTTCGGCGGTCCAACGTCCGTCCGCCTAATTCCGCTGACGTGGATCCGCGATGAGACCGCAGGTGGGTAGACGCGGTTGTTAGCAGCAGCTTGACAAGGATTTTAATATACCAGAGCATAAAACCTTGATAAAGCTAAAAAGTTATGGCACCATTCAATAGAAAAGGCAAGGATGTATTTGTGGGCTGGTGACACCGCATATACGAAAAAAGAACATGACATATGATTTAGACCAATAAATAAATTAGAAGTTCATTGTTTCACACCGATCTTGAAATTTTTTTACTCAAAGTTCAAAAAACACAGTGGTTTTAGTGGATAAACTCTGCTCCTTCCATCTTAAGTCGAAGAGTCCATCATATCTCGGATGCGTCCGCCTATTTTCGCTGACGTGGATCCGTGACGAGACCGCAAGTGGTAAACGCGGTTTTTATGGAGCATCTTTACAAGGGTTTTAATATACGCTTCCTGAAGATACGTGTAGACCAATCAAAGAGAAGGCGAAGGATGCGTTTGTAACAGGCCTAATGTGTTGGCAAATACATCATCATATCTGCACAGAGTCGTCCACTGCTGGACATAAGCCTCCACTAAGGATGTCCATAGGATGTCCATAACAATCGCTTACAATTCATGCGCTGCCTAAGTAGCTTTGCTCTAACTTCACCAAATCTTCGTTCACCATGTCGGTCTACAAACGCTGCGGTTCCTTCATTAAATAACTATCTGTGGTAACTAATTGATTTTTTGCTTCCATTGTACTGCGTCCTCTGCCTATATACGTCCCACTCCTGGGCACAGGCCTTCCCCATGGAAACAAACACATGAGGAGTATGGGCCGTAGCACCACCACGCTGGCCTAATGCGGGTTGGTGTGTAGAATCGATTGCAATAGCAACCGGGACGAACGACTTAACGTACTTTCTTTACCTTAATGTTAGCCGTAAGTCACCCAAAAATTAATTACAAATAGTTACAAAATGCTACATTTGATGGAAAGTGCATCGGCGAACCATGATCCCGATCTTTACAATGCTACGGAGAATTTAGTCTATAAAACACATCCACAATATCAGGCCTCCTCGTTCCATAATCTCTATACAAACGTATAAAAAACTCATTATTCAGGGATTTTGTCGACAATGGTTTAGTAATTCATAAAGCAGGTGGATTCAGACAGGTGCCGAATTAATCGGGATGAATTTGTCTGAAAGGGGTTGATTTTGGACGGTCCGGGGTCGTTTACGTGGGATGTGATAATTGGGGCAAGGATAAATATACTTCTGTAGTTAATATTATTAGAATCATTTAAGTATTTTGAATTTAATTGACATAACTATTTGGCTTAATTCTTTATTAGTTCTTTGGTGACTTGGTAATCTGTTGTACAAATTGTCTCTGCATCTACGAGTTCAGCTAAAAATAACCAAAAAGAGAATGTTGAACTTGAGCTTATAATTCATACTTTAGGGTATTTTTTTATGAGAATAGCTTATAGAAACTATTATATATTTCAGCGCTAAAGTCTACACTGAAATATATAAGATAAATATTATATTTTGGTATCTTTATTATAGTCATTATGTAATGTAAAGTTTGAGAAGTACTTTAACTGTATTTTATAAACTTAAATATATATAATTCAATATGTGCGATGATGAAGGCAAGATTTTCCGATATATTATGTACAAACGGATGACTAGATTGCAACCTAACCAAACCGTTAATAACAGTGAATAAATTTAAGTATTTGATTTGTATAATATTATATTTCATAAGGTAAAATTGTATGATCTATTTTTATAATTCTGGTGTATAAATTTATTTATTTTATGTTTTATTGTGTGTGTGTTTCTCCATGAAGGCCTGTGCCCAGCAGTGGCACGTATATAGGCTGAGGAGGATGTTTTATTGAATGATTTAAGATAATTAATTATGTATGTTACATGTTTTAAAAAGATTGAGCGCCTTTCTTTATTTTTCACAGTTTTAGTATGATTTCTAACATCCATTTTATTCAAATCACATGTTATTTTCAGTGCTAATATAGTACTATTATATTTAGGGCAGTGGTATAACAAGTGGTCAAAGTATATTATTTTGTAAAATCTTACAAATTGTACGTAATTCACCTTTATGAGATCCTAAACAGTACCTCGTACTACAACAATACTTATGTCATATGATTTTGATATTTGTAATGTATTGAAATCGTGATTCACACCTCGTTTTATAATTAATGACATATCATTCAGCAATAATAATTATGAAGCCTATGGGCTAGCTGACTCAAATTTTATTTTCTCATATCATATTTTTATAAATTATTTTAATAATTAATGTATATTTACATTACTAAGGAAATACTCTATAGGCCGATGAAAACAATTCCGTACCCACTAAGCAAATAAATTGTTTTCTTTGTTCGTGCGAGCGTTCAGAAGAAAATCTATGAACATTAACACACATCACTCGGTTATGTGGTTGTCCAATCAATCCTCTTCCACTCCATTAGGGACGAGCCCTAGTACAATAAACATCTAATAAACAACAGCATCTAAGCATTACTGCCTTAGTCATAAGACTCAAAATACAAATATGCTCAGTTATATTCTCTGCTAACAGTACTGCTAATAAAATTTGCGTCGATTCGGTAATTCGTGGAAAAGCACCGATTGCTTGATTTTGCTGAAGACGGAATTATTCTGTTCACTTTCGGATATAGGAACTAAAAGAGATATTGCTCTGATAGCTTCTGATTACCAACATTGGTGAGTTTTTGATCCGTAGTACTAGTGACCTCAATAGTTGAAATCTAGACCAATTTTCCAATATTCAAATTTTCAAATATTACTATAGTTAAATAATTATAGACAATTTAACTACAACACGGTGCTGAGATTAGCAACATGGCTGCTGGCGGCATACATTTTGGCGTTTCCATTGACCCTATTGGTCTAGAATTTAACTATTGTGTTTACTATGACTACGAATCAAAAAACTCACCCTAAGTAGATACAAAAATAACTTTAGTACCTAAACTAAGATGAATATAAAAAGAGATACAAGCAATTTCAATTAGGGAATGGTTAATTTAATTATTGAATTTATAGAACGGCCAAGTTGAGAAAGGTTCGATCCCACCGCCTTTACCACTGAATTTGAATAAAAACTTAATTACAGTTAGTGTATGTTATGTGTGACGTGAATGTCACTCATCACATACACCACCCACCCACTGCTAGGCACAAGCCTTCCTTATGGAGAAACACATGAGGAGTATGGGCCGTAACACCACCACGATGGCCCAAAGCTGTTTAGGCCTGACCATGGCGAAGGTAGCTTTGTTTTCAATCGAAAGCCAAAGCGTATTAACCACTACGCCACCGAGCTCCTTTGGTGACGTGAATGTATAGTATTCAAAACATGACAATCAACTTTCAATAATTGTTGATCTTACATCTAAACTAAAACCGATTTTCATTTAGGAGTCAACTCATTTGTGCATTTGCTAGAATTTTCGAAGTGCAAGAACAAATCTTTGTTTCTGAATTCACTTACGAAATTGTAGTGCACGTCCTCCAAACTAAAGCAGCAAAGAAAACGAAATGAGAACTAACACAACATTTACTTTATAAAAAAAGAAATTTGTGTGCAATAGAATACCAAATAACGTTAACAGAAAATACTATCGAATATACACCGAGTATGGGACTTAATTTATTCCGTTCTGATTCGCATAAGGAAATAGGAAACGGGCAAAATATTTGCAGAGCTTATCCATCCCTCGGATTAACATGAAAAGGTTTAGGAATATTATAAACATTCTGAATGTTTGCCACGTTTGGATACACTTATTGACAGAGATGAGATGAAATGTTGATCGTAGATTTTGTACGTGAATAAGGGTAAAATTATTCTAACATTATCTGCTCAAAATGCTTAAACCTTAACTGAGATAACGGTTTTGTAAAGTATTATCACTTAACAATTTTGTAGATTTTGAGACCGCGATTGTCTTCGATTGATTGTTCTTTTTGTTGCTTCTAAGTGGATATAGTTAAAATACCAAAACAGTCTGTCTTTATCAAATCGAATCCCAGTACGTTGCCACCAGCTGATAAACTTTTTGCTTTAACGGCTGTCAGTTCTGTAAGCTATGTGCTGCTATTTATGGCTCGCAATTCTATAAACAATGTTGGTGTCCCATTGACGATGGAACGTTCAGAAAAGAGCTGCCCATCAAAATTATCTCCATATTTTTTTTTAAATAATTTTATTACGTGTAACCGAGTTTAACTCCATTTTGTAATCTTTAAACGAATAATTACATAGATATTTGGATTGTTGATGTTTTGTTTAAAAAAAAATATTATTTTTGGTTGTTTTATCTTTATTTACGTCTGCCTGTTATTCTCTAATTCTTGTGTGTTGCACAAAGTTATAAACTTCAGAAGAGGGCGTTGCTATCTGCGACCCAGTTTCATACAGATAGCAAAGTTTTCATTTTGAAATAATGTTATAAAATAATTTATTTCGAATTTAAATATTTTTGTTTTAATATACAGTTAATCTTAAACTGTAAAAAATTCTCAATTAAATGTTGCTAAAAAAATTACTTAAAAATTAATAAATGGAAAACGTTCTGAATCCAACGATAAAACAAATATTGTTTTGGGCTGTACTATATACGAAAGCAACGTTTTACCAGGAAAAGAGAATCACACAAAGCATTTTCATAAAATGTATCTTTTAGACGAAAAGGATAGTAACATCTTAACTCCAACCGAGATCTTGCCACTCATCACCAAAAACGATTATGTCGACAAAAACCCAGTCAGTCAAAGCACGCCCTTAGATTAGAAAAACCCTCCACGTGAAAGGATGTGTTAAGAAAACGACCATCCTGAGCAATAAGCCGAAATAGATTACTATACCATTCCTTTTTCCATTTGCGATTGTCGGGTATTTCGCATAATCACCTGGTAAGGCTGTGGTTTGGCTGGACGGCAACTTTGGTAATAATGTTGGTAATGTTAGTATAACGTGTTTTGTTTTACCTATTACGGAAGTTGGGAAGTAATTTACCTATGTAAACGGGCTCCAGGAATTTATTCGTGTTGAAATTAACTCAACTGATTTGTTTATAGACCTTTAGTTTCGTTCTACGGAGAACACATTTTTGAACTCAATTTGAATAAATTTTACTCTTGTGTAACATAGCTCCAACTGTACAGGGTTTTATATTATAAACTTCGATCTGTAATATATTTTGAATATTATTTAAATAAACAAGAAAGTATTTTCTTTAGTATTTCAGTAAATACCCAATGAAGTTTGAAAATATTTGACATTTTATATCTCTCAATCGTGTCATTCCTTTTGTAGGCTAGGAGTATGTTGTCATAATGGTCTAATTTAATCGGAAAATTCACGTTAAAGGACCATCCATATAACAGTGTGGAAAATGTTTTGTAGGCTCTGAAGGAGAAGTACCTAAAAAAGCGACTTTTTTTAGCTGGTTCCACTCCCGTTCGCGTAAGCTTTTTTGAATAAAATTGAATGCAGTTTTGTTTCTTTTTAAAAATAAAAGTGTTTCATTTAAGTAAATTAAACAACTTTAAATATTTAAGGTACTTACTGTCCAGGGTCCATGAAATTTTTCCATCCTGTATACCATCCATCAATGATACCATCATAGCTGATGTTAAGCTGAAGTATACAAACGAGAAAGAAATTGCTGGGGCATGGAAAAATACAGCATTAACCAATCTCATCTTGTGCTTTTGCACGGAACTTTGTTAAGCAACTTTTAAAGGTTCCTGATTTATAAGAAGGAACACATGGTATTTATGTACTGTCGAGTTCAAAAATATGTATGCACGTTTGACAATAAATGATTCTTATTGGTGATAAGGACTCTCATCTATCAAATGTGTATACATATTTTTGAGCTCCACTGTACTGATTGTGAATTTAGATTTACAATCAGAATGCACGTTTGGTAATATTGATAAACACATAGAATACTATATAATAGGTTGGGGAAAAAGTTTCTTCGCATTTTTTAAGAAAATTCAAAACATTTTTTAATATAGTTTATTTACATTAAACTAAAGTATGTAGGTACCATTTTGTTCGATAACTTTTTGCCATCTTGTAGGTAGGGACATGATCCCATTGCTATAGAAATTTTGGGACTTCTGGTCAAATACCGCGACAAGTGGTTTTGGCAGTCCTCTCGTGATGTTAACCTGACACTGCCTAAAGAATTCTGAAGAGACCGAAACAGGTGGAAATCTGAAGGTGCAAGGTCAGGACTATACGGCGGATGCATTAACACCTCCCAGCCAAACTCTCTTAATTTTTGCTGAGTGGCTAAAGATGTGTGAGGTCTAGCGTTATCATGATGAAAAACCACACCCCTTCTGTTGATTAATTCCGGCCGCTTTCTCTCAACTTCTTGCTTTAATCTCATCAGTTGTTCGCAGTAGAGTTCAGAATCGATGGTCCTGCCTGGTGGTAACAGCTCATAATGAATAATGCCCTTCCAATCCCACCACACACACAGCATCACCTTGTTGCGAGTTAACCCGGGTTTCGCCACAGTCTGTGAAGCCTGACCGGCCTTTGACCACGACCTTTTTCGCACGTTCTTGTCGTACGTGATCCACTTTTCATCACCAGTTATCAGCTTCTTCAAAAATGGTTCGGTTTCATTACGTCGTAATAAAGAATCACAAATGAGTACACGGTTCATTAGGTTTCTTTCAGTGAGCTCGTGAGGTACCCAAATGTCGAGCTTTTTTGTGTACCCAGTTTTTTTCAAATGCGCCAAAACTGTTTTGTGGTCAATTCCCAGTTCTTCAGCTACGTCGTAACTACTGACATGCCGATCTTGCTCCACTTTTTCAAAAATGGCATCCATTTTATCTGTAATAGGGCGACCAGAGCGACGTGCATCTTTGACATCAAAATTTCCGGATTGAAAACGCTTAAACCAAATTTGTGCTACTCTCACAGACACTGCACTAGGTCCATAAACATCGCAAATTTTTTTCGCGACTTGCGTTGCATTTTTACCTTTTTTGTAGTAACATTTTAAAATGTATCGAATTTCTTCATTAGATTCACTCATCTTGGCGGTACGAAAAACAAATGAAAATCACACATTTTCCTAATTTGAATTTGGAATTATGTTCTTTAAAATTTAAACTTTCAATGATACCAAAACCAGCCAGATACAAATAGTATAGCCAAAGAGATTTTATTACAAGTTTATACATACTATAATGCGAAAAGACTTTTTCCCCAACCTAATATATTAGGTCCTCACCTATGAAATTGGGGTTTTGTATGGAGATTTTGGGGAATTCTGCATTTTCCATACTAACATTTTATCAGTTTTCTTCACAACGACAAATCCAGAGATAATAATATTTGGCATGTATCATTAGACAAGCTTTAGTAATATGTGTAATATCACACTTAATAAAAATTATTTATCGTTTTTAAGTGAATGCAAATAAAATGATGTATTCGGGAGGCACTTAAAAAGAGTTGTTTCCGTGTCCAATTTTAACACAATTAAACTTACAACAAATTATCAAAACAAATCAAAAGAGCTCAAAAATATAGTCTATTTTTAGACGAGGTAATAATTTTTTAGGAATACTCTGAATCTTAATAGTTACAGACAAAATACTACGACAGAATAAAAACACCAATTTCATAGGTAAGGACCCAATATAATGTTAGAACAACATAAACTCACCCTTACATTCAAAGACTAAAGTAAAGATAGAAGAAATACCATTTCACGATGTTGCTCCGCCCATCGTTCTCCCGTTAACGTCTTGGAACCGTGTCACAACCGGTAAGGCTTGCGTGATCGGTTTTAGGACTTTGTTCTACGGAAAGTACCGGTTCTTGAGATGTGACATGTCGGTAGATGTGTCAGATCTTACGCGTTTCAGCCTTAATGGTATAGTGATTGATGGCCAAGGCTTTTAAACAAGATTTTTAAAGCAGACTTTTATTTGGGCGTATTTTTTATTTCTTTTTTACTTCAATTCGATACCTATATTAGTATTCGTGAATAAATTACTGTGTAAGCGTATTGCTCTCGCATTTATTGCATACATTGTCCATGTGTAAAGTATGAATATAAAATCAATAATTTTGACGACCTCCGTGATCAAATGGTTTATAATATACAGAATGTCCCACGGCCATGCCACATGGAGGGAAATTATATTAAATATTGAAGGAAGGATGTTTTACTGAATGAAGACATCATTTTATTTTTTATAATAAGTGGAACTGCATTCATAGATTTATTAAAAATCGCCGACTTCTACCGGGATTCGAACTCGCGAAATGTGAAAAAAAAACTCCTCGTATTTTATGATAACCGTCGAAAGGGTTAATCATAAGGATTAATTATTCCAAATGAACATAGCATCTTCAATGAAAGGAAGATCATGAAATTTAAAATTTTATTCAAATTTTCGTTAGGAAGATTTGGTCTGACTTGCCGTGTTTACTTGCCGTGGTTCCTATAACTTTTTGAGCACGCAATTACAATGTGGCTGGCTGAAATCAGTTCAAAAAAAGAAATGCTCAAAAAAAGCATACAAGTCTACAAATCTTACAAACGGTATGTGTATCGTTTTGTTATTTTTATCACATACTTATAATAATGAAATCTTGTATTCTTAAGTGAGTATGTAGTAAATACTTTGAAATGATCATATTAGTTATAAGAAACACGGCAAAGTAAGACGAAATTTTCCTGACGAAAATTTTAATAAATCTTCCTTTCATTGAAGATGCTATGTTCCTGAGGAAAAAATAAACCTTATGATTAACCCTTTTGACGGTTATCATAAAATACGTGAAGTTTTTTTTCACATTTCGCGAGTTCGAATCCCTTTTCATTCGAATTTTAATAAATCTATGAATGCAGTTCCACTTATTATAAAAAATAAAATAATGTCTTCTCTCAATAAAACATCCTTTATTTAATATAGTTTCCCTCCATGTGGCATGTCCGTGGGACACCCGGTATATAATTAGTTTCAAGGTACCTCTGAGGTTCCGAGATCAATTTTCGATTGGGGAGATTTGAGTGTGTATTAAGTCCTCCAAAATATACATACATATATTATTATTCACGTCTCTTTCCCAGTGGGTACTTGTTACGATCCCGGCACATCTTTCGCTTCCTCCACTCTCTTTACTAACTTCATATAAAATATGTCTTTCGGCTCGCGGTGAATGACCTGGCCCTTTTTCAGAGCATCACCGATGCCTCCCAAATAATGTTCTTTATAAGGACAGTAAATACATTACCTCAATTAAGACACAATTTTACAAAAGTTGCATAATTTACTAAAACTGAGTTATCGCCACAAGTTTTAAAAACTTAGGTCTAAAGTGCAGCCTAAATTAAAGCTGTACTTTATCTAAGTGACGAGGATAACACCCAACCAATTCTTGCAGCCCCTTTGAAAGTCGCCATAAATCTGTTTCAGCGTTAGTAAAAATCCGGCCAGCTCGCACAAACTAGCGACAAACAGTCGGAGCCGACAAAACGAAGATTTACACTTACCGACCACCACGTCTTTTATCAGCACAATGGAAACTGTGGACATGGATTATTATTATTTTTTTTTTTAGCGCGTATTCAGTTTCATTTTTATTCTAGCATCGATGTAGAATAAATATCTTCAACCATATCGTTACCGCTCATAGAACTATATTAATTTCTACATTAATTCATATAATTTTTATATAACCTACCCCTTAGGGGTGAGACAGTGATGCTATATTTTGTAAGTTTTATTTCATTTATAGATTAGCATGAAGTGTTTAATTATAAGAAGCTTTTATATTTAATGTTTTAAGTTTTAATTATTCATTTTTTTCGTAATGTTTCGATATAGAAGCTGTTAGTAAACCTTATTTAATAAAAAAATAGGATAATAAATAAATAAATAAAATTATATATATAATTTGGTGTACAAAACAGATTATAATAAATTTATTTTCGTTCTTCGAATTGAAACTGATCTCCAGTGACATTATACCTACTCACAATTTCTTTTCTTACCTTATATTAACTAATATCATCATTATCTTATAATACATCTCTTTGTAACTCTTTTTTTATCATTTATAATAGATTAAACGGAGGAAGTTCATAAGAAGAGTCACGTTGGATGCTCCTCAAACCAAAGAGAGAATGAGAGTATAGGAAGAGAATAAAGAAAAATATGAGAATTGAAAGTCTTTAATCTCAGCTTATCCGACCGGGAAAAAGGCGGCAATGTATTAAATTCTAACAAAATCTACAAAAAGTTTCGGTTTTATTTTTCTAATATAACCCAACATAAGTTGAATTATGTATGTCATGTATTTACTTTAGTTAATATCGGTCTTGTATACAATTTATAGCCTATCGCAACTTTAGAACGAATACTGTTCACAATGACTAAATCAAATAATTTCGTTTCACCCTCTCGAAGATTTCTTGTTCTTGTCAAATTTATCTGTGTATCCGGATTGTGTGATTGTTAGATGACCCCACCCCCTCTTCGTTGGCTCCTCCCAACGACCCAGGGAAATAATTTCTGCTCACTGTAACATTGGCCTCAAAATATTTCACGAAATTGCAACCTAAGTGTTTGCACATTGTTCCTTAGTTCGGTACGTAAATTTAAATTATTAAAAACTTACCGAAATTATTATAACATGATGTATATGGTATAGCAGGTAACTCTAGTAGAAATATACCTCACCTTTTTGTTAATTCACTGGTGTACAGTTTGCTTCGCTCAAATAACTTGAGTTTATGTCTTCTACCCTCCCCCAAAAGTTTCATTATGCGGAGTTTTTAACTGTTATTATCTTCACATTGAAATGTTTATACTTGTATATGGCAATAACAGCAACAATCGGTAATGACCGTTCCGATGTACTAAAAAAATATATTTAGGTTTCCTGTACATTGTAATGATTATGTGTGAAACTGTAACTGTATCTTTTTCATTACTTAAAAAATTAAAAAAATTAGGGCTGTGATAGTCGAGTCAGACAATTGCAACTGTGGTTGCAAGTTCAATCCTCGCATGTACCACGACTTAGAGTAAAAGTTCACTATTAACTCGTTGAGTGCCTAGCGGACGCGGGCGTTCTCAAACAATGTATGTTTTTATCGTGCACCGTTTTGTGGTCGTTGAGAGGTAAACGATGAAATTATAAAACTAACTAGAAAAATTTCAATAAAAAATACCGGCACCTAAGTAGAGAAAATTGATACCTAACCAAGTTTATAAGAATCAATTTGTGTTGCGCTATTATTATTTGAGTTCAGTTCGCCGGAACTCATCGGCAGCTGTAAAGGAGCAAGATGGAAGCTTCAGCGAGGCCGTGCTTAGAATAGTGATTGCGAGTAGCGTCAGCAATGGAAAGTTGAATATACCTAAGGAGTTCTTTGAAAAAGATTATGGGAATAATGAAAATCCGCAGTAGATTTTCATTATTTCTATAATCCTGTTATCAGCGGTAGCTGAGTGGGGACGGAAGAGCCACTACTCGTTCGAGAGGCGGGAATCACAAGTTTCATCCCACCGCCTGCTCACTGAGTTTGAATAAAACTTATGTACAGTTCATTATGAATATCGCTTGCCTCATATTGAGCCTAACAAAATCTGTTGAACTTAAACAAAATATTAAACAATTTTGCTTACTCTACCAGAGTCTACGAAGCCGAATTTCGCAATGAGCACAGCTATGCGTTTGTTTTCGATTGCGGGAGCTTTACTTCGTATCTCATATATGAAGCAGGAAACATAGCATACACATACATAATATGCATACGCATAGCATTTGTGTCAAGAAGTGACCTCTTGCAAGTGATAGAGGTGTTTTTCCAAATCTGCTATTGCAATAATTCTGGAAGCACGTATCGTTTCCCGACCCTTCATCATTTATAGCATAAAAGTTTACAAGGGGAGAGGAGGGGGGGGGTTAGTGGTTTAGGGTTTGGGTTTTAAAGTTTTATATAAACAATGTATACCTACTAAAAGGAAACCATCATAGAGAAATGTATTACAGCAATGTTAAAATATATGTACTGCCCCTCTTATTACAAGGGTGGTTTTAGAGCAACGCCGGTGCCGGCCAACAGCGCCGGCCATGCGCACGCGCTTATACGTCATTGGCCAACGCCGGCCGCCGGCTTGACAGTGAAACCAAGCGAATTACGAAATCTATACTTATCACTTTTTATCGACACAAACCAGAGGGAGATGAACGTGACTTTCCAAATCGAATCCTGCACGGATTCGATTGTTCCCTATGAGTTGAGAATAAGGGGGTAATTCAAGTTAGAGTAGAGTTTTAGATTCCCGCAGTCATTGAAATTGCGACCTTATTGCTTTACATTTTACGACCAGCACCGAACCGGCTATTCCATTTGATGTGGCCGCTACTCTGTCATCATTTTGATTTGAAAAATTCAGTTTACGACCATGTTGCACTCTTTATTTGATGGCGAGACGGTTTAGTGTTTGAACGAAATTGGGTAGAGAAATCTAATGGCTCGAGAGCTATGAGAGCTATAATTCTTTAATTTTTTACTTAGAAAAAGAAAATATCTAAGGGCATAATATACAGCGGCGGCTTTCTGTAGAAATTCAATTTAAACATGTTTTATTTTTACTTTTTTTCATCTGCCAAAAAAGCTATCCACCATGTTCGTGAAATTTGTGATGTAACGGATCAAATAAACTATTATACGCACGATCAAAATCCATCAAACGCCAATCGCAACCAATCAAGCATGTCTGTCGGCTGTGTCAGCATGTTTCACGCGTGCGAATCGATTGCTTTCTAAAAAGGGCTAAATATCTAAGGGCTTATTATACAGCGGCTCACGGCAAATGCTGAGCGGAGTGCCTTTTCTGTAATTTGAATGGCAAATTTAATGTCTTGTTGTTGTTTAATGTGTTGTCTTGTCTTGTTATCTGTGTTTTGTTGTCTTGTGTCTTGTGTCTTGTTGTCTTGTTGTCGTGTTGTATTGTTGTCTTGTTTTGTCTTGTTATGTCTTGTTGTTGTTGTTGTTGTTTTTGTTGTCTCGTTGTTGTTGTTTATTGTCTTGTTGTCTTGTTATTCTATTCTCTAGGGAGGAACTCGATGGCTTTGTGGTTCAGACGCATTGCTCTCGATACTGAAAACAAAGCAGCATTAGCAATGATTCTACAAGGAATGGATCGGCAACCAAAACTTTGCCATCTTGAGTTCAGTTGATATTGCATAGGTTCTACTTACCAAACCGCATTGGGAAAGCTGGTGGTGGAATTTTTCTCATATTCCTCATGACTGTGTTAATCGACGTTGGTGCCTAAGGTGCAGCGCAGACGACACTCTTTTTGTGCGATCGAGTTTGCGACACACAAAATGTCTGTATAGCGCATAAAAGGTCCTTCGTGGATTTTGCACAGGTTCAAAGCACATGACACTCATTCCGTTAATGAAACTGCAGGGTGGATGTCTACCACCACAGCTCGAGACTTAAGTGTGCGCTGTCTGTGTAAGCGCGTTCTGTTTTTGAAACGGTGTGGCGGAGTCTGTCAGATTTCAATGTATGTTTTGTGCGCCGGACTTTTTACACGTCATATGCGTTACTCCATATCCATACTAATATTATAAATGCGAAAGTAACTCTGTCTGTCTGTCTCGCTTTCACGTCAAAACTACTGAACCAATTTTGCCGAAAATTGGTTGGAAATTGGAACGGGTACCGCGCGGGTGAAACCGCGGCTATCAATATCTGCTCGACCGAGTATTAAGTGACATATTCCATTAAAATTTCATTTCATTTCGAATTTTTTAATTTCTCGACATTGTAAGATAATGACACGACAACAGAGATTATTCAGATAACACTGTAAATGTTACACACAAGAGGTTTTAGTTCAACTATTCATAGTCAACATTTTATTAACTAACAGGTAGGAATGTTATGTTAAGCATTTTGTAAAAAAACAATGCTGTGTTAATTATACCAACAAAAACTTTTTGTCATCTTTTTTCCGGCGCTAAAGCCAACGACGTCGCAAGCACAGCTAGTAGTTATATTGGGTCGTTACCTATGAAATTGGTGTTTTTTTCTCTCTTAGTTTTTTGTATGTAACTATTAAGATTCAGAGTATTCCTAAAAAATAATTACCTCGTCTAAAAATAGACTATATTTTTGAGCTCTTTTGAATTGGTTTGATAATTTGTTGTAAGTTTAAATGTGTTAAAATTGAGACGGAGACAACTCTTTTTAAGTGCCTCCCGAATACATCATTTTATTTGCATTCACTTAAAAACGATAAATAATTTTTATGAAGTGTGATATTGCACATATTACTAAAGCTTGTCTAATGATAGATTCCAAATATTATTATCTTTGGATTTGTCGTTGTGAAGAAAACTGAAAAAATTTTAGTATGGAAAATGCAGAATTCCCCAAAATCTAATATATTTTTCGGACTAATAAGTCTGTCACGGACTCAGTTACGGATAGTCTGTCGTCTGCGCTGCACCTAAGAGTGGGCCGCATGAGCATATACGCTGATGACGACACATCCAAATACAATTCCGACACTGTATAATGGAACATAATTAAGTAAAAGCGTAGATAGGAATTTCCAGAGCCGCTCCAGTATCGCAGGGTCTATTCGAAACAATTCTATTACTTTCCGTGCTATGAAAGCTGTTGAAACGGGGACGTACTCGGTTGTAACGAGAATTAGGTTCACTAAATAGCTTATTGTTCAGGAAGGCTCAGAATCCGCGCCAAAGTACCTATGCTTAGCCGTATTTGCTCGTGCCAGGTTGAAGCAATGTAGGATGTACTCTTATACCTATACAATAATAACATTTAGGTGGGCGGAGATTACAGCACTCTAATTAGTTTATCTTACGTATATTAACTAAGTGTGCTTATAAGTAGTATTTCCTATTCTTCACGCAGTTATATACATATAATAAAACTGTCAATAGCCTGTGTCTGTATTTAACGTCTACTGTGTGACGTCTCAGCCGTAATTTTAAATAATAATAAATAAATATCTTCAAACATTCACACCTATCAACTAGCCCCGTTTTAAGCAACTAATGCTGCTTGTGTTACGGACACTAGATGACGGATAAATATATTTAATATATATACATATAAATATCCTGAATATATATAAATATATATAAACATCCAAGACTGGAGAACAAATGCTTGAAAATTCAACACCTAAACATTTGCCCCCACCGGGATCGAACCCGGAACCTCTCGAGATGGCGACGCCTTGAGACCGGCATTCAGACCACTCGACCACGGAGGTCGTCGGAATTTTGAGATCCAAACTGATTGAAAGATACTGATTCCGCCGATGCCCCAACACTAATTATCACACAACGAGGCATTTTTTTAGTTCTTGCAGCCGTTCGGATACGCACAGACTAGTTAGCAGCGGGTTTTCGGTCACGCGCAGTACCTGCATTTGCGTCATCTATGTAATAGTACATTATGGTACAAGTGTGTAATGGTGGTAATCATCAATACACACGTGTATCATACAACGTTTTTCAACACACTTCTGAATAATAGATATTTTTCCTTTGAGTTTTCTGGTAGTAAGCTTTCCATAACGTTCTGGGCTTCACATCTTATATCGGGCGGTGTACAACATAAATCATTTTCTTCATAAATTGTATTTGCAGACATCTTAATTAATAACTAACTAAATAACTTCAAAAGAGAAAACGAGACGAGTTGTGAAAAAGTTTCGTAATGGCGGGAAAAATTAATCAGTTTTCCTATGCGCGCGCATCGGCCATAGACTAAAAAATGAGGTTTCTTTTTTTTGGGCTTTTCGCGGATAGCTTTTTAGCGCAAATGTAACCGTAACTCAACCAATAATATTAAAAAAAACTATTACTCACTCGTGAATAATAGTAATAAAAAAGTCACAGTTTGATTATAGGTGTCATTATGTGCCTAATTGCCATGGGATTAGAGCCACTTTATAAGGAAGTGTGTTGAAAATATATATGTGTGATTAAAACTCAAAGAATACGATCTTACAAGAGATGACTACAGGGTGAAATTGAAATCATTCGACAAAATTTTACAGGACATTTTAAGCGTTATACGAGTAATAATCGGTATAATAACAATTAAAATCGTAACGAAACATTATGTAAGAAAATACAATAACGCAATTATTAGTTGAAGCTGTCGCGCTGTGTTATTATATGAATCACCTGTACATTTCTAAACAAAAGTGTGTAAGGAATTTAATGTAATATTAGTCTTATAAAAATTTTACATGTATTTTTTTATGGTTTATTAAAAAATTCAGTTGCTTTTACTCGTAACTGGTAAATATACATATTAAAAACTAATATGTATATTTACCAGTTTCGAGTAAAAGCAACTGAATTTTTTCTACAACTTAGATTTTTTTCTCCCTCACAAATATAATGTTTAATAGCACTAGAACCCCCCATTAAAATTTGTCAATTATTTTCGATTTCAACCTGACCTCTTGCACGACCTCTTGCATGAGTTCTGCCATTTTATCTCAGTTATTCGTGCCACCTCCATTAGAATCCAGAACAAAAATTACAAGAACAAGCTTAAAATAACAATTCTTTAAATTTGTTTATTACTCTGGGCGTGTACGGGAAGTACTTGCAACTTCAGGGCTGCCAACACTGCAATAAACAAAATTCCTGAGATAATAAGAGCAATAAAATTCAAGATTGCTCGCGCTTTGTGTACTGCCGCTTGTTATACTGAATTTTAGATTTGCTTTGAGGTAACGGGAATAAATTTTACTTAATCAGAGCTATAAGAGTAAACAAGAGCAGTACAGAGAAAATTGAAAAAGTTTGTTCTAATAAGAAATATTGATTACATTCAGATTGTTTCTCCAACCCTAGATATTTTCAACACTTCCTATACTTTTCTTCTTCGTTTAACATTTTTATGCCCATAAATTATCTGCTACCTAATTATTTTTATTTTTTATTTTATTTATTTATTTCATCCAACTTAAAACTATTTTTACAGAAACTAAGCCTAATACAATAGTTAAGTTATCACTATTATTTAGCACAAGAACACTACAATTAACCTCTATTTAGATAGAAGTCTGTATAAAATATTGTCTCCAATAAACACGCTCAGACCTGACCTAGACTTTTTTATAACATAAAGTATATAATGCTATTCTTATGAATTCACTCAAAGGGCACCCGAAAAGATCTAAGTTGTCAGCCAAGACGTTTATAGTGTGAATAGCTCTGGTTAGTGGCGCCTCCCGCAGCAGCTGTGCAGCAATTACTCCATAAAGGAAGACCAGAGCCGTAGCATGACGTTGACTAATAATTCCATAATCAATATTTACTCTTATTTCAACTGGGGAACAATAATAATTATGTTTCGTGATCATTTAAAATAATTCGGGAAAATAAATCCATAGACATTTAAGGATCTTATTATTTTTTATGACTAAGAACTTAATTACGGGTCAATTGATCCTCTCCCCAATAACATGATAAAACATTATAAGAAATTGAGCAAAGAATTTTATACAACCAATATCCTAACTCGTTGCGACGACAGCCCTAATCCACCACTTTTAAAAGTAATATTTTATTACTTTGTTCTCTCTAAACTTGAAGGAGGTCTTAAGTGGTTTTTGAAATAGAAATTCAGCGTTATGGAGACAACAAGCAATTGATTGGGCCCGGAGAACTGTTTTAGATTTTCTTTAAAATATTTTCCTTGTTCCAATACGTGTATCGAATTTTAAGATGGGGGTAAAATATTAGGTCCTTACCTATGAAATTGGTGTTTTGTATGGAGATTTTGGGGATGTCTGCATTTTACATACTAACATTTTATCAGTTTTCTTCACAACGACAAATCCATATGTGGCATGTATCATTAGACAAGCTTTAGCAATATGTGTGTAAACACGCTTGATAAAAATTATTCATCGTTTTTATGTTAATGCAAATCAAATGATGTATTCGGGAGGCAGTTAAAAATAATTGTCTTTGTGTCTAATTTTAACACAATTAAACTTACAAAAAATTATCAAATTAAATAATACGAGCTCAAATATATGGTCTTTTTGTAGAAGAGGCAATTATTTTATAAGAATGTTCTGAAACTTAATAGTTACGGACAAATTGCTAAGGCAGAATAAAAACACCAATTTCATAGGTAAGGACCCAATATCTTTTGGCGAGTTTGTGATATCTTGTTTGTGTAAGAGTATGGATGTACTACGCTGTACTACTTACTGAAAACCCTAATGATTCATCAGCTTTGAAAAAAAATGTTGTATGTTCTAGCGCAACTAATCATTATACCTATATCCCCGAAGGGGTGAGCAAAGGTGTTGAAACCCACATTTGACCTGGTTTATTACCTAACAGGGCGAGAGCCTGATGCAATGCACTCAGTAGTAATCTGCGAGTTCAAAATCAAAGTGTTTATTGCATTTAATTTCATTCTTTCACGAGTAGTACAATTCTCCCAACTTTGTTTTAGCTGTCTTTTCAGCATATAATCCTTATAAACCATATTCTCATACACATCCGTCTATCCATCATCCTATAGAAGTCAACTGCTGGACATAGGCCGCCTCCAATGACCTCCACAACGACCACCACGCCACCTGCATCCAGCGACTTCCTGCGGCCATCGCCACCCGCAACCAGCGACTTCCTGCAGCCATTCGCCAGATCGATGGTCCTCCTTAGTGGGGTCTTCCCAGGTTGCGCCTCCCAGTACGGCTAAGGAGTAACTGGATTATTGACAATCGCCTAACTTAGAATTTTGTAACCCACTTCATAAGTTCATACTATTATTCACATTCCCAAGATTTATTGAATTCCAACAATGTCTAGTCTTTTATTGGCTTGTGTTTTGTATTACCTAATTTAAAGTAATTTTAGTAGAAAACCAACTTGACTTGACCAAGACAATTTCATCCTAAGCGACCATAGTAATATCAAGGCCATTGCAATAAAGTTCCAAATCGTCAGACACAAAAATCTTAAAAATACAAAAGACCGCTTTAGGACGGCACATTTAAAGACTTAAAAGAAATGTTCCCACGAAAAGGTATAAAGTAGAAAAGGAGAAATTAAATCCTGAACGCTTAGAGAAATTGACAAAAGATTTCTCTGTATTCCGACCGTGACCTTAATGTAAGTAATCTGAATAAAACTAATTATGTCTCGGATGTGCACTTAAAATCAGTGACTCTGAAATGCTCTGAATTGTTACGTCCTTTCCGAGATAAGCTCAAAGAAGCGCAAAATGAGGGGAAAATGTAGCCATAAATTAATTTTATATTTTATTTCGAGAATTTAAAGTGACGTTATTAATTCACATGGATTTTAATTTACGAGGAATTAAGATGAAATCTCAATAGGTCAGTTGACCCTTTTTTTTATTGGGCTCGATATCATTCACAGCTATTAGCGATCACCAAAAAAAAACATTTTTTTTGTGGCCTATAACACAAAAAAAGAGATCAATACGCGTGATACAAGCTGATACAGCCGACAGACATGCTCTTAATACGATTTTGCTTAATTGTCAAGGACTCCTTCGGTCATGACAGTCTATGAAATTATCTATGCCGTAAAGTCACGATTATGGTACACAATTCAATACGCATGCGTGACACAGCTGACAGATATGCTTGATTGGTTGCGAGTGGCGTTTGACGGAGTTTACATGATGCCTTACTTCACTAATTTCTCGAAAATGGTGGATTGCGTTTTTGGCAGTTGACAAAAAAAGTATTTCTTTATGATGATGGTTATTAGTAATGAAACATTTGGAGTCAAATAAAAAAGGGTCAACTAGCCTCGAGCACGCAGGCTAATAAATTAATAAAGTGATAATATCATTTTTAAATTTTACATGCAAGCCACAAAAGAAGGCGTGCAACTAAATGAATATGGGGATCAGAGTAACTTTATTGAAATTTTGCATGATGAAATTAAACTTTCGTAAAGTCATACGAAGTCTGTCGACAAGGCACAGGAAAAGAAAGTATACGAGGCCGAGACTCTTAAGGAGATTGCAAGAGAGGCTGTAAACAAAAGCACGAGGGTAAACAGAGACATAGTTAGTAGGAATTCAAGGAAATTTAACATTTTTAGGACTTCAAAGAAATTTTTCCAAGACACTGAAGCTCGGAGTTCTGAAGGAGTAACTATTTTGGAAAATGGTAGGACCGAAATTCATTTTAAATATAATTCTAAAAGGTATCTAAAAAGTATCGCTTTTATGAAATAGCCAGTGTGTCTGAACTTATTTCAAAACGTGTGGTAACGGTAACTGATGATGTTAATTTCATTTCCTTAAAGGAGAGGCTTTCAAGTACGGAAGGGCTTGTCGCTCGAATTTATAGCACCAGATCTTTGATGGTATTCTCTTCTTACAGAACACTAAAGTCAAACTTTGTTTTACGAATTTATTTTTTTAGGGAAACGTTGTTACCTTATCTACATTATTACACAAAGAAAGGCCTGGGCCTGGCAGTAGAATAATAAGGCTGGTGGCGATTTGCCTGAATAAATCCTATTATGTCAAATTAGCTGCTGCTGGCGCCTTCGTGCGCGGTTATTGGTTTTTTAACTATCCCACGGGAACCCTTTAATTTTCCGGAATTAAAAGTATCTAAGATGTTGACCAGGGATATAAGGTATCACCATGCAAAATTTCATTGAGTTCGGTCCAGCCATTTAGAAGATTAGCCCGCACAAACAGACATAAAAATAAAAACAAAAAAAAATGTTATTTTTCCCCCTTTTACATGCCCCTGACATGAATTAAAGAGTTTTTTTAATACATTCAACCTCTACAGTTTTATTAAATGTATATGTATAGATAACTCATCATTCATTTTTCAGCTGTTCATAATACAACTAAGAACTTTAATCTCTGAGTACAGACAGAGACTGAGAGACCATGATTACACGTTGGGAGCATTCATGCCACTTGTTCTGTGATTCATGCTGTACTCTTCAGTTGTTGACATATTCATTAAAGCTCTTTGCTTTAGACGACATCATTAGTCGGCCGCTATAGAGTGGCTTAAAGTTGGTAAATATTATATCTGTCATCATAATGTTAGTATGGTTAGTATGCGTTTCGTCACTATAACAGGAAACAGGCTCTAAGAGAAGATTTTGGTATAAAAAATTTTGTTTCCTTGAATTGGTTAAAACTGTTAGATTACTTCAAACACTTCGCTTTGTATTTCAAGTTAAACATACACATAACCAAACTTAACTTTGACAACCTCCGTGGCCTAGTGGTCTCAGGCCGTCGCCATCTCGAAAGGTTCTGGGTTCGATCCCGGTGGGGGCAATTGTTTGTGTGATGTGATAAATACAGACATTTGTTCTCCAGTCTTGGATGATTATTTAAGTATTGTATATTTTCTCAATATGTTTATGTATAAAACTATTATGTATACTTCTATTAAATCCATCACCTAATATCCGTAACACAAGCAGCATTGGTTGCTTAAAATGGGGCTAGTTGATAGGTGTGAATCTGAAGCTATATAAAAAAACATCTAAGAATAGAAAAGCAATGCCTGTTTTCATCACAATACATAATTGTTTGCCGCCACTGGGAATCACCCAGAACCTCTGGACATGGCGACGCCCCTGAAACCGGCGCCGTACAAACTTCTCTACCATGGTATTCGTCAAATCATCTAAAACGTTTAGACATTCGTTATAAATTTTTGAATTTAAGGGATCTTAGCCACATATAATGGCTATAAAAATCGGTCGGCCCTCTTTGCATGAACACCTCACTACGACTTATATCGGGTTTTCATCACGTTCAATTGTCAAAGTACTATGGAATTTGACAATTGGGCGTGTTTAAGACGACATATTGCGCTGCTCATGCTACTTCTTAGGCAGGTGAATCAATTTAAAATTCTATTATTTAGCAAAATCTTCTTAAACTCAAAGTCAAAATTATCTATGACGCAGCTTCCAATACTCTACAAAGATTTCAACAAATAGTATGTGACAAATCAATGGGTGATAGTCAATATGACAACCTGACAGACTTATTTCTAGATTCACAGAAATGTGCAAGTTTTTTGCGAGGCTATTTTAAATCAAGATATTTGTACTCTTTTATTGTGTGTGGTGGAAATTTTCAGATAGATTTTTGTTTGCAGGAACATTGAAAGATTGGAAGGCAAATGAGTGACATTTTGCCTGAATATGAAAGTGTTACAGAGGGAACTGATAAAGGTAAAACTAATAATGATAGTCACTATGTCTCATTGGATACGGAAGTGGAAGAAGAAGACAAAGACCCAAAGACAAAGAACAAAAATGAATGTGGCGAGAACACGGATACAGTCAAGAATTTAATAGAAACAGTAATAGGCAATCAAGTACCAGACAATGTACACAGTGAATTATCATGGATCTATATGCAAAATCAGAAAGCTATGTACGAAACTATATTTTGGGTGCAGTACAATGATGGTAAGTTTTGAAGATTGTTCTCATTATACACCCTCGTTAGGAATAGTATGATGGTTTCGGTACAGTGCAACCGGCTGGCCCTCAGTTACATTTGATTCTACGGGCTAAACATCTCTGCTTATATGTTTGGGCATTTTTTTTAACCACCTTTTAGCCACCTCCTAAATGTTTCCAGCATATGAATCTATTTGCGAAGATAGATAGCCACATAAGTCTTAATGTAATACGTGTTGATACGAGCGTTAAATAATAAAATAAGTTCTTAGATCCCATCCGATCCCGAGCCCATAGAAATAGCAACCTGAAGAGGCTGTGGGCTTGTTAAATTAACCGTTGAAGAAACCTTTAAGTAAAAGACGACTTGGAAAATATGGTATGGGACACTGCACAAAATGGGATGACGATATTCGTACGTTGGCTTTAGTGGGCTAGATGAGAGCTGCTGATAATCGAAAGGAGCGGGGAAATCTTTGTCCAGTAGTGGACGAGTATAGGTTGACTAATGGTGTAGTAAATAACTTGAGACGAATTAGACTTATGACCGAGAATGTTGCCATTACACAATTTGAGGCAATATTCAAAATTTAATGTTATTTCTAGTAAATATTTTTTGTTTGAATTAAACTTAGGTACAGTGAGAATATCGCTTCACATTGTGTCCGGTGCATGGCAACAGGCTCGCCACCTGTGAATGGAGACTAAGACATATCAGGTGAAATGTGGGTGTTTAACACCTCTGTCTACCCTATATAATTTTTTATTATAATAAATATAATATAATGAATTGTCATTGTTTTAGATTCTTCCCCTCTCGATTACACCGGTGGAGACAGAAACAGATTTGTGCTGTTAGTTTTCTCAATCGTTCTTGCAATGCTTATAGTAACGGCCGCCTTAAACATGGTTGTTTTACTAACGTAAGTAATATTTTTATATCCTCAAGTGAAATGTGAGTGTTTAACACCTTTGCCCACCCCTTCGGGGATAGAGGCGTGATGATAATTAGCTAGGCTATAGGTGACGTCAGCTATAGCCTAGCTCGCCACAGGCCTTCTGACTTATGAGGAGTGCCGTAACCACGCTGACCCATTATGGATTTTTGGGTAGAAACGGTCGCATTTGTGACCACGAGTTCAGCTTTGGCAATTCCCACACTGAGCCGCACAATTCGCTTCATTGTACGAAGCATCTCATTTTTATAAAATAGCGCATGGACTGTGCGTTTTTATACAAATTAGATACTTTACTACATACACACTGACAACGCAACCACGCGCGTTCATGCGTATCACGCGCCTAAATGCGGAGAAACACCGATCCTATGCGCGTGAGTGCGGCAGACGCAAGGTATGGCACACCGTGTGACGTGTGTGATTTTCTATATCTGTGGTTATATTAATAAAAAAATAATATTCGATTTTCAGGCCCGATTTAAGAGACTTCTTTCGTTCAGTAGGATTTGTAATCATAATAGCTCCTCTGTAAGTATAAATTTATCATTTTCAGTTATTAATTTTATTTCATCACCAGCATAAGCCGGCCCTTTTTCCAATTTCATTTGGGTCGGCGCAATGAGTGTTTCTCCTCCGCTCTCCCCTGTCACATGCGATATTAACATTCACTCCCATTCTAGTCATGTCCTCATTCACACAATCTAGCCATCTACAATCTAACTGTCTTCCAATTGAACTTAAGGTAATCGATGATGTTGACATTTTTAAAATGAAATTGAAGCGTTTCTTGTTAGAAAAATGTTTTTATGATATTAATGAATTTACTGGACCCTGTATTTAATTTTAACGTTTCTCTTTATTAAATTCGAATAATTTGATGGATATTTTTGTGATTGTGTATATTGTTGGTATTGACATTGTTAGATTTTTTCAATTAATTATATTGTTAGGTATTGAATGAATGCATGAATTATTGTTATGTATTGAATTAACTTTAACTAGGTAATGGACATGTTTGATTTCATACTATGCGGTTTTTATTGTTAATTATTACAGATTTGCATGCCACATTATTATTAGTAATTATGTATTTCCAACACAATTATTTTGTTCAGGAATAAATAAAAAAAATCAATTCTTCGCTCTTCCTCTTCCTGCAATTTCATTATTTGCAATAAATTGTATTGTATTTAAGGGTTATTTAAAGGGTACAAAATAGAATAAAACTTTTTGACCTCAACATCCATTGTTGTCATAATTATTGCTTTTGATGACTGCGGTTGGCTATGTTCTTAATGCTTTATGAAACCTACTTTAGTGATAATATGATGGCAACTATCCAATTAGTTGGAATGATCATGTCCAACTACCCAATTAGTTTGATCCATGACTTTTGGGCCAACCTATACTTATTTAAATTCCAGAAATAAAACTAAATATTTTTTAAAACGCAATATTTTTTAAAACGATATTTATGACAACTCTACGACATTTGTTTTGTTGTTGTAGGGTCTCATACCCACTCATAACTGGAATATAAAGTAGCAACTCATAACTGATATGAGTACACACTTATAACTAAAGATAAATTAAATGCGATGGAGTATTTCATAAAGAGATAAAATGAAGTGAAATTTGAAGTTTTGAATTTTGAAGTACATCCGAGCCGAGTAGTGTAATAATATTGCACACTACTTCATCTTTGCGTCAAAACTATGAAAACATATCGTATCATATTAGTCTTCAACTAGTTATGAGTTATGTCTATTAATATGCGGTTATGAGTGAGTAGCTTCACGTATTGGTTATGAGATTGTTGGTTATGAGTGTAGACGAGATCAACTATAATATATTAAGATGGCGGTAAACTACGCTCTTAATAACTGAAAATAGAGTCTGATTGAAATGTTTGAAGCGCAAACTCGTGAGTTTTAATATGTGTAAATGCATGAAATGAATCCTGAACGTACACCAATGTAGTAACAATAATAATAATTATTATAACATCTCTGGTGTTGCAAATGTCCATGAGCGGCGGTGATCTTATCAGGTGACTCGCCTGCTTGTTTAAAAAAAATATAAAATTGTAATTATTACAATTTGCGGCGATCTAACAAAGGTTGCAGAAAGCCGCTGGATGTGAGCAGCGTAGGACTGATCATTGTAGAGATCATTGGGGGAAGGCTATGTCCAGCAGTGGACGTCTCTAAGCTGACAATGATGATAAATAAAATAAAAAAATAAAAAAATATCCTCAGACATTCACACCTATCAACTAGTCCCATTTTAAGCAACTTAATGCTGCTTGTGTAACGGATACTAGATGACGGACAAATATATTTTAAAGATAAATACATATAGATATCCTGAATATATATAAACATCCAAGACTGGAGGACAAATGTCTGCAAATTCATCACCCAAACACTTGCCTCCACCCGGGATCGAACCCAGGACCTCTCGAGAAGGCGACGCCTTGAGACCGGCGTACAGACCACTCGACCACGGAGGTGAATAAAAATGTATGTTATTTTTTATTTTTTTGGTAAATGTAAATTTTTGTTGCAGTATTATAATGGTAGGATTAGGGTACGCTGTGGCATGCTTAGACTGTATCAGAAGACCTCCAATGAATATACTATTACTTGTTATAGCGGTGAGAAAATGTTACAACTTTTTTATATAATAAAATAAAAAATAAAATAAATATCCTCAGACATTCACACCTATCAACTAGTCCCATTTTAAGCAACTAAATGCTGCTTGTGCTACGGATACTAGATGACGGATATTTAATAGATAAATACATATAATTATATAGAATATACATAATATAATACATATATAATGAACATCCAAGACTGCAGAACAAATGTCAGAAAATTCATCACCCAAACACTTTGCCTCGACTGGGGATCGAACCCAGGACCTCTCGAGATGGCGACGCCTTGAGACCGGCGTACAGACCACTCGATCACGGAGGTCGTCAATCCTTTACTTTACTGTATAATCCTACTTTATACCTTATAACCTTTATAATCCTTTACTTGTTCTGTCATATAAAGTACTAGTTTAATGTTGTGCAAATTTATTGTAGGATAATAAAAATAAATGGAAAAGAAATGAAAAATAAATATTTATTTATTAATAAATGTATTGAAAATAATAATTTATAGTCCATTGATACAGGTTTAGTGGGAAAATCGTACAGATTTTTTTAACACGCAATTTTTTTTAACAAGCTAATCTATCAGATATTATCTGAAAAATAACCTCCTTTAATATTCAGTCAGGAGGAGCTCGGTGGCGTCGTGGTTCGTACGCTTCTGCTTTCGATCGAAATCAAAGCTGTGCCGCCGTGGTCAGGCCGCGGATGGGTGTTCAAATATTTGTGATCTCGAGGTCCTCCGTGTTTCGGAAGGCACGTTAAGATGTTGGTCCCGGTCGCTATTGCGATCGTTTCTACCCACCAACCCACATTGGGCCAGCGTAGTGGTGTTACGGCCCATACTCTTCATGTGTTTCTTCATGAGAAAGACCTGAGCCCAGCAGTGGGACGTATATAGGCTGAGGACTATATCCAGTACGACTTTACCAGCAAGCCTGTATATTGGGTCCTTACCTATGAAATTGGTGTTTTTTTTCTCTCGTTGTATTTTGTCTGTAACTATTAAGAATCAGAGTATTCCTAAAAAATTAATACCTCGTCTAAAAATAGACTATATTTTTGAGCTCTTTTGATTTGTTTTGATAATTTGTTGTAAGTTTAATTGTGTTAAAATTGGACACGGAGACAACTCTTTTTAAGTGCCTCCCGAATACATCATTTTATTTGCATTTACTTAAAAACGATAAATAATTTTTATGAAGTGTGATATTACACATATTACTAAAGCTTGTCTAATGATACATGCCAAATATTATTATCTCTGGATTTGTCGTTGTGAAGAAAACTGATAAAATGTTAGTATGGAAAATGCAGAATTCCCCAAAATCTCCATACAAAACACCAATTTCATAGGTAAGGACCTAATATCTGTCCCCATGTAACAGCGAGCCTCTTGTTCAATATGCCAATGTGAAACAAGCGATATTCACAATGAACTGTACATATATTTTATTCAAACTCATTGGTACAGGTGCGTGATAGATTCGGTTATCTCTTGTACGAGTGTAGCCGTCTTTTCCAACTGGGCTAATAATATTAGGTCCTTAATATTATTTACGGACGATGTCCTGATATATCTCTTAAGTAACTCACAATAAGGTTTATTTGTTGAAACGCTTAGTTTCGATACAATTATTCAATTCAATTACATTTCAGGTGATTTGTATGAGTATAATAAGTGCTTATTTTACATCAAGACATAAAACGTCAAGCATAGTTTACGCCATCATTGCTACTATAGTTGTTGTAATCGTGTGTATGGGCCTTGCTTGTTCATCTGTAAGTTAAAATTATAAAATTAATAATTATTTAAAATTATGTCGTCACCAGCCAAAACAAAGTAAATTTTTATACATAAACAACCTCGCAACACCAGATAACTAACACGATTAATAGTTTGACGCTTTTTGATTTCATACAAAAATAAATATCAATTTTATACAGCGTTTGAATACGATTATTCTTTGCTTTATGTGCATCTCGCGCGAGTGGAGTAGTGCATGTCGCATTTTCGTGAATCAGAAAATAGAGTTACGAATGTCACGATTTAAATAAAAATAAATAAATAAATAAATAATAAATAATACAATGAAAGCTGGGAAAATCACTTTTAAATGTATTGAGTTATGATTCATGAAAGAACTTGAAGAAGAAAAGAAAAGAGCGTACCTATTACTAAAAGGCTGGCAACACATCTGCAGTACCTCAGGTGCGCCAGATGTCTATGGGCGACGGTGATCTTTCCTTTGCCTCCTATAATAATAGGTATTTCTTTATCTATGAAATTGCCGTTGTTACTACCGACGGCGAGCGGCGCGGCAGGCGTTTTTTTTTTCATTGCTCGCTTGCGACGCGCGAACGCAAGTGACGCATGTATTGAGCGAGAAATGAAAAGAGACCGCCGCACGTTAGTATTTTGTCTGTAAGTTTCAGAGTATTCTTATCAAATCATTACCTTCTCTAAAAATAGACAATATTTTTGAGCCCTTTTGATTTGTTTTGATAATTTGTTGTAAGTTTGATTGCGTTAAAATTGGATACGGATACAACTCTTTTTAAGTGCCTCCCGAATACATCATTTTATTTGCATTCACTTAAAACCGATAAATAATTTTTATGAAGTGTGATATCACACATATTGCTAAAGCTTATCTTATGGTACATGCCAAATATTATTATATTTGGATTTGTCGTTGTAAAGAAAACTGAAAAAATTTTAGTATGGAAAATGCAGAGTTCCCCAAAATCTCTATACAAAACGCCAATTCCATTGGTAAAGACCTATTATAAAAAATTTTATTTATGATGTTAGCTACCTGGTCTTGCGAGGTTATTGATGTATTAAAATAACCCTGCATTCGTCACAATCCTGCGCACAGGCATTCTTGCATTGAGAATCACATGAGAAGTAAGAGAACGCTGTAATAACGCCACGCCAATTTTAACCGCCTTTCTGGTCTAGTGGTTCACACCACCGGGTGTTTATCGGAAGGTCCGGGTTCGATTCCCCATGGGGGTAGAAGTTTTTCTGCTCGGTTTGTTTAGAAGTAGGGCTTCTAAGCCCGCCTGATTAGCTCCCACCGTCTTACCTGAATTTGTCGCCATAATCACAATGTTATAAGCATTAGTTGTGTTCCGGCAATCAGGGGTAAGGTAGCCAGTTCCTCAGTTGTTGAGGATTTACAGGTGAAGCTCGCTTCCACCTTCGGCCTTATCGTCACTTACCATCAGGTGAGATGAAGGCCAAGAGCTTACCTGTCATATTATTATGTAAAAAACGCTGGCCCAATGCGGGTTGGTGGGTAAATGGATGCAACGATCGGGTCAATGACTTAATGTGCCTTTTGAAGCACAGTGTGATTAAGGTTTTGATCACACCAATGTCTGAACATGGCGAAAGTAGCTTGGCTTTTATTATGTTTTATAATACACTTTGTTATTAAAAATACACTCACTTATTTAAAGTGTCTTTTCAGTTTGATTTCACCAAATACCTACTGTTTGCGGTGGTTATAACTACGGCATTGGGTGCCTTATTCCTTACAATTGTATTGGGCATGTTGATATCTAAGGCCAGTATGCCCAAACCCCTTCATATGGCTCTCCTGGTTATCTTGACGGTATCGAACGTTGTGGTAAGTATATAAATCTACCTTTTTTACCCTTATTCATAAGGCCAGGATCTTCGAGCGAGACTTTTCCAGTTTTTTTTTAATTTATAGTGTTATTAAACGTACCTTTGTGCATTTTTTTTTATTATGAAAAAAATCAAAAACTGTTTATGTATAACAAAAATTAAATCATCACCTTAATTTTCAAACTGGTAATGTCGTTTTGAGCCAATTTTACAGAAGGAAGTAAAAGCTGCTTATAATCCAAAGGGGCGCTGGGAAATAGGTGTATTTGCAAATCGATTATCTAATGAAATATCAATTTATCGAACTTGAGAAGTATTCCAATCGAATCAAAAGTCAAACTTTAGATTTTTTGGAGTCACCTACGGAGTCAGTTTGAAAATTAGGCTGACGATATATTTTTTAAAACTCAACCAAATACAGGTCGATTTGGAAGATCCTGGCCTTAATATAAATTCGATCACGGCGAATATAGTTAGTGATTAGCTGCGCTGCCACTCTTGTTTAAATGCAGTATATAAATGTATGAGAATGCCCGTCGGTGACGGATCGGATTACTGGGCATGCTCTCATACGTCATTCGTAATATTTTATATACGAACAATACTCAGCTACATAGCTTAGCATTGGTGGAAACGGTCATATAGTTTCGTAGAAAGCACATCCCTGGGCCCATTTACCACAACCAAATCACAGGCGAGAACGTTACGGCCCAGTAGGCATGAAACATTTCATGAATAGCATGCGGAAAACCATATGATTTTTATTTCATACGTCACACCTGCTACGTCGCTTCACTTTAGGCTGCTATATTTCATTCACACTGTGAAATCGCAGATCGTTCGCATCGCATTTCATTCGTTGTTGAATGAACGCGAGGTACCCTGCGAGAGCGAGCGAGTGGGAAAGTAGGATTTTTTGAGCATCAGAGAACAGTGCATGTTAGAAAAAGAAGAACATATAAGAACATATGAAGGACGACACCGGATATTCTTCAATTTCATTACGAAGTCATAAGTCATATTCCATTACCAAACAGTAGCAACTAGCAAGTGTGACATTACTTGTGAAATATCACATGTGAAATCATATGATTAAAATTAATCATGATTGCAACTTTTATGTAAAATGTAAAGTAGCGATCATTCCCATGCCTACGGCCCAGCTGCACTTCACGAGGCGACACGGTGGTATGAATGGAGTATAAATATAAGTGTATGGAGTGTGGCAGGTCCGTAACGTTTTCGACTGAAATTTGGATGTAGTAAATACCTTTATATTTAGCGCGACTGGTGGAATGACCCCTTAGGGCTCGTTTAAGGAGACGCGGGGCGTCAGGCGGCGCGGTGGATGCGCTTCCCGCGGCGCGGCGTGCGTTATAATCGTTTATGGCGAGGCGGCGCGTCAAGCGGCGCGTCAAGCGGCATTGCATCCGCCGCATAGTACGTAGCGATTTATACGTAACACTGCCACTGTCACAAAAGCAATCAATCCTTCTTGCTTGCCGCGGCATCACCCGCCGCTTCAGCCGCCGCGTCCGACACAGCATCGCTCGCCGCATATGACGCTACAACTCAAACAAAAGCTTGCGTAAACGCGTCTCCTTGAACGCACCAATACCTCGCCGTATGTTTGTTTTTCTGGCGGCCCGCTTCGTGTGCCGCGCCGCTTGACGCCCCGCGTCTCCTTAAACGAGACCTTATTTGTCAAACCTTCGCTTTTGTATGTTGTATAGTTTTCATTCGCTTTGTTTTGTCCACCTGTTCGTCCGTTAAACCAAAACTTCTATCTTTCTAGATACTTACAATGGAACTACAAATGATACTGGGTGGTCGTACCGTGGAGTTATCCGAAGATGACTACGCTATTGGCGCATACTACTTGTATACTTCGATAGTGGACATATTTATAAAGATGGTCCAAATGATAGGCATGTACGGTTAACAGGATCATGAGTTACAAAGAAGTTATGGGTATTTTAGAGTTTTCTCAAGAAGACAAGAGTTTTATTATTTTTAAACATTTTATTTTCTACTGTTATAAATTGTTTTGTTGAAACAATGTGTTCATTATTTTACACTAACATAAAGAGAAAATAAACAAGGACCGATATAATTAGTTAGTATGGGAATAAACAGACAGATATGGAAGGAACTCACCACAATTTTCAAGTTACATGTATTTCAAGTCGTGTGAACATTAAACTTAATATCCGTTGGAATAACGATATTTAAGTTCACGCGATGCTCGGCTTAAATTTAGGGAATAAATCAACGATAAGTAGTTTCTCAGAAAACTGTAATATTACACTTGAGGCTAAGTTTCATTAACTTACAGAAAATATACAGCAGTCATGGACGTTTATGAGTTTGTTTATTGCTTAGGGATTATATGAAAATATATTGGGATATATGAATCGGGTGTGAGTAGACATACGGAACGAGGCAGACCTAGGCGAACGTTCCTCGACTAAATTAAAGACGTTCTTGAGAAGGCCAGGTCAAAAGTACCCGAAATCGCCGAGCATGTATGAGTACTGTAATGAGAGTTGATGAAGCGAAAGAAATATGCAGGGATCGTAGCGAGTAATCTCTGCCTAGCCCTGTAGGAAAAAAGCGTGACTTATGTATGTATGTATTTTTGAGCTATTTTTAAGCTTTCTGAATTTTTCACACTCAACTTCCATTAGCGCCTACTCTAATGCGCTTGAGCAACGCACACATAAACACCGTACACCGACACGAAATCCCAAAGCAGGCCCCTTATTCTAAACAGTCGGTTCGCGGATTTAATTCGGATAGTCACGTCCCGTCTCGCTCTAATTCGCTGCAATAAAAAGTGACAGGAATAGAGATTCTGCGATTCGTTTTGTTTCCGATAGTTTAGAATAAGGGGGCAGTTCGGAGCACTGTAAGCGCGAATTCAATTATCATTTCTTCAATTACCAAAAAAATTTAAAAAGAATATCAATACGCTTTTCTTTATCAATCGTACAAATATAAATCATGATTTACAATACTAGCATCCAGAGTTTTTATGTGGGTCCCTCGTTTCGGCATTTTGGTAATTTTTATTTGGATATCAACGTTTTACGCCTGGAAGTTGGGGGGACACATGATATATGATGTCGGAAATTGAATCTCGCAAACGCTCTGTAGACTATCAACATTGACCTTAATAATATTGGATTTTACATGTAGGGAAAGTTGCTTTTATACTAATAAATGTTGTCAATATGAAAGGGTTCCAGCGTCTTCCGTGTCAATGAAACTTCTTTCTGTGAAGAGAAAATGCATTTACTTAACCTACTGCATGTTGTCAGGCTACAGGAGTCACGAGCTCTTAAAGCTCAACAGGAGTAACCTGAGCGTAATGATTAGGACTTTGACTGGCCACTGCAAGTTAAACAGACTGTAGGTTTTTATATGTCAGAGGGGCTAAATAAAAATACGGAATTATGACGACAAAAAGTATATTCTCAATACTTTCACTAGGAAGCTTATACGACTGACTCCTAGCACAGCAGAATCGATAATAATATGGAAGTGATTTAAATCGGGTGAAGCGTGAGAATGAACGAATGATTGGCAATCGAATGAACTTATGATTGGAAATAATCAATTGAATTACTTCATTATTCTTTAATCATTTAACACTGTTTAATTACAATAAAAACACTATTTATATTAAATGATTAATTTTTGCAAACCAAAAAAAATGTTAAATCCAACACAGACACCTTTACAACATGAAACTAAAGGACGCTGACACATACAGATTCTGCGAACAAGAGCGTAAAACACCAATGCAGCTCTTGTGCTACTGTGAACCGCTGATTCACAAAAGAAGCAGACACCTGGGGAAACACACCCTTGACCCAGGTGAAATAAAAACAATCCAAACTGGGAACATCTTATCTTTCTTAGACAGTGAAAAAGTGCTGGATAGTTTTATTCACATGCGCAACTTTCAGAGCCGTGCACTTTGAGCTTGTAGAATCTTTATCTTCAAACAGTTTTCTTATGAGCCTTCGAAGATTTATAGCACGTAGAGGTCGAATCGACGTCATTTTCACGGACAATGGAACGAATTTTCATGGAGCAGCCAACTTATTGAAGTCAGTAGATTGGCAAGAAGGACGACCACTGCCCATGCTATTAAATGGCGATTCAACCCTCCTGCCGCTCCTTGGTGGGGAGGATGGTGGGAGAGGCTCGTGAGAGTGTTGAAGGAAATGCTTCGCAGAATTTTAGGCCGACAGTCACTAACACTTACGGAGCTGTATACCGTTGTATGTGACTGTGAAGCTGTTATTAACAGTCGTCCTTTAACGTATGTTTCCATGGGTAGCGAAGAGTTGAGACCCCTTACACCTTCTCTATTTTTACACGGCTTATCTATGAGTGATACGCCGGATTTAGATTATGTTGATGGGAAAAACTTGAATGTAAGATATAAATATTTGCAAAAGCTTCGGGAGGATTTTAGATGTAGGTTTAAAAAGGAATATTTAGGTTTACTTACTACTAGATGGAAGAAGAAGGCTACAGAGATGAAGAAAGGCGATATAGTATTAATTAGCACCGACGAAAAGAGACTATTTTGGCCATTAGGTGTGATTTTGGAAACTTTTATTGGACCTGATGGCTTTACCCGTTTAGCAAAAGTAAAAACTTGTAAGGGGGAGAAGCTGAGAGCATGTCAGTCATTATATCCGCTTGAGGTTGATCAAAATTTTTATATTCCACAGGCAGCTGACAAAGTTCCGCTTGTTCATGACACTTCTAGGAAAACCCGTTCAGGCCGAGATATTAGAGTCCCTTCTCGGTACATATTGACATGATAGAAGGTACTCTGTTAAATAATATTATTTTTGTTTAAGGAGATAACTTATTTTACTTTAGTTCGTGCGTTAATTGGCCTCGCTACAATAATTTTTTCCCTTTTTTTCTTCGGGTTGGGAGTGTGTTATGGATAAGAACCTTTTTTATAGACATATTATTTTTTTATATTGATTGTGGTTGCTATGGAAACACTTTTTTGTTATTTAAGAACTTCAGAAATAAATGTAAAACGAAGACGTGTTTTAAGAGTTTGATTTAATCGTCTACGCATTTATTACCTCCACTGTTGGGAAATATTATACGAAACAGATTCCCAACACAGTTGATGGAGCTACTGTAGGGTCTTAAATATGTTGAAACTACTTGCTGTCAATGTGGGCACACCTGAATTCAAATATAAAGAACACTCTGTGTGTCAGTGTGACACCAATCTATTCTCTTGTCGCTCCTATGTTGGCATGTAAAAAAAGTCTAATAAATTATTATATTCCCAGCTACTCCTAGTTATCACTGCTGACTCTGCAATAGGTTATGGGCCCAGAGTCCCAGGCAGTGCACAGAAGGTTATAGGCCTTAATTTTAGAGTAACTGAAAAAGTGAGTAGCAAAACGTGCTATGGAAAATTTTCCATCGGTCAAGCAACCGGCACACAGCAGCAGTTCACCAGGTATTTCTATCAATAAACTAAATGGGCGAAATTTCAATACATGGATTTTTGCGATCGAATGTCTTTTGACCGACTTGGACCTATGGGACGTCACTATAAAACCAGTTGACCAGAATGACCCAGAAGCCAAGAGAAAAGACGCTAAAGCGCGAGCAAAAATATGCCTTACATGTGAAGATTCGATTTACCCGGTTATAAGATCCTCGAAAACCGCATACGACACGTTAAACTGTCTCAAAAAGGCATACGCCGACAGCGGTCTAACGCGGAGACTTCAACTGATGAAGAAGCTACTCACCAATAAATTTCACGGGAATATGCAAGCTTATGTCAATTCTTCATTAGCTACCCAACAAGAGCTACTTGAAATAGGAGCAGGAGTAGAAGACGAGTTCCTAGGCATAATAATGCTAGCTGGCCTGCCAGAAAAGTACCAGCCACTCGTCATGGCACTTGAACATTCTAACGTCAAGATCACATCGGACAATGTAGTGTCAGCACTTCTCAAAGAAGACTCTCGTGTGCACACTACCAGTACCCAAGGACCTGAAGAACCTGGAACTTCAGCACTTACGTGCACTAAACAGAAGAAAAAGTTGTTCTGTACATATTGTAAAAAGTTAGGGCATTTAGTTAAGGATTGTAGAAATAGAAACAAGAAAGCTTCGGCAAAGGTTTATTCTCATAATACAACAGAATTTACACTTTCATCTTGTTTACTTAATCCTTCACCCACAGGTTCACAAGATTGGTTCCTAGATTCTGGCGCAAGCTCTCACATGAGCAACTGGAAACATTGGTTCGAGGATATCACGCCTCACATTATTCCAATCCAGGTTGCGAATAAGAACCAAATCCTTAGTCAAGGCAGAGGTACTGTAAATATTAATATTTCCGATTATGTACATAAAATCAAAAATGTTTTATATATTCCTGGTCTTGCTACAAACTTATTATCGGTAAGTAAATTAGTTCAGAATGGTTACGATGTTTTGTTTACATCGTCAGGCGCGACAATCAGTTTGTCAAATCAAAGTCAGTCTGAAATGTCAGGTAAAGTTATAGCTACAGCCTCACTCTATAAGGGTATGTACAGGCTAGATATAGACAAATCTAGTGCATTATGCACATCGACAAAAGACTCGGCTGCACTTTGGCATAGACGCCTTGGTCATCTGAACTCCAACTCTATGCAATTATTAAAAAATAAATGTATAGGCATAGATTTTATAGACAGGTTTACAGATAAGTGTGTTCCTTGCTTACAAGGCAAACTTTCTAAAAAACCATTCAAAAGTTCGGTCAGTAAATCGAGTAAGGTCCTGGAATTAATTCATTCCGACCTTTGTGGGCCTATGAGCACACACTCGTGGGGCGGAGCCCTTTATTTACTTACTTTTACAGACGACTTTAGTCGCAAAACATTTGGATATCTTTTAAAATCTAAATCAGAAGTTATTTGTAAATTTATTGAATTTAAGCACCTAGTTGAGAGTCAATCTGGAGAACGGATCAAAGTACTGCGTACGGATAATGGTCGCGAATATGTTAATAAAGACTTATCTTTATTTTTAAAGGAAAATGGCATCGTGCATCAGACCACGGTTCCATATACGCCGCAACAGAACGGTGTTTCCGAGCGCGCCAACCGTACCATCATCGAAAAGGCCAGATCCATGCTTCAGGACTCTAAGCTACCACGTGCATATTGGGGTGAAGCGGTTAATACCGCCATCTATTTAAAGAATCGTGTGCCTACGCGAGCCCTACGGAACAAGATTCCAGAAGAAGTTTGGACGAGAAAGAAGATAAACCTTTCTCATCTGAAGGTTTTTGGGTGTGAAGCTCATGTTTTATTGCCAGAGGAAAAAAGATCTAAACTGGACTCTAAAACACAAACCTGTATCTTCGTGGGCTACTCGACTGAGAGTAAAGGCCACAGGCTTATCGACCTCAAAAATCGTCGCAAAATAATAATAGCGAGAGATGTTGTCTTCATAGAAAGCGAATATTCGACTCAAACACACACTACTGAAACGACCAACCCGGAACCGGATGCAGCGAACTACATTCCTCCTCTATCCAACCACAACAAGTCCACGTGCCCCTGGATATCGAATCACAGCCACAGCATCCCGTGTCACCACCAGGTACATCATCTGCGACGTTAGACACGTCACCTGCAGAATATCTGCCAGATGCAGATGAACGTACGACTCCTACGACTTCACCGGTTGTCCCTGAGCTTGAACATGTAGTGTCAGAAGCTGAACCTCAGAGGAGATATCCAATGAGAGACAGACGTCCACCTCAGAGATATGAGGAACAGCTCTATATCACTTCAGATCAGGAACCAGAAACCTACAAGGAGTCGTGAGTCATCCTGAAAAGGTGAAGTGGCTCGACGCGATGAAAGCTGAATTCGATTCCCTCCAGAAGCACGGTACATGGATCCTTGTTGACCGTCCAGATAGAAAAACTACCAAATGTAAATGGGTTTTTAAAATCAAAAGGGATACCAGTGGGAATGTGACAAAGTACAAGGCCAGACTAGTAGCAAAAGGCTTCACTCAAGTTGCCGGAGTGGACTACGGTGAAACTTTTTCTCCCGTTGCTAGGCTGTCCTCTGTACGTCTGCTATTTGCATTCGCTGCTCACCGCGGTTTGACAGTGGAACATCTCGACGTTGAAACTGCTTTCCTAAATGGCGATCTCGACGAAGAGATATATATGGAGCAGCCCGAAGGCTTCTCTACGGACCCAAAGAAAAAAGTATGTCTTTTAAAGAAAGCTCTTTATGGTCTGAAACAAGCTCCACGTCAATGGAATGTTAAAGTGTGTGAAGCCATGAAAAAGCTTTCACTCAAACAGACAGGAAACGAACACTGTCTGTATTATAGACGCGAAGATAATGATCTTCTCATTGTCACTGTATTCGTAGACGATTTCTTCATTGTCAGCACCAGTGACAGCATGAAGGATCAGTTCAAGACTGCACTCAAGGATACCTTCACTGTCAAAGATCTTGGGACATGCAAGGATTGTCTTGGCATGAGAATTGAACAAACTCATGACGGCATCTCCCTCGATCAGACAAAATACATTGAGAAACTTGTAAATAAATTTGGCATGTCAGACGCAATTAGCGTGACCACACCTTTAGAACCCGGATTAAAACTGGAACTACCTAAAAAGGAGGACGAAAATGCAGATGTGCCCTACCAAGAGCTCATCGGCTCACTAATGTACATTGCTATATGTACGAGACCGGACATAGCCCATGCCGTCTCGTACTTATCTCAGTTCAATGCACATTACGGGGGGGTACACTGGAAGGCCGCTAAGCGAGTCCTGAGGTACCTAAAAGGTACCAAAACCCTCAAGTTGGTTTTTCGTCCTACTGCCCAGTTTTGTCCTATCGGATATGTTGACGCGGACTATGGAAACAATCTTGTGGACCGACGTTCATTCACAGGATTCGTCTTCCTAATGAGTGGCTCACCAATTTCTTGGGAAGCTCGCAAGCAGCGGACAGTCGCGCTTTCTACCACAGAGGCCGAGTACATGGCTCTCGCTGATGCTTGCAAGGAGGCCATATACCTCCTATCGCTCATTAAGGAAGTCTTGTCCATCACACATCCCATCGACATATTCACAGACAATCAAAGCTCACTCAAACTAGCACAAAATAACACTTACCATTCACGCACAAAACACATCGATATCAGACACCACTTCGTTCGCGACACACTAACACATCACAATATTAAACTCCACTACATTCCCACACATAACATAACAGCTGTATTTTTCGGTTTTTGTGACATAACGAAATTTTTGGGTCGATCGATCTTGTAATAAACTCCAAAATTATATAAAATAACTATTCCAGACATTTGACATATGTCTGTACAACATAACTTGTTGTAGACATAGACATATATTCTACACTAGCTGTTGCTCGCGACTTCTTTCACGGTTACTGGTTCTTTAACTATCCCACGGGAACCCTTTAATTTTCTGGAATAAAAAGTATCTAAGTTAACCAAGGATATAAGGTATCATCATGAAAATTTTCATTGAAATCAGTCCAGCCATTTAGAAGATTAGCCCGTACAAACAGACATAAAAACAATCAAAAAAATGTTTCCTCCTTTTATATCTCCCTGACTTGAATTTAAGAATTTTTTTTATACATTCAACCTCTCCAAGTTTTATTAAATGTATATGTATAGATAACTCATCATTTATTTTTAGTTATATTATATTATTAGTCCAGCCATTTCGGAAATTAGCCCGTACGAACAGACAAACAGACAAAGAAACGAAAAATGAATAAAAAAATATTTTGGTATTTTCCCTTTTTACATCTCCCTGACTTGATTTTAAGATTTTTATATGTATCTACCTCTGCCCACCTCTGACGTGATTATATGTTATGTTATCTTTTGTATTACATAAATCAAAGACATTCGCACCCACACTTAGCTAGATAAACAAAAGTTAAGTCGTTTTAATTTAAAATAATGAATGTTTTATTTTCTAGCACCATTCCATCAAATTAATATTCATTGTCTTATATACGAGAGTATACTCTCTCAAGATTAGCTTTCTTGAAGTATTTCGGTAGATTTTATTTGATCGCTAAATACGACCCACAAAACTTTTATTCGGTTATTATCAACCGTAGCATTTGATTTATGTGTCCCCAAGGAGTAACAAAACGTATTTCGAAATATAATAAGATTGATTAGTACATATTCCACTGAGCGATATTTCATAGCGCAGCATCGATCATTCCGCTGCGGACGGAGAATAACTATATAAATCGTATACCCTACTTTCCATGAGAAATTGAATACGTGATCGATTTTTTTATAAAGCAGGTGAATTGTACTCGTACGCATTAATAATAATAATATAATAATAATATCCTCAGACATTCACACCTATCAACTAGCCCCATTTTAAGCAACTAATGCTGCTTGTGTTACGGACACTAGATAAATACATATAAATTACCTGAATATATAGAAATATATATAAACCTCCAAGACTGGAGAACAAATGCCTGAAAATTCATCACCCAAACATTTTCCCCCACTGGGGATCGAACCCAGAACCTCTCGAGATGGCGACGCCTTGAGACCGGCATACAGACCACTCGACCACGGAGGTCGTCAAAACGTCTAGACGCATTATGACGTAAATACACCAACGATAGTTTAGATTGATAGATATATATGTGGTACAGGTGGAAATATAACAGAAAGCAGTATGATTACACCTAGTCAACTAAACTGTTTAGTTGGATAGAATCTGATGATTCAATTCAATCATTTTTTTATAGTATAGGTGGCAAACGAGCAGACGGGTCGGGTCACCTGATGGTAAGTGATCACCGCCGCCCATAGACATTTGCAACACCAGGGGCGTCACTCATGCGTTGCCGGCCTTTTAGACGGGAGTACGCTCTTTTCTTGAAGACATGGAGGTCGTATCGCACCGGGAAAACTGCAGGCGACAAGGAATTCCACAGCTGAGCTGTACGCGAAAAGAAATGATGCGAAAAGCATTCAATTGTGGATAGCCAGGTGGTGGGGATTGCTTGACACGATGGTCGATGGCGGAAGGCTGCAGCTGGGATCAGGTCAAACAGCTCTTCAGAACACTCTCCATGGTAAAAGCGATAAAGAATGCAGAGTGAAGCTACATCTCTTCGCAGGGCCAAGCTGTCGAGCCGATCGAAGGGAAGTGATATGTCTGCAATTCGAGCTGCCCTTCGCTGGATGCGGTCCAAAGAAATAGTTTGGTTGAACAAAACATTGGTCGTATAGCTGTGCTAGGGCCTAAGTCTAGTGCTAGTATAAAATATACTATACATTCATATAATCACGACTATTATCCCCAAAGGGTTAGTCAGAGACTAGGCACAAGCACCGCAAAAGCAGTCTACAGCCATAGTCTGCGCTTCACTAAGCAGTGACTGCACTCAGCGTGACAGGTGGTGAGCCCGTCGTCGCCACTATAAGCTATTGTATGGTTGTGCAGTTCTAATTCCATTTGTCGCCTTTTAAGACACCCAACGGAAGAGATGGGTGCGTAGTATTGTTTTAATGAGCCGCTACCACACGGCTAAGTCAATAATATTAATATATATCTAGGGCAACGCTAATAGGGCAAAGTGTAGATGTACTGTTTATTGCGTTGTGGTGACAATAAAGTAAAACCGAATATTCAATAGACAATCGGCCTACTCTGGAAGAGTCTCATATACCATGTATTTATCATCGGTCCTGGTTGTTTGGAAATTTTGGTTTGAATTACGAGGTTATGGTTCGGTTAGTGCCCGGTAACAGCAATAGGCTATATACCATATATCATGCATATGGTTATAAAAATCGATTACAGATCTATACATACATGGAAGAAAATTATTTATCCTTTAATTTGTCCCAACAAATGTTATTTTCTATTTTCTTTCCAATTCAATCCAATTTTATAGGACTTTTTGTGTTACTTCAGAAGTAATACAAGTAATGGACGTTCACCCGAAGAAAAAAACTTGATCAATTACGAGTCCCAAATTCCTCGCTGATATCAGAGAGTCGTGGGTTGTCTCAATCGAACTTGATTTAGTCGATGACGAGACCAAATCTAATATTCGGTACTATAACCTAATAAACGCGTCCAAAGGGAAATGGACGATTCAATGAACGTTCCCGATAATGTTGGCAACTTCGATACTCCCTAAAGCTCAAATATAATTTCTAAGAAAAAATAAATAACTAAAGATAATCAGGCGGCACTAACACTCAGTTGCACAAAGATTTTTTAAAGACGACATTTGTTAATGAGACATTAAAACTTTAAAGTTCATTAAATTTAAAATTGGAACACAAAATAGTTCTAGCTAATGTCTCTTTAGCATTGATAGGGTGCTAATGTCGTTTTGTGCAACGTAAAAAATACGCTAATGTGTTCTTTTGACACTTCAATAAATAAATTTAAGGAGCATTAGGGATAATGCCGACATTAAATTTTAAAGTTCGTTTCTGCAACTGGGTGTAAGCCAGATATCTATTAGGTCCTTATCTATGAAATTGGTGTTTTGTATGGAGATTTTGTAGATGTCTGCATTTTACATACTAACATTTTATCAGTTTTCTTCACAACGACAAATCCAGAGATAATAATATTTGGCATGTATCATTAGACAAGCTTTAGCAATATGTGTGTGAACACGCTTGATTATTGTTAATGCAAATCAAATGATGTATTCGGGAGGCAGTTAAAAATAATTGTCTTTGTGTCTAATTTTAACACAATTAAACATACAAAAAATTATCACATTAAATAATACGAGCTCAAATATATGGTTTATTTTTAGAAGAGGCAATTATTTTATAATAATTTTCTGAAACTTAATAGTTACGGACAAATTGCTAAGACAGAATAAAAACACCAATTTCATAGGTAAGGACCCAATATAAGGATGCATTTGGTGTGTAAAAATACCTATAATTTTAGAGGTATTTTTTTCTCGTTCTGTTGGTTTTAAGTGTGAGTATCATTTTAAGGGTTCCGTAGTCAACTAGGAACCCTTATAGTTTCGCCAATTCCGTCTGTCTGTCAGTCTGTTTGTCCGTCCACGACCAATCTTAGTGGGACCGGGGACCGTCAGCAATAGAAAGCAGAAATTTGGTACCAATGTTTTATTAGGGTACCTTCCCTACACGTAAAGTGGAGAGTGATTGTTTTCGTTTCAACCCGTGTTATATATTTTTAATATGTATTTATTAATATATAGGGCCTTACTTAAATAATTTTTGATTAAATTAATATTTTCGAAAATAATCCGAGAATAAAAATTAAAATAAGTTAAAAAAATATGACAAAATCTCAAAACTAGAACATTATAAAGACTTTCTAGAAAAATTATATTCAACTTATGTTTGTTTATCTGTGATATGCACTGCGACTTTGCTAAAATTATTTCAATTTTAATTAACTCACTCTCAAAGTTCACTTACCGACCATAAACCCTCATAACATTTTATGACTAGACCAAGAAATTGCAATAAGTTTATGATAGCTATACTTTTCCCAACGATTAACTTTACGTTCGTCTAGTCTTCATCGTCTAGACATACCAGAAAAGTGTCATAATTTTAAAGTTCAATTTTATTTTTGTTCAAATCGAGAAATCCAAGGGATTTCGGTAGTTTTCTAAGAGTGAATTCGACCAAATTTCCATTAGCTACACTGGTGTAGTACTACCAAAAATGCTGTAGCTTTCAAATTCGAACACGGCCAAAAAACGTATGTGTCTCCGTCATCACAGCGGATTCAACCAAGGAAAGTTAAGCATTTATTGGTGTCCTTTACTCCGTGTAGTAACGCGGTTTGGTCAAATAATTTTTAAAAGTAATAAATTGAAGTTCTCGAGTGGCGACCACGTACTGGGAGGCGCAACGTAGGGAGGCCCCCAACAAGGTGGACCCACGATCTGACGAAGGTCGCAGGAAGTCGCTGGATGCAGGCGGCGCAGGACCGCGAGGTGTGGCGATCATTGAGGGAGGCCTATGTCCAGCAGTGGACGACAATTGGCTGATAGATAGATAGATAGAGTAAATTGAAGTTAGGTACAGACAAGCGATATTCACAATAGACTACTAATTAAGTTTTATTCAACTTGAGCTCAGTGTCACAGCACCCCTACTTAAAGTAAGCTTTCATTGTAAAAACTTTTGCATTAAGAAGCTCAATTTCTAGGGGCAACGCGACTTCTGATACTTTCCGCCAGGAGCGCTTTTCACGTTGCCTATATAAATTAAGCTTCTTAACGCAACTGAAATGTTAAGTTTTTTCACAATGATAACATAGGTACACTCGAGGTGCAGACTGCGACCTCTTGCTTGGGCAATGCCAACCCAAGACTGCTATCGTTACCACGTTAAGCAAGATCAAAATCAAAAATAATTTTAGTTCATAGGCCAAGCTTGGCACTAAAAATCGTCAACATTTTACATTATTGTAACATACATTTACAAAATAAATCAAAAATCGTTATCATCATCTTTTTGTTCTCATCTGTATTAATTTTAGGCTCAGTTTAGGCATAGTATTATGTATTTATTTTTATTTATATATATTATTTATAAAATATTTTATTGAGTTTATTTATTGTTTAATTATACATATAATTTTATTTGTTTAGTAATGTTATGTTTGCATAGATTTCTGTTATGTCTTGTACACTGGTGTCGCTCCTCTCACATCTTGAGATCTCACACACCTGTGACGGGTTGACTGGAAGATATCCCTATTAGAGGTAAGTCCTCCCTTGTAGACTTCTGCTTTTTACAATGTATTTTTTGTTTATGTGCAATTAAGAATTTAATAAAATTATTTAAAAATAGTATATAAGTTCATTACCATAAGCGCTTGTAGCAAGTACATAATCCATGTGTGTGGTTATAATGGATACATGCGGGTGGATTCTGAGTGTAAGGTTTTTCATGAGAAGATCCCGACAAGAAAGTCATGAGCCACATTTTTAGATAGCCAATCATATAATTATTGTCAGTATTAAATATATTTTTTACTACATAATTATTAAATGTAAGTTAAAGCGAAAAAAACTTTCACTCCAAGTTCTTTATGATTGTATAAATTACGAAAACATGTTCATTCTCATTTTGATTTATATAAATTATATCTTTATTTTTTGCACACTAATATCTCACACACCTGTGATAGGTTGGCTGGCAGAGATCTCTATTAGAGATAAGTCCTCCTTTGCTTACTTTTTGTATTTACTACAATTTTGTTTATTTGTGTAATAAAGAGTTTAATATTCAGTAGAATAAAATTTGGTAAAATTCTATTTATAAGATCTTTGTAACTATATTTTTCAAACAATTATTATTATTATTTAAAAACGCTTCCTAAAATATTAGGTCCTTACCTATGAAATTGGTGTTTTGTATGGAGATTTTGGGGAATTCTGCATTTTCCATACTAACATTTTTTCAGTTTTCTTCACAACGACAAATCCAAAGATAATAATATTTGACATCCATCATTTGACAAGCTTTAGTAATATGTGTAATATCACACATCATAAAAATTAATTATCGTTTTTAAGTGAATGCAAATAAAATGATGTATTCGGGAGGAACTTAAAAAGAGTTGTCTCCGTGTCCAATTTTAACACAATTAAACTTACAACAAATTATCAAAACAAATCAAAAGAGCTCAAAAATATAGTCTTTTTTTAGACAAGGTAATTATTTATTAGGAATACTCTGAGTCTTAATAGTTACAGACAAAATACTAAGAGAGAAAACACACCAATTTCATAGGTAAGGACCCAATACTTCCTGGTCCACCGTGAAATTGTTCATTATCAGTTGATTAACAGACAGCACCGAATGCTCGAGCCGTACCTCGAACGACTCCCACTGGTAGACTTAGACGGCACGCCAGTTTCCGTCCAGAAATCAATTATTACACTGATGGCGCATAAACAATTTAGCTCCACTTATTATAGTCCTCTGAGGGTGCTAAGGCACGTGATATATCATTTCTATTGCGTAGTTTCAACTTTGGACAATATCCTTTGGCGGCTATTCGGGCGTGAACGTTCTGCATTCATGTCTATATTGAATCGAAGTAGGGTTTAGATTGTGACAGTAGGATTTCAGTCCTCAGCCTACATACATCCCACTGCTGGACACAGGCTTTCCTCATGGAGAAACACATGGGGAGTATGAGCCGTAACAACACCACGCTGGCCCAATGTGGGTTGGTAGGTTAGAAACGGTTCACCAGTTAGGTTATATTGTATTAGGTCCCCATACACCGGGCATAATGTGAGGCGAGCGATATTTACAATGAACTACATAAGTACATAAGTTTAATTCAAATTCAGTGGTAGTGGCGGTGGTATCGAACCCGAGTTTCCCGCAGCCTCTTCAAACAAACAAACAAAAATAACTTTATTTCATTGGCCAAACCTGGCACTTAAGAACTTCAATATTTTACAATTTATAAATTTAAATAATTATATACTTAAATAAAAAGTTTATTCTAAATTAAGGTTAATTACCGCGAGCGCTTGCAGCAAGTACAAACACAGAGTATTGACTGTGGTTATAATTGATACAAGCGGCCGGATTCCGAGGGTGCCTTACCCTCATGAGAAGAACCCGGCAAGAAACTCATGAGCCACTTTTTTTAAATAGCCAATCATATAATTATTGTCATTTTTGAATGTTTTACATAATTTCCATTAATCCATCAAAATAACATGCCTCTATGATGACGAACGATGGCTCTTTAACGAGTAGTGCCCCGTCCGTCCCAACTCGGCTACCGCTGCCTTGGAGAAGATAAGTGCCCAATAAATATGCTTTAGAGTATCTATAAATAAATTGAACACTATAAATTTTCAGTAAACGAGTAAAGAAAAGAAAAACGAAATAAGTTACAAAAATAACTCAAACACTCCAACTCTTGAAATCAATAAGCAATTCGTAATCCGTATACCGAAACTTCACTTACAAATTGGACGAATTTCTTCCCATTCGTATTAAAAAAGTTACTTCGGACAGAATAAGTAATTTCTCTACATCTACTTTGATAGCATTTTATTGGTTACTCCCATGGTGCTACCAAACCAAGCATATCGGAAACGAGACCTCAAGCAGAAATCAGCCTTATGTTAAAGTGAAACTGTTTAATTTTGTGTAGGAAAACCTTTTTAGGGTTCTGTACCGAGAGGGTAAAACAAATGAAGAAATATTAGCTGCCCATAAGTTGCTGCCCAATTAATTAACTGAATTTTAGCATTAGTTTCATATCCTCTACTTAAAACTACGCTGTATTAACTTTGAAGAAAGACAATACCTTCTATCTTTGTCTAACATTAAACACATACACATAATTTATTCGCAGATAAGCTGTATGATAAGTTATTGTGTGCGTTGGAACACACACAAATATTTTTACGATGAATCGTGCGCAAGCTAGTTTCGCACGTAAAGGGATCGGCACTTAATATGACCGTTGATAGTACATAAGCTTTATTCAAACTCAGTGGTACAGGCGGTGGGATCGAACCCAGGATTCCGCGGCCTCTCGAATGTGTAGTGCCGCGTCCGTCCCAACTCGGCTATCGCTGCCGTTAATAAATAAATAATAAATATCTTCAAACATTCACACCTATCAACTTGCCCTATTTTGATCAACTAATGCTGCTTGTGTTACGGACACTAGATGACGGATAAATATAATTAATAGATAAATACATATAAATATCCTGAATATATATAAACATCCAAGACTGGAGAACAAATTAATGCCTGAAAATTCATCACCCAAACATTTGCCCCCACCGGAGATCGAACCCAGAACCTCTCGAGATGGCGACACCTTGAGACCGGCATATAGACCACTCGACCACGGAGGTCGTCAAAATTTAATAATTCGATTGTAATAAAATTTTAATTTAATGGGGCTTCATGGACCAAACATTTTTGGCCGTTTGCATTATAGAGTACGTAGCCTTACCTTAGCTAGTCCGACTCGCACTTGGCCTGTTTTTTCTCCAGGGATCAAAGCACGTATCATGAATAGGCCAGACTATTGGATCAAATCAGACTCGAGAAGTTCTGAGTTACCGCTCAGTCAGTAATGTCATTAGATTGGGTAGTGAGTTTGGCTACTAAAAGGAAAAGGATATACTTAAGGCTCAGTGGAACTGTGCAGTGAAATTTTTGTGTTGCCAAAGATTTTTTTTCCGTATTGGAATTAATTGCATAGGCAGCAAGACAAGACTATATTCCTGATATTTCTTGAGACATCATTATCAACAACATCGTAAAAAAAATGTATTTCGAGACGCACGCTGTTAGTCCCGATCACAGATCACAGATATGACGAGCTCCGTGGCCGAGTGGTCTGTACGACGGTCTCAAAACGTCGCCAACTCGTGAGATTCTGGGTTCGATCCCCGGGGAAATGTTTGTGTGAAGAATACAGGCATTTTTGTTTTCCAGTCTTGGATGTTTCTATATGTATTGTACTATATTTTTTCTGAATATTTATAAGTATATATCTATTAAGTATATTTATCCGTCATCTAGTGTCCATAACACAAGCAGCATTAGTTGCTTGAAATGGGGCTAGTTGACAGGTGTGAATCAAATCAAATCAAAAATAATTTTATTTCATAGGCCAAGTTCGGCACTTAAAATCGTAAACATTTTACATTATTATGCATTTTACAAATAAATAGTTTATTATGAATTATTTTAAAATTACAGTATTAAATTAAACCATTGTCTTAAACTTCATTACCGCGAGCGCTTGTAACAAGTACATCCACAGGACAGTAAAAGTACTTCGTTGACTGTGGTTGTAATCGATACAAGCGGCCGGATTCCGAGAGTAAGGCTTTTCATGAGAAGAACCCGGCAAGAAACTCATGAGCCACTTCTTTAAATAGCCAATCATAAACAATTTTTTCAATGACTGAAGATATTTATTTATTTATTCATTTAGGACGATTTGTATAACCAAGATTTGTAACCAAGCGTGTCAATTTTAATCGTTTACAGCCGTAGTTTTGAGACGGGAAATCCAAACCAATTGAAAAATACAGATGCCGCCGACTCCCCTTTTTTAGTTTTTACAGCAACAGCGCGCAGACTATTGGCAGCAACCCTACCGTTTGGTCGGGGTTTTCGGACGCGCACAGTACATGAATTTGCGTCATCTATGTAAATGAGCCGTGTGATAGCGGCTCATTAAAAGAATACTACCAACCCATATCTTCACTTGGGTGTCGTAAAAGGCGACTAATGAACATAGCTGCACAACCATCCAATAGATCACCTCATCTATCACGCTGAGTGCAGTAACTGCTTGGTGAAGCGCGGACTAAAGCAATGGACTGCTTTTGCGGTGCTTTTGCCTAGCTTCTAACTTACCATTAGGGGATAATAGTCGTGATTATATGTATATATGTATGTAAATATTTATCTGTGGCCCCAATTGTTGTCTGCATTTCTGCACACCTATCCGCATTGCGCCAGTGTTAGTGTCACGGCCATTCCTCACATGTTTCTCCTTATGGAAGCATATGCCCAGAAGTGGGACATAATTATATAAGTATAGAGCACCTCAAAAACCCCAACTTTAACAAATCTCACCGAAAAAATAAATCAACATAATATTTTACCCGACTAGCCTTGAAGTTAAAATTACCAATTCCAACCCTCTTATTTCACATAAAAGTCACCCTCTAACACCTATGTCCAACAGTTATGGTCCTAATCTTACCTGGAATGCGTGTAACGCAGACTGTGAATAACCTCATTATGAATATTCAACCTCAACTAATCAGAAGCTATGATCTCTTAGTGTTAGCTGATCTCCTGGTACCTACTCCGGGTTTTGCGTTATAAGGGAGTGGTTTGTGGTGGGCATATCAAAATAATTTTGGTAAGCTGCAATATCAGGAAAAATATACAATTATCAGTATTGTTGAAAGAAAGAGATAGCCACAATCTAACTGATGAATTCAAAAAAGAGAAAGATGTCTGTGTTGATTTCGTAATTAGTTCTGATGAAATTAGGGGTGCATATTGTTTTCATGTTATTTGATTTTTCGTTATCGTAATTTCATTCAGTATCATAGCGAAAATTCGTCATTTCGTCTTGGCGAAAGCTCTACTCTTGACTTCTCTATTCTTTTTTAGGAAGTTGGTTCTGAAAAGTCCGTCCATCTGTCAATCCTTCTGTCTGTCATCAGGCCGTATCTGAAGAAATGCAATAGCTATCGCAGTTCTTGAGATACAGCCAGGATCACAAATGATGTATATGCTGCTATACCAACAAATACTAAAAACAAAAAAAAGTTAATTATTAATTCTCCCACACAACAAACGCTTTTTCAATAACAATACATGGCCGGTTTTTTATTGAAACTAAATCAATACTTAATGAACGTAAAGTCATAAGTCATATAACTATGACTACCAATTTATCGTCTTAATTGGATACTAGCTGTGCCCGCGGCGTCGTTCGCGTGGTTATTGATTTAACACCGATAATAATTGAATCGGTTCAGTAGTTTTTACGTGAAAGCAAGACAGACAGACAAACAGAGTTGCTTTCGCATTATAATATTATTATGGATTTATTGGTCAGTATAACGAAAAATTAAGTAAACGCCATAATACGCCATAATAAAAACAGATGTAACCTTAATGTAAAGTTATAAAGAATTCTGTCAGGCACGCTAATTTATTTCAAAAACATCAATCGAACAGAAAACCAATAAACTTCCAATTCGCAAGCAAAGGAGACATTAATATGAATACTTCAATTTACAAATGTTTGCTATACCTAAGAGTCTTGCGAGTAATTTGGCTCAAAATAAGATCAATAAAACAAATTGAAATATGTTGCTGTAACTCGGAACTCTGGAGTCTAAACATGGAGTAACTTATTTCGTGAATTTATTGCCTAATCAAATTAGCTAAGTCAGATCTATTGAGGGTTGAGAGAAATATAAATAAACCTTGGTATTTCATTGTAAGCTAAGTTGGCAAAACTTTTCAAATTTAAAGGAAAATAGATCATAAAAACATACTTGTAAGTCTTCATAAATTTATTTGTTGTAGTTATTGAAAAAATAGTTTTCGTCCTTCTTGACGTTCTAAGTGAGCACTTACTTTAATTTACATTTAAACTCTCACATACATAAAATAAGATCTTTTCTCCAATATTAAGGGTAGGCAGAAATAACATAATTTCACTTTCTACGATTCTTATCTCATATTTCTTTTTTTTTATTTGGGTTTGTTTATTTATTCATTAAAAATATTCTATTCTGTTAAATCATTTTCCCTAACATCAGTAAAAGAAAACAATTGCAAGCAGATAGTTGATAATTTAACCACCCCCACCGAACCCATCACAATGACAAGTATGAATTTAGTAAAAAATCTAATTCATCTTCAACGAGCATTGGATACAAATCGCATCGAACATAAAAATGACATCAAACTCCTTCAAGATTGCTTTATCAAAGAAATAATGCTGAGTATAGAATGAGATCGTCGTAAAGCGACGACGTAAAATAGAAAAATCTTAAGGAATATTGAGTAAAAAGTAATATCGTGACGAGCAGATTGGCGCTAAGAAAGGAATGGATTAAATTAAGTGTGGGTGTCGATTTAAGACCGTCGTATAGAGAACTGCTAGCGATATTCTTGCTATACTATACACTGGTAGGAGTATGGTGGTGTAATGATTCGTACGCTTTAACTTTTGATATTCGCCTTGGTAGATCCTTAATGGGTGACGAAAATTTTAAGATCTCGGGTTCATTCGTGCTTGGGAAGACCATGCTGGCTAGCATGGTGATATTCAAGTCCGTATGACCTCAGTCTATATACGTCCTACTGCTGGGCACAGACCTAGCTCGTGGAGAAACACATGAGAATAGGCCGTAACACCACCACGCTTGCTCGATGTGGGTTGGTAGGTCCGTACTCCTCACGTGTTTCTAAGACCGGTTCCGAGCACTTCGACATTTAGAGAATGGTGACTATTACACTTGCACTCAAATACACACGCACACTCAAATCATGCCGGTTCATTACTCATTACATATAACATTCCTCTGCTCCGATACCAAACAAGGCTTTTTCTTCTACTTCGTTCTATCACTCGCCATGTCACTCACTCCATTCCTCATCATACCACGACCTTCTAAAGCTTCCATCATCACATCTTAAAGCTTTCTCTTGTCCTATTCTCCATTCCACTCAAGGTTCGCTTAATATGTCTTCTTCATTCGCTCTTTTAAGAAATTTACTGTTTTAACTCCTATTTGGTGTAAACAATAAAGAGTTATCTATCTTTTCTATCACGTCACTTCTTTCCTCGTCACAAAAGATCTTCCTATAGCTCTAATTTATAGCATCGCTTGCTTTATTACTGTCTACAAGCACTACCCAAACGAATGACCCAATGAGACAGCTCGTTTGCTTAACGGTTTTGATTTCGCTTCGACAATTGAAAGAATGAATGCGATGGTAAAATCGATCAGCTCTTTTTGTATGATTTAACTGACGACATGAAATTGTTAGGAGAAGGAAATATAGAGGATTGATTCAAAATACGTAATAAATAACGCTGTTTCACAGAAGCTTAATGTAATTGGAATTTATATTTAGAAATTATTTGCACCCTTGCCAACATTAGACATTTTTTTGCCTAAACTACTTGTGGTGGTGGTAAACCGTCCAACACACTGACAAACTTTTCGGAAACACTGAGTAACTCGACACTACTAATGGTCACCCATTCAGGATCATTCCACGGCGAAGGTTGCTTAGTTTTCTTTATCACAGCCAAAGTAGGCAAAGTACCAGCATTACAAAGGAATTACAAATTAGTTAGGTTATAATTAGCCTTAGTAATTAGTAATTCCTTAGCATCTGGATCTAGCAAACTTAACATAAATTCTTTATCACTGTTAAAATCACGTCGTATTTCAATTTGAATTTGATCTTATTTACTATTTAAGTTTTCTCATTAGCCTTCTTTAGAGATTCGTACCTTGTGAATATTGAAAACTGAATGACAATGGAAATTGCTTCGTTGATTCCATTGTGTTCTCATTACCGTGTAACAATTAATGTTGCCGAAGACATTTGAAAGCTAGGTACTTAGGTAATAATTATAATACCAGTTAACATTCCTTTCGTATTCTTATTCGTTTTGAAGTAACCGGATCAGGCTATTTCTTTGTACCTAATGAATTTTCTCATTGTCTTGTTTGTTATTCTTTATAAGTTAGATCTCTTGGAATACTATGCCTCCGTGGTCGAGTGGTCTGTACGCCCGCCGGTCTCAAGGCGTCGCCATCTCGAGAGGTTCTGGGTTCGATCCCCGGTGGGGGCAAATGCTTGGGTGATGAATTTTCAGGCATTTGTTCTCCAGTCTTGGATGTTTATATATATTTATCTATATTCATCATATTTGTTCGTGATAGAAGATTCGGTCCGTCGCTAAGTGCGCGTAAACCAGATTGTGTTGTGACGTGGACACTATAGTACGAAGTGTTTTCGTTGTTCCTTAATAATTAGAGTCATTTTTAGACAATTTAGAGTACTGTAATAACCTTATATAAGTCGTTACACCTTGTAATAGCATTAGAACCTTGTTAAAGTATCCCAGTTATGTAGTTTAACGTAGTTATCAGCCTAGTTTGTTTATGTATACATTATATTGTGTTTGCTGATAACGTAATACCCGAACGTCGGTTCGGGCTTGAATAACGAGTTGTTTATGTATTGTCGAATGTTGTTTATATACATCTATATGTTTTTGTTAACTTAGCTTCATATAGTCTAGTCATATAGTCAGTTCTCATTAACGTTAGGCCGCGTCTCTTGTGAACTGACGATATATCTTTGTTTAAACCTTATAAAATCGTATGTATAGCAGTTACTGCTCATAAGTTATAGCCGATGTTTGAACGGCGAAATTGTTGGTTTCCTATATATTTATATAGTATTTTTTGTATGTAATAGTTTATTTAATGTTAACAATAGAGTCTCGTAATATTAAATTCATATTTGTGTTGTTCTCGTACCTCAGAGTCGAGCTTAAAGTAAACTTACTGTTTTTTGGCTTTATATACATATGTATCATAGAAATGTGTAGTTTACGAGGTTTGTTTATATAAAATTGATAATATCTATTGTTTTAGAGAGTCTACTTGGCTTTTACAAGTATTCTCATTTGTTTCCATGACCGTTACATTCTAAAATCCCATCGAATCGTATTAATTTTCACTTTGTTTATAACTTAAAAGTCTCGTAGTTCTGTATCTATAATAGTTAAGAGTGTAAGAGTTTCAGTAAAAGATTGTTCATGTTGTCTACTTCATTTTCCCATACACACCTAAGACCCAGGTCTTAGAGTCAGGTCTTGAGAGCCATAGTTAGGTCACACAGATACCCAGATTTATAGAACTTTGAATCGGCTTCTCCGATTACATTTAAAGTAGGAGACACACACTAGTACATTATATCTCGAAAGTTAGCTCTCTATAAGACCTAACTAGACTAAGTAGTTCTAATTAGAATATTTAAGATAGTATACACTCTGTAATGTAAAATGTAAATTTGATATAATAAAAACAATAGAAAAATGGGCAAATTGACGGTTCTCTTTAAGGTATAGCCCTGTGGATATACCCCTTTTTTGAGCTCACTGAGCAAATGATATAAATAGAGTGCGGAAACTAGTTCCGTGTGCATTCACGATCCAGACACAGCAAGAAACGTTACTCTGCCCATTACGCTGAAGCAAAATCTCATCTTTCATTTGAAGAAACCCTGAACCCGCACCGCCATAGCAATAAATGTGGGCATACAGTCCCCCACATTTCTGGTTCCTTCGAGCGGGATAGAAGAATTTCGGGTGCATTTTGTAGAAGAATTTATAGAAGATAGAAGAAAAAACCGTAAGTACAGCAAAACCGAGTGACATAGCCGAACTCGCACTCGCCATCACGTCGGCCATAAGGTCAACGACCTCGTCGCGACACGTCATCGAGTTACCTTATTTCAGCGGTTCTCACCAGGAGTGGTTAGCCTTTCGAGCGGCCTACAGCGAGACATCGAGCCTCCTCACAGACGTCGAGAACTCTGCGCGCCTACGTCGTGCACTGAGGGGGAAGGCCCGCGAAGCAGTCGACAACCTGCTCATCCACCACACCTGCCCTGAAGAGGTATTGAAAACTTTAGAAACTCGTTTCGGTCGCCCCGACAGCATAGCAGCAGCGGAACTCGAGAGATTGAAGGCCATCCCGAGACCAGCTGAATCGCCGCGCGACATCTGCATCTTCGCCAGTCGCGTCTCCAACATCGTCGCCGCTCTCAAGGCCCTGAACAAGACGTACTACCTGTACAGTCCGGAAGCCACGAAGAACACTATAGAAAAATTACCGACTGCGCTTCGTTACAGGTGGTACGACTTCGCCGCTGCACAACCAGAGGGGGAACCTGACCTGCTTCGTATAGCTAGGTTCCTGAACAGGGAGGCGGAGATCTGCGGCCCGTATGCTCTGCCTGAGAACGTCTCAACGCCGGCGCCCGCAGATAGAAAGCCAGAGGTCACGCGCCGGCCACAGCGAGCTTACAACACCGCAGACCGACAACGTAAGTGCCCTATATGCGACGGTCAACCCCATAGAACAGACGAGTGCAGCAAGTTCCGGAGGAGCGACACCACGAAGAGGTGGGAGCTCGCCAAACAACATAGACTTTGTTTCGGGTGCCTGCGTTATAGACATCGAGAGCATCGCTGCAAAAAACAACAGTGCGGAGAAGATGACTGTGCTTACACACACCACAAGCTGCTTCATCACACGCGAAAAGAAGAAGCAAACAAGAAAATAGAACAAAATAGCGAAAATACAGAAACCGTCGCGTCAACGTGGACATCGAGGCGAAGCAAAGCCTATTTGAAGATTGTGCCAGTCCACGTCGCCGGACCGGCGGGAGAAGAGGACACGTGGGCGCTACTCGACGACGGCTCCACAGTCACGCTCATCGATGCCGATCTCGCCGACCGAGTCGGCGCCAAGGGGCCCGTCGATCCGCTGCACATAGAAGCGATATCGAAGGTAGAGCTGAAGGCCTACCGATCACGCCGCGTGTCACTCACCGTAACAGGTACCGAATTTTCCCACAGGATACGAGCCAGAACGATGTCGCAGTTCCAGCTAGCCCCGCAGAAGGTCTCCGAGAGGGACATAGAAGGTTGCCAACACCTGCGGGACATCAAGCACGTTCTGACATCGGGCGAAGCAGCTGTGCCGAAGATGCTGATCGGCCAGGACAATTGGCAGCTGCTCATAGCTGAGGAGGTACGTAGGGGACGCCGCGACCAACCTGTCGCATCGTACACGCCACTGGGGTGGGTGCTGCATGGGGCTCACACGCGTGCGCTAGGTCAACGCGTGAACTTCATAGCGCACGCTACCGCCGAAGATAGCCTAGAGGAGATAGTGAAGCAGCACTTCGCCATAGACAGCCTCGGTATACAGCCGAAGCGTCCTCGTAGCGACCCTGAACTCCGTGCATCGGAAATCATGCAGAAGCACACATGCCAGAGGGAGGACGGGCACTACGAGACGTCGTTACTCTGGAAAGAAGGTAACCCCAGTATGCCTAATAATTACGATAGCTCCCTACGAAGACTTCAGATCGTCGAGAAGAAGCTCGAGAAAGACGACATCCAGAAGGAAAAGTACCACGAACAGATGGCAGCGCTGACTGACAAGGGGTATGCAGAGCTCGCACCAGACACCGCACCAACAGGTAGAACCTGGTATCTCCCACACTTCGCAGTGATCAATCCCATGAAGCCGGGGAAGATCCGCATCGTGCATGACGCCGCCGCCAAGACCGGAGGAACCTCTCTGAACGATCAGCTGCTTACAGGCCCCGATCTCCTACAGAGTCTGCCGGGGGTCCTGATGAGGTTCCGACGACATCGAGTGGCAGTCACGGCGGACATAGCAGAAATGTTCATGCAGGTGAAAATCAGAGAACAGGATAGAGATGCCCTGCGGTACCTGTGGAGGCGAGACAGCAGCGAAGCGCCGCGACACTATAGGATGACGTCTCTCATATTCGGCGCGACGTGCTCCCCTTCGATTGCCATCCATGTCAAGAATGAGAACGCCAAGAAGTACGAAGCGTCACACCCTGAAGCCGTGTCAGCAATAGTGAAGAACCACTACGTAGACGACTACCTTGACAGCTACCGAACAGAGGAGGAAGCTATAAGAATAGCCACGCAGGTTAGTGAGATACACAGACAGGCTCACTACATCCTAAGGAAGTGGGGATCCAACTCATCCAAGGTCCTGGAGGCGCTCGACGGAGCCGAAGAAACGGAGCCGAAAACGATCGTCGAAGGCGGGCAGGTCGAGCGGTTGCTGGGCCTAGTGTGGCAGTCGCGCACTGATGAGCTGGGGTTCAACCTAGACCTCGCCAGAGTACCCGAGGACGTGCTGCGTCGTGACGCGCCCACCAAGAGAGAGGCGCTGAAAATAGTCATGTCGCTCTACGACCCCCTGGGACTAGCTTCGCCTGTATCGGTAAGAGCCAAACAGTTATTACAGGAAGTCTGGCGCAGAGGAACCGAGTGGGACAAGGCCATAGATGAAGACCTCGCCATCGCCTGGAGGGAATGGGTAACGCACCTGGAAAATCTTCGCAACGTGCAACTACCCAGGTGTTACCCTCGCTATAGTGACGCCGTCAACCTGCAACTCCACACGTTCGTCGACGCGAGTGAACAGGCGTATTCCGCAGCGCTATATTGGCGGGCGGTCACCGCAGACGGGCGCGTGAGTATAACGCTTGTCGCAGCCAAGGCGAGAGTCGCGCCGCTAAAACTCACCTCGATCCCACGACTCGAACTCCAAGCAGCTGTCATGGGAAGTCGTATGGCGGCCACTGTAATAGAAGAACACGAGAGGAAACCGGACTCCAGGACATTCTGGTCAGACAGTAAGACCGTGCTCGCGTGGCTTAGGACAGGGTCGCGAGCCTACAAGCCGTTCGTCGCCCACCGCATCGCCGCGATAGAAGAGAACAGTTTGGTAAGCGAATGGCGGTGGGTACCCACTAAGTTAAACGTCGCAGATGACGCAACACGCGACGTCCCTCGCGACTTCTGCAGCGATCACAGGTGGTTCACCGGTCCAGAGTACCTGTACGAGGACGAGTCGACGTGGCCAGTCGCCAAGGACACCGTCACAGACGACACAGGGGAAGAGAAGTGTTTCTACACACGTAAACGTCGTCACATCGAAGAGGGAATACCAGACGCATCTCGCTTCTCCAAGTGGGAGAAGTATCTTCGTACAACGGCAAGGGTACTACAATTCATCGAACTCTGTCGCAAACAGCATGTCCACTACAAGAGAACGAAGAAAAATAGAGAAGACGATCCAGAGTGGAGAAAGAAAAATGTTAGTGAGCCACAGCGACGTCAGCCAAACATAGAAACGGTAAAGAGAATTTTCAGGAAAATCGACGCTCCGTTGCTCAACAAAGCAGAGGTATTTATAGTTCGTGCAGGTCAACAGAGGTCATTCGCAGCCGAGATCGACAGGTTGGAGAGGAATCTTCCTGTAACTGCGACGAGTCGCCTGCATATGCTTCGTATGAAGTACATCGACGGAGTAGTCTGCCTGGACAGCCGTATAGACAAAGCGAGGAACATCGGCGAGTACGCGAAATCACCGCCGATACTAGACGGTAACGTACGCAGCACACGACTTTGGATAGAACACGTACACCGTCAGCTGATCCACGCGGGAGTCGAAGCTACGATCAACGAGTGCAGACAGCACTACTGGGTACTGCGGATACGACCGACGACACGGGCGATAGTACGCGCTTGTTTGCCCTGCCGCATCAGAAGAGAGAATCCACCACGACCGTCAACAGGTAACCACCCGGCCTGTCGCCTGGCTCATCACCGGCGACCGTTCAGCTACGTCGGTGTGGACTACTTCGGACCACTGACAGTCAGCGTGGGGAGAAGAACAGAGAAGCGGTACGTGGCTATCTTCACGTGTCTCACAACGCGAGCGGTCCACCTAGAGCCAGCCGCTACCCTGAGCACCGACTCCGCAGTGATGGCACTCCGCCGCATGATGGCTAGGCGGGGGTGCCCCACCGAGATCTGGTCCGACAACGGGACCAACCTGCGAGGCGCCGACAAGGAAATCAGACGGAGCATCGACAGCGCCACCGAAGACGAGGCCACGAAAAAGAAAATCCACTGGCGGTACATACCACCCGGCGCGCCATTCATGGGGGGCGCATGGGAGCGCCTCGTCCGCAGCGTCAAGACAGCACTCGCGGCCACCGAGCAACCGAGACATCCGAGCGACGAGGTCCTACAAACCCTCCTCGCCGAGGTCGAGTACACAGTCAACAGTCGGCCGCTCACACACGTCTCCGTCCACCCGGACGACCCGGAGGCGCTGACCCCTAACCACTTCCTCCTTGGGGGGTCGGCGCGCGTCCCTACGCCTGGCGACATAGAAGAAGATGACCTCATAGGGCGCGCAAAGTGGCGCGCCTCGCAACGCCTCGCCGACCTCTTTTGGGCGAGGTGGCTGCGGGAGTACCTGCCGGAGCTCCAAAACCGGCGGGAGCCCCGCGGCCGAGGCCCCGAGCTCCGCATCGGCGACGTGGTTCTCATCGTCGACAACACTTTACCACGCAACACCTGGCCCCGAGGCGTCGTGACAGCGACCTACCCCGGGCCCGACAACATCGTGCGTACAGCCGACGTCCGCACAAGAGGCGGAACACTGCGACGACCCACGAAGAAGCTCGTGATCATCACCAGCGCGACGACACCGACATCACTCACCGAGGATGGCTGCAACGACTCCGCCACGAGGACGAGTCCTTGCACGGCGGGAGAATGTTCGTGATAGAAGATTCGGTCCGTCGCTAAGTGCGCGTAAACCAGATTGTGTTGTGACGTGGACACTATAGTACGAAGTGTTTTCGTTGTTCCTTAATAATTAGAGTCATTTTTAGACAATTTAGAGTACTGTAATAACCTTATATAAGTCGTTACACCTTGTAATAGCATTAGAACCTTGTTAAAGTATCCCAGTTATGTAGTTTAACGTAGTTATCAGCCTAGTTTGTTTATGTATACATTATATTGTGTTTGCTGATAACGTAATACCCGAACGTCGGTTCGGGCTTGAATAACGAGTTGTTTATGTATTGTCGAATGTTGTTTATATACATCTATATGTTTTTGTTAACTTAGCTTCATATAGTCTAGTCATATAGTCAGTTCTCATTAACGTTAGGCCGCGTCTCTTGTGAACTGACGATATATCTTTGTTTAAACCTTATAAAATCGTATGTATAGCAGTTACTGCTCATAAGTTATAGCCGATGTTTGAACGGCGAAATTGTTGGTTTCCTATATATTTATATAGTATTTTTTGTATGTAATAGTTTATTTAATGTTAACAATAGAGTCTCGTAATATTAAATTCATATTTGTGTTGTTCTCGTACCTCAGAGTCGAGCTTAAAGTAAACTTACTGTTTTTTGGCTTTATATACATATGTATCATAGAAATGTGTAGTTTACGAGGTTTGTTTATATAAAATTGATAATATCTATTGTTTTAGAGAGTCTACTTGGCTTTTACAAGTATTCTCATTTGTTTCCATGACCGTTACATTCTAAAATCCCATCGAATCGTATTAATTTTCACTTTGTTTATAACTTAAAAGTCTCGTAGTTCTGTATCTATAATAGTTAAGAGTGTAAGAGTTTCAGTAAAAGATTGTTCATGTTGTCTACTTCATTTTCCCATACACACCTAAGACCCAGGTCTTAGAGTCAGGTCTTGAGAGCCATAGTTAGGTCACACAGATACCCAGATTTATAGAACTTTGAATCGGCTTCTCCGATTACATTTAAAGTAGGAGACACACACTAGTACATTATATCTCGAAAGTTAGCTCTCTATAAGACCTAACTAGACTAAGTAGTTCTAATTAGAATATTTAAGATAGTATACACTCTGTAATGTAAAATGTAAATTTGATATAATAAAAACAATAGAAAAATGGGCAAATTGACGGTTCTCTTTAAGGTATAGCCCTGTGGATATACCCCTTTTTTGAGCTCACTGAGCAAATGATATAAATAGAGTGCGGAAACTAGTTCCGTGTGCATTCACGATCCAGACACAGCAAGAAACGTTACTCTGCCCATTACGCTGAAGCAAAATCTCATCTTTCATTTGAAGAAACCCTGAACCCGCACCGCCATAGCAATAAATGTGGGCATACAGTCCCCCACAATATTTATATGTATTTATCTATTAAATATATTTATCCGCCATCTAGTGTCCGTAACACAAGCAGCATTAGTTGCTTAAAATGGGGCTAGTTGATAGGTGTGAATGTTAGAAGATATATTTATTTTATTTTATTTTTTTATATCGTAAGATGTTTACAATGGTCTTTTTCTTTTCACTTATTCTCAACTAGCTTTTGCCCGCTACATCGTTTGCGGTTACTGGTTTTTAACTATCCCACGGGAACCCTTTAATTTTCCGGGATAGGAAGTATCTAAAATGACCTTGGACCAGGGATATTACCATGCAAAATTTCACCACAAGCAGACAAACAGACGAACAGACAGAGAAACGAAAGCTTTAAAAAAATGTTTTTCGTATTTTCCCTCTTTTTACATCCCCCTGACTACATTTTAAGCATTTTTATTCTATGTACAGACATTCGACCTCTACATTCTTATTATATGTATAGATAAACGTTCAAATAACAATAAATTATCCTTTCTCAGATGATGTTCATGTAAAGAGATGATGAATCCTTGCTGAGTTGTTCTCAGAACTGAGGTAGTTTTGAAGTATATGCTGAGAAATCCTTTCCCTTTTTATCCATTTCAACGAAGAGAGCTGTCACTTCCCGATTCGATGCCAGCCAATTTATGAGTTTGGGAAGTACAGCATCTAAATGATGAATGTATCATAAAAGTAATCATACATCTTACCACACAAAGTCGCAGGTGAGCGGTAGCTGTAAATCTCCGGATCGCGTTGTCGGCCGGTCATCCGGCGCCGCCCGACGACTTCCGACGACTTCCGACCGCTGGTGCTTAATTGCAGTCGACGTGAGGGCGCTGTGATTTATTACGTCCTCTTCCAATTTTGTATTTCCACACATTTAAATTAAGAACTCTTTTGTCAGCAAAAGAGAAATAAAAACTGTACATCATACCTAAAATGTAACAAGTTAGAAAGTTATTCTAGAGTTATAAAAAATGCGCGATCTTTATCATGATAAAAACGTATGGGCGGTTGAATCTTTTTGTTTTGTTTCAATTACTAATAGCAGTAGAACCATAGATGTAAATCCAAAACAAAAAAGCACTTAAAAGTAAAAAATAATTTCTGCCTTCGTAAATACGTAAGTAACTTTACCGTTGGTACAATTAATTAAAATAAAATTGAGAAAAATGATATTTAAATTTAACAATTTATGAATTCGGTGTCCAGCCGAGAGCTGAATATTTTATTCTAACGTAACACGTAACGTTTATTTGATGCGAATTCATTTCAATCTTCAGCGCTTCTGATTTAATTCACTGCTTCTTTTCTTACACCCTTATTCATAAACGCTATTTAAGAGTTAAGCAATTATTTAACCATAGTAAAACAGTTTATGAATAAGGAGATTAGTGTGCTCTCTTAGTTTATTACTTTAATGGTCATTAATTGTTTATTTATGGTTTATCTTTATCTTATAGTGTTTTTTTTATTCTTAGATTAGCTAACCTAATTTGTATTTTTTTTTATATTTAAAAACGTAATACATAATTTTTTTTGCTTGTAATCGTAAGTAAGTATTACTGTATTTTTTATTGGCTGGGCACCGGCTTCATAAATTGTTAAATTTAATATCTATTTTTCTCAATTATATTTTAATTAATTTTACCAACAGCAAAGTTACTTATGTATTTACTTTTGAGTGCTTTTTGGTTTTGGATTTTTTTTGTAATATAAAATATTTATTGTTTTTTTGTGATTCTAAGTGGGCTCGCCGTTTTTTTCTGCATATACTTTCAGGGATGCCCTCAATTTCTCCAGTTCCTTCCCAGGTTCCTCATGACAATGGAAATCTTTAGTACTAACGCATAAATATCCTCAAAATCCTCAATAACTGTAATTTCGAGCTCCTCCGTGCTTTGGAAGGCACGTTAAGCCGTTGGTCCCGGTCGCATTTGTGACCGTTTCTACCCACCAACCCGCATTGGGCCAGCGTGGTGGTGTTACGGCCCATACTCCTCATGTGTTTCCCCATGAGGGAAGGCCTGTCCCAGCAGTGGGACGTATATAGGCTGATGACGATAGATCTGTTTGACAAAGAGTATTGTTGTCCCTTTTGATGTCCTTCTGAAAGTTTTCGATTGAAACTTTCATTTGCCTTTCATTCCCTTTTTTAACCGACTGAAAAAATTTATGAGGTTCTATGTTCGTCTGTTTATATATTTTTTGTGTATGTTCACCGAATACTCCGAAACGGCTGAACCGATTTCTATGATTTAAACGTTATTCTGTATTTATAGTTCATTTAAATCAAGCTTCTATTACTTTCTACATTAAATTCTAATTTATCTTACTTGTTCTCTAAGCGCATTATATCAGTGAGCATTCTGGCAGCACTTATATCGGAATTACTGAGTATTATCAGATTATTGATTAAACCCATTTCATTGTGTACAATTTATTCTAAAATGTGATATTGAACAGTCAAACATTTGCAGCACCACAAATGCTGCTCATTGATGCTTGCAGGGTTGTCGCCAGGACTTATTTTGTTTTTTTAATGAGAAATTAATAAAAAAAAAAAAAATTATTAGAGAACCCAGGTGGCGTAGTGGTTAGTACGTTGGCTTTCGATTAAAAACAAAGCTACCTTCGTCATGGTCAGGCCAAGAGTGAGTGACCAAAACTTTGTGATCTCGTGTTCCTCCGTAATTCGGAAAGCACGTAAAGCCGTTGGTACAGGTCGCTAATGCGACAGTTTCTACCCACCGACCCGCATTGGGCCAGCGTGATGGTGTTACGGTCCATACTCCTCATGTGTTTATCCATGAGGAAGGCCTGTGCCCAGCAATGGGACGTATATAGGCTGAGTACAGGAACAAAAACATAGCTTAACATCACGCCTCAATCCCCGAAGGGGTAGAAAAAGGTGTTAACACCTTTTCGCCAGATATGTTAAGTCCCAAGCCTCCCATGTACCCATGGTCTCCCATACGGAAGACCAGCGTTGGGTTATCTTATGATCTCCTGACACATGCTGAGTAAGTGTCTTTTCGGTGATCTAAGGCATTATGTTTAGATTTATATAGATTCCTTTGTTTTTGATCACTGAATAAATAATTGTAAAAAAATTTAAATTTTCCATGTTACATGAAACGGTACTGTTGCCATACAGCAAGCAAGCCTGAGACAAGCGAAATTCACAACAAACTATATTTAAGGGTGCATCGAGCTTCTGGCGCTTGCGTTAGCGCAGCAGCTCTAACTATGATGGATGGTCCGCGTGCTAAATCAGGTATTTGTTTCGTATTATTAAAATAAATACACATGGTTACGCCGTTTTCTTTAATTAATAATTAACTACTTGATATCCTCGTTGAATTAAACTAACTAGGTGCACAATTCAGTTTGTAATTCTGATCGGAAATCTATGCAGTTGTGTGCCTGCTACTCGACCCTTTTCTTATTTGAATTACGCGCGCTCTCAATGCATCGGAGCGTCGGCGCCTGCCCGCAATAATCGTGCGAAGTTGGTGCGAGCGAGCTGGAAGAGCCGGAATGGAGGATACGCAGTTGCATTCACGATATAAAATTTTCAACTAACCGCTGAGACGTGTGTGCTCGATAAATACAAATTAATTAATTGTTTCACATCAATATTCTCCCGGGAGATGCATAGTACAAATCCAAGACAGGAGTAGAGGAGTCCTTGTGGAAATAAAGGATAACTGCTGTAGGCCTAGCACGGGCCGGAGAGAAAAAGTCCCCGGAGACAAAATTACTCATTGCCTCTCGCTTCCGCGCGAACGAAGAAGCGAGAGGCAATGACGATTTTTGTCTCTGGGGACTTTTTCTCTCCGGCCCGTGCTAGGCCTTCTGGATGGACGGGCAAAGAAAAGCAAGGTAAGTGTACCTACTTTTAGTGCAACGAGGTTTTGGTTTAAAATTCGTGTTTAAATTCAACAGTGACCATCGCCGTGCTTCCACAGCCTATCGAAGGGTTTTTTTTTATAATTCGTCTCACCAACACATTTCGACAATAAAGGCAATATACTTTATAGAAAACAAGTAACATGTATCCCGTGTCGGTTCGGAACACAAAAAGAATGTACCAACTGCTTTTCTTGCCTAGCATGTCGTAAAAGGCGTGTAAAGGCGTATTGGGTACTGGGTCTGTGATTGTGTAGGCGATGAGCTAGCCACTTGTTACTACTCTTTCACGATTTTTCATGTGACCAAACCCCATTTTTGTATGGCTAAATGTGGTCTTAAGGAACACAGTCCTGCTTGGACTGTGCCTACCCCTTCGGGCATTACAGACGTGATTGTAAGTATGTATGAAAACATGTAGTTTTGTTATTATTCAAAAGCTGATTCACCGTGAAGCACTTACACCGCACTAACTTAATCAATATGATTTATACAGGATGAAATCGAAAATAATTGACAAATTTTAATGGGGGGTTCTAGTGCTATTAAACATTATATTTGTGAAGGAGAAAAAAAATCCAAGTTGTAAAAAAAATCAAAATTTTCAGTTGCTTTTACTCGAAACTGGTAAATATACATATTAAAAACATAAACCATAAATAATTACATGAAAAGTTTATATAAGAAAAATATTACATTAAATTCGATACACACTTTTGTTTACAAATGTACAGGTGTTACACAGCGCGACAGCTGTAACTAATAATTGCGTTATTTTATTTTCTTATCATACCGTATTATCATACCGATTATTATAACGTTTAAAATGTCCTGTAAAATATTGTCGAATGATTACAATTTTACCCTGTAGAGTGAATTCTTAAATATCTTGCATGTGAATTACATAATTAGAGCTTTAGTATTAACAATACAGCAAGGGAATCAATTAACGCAAATATAGCGCTAAAAACTCGGTGCACTTTTAAGATTTATTCAAACTCAGTTGTACAGGCGCCGCGGGTCGATCTTTGAGGTATCACCTATATACATCCCACTGCTGAGCACAAACCTCCCTTATGGAAATAAACACAACTAGAGTATTCTGGAGTATGGGCCGTAACGCTACCACGCTGGTCCAATGCGGGTCGAAAGAAAAGAACGAAAGAAAATAATTTATTTGTGACACAGAATCAACCTTAGTACTAAGCTTAATTGTGCCAATTAATGGCGAGCCGCTCAGCACGTGGCAGTTGTCGCAGATATCCGACGCTAGTCTTCCGGTTTCATCTATTTTTTTTAACATTCACACCTATCAACTAGCTCCATTTTAAGCAACTAATGCTGCTTGTGTTACGGTGCGTAACACGTATTTACGTACACGTAGTGTCCGTAAGTTACGAACACTAGACGACGGATAAATATATTTAATAGATAAATACATATAAATATCATGAATATATACAAACATCAAACACAAGAGAACAAATTCCTGTAAATTCATGAAATAAAATGAAATGAAATGAAATCATTTATTCTGCAATTAGATTTACATGAAATACTTTTGCACGTCAATATTTTTTTTCCTACTAGCACTTCGACGTGAATGGCCTGTTGAGAAGAAGTGCCGCAAGAAACTCAACAGTTAGCCTTTTTTAAACAGCCATAATAACAAAAGGAATATAGAACATTTTAAATATTGTAAAATAAGTATGTGCAGAGGAGCAAATTATAGTAGCCACGAATTTTTATCTGTAAAATAATCTTCTATCTTATAATACCCCTTTTTCATTAAACAGCTTTTAACAGTTGATTTAAATTTATGCAGGGGCAAGTCAATAAAACTTTGTGGCAGCCTATTATACATTCTTATGCTGATTCCTATAAAACATTTAACAGTCTTGTGAAGTCTGAGGCTTGGAACGGCGAGCTTATGCTTATTTCTGGTGTTAAGGCTATGGCAGTCAGAATTTTTAAGGAAAGTATCATAGTGTTTACGTACATACATAATACAATCAAAGATGTATTGAGACGCCACAGTTAATATATCTATTTCCCTAAATAATTCCTTGAGCGAGTCACGTGGTCTAAGGTTGTATATGGCACGAATGGCTCTCTTTTGAAGTACAAAGATAGTCTGAATGTCAGCAGCGGAGCCCCACAACAGTAGACCATACGACATTACGCTGTGAAAATAGCTAAAATAAACTAATCTCGCCGTTTCAACATCAGTGAGCTGCCTTATTTTTCTAACTGCATGCGCAGCTGAACTTAGTCTTCCTGCTAGAGTCGTAATATGTGGACCCCATTGCAGTTTAGAGTCCACAGTAATTCCAAGAAAAGTGGTAGACTTAATTATTTCTATCCGTTCCTCCTTTATACAGATTTGAGTATCGATCTGCTTTACGTTAGGCATACAAAATTTAATACATTTTGTTTTCTTAGAATTAAGTGCAAGGTTATTAATATTGAACCAATGCAAGACTTGCGAGAGAGCATTGTTTACTTCGTCAGATACGTTATTGCGTCTGTCAGTTTTGAAAATCAAAGAAGTGTCATCAGCAAACAAAACTATCTCACAAAGGTCTTTAGCAAAGTAAGGCAAGTCATTAATATATATTAAGAATAATAAGGGGCCCAATATAGAGCCCTGGGGCACTCCCATATGCAGAGGCGCGCCGGAAGAATTAGTACCATTTATGTTAACTTTTTGTATTCGATCCGTAAGATATGATTGTATAAGGCGTATAGCAGTTTCCGAAGCTCCATAATGTTTCAATTTTACTAACAAAATTTGGTGATCCACACAATCAAACGCTTTTGAAAGATCGCAGAAAATACCTATTGCATCTTGCTTGTTCTCCCATGCGTCAAATATATGTTTGATGAGTGCGACGCCCGCATCCGTAGTACATCTATTTTTAGTGAAACCAAATTGCTTTTCATGTAATAATTTGCTTACGTTAAAATGTAATAGCAACTGATTAAATATAATTTTTTCAAAGATTTTACTAAGTGCAGGTAGAATAGAAATTGGTCGGAAGTTTGATGGATCACTCTTATCGCCTGCTTTAAATAGTGGAATGATTTTACTATGTTTCATCAAATCAGGGAACTGTCCTTCATCAATACATTTATTGAATATATATGCTAAATGAGGTGATATTTCATTTATTATTATTTTTAAAAGGTCTGTTGATATATCCCATAGATCTTTTGTTTTTTTAATATTAAGTTCTTTAAAGGTTTTGCAAATATCAAGTGGAGTTACGTAATTAAAGTTAAAAGTATTTTCACATATTTTAATACTTGACTCAAGTAATGATTTAGCATGATCAGTACTAGAATTTAAGAGTTTTGTGGTTGTGACTGCTATATTAGAAAAGTAAGATTCAAACACGTCGGCTACATCTTTATTTGTGGTAGCAATACTATCATTGAATTTTAAACAGAACTTTTTATCTTCTGATTTATGTTTACAGGTCTCTTTATTAATTATATTCCAAGTTGCTTTTATTTTACTTTTAGAATTATTAATTTTACTACGCAAGAAAATACATTTTGCAGTATTACAGACCTTCTTAAAAATTTTTGAATAATTTTTAACATACTCAAGGCATTTCGGATCATTAGTGTTTGATTTAAGATCGTATAAGTCATAAAGTTTATTTCTACTTTTATAAATGCCGGGTGTGGCCCAATCACTGAATTTACTTTTAAATTGATCTATTGTTACAGTTTTCTCAGTGAAAACGGAGTCGAATTCATCTTTTATTAATTCAAAAAGATTTCCGTACAGGTGATCGATATTGTTATCCTCACCAAATGGTAAATTTACGATTTTTTGGGTAATTTTACATTTTGCGACTTTTAGTTACCGGCCTACAATTAATAATAATTTTTTTTGTAACATAATGGTGTTCAAAACTCACTAACTGCCCAGTATGGTCCGATTGTAACCGATTAATTATAGACTTATTTAAAAAGTTAACATTTTCACAGAATATGTTATCTAAGCAGGTAGCTGTTGTGGCCGTTATTCTCGTTGGTTCAGAGAAAAGAGGAGCTAAATTAAAACATTTAAAGAGATTTAGAAACCTATGAGTATTTTGTGAATCAACTAATATATCGATATTAAAGTCGCCACAAACAATTACCTTCTTATTAGAGTTATAAAGTTTCCTAAGTACCTCTTCCATAGCCTTTTCAAATAAAATATAATCAGATGATGGAGGTCTATACACGCACACAATTATAAAATGCTCCAACTCTGCACTTGATAATTCGATTGTTCGTTCAATAGATAGTGCCATTATATCCTTCCGTTCTTTCGATTTAAATTTGTTATGTAAAAGTATGAGTGATCCACCACGAATAGCCCCCTTTCTTATGAACGAACTAACCACACTAAAATTATCGAATGATATTAGACATTCGTGTTGTCTTAACCAATGTTCAGTCAAACATAAAACATGTATGTTCATGGAATCTAAGAATAAACCTACTTCTAGTTCCTTTCCGGACAAGCCTTGTATATTTTGATGTACAAAATTAAGAGTGCTATTAGGCTGATTCTTAGAATGGCGAGAGGCGTCCTCTCTTGTCACAATATCTAATTTAAATTATTTGGACAATAATCCAAGTCACTACACCGCTCAATAGAAGCGGGTGAGTCTTGTACACTGCTCTGCTCAATAGAAGCAGGTGAGTACATAAAAAAAATATAAGATAGCGATATAGCTATCTGTCGTTTATAATAATAAGACAAATTACATTTATCTTTTTTTATAGTTAAATTACTATTCAGTAATTTATTCGTGTCAACTAAATGAAACAAACTACTGTTTCCGAACGTGACCGTATCAAATGTCAAATTCAATTTGTATCTGTGGTCATTTTCTGCTTGTGGCACATTTGTTAAATAGGGGAGTGTAAACAAAATAATTTTTTTTACATTAAAAGAACAAAGTGTGTCTAAATGTGTAACAAGTTTCTTTTTGTTCACACTGCCCCTATTTCCAATGAAAATTATTAGGGTGGAATTTGGTTTAAAATTATAATCAATAATTTTATTCATTATGTCACAATATGAAGCTCCAGGTAAACAGTGATTAATTACTGGGCAATTCATGTATGTACCCAGTAATTGGCCCATGTTTTTTCCAATATCGTCACTAAACATCACTACAGGACTTATGTTATTGGTACAATTATTTATGACAAGTGTAGACAAATTATTTTGAGTAGGGGGTTCACATTCTTGGCGAATGCCCAGAGAGCATGATGGGTTTACTATGGTAGTGGGGCTGTTTGAACATCACCCAAACATTTGCCCCACCGGGGATCGAACCCAGAACCTCTCGAGATGGCGACGCCTTGAGACCGGCATACAGACCACTCGACCACGGAGGTCGTCAGTATTTCCCTTGGGAGTACTACTTGGGTTGGTGGGTACAAACGGCTGCTATAGCAACCGGGACCAACGGCCTAACGTGCCTTCTGAAGCACGGAGGAGTGCGAGATTACAAGGTTGGAGTGAGAGGTTTCTGTCACGCCTGACAATGGCGAAGCTTTGTTTTCGATATCGAATGCCAAAGCTTATTAACCGCTACGCGAGCTCCGCCGAATGGAGTCATTTATTTCTTAACAGGTGGACGGTTTTCTTAAAAAGGAGTTAAAAAATTTTACCGAGATCTATTTTCCAAAGAATCCTGAGGCAATATCGTGACATGCAGAGGCGGGGAGCGCTCTAAATCGCCTCCTGGTTCTCCTATCGTAGGCAAATCGTTTCGATTTTTAGTGTGTAGCAGCAGATTTTAAGGCCGTCTTAAGCTGTCCCGATAATTTGCCTCTTATAGGGAAGTGAGTAGACTTCTTTAGTGCTGGTTTCACCACCTCCGACAAGCCGCTATCATAATTTAAAAAAAGAAGAGAATAAGTGTGGAAAGCACACAAATGAGAAATTTATCATTTTTGCCAACCCTTGCACCGAAATCGCTTGAGCACAATTCGTATTCACAGATTTGTAATATGCAGCGATTTGGTGTAATTAATTTCGACAATTAGACGCAGTATGCGGTTACCGCGCAACCATATTGGGTACTAAACAGACTACATTATGGTGAAACAAAGTAACGCGATTCGGCAACAAGCACACAAAATTAACTTGATAAGTGGTGACAATTTACGTGTAAAATCGGTCCCGGATTCAATTTAAATAGGATCGAATTTTTGTATGATACATATTAGGTCCTTACCTATGAAATTGGTTTTTGTATGGAGATTTTGGGGAATTCTGCATTTTCCATACTAACATTTTTTCAGTTTTCTTCAAAACGACAAATCCAAAGATAATTATATTTGGCATCTATCATTAGACAAGCTTTAGTAATATGTGCAATATCACACTTCATAAAAATTATTTATCGTTTTTAAGTGAATGCAAATAAAATTATGTATTCTTGGCACTTAAAAAGAGTTGTCTCCGTGTCCAATTTTAACACAATTAAACTTACAACAAATTATCAAAACAAATCAAAAGAGCTCAAAAATATAGTCTATTTTTAGACGAGGTAATTATTTTTTAGGAATACTCTGAATCTTAATAGTTACAGACAAAATACTAAGAGAGAAAAAAACACCAATTTCATAGGTAAGGATCCAATATAATCACGATTATAATAATCGTGATTATATTGGGTCCTCCCTTAAGGGTTAGTCAGAGACTAGGCAAAAACAGTCCACTGCCATAGTCCGCGCTTCACCAAACAGTGACTACAGCGTGACAGGTGGTGATCCCGGCGCTGCTTTATGTTATTGTATGGTTGTGTAGTTCTTAGTCATTAGTCGCCTTTATGACACCCAAGGGAAGAGATGGGTTGGCAGTATTCTATTAATGAGCCGCTACACGACTGTATTCTGTATGATAAACGTGTATGTTTTTGTACCACGCATACAATACTATATTAACACGCCTGAATAGGTAGGTAGAATTGTTAACTCATTTTTCCTGACAAGTTTCGATCCCGAAGTAAAAGAAGAACGATTCCTGGTTTTCTTCGTTAGGCCACAAGGTTTCGAAACTAGACATTCATAATCAAAAATACCAAATCCTTTTCAAATTTAAATTGTTATAAGCGCTACTTATTTATACTTTATCAGATATTGCGACACCTTCAAACCACATGACTCAGTTATTAATTCCGCTATTTGTAATTTAATCAATATTTTCCTTCAAATTGGCTTTTTCCCGGTCTTTTGACAGAGTCCGCTTTCCTGCTGAGCGTACTACATTTTTAGGTGTTCGGCATTCTCAGTTGTAAGGTTATTCTCCTTCATGTCCCCTTTAACGACACGTTCAGACAGAGTTTCCTGGGTCTTTTCGCTTTCAATAAAAAAGAAATAAAAATAGAACAGATTTTGAAAGACTATAGTTACAGCACTCAGCCACGGAGGTCGTCATATCTTTGTAATTTAACTGGTTGTGACCCAGCTCCCACTAAAACGTTAACTTTTGTTCGGGCGACTAAATTTCCATATTGGGACAAGCTGAAAACATCCAATAGAAAGAATGTATGTAAGTGAGTTATCGAGGCTAGAAACATTTTAAAATTTTCAACGTTAAGCTGGTTCGAAACAGGCGCTATATAACTTCTGGAATTAAGGACTTATTGGATGAAAAAGTTGGAAAATGAAAAAAGTTGGTAGTGACTTTATGATGTTGGTACTATACAAGCACTGGAACGTGTATAAGCTAATCATAATGACGATGATGATAACTCAACTGAGAACATGTGTTTGCCGAATTATAATATTTCTAGTGACATAAACGACCAGACAAATACCTCCATAATTACCTGATACAAAATTTATGTTTTTTTTTTTTTATACAACTAGGGTGGCAAACAAGCATACGGCCCACACAGATGGGCAGTGGTCACCGTAGCCTATGGACGCCTGCAACACCGAGGGCATCACCAGCGCGTTGCCGACCCTTAAAAAACCTTTTCACGCCCTTTTTGAAGGACTCCATGCTGTAGTCTCCATGCTGTAGTCATGCTGTAGCCTTTTTGAAAGACTCCATGCTGTAGTTATGTATTTAAATAAAAAGCCTTTCAGAAAGAAGTAACAACTAATACTATGCCGACATTTGCTAACTTATTTACTACAGACCAATGCGGGCTCATACAAACCACCTGAAAAAACGTGCAAAACTCCCCATTCTTCAAGAACTCCGTCGAAATCCTTACAAATAAAGACGAATGAATCTTTTATGGTCGCTTTATTAAATGAAGTAAGTCCGGTAACAAATCGGTCGAGTGGCTGAGTGATGGCATCAAACATTGTGACCGCTCCGCTATGCGTGCCTGGAATAATAAGCGAGGGTACAGTGAGCAAAAAAGCCGATTTGTCTTTTGGGCAAATTTTACTGGATTATTGTACGTCAGTGCTCTGACGCAGGGGCCTGAGGAGTGGTTCTGATTTTTATATTAAAGACAAACACCCAGTTGCAGAAACGAACTTTAAAATTTAATGTCGGCATTATCCCTAATGCTCCATTAAATTTATTGATTGAAGTGTCAAAAGAACACCTTAGCGTAATTTTATACGTTGCACAAAACGACATTAGCACCCTATCAATGCTAAAGAGACATTAGCTAGAACTATTTTGTGTTCCAATTTTAAATTTAATGAACTTTAAAGTTTTAATGTCTCATTACTAAATGTCGTCTTTAAAAAATCTTTGTGCAACTGAGCGAAAGTCGGGTAAGATTTTTTTGTTTAACATATTTCATTTAAGGGAGAAACTCGATGGCGTAGTGGTCCGTACTCTTTGACATTTTATATTTAAAACCAAGCTACTTTCGCTTTAGTCAGATCTTAGGTGGGTGACCAAAACTTTGTGATCTCGACCTCCAGCGTGCTTGGAAGACACTTTCACAATTGCAACTATTTCTATACACTGATGCGCGTTGTGCCAGCGTGCTGGTTTTACGGTCAGTCCTCCTTATATTGGGTCCTTACCTATGAAATTGGTGTTTTTATTCTGTCTTAGCAATTTGTCCGTAACTATTAATTTTCCGAACATTCTTATAAAATAATTGCCTCTTCTAAAAATAGACCATATATTTGAGCTCGTATTATTTAATTTGATAATTTTTTGTAACTTTAATTGTGTTAAGATTAAACACAAAGACAATTATATTTAACTGCCTCCCGAATACATCATTTGATTTGCATTAACATAAAAACGATGAATAATTTTTATCAAGCGTGTTCACACACATATTGCTAAAGCTTGTCTAATGATACATGCCAAATATTATTATCTCTGGATTTGTCGTTGTGAAGAAAACTGATAAAATGTTAGTATGTAAAATGCAGACATCCCCAAAATCTTCATACAAAACACCAATTTTATATGTATGGACCTGATATTTCTCCATGTAGGGAGGCGTGGGATATATATTGGCTGGTGACGATTTATCAACAGCCACACTCCGTCCACTGCTGAACGTAGACCTGCTTCATGTCACGCCACAATTTTCGGTTCTGGGATTCCCTCATCTAACCGCTGGCAGTAGCCCTCTTAAGATCGTCGACGCATCGGGTTGCAGAGCGCCCTACGCTACGCTTGCCCAAACGCGGTCTCCACTCCAAAACACGTTTGCTCCAACGATTGTCGGTCCTACGACAGACGTGACCAGCCCATTGCCACTTAAACGCGCTAAGCCTGACTATGACGGTGACTTTCGTCTTATAACGAATATGCTCATTTCTTATGTGATCTCATGGAGGAGACGATGATGGTTTCGATTAAATATCAAAAATCACCAATAAATATCAACTGCCCACCTAATAGTAAGTAAGTTAGAACTGCAGCTGATTGCAATTTCCATAGGGATCACAGGCCCAAACTGAGACACGAGATACAGATACAGTCACGTACAAAATATGTTTATCCATTTGACAGGTGATAGGCGTTATTCGCTTGTAATTGAGTCACTTCCTGTCAAAAGTGAAAAAATACTTTTGTTCGTGACTATGCAGTCTCCTAGCGGTAAATACAATCTACGAGATTTATTACTCATATAAATACTAGTTTCAACTCCTTTTGTGGAAGGCAGCGGTAGCTGAGTTGGAGACTTAACATATCTGCCGAAATGTGGGTGCTAACTCTGCCCACCCCTTTAGGGAAGGAGGCGTGATATTATGTTGTAAAAGCACATTTGCGCTTCTCTCATAGTTATTACTTTTGCTACCATTTTTCTTCAAATCACGGGCAATAAATAACGTTGAATCGAATTGAGGGAACATCTTTGAAAATCGGGCCATGTGAGAATTTGGTAGTTAAGGGAATTAGATGTTCCGTTTTATCCATAATGGCAATCTAGGCTATAGACTTCAGATTGCTTCAGATCCCTTCAATCGGCTTTATCGGGTTTGGTTGCATACAAGGTGCTTATTCAATTTGGCTTAGACTTCATAAATAATATTACGTTTATTTCAATGGAAACGTAATTCTAAAATACTTACACATTTAAGCACATACAGCATCCTTAGTGTAAGTTTATCATTTTAAAAAACATTACTTTTTTTGTTGCGTTAAGAATGTCATGTATTATGCGAAAAGTGGTTACAGCTTCATACCGCTAGGGGCGCTTATAATGTTTACCATAGAAATTGTCATTCTTATCGCAATAAAAACGATGAATAATTTTTATCAAGCGTGTTCACACACATATTGCTAAAGGTTGTCTAATTATACATGCCAAATATTATTATCTCTGGATTTGTCGTTTTGAAGAAAACTGATAAAATGTTAGTATGTAAAATGCAGACATCCCCAAAATCACCTTACAAAACACCAATTTCATAAGCAAGGACCTAATATTATAACTGGTTGCGAGCCTGTTAACATGCACCAGACACAAGGTGCGGTAAGCGACATGGTAATATACCTACCTCTTCGTATTGGTATTCATTTGTCATTCTTTTATCAGACCTCAAATAAAATATCAACTAAGTAATTCTTGGGTCTAATAGACAGACCGTACAGAATATTCAATTTATTCCTAGTTGGCCGTTATGGTCGATGCCATGCCAACAGGCAGCGGAAACTTCAAGTTATGAGGACCGAACAACGATTAAGATTGTTTGTTAACCTGATAGATGTTACTTACATGATTATATATTTGATGGGAAATACCTTGAATAAAAAAATAACAATAGCTGCTTGACTTAATTTATAAGGATATAACTAACTTACTTGTATTTTTTACACGATAGTAGCCACTTATGAACGTCAAATGGTCAGTCTCTTTCCGTGGGATAGTGAAAAAAACCAGTTGTCGCTGGCAACAGTTAGTAGAAAATATATCAAGTTAGAAGAGTGGTAAATAAAAGTAGTGTTATCACTAAAAACAGTTCATACTTCCTATTAGCTTAGGAGTACCCCATTCATATTGCGGTCACAAACTTTTGGGTCCTTTCTATTTCATTATAACTTGGCGCTTTTAACCAAGGTAGGGAAAATGTAGTGCCGTGTTTGTATTCAGTATTTGTGATGTTATTAACAAATAAATTGAAATTATTTTGTCGCGTAACCTCGTGAGGTTTATTTTGTTAGTGGTCTAATTAAGATTGGCGAATTTTACTAAAATGACGCAGGAGTTTCTGAATTCGTCAAATTGTTTTGGTGAAAATTTAATTATGAAGTGACACCCAAATATAGAAAACGCTAGTTTCTTAGTAATAAATCTCACTCAAGCCAAGCTCGGTGGTATAGTGGCTAGTACGCTTTGGCTTTCGATTGAAAACAAAGCTACCTTCGCCATGGTCTGGCCGTGAATGGGTGACCAAAACTCTATGATCTCGAGCTCCTCCGTCCTTCGGAAGGTACGATAGGCCATTGGTTCTACCCACCAACCCGCATTGGGCCAGCGTGGTGGTGTTACGGCTCATACTCCTCATGTGTTTCTCCATGAGGAAGGCCTGTGCCCAGCAGTGGGACGTATATAGGGTGACGAGACAATACAAGTTACCAATAAAATACATTCTATACTCGGTAAATGTAATTACTAAAATTCCCTCATCTCTAATTAAATAAATAAATAATAAATATCTTCAGACATTCACACCTATCAACTAGCCCCATTTTAAGCAACTAATGCTGCTTGTGTTACGGGCACTAGATGACGGATAAATATATTTAATAGATAAATACATATAAATATTCGGAATATATAAAAAAAAAAATATATATTCTAAATATTCTAATTAGTCGAGAATCATGCTATGAATTAAATCTTCTAAAGTTTTTTTTTTAATAATCATGAAGAACAGCTCGGTGGCGTAGTAGTTGGTACGTTTTGGCTTTCAATATCGTAAACAAAGCTACCTTCGCCATGGTCAGGACGTGGATGGGTGACATCACAAGCGAAGCAAAGGACTCTAACGTAGAATCCTGAGCGCAGCAAGGGTTTTTTGTATGTTATCTGAGGGCTGACCATGATCGCAGAAAAGGGATGAAACTAAGAGTATTTTTTAAAATACTCTACTTTTCATCGCTTTTCTATGATAAAAAAAGAAAGTCACTAATTTGACACATTTGAGTAATTTCACTCAATTCATTTCATAGTAATTGCACACAACCAAAACGACCTCTGTGGTCGAGTGGTCTGTGCGCCTATCTCAAGGCGTTGCCATCTCGAGAGGTCCTGGGTTCGATCCCCAGTGGAGGCAAGTGTTTGGGTGATGAATTTTCAGACATTTGTTTTCCAGTCTTGGATGTTTACATATATTTATATATATTCAGGATATTTATATGTATTTATCTATTAAATATATTTGTCCGTCATCTAGTATCCGTAACACAAGCACAATATTTAGTTGCTTAAAATGGGACTAGTTGATAGGTGTGAATGTCTGAGGATATTTATAAAAAAAAAAGTTACGATTTATATGAATGAGACATGTTCTAAATTCAAATCTCATTCCCGCCCGCTAGAAAGTTAGAGCTATTTTGCTCTCACTCATAGAGGAGCAAGACGACACTTTTCGAATAGAAGGGATGAAAATAAATTTATTCCATAATCACTCGTATAACTCGAATGCTTATAATAATCGGTTCAGCGCAAATCCACATAACCTTGTAAGTAATCTACGAATATCGCGAAAGCAAACTACAATACAATTCCATACAATGGGACAAATGGATAGAAATGAGTAGTAAAAATTGCGAACAAAAGAGCTGAAGGGTTGCCGTGTCGCGTCTCATTTTTGTAATGGTTTTGCCCTTAAAGGTGAGATTACACTCGCGGGCGGAAATTCCAATTCGTTATAAAATAATAATGTATGAGATGCAGAAAACGTTTGAAGTAGTAAGATATTTGTGGAGCTCCTAGCTAAATGTGATGTTATACAACGTGTTGAGCTGTTGTGTAGAGTGTCTGTAAATGTACTGAAATGTCGAAGAAAAATCAGAATATCCATGTCATCGTCTTCGCAGGGACATACGTCCCACAGCACAGACGTTCCTACATGGACAAAGGGGGCAAACGGGCAGATGGATCAACTGACACATGAGGATAAACACATGATGTACAGGCCTTAACGCCACCACGGCCCCTGTCACAATGCGCATTGTTGGGAAAAAACGGTTGTCGTAGCTACTTTAGTGATTCGGGCTTCATGGAAGCCATATTAAAATAAAAAGAATATTGATAATCGAGTAGGCCATGCATCACAGAGTACATTATTACATACGGAAAGCCATTCTTTTGGTTTTTTGGTGTATGTTAAAGGAAAAAAAAATCTAGGGTTATGTTGTGAAAAATTGACTTTTTCCGTTCAAATATAAAAATCGCACGTATTCTCCGTATTTTATTCCTCGATCCTGACAATTTGGTGGAGGATATAATTAGACAATCAACCCATGGTGGCGCATAACAATAATGTATTCAATAGCATAGTAGGAGACGTGAACGATTTGTTAGCGGAATTTGAAGAGCTGGCTTCCCTGAAGAACTGGAGTGACGAGCAGAAAAGAATTGTTATCGCTGCATATTTGGAAGGAGCGGCAAGTTATTTTTATGTGACCAGTGTAATGTGAACAATTGTCAGTAATTCTAGGACTTACCATAGTCTAAGTAACTCTGTTATCATTAATATTATCCTCTTCTGTTGCAATCCCTATTAAGTACATTCTGACAATTTTGACAAAAAATAATGTCACATCCTTTCAGTGTGCACTGCACTTTATATGGAATACGCATTGTCAAAGGTAAGCTGTTGTCGTTTCTTCAACAATAGATATCTGGTATAAAAGATAAAAATTGAGTGTTGATATAAAAGTACTGATTCTTCAAAAGCAGTACCTTTTTTCAAAATATGGCAGATAAGCTCTTGCTCTTCATCTCACCTGATGATAAGTGACAATAAAGCCGAAGGTGGAAGCGAGCTTCACCTGTGATTCTCCACAACTGAGGAACTCGCTATCTTACCTATGATTGCCGGAACACAGTTGCTTATAACATTGTTATTATGGCCAACCAAACCGAGCAGAAAAATCCCTCCCCCCGTGCGGAATCGAGCCCCGGACCTCACGATCTACACCCGGTGGTGTCAACCACTAGATCAGAGAGGTGCTTAAGTGTTCCATGGAACTAAACTATAAATGTGATAAATAACTGATAGAGAGAGATATATATTTTTTTATGAGAAAATAAATTATACAAGTAATAAAAGAACTCAATGTTTAGATAGAACGCGTTTCTATCTAAGAGAACCGAACATTTTTTACTGACAGATTCGGAAAAAAGCGTCTTACATCAAAGAACTGTTGTTAACTGATACAAAATTTAACAATTTTGAGCATTCGTTAATTCTAGTTTTAACAAAAGCACTTAGTTAAAACTTCTTCTAACTAAAATAATAGGGAAAACGCGTTTTATAAAAACGGGCTGTAACTTGTAACTGTAACATAAACATACGAGTATGAAAGAATATAAAGATAACTTTCATTCGGTGTGGATTAAAAATTTGCATAGAAAACTCTCTTTCCAAACAACTCTTCCCCGAGACTCTAGGGACGAATAAAAATAATGAACAACCGAGTTACGATTTTATATTACTTGTCTGGCAACAAAATTATAATTTGAAGTCAGTACAGTCTCATCGGAGCAAGGATAGAATGACATAAAGTATGGAATTGGAAACAGACAAAAATTCACTGAAATACACTTTTATTATGACTGTTTTTCGATTACTGGCTCGCTTGTTTGAATTCTGTGTTTTTTTTTATAAAACCTTTTTCATAATATTATCAAATCTGTATGCCTGAAGGGGTAGGCGCGGTTAACGCCCAGGTTTCACCTGAAATGATAAGTTTCCTATGCATGGCTACTACGCAAGCATTGAACCAGTCACCACGTCTGGGGATTTCTCGAGTCCTACCCTTAGCCATTATACGTCCCGCTGCAGCCTCCTCATGGAGAAGCACATGGGGAGTATGGGCCGTAATACTACAACGCTGGCCCAATGCGGGTTGGTTGGTGGAAACAGTTGCAGTAAGAACCAGGACTAACGGCTTAACGTGTCTTCCGAAGCACTAGGAATTCGAGATCCCAAAGTTTTTGGTCACCCATCCAAGTCTGACCATAGCAAAGGTAGCTTTGTTTTCAATACCAAAAGCTAAAGCGGACTAACCATTACGCCAATCTCCTCTATTCTGAATTTTTTGAGTTTACCCGGGAAATTCTTTATTTGAGTCATGCACCAGGCACAGTGTGAGGCAAGCGATATTCACAACTGTACCTAACTTTTATTTTATTTGAACTCAGTAGTGCAGTAGGCGGGAATCTATACACGAGTAGTGCTGTACAGTCACGAGCATGAATAATTAAATGTTGAATAATTGATGATTTTGATTTTAGTGTATACATGTTCAATAATGTTCATGGTCGTGACTGTACGTCCAATCTCGGCTAACGCTGCTCTCCTACTTAAAAATAATAAAACTCAAGTCTTCGAATCACACATTCAATTTAAGTACTTACGTACTCTTAAGAATGTCAAATAAGCAACCGTTCACTATAGTCTCACCACAACCTTGGTACCGCGCCTTGGGTATGTGCGCGGGGGGAGTAGCGGCTGTCAGTTCGCCGAAAGCTAACGGTAGTCGCTTTCCTACCCTGCCTCCCACCCCGCTGCACAGTGCTAGGACGCGGTACAGCGGTTGTGGTCTGAATGTAGCTACGGAGACCTTGATCTGAGAAGAACCGGCAAAAAACTCTTAAATTACTTAGCAATTTTCCTGGTAGTAATTTTACGCAAGCAATTTCATTACAGCGCAGTTTAAAACGTCAAACATTCTAGAAACTTAAAGCTTGTTAACACGGATTAGTCAACTAGTCAACTACACTGAGTTTAATTTAGCCTTTATTGCTACTAATGAAACTTATCAGATTTGTTGTAACTTACACTAGACTGCCTCGCATTTTGTTCAACTAATTGAATTGAAATTTGACTGTAGCTATTCCTAGTTTTATTTATACATTAAAAGTTAATGAAATACATTCTACAGCCTCGCAAGGCTATCTATCTAGTATCTAGCTAACATCGTAAATGACTAAATTTGTTCTATGAGTTTTACCATAACTCAATACATGAATTAAAAACGATTTTACAAGCTTATAATATACTGTCGTGACATTATTAAGTCTATGTTCAGTGCATACGAAAACGCGACGAGCGCGACGCTCGCGCGCGTTGCGCACAGAGCTAAGAACATCCAGAACTTGATATTTATTTTTGAATGAAAATAAAATATGTCAAATTATCAAAAGTCGTAACAAATGGTATTATTTTTGATGTTAGCTAGCTAGTCTCGCGAGGTTGTTCATTTATTGAAAACTAGCTGTTGCCCGCAACTTCAACCGCGGTTAATATAGTTTTTAAACTAACCCACGGGAACCCTTTTATTTTCCGGAATAAAAAGTATCTAAGATGTTGACCAGGGATATAAGGTATCACCATGCAAAATTTCATTGAAATCGGTTCAGCCATTTTGGAGATTAGCCCGTACAAACAGATAAACAGACGTACAGACAGAGAAAGAAAAATAAAAAAAAATTGGTTTATGGAATTTTCAATCGTTTTACATCCCCCTGACTTGATTTTAAGCATTTTTTTTCTATGAACAGACATTTGACCTCTACATTTTTATTATTTGTATAGATAACGTAGATTTTTATTATATGTATACGTCAATAATATCTTTAACTATCGACAAGCCAACAATCAGCGTGTAGTTATTTTCGGCCATTTATCATTGTGTAGATCTATATCCTTTGCACCTTGAGTACCTTGCATGCTTATATCTGATGTTGACTGTACCATATGGCCCCTTTCGTATAATGACATCCGCTTTTCTAAACTGAATATACAACAAAAGTGAAGGGGTGTCGCCAAAAGTAGCACTTGTTGAAATGTTTCATTGTCCTGATCTCATAATAGCCACCGGTCCAGGAGAACTAACTTGAAGACAATATGGAAGAAGGGTTGGCACTTGTCGAGTTTCGCTGAAATACTCGTTCTACATTACTTATATCTCTGGTAATAAAAAAATTAATTGATCTAAACTGATGCCTCTGACGACTAGTCAGCTGTCACCGGATTATTTTAAAGAATAATAAACAAATATCATCAGACATTCACACCTATCCCACTAGTCTAGTCCCATTTTTAAGCTGCTAACTAAATGCTGCTGTGTGAAAAATTATTTAGAATATACATAATATTATACATATATAACCCAAGACTGGAGAACAAATGTCTGAAAATTCATCACCCAAACACTTGCCTCCACGGGATCGAACCTCTCAAGATGGCGACGCCTTGAGACCGGCGTACAGACCACTCGACCACGGAGGTCATCGAAGGCCAGAACTTTGGTTGGTCCTCAAGCCTGTGGTGGCGAATAGCGATGCGCGACTACGAATAATATCATTATCATTCGATTCCACGAATCATTCGACTAAGCTTGAGTGCTTGAGGTTATTCGACTCGAATCGACTGGAGTCGTTCTGTCGGTCGGCACTCGGCAGTCGGCAGCATTCATTCGGCTATAGCCAGTCGCGTTCGGTTCAACTCGCGCTTGGCCGGTCAGGCAATAGGCTAGGCTAAAGGTGTGACTACATAAGACAAGGTAACAAGCAGTTAGCTCATCTAGGTTATCACCAGTTACCATCGCCACACATGAACTGTATGTAATAATATGTTTGCGGCCTTTAAGGAGAGTCCTCTCATTTCTTGAAGCACTCTGAAAGAAGTATCTCTCAAAAATCTACTGACAACTTTACTCCAGATTCCAATAGTCTCATAATCTGTAAGACTGTTTTGACATGATCAACAAGTAGGAAATTCATAAATTGGAATTAGGAAATTCATAAAACCAACCCAGACATCTGTGACAGTAATATCATTTTTCCATAACGATTCGTCTTAAAATAAAATTTCCTCCGTTTATACCCTAGTCACGTACCAACCCTACATACAAAGCTCGTCTTTCACATGCAAATATCTTATTACAATGCACAGGAACAGACGTAAGAAAGTTCTCGACACTTCTGCAGTTTTGTTCTTCGCGAGAAAATTTATTTTTATTGTTATCACAGGAAAGTTTCGGAGAATGATAAAATAAACTCATGGAGATTAGTCTAAGAAGTTCGCCTTTGCGGTTACGAATACCTTGAATAAAAAACAAAAGCCCTAAGTATAACTTACTCCATATTTTCTCACGGGAAAGGAACACGAATCTACATAGAAGAATAACAAGAACTTAAGGATTTCGACTGCTAAGGATAAGTAGTACACAGTATAGTGAAATGTTTTCTTTTGTTTATACGCTTGGCTTTCAATATTAAACTCGAAGCTACTTCCGCTATTGTCCGTTCTTGGATGGTTGACCAAAACTTTGTTTTAAAAAAAGATCTCAAGTTCTTCCGCGCTTCGGAAAACTGACCGTTGGTCCTTAACGTTATTTCTACCGCTTTACCCACTAATACGTATTGGGTCAGCGAGATCGTGTTATTCATATATCCATGCACAGTGCACATCCATGCACATCCATGTATAGTGCGCGCGGAACTCATTGGCCGCGCCTCAGGTAACGACTCATCTCGCTATAGCAATCTCGTCTCATGTGCGTTTTGTTTAAAGTAGCCGGAACTTTCATTGCGTGTTGCCGTCGCGAAGTACGGCGCCGAACTGAGTAATGACAGCGAGCGCCCCCGTCCCACCGCTCACATACCTAAGGCGCGGCCCACTAGTTCCGCACGCACTATAGGACATACATAAACTGGTGTTGTATACTGGGATGTTTGGGCCAAAGGTTCTCGAGTGTCAGCTACGTATTGGGAGGAGGGATCTTAGGCCATAATATGTCCAGCAGAGTGCGTCTCTAGGCTACGTGATGATTATACAGGACAGTTTTGTTACAAAAACGTTATACTCTTCTTCTTCTCTTTCATGCCCTTTTCCCACTCTAGGTGTCGGCACAACATGTCTTCTTCTTCCATTCTCCTCTGTCACTCGTCAGCTCAGCATCCACCTCTTTTATTCTCATATCATTCTTCACGTATTCAATTCATCGCTTCTCTAGTCTTCCTCTCACCCAAGATCCGTCCACATCCATGCTCAGCCTCCTTCTCGTCGTATACATTTTGTTACAATATATTGGGTCCTTACCTATGAAATAGGTGTTTTTATTCTGTCTTAGCAATTTGTCCGTAACTATTAAGTTTCAGAACATTCTTATAAAATAATTGCCTCTTCTAAAAATAGACCATATATTTGAGCTCGTATTATTTAATTTGATAATTTTTTGTAAGTTTAATTGTGTTAAAATTAGACACAAAGACAATTATTTTTAACTGCCTCCCGAATACATTATTTGATTTGCATTAACATAAAAACGATGAATAATTTTTATCAAGCGTGTTCACACACATATTGTTAAAGCTTGTCTAATGATACATGCCAAATATTATTATCTCTGGATTTGTCGTTGTGAAGAAAACTGATAAAATGTTACTATGTAAAATGCAGACATCCCCAAAATCTCCATACAAAACACCAATTTCATAGGTAAGGACCTAATATATCAAAATTAAATAAAATCCTGTTTGTGCATATTAAACAATTGGTTACTTATATATCAGACTGTCCTCTCTGGCTGAGACGTTATCTGGCTCTGGATGAAGCTTTTTATGTGAAGAAGCTTCAACTACAAAAAGTGTCACCACAACAAGCTTCAAGCATTGTTCAAGCTTTTTAAATTCCTCTAGTAGTCTATGCACTTGTTTGCCGTCTTCAAAACTTTGCTAATAACCCGCTGATTCCTAGAGTTTGCGCTGAAAAATATCCATGCTTAATCACTAGGGAACCCTAGTGAACTAAAGACTCAGTAAACCAATTAGGCACCCCTTTCAATATAAACTGTAGAGGTTGAATGTTTGTACATAGAAAAAAAATAGCTTCAATGGAAACGCCAAAATGTGTGACGTCAGCTTGACAAATTGTTAAGTTTGCGGTGAGAATTCGAAGCAAATTACATCAGATGTGCCGCCAGCCGCCATCTTCCTTATCCCAGCATTGTGTTGTGGTTAAGTTGTTTATGATTATTTGAATAGTAAGATTCGAAAATTCGAATATTGTCCGAGCTGTCATGATTACCTTTACGCCATTGGTCTATATTTCATCACAATCAACTGCTAATCTGGCAATTCTGAAAAGCTATTATAAAGATATAAAACATAAATATTGTAATAATGCTATTGTCGGTTATTTGCAATGTAATGTTTTTGTATTGTAACTAGTTAAGTCAGCACCTTTTCTTCACCTAAGATACAGGTTGTTTTGTCAACCTAGTTTAGGTATACATTTACTTTTTGTTCTATAGTTAAATATAAGTTTTAATTGTATGTTGTATTGTACAATTTGAAACAATAAATTATTATTATTATTATTTATTGTTACAATGGCCAGTGTGTTATGAGTTAACTCGTTTAAGGAATCGAATTAGATTACTTATACTACTTTTACTGTGTTAACATTGTACCAGTAATCTGTACAATTCTTGTTTCAGTCTAATGTTCAGACTTTATGTAGGTATCTTACATTAAAGTAAACTTTTTTATGACGCAAATAAGCAATGATTGCATTTGCTGTGCTTTTTAAAAGGAGTGAAAGAGACAGTTCAAATTACCAAGGGATAGGAATATTTGTCAACAAAATAAATTCATTTCAAATGCTTTTCAACAGTCACGCTATTTTACACTCTCTGACATGCAGTTAAAGTTCAAAATCGTAAACATGATCCTAATTATCATTTCCATGAAATATATTTACTTTTTTCCGTGACGAATTTTTACGAGCAATTAAACTACGAGTAATAGCTCCCGTCACCATAAAAGCCACACCATAAATTAGAAAATGTGTTCATTTGTTAGATCGTAATGATACAACGATAGAGTTCATTTTAATTATAATATTTAGGTGTCTCGCATAAAGTGGTATCAATTATGAGACACACCTGCCGGCACGCGACTGGGTCAATTTCAACAAACAGGAATTTTGCCTAATTACAGTGGCGAATTTAAATTTACTACTTACAGTAATATTTTTTGTCTTAAATATTAAGTAATTAACAATAAAATTTTGCTATGTAGTAGGAATAAAGAAAAAGTTATTAATTAATGAGAAATTTTAATTTTAAATTATCAATCGCCACCGTAATTATCTTTAGCTCACCGGAATTTAAATCCAGTCCACTGAAATTGCCCAGTGCCATGGGAATTAGAAATAATAAAAAAATATATTTAAATACTTTATTTAAAGTAGAAAACTTGTAATTAGTGTAATCATTTGAGTTGTATCTAGTAAGAATTTAATTCTAACTAACTCTTATAGTTAGATTATGCTTTGGTAGTTTTTTCTTTAAAAAATAATAATAAAAAAACAAAACTATTTTATGTTGCTCTCAGTAAAGAGTTATTATTTTATTATCAGTCTTCATTGTTATGATTGAATTTCTTAATCAAAGATTGCAGACATTTTAAGCTACTTGTTTATCAAAGACAAGGTACAACCACTCTTAACTAACAGATTATCTTAAATTGAAAAGTCTTCTAAAAAATTATAATAAACTCTAATAACAATATAATCAGTCTTCATTTTCATCACATAGATATGTTCATAATTAAAACAAAGGTAGCTTAAGATAATAACATTTTAGAGTTATAGTAATACGTAATACTTTTCTTAAAGTTACTTATATAATTTAAAAATCAACAAGGATATAAAATTCTAGATCACATTTAAGCCTCATAATTATTATCACAATCATAGTAAAAAAATTACATTTTAATAAAAACAAATTAACTGTTATCAGAATCAATATCTAGGGCAATATCAAGCTTAGATTTAGTTTTGATGCAGTCAACACTCTTCTCAAATTGAGAAATTGGATCACTATATAAGTTATCGAAAAATTAAACGGAAGGTGTAACATTCTCCCAATTCTCATTTATAAAATTTTCATCTACTGAAGTCAATGATTTGTTAAATAGACCAGATGTTGACCGTGCTAGTTGACACTGGCGAGAGATATTTTGATTTAAAAAATACTTATTTCTTGCTTCAAACCGCTCAATTTTTAAAATTATTTTTTTTGTGTTTATTTTTGAACACTTTGTTGACACTGGAAAGATGCCTCTTGCAAAATCGGGCTTATTTTGGTTTTGTTCCTTTGCTAATACTTGGGTTTCACCAGTCGTAAAAATCCAGATGCAATCCGTGTGTGCATTCAACTGCATCATTTAAACATTTGGGTTTGCTACAAGAAAGAGAGCGTAGAGCTAAACGATTATTTGATTTTTTTGTCCATACAACTTGATGAACTTTGAAAGTGCCACTGAATGCTTTCAAATTAGTTGGAATTAGCCAGTCCTTTTCTATCACTTCATAATCTTCAACAATATGAATTTTATAAGCAACGAACTAACGATTCAATGTCTGTTATATCGACACCATAAGCGACTCTATCATCAGCAGTTCTTTTTAGGACTCCGCCAATTCCGTCTGGTGCTCCTTTACCATGACCACACCCGCAATAATGCCATATAACGTGAGTGAGGTCAGTACAATATGACATCAATTGACTCATTAAATAAAAAAAATCTTGTTGCGATATTGTCCAGTTGGTGAATCAGACACAATGGTTATTCTGGAAACATGAGGCATTAAACTTTCTATTTCCCGTAAAATTGGTACTAAATGAGCCCAAATTGCTGCAGCATCATGTCGTAAGAAGGTAAAAATGGTGCATAAAGCTTGACTTTTTAGCAATCCATCTTCTACAGACCTGTAGTACATCATAGACGTGTGCAATTGACTTCTATTTGCTCCAAAATGAATTGACTGAATTTCAGCGTGATATTTTGTATTGTAATTTTCACTAAAATCAATGTGTAAAATGCATTCGTTAACCAAAAGATTTTGTTTTAAAATACTTAAAGTGGAATATTGATTTCTTATGTTGCCACAGTGTTTCATAAAGGGAGTAATGCCTGTCTCAAATTTATAAATTAATTCTTTAGGTTTTACTACGTATCTTACTTTTTTAATAATATAAGTTGTTCTTTTAACATTGTCTTTAATAAAAGTTTTTGTATCCTTTTGCCAGGTCCAATAAACAACATTGTTATCATTAGTAAACTCTAAATATGTCAAAAATCTATTTCTGCATTGCAAACATTGTCGTAGTAAACATTGAATATTATCTTGGCTTCAGCATAAGGTCTGCAATACAATACTTATATTTGCTTCTTTGATCAATTCATATTTATTTAATGAATCCACAAGAAATTCCATATTATGGTGAATTTTACAGACACAGGTATTCCGTGATCTGGCGTCAGGCTTGATAACCCAAAATGGTCTTAATCTTGAAAATTAGAAAAGCAGCCTTTTCCTATAGCGTTCCTTATCTTTACTTAATTGAATGATCTTTTTACGTAAGGATAATATTTCATTTGCCTTTTGCATTTGGTACCTCTTGAATTTCGTACGTAAAGAGACGTTTGATTGAATAGAGATATCAGACGCTGGACTGCTAAGGCAGGTAGAAGAAGAAGGCGAGGGTATAGTGCTAATGCAAGGTGACGACAATACAGAACAAGGTACTCGACAAGGACTGCTCGTAAAACGAGGACGCAAAACACGTGTTAGATTAGAGACATCCTTCTGCACAATTGGCTGAGCACTTTCTGTAACATCAGAAACATCTTGGTCGGCTTTTCTAGCTAACTTAACCTTTTTTAGATCATAAAATCGCTTAAAATTGATACGATTTCTTTTTTGAAGATTCCTGCGATCCCGAGAAGTCATTTCAGCTATGGGAACTATTTTACCTTCTTCCTTTAATCTAATATACCTTTGTCTATCTTTTTCTTTTAGTGCTGCATATAGTACAGGATCACTCTTTATACTTTTTTTTCTTTCTCGCTCAGCTAACCGCTTTTTTTCCAGACGTTCTTCTCTCGTCTGTTTTTTTCTTTGTGGGGCCATACTAAAACAATAGTCATTCCTATTCAGTACAAGTGTATATTCTTAAAATAGTTATAGGTTTTTAAACAAATACATAAGGAAATATTGCTATTTAAATACAAAATATCAATTCCAGTGGCTCTATTCAATTACGGTGGCGCATTTTATGCCACCGGAGCCACCGTAATAACACCACCGGTCTTAGAATTACTGTCAAAATTTTATTTAAAAAAAACATTATTATTTCAACGCCAGCAATTACTTAACAATTAATATTATATACCTTTGATCTAAATCTCTGTAATATTTCTTTTCAATCTACTGTAAGATTTTAGTAATACACATGACATCGGAATTCTATAATTTTGTATTCCTGCGCCACCGCAGTGAGTACTTACGTGTTTATCGGGAAAATTATGCAGCACCTCACAGGTCCTAACATGCCGTTAACAAAAGCACAACTGAGCGGTGCTGGGATGGACACCTAGGTACTTTCAAAAACGTTTCGTGGCAAGCACGAAAGTGTTGAAAATGTGCCACCGTTATTGAATTTTTTTGCAGGACATTTTTAATTGATCTATTAATAACTGTTACACTTATTTAAAATGCTTCTTATTTGAAATTAAACAGCGTCATTTAATGTAATGTAAGAAAACAGTACTTTGTCATAAATTTAATTGAACAAATGTTTTTTATTAATTTAAATATGTTTACAAATGGAGTCCGGACAATGCACCGTAATTAGATTTTAGGTATACATATATTTTTAATTACAAATATATATATCGAATGCTTTTGAATACTTTAGTATAATGTAGATGACTCTTTAATTTTATTGTATAAAATTTTACGTTTTTGTATATTGCTTTTACACATAACTTTTCAGGCTCGCCGTCTCAAAAACGTACTTGGGAAATTCACCCGACTGAAGTTCAGCAATGAAACATAATTTTGACAAGAATTGACATAAAAAGGATATCTCCAGGCCATAATAGTGACGAGGCACGGCAGGTAAAGGGCGAATTCGATGAAAAATTAATGATTATAACAAATTTGTAAAATGTTTAAATTTATTTAAAATTGAAAAAATGTTATTATAAATTGAGCGAATATTGCAGACATGTCCAATAGTTGATGAACCTAGTGACATCTTATTGTTAGGTAGTATTTATTTTTGTTGACATAACTTTAATATATATTTCTGATTTTAAGGTTTTAACTTTGTTATAATTTATGATTTAGTTTAATTCTCATGTTAAATTCAAGATATAATTATATTAGTTTTATATCTTACAGGGTGCATGTGTTGACCGCACTTTTATATCAAGAACTTGTATTTACCACATGTAATGCAATTCATATTTGATTTGAATTTGATTTGACGGGTCGATTTCTCAATCCCCAGATCTGTCGGTCAAATGTTAGGTCTGTCCCTTTTCTTTTTATGACTTTAGAAAGTGACAGTAATAATTTTAAATGGCGGATAATTTTGTCTGAGGATTGAGAAATCGGGCCTAAATGTCGATTAGCGACACAGGAGAAGTTATCCCAAAAATGCATAAGCTGCACAATATCCTAATGTCAGATGCTTACACGGCCAAAACTAGTCCGTTTACCCAGGACTCCGTCATTAGTTAGAGCGGATACGACCAATGAAGTTAAAGTAATTGGTATCTGAACCGCCCGTGAAGTAACGGAATTCTTTGAATTCGCCCTAAGGCAGATATGAATGGGACAGTTGGAGGCGTCTAGCTTATGGGAATACTCACAAATAAATTCATACCTTTATCCTATTGAGGTAGGCTGAGATTACTTGCGAGAACATAATTTGGTGAAATCAGGGAAATCAGGGATTTTTCTTTATATAAAACTTCTCAAAATCACACCTGTTTGCCCAAAGTGAATCCATTTACGCTATCGTCTTATGATTAGTAAAAAACACATACTATACATTTATACTTCCCCTATATTGGAGACAGTATAAAATATTGAATTCACTACTAAAATATCCGCTCTCATCGGGATTCAAACCGACCCGAACACCGAGCGACGATCCGAAGCTCGTAGCGTTACAGCACTACGAAAACCAACTTTTGATTATTATTTGGGTTTATTTAAATTGTTACCAAAATATTCGAATTTTGGTCAGCTGAAATAACAATTTTTGTTTTTCATCAACGATTAATTCCTAGGAAATGTATTCTAATAGATATAAGGCTAAGGTTATTTTTTATGACCCGTAAAAACAATATTTGTGTCATCAAAACATATTATTAAACTATTTGACAGCAAAATATTTTGGCTGCCCAATTAATTACTTCCCATAGTATTTCTTGTCATGTCTTAATTTTTTTTTTTCAGAAAAAAATCTCACCTTATGTTTAGGTATTCCCAATAAGTACCAGTTACCAGCAGGGCACTATGAAAACTGAGGAAATCAAGAGACCGACTATAAAGCTGGTTGAGTACCAACGGCTATAATCCTAACGGTTTAGGAAGCTCGTAAAATGGCAACATGTGTTTATAATTTTACGATATGAACGTACCTACTAAATTTATTCAGTTTGCCACGGAGGAGACAAGCATCTCGACGAAGCATCTATCTGCTTATGTTTATTTATGATTGGGGTGCTGATTAATGCGATGAGAGATGGCGGAAAATATTAAGTTTTATTAAAATATTTATGTTCAGTTACTATTACAAAATTTCTTCGTTAAAAGGTTTGATTGAATAGACTTCAGACTACGACTTTGAATTTTAACTTGTTAAAGTTTAACCAGCTTTTTTTCACGACAACAAAACTCACGCCTACAGTCACGGAGGGATATCCTACCCAGAATTCACCAGACATGTTTAGAGATCTGTACCCCCAGTAGGTATAAGTTTTCATTATAGAAAACGCAACTTCTTTAGTTGCGTTAAGAATGTCAATTTCTATAGGAAACGCGAAAAGCGCCCCTAGCGGATAGTACTTGAAAGTGACATTTTTAACGCAACTAAATAAGTTACACTAGGTTAGGCTTCTTGCCAAGCGTCGAGCACAAATCATAAAATAGGTAATATTTTACTAAAGCCACAATGACAAGGTACTTAAATGAGTACATCTATATGCACGTGACTATACATATAAAAATATTGAAAAAAATATATTAATGTTTTAATGTTAATATCGTGTCGAGTCGTGTGGTAGCGGCTCATTAAAAGAATACAACCAACCCATCTCTTCCCTTGGGTTTAGTAAAAGGCGACTAATGGGCTTAGAACTGCACAACCATCCGCCGCTTCAGTGGCATCTGCCGCTTACGGCAACGGACTCACCACCTGTCACGCTGAGTGCTGTCACAGCTGGTGAAGCGCGAACTATGGCAGTGGACTGCTTTTGCAGTGCTTTTGCCAAGTCTCTGACTAACTCTTAGTCGTGATTTATGTATGTACGTATGTATATTGTTAATGTTTACTTGAATGATATTATAAATATTTCTGTTAGTAGGTAAGAACCTACAAAATTTACCATAAAGCACGATTTCAGAATGGTCACCGCTTATGATAGTTACCATCAGTTACCAAAATGCATGTTATCAACATAGTAAATATTGTTATGATTACACAGAAAAGAATTCTTGTAAAATGTTCAAAATATATTTACTGTTTTCGCTTTTTCTGTACACCAAAGTCACACCTTTAACAACCACGGGCGTCGCATGTAAGTAAACATAAAATATTCGTAACGATCGTGTTTACCTTACCTTGTATAAGTATTTATACATTTTTGATTAATTTCTGTACTTTATTTACATAAAAACATCCCTAAATATTACGGGATATAGTTTAAAGTTGAACGATTTTCTTCTTAAATATTTTTTAACTCAAGAACTAATAAATCATTTTTGTTCTATGTTTTCCGTATAACGGCCTAACTGCTAAGAAAAAATATCTAGGTATGTGATGGACCTTTTCCTTGCGCGTCTGCTTAGAAGCCCTTCCACCAACCAAATTAAGCAGAAAAAACTTCCGGGAATCGAACCCGGACCTCCCGATCAACACCCGGTGGGTGAACCACTTAACCAAAGAGGCTAGGGCAATGGTGTCACAGCCAGCTGGCTAGGGCAATGCTGTTTCTTGTCATGAAGGAAGGCAGATTCGCGGCAACAGGACTTATGAAAGCTGGTAGGTGTCTAATTCCAATAAATTTGAAACTAAATGTCAAGCGAAAAATGTGTGTCAGGTCAGATCGTAGCAAGATCTGTAATCTCCGCCCACCATAAGGCATGATTTATTTATTTACTAGCTGTTGCCCGCGGCTTCGTACGCGGCTAGTGGTTTTTTAACCCACGGGAACCCTTTAATTTCCGGAATAAAAAGTATCTAAGATGTTGACCAGGGATATAAGTTGCCATGAAAAAATTTCAATGAAATCGGTCCAGCCATTTCGGAGATAAGCCTGTACAAACAGATAGATAAACAATTTTTTTGTATTTTCCCTCTTTGGTTCTAAGTTTTTCTTTCTATGTACAGACATTCGACCTCTACAATTTTATTTTATGTATATCTATTGTCCACAAAACAGATAGCAACTAATATAATAATACTACAGATATCAAATTCATAAAAATATCAATGTCAGAATTACCAGTTCATATATCGTTGTAAAGCCGACACATTTTCGGATTAGGGTTGTAGAAAGATGTGTCACTTATACTTGCAGATGAAAAGTTTTAAGCGGTAAACGTATATTAAGGGTGGTTTCATAGGTGGGCGATTTCCATACATTTTGATTTTAAGCGCGCGCGTGTGGCTGTGAGACGAATTTAGGTTAGGTATCTCTTTTAATAATAAGCGCGTGCGACCCTAAGTCGTGTGTTAAATTTTTGCTCAAAAGATAAAGCTTTGATTGCATATCTGTCCTGTCCTCAGCCTATATACGTCCCACTGCTGGGCACAGGCCTTCCTTATGCAGAAACACTCATGGCCGTAACACCACCACGCTGGCCCAATGGGTAGAAACAGTCGCGATAGTAGCCGGGACGGGCGATAGAAGCTTAACGTGCCTTGCGAAGTACGGAAGACCTCGAGATCACAATGTTTTGGTCACCCATTCAAGGCCTGACCATAGCGAAGGTAGCTTTGTTTTCAATCAAAAGCCAAATCGTACTAACCACTACGCCACCGAGCTCCATTTTATTCATTATCCATTGCATATAAATTACTGCAATGAATAGAATACACTGGAACAGTAAAACTTATACTCGGTGTGGAATCTGCACATTATCTGACCGCATATCGTAACCGCGTCATCGCTAACGAACCCGTAATGAGCGGACAGTAATGGAAGCCGCCATTAACCGCACGTGGGAAGAATGCCGTGTGATAAGAATTACAAATCGCTTAGAAAAACATTCGGCGGTCGGCCATTTTTTATTCTGCGGATATGTTACTTTTTAACTCTTGATGGGTTACTGTTTTAGAATATTCTGGATACATTACAAAACATATGAGGTGAAATGCTGCCTACGCCTTCGCGTATAGAAACACAATAGTAGATTAGTAGCCAAGGGCTGTAAGGCATCAATTGCAGCCCGAGATATTTAGGCGCACGAGCGCAGCGAGGGCGCTTATAGTTCGAGGGTGCAATTGATGCTTACACCCGAGCTAACTACTCTGCTTTACATCTCGATTGTGAGGTAAGTGGAAAAAAAGGCATTACAAGAAAAAATAAATTTATTTTCAAGAACTAAATTTAGCTTCGCCGTTCGATATTCAAAATTGATGAAAATAGCGCAGCGACCTCTTTTGTCACAAGAATAAATAAATTTATTTTCAAGAACTAAATTTAGCTTCGCCGTTCGATATTCAAAATTGATGAAAATAGCGATGCGACCTCTTTTGTCATTGGGCTGAATGCATGATGTCTAGTGCCAGTAAGATGGTTAGATGTACGCGAACTTTTTGAAAGAGTTTTTTTTTAATTACTTACCGCCCTAGGGCGTTTCTAGCTACATTATTAACCTAGGGCGGTAATTGATCACTTACAACCCGCATCTGGGGGTATTAAGGACCTACTTACCGAACATGAGAGATGTAAACAACATAACACATCATCACGGCTCTTTCCCCGAAGGGGTAGGCAGAAGTGTTAAACACCCACATTTCCCCAGTTAACTTATGTTATGTCCCCATGTAACAGGTGGCGAGCCTGTTGCCATAAACCGAGCAGAACACAGCGCGCTTCGCGTAGAGACAGGTGATTATTTTGCAATGTTATGCAATAGAAAATAAGCACCAAGTTTAGTGTACATACTTGAAAGACTACCCTTATTACATAGTTCCGTTCCGTATTAATACATAGTTCCAGTACAAAAAAAATGCATAGGACCCAGGGTCATGTTGACCTATGGACCTCTCAATATAGGTTTTGGTGAACAAAGACATGAACTTTTGCTAGATACTAGTATAATGGAAACGTAGCCTTCGATAGCGCGATGTATCGTAAGGCAACTCCATCTAGTATGTAATTAACAAACTAAACTTAATTAAGACCTTATACTCTAAAACACAACTTCATTACCGCGATGTAATGGAGAGTAGCGCCATCTATTGGCGAACTATCGAACTATAGGGCCTGAACACATGACCTCACAACATAATAATGATGTCCTATATTAATTACTACAAGCCAGTCAAAATTCATCGTTATTTTCTCCCTACTGAGCATACTCTCGTAAATAACTGGTGTTATTTAAACGGTTTGCAAAATATTCGAATTTTGATCAGCGAAAAAATACAATTGATCAGCTAAAATAACTAATTGGACAGCAACTTATGGGCAGCACATATTTCTAATTTGTCAGCAAAATAACTAATTGGGCAGCAACTCAAATGTTTTCTCTGGTGCCAAATTGTTTATTGTATGACTATGTTTTTATGACACAAATATTGTTTTTATGGGTCATAAAAAAACCTTAACTTTATATCTATCAGAATCAGTGAATCAGAATATATTTCTTAGGAATTCTTCATAGATACTTTTCCTAGATTAAAAACATATACCTACATTGCTGCTCAAATAAACATAATTTTGCAGCTCATCTAATTATTTTGCCGCCCAATTAATTATATTGCTTAGAAATTGTTTGTTTGCTGCCCAAATGATTAAATGGCTGCCCAATTATTAACTTCCCAATAACTAATGGACTCAAATACCAATTCAGCAATTTTCATTGGAAAAATATAAAATGCATTTCTTGAGAGGCAAGTAACAAACCATCAACATGTATGAGTTAATGAAAGCTTAGTTAGTTAGTGTTTAATTTAATTAATGTCTGCAGCTTTTGCCGAGTTGAATCTCATGTGTAAAGTAATAGCTTGTCTGCAGAACTGAGTAGGGTTGCCCCTTCAAATAATCGTAATATTTTTTTACTGTGTTGCTCGGTTTTCCTGTGCAATGAAACGAATATAAAAATGGTCAGTGTTTGAATAATACTGAAAAGTTGTCTAAAAGATCAAGACAAAAGGAGTTTTTGGCGGCATTCAACTATGGCGGACGTGATTTTTATTTCGATGATTGTAATATTGTACGGAGTGGATAATGTTACGTAAAATCAGTGTAGTTTTGTGTAATAAGTGTCTGTGATGATGTGCAATGTGGAGGATTATCGAAATAAGCGTCAAGTGGTGTGAAAAGCGATGAGTTTTTTATCGTGGTAATCCACCTCATCCAAGTAGCACCACAGTGTCTGCCATCGATCGTTTGATGCCAAACTCTCCCAAGATGCATTGAAATGCATTACACTAGCATTTCAATGCAAACTACTGAAGAAATATATACTGAAGACTTGGCTGTATGGGCTCCGTTCCCTTTGCCTTCCCTACATGGGAGAATTTTACAACAACAATCAAGACAAAATTCAGGAGAAAAAAAAATGCCAGTAATGGAACGTTCAAACTTCCAACTATGTGAGTCTATATGTCAAATAATACATCGGCAAATTCGAGTATTTTCTTGTATTCGCATAGATTTCTTGGATTTTATTATTGATTTATTTGACGACTTAGCGTGTTTCCCGGACTGACGATTTAAGCAATTTAGTAGACCTCCACATTTGTTACAATTTTGAACGCGATTGAATTTCGACAAAATGAGTCTAAGGTGCGTAATCTGTAGTTTACGGGTAGATCGATTAAAACGACATCGCTTATCAGATGATACGGAGCAAGCTAGTTTTGAATACGCAGTCCATTCCATATGGTGTTCATAGGCTAGTTGACTCATATCAAAAGTAAGGAAAATAATGTGTCATTCACATAGTATTTAGTACAAGGATCCGAAATATACCAAGTTCGATAAATATAAATAAGGGATTGCTGTAGAAATTTAATTTAAATATGTTTTATTTTTACTTTTTTGTTCATCTGCCAAAAACGCTATCCATCATGTTCGTGAAATTAGTTCAGTAACGATTCATGTAAACAATTACTACGCATGGTAAAAATCCGTTAAACGCCAGTCGCAACCAATCAAGCATAACTGTCGGCTATGTCACGCATGCGTATTGAATTGTTTACAATAATCGTGACGCTACGGCACAGATCATTCAAAGACCATCAGGACCGAAGGCGTTTTTGACATTTCAGCAAAAACGTAATTTAAAATTTATTGTAATAAAGGCTTCAGATTTTTTTTTTATTGTTAAGGCTATCAGTAATCAATCATTTGGGGCCCAATAAAAAAACGGGTCAACTAGCCTATTAGACAAAATAAAGGTTACTGTAACCTAACCTCAAAATTGAAATGATTTTTCTTATATCTATTTAACCCCAACTTTGAGAGGGTAGGTTCTGTATAGTCAAAATCCATATCCATATGCGTGATATATGTATTTGAGTCTCAAAGTAACAGTGAAAGATTTTTTCTGCATACTAAGTTAAAGGACTTAAAGGAATAAATTGATGAAGATATTTATTGAAACTATGATGTTTCTTTCATTAAAACATAGAACAAAAGTAAGCAGCGCAATATGTTTTTGATGAATTTTGTGCAGCAGCGGCTGCGTCACCACACCGAAACTGGATAGGACCGGTTTTTGTTCGCTCGCGTGTTGCACAAACTAAGGACTTACACAACGCTCGCTAGTCTCGTTCGTTGTAAATTCGCTCGATTTTGTAGATGTTCGTTGTAGATCACTTTTGTAACAATATTCTTGACGAACTTCTTGGCCGAGTTGTGATGATTTTAAATATCTAGATTTTCACTTTATTGTATTAAGAGTGTCTGGTATCTAGCTATGTAGGTATACGTATTTTAATTACATTAATAAATTATCATACTTTAATTTGATTGTTGTTAGTTTTTTTCTTTAAATTGAAATAGAAACTAACAAGGTTCTTAAAAATGAGGCAGCTTTTTCACGAACCCACTTCGTTCGTTGGATAAAATAAAACTGAATGTGTCCAGTTGGCGTAAATCAAAGTGATTTAATTTAAGTTTCACTATGTGGACATTCGAAAACTCTTGGCGTATCCAGATGACGAAATATTAAATGTTTCTAATTTTTTGTTTCGTCATCTCGACACACGTGTGTCAAGTGCCAACCCTATCAAAATAGGTATGAATTTCGGACGCTCTTAGAAATCATTTTCTCTGTTCCTTCTTTACTCTGTGCCCTGACTCTCCTCAAAAATGCAAAAGTTATTAATTATTTTGTAGTCACGAACTTTACTTATTAAATTTCATCGCTAATGTACACACCAGCTCCACGCGGAAAAGTAGGTGCAGATCCTCTTTAAATAAAGGTTGTAAGAGTCATTTTCGCTTGCCATCACTTCCTATTGGACTTAATAAGGAGCATTATTTTAAAGAGACGCGTTGCGTGATTCGCAACTCCTCTGACAAGACAAAAGTAAAACAAATTTTTTTGACCTATTTTCTTAAAGGTTCAGCTTTCAATATCAGGTATGAAAGCAATAAATTAGGCTTATGTATTTATTTTTAATGACTCAGAGGACTTCATACGATTTTCTTTGCATCTTTAAATTCTTCTATGCCAGTGCAATCAAATTAGGTAGTATCACCATCCTATTTATTGGCTTGGGCCCAGATGTGAGCACATGTTCCACATCTTCCTAACATGAAAATACACAGGACTCACGCAACACGCCCAGCCCGATACAGATTGGTAGGTACAGTCACGTGTAAAATTACGTATACACTTTTGACAGTTAGACTCTTATTAGAAGGGAATAAAAACTGTCACCTGTCTAAGATGTAAACATATTTTAGCACATTACTGTACTCGTACGTGCGTAGAAACAGTTGCAATAGCAACGGGGACCGACGACGACGGCCCAATGTGCCTTCCGAATCAAAGAGGTGATGTCACAAGTTTTGGTCACCCATCCAAGAACAGGTGAAAGCGAAAGTTGCTTTATTTTCAACATCGAAAGCCAAGACGAACGAAGCATTACGCCACCACCAATCTCGTATGAAGTTTCAGTATATTATATACTAGTGGCATCCCGCGGTTTCACCCGCGCGGCTTATCAAAAAGTAAGAGTAGCCTATGCCCTTTCTCAGGCCTATGCTATCAGTGTACCAAATTTCAATAGTTTTGACGTAAAAGAGAGACCAACAGACAGACAGTCACTTTCACATTTATAATATTTTTATTAGTATGGATTTTATAGGAAAACAGAAAACAGAAACATAAAATCCCGTTTGCTTTTGTAGTTCCACGTTCCACACACGCAAGAAGACGCTTAGGTATTGACTTATTATACATTACCCCTTAAACTAAAAAATATATTGGGTCCTTACCTATGGAATTGGTGTTTTTATTCTGTCTTAGCAATTTGTCCGTAACTATTAAGTTTCACTCTTATAAAATAATTGCCTCTTCTAAAAATATACCATATATTTGAGCTCGTATTATTTAATTTGATAATTTTTTGTGAGTTTAATTGTGTTAAAATTAGACACAAAGACAATTATTTTTAACTGCCTCCTGATTACATCATTTGATTTGCATTAACATAAAAACGAGGAATAATTTTTATCAAGCGTGTTCACACACATATTGCTAAAGCTTGTCTAATGATACATGCCAAATATTATTATCTCTGGATTTGTCGTTGTGAAGAAAACTGATAAAATGTTAGTATGTAAAATGCAGACATCCCCAAAATCTCCATACAAATCACCAATTTCATAGGTAAGGACCTAATATTACAAAAGAAATTTCATTTCAATCAAAACATCACCTTCAACTATCAACATTACGTGTCCATTTCAATTAGTAAATGGTCTACATCACGGTGTAGTTCAGAAGGGAGGGCCCCTGAGACTGCCTTACGGAACCATGTGGTTCTAATTTCATATGCAGCCGCAACTACCCAGCCTCCAGTTATTATGGGGGTCGGCTTTCATCTAAATTACGACATGGTCATCAATATGAATGTATGACGGAATAATTATTATGATTACAATCCCAATACGGTTTCCTATCTGTTTGCATAAAATTTACAAGCATAATATGAATTGCCTAATGGAATCTAAAGATACTAAATATACATACGCATAATTGATTTTGGCATACAATTTTATATATATTTATTTACGCTTGATTTAAAATTCCACGCGTTCAAAATCATAGGAAAAAGCCTAAAGCATTTAAAGAAAAAGAATTTTTGTGGTATTTAATCTATATAACTCAAAGGTGACTGACTGACATAGTGATCTATCAACGCACAGCGCAAACCACTGGACAGATCGGACTGAAATTTGGCATGCAGGTAGATGTTATGACGTAGGCATCCGCTAACAAAGAATTTTGATAAATTCTACCCCCAAGGGGATAAAATAGGGGACGAAAGTTTGTATGAAACTTTGTCAATTTTAAACCGATTGGGCTGAGACTTTGAGAGAAAATTAAAGGGTTCCCGTGGGATAGTTAAAAAATCATGGTAGCCGTGGACGATAGGGATACTCTTTTAATCTTTTCTGGAAACAAAACACTACACACAACAATCATGCAAGACCTGTGCAAAAAACCATTAATGTCTGTTAATATATATAATACAATCTGACTATAGCCATGGTGTATTGTAGTGCCAACTACAAATAAAAATGTCGGTTCCGTTATCCTCGAGTGCATTTCTATTTTATGTCGCATAAAATACAATCCAGTGAGGGCGACTTGGGAGGAATGGGTCCAGTCGTCCCGGGTTCCAATCGGACATAGAATAATGGAGAAATTCCAGCAGACGCGATTCCACAGTAAAGCAAAGTAACATAACACACGCCTTTTTAATAATAATAATACAAAAAAATACATACAATTTTTAATTCATTTTCTTAGTAATTAGTACAATATATAGTGGTTGGGGCTCCCTTTTCCGCAATATTTGCTCGCCTTAGGAGGCTCCGCTCTTCATATAGTTTCCATTAACACAATTTAATAAAAAGCGATAAGTGGTTACAGGTGTGTGTGTGTGTGCGTGTAATAAAATAATTTTATTGTATAATAAAATAATTTTATTGCTCTCATAGTTATCATAGTTATTATAATAATAATAAATAATAAGAGAGAGGTCAAGAGAGAGGTTAAGTCACGTGGGCTGGGAGTCGTTAGTAGTATTATTAAAAAAAAACAAAAGATTTTTTTCACCGAATGGGTAGGCAGAGATGTTACTAAAGATATAAAATATGTTAATTTGGTAACGACACAAAAAAAGAATACTAATAGAACTCGAATTCATTTACCTCGCGACTACAAGCGAACAGGAAAGGTACTAAACTAGGTTTGCTTCGGTTGTTTGGCAACCTTGCTTCGACAAACATGCAAACAGAATTGAAAGGGTTCAAAAGAAATTTGTCAAGGCTTTGGATTTTCGAACTGGCAAAACGTATACTGACTATGAAACATCCGCAAAGTCCCATAACATACCGTTACTGAAACACCGTCGAGAACTTAGCGATATATCTTTTCTTTATAAGTTAATAAATAACGTTATTGATGCCCCTAAACTTTTAAAGAAAATCTCGTTCAATGTCCCCAATACGCATAAAAGGTCCTGTCGTAAAAGAGTTTTGTTTTCATACCCGGTTGCTAAAACATGCTACGGACGTAACACGTTCATTAGACGATCCTGCAAAACTTACGACGATAAGCTGTGTGAAATTGATATATTTAACTTAAATATAAAACAATTTAAAAGGGATTCTTTGGAAGTGTTATCTTCTGTAAACATGAAGTTGTGCTGATTGTTATACGATTATGCTTACATTATGTTTTTGGTGTTCATTTTCCCATGTGTGTTTTTTTCTGCATTTTTTATAGACTGGTTGTGTAGTTTTCAAGATGTGCATATACATTACTATGTATTACAGACATGAGACATTTTATGGAACTCTAGGTTTTTAAGTGTTCAATATTGTTTTTGTGAAATTGCTTTGTAAAAAACTGTTTGTTCCAAAATAAAGAGAAAAAAAAAAAAAAAAAAATAAATGAGTGGTGCGAGGTAATTAACTTAATTTCATGATTTGGTGACTATCCTATCATAATTTTCTTTACGACAATTTTCGTATTATTATATACTCTTTATTGCAATTCAAAAACAAATACATAAAACAGGTTGTTAACATATGTTTGCAAGGGCGGACATATCCCTAACAGAGATCTCTGCCTGTCAACCCATGAAAGTAAGTTAAGAAAATAGATTATAGGGGATACAAATGCATAAAGAAGACAATATTGAAAAACTTTAATATTTAAGGTTCCTTAATATTGAGTCCATTTTTAGGGTCAATTATGTGATGAATGGGAAATCTTTTCTTCGGCCTATATACGTCCCTCTGTTGAGCAGTTTTTGTCATGGAGAAACACATTAGGAGTAAGGGCCGTAACCGACCACGCTGGCACAATGCGGTTTGGTGAGTAAAACGGTTGCAATAACGACCAGGACCAACGGCTCAGCGTGCCTTCCGAAGCATAGGGGAGTTCGAGATCACAAAGTTTTGGTCACCCATCCAAGGCCTGACCATGGCGAAGATAGCTTTGATTTCGATCAAAAGCCAAAGAGTTCTAACCACTACGCCGCCGATTTAATTTGTATACCTACATTATATTTTAATATTATTATCTGCAATAAGTACACAATCGTAATTTTTACAAAAGCATCCTTACCTATCATTATGAAACTAAAATTCCCACAACTGTTTACACAGATCTTCGATGTTAAGTAAGTAAACTAGGCATTAAGCCTCATAAGCATTAGTTCCGCTTCTGTTAGTTGGTTAATCTTTGTGCTAAACCGATAAGCACGGGATTAGTGTCCCCGCGGATATCGAAGCGGACATTTGACGGATTTGCGCGCAAGTTACGAGCGAACTAGGGCAATACTTGCAACATATTGCTTCGAAAATAAAAGTTTTATAATATTTGAGTGGATTGCGATCTTTTTCTTTGAAGGTTGATGGAACCCACTGTTTGTCTCCTGCAAGAATTTTCACTACTAATAAGTAAATTATATTTGAGAAGCTCGGGTGGTCATTCGTACGCTTTGGCTTTTGATCCATACTAATATTATAAATGCGAAAGTAACTCAGTCTGTCTGTCTTGCTTTCATGTCAAAACTACTGAACCGATTCCATTGAAATTTGGTACACAGATAGTCTAGAGCCTGAGAAAGGACATAGGCTACATAGGCCCGATATTCTCATGGGAACGGGTACCGCGCGGGTGTACCCGTGGTTAACAATATCTTTTCGACCAAGTATTATGTGACAAATTCCGTCAAAATGTGATTTCATTTCATTTTTTTAAAATTTGTAAAATAATGACTTAACATCAGAGAATTATCACCATGACCAACATGACAACAATTAATCAGATGACACTGACTGAAATGTTATTGTCATAATTTTAATAATAAGAGGTTTTAGTTCAACTATTAACAATCAACGTTTTTCTAATAAGAGGAAGAAATGTAATGTTACAGTGCAGTGTTAACAAACACACAAAAATTTTTTTGTAAACTTGTGTTTATTGCCATTAGGTTGCAATTCAGTGTAAAGCAAGCGATATTCATAATTAGCCGAGCTTGTTTTATTGAAGCACAATATTCAGACACAATAATTTAATTATTATATCTAATCAATTTAATAATAGTGTGGCCATTATTTAGATGAGCAGTCAATCAGGTGGGGCACAATTAATCAAAACGGATAACCGTGCTGTTAATATACGTTACAAAATTTGCACAGTAATTAATGCTACACATTGATTTAAAGAATGATTGATAGAATGAGAAATGAGTATATTAGGGGATGAATGAAAGTTGCTCCAGTGATAGACAAGTTGAGAGAAAAGCAGGCATCGTGGTATGGACATATTTTAAGAAGAGAGAATGAGCATTTAACGAGAGGAATTATGAATATGAGAGTGGATGACCGAAGAAGAGATGGATAGATTGTATGAACGAGGACATGGCTAGAATGGGAGAGAATGTTGATATGGCGTGTGATAGGGGAGAGTGGAGGAGAAAGACTAATTCCGCCGACCCCAAATGAAATTGGGAAAGGGCAGGCTAATGATGATGATTGATGTAGACAATTTTAAACTTCTTTGGGTAGACAACTCCTTCTTTGTTAATAAATTACCATGATTGTAATTTACACATCAACAATTTTTTTTGTTTGTACATTATGAGACTTTTAACATACTTTTTTTAGGTTCGTCTTTGAAGTCGTCCCCAGCCTATATAGGTCCCAATGATAGGCAGATGTTCCTACGTGGAAAACCCATGAGTATGGGCAGTACAACCACCATGCTAACCCAATCCGGATAGAAACTACTGGGAGATTACTGTCGTAGTGAAACTGGAACGGAAAGATGATGCACTAGCGGATCCCCTCCGGCGTATACGGGGAGGTAAGAGAAGGCGGGCGCCTAAATACATTTTTTTACCTGCCACGCGACACATACATTGCACCTACTGTGACGTCTGGGAAATTCCCAGTTCCGCAGATCCTTGCGACCCGATGGCTAATGAAGAGGGCTGCTGGCAGCGATGGCAGGAAAGCCTAGATCCAAACTTTGTGGCGTGACATACAGGAGACCTACGTCCAGCTGTGGACTGAATGTGACTGTTATTTGATCGATTAATGTGTGTATACTCATTGTCACATTACAAGAAGGATTCTGAGTATGGATGTGGACGGACCAAGAGTGAGAGGAAGACCTAAGAAGCGATGGATTGATTGGAATGAATGATATGAGATTGAAAAAGTGATTGCTGAGTTGACGTGTGATAGAGGAGAATGGAAGAGGAAGACATGTTCTGCCGACGAGAAGAAAAATCATTATAAGCTTCTACAGAACCGGCCTCATTATAGATAGTCAATTAAATAGCGATTCCACGACTCCTTTAACCCTCGTGCCTCCAACGTTTGGAACTCGATACCAGCACACGTGTTTCCTCCTTCCTATAACATGGGTTCCTTCAAGCGAGGCGTGAAGAAGCATCTTTTGGACCAGCTGGGCGAAAGTGGCTACTTTCGTGTTTGGACTCCACGTACTGCTTAAGATCATGCAGAGTGCAGTCATCAGCTGTGTCACTTAATAAAATAAAAAAAAATTATGTGCGGTGCCTACAATTAAAATTATAGTTCGCCAACCGCTATACCGGTGTGCCACTCATAAGCCACAAAGAGACTTCTTGAGCCAAGACGTCATGCATAAAACATCCCGAAACGGATTCAAAGGCGACCCCGTACGAGTGCACCTCTCAATCATTAATTACTCGTGTTAATAAGCCATTTCGCTGGGTGTTCACCTCTTAGTGGGGACAGTTGGAGCTTGCCCTATATAATAAGGTGTAGAGTGGAGTATTGGTTACAAGCGGTTGCTAAGCATCCCTGATAAATAAAATAAATGGAATATATATTTTCGTCGAGTTGTATGGTAGCAGCTCATTAAGAATGATACTACCAGCTCATCTCTTCCCTTGGGTGTCTTAAAAGGCGACTAATGGATTTATAAATGCACAACCATCTAAAAGGTTATAGCGGCGACGGGCTCACCACCTGTCACGCTGAGCACATGCAGAGTCACTGCTTGGTGAATAGCGGACTATGGTAGCTTGATTATATGTATGTATAGTATATTTTCCACTAAGAATAACAAATCATTTACTGTCATCAAAATTTAGAGCATGCAGAGAGTAGTGAGTAGCGAAATCTATTAATAGATTATCAGTAACTACGGCGTCGCTGGATTTATTAATAATGCCATTATTTATTTCTCGTACATAACCGGGAATGAACCTGGCCAAATCTCTGTCAACGTTATTATAAACTAAACTAAATAAAAATAAAAAAAAATAAGCCCTGTAAAACCAGCAATCCATGATTCCCAAAAACAAATTTCGCTATCTTTCAAAGTTTTTGATTTCTCCATATTGACGACTCATTGATTGATTGATCAGCCTGTAAGGAAACAGAAGGGTTTATTACAAGTAAATCTTTGCATGACCTTGGGTGACCAAATATTTGTGATCTCGAGCTCCTCCTTGCTTCGGAAAGCTCGCTAAGCCGTTGGTACCGGTCGCTATTGCGACCGTTTCTACCCACAAACCCGCATTGAGCCAGCGTTGTGGTGTTACGGCCCATACTCCTCATATGTTTCTTCATGAGGAAGGCCTGTGCCCAGCAATGGGACGTATATAGGCTGAGGAAGGATGGACGAAATCCCCTAATCCCTAAGAGCAGACTATAATCTCTACCAGTATATATCTCTTCACAGCCAGCTATATAAAATTGTTCTAACAGTTTACAATTTATTATTTCCTATAGAAGAATTCGTACCTACAGAAACCAAGATCCCCTACAACTTAAACTGCAAATAAATCCACATATATCTGTCTGTTTTCACAACTTACTACCAGCTTCTAAATTGTTCTGAAACAGTTTGAAACTTATTATTTCCTATAGAAGAACCCTGACTTACAGAAACCTAGATCCCCTATAATTTAGACTACGAATGAATCCGGAATACGCCGGACTGGCTTCCCGCCAATTCTGCCGATGACAGTTCAATTTTCAAACGCGCTCCAAAATCGAATCGTCCAAGTGTGGAGCTTATTATTTCACTTTGGTGCATGGCTAGTGCCAAGAATTAGCGGAGTCGCGCCATGTTTATAGGTGGTAAACTTTGGCAGGACGTGACAGGCTTTAATCTTTGATCTTTAATCTTGACAATATGGCGGTACGTCGCGGAATCACGGTAAGGCAAAGGAAATGGTACCTAATGTCAGAATTATTACAATATTTACATTTTATAAATTATTATCACTTACTATTTTAAAAAAAACAATATCGAAGTTTAGGCATATAAGTTACAAATAACAGAAATTAGCCTAAAATGAATTCCAACAAGCATCATTCATGATTTTTTTCATCATATTCATTTCGCAAAAGATTTTAGTACCAATCACAGAACCATTAATTTTTCCTGCTGAAAGTATTAGTACTATTTAGACCTAATACTGGAAATTATCATGTAAAAGAGGGTATAAATAAACTGATGTAAATAATATGTTATTTAACACTACAGTACACGCGCGGCCTACTATAGTAGACCGGGGCGACTTTTTTTGTCATAACTTTTTAGATACGCACGCTAGAAACTACTGATTCCAGGTAATCTTTGTCAGATATATTTGACACGACCTCAGTACCCCGCGCACCACTTGCACGCACGCACAGCTAAGAAATTTGGCGCCAAGAGCTCGGGCCTACAAGAGTAGTCCGTGCGTGTATTGGTGTACCAAGTTCAGGTATGTTACTTTTGATGCATTATCGATTTGAAACGATTTTACATTGTTCTCTTGTACGTATTAATATATTTATATGTATGTAAACTAAATCATTATTAATTATTTCACGAATAATGTAATAATATTTGTATACTTATACATATAATTAATATTTTTAAAATTTTAGTACTATTTACAGATTTACTACGTCATGGATGATGCGCAAGTGGATAGGTGGCTGCGAGAGCTAAAAACTAACGATGAAGTAGTTGAGAGTGAAGAGGATGAAGTTCATTCAAAGCCAGACTTACAGGCCCTACTCCGCGAGGCAGAAATGATGGACGAGTTGGTCGATGTGCACTCTGCTCGAGAGCCCGAAATTGATCGACAAAAAAGTGTGCAAGGCTTGCAATAAATGGATTTGTCCTGATCGCCAAGCAGTAGTGTATTCCGAATTCTTAGAAAACAAAAAAAAATACTGACTAAAATTTGTTTTAACTTATAAAAAAACTTATGGATCTCAGAAGTGCAATTTTTGTTAATTTTTCTGAGATGTTTACAAAATTGTTGATTTTTCAGCATTTTGAATAATTTATCTAAAACTTAAGGTCGTAAAACTAAGTAATATAAATAAACTTTTTCATTCCATTTGTAGTTTTAATCAGTTAATTAGGATTTTGCTAAGATACTGATATTTTAAAATGGCCTTAAATAGTAGGTCACGCGTGAACTCACGTAAAAAAATGTGGCGCGTGTACTGTAGTGTTAAATAGCCCAAAATATATTATAACTCTACCTACCTATGTATTAAATAGTCTGACCAGGAATATAAAAAACCTAATCAGAGGGCGCCATATTCTTGTTTTTGCAACACCAAGAATAAATGTTTTTAAAAAGTAAAATTGGGCGGCATTTGACTAATGGCGGACGTGATTTATTTCGATAATTGTAATATTGTTTTGGAGTGGATATTGTCACGTAAAATCAGTGTAGTTTTGTGAAATAAGTGTTTGTGATGATGTGCAATGTGGAGGATTATCGAAATAAGCGTCAAGTTGTCAAGTCGTCAAGTGATGAGTTTTTTATCGTGGCTATCCACCTCATACAAGAAGCACCACAGTGTCTGCCATCAATCGTGTGACGCCAAACTCTCCCAAGATGCATTGAAATCCATTTACACTAGCATTTCAATGCAAACTACTAAAGAAATAAATTACTGAAGACTTGACTGTATGGGCTTCGTTCCCTTTGCCCTACATGGGAGAATTTTACAATAAAACACAAAAGTAAGGAGTTTTTGGCGGCATTTGACTAATGGCGTACGTGATTTTTATTTCGATAATTGTAATATTGTTTCGGAGTGGATATTGTTACGTAAAATCAGTGTAGTTTTGTGTAATAAGTGTCTGTGAAGATGTGCAATGTGGACAATTATCGAAATAAGCGTCAAGTGGTGTGAAAAGTGATGAGTTTTTTATCGTGGTAATCCACCTCATCCAAGTAGCACCACAGTGTCTGCCATCGATCGTTTGACGTCAAACTCTCCCAAGATGCATTGAAATGCATTACACTAGCATTTCAATGCAAACTACTGAAGAAATAAAATACTGAAGACATGGCTGTATGAGCTTCGTTCTCTTTGCCTTCCCTACATGGGAGAATTTTACAACACAACACACACAAAAGTAAAATTTTCCAAAGATTTTCCTCAATAGTATTTGACAGTTGACATATTTTCAAAATAAAATTGACGGATAAAATTACTGTTTCCATTAAAATAAATAAGTTTTTTTTATATTCCTGGCCAGGCTATAAAACTAAATATGAATAAGATTTTAGTTTTTATAGCTACAAGAACAACAATAATCTACTTATTTTGATTTAGCTAAAAAAATAACTATAGTCAACTTTAAACTAATACAAACAGACTTTGCTTGGACAACTCATAATAATTTGAATGGACTGATAAATTGTTATTACTTATGACATTTTGAAACATTGATATATATAACACTAGATTTGCAAACTGCATTAAATTGCGTCAAAAAAAGCGTAGCCTTTTCCGAAACTCAACGACGTAGCTTTGAAACCACTAAACATTTAATAGATAATCATATATCTATCCCACTTACGCAAGTCGCAAAAGCTACAGCGCAGTGACTGTATCGTCTTGCTCAGATTAGACTGGATTAGACATATCGCAATGTCAAAGTACAATGGTGGAAGTGTTCCCTGCTCGTGATTTTTTACCCCTTTTTTATTTTTTTATCTTCTTCTTCTTGCCCTTTTCCCAGTCTAGGTGGGGTCGGCACAACATGTCCCCTTTTTTATTTTTTTATAATATATATTATTTTTAAATAATCACAGTTATATTTTTTATTACTTATTCGATGTATTTAATCAAGCTCAAAGATATCGTGTTTTGGTAATAAAGTATTATGGGCTGGAGAGCAATGCAAATATTTATTTAAAAATTAAGTAAAAAAAGTATTAGAAAAAAGTGTCGTGCGTGTAAGACGTGTCGATTTTTATGAATAATTCATTATGCAAAATTAAATGTTACTAATGCTTGGTAATAAAATAAAAAACATTTTTGTATTATTATTATTTATTATGCAAAAGTACAGGTGGCAGTCTGTTGCCATGCACCGGTGACCATACGAGTAAATACGTCGTAATATACTTTAATAACTTGATGTACTGTAAAATGTAAAAATAAGAATTCAAAAGTGCTGATAATATGAACAGATAACCTAGCTTTCTCTTTGTAAAATAATTTTAAAAATCGAGTCGGTCTACCGACCGGTCGGTCTGCAACGTCATAAACTCGTAAGATCGCAAACTTTACCCTTGTTAAGTCTAAATAAAAGCATCACTTACAATAACGATTGTAATTGTCTAATGAGACAAATAAACACTACCACTTTTGCGGCATATTTTGTCTTCATCAGGAAAGTGCTTCGAACATAATGATTGTGGATTTTGTTAGAAGCCAGTCTGTCTCCTTCCGCAGCAATCTGATATTTTTAATCCACCTATCCCGGCTTGCTGCATTTTTAGGCAATGTGCAACATTGTTTCTATTTAAAAACCTACATAAAATCACTGATTCCATAAATTACAACATTCTCCCATAAATATGGGAAACCAAAAATGAGTTTTTAATGGCAGCACTGAAACAATTTTAAAACATTTCACAATTTAATTAGTTTTTACGTAAATGTAAGCATAAAAAAACAAACTCACGTGTGGAAAGTAACACCCATGGTCTTATTATGTTTTTGGGACTTGGATTCGCTAGCTTATTTAATACATACACACCTTTTTCCTACAGGGGTAGGCATAGATTATATCTTTCCACATCATCCTTGCATATTACATAGTAAAAAATAAATAAACTGGTGGAAAGGCTCATTTCTTGCTGAAATTATGGTCATACTAGATATCATAATAGATCATAATAGATTGAGATACTTTCTATAAACTTCCTGTACCAGCTCGTTATTGGCGCTAAGTACACCTGTTGCATTCCTATTTCGATGATGCCGCCAGTCGCCATTTTACTAATCCCAACATCGTGTTGTGGTTAAATTGTCTATGATTATTTAACTTTAGATATATTTGAGGGGGTTTTTGGCGGCATTCAACTATGGCGGACGTGATTTTTATTTCGATGATTGTAATATTGTTTCGGAGTGGATATTGTCACGTAAAATCAGTGTAGTTTTGTGAAATAAGTGTTTGTGATGATGTGCAATGTGGAGGATTATCGAAATAAGCGTCAAGTGGTGTGAAAAGTGATGAGTTTTTTATCGTGGTTATCCACCTCATCCAAGAAGCACCACAGTGTCTGCCATCAATCGTTTGACGCCAAACTCTCCCAAGATGCATTGAAATCCATTTACACTAGCATTTCAATGCAAACTACTAAAGAAATAAATTACTGAAGACTTGACTGTATGGGCTTCGTTCCCTTTGCCCTACATGGGAGAATTTTACAATAAAACACAAAAGTAAGGAGTTTTTGGCGGCATTTGACTAATGGCGTACGTGATTTTTATTTCGATAATTGTAATATTGTTTCGGAGTGGATATTGTTACGTAAAATCAGTGTAGTTTTGTGTAATAAGTGTCTGTGAAGATGTGCAATGTGGACAATTATCGAAATAAGCGTCAAGTGGTGTGAAAAGTGATGAGTTTTTTATCGTGGTAATCCACCTCATCCAAGTAGCACCACAGTGTCTGCCATCGATCGTTTGACGTCAAACTCTCCCAAGATGCATTGAAATGCATTACACTAGCATTTCAATGCAAATGAAGACTTAATACTACTAAAGACTAGACCACACACAATGTGTACGACTGAAAGACTCTATATCCATGGTCATGAACAATAAACAAAAAAAAATATTTGAAAATTCGAATACTGGACAAGCTGTCATATATTATCACGACATCATTCGTTTTCGTCATTGGTCCATATTTGAACCTACAAGTCAACCTGACCACGAATCAAAAAACTGACTCTTTTATATAAACATTAACCGTGTTATTCATAAAAAATATTAAAGGCTTAATAAACCTTTGTTTAATGAAACAGAGTGTTTTGTTTTCTTCTTTCTAATAGAAAGAAAGTGACAAATCACTTTTTAACTAAAATAGGTTTATTAAGCCTTTAATATTTTTTATGAATAACTCGGTAAAAATATTAATCTTGCTATGTAATTAACACCCAAGAAATTCAAACAGCCTTAACGAGTCGAAAGGCCAGAGTTTAAAGCCATTATATTAATTCGGGTTTCCATCATCGAAACTAACGAAGCTATGCCTTCAACAGGGATTTGATTAATCAGGTAATCGCCTTGTGATTCTGAGGTTTTGACGAAACGGCCATTGCTTGTTCATTAAGGGTCGTTAAGACTATTAATTTATGCCACAAGGAAGGCAACACCTCAGACTGGATTTATAATCTATGGATGCCTTCTGCTTCTGTAGGACTACCCAATAAAAATTTAAATTTAGAAATTCAAGAAAAATTTTATTTAAGAAACGAGAAAAGTAATCTATTATTTCGACTTTGAGCTGAGTTGAATAGGTGAACAAACCTTTGTGATCTCGAGTTCCTCCGTGCTTCGGAAGACACATTAAAGCTCTGGTCCCGGTCGCTTTTGCAAGCGTTTCTATCAATCTGCATTGGGCCAGCGCGTTGGTGCGGCCCGTATGATCTTCTTTTTCTTGTTCTTCATCAATACGGGCGGTTTCCGCAACTCGACGTCTACTTTGCGTATGTTTTGCGTCGGAAGGTGAATGCTGAAACACTCCAGCCATCCAAGCTCCGCCAGGAAGTCACCCAGCGCCAGGGCTTGTAACCGGTTTTAAAAATACCGGTTGATAAAGGTTTTTAGCGGTTTTTATTAAAGGTTTCACTCGCAGCATATTTGAGAAAAGAGCTTTTCAAAAACCTAAATAAACCGGTTTAAGCCAACTCTGCCAACAGTATAATTAACCCACGTCACATGTTTCAATTAGTTTATGTGTCCATGCTTCCCTTATTAGTTCGTTCATTGCATTTATCACATCAAAGTAAAATTGAAGTAAATAAGTGCCGTGGGCCGTAAACGGAAACGCATTATTTACACCTATTTATTATAAGATCGAATCAAACCTATATAAACCGATTTATTAACTCAAACCCCTTAAATATTGCTCTATTGGTGGAACCAGTTTTTTTAAGGTTGCGGTAGAGCCAAACCTTTTAAAACGTTCCATACGTACTTGTGGGTGATTTAGTTTAAAAAATTAACCGGTTAACAGCCCTACCCAGCGCCTTCAAGTCGCTGATGGCCTCCCGAAGGACACCCGGTGTGCCCATGTACTTAGCCCGGCATTCTGCTACCCCCTCACACTCCACCATGACGTGGGAAGCTGTTTCTTTTGTCGCCATGCTCGCCCTGCACAGCCACTGTCTGTCACACCAATGTTGAAACTATATTCCTCATGTGTTTCTCCAGGTCAATACCTACCAAGCAATGTAGGACGAATATTCCGAGCGGCGAGCCGCACGGAGCGGTTTATTTTCATTTCATGCCCAATACATTCGTCATAGATGCCTGACTATGTGAAGCGTTCAATGAAAACAAAATTGGATCGCCGATCAACATGCCACTCTAAGTCGTGGCACTGCAAAGTACACCACATTTCGAAGGTCCCGTTGTATTGGAGACCAAATACACTTAACCAATTAAAATTTAAAAATCTAATTGTTTAATTTTATTTTCTAACAGCATCAGTTAAAAAAAGCTTAATATTAGTCCAAGTTTTAAAGCCTAGAACAAAATCTACCCAGTCAACCAAAATGGAGTTATTTTTATATTATTAGTCCAAGAGGCGATAATATTCTTCAGTCCTGGTTTAGAAAAAATATAATATATCAGTATACAACATAACGAGTGTATTTAGAGTGAATTGTAAGAGAGCAATATATCTAATGACATCCAAAAAGGTGCTATAAAAACATTCTAAATTTAAAATAGACTTCCATTTCTTTTTTTATAAAACAGCCATCGGTATTTATAATCCAGTAAAATTAAACCAATAATCGCAGCTAGCCAGCCCTGGAACAGGCTGTAATTAAAAATCAATTAGGATGTTCAGAACAGTTTGGCGCGATTATTTACTTGTTTCAGTTTAATTGTTCGAAAATTTGTATCGATTTATTTAAGGAAACGCTTAGGTTTTATTATTTTTATATGGTATAGCAAAGTAGGGAAAACGTCTGAATTTCAACTGAGGTCGAATTGAAAGGGCTAATTTTTTGATCCTTATACTAATACCTATTATTTACTGCTGGGCACAGGTCTTCCTCAGAGAGAAACAATTAAGGAGTCTGAGCCGAAACACCACCACGCTGGACCCATGCGGGTTGTTATGGCAGGTTGGACTATTGGTCAAGTTGTACCTACAGTTTATTATTCTTTGCTTTTCCCGGCCAAGTAGCATGAGCAGTGCGATACAATATTTATCACGCGACGTACATTATGTAGTATATAAATACTACTTACTGCCCGACGTTTCGGCTGAGTTACATCAACCGAGGTCACGAGCTGACTGGTGCGCGGCGGCGGCGGCGTCTGCTCGGGCGGGCCCGTTATTCTTCTTCTACCCGCACATTATTAATATTAGGTCCTTACCTATGAAATTGGTGTTTTGTATGGAGATTTTGGGGAATTCTGCATTTTCCATACTAAAATTTTTTCAGTTTTCTTCACAACGACAAATCCAAAGATAATAATATTTGGCATCTATCATTAGACAAGCTTTAGTAATATGTGTAATATCACACTTCATAAAAAATATTTATCGTTTTTAAGTGAATGCAAATAAAATGATGTATTCGGGAGGCACTTAAAAAGAGTTGTCTCCGTGTCCGATTTTAACACAATTAAAGTTACAACAAATTATCAAAACAAATAAAAAGAGCTCAAAAATATAGGCTATTTTTAGAAGAGGTAATTATTTTTAAGGAATACTCTGAATCTTAATAGTTACAGGCAAAATTCTAAGAGGGAAAAAAAACACCAATTTCATAGGTAAGGACCCAATATTGCAGTCACTTCGGCATACCACACTTACAGTATCTGGGTTTGGTTTGTAAAGGTACAGTCCGCGGCGTACACTTGTTAATCACTGGATTCCACGCTGATGACAATTTAAACCCGTCCTCCCGATTGAAATTCTTTTACTTCTTTATCTCAATCGCTTCACGAATATTCTTGTATGTAGTCAGCTCGTGACCACGGTTGCTGTAAACTCAGCCGAAATGTCGGGCAGTAAGTAGTATAATAGTTACTACATAAAGAACGGGCGTGTAGTGCCGTAAGTGTATACTTTATATACAAATGGCGAAAGTTAAAAATCTTATAATATTGATCACGTTTTTATCACGCCCAATTGTTAATCTTAGTACTTTGACAGTTGATCGTGATAAAACCGCGATATATATCATGTCATGTATCATGTGGCGTTCAAGAGGGCTGGACACACAGGAACTTTAATACACCAGGAAAAAAATATGTATCTTTGCCTGTAAAACACATGATTAACATGTGTACATATGTATATATATGCTATGCATTTGCATGTATATGTATATATAGATAGATAGAATAGACCAATAGGATGACACCATTTTGCGAGTCACGTGAAACGAAGTATTTCTATTGGTCTATTTTTCCCTTTCTCTGTGTAATTTCCGACTTAGAAATAAACTTTCAATATCTTAGTCTCCCACGATCGGCAGTTACCCTTTAGACCCAAGATAAATAAACATATACCAGCAATCAACCGTCCGGCAAACATAATTCACTTTCACGCCACGTCTTCTCTCCACAGATAATTCTTCTTTTCGCTTCATTACTCGGCTAAGCCACTGGCAGCCCGATAGATGACCAAGTCTTTATCTTAATGAAGATAATGTCACATAACAAATATGTGCAGAAGGCAATCTTTTGTGTACTTCACTTTTCATACCTTCGCTCAGCGGCCGCGCTAGGTTTGGGACCATTGGCATATGATGAGGCTACATTGGCATATGATGAGGCTACATTGGCATATGATGAGGCTACATTGGCATATGATGAGGCTACATTGGCATATGATGAGGCTACATTGGCATATGATGAGGCTACATTGGCATATGATGAGGCTACATTGGCATATGATGAGGCTACATTGGCATATGATGAGGCTACATTCGCTCGGTGGCGTAGTGGTTAGTACGCTTTGAATACGGTATCGAAAACAAAGCTACCTTCGCCATGATCAGGCCGTGGATGGATGACCACAACTTTGTGATCTCGCACTCCTCGGTACTTCGGAAGGAACGTCAAGCCATTAGTCCCGGTTGCTATTGAAACTGTTTCAACCCACTAACCCGCATTGGGCCAGCGCGGTGATGTTACGGCCCATACTCCACACGACTTTGTTTCCATGAGGCCTGTGCCCAGCAGTGAGACGTATATATGCTGAGGACGACGAGTCTAGATTATGAACTAGTTATATAACATGCAACACAAAAATAGTCTTGTTACATCATAGATATAAAATATATTGACGTATGTCTATGTGTTACACCATGTGGACGCGTTTTATATAAGAGTATAATGCATACATATATACAATCACGCCTGCAATCCCCGAAGGCGTAGGCAGAGTCCAAGGAGTACTGTGTTCCTTAAGACTACATTTAGCCAAAAAAAACAGGGTTGGTCAGTTGAAAAAATCGTGAAAGAGTAGTAACAAGTGGCTAGCTCATCGCCTACACCATCACAGACCCAGTACCCAGTACGCCCTTAGTCGCCTTTTACGACATGCAAGGCAAGAAAAGCAGTTGGTACATTATTTTTGTGTCCCGGACCAACACGGGACTATTAAGAGGATATTAATTATTATATCAAGTTACATAATTTACCTCACCAAACTATCGTGATAGCATCGTCTCAATTTATTTTGATGCATTATTGAGAACAAAACAGGAAGAAAGGGAACTATAAAACAATAAAAACAACTCGCGCTCGTAGTCCGAAGTCGAATTGCTCCGAGCTATCGTGTCGGCGAACGGTTGCTCGAGTGTGTGTTGTATGTAGATTCTCTTCTGTGCGTATCTAATTTGTGATAATGTGTTCCATTAGTGACGTAACGTGTCATTTTTTCTGCCACTCCATCCTGCTTGGAATTTTGATTCTAAATACAATAACGTGTTGGCTCATTATCGCTTGAGTTATGTTGTGGGAAATAATGAATGAGCTGATGTCTTAGTATGCTCAGAATTATTCTCGGTACGCGAGGTTCATAAATAACTACGAGAATGCGACGACTTTTGAAGTCTTCATCGTTGGCCCATAGCTGGACAAAGACGTACCTTCCTGAAGGATTTCCCTACAAAAATACCAATACGTAAGATATTGTGATCCGATTTAATTTCTTTTTTATCCTTGTCGTATTTATATTCGCTGCTGAAGAAAGAAAATATTATTGTTACCGATTGACATTGAATTCTATTAATTACCTACATTACAAATATGTTATTTATTTACTAACTTCTCACATACAATTATCATTACAGGTATATACCTAATACGATAAGTAGCAAACTAAAAAAAACAATCTACTTGTAACAAATAACGTGCAATGTAATTTTCGTGAATTCACTCATACTACATGAAAATAAATCTAATAATTCTGCGACCGAGTTAAGCGTGTGCAGAGAACACGTTAGCGGTGCCTCCTTCAAGAGGTTGGTCCGGCCGCGCGGCACTGCCAGCGGCCGCGGTCTCCGTATTGTATTTTACTTTTAATATTTTCGCCACGCAGGACTTACCAAAGCTAGAATACTGTTCTGTCTTGGATTGGAATTATGTCTTGGATTTGCCTTCATAAGGCCCAATTACATAGAGTACTCTAAAATCTAACTTTTGAATATGTTAGTAAGGTACTTCTTACGGGGTATGAAAAAACAAATTTCAAATCATTCCCAACTTAAATACAACCATCCTAAAACTAAGTAAAGTTGGAAACATGCGTGAAATCGCATTCAGTACGATAATAATATTGTAGTTCAACGTCCACCTGTTTAGTATGCCGAGCGGCAACAAAACTCGTCCGTAATCCGGGCCAATTTTCCACAGATTTCCACGCGACTAAACTTCTCGACTTTCCGAATACCCGAGACAACTTACTCGGTCCAGCAGATGAAACATGTTACATCCTTCGCGGAGATGCGAGACGTAAGGAAAAAAGTTTTTACCCGGCTCTCGCTACGCTGGCCAGAAAGAAATAACAAGCAACGAATTTATACCAGCCTCTCTTGACAATCTATTATAATGGGTAATCTAATCTTGCGTTAGATTTAGATGCAAAGCATAATACGTAAAGTTATCAATATCTATGTTTGCCATAATACATTAAAAAAGAAAAAGAAGAAATAAACATCGAGACTGAAGTGTAGTGCAAGTGTAAGTGTACTTGTGTCTGTGATTGTGTAGGCGATGAGCTAGCCACTTGTTACTACTCTTTCACGATTTTTCATCTGACCAAACCCAATTTTTTTGTTTGGCTAAATATGGTCTTATGGAACACAGTGCTCCTTGGACTCTGCCTACCCCTTCGAGGATTATAGGCGTGATTTTATGTATGTATGTATGTACTGAAGTGTAAACACCCAGCGAATGGAAGAGGTTTGAAAACCTTGTTTTAGAAGTTCTTCCCGTGGATGTTTTTAGAAAGCCGGATAATGAGCATTACTTGTCACTCACCATGTGTAAATATGAATATTGGTTCCTTACCTATGAAATTGGTGTTTTTCTTCTCTCTTAGCATTTTGTTCGTAATGTTAGGTATTTGTTGATAATATAATATCCATGTTGACAATGTAAATTGCCAAATCATTAAATTTACTTATTTATGTACAAATTTTACGAAAGTCAAAATAATAATGATAAACCGTTATTATTTTGACTTCCATTTTTACTCATGGCGCCTTTTAGTTTAAGTCATAGTATAGGTGGCGCTCATGTTTATCTTTAAGGTTACTTTATCTTTAAGGTTTTGTTCGCATTTCTACGTAATTCAATGCTACACTATCTTAATAAAATCGATTTATAATTATTAAAATTTTGAGTTAATGCAATATAGCGTGAGACAAAATAATAATCTATATCAGACATTATTTTGTCTTCTATCTTACGGTGGCGCCCCCTATGAGAGTGTTAGGTGGCGTTCCCAGGAACTTAAGAAGGCTGATTTTAACGCGTAGCGGGCATTGTATTATTGTCGGAGTACGAACAAAGACCAGTGGTATTAATACAAAGTTAAATATTTATGGTGAATAATCATTACTGTGTGCGTGATATCAAGTGTGAAAATTGGGAATAAAATATGGATTGAACTGCTGGAGTTATTTATTGACCTAACCCAATAGGTCAGAAGTGGGATCGAAAGAGAATAAACAAAACTTTCTCTATAGCTCACGCCGAAAAACGTAAGTAATTAAAACTTAATAAATATCTAATGATTTACTATATTACAAGATTCTAAGTAAGCAGGGCGAAGAATTAATTGCCATTATACATTTAATGATTCACTACAGGCGGTCGGAAATGAACATAAAATAAATAGAATTGTTTTATATTTTTTTTTACACACAAAAACATTAAAATAACCTAACATTAAAAAAAAACCCTTTCACAGTACGACTATTTGATGTTTTATAATTACATAATTAGTACTCGGTGTTTACCGTTAGTTTTTTTTTTATTGTATTAACAGACACTCAGACTTCTTAGATATTCCGCTAAAAACGTTATAGATTTGTTGTACAAAGGATCGTTAATAACTCAACTAAAGTTTACCCTCCGGTTTTTCTAAATGAGATTATTATTTACAAAAATAACTTATCATTTTGTATTGATTAACGTAATGATTATTATACTTCATACTTTAATTATTATATTTACTTTAATTATTTTTTTGGGGTTAAGTTTTACTTTCTTTTTCGTTACACTCGTACTATATTAACCTCAAAGCAGATTCCTGTTTTTATTTTTAAATTTAGCAGAAAATTTGATAATACCCAGTAACGACAATATTTAGGGACACCATTAAACTCTTTAAATGTGGTATTAAGCTTGGCATATGTCAGTTTCAGTTCACCAACGTAATGGATACTGAGCATGAGGAATTTTATAAGGATGGTCGAGGTACAAGACCACTAGGGGAGAGATGGATTGAAGGAAGGATCCGATCAGCCTCGCCTGTGTTGGGTAGACCCAGGACGGACGGTCAAGGGCAGATCGTAAGGAATGGAATATTATCACCAGCCAACCGAGGAGTACCTGGGACAGACGGTCATGGTTGCACCAAAGGCACAAGGACACCGCGTGCTTCATGTTCAAGGTACGAACATGAGACGCTGGACGGATTGGAACGGAGTGGAAACGAGGAAAGAGAAGCTTTAAACTGTCATGGTAGGCGTATTAGTGCTAAGAGTTTTAGGAGGCGAAGGAGTCTAAGTAGCTCGGAGGAGTCTGAGTACGAACGGAAGAGGACCAGGTCAAGGAAAAGGAGTGGTGCACACAGCAGGCGAGCCACTAAGCGGAGGAAGGGTTCCAGTGGATCTGAACGTGAGTCTTTAACTAGATCTAAGGGAGTAGTTACCGAAACGAATGTATTATTGGATAAATTTTTATCTGTTTTAACTGGGGTCAGGAATTCAGACAAGTCTAAATTAAATTTTCAATCTAACGTTATACCCGAATTCGATCCTATGTCAAAAGAGCAGACAATCCTAACTTGGATAACTAAAATAGAAGAATGCGCCGAAATATACGGGTGGGAAGAACGCGAAATTATTCATTACTCATTGCCTAAATTATCGGGGGTTGCGAAATCATGGTATCAAGGATTACCTACTCTTTTGTATACATGGACCGAATGGAAGAAAAAACTCATTGAATCGTTCCCGTGTCGCGAAGATTATGCTGAACTCCTGACCGAAATGTTATCTAAGCGAGCAAAATACGGCGAATCATTAGAGCACTATTATTACACCAAGATTAACCTATTAAATAGATGTCAAATAAGTGGCAAACGTGCTGTTGACTGTTTACTTTACGGTGTTGACGATAGAGCAGTTAAGGTAGGTGCTCAGGCTGCACAGTTTCAAGAACCAGAACAGGTATTAAAATACTTCAGGACAGTTAAAGTCGTTCATAACAGAGATGGAGACATAACTTTTAAACGAGGCGACCGGAAAACCCTCCCTCTTAGGTCGGGACCGTCAAAACTCGGGATAATAAATAATACCATTCGATGCTTTAATTGCAACGAAATTGGTCACCCAAGCTTCAAATGTGACAAACCTGCCATTAAGTGTTCCAAATGTGAAAGGCTTGGACACATGGTTTCTAACTGCAGATATAGATCGAGTCTCCCATTTAATAATCAAAACTTACCAACTGAAACAAAAGAAAAGCAGATAGCGGAAGTTAGTACCCACGCAAATCCTTGTAGCAAATATATATTAGAAGCAAAAATTAACGGAATTTCGATCGCTTGCCATGTCGATTTAGGAAGTGAATGCACGTTAATTAGGGCTAGCGACGCTAAAGCTATAGGTTTAGTTACAAAACCCTCTAAGAATCTCCCTGTACTCCGGGGCGTTGGCGCGAAACTTATCAATCCACTTGGTATAATTAAAGCGGCAATTGAAATACAGGATATAACGAAAACCATTGATATCTACTCTGTAGAAGATTACGTTATAAATCATCCATTACTACTAGGACACTCGTTTACCGAACAACCAGACTTGGTCATCATAAAAACCCCCGACAGCCTTATATTTAGAGAAATACCAAAAGATAAAATTCGTCTTGTTACTACTAATGACACTGTTATCCCTCCCAATTCTTTAAGGTCTGTACTAGTTGAGACGGACACGGGACTTAATTGTTCCTTATATGTTCACGGTTCTGTGAGGGGCTTAGAAGGTAGGGAATACTTCCTTCTGCCGGGTGAGTATCAAATTAAAGATGGATTCGGTGCCTTATTGATCCTAAATTTGTCTATGAACGATATAAAAATCGGTACAGGTATTTTACTAACTAGAGCTAATATTCAATTGCATGAGGTGAACGTAAAAACATGTTTTAGCATTTCTTTTCATACTGAGAATTTAGATGAACGCATTAATAGTAATCCACTGTTAGAAAGGGACCAACGTTTACAGTTACAAAGGTTACTAGGAAAATATAATAATTCTTTCTCCACAAACTTGAATGATTTAGGATTAACAAATGTTACTGAAATGACCATTGAGCTTGACGATCACACCCCTGTCGTTTATCGTCCGTACAGAATGTCAATTGCAGAAAGAACACTAGTTAGGGAAATGGTGCAGGATATGCTGGATAGCGGTATTGCGCAAGAGTCTTCCTCGCCGTTTGCAAGTCCAATAGTGTTGGTTAGAAAGAAAAACGGCGAGAGAAGATTATGCGTTGATTATCGAGCCCTTAATAGAAAAACTAAAAAAGAACACTACCCACTTCCTCGAGTAGAAGATCAGCTAGACCAATTAGCAGGCAACACTCTCTTTACCTCATTAGACCTAGCGTCTGGCTATTACCAAATACCTATCGCGGAGGGGTCGAGATTCAAGACTGCTTTCGTTACGCCTGATGGTCAGTACGAATACACCCGCATGCCCTTTGGTTTAGTTAACGCGCCATCCGTTTTTCAGCGGACCATTAATAAAATATTAATGGAAGCAAAGGTGAAGTACGCGATAGTCTACATGGACGATATTTTAATACCGTCAAAAGACTTCGCAGAGGGCATGAGGCGTCTCGAAGAGGTATTACTACTATTAAATAAAGGTGGACTGACCCTTAAACTAGAAAAATGCAATTTTTTCTTAAATACCATAGATTTTCTTGGGTTTACTGTAAGTGCTGATGGTATCCGCCCCGCAAGCAGAAAAACAGACGCTGTTTCAAAATTCCGAAAACCATCGAACCAGCACGAATTGCGTCAATTTCTAGGATTATCAGGTTTCTTTCGTAGATTTATAAAAGATTATGCCCTTATCTGTAGACCTATGACTGACTTACTAAAAAAAAGTATTAGCTGGATATGGGGTCCCGACCAAGATACAGCTTTCGAACGAATTAAAGAATTATTAGCGACAAGACCTCTACTAGCGTTGTATAACCCAAAGGCCGAAACGCAACTGCACACCGATGCTAGTAAAAATGGCTTAGCCGGTATACTTTTGCAACGTAATGATCAAGGTAACTTTCAACCTGTTTCCTATTATAGTCGCAAAACTAGCCCAGACGAATGCAAACTGCACTCCTATGAGCTGGAAACCTTGGCTGTTGTCTCTTCTTTAAACCGGTTCCGAGTATATTTGGTAGGGATCCCCTTCAAAATTCTGACCGACTGTAACGCCCTCCGATCCACACTAACGAAACGTGACCTTATCCCCCGCATTGCGCGCTGGTGGGTTCAATTACAAGAGTACGACTGCGTTATCGAATATCGCCCGGGCTCACGAATGTCTCATGCAGACGCTTTAAGTCGCAACCCTATCGAGGAAGTTTGTCGACAAGCCCAGCTACATGTTCTTGATATTTTATCAACGCAAAAGTATTCAGACGATGATTGGATATCCACCGTGCAATCGGCGGATGAGGAGGTAAAAAGAATTAAAGATATCCTTTGTAGCCCCGAATCAGTTGAAATTGCCGATACTCAACACAACTATAAATTAAAAAATGATCGCGTGTATCGGATAGTTGGAGATGAACTCAAGTGGTTGGTACCCAAAGGCGTTAGGTGGCAAATTCTACAAAAAAACCATGACGATATAGGCCATTATGGTTTCGAAAAGACGCTTGAGAGAATTCGCCAACATTACTGGTTCCCTAAAATGCGGCGTTTTGTAAAAAAATACGTGTCATCATGCTTAGAATTTGCCCACCATAAAGTACCAGGGGGTAAACGCGAGGGTGAGCTCCATCCAATCGAAAAAATCTCCATTCCGTTCCATACTGTTCACGCTGACCACCTAGGACCTTTTAATAGAAGTGCGAAAGGAAATTGCTATTTACTTGTATTGATTGACGGCTTCACTAAATATATTAACATTAACGCAGTAAAAAACACAAAGTCTTCGACAACGATTAAAATCCTTAAAGAACATATTAGCTATTTTGGAGTACCAACTAGGCTCATCACCGACAAAGGTTCTAGTTTTACAAGTAAAATCTTTAAGGACTTCATAACTGAGTACGGTATAAAGCACATAGTTAATGCCGTTGCGACACCTCGAGCAAACGGTCAAGTCGAAAGATTTAATAGAACCATCCTCGATGCACTATCAACATCTGCTCATGGTGAGGACGACAGGTCGTGGGACGATCACATAACAGACATACAAATAGGAATTAATACGACACAACACAAAACAACAAAAAAAAGTCCATCTGAATTACTGTTTGGCTTTAATATAACTGGTAGAACGGAAGGAATATTAAGTTCAATAATTAACGACACTATAAACAGAACACCCGCTGATGAATTAGGAATCGTTAGGAATGAGGTTAGTGATAAAATAAAGCAACAACAAGAGAAAGACAAGGATAGATTTAATAAGAGTAGGAAACAGAATAATAAATATAAGGAAGGTGACTTAGTACGAGTAGAGAGGCAGGTCCCGCACGACGGTAAGTCACAAAAGCTCGTTATGAAATACCAAGGGCCTTACCGTATAACAAAAGTGCTCCCAAATGATAGATTTGTAATTAGAGATACCCCATTAACATGTAAAAATTCTAGAAAATATGAGGCTATAGTAGCACTAGACAAAATACGTCCATGGATGAATTTTGATAGGAATGTTGATAGTGAATCTGGAGAATCTGACTGTACTACGACAGACGCAATGAAATGAGTGTACTAAACAAATTATTAAATAAATATACATATCATTTAATTGTAGTCAAACCATTCTATTTGAATTGCTTTACCTCTATTTCAATTAATTTCAAAATAAATAATGTAAGGTAATATTTGAATCACTTATAATAATGTATATTAACATCATAATATTTCATTTAAAAAAATCTTCTACGAGTATACATACTGCTATCGATGCATGTAAGTTTCTGTGTAAAAATAAGCACTGATTATGCTATTATAAATTAAGATTATGATTATGATTTTTATGTATTAAGAATTATATTAAGAATTATTTATTATTATTATTGAATTATGTTAAGTTTTAGAATAGTAATCTCACTTTTTTGAGTAGCTCGATGGAACTCGCTTTTACAGGATGGCCGAGCTGTTAGGTATTTGTTGATAATATAATATCCATGTTGACAATGTAAATTGCCAAATCATTAAATTTACTTATTTATGTACAAATTTTACGAAAGTCAAAATAATAATGATAAACCGTTATTATTTTGACTTCCATTTTTACTCATGGCGCCTTTTAGTTTAAGTCATAGTATAGGTGGCGCTCATGTTTATCTTTAAGGTTACTTTATCTTTAAGGTTTTGTTCGCATTTCTACGTAATTCAATGCTACACTATCTTAATAAAATCGATTTATAATTATTAAAATTTTGAGTTAATGCAATATAGCGTGAGACAAAATAATAATCTATATCAGACATTATTTTGTCTTCTATCTTACGGTGGCGCCCCCTATGAGAGTGTTAGGTGGCGTTCCCAGGAACTTAAGAAGGCTGATTTTAACGCGTAGCGGGCATTGTATTATTGTCGGAGTACGAACAAAGACCAGTGGTATTAATACAAAGTTAAATATTTATGGTGAATAATCATTACTGTGTGCGTGATATCAAGTGTGAAAATTGGGAATAAAATATGGTTTGAAATGCTGGAGTTATTTATTGACCTAACCCAATAGTAACTATTAAGTTTCAGAGTATACTTAAAAAATAATTACCTCCTCTAAAAATAGACCATATTTTCGAACTCTTTTGATTTGTTTTGATAATTTATTGTTAGTTTAATTGTGTTAAAATTGATCACGGAGACAACTCCTTTAAAGTGCTTCCCGAATATATCATTTGATTTGCATTCACATAAAAAAGATAAATAATTTTTATGGGGTGTGATATCACACATATTGCTAAAGCTTGTCTTATGATACATGCCAAATTTTATTATCATTGGATTTTTCGTTGTGAAGAAAACTGAAAAATGTTAGTATGGAAAATGTAGAGTTCCCCAAAATCTTCATACAAGGCAATTTCCTAGGTAAAGACCTATTCTATTAACTTAACGAATTTTAATGCAGGGCTTTTAATGGATAAAGTAACTGAAGAGAATGTTTTGTGTGTATAAATTATACAAGCTAGTTAAAATCATCCGTGCGAAGCCGGGGCGGGATTTACATAAAATTTGATTAAAATAAGAAACGTTTAAAAACAACTGTGGCTGGTAGATAAGTGTAAATGTATGAAGATATTTATTTTATTTTATTTTTATTTAACTAAATTTAATTAGGTACACACATTGAAATATTGCATAATGTCTAAATATGAGAGGAAGACATGTTGTGCCTTTTTCCCACTTAAAGTGGAAAAAGACAAGAATGAGGAGTATAATGTCTTAATATTATTATTTTTCCCATATTTATATTGTCTTTACTCTATGAAGAAATTTGCTGGTATAAGACATGGCCCAAATCTGGAATAAATATAAATATACGTTTTAAATAACGCCACGCCTCTTTTTTTGACGGGGACAAAATTATTTTTACGGACGAAGCGATCTCCTTATCGCCGGAGGTGGGGGTGTCGTAGATGTAGAAGGGGTTTTTAATACCCATTATTCTTCCTGATATGTTTAGGTCCCTATGTAAGCAGGACGATCTAGCGAAGGTCGCAGGAAGTCGCTGAAGAGATCATTGGGGGAGGCCTTTGTCCAGCAGCGGACGTCTTTAGGCTCATGGTAAAGTTCTTTTCTTACAATTATTAGTTATAATAATATATATGAGTTACTATTAGGCCTATAAATAATCTTTCTTTCTTTTCATTTATTGTATATTGTATTAGTATTGTATATTTTCTGAGTATTTATAGGTTTATATCTATTAAATATATTTATCCGTCATCTAGCATCCATAACACAAGCAGATTAGATGTTTAAAATGGAACTAGCCAATAGGTGTGAATGTCTATGGATATTTATTTATTTTGGCTTACCTCACAACTTTTAGCTTCTTCTTTGGGTCGTGGCATCGCATTTTGCATTCGTTGACGTAAGACATGTTGTCAGAGGCGCAGACTGGCGCGTAGACTCTTTCTCTTTCGCAAAACTCACACTTAATTTCAGCCAGACTAGGCAGATTGTCTACGTAGTACCGATTACATAGAACGAATGCCACAGGCATTATAATCATCACTGAAATATTAAAAATCTGATGCAGTTAACTTTAATAAATAGGCTTATGTGTATGCCTTATGCCACCAGCGCATTCTTAAATACTTCGGTCACATCGCTCGTAGAAACCCTGACAGCCTAGAGAAGCTGATGGTAGTTGGTTAGGTCGACGGGAGAAGATCACGCGGTCGCTCACCTACCCGCTGGTCAGACCTGGTAAAGACGCTTACCGGCCTGCCAATAACCGAAGCAGTGAAGACTGCTGAAGACAGAAATACGTGGAGAAGCATAGTGCAGCGAGTGATCAACACTTCAAGCTAGACACGACCTTCAGTAATGAAGATACCGACTAAGAAGAAGATGTGTAAGGGAAAGTTAGAGGTGGACGGCTTAGGCGATGTACCATGGCCGAATCGGCGATGCTTTGAAAAAGGTCGCGATAAAATCCAGCACGAGGACTTAGGTGGCGTAGTAGTTAGTTCGCTTTGGCTTTCGATCGAAAACAAAGCTACCTTCGTGGTCCCGATCGCTTTTACAACCGTGTCTACACACCAACCCGCATCGATTCTGCGTGATGTTACAAACCACACTCCTCATGTGTTTCTCCATGAGGAAGGCCTGTGCTCAGCAGTGGGTCGTATATAGGCTGAGGGAGAAAATCTGACCGCTCCCTCAGCCAACGAATCCTCAGAGCTCGCTCTCGGATTGTTTGTTGTGTTGTATTTTCTAACAACATATATATAATTATCTAACGATAGCGACGGGCCCACCACCTGTCACGCTGAGCACATGTTTAGCACGGTCACTGCATGGTGAAGCGCGGACTATGGCAGTGGGCTGCTTTTGCGGTGCTTTTGCCTAATCTCTGACCAACCTTATGGGATAATAGTCGTGATTATATTAACTGTATATTCATAGGTCTCTGGTGCATATCCGGCTCGAAGGACCACGAAAACGCCTATGTTGCGTAAATAGGCTTTAACTATAAAAAAAACTTAATTTATTTTAATAGGAGGAGCACAAAGGTGCAACTCACCAGAGAAGGCAAAAGAGAGTTGCCATAGAGCAAAAATAGTCAAATTACAAAAAGTTACTATTATAAATCAAATATTTTAAGTAATAAAATTTATAAAATAACTTAAAATAAATTAACAAATAATATTTTAATAATTTAAATATTTTATATGTTCAGTACTAATGTTGTACTGAACAGAATGTATGTATGTGTTTATGTACAGTCGCGGGCAGATAATGTTTACCACCCTAAGTATCAAAATTGCTTGCATACATTGAAGTCAAAAAAGACGAAATCACGTAATGTCTATTAATTTCGTAAGATTTCGTATCAATTTGATTGATCATAGATTCTACCAGTCCATGATTATACCCAAAGATTATACCTATATTTTTTAATAACACGAGAATCCATCGACGACATTTAGACGTGTATCGATAACTTTTTAATGAAAACATTTCTTTAATATTTCAGTTTTATTTTTAATTATAAATAATTTTAAAAAATAAGCTAAAACAATCTATATTTTATTAAATAAAATTTTGTCATCTTATTTTTAAAATTTCTGATTATAATTTCACTTTTGTCCGAATGACGTTCAAGCAATCATTTTTGATAACTTTAGTAGTAGTAGTATGCCGTAGTCATTTCTATTATTGTCTTTTCAATACTTCATATTGTTTATTAATATTCAAAGGGTAATAAAAAACTTGATATGTCAAAGTCTTTATTGAAAACAGAGTGATAAAGACTCTTATTTGAAAACTGATAAACATTTTCAAGATTGATAAGGGAAATCAAAATATAAAAAAAAAACATAATTTTTTAGATGGGCTGTTAAGAATTGTGCTGGCTATCAAATGATATGCTAGAAATTTTAAAATCTATTTTACTTACCATATCCGATCATTTTCAAAATTACGAAATGTGTGTCTCTCTGAATGAACAGTAACATTAATTTCTTGGGTAATTTAAGCCGACAATCGTTTAAAGTAGTTAAATTGGTAGTCAATTTTCTTAGTAAGTTCATTAATCTTTATGACTAGCTACTTACTTATAGTTTTAATGTTATCTGAGGGACTATATGAGAGAGAAACTGTGGCATTACCATCGTCTCTTTAATTATACATTATTAACACAATAGTAATAAAATACCAGCCCGCACTGGACCAGTGATGGTGTCATGGCCCACACTCTTCAGTTGTTTCTCCGTGAGGAAGGTCAAGTTGATAGAGGACAAGTTGATAGAGTTCGCTATACCATCCCAAAAATATCTCAGCTTGTCGGTAAAGATTTCAAGTCATCAATTCACTGTCATCCTGAAGTTATGTGCATAAATCACGTCAAGAGAATTACACTACAGATGGGTACAGTTGATTGGCCGAGCTGTTTAGCCCACTGGCTTACTGGGTCATCACACAGCATCCTGCTTGTAATTGCGTGGGCTTCCTCCAGGTAATATACACTGAATGGCGCGATTAACCAAATGCCGGTTGTATTCCTGTTTATAATTACGTAAACTATTTGTATGTAATATAGTTAACTAAGAATCAAACTATTTCCCGCAAAAAAGTTTAGGATTTATCTTAAAAGATGGTGAATTCAAAAATGTTTTTACTCAATAAACGAATGTATTGACCACTTTTAATAATATCACTTGCTATGAGTATTTTGATATTTATTTGATATAGATGATAATGTTGAATGTTATAAATATTGAAATAAATGATTGTTTAATATTTATTATGGTAATAATTAATTAAATAAATGATTGTAACTATATATTGTGATAAAGATAATTGTACATTGACATTTAATTCAATTGTTTTGTCTTCTGTTGTGTTATGATGTTGACATTTAAATTGATTCATTTTATATAAATATTTTGTTGATGTTATAATTAACTAATTTAATACTTACGTAAAGATTCATATTTGTATGCCAGATACTGGCAAATTGTGCGAACTCTTTTATCTTAAACCATGTTTGTGTGTACCACTTTTCATGCAAATAAACTGATTGATTGATTGATTAAGTTATAAGTAATACGAAGCTCGGCGGCGTAGTGGTTAGTACAAAGCGTACTAACCACTACGCCGCCGAGCTTCGTACTACTAACTACGGCTTTCGATATCAAAAACAAAGCTACCTTCGCCATGGTCAGTACTTGGATGGATGACCAAAACTTTGTGATCTCGAATTAGGTAGGCCAGCGAGGTGGTGTTAGGGCCCATACTCTTCATGTGTTTGTCCATGAGGAAAGCCGGAACCCAGCAGCGGGACGTATATAGGCTGAAGACGATGAAGTTACTAGCATTTTGTACTTACTACAAATAAATATGCATGCTTGGGCGTCTAATTCGGGTGTTGGGTACCACTTCACATAAAAAACCTATAGGCAGAAAACGTTGAATTTAGAACAAGTCGATTTCTAAATAGGTTTTATTCTTATTTACTTCAATTCAAAGTAAATAAAAATCGCTCAAAATACCATAGTCGTACATACATTAGTTATTGGTACATATATTGGGATTGGGACATAGCATATTACTAAATGCGAGTGATAACTGTCAACTCCGCCCACCCCTTCGGGGATAATAGCGTAATGATAATTATATATGTAATTCTTACTTCAACTTGGTCGAGTCCAGAGTATTTTTATCGAACATTAAGACTATTTTCACAAAAGGCAATTGATTTCATTCCTTACACGCTACCCTCGTCCCCAAGACCCCAAAAACTCCTTTAGTCTATATACCTACTTCAGACACATAAAGAGACGAAAATATCCCCAAGTAGATTACAAAGAGAAATATTAATTCTATAGAAAGATTCAACAAACCAGATTCGGTTCCTTCGGGCAGTGCATTGTCCACGGAACAAGAAATAAAACCTTATGATTCTATTTATATTATATTTATATGACATTTGTTTGTGTATACGTAAAGTGTTGTCATGTATTGTCTATAATTTTGTGATCTCGAACACCTCCTTGCTGCGCCATTGGAACCAGTCGCACCACCCACACACACACACACACACATACAGACACATACAGACACACACATATACACACCACCCACACACACACCACACCACACACACACACACACACACACACGCGCGCGCACGCACACACACACACACACACACACACACACACACATACACACATACACACACACACGCGCGCGCGCGCGCACAGAGAGAGAGAGAGAGAAAGTTTAATTCTATAATTTTGTGCACCCATTATGACGTAATTTATCACTCCATCGACAGGTTGTCCAGAAGAAATCGATGTCTGCAAAGTCTGCAAATTCTGACATCTAGAAATGTGTTGTATACTGTAGGTAGACCTAAATTTTTCTTTTTCCTTGCATTTTTCTTTCTAGAAGTAGAAGAAAACTTCATAACAAAATATCAATTGTATTTATTGGAGTATGATTAAATGAAAAATATACTGACATCAATTGCTGGTAGTTCGGTTGAGAGGTTGAGAGGCTGCTGGACTCGCAGGCTAGATCCCACCGCCTGTACCACTGCGTTTGAATCAAACTTTAATACTGCTCATTGTGAATATCGCTTGCCGACTCGACTATACATATCTGGCGAAAAGCGGGTAATAACACCTCTGCGGCGTCATGATATGTTATGTGATTGTAATGATAAGATTGAGGAGGAATTGAGGAGCTCGGTGGCGTAGTTGTCAGTGCGCTTTGGCTTCGGTCGAAAACAAAACTACCTTCGCTATGGTCAGGCCGTGGATGGGTGACCAAGACTTTGTGATCTCGAGCTCCTCCGTGCTTCGGAAGGCACGTTAAGCCGTTGGTCCCGGTCGCATTTGTGACCGTTTCTACCCACCAACCCGCATTGGGCCAGCGTGGTGGTGTTACGGCCCTTACTCCTCATGTGTTTCTCCATGAGGAAGGCCTGTCCCAGCAGTGGGACGTATATAGGCTGATGACGATGACGATGACGAATTATAAGAAAAAAATATACATGAATTGACAACATTCAACAAGACGATATTTTTAATCTCTCGAAGTTTTGAAATATTCATTGAGGTTGTCTCCATCCCGGCACAAGCACATCCCAAAACCTAAAAACAGATTACGTACTGCCCCCAATCTCGCATGCGCAACTAGGACCCCAATTCTCTAAACCTATCACGAAACCCTCGTAGGTGTAGATGAATAACATACGTCTGCCATGATGAATGGGACATGCCCGGTCTGTGGCCTTACCAATTCAATTACTGGGCTTTCTGTTATATCTTGTGAACCCTTGGAAGTTTTTCGCCGTATCACATAGATAGGTTTAAGTTCAAAGAACTTTATAAAGTGAATTCTGGACTTTGTAAATTGACGCATCGGTTTTTGGCGTTTTTGGATCTTTTGATTGAATTTTTCCGCGCACACATCTATAATATTAACGCGAAATATCACTCACTTATTAATCCTAACCTAAAATATCTTCCGGATTAATGTAATAAAATTACTTCACATTCTAGGAATCTACAGTTGTCTCTCGATCGTACAACATATTTATTCTTCGATAGTGTTCACAATTTTTTTTTAATCAGTAAATTCTTAATATGTTAACTTGCCAATGTTCTTCTCTACAGTCCTTATAGGGGATTATATGGGAGTAACCAGTTCAAAGGCGGTGCGGGTCGAAAGTAATACGTATTCAAACCCGCTTTTTTCCAGAACGAACACTTAATTATGTAGCTTAATTATGTAGCAAATACAAAGTCATTACGTACGAGCCACCCATTGCTGGACATTACCTTCCCTAAAACATCCGATCACTTTTCACAAAAATCACATAAAGAGGGGTAGACAAAAGATGTAGATACCTATCGCGATTTGGTATCCGACGTGTAATCTTCATAAAAGTATTCGAGCGATGAATCGATTCTATCGACTTTTGTTATAATGGTGAGTAACATTTTCAATTTCGAATGGCCACCTCTACTACGAATTTTCTCACCAAAGAAATAGCTATTAAATTTTTTGTAAGTTAACATAACAAAACGGCCCGCGTCGTAGTGGTTAATACGCTATGGCTTTCGCTAAACAAAGCTTCCTTCACCATAGTCAGAACTTGGATGGGTGACCAAAACTGTGATCTCCTTGCTGCGGAAGGCACGTTAAGCCATTGGAACCAGTCGCTATCGCAACCGTTGCTATTCACCAACTCAATTGGACCAGCAGCGTGGTGTTGCTTCGACCCATACCCACACACACACATACATATACACACCACCCACACCCACACACAAACACACACACACACACACACACACACACATTAATTTAATTGTTGAAATTGTAATTGTGGATATGCAAATTATGCTATAAATACCCTTATCCTTATCTTAACAACTAAATAAAGTAGAGATAGAATTTACGTAATTAACTTCAGTCAGAGAAATTCAGATATCGTCAGCAATTCTCGAACCCCACGTCCCTAAGTCTCATCAAAAGATCCCTCTTTTAGTTTATGCGCACAGAATTTAGACTGCATCTTCTTAATCCAACTTAATTAAGTTTGGAGACGTCTTTCCCGACACGGGTGAAATACACAATTAAAAGCGAATTAATATACTTACTCACATACATGTATATTCAAGCCTGTCAAAATTTCAAGAACTTTGACCTTTCCGACGATTTTCAGCTAACTCATACGTGTTTGCAAGTTGAATTTTCAATGATAGACCTTAAGCTTTAATCTAAACTTCTTTATGTACTTCAGAAATGAAAATTTTAACGATCCAGACGATCAAATAAATAAAAATAAAATAAATAAATATCTTCAGACTTTCACACATATCAACTAGTCCCATTTTAATCAACTAAAGCTGATTGTGTTACGGATACTAGATAACGGGTAAATATACTAGTATATAAATATTCAGATTTAAGATAATACATATATAAACATCCAAGCCTGGAGAACAAATACCTGTATTCATGACACAAACATCTGTGAGGTTCCCGGGGATCGATCGAATTCGTGTGACGTAATTTATGAATGGCTTAGCGGCCATTGTCATGTCGAAAATTTATGCAAATTCAATTTTGCAAACAGTACTAAGATTTTGTAACTTATTTTTAGCTCAGCACTTCATACGTATTTGACGACGTTCTGATGACCTCCGTGGTCGAGTGGTCTGTACGCCGGTCTCAAGGCGTCGCCATCTCGGAAGGTTCTGTTTTCGATCCCCAGTGGAATTTGTTCTCCAGTCTTATGTGTTTATATATTATTAGGTATTATATATACATTCTGAATATTTTTTTATATGTATTTATCAATTAAATATATTTATCCGTCATCTAGTATCCGTAACACAAGCAGCATTAGCTGCTTAAAATGGGGCTAGTTGATAGGTGTGAATCTCTGAAGATATTTATTATTTATTTATTTAAAAAAACATAGAATTATAAAGACGAATTTACAGTTTCGAAAACTCTTAGTATCTACCACCGGGGAACAATGTGTTCGATGAAAAAGAAAATATTTCCAATCATATCCAATGCAACCGTTCACACTGGTGACGGTCGTTTAAAGAATGGGTTCTCCACATAAAAATATTTTTCATTTGTCATGTCCGCGTCGAGTGCTGATTAAATTTAGCTGTGGAAGCGGTTTGTTACACGGTCTGTAATAAATTGGATAGGGACCGGTTATATGTTATATGGTTTAACATTTCTATGCGAGCAGAATTTTTCACAGTGTATTTAAACTAGTCTCTCGTTTGTGTTGTGGCGGATTTGCACCACAAAAAAAGGAAAAAGGTGTCATTATATTTCCATTTTTTTATATTCTTTAATGTATTTGTTGGCTTTTATGTTGATATCTTTGGATTCTTTATGGATTCTTTTCCTATTACATTAAAAAAGAAATAGAGAAAAAAATAGAAAAATAATAAAATAAGTTTTAAAAATCGTTGATTTTTTTATTTATTTTAGATCGATTATTGGTTTTAAAATAGTAGTAAAGGTTAAATGCTAAGGTTTAATGCTTAGTTTGCATGAAAGATAAATGTCTTAACTTAATAATTCAAACAAACTCTAAAAAAGAAATAATATGTCTGCTTGCCACTCAAAGGTGAAAAAATACCTATGACTGCGCACGCGCGCAAATTATGCGTACTATTTTTGAGAGGAAGAGAGGAAGTATTGATCGTTTTAGAAACTAGAAAGTATTCCGGAGTTATTGGATAACTTTATTACATATTACTAATATATTATTATATTAAATATTACTATATAACTGAAAATATTTAAGTTTTGAAAAGAATCGTGTTTGTGTTCGTGGCGGATTTCTAGCACACAGAGGAACCCTTTAGCGCTTACACGACAGCCGCAAACAAGAGGCTAGTTAACCCTTTTTTATTGGGCTCCAAATGATTCATTACTGTTAACCACCGCCATAAAAAATAATTATTATATTTTTTTAGAGGCCTTTAGCACAATAAATTTTAAACGACTATGATGGTTTATAAATTATCTGTGCCTTAAGGCCAAGATTTTGGAAAACAATCAATACGCATACTGTATGATGGATGCCAAACTCCCATACAGTAGCATGAGGCAATGTTCTGTCTCGATCAGTAGGTGTTCCCTCTCATTCTTTCACTTTAATGAATGAGTTTGTCATTTCGTAGTAAAGCTTTCTATTACTACTAAAATGACGTTACACAAAAATACACAAAAATTTCTCAAACAAATACTCTCATATTAAATGTGATTTTTGACTCACCTATGAAATGATAAGGTACATCCAGGATATCACTCACTTACACAACATAAAACAACGCACGTCATCACCAGTTTTATAATTTTTTATTTAAAATATTTAATACCAAAAATTTTTTACAATTTTCAGTCTAGGTGTCAAAATGGCGTAAATATGACAGGTGAGACAGAAACTATGGATAGAAAGAGAGGAAGAGGATATCCCACGGATAGCCTTCATTCATAAATAGTGATAGAATGAGAGGGAACGCCTACTGATCGAGACAGAACATTGCCTCATGCTATTGTATGGGAGTTTGGCATCCATATAGAGTACTAAATTCTTGGTTGCGACTGGCGTTTGACGGATTTTGACCATGCGTAGTAATTGCTTACATGACGCGTTACCCCCCGTATATGTGGTCGCTGTGCCAAGCAGACATATTCGGGTGTGATTTATTTATTCCAATAATGCCAAGCAGATATAATATGTCCGCTCCGTGCGTGACTCGGATTTCATTGTATTGTGTTAACTTTACTAAGCGGAGCGTTACGGATACGTCTCCTGGGAACAAGCTTTCCTACCTAGAGAAACATGAAGAGTACAGGCCGTACCACGTTGGCCCAACGCGGATTGATGGGTGAAAACGGTTGCAATAGCGACCAGCAGCAAATGCTTGATGTGGTTAACTCGAATCAAACAAAGTTTTGGTCACCCATCCAAGGACTGACGATGGCGAATGTAGCTTTGCTTTTCAATATCAAAGCGTACGAACCACTGCCCCAACGAACTTGTCTCCTCCAAACCTAGAAAACTGATCTAAAACTTCCCTAGTGGTTTAATATTTGACTAAAATTAAATTCCGATATAAATTTACGCTAATTATCATACTTAGCGAAACAATTCCAACCATGAAACCAACTTTCACAAAATATTTCAAATATTCTCATTATCGTATTCAACTACCGAGTGGTTTTCATTAAGATTATTATTATCCATACTAATATTATAAATGCGAAAGTAACTCTGTCTGTCTTGCTTTCACGTCAAAACTACTGAACCGATTCAATTGAAATTTCGTACTCAGATAGTATAGAGCCTGAGAAAGTACATAGGCTACTTTTATATTCCCATTGGAACGGGTACCACGCGTGTGTAACCGTGGTTATCAATATCTGCTCGATCGAGTATATGTGACATATTCCGTCAAAATGTAATTTCATTTCGAATTTTAAGATTTCTCGGCATTGTAAAATAATGACACGACAGTAGAGATGTATCACCATGACAACAATTAGTCAGATGTCACTGACAAGAAATGTTATTTTCATAATTTTAATAATTAGTGGTTTTAGTTCGACAATTAACAATCAACATTTTGCTTAAAAGAGGTAGGAATGTAATGTTGCACTTTGTAAAAAACAATGCAGTATTAACAAACACACAAACTTTTTGTTAAATTTTATCGGCGTTAAATCAATAGCCACGCGAACGACTTCGCGGGCACAGCTAGTAACTAATAAGGCATCTGACAAAATTAATATTTAAACTATATTGAAAGCTTTCGGCTAGAACACATCCTGTGGCGTAGTACTTCGTACACTTTGACTTTCGATATTGAAAGTGTTACTTTTGCCATGATCGATCCATGGATGGGTGACCACACTTTGTGATCTCGAAATCCTTGGTGCTTCGGAAGGCACTAGTCGCTATTACAACCGTTTTTCCCCACCTATAATTTTTCGGTCAAGTCCATGTGGAAGGCCTGTACTCAGTAGTACCTGCTACCTCTGCATTCAAGGCATATTGTTGCGAAAAATTACAATAGGCTAGTTTACCCTTTTTTTGGCTTCAAATGATTAATTACTGGTAGCCATCAGCATAAAATATAATAATAAAAAATTCTGAAGCCTTTAACACAATACATTTTAAATTATAAATTACGTTTTTGCTTAAATGTCAAAACGCCTTCGGTCCTGATGGTCTATGAATTATCTGTGCCGTAGCGTCACGATTATTGTAAACAATTCAACACGCATGCGTGACATAGCCGACAGTTATGCTTGATTGGTTGCGACTGGCGTTTGATGGATTTTGACCATGCGTAGTAATTGTTTACATGTGTTACTCAACATTTCACGAAAATGGTAAAAAGAAAACATATTTAAATTGAATTTCTACAACAATCCCTTATTTATATTTATCGAACTTGGTATATTATATTGGGTCCTTACCTATGAAATTGGTGTTTTTATTCTGTCTTAGCAAATTGTCCGTAACTATTAAGTTTCAGAACATTCTTATAAAATAATTGCCTCTTCTAAAAATAGACCATATATTTGAGCTCGTATTATTTAATTTGATAATTTTTTGTAAGTTTAATTGTGTTAAAATTAGACACAAAGACAATTATTTTTAACTGCCTCCCGACATCATTTGATTTGCTTTAACATAAAAACGATGAATAATTTTTATCAAGCGTGTTCACACACATATTGCTACAGCTTGTCTAATGATACATGCCAAATATTATTATCTTTGGAATTGTCGTTGTGAAGAAAACTCAAAAAATTTCAGTATGTAAAATGCAGATATCCCCAAAATCTCCATACAAAACACCAATTTCATAGGTAAGGACCTAATATTACGGACCCTAGTACTAAATTCTATGTGAATGACACATTATTTTCATTGCTTTTGTTGAGAGTCAACTAGCCTATTGGGGTTGGTATAAGAAAACATAACAAGATCATCAAGCGATATAAGATTATGCCATCAAAAACCAAACTTGTAAGGCCTTTGCGAGACAGACGCGGCCTAGCTCGCCGCCAGGGTGGCGGCCTGTCGTCCGAGTTGCTGCAACAACTGAAAAAATGCCTTGTTGTGTGATAATTAGTGGAGGTGTATCAACGGTATCTTTCAGTTAGTTTGAATCTCCTTTCTCAAAATTACGACTGTGACGTCACAGTAGACGTTAAAAAGTTGACACGCTTGGTTTAAATGCTTGGTTTATATACTTTTCAAGGGAATAAAGACTTTCATTTCTTGAAAATGAACCTATACATTTTACACGTGTACCGATCTTAAAGAAGACTGGAGGCGGCATAGATATTCCATATTATGAGTACGTGCCTACTCTTTTAACGTCTAAAAATAGAGACAAATCGAAGGCAGCGATCTCTCGAAAACTGTAAATGTCTAAATTACCATCAGAGGAGCTTAGGTAGTAATTTTAGGGCATGGAATGTTAATATACCTAACAGGATGGTTCTGAATTACTGGGTCATTCTTGATAAAACTATTCAATCTGTTAGGGTGTTACTGGACCAATCGATCGATCGTCGATCGAAGGCATCGATCAAAGTCGATCGATGTTAATCGACTGGTCTGGAAGCTTTAATTGATTGACGGATAGCGTTCGACTAACCTATCGTTCAACTATCCATCGACGTTGATCGAAACGTCTGGTAGCTTCAAATATCTATAGCTATCGATTAATTAATTCTGCCATCGATCGATGCCGTCGATCGACGATGGATTGAATTATCTGGTAACACCATTAGAACGCAATTAAAAAACATTAAATATTTATAGGTAATCATGATTGTTTAGTTAATGTTCAAACACGTCCTTAGCTATATAACTCACAGGGATCGCTGTACGTTCTTAAAATTTCATATAAAACTGCCGTGATACATTTATTTAACCTATGAATTGTAACAACAACATGATTGATTCAAACAACCTACATGCAGTCTGACGAAGTGACTCGCCCCGAGGTGCTGACTTGAATGGACCGTTGATCGAGTTGAAGGTAGTTATACTAGTTAGCAAGTTTGGCCATTCAACGGCTGACAAGTTGTTAAGGAAATACAGAACTACCGTCTACAAACTATCTTCAGCCATTGAGTTTCAAGTTAGCGGCGAGAATAGCCCAGTTTCCTCATTTATATAAGATTTTCGATGTATTTATTCAAACTTGAAAAATTTCGGTTTTGTTTTTATTTTAGCATTCTCTATACTACTACAACGTAAAGTCATCTATAGTACGTCTCAATCATAGTTGCCAAAAAGGTAAACAAAACAAAGGCAATGTTTCATCTCTAAAATGTTTTGTGATGACTGTAGGTAATTGAAATCAATTGAAACGGACAACAATTGTTACCGTTAATTATATTTACGTGCCAATGTCCATGTAAAAAGTGTGATTATTGAATAACAAATTCGGTAAGTCGGCTTTTTTGTTTACCTTTTTGGCAACTTGGATTAAGACGTACTATAACTTCTAAAATTTATAGTAAAAACAAGTTTCTTGATATCTTGCGATAGGAATTTGATTTCGGTTATTCACCTTAACTTGTTTCGTGTATTATTTCTGGCCAATAACTAGAATAACACAGTTTTTTTTTTCATTCATGGCTGTAACTTGGCGTGGAATCACCTGGCAGGTATCACCTGAAACAAAACGACAACAAATGAAATTCGAATAAGATATACCTTTTTTATTCTTGGCCTGTTAGCGAGTGACGATAAGTATCTTTCTACGAGTATAATCTGTACCTAAACAATTTGAATATGAATAAAATTTCTCTTGGTCTGGATGTTTTTATGTATATTAACTAGTCAACATAACATACCTAACATATCGTGGAAAGAGATCATAGATGATAGATATTATGTATGTTTTTACTAGTCAACGGGTATAAAACGAGACACACCGAACACCGGTTATTTAGATAGAAAAGTACCTATTTATGTAAGAATGTTACTGATACTGTCAACTTATACATAAATTCTTAGTAAAACTTATCTTGGGCTTATTGGTGTGATTATAAATTCTAAATCTGGTTGTTGTACTTAATTGCATATTTCTACCATGTTTTTCGTCATAAAACCGTCTTTGTCTACAGAATTAGTTCCCAAAGTGGTCCAGGTGGACCCCTACCCCTGGACCCCTTCACATTCTTGTCGAGATTTGGGAATATATATTTTTTTATGGTAGAAATGTAGCTACGGGGGGAATTACAGTGCCGTAACCGCCATACCAGCTAACGACGCAGTGGACTGGCCGACCCCGCAACGTCGTCGATACATAAGTGGGGTCCAGATAAATTTAGAAAGTGGTCTATGACAAAAATAAGTCTGGGAATCTCTGGTCTACAGACAGCTCCGCGTAATATGCGAAACCGCAACGAATCCTTTTAAATAGTAATTCGCCGGGGTTATTCTACCACTTATAAATTCGCCGCTACCAAGTTTAGATTCTCAGTTCCTTTTGCATTCCCTTGTCGCGGAAGCACATTAACTGTAATATTTAAGTGTTTTTCGAGACCACTAATTACTTAGTTAGGCGTAACGGCTTGCAGATTAACGGGTATAAATCCTACGTACCGGAGGGTGCATTTTTTTTATCTTTGCGACGAATTTTTCGCGTATTTTAGTTTGTTCTTTGTGTACAATTTTATGGGTGGATGTTAATGAATGAAGATAATTGTGGGTTGTTTACGGTGGGTTTTTTTATCAGCCCAGCAAATGACTCAACACCATCTGATGGTAAGCAGTAGATAAGTCCATTTGCGAAGGATGCTAGGGCAGCACCAAAGGATGCAGGCCTAGCGACCGCCACCTTGCTGGCTCATAAGATGCCTTTTCACGCCTCTTTTGAAGGAACCCATGCTGTAAGAAGGAGGGAACACGAGTGATTTGGGGAATTGAGTTTTTCTTCGTATTTTAATAGGATTTAAGTCCCGTATCTGCTGACGGATAGCTTGCCATCGCAGAAAGCATAGAGTTTGCAGTCACAATGTCTATTTCAACACACTTGCTGGTAATGTGAGCTTTATTCCTGGGTTTTTAGGCACATAATGCCATAAATTAAACACGAGTGCGATAAAAATATTACCGCACAATTTTGCGTGAGCGTGAAGTTAAATAGGTACCTATTTCTGGCTTATTTGTATAATTGTAATAGTTATGGCTTTTCTTTGTTTAAGTTTTAAAATAGGTATTATATTAATTTTGTAGAATACTTTGAAAGTTACATAGAATGACAAATAAACTGAAAAAAAAATGATCTCATTCAATAAACTAAATTATACCGAAGCTCGAACGTACTCTAAAAATCCCAACTACCCACGATAAATCAAAGATCTATTGAAAATGATATTCTTGCTCGAGTCACACTAAATCATATTTCTTTCTTCCCCCGATAAATTGTATGATAGTTGACCCCTTGAATATTTGAGACCCGATCGCAGTCACTAAAATTAATATAATTTTTGTGCTACGACCCTTGTGTGACCTTTCCTTTATTTTCTGTTGATGGCAAACTATATCAATGATATAAAGTGGTGATGGTGAAATAATTGCCTTCGATCAGAGGAAAAACTCAGTAAGTCAGTATTTATCTTCAGGGTAAAAACAAGAAATGAAATCACTGGCTATTTCTGGATATGTAAAAGCTATGGAAATAAATAAAGTGCATAGTTATTAATTTGTATAATGGAAAATGAGCTGCGTATGGATTTGTAGAAGCATATTACATCTAGGTACATGCCAGAGAATATTACATCATGAAGACCTTAACAATGGTATAACCACGAAAATAGAAATGCCAATTATACTTATGTATTGTATAACGTAGGTAGGTACATATTTCGTCTCATAATTCCTTATAATTCAAAATTCTATTCTTAAAATAAAACCTTTTCTGTTCACAACTCACTTAACATTTTATGAACAAATTTCGTCGCGATGCACTTATCGTTATATTTACAGCACTCTCCTTTTAAGCACGGGAAAATCTTAATATTTGAAAAATATGAATACTTTTTAGATGAATATTGAGCCAAATGTCTTTTCATAGTTTTTTTAGATGAAAATTATTCACATCTAACAGAACTAAAGGTTGCTTTGGAAATTATTAAAAAACCATTCACGATCTCCTTTGCACAATTCTTTGTACCTACACGCTTTTTAAGAAATCTGTTGTAAAATTAGAAAATTCGAAGGACAAGTTTCAGAGGACGACACTGATTTTTCAATGTCATTCCAATTTATCTTATTGGTATTCACAGTAAAGTTGAATCTAAAAGGAGCAAGCGAAGCCCTGTGCTATATTCATAGTCACGAACCGTTTTTCCTAAATACTTGAGTAAATAACAGTAGCCTTGTTTTCACGATTGGCCCTTACTACGGGAAAACAATAATTTTATTTTAATTGGCTTTTACCAAGTCGCTTTGTAAATTAAGGCAGAAGGAAAATTAAAGAGGGGTTTTTCGGAATGAAAAATTTAGCTAATTTACAAGTTTGTCAAAAGAATTTTGTTTTTATTTCAGTCGAGACTATTTTGTATCGTTGAGAAGTTCGGACACTCTGACTAGGATTATTTAAGTAAAACTAATTAACATTTAATGAAACAACACACAGGACACACATGGACTAAACAAATGCCTATATCCATAACACAAATAATTACCGCACCTGGTATCGAACGCTGAAATTCTAGAAATCACGCCACGAAACTCGTCAAATATCTTCAAAAAATATCTTCAAACATTCACATCTATCAACTAGCCCCATTTGCTGCTTGTATCACGGACACTAGATAATAGATTAATACATATAAATATCCTGAACATATATAAACTTATTTAAACATCCAAGACTGGAGAACAAATGTCAAAAATTATCATTATGCCTACCAATAAAACATTATCATTTTAGTTTTCTTTTTTTTTTAATAATAAAAATAGTATATAATGAAAAAAATATTTATTCAGCATTTACAGAATTAAAGAAATGGTTATTTCAAAAAATAAGTTTACCTTCGCTAGTTCAACCTCAACAAATGGTAGTAGCCATTTCTAAGTAAGTCAACGAGTTGTTTACACGAAGGATATAAAGAAAATATTTGACTAGATCCCCAGCTGGGATTCTATCGCGAACAGAGCACAACTTTAGCAGAAAACAGTTCCTAACTTCTGTTTGAGTTTTGGTTAGCACAACTATTTATTTGCTTATGAAGCGCAAATTGCGAGTTTACTTTTATTTTATTATTTTCAGATGGTGAATTGATATCTTGAGACAAACAATTATTTCTTACTAAGTTGGTTCGGATTCGGACTGTAGAGATTATATTTATTAGTTATATGTAACACGAGGAGCTCGGTGTCGTAGGGGTTAGTACGCTTTGACTATCGATTGAAAAACAAAGCTACCTTCGCTATGGTCAGGCCGTGGAGGGGTGACCAAAACTTTGTGATCTCGAGCTCGTCCGTGCTTCGGAAGGCACGTTAAGCCGTTGGTCCCGGTCGCTATTATGGCTGTTTCTACCCACCAACCCGCATTGCGCCAGCGTAGTGGTGGTACGGCCCATACTCCTCATGTGTTTCTCCATGAGGAAGGCCTGTGCCCAGCAGTGGGACATATATAGGATGTGAACATGCAACATCTGTCCGGGCTGTTGGAATTTCGGTTTGAATTCCAGAGTGGTTATGGATTTTCTATAGGTAAGTAGTGCCCTGAAACGGCTATAAGCTTGCCCTCTACGTGAGACCGTAAGTCATTAGTAATGTGGGGGTATGTAATGGACCTCTGCCTACCCCTTCGGGGATAGGAGCGTGATGATATTACTATTATTTATTGTTATTATATAAGTCAAAGGTGACTGACTGACATAGTGATCTATCAACGCACAGCCCAAACCACTGGACGGATCGGGCTGAAATTTTGGATGCAGGTAGATGTTATGACGTAGGCTTCCGCTAAGAAAGGATTTTGATTTATTCTACCCTCAAGGGGATAAAATAGTGATCTATCAACTTACAGCCCAAACCACTGGACGGATCGGGCTGAAATTTTGGATGCAGGTAGATGTTATGACGTAGGCTTCCGCTAAGAAAGGATTTTGATTTATTCTACCCCCAAGGGGATAAAATAGGGGATGAAAGTTTCTATGAAACTTTGTCAATTTTAAACCGATCGGGCTGAGACTTTGCATGCATACTACTATGAGGCAGGCATCCCCTAAGAAGTAATAATATTTCTTAACGCGAGCGAAGCCGCGGGCAAAAGCTAGTTGTTATTATAAAATACAATGTAATGCTCAAAGCTAAAAATAGTCCCGCAAACTTATTACGCAGTTTGTCTGCAGGATCGGCTGTTTCTCATAATTATACTACGTTCACGCGCAAAGTTATGTCTACACATTGTGACAGTGACAGTTTTTATTCCCTTCTAATACGTATGAGTCTCTAACTGTTATGATTATGGGGCCGCCATAGGGTTATGTGAGACTGCAGGGAACCTACTACCAAGATCCCACAACACCCTGTACTCGGTAAGGCTTTGCCGCGCCGCGCATCGTGCGAGTTAGCTCTAAGCGGATCTAATTGCCCAACTAAATAAGTACCTTCCTATATAGCAAACCAGGGGTAGGGGTAATTAAAACCTACATAAAGCAAGTTACACAAATGAGCTGCAAACAAAACATAAAGTGATCTTCCTTGCCGTATGAAGATAATAAATATGTAAGTCGATATAAATTGGCGATGCTATCATAGTCCACAACAGTGTCTACATCAGCCTATAGCCAGTGCTAAAGCGAATAGAAGTCGATATATCAAAAGACCACTGGACAATAGGCGAAGGCGATATTTCACGGGCCCATTGTTCGCCGTCATTGTAAGAATTAAGACATCCACCGAAATTGGGAGAAATATTAAAATGTTCTTGGGAATTTCTGCCTGTATCTGGATAATGATATTTGGGATTAAGCGAGGGATTACCGGCTAAGCTCGATTCTATTAAAGAATTTCCTGGTTATTTGTTAGCTTCTCAATTGGATTTCACAGATTTGTGAATTTGTTTAAATGCTAATCCTAAGTGGTGGATTTAGGTATTTATCCTTTATTTGCAACTTACATTAACTCTTCATCTTAATATACCTATGATATTTTAATCCCCGACGCAAAAACAGGGGTGTTATAAGTTTGAAGTGCGTGTGTGTGTCTGTCAGTCTGTCTGTTTTTTTTATTTGAAAGATGGGTTAGTAGTTTTCTTAGCTATGTTTCATAAAAACCGGCTTTCATTTATAAGATATTATGAGGAGTGAAAACAGGAATAAAAAATCAAATGTTTACAAATGTTCTCGTGTTGGATATCAAATAAACGGTCATAACTTATACATCACGATACAGCAAGTTTCATGGAAATCGGATTAGCCATTTGAAAGATATGAGGAATGAAAATGACAGTGAAAAAACACACTTATTCATAAAAAAAAGTTTTGCTTAAACTTATATAACGTTTAAGAAAAAGAGGGCAAATGTTTACAATATTACCCGAGTAGAGAATCAAATGCAAAAATAACTTGTGCATCATTATAAAATAAAAAATAAAAAAACCCCATCCAAAAAACTATAATAATCGTCGGAGGACCGCTCTATACCTATATAACGAGGCCATACGAGACAACGATTTTTTGATTAGTATATATTTAGGTCGGGGTTTTTTTTAAAATATTTGATGCAAAAAATAATGACAATTTAGTTATCTAAATTATCATTATTTTTTGCATAAGTATAAGGAAAGAACACATGCAGTGGAGGACTTATTTTTACTAGATCTCATTCAGTCTATCCATCACATTGTGGAACTCACACAGTGTTACGACATAAAAGACATCACGAGAAAAAAAAATATAACAAGAAACAACTTATTACTTATTCAAGGAATCCTTTACTGGGCGAATTTACTTAATTTTTCATGCCATTTTATCTGTTTCAGAACATAGACGCCAACATTTCCTTATAAGTCTCATGAATGTAATCTGTCCACACGAAACAAAAACATTCGCAGGAGCAAGAATATAAGTAAAGGCAATATTTCTCCGCCGTTACAGGCTTACTAAGCAAATAAATAAACCTTCGAAGTTGCCAACTAACTTTTTCCCGTTCGACCCAACGTGTTCCCGTTTTATACTGTTCTGTAATCGAATAACACTTTAGTGCAAACAGAGACCTTACACAGGCAGAAAGACCCTATACAAATAATCAAGTGACGGCTGAGGGACGCTTTTTAAATAAGCGGCAAAGTTTGAGGATTCTAATATTTTTTTTCAAAAAAATTTTTAGGTCCTTTAGAACTATTTAGATATATCTTGGCGTATACGAAATTCGTAAAAATATCACCAATATTCCAGTATTGTCTTGAAATAATCAATGGGTATTTCAACGTAGTTCACGAACACTAATCGAACAATAATCTGCAAATATCTGACTCACACTACTAAGTAAATCGCAGAAGAGCTATTACAATTTTTCTGGGTCTAAAATGTATTTCACCACATAGGTCTGCAGTTCTTCAGGTGCGGCGATATTATGGGCGACGGTGATCACTTTCTATTAAGTGAACCGTCTACCCGTTTGCCTCCTAAGGCATAACTACTAACTAGTTAAGTCAGCACCTTTTCTTCACCTAAGATACAGGTTGTTTTGTCAACCTAGTTTAGGTATACATTTACTTTTTGTTCTATAGTTAAATATAAGTATTAATTGTATGTTGTGTTGCACAATTTGAAACAATAAATTATTATTATTTAGTTTGTATAAATTTTAACTCTTCCCAATCCCTCAACGGCTCGAGGGATGGGAGAATACCCCTCGACAGAGGAGGCCAGACGGCCGAGGGTCAGGACGACAGAGAGAGGAATCGGCGGACTATTCTGGCGTTATCGAGCAAGACCGCCCGCTGGAGCCTCGCAATCATTGGTCCATCACCCAGTCCCAATCTCTTCAGATGGCCGCGAAGAGAAGTTGGGACGAGACCATTTGTCATATTGTTGTTGTTGTTTGTTTGTTTTGTTATTTGTTGTTGTTTTGCCATATTAAATTATCTAAGTAAGTATAGTGTTTTAAATAAATCTTAATTAAATAGATACAGTTAAAAAAGGTAAAAAAACAGTATAACAAGTAAGTGTGTGTAAGTTTAATTTTTAAGCAAGAAATAAATGGCTTTTATTTTTAATAAACACACTTATGTCAATGCTAACCACTTTAAAATACTTTACAAATGTAAACTGTTCATAGCTAACGACGACCTCCGTGGCCGAGTGGTCTGTACGCCGGTCTTAAGGCGTCGCCATCTCGAGAGGTCCTGGGTTCGATCCCCAGTGGAGGCAAGTGTTTGGGTGATGAATTTTCAGACATTTGTTCTCCAGTCTTGGATGTTCATTATATATGTATCATATTATGTATATCTCAATAATTATATGTATTTATCTATTAAATATATTTGTCCGTCATCTAGTATCCGTAACACTTAAATGGAACTAGTTGATGGGTGTGAATGTCTGAGGACATTTATTATTTTATAGCTCTCTTTTCAATAATGTCATGCGTTCTTCGTTACCCGCACCTGCGTAGTGTGAACCGCCCTTAAGGCTGCTAAGCGATATAAAAACGCCTGTAAATTGATCAAACACACCGGCTTGATTTCTTAAGGATTCGAAAGAAATTCTTTTGTTTTTGTACAAAAGGAAACTGTGCTCAAATTCTTGGATTATTCAGTGTTGGTGCAAAATATTTGTAACTAATGGCTTCCCGCGGTTTTACCCGCGTGGTACCCATTCCCATGGGAATATTGGGATAAGAAGTAGCCTATGTCCTTTCTCAGACTCTAGACTAACTTTGTACTAAATTTCGAAATTTTGACGTAGAAGCAAGACCGACAGACAGACAGACAAAGTTACTTTCGCATTAGTATGGATATCAAAGTGGTAAATCTCATCATCCACCCACTGTTGGGCAATATTTATAATATTTCGTTTTGTCAGAAAGGGCGAATGGTGAAATCAACTCCTTATTGATCGTTTTGTCAGATTCTGCTTTCGTCATAATTCGTTAGTTTCCTCTTGGAGAGAAATAATAAATTCTCTTCCATTCTTCTCCATCACTCTCCATATCAAACAACATCAGTCTGTCCTAGCTGATAGAATTTTGGTTTGAATAACAGAGTGGTTATGATTTTTATAATTCATGGTGACGACAAAGGCTTGCCCCCGGGACCAACGATTTACTGGCCTTCCTCTTCGGGGATATAGACGTGATAATAAGTTTTAAAGTACTTGTAACATTGCATCTTTTAAATATTAAAATTGTAAAATCTTAAATGGCTCAATTCTCTCATCTCGAAGCCCTATACATGTAAAAAAGAAAAACAATAGACGATCGGCCGGGCAGGCGCGGCCTACGAGATGAGAGAAAAAATGTGTTTAAGTAAACACGTAATATTTATTATTTTTTATTGGAAACAATGTTAAATGACCTATAATTTAAATATGAAAGACATAGAATATAATAGAATAATATTGTACATATAATAACGGTAACGCTTGTCTTGTCACCCATTACATTTTTATTGGTAATGCAAGAGGCAGTTTAAAGAAGCCTTATGTATAGCCTGTCTGCTTCATTCTGAGAAAGAAAGAAAGAAAGAAGAAAGAAAGAAAAACATTTATTGACCACAGGCACAAGCAAGACGCAAAATACACAAACAATCACATATAAGGTCAACTAGGACCCGACCTCAGCATATGCTGCATCAGGCGAAGCTGATACAGCGCTGGTATTCTGGCCGGGCCTACATACATACATAATATTATACAAAATAAAAAATACACTTAAATTCACAATACAGTACAACAGAAACAACAAATAGAACAAATATATTAATAAATAGAACACAAAAGAAAAACAAGTTATGAATATTAATTAGACTGGATGGTTGCAGGATACGTGAGGACATTTATTTGATTTAGAATTGTTTTAGTTTTAAGTCATATATGATATATACTATACTGGAGAGAGCAACACATATGTATAAGGAATCTCTACCGACGATTAATTAAGATCTTTGTTTTGCTTGATATATTAAATATTTTGTAGTTTCTGATTTTATTTCTTTGATTGTAAATATATCTGCTCGCAACGCTACCCTGTCTCCTAGCCGGGCCAGGGAGCGCTGTGACATACTACCAACCCATCTCTTCCCTTGGGTGTCGTAAAAGGCGACTAATGGACTTAGAACTGCACAACTATCCAATAGCTTATAGCGGCGACGGACTCATCACCTGTCACGCTGAGTACAGCCACTGCTTGGTGAAGCGCGGACTATCTTTTGCGGTGCTTTTGCTTAGTCTCTGTCCTAACCCTTAGGGGATAATAGTCTTATTATATGTATGTATTTTAGTTATTAAGTTATATGTTGCAAAACATGGTTATTTTCTTTAAAATCGCCTATAATTTTTGGCGAAGGCGCATTTTCAACTCAAAACCTATTTAAAAAAGGCGTCTCAACACTAACTTTACAGGTGTCATATGAAATTACCTGTGGACTGATTGGTACTTAACGAGCTTAAACCTGGTATTAGACGGACCTGTGTCAAGGTACGGGTTTATGACGTGACAGGCTGTCGACCTGACGTTCTTAAGCTGTGTGGGTTTTGTTCCAGACTCGGTTCATCAGCTTGGTTCAGAGGTCATTTACCCTGGCTATTTATTAAGTCCCGAGTCAGGCTTTTATTATATTCCGAAATGTCGGTTCACGGATTCGATTCGGAAAGTCTAGTTCCGTCTCGCTCTGATTCGCTGTACCTATTAAAGTTTTCCGACATTTGGAAATGAGAGGGTTGGTGGAAGTTAGCTATTTATTATTTACAGTCGAGTGCAAAAATATGTATAATTTTCATATTTTAGAGGTAATATAAAAATATGTATAACCTCCAAAATATATAAAAATATGTATACAAACTTTATTTCCATCTAATAAGAGTCATTTACTGTCAAAAGTGGTTTTTTGAAGCCGACTGTACTAGAGCGCTTAGATAAAACGCCTTTTGACAATCGGTATCGGCATCGCTAAATGGAATATTTTGAAAATCTAAATCATGTCAAATCAGATTTTCCTTTTGACGTTAGTTAACGATATCGAAACCGATAATATGAAAATGCATCGTCTTTGGCTAGCAAGATTGGCATTTGCATGTCAATAAAAAAATATTACTATGTATTTTTCCAGTAGGTACTAATATTTCTCACATCACCTAGCCTAGTCCACTGTAATTACTTGGCTATGGACGTCCTACTATATTATAAACATGTTGATGAATATTATAATAAGGTTTAATTTGCATTGGATATTGGAATACTTCGATCCAGGAGATTTCAGAAAAGATTGTCAATTTTTACAGCCTTCTACGCGCTAAAACGTGCATTTTAAAGTATATGACGTGAGCACGAGTTGTGACCTCATATATTACAGGAGGGTAGAATTTAGTTTAAAGCAGAACTGACGGTAGCTCTAACTCCAAAAGTTACGAGCGAAAAGCTACGGCGTAGCGCGTATAAACAATTTCAGTAGGTATTCTACGCGCCGTAGCTGTGCTACGTTTCGTAGCAATTGCTTTAAACTTACGTGGTCAGTCACTTAAAAAATAGATTCCAAATGCTATTCAGAAAACAATGGAATGTTTTATGCGGAAGACAAAGGCTTTTTATTGTTTGTACCCTACTAAAGAGACTTATTCGCACAACCTTTTTTGGCTTTGTTACCCCTAGTCTCTAAAAGAGAGAAAGGTGCAATTTGTTTCAAACGTCCGTGAATAGACCAAACTAACGAACCTAAGACCCGAATGCAGCGGGACCTCTGTAGACTCGTTTACTATTCGTATGTTTTATTTTTTTTTGTATCGCTGTGACGTCACTTTATACAACGTCTATTTATTTAAGGAACAAAGGAGGGTAGAACAAAAAGCTTGAACTGACTTTGTCTGTAGAAAGTATTTAAAGTTGGATATTAATAGGGCTTAAAGTATGAAATTGCCGTATTTTTTCTCTCTTAGTTTTTTGTCTGTAACTATTAAGTTTCAGAATATTTTTTAAAAATTATTACAATTACAATCCTCTTAAAAAAGACCATATTTTTGAGCTCTTTTGATTTGTTTTGATAATTTGTTGTAAGTTTAATTGTGTTAAAATTGGACACGGAGACAACTCTTTTTAAGTGCCTCCCGAATACATCATTTGATTTGTATTCACTTACAACGATAAATAATTTTTATGAAGTGTGATATCACACATATTGCTAAAGCTTGTGTAATGATACATGCAATAAATCTGAAAAAATGTTTGTATGGAAAATGTAGACTTCCCCAAAATCTCCATAAAAACGGCAATATCATAGTTTAAGACCTATTATTTATGCAAATGGATTGTTGTGGAAAATATTGACTTAATGTCAATATTAGACATACCATAACTCTAAAGCTAGCCACACACATGCAATAATATTTTCAATAAAATGCATATTGATTGGTTAGTATGCGGTTCCATACATTAACCAACATTATTGTCAATTTTGAATTGACAAAATTACTGCGAGTGTGCGGCTAGCCTAAGACAATAATGAGAGTTCAATTCTTAGTTTTCACACAACACAAAAAAATATAATATTTCACACGTAAACTCAAACATAACAACCCTGTATTTCTAACTTACAATTTAATAAAAAAGGCATATTTTTGAATTTTTTTTCAAATAGAAAAAATCCATCCATCTTTTATGAAGTCCTGGTTTGGGTTTAACACCTCTGTCTACCCCATCGGTTTAAAAAAAACCTCTAATGATTAACCACGAACATCTTCACGTGTGCAAACGGCGTCAGACTACAAATTTTGAGTTTAACCACTTTGACTACCTTTATGTCCCACGCAATAAAAGCTACATTTGAAGATTTATTGTGCCTCTCTTGGCGATGCAAATCCAATTTATTTGCCTTATTGCTATTAAATATTAACTACAGTGGGTGTAAATTACTTATTACCGAATGCACCAATGAGAGTTAATACCAGTTTATGGCAATGATTAAATGGACGCGGTATCTGTTTTGGCAGCGAATTGGATGCTTTCATGTGTGTTTAATTATTAAAATCAGGAATGTGCAGTTATGCTACACGGTCCATGATAAAAAGGATAGATTTTATCAGACTGGCGCCTGCCCTCCTAGCATTAACGCCGCATTGTGTTAAGGATCGCGTTTTTATCACGTTCACGTTTTAAAGTACTATGGAATTTTACGGTTGGTCGTGATAGAAACGTGATAAATATTATATTGCGCTGCTCATGCTACTTAGACTGGCCCGAGTCTGATAAAATCTACAACTATAGCAATATGCTCTCAATGATAATATTTTTGACGTTCCGCAGTATAAAGCTCATGTAATTTGATAAGCAGACTACAAAATGTACCATTGAAGGACTGTCATGACTGTCTCAGCGCTGGACACAGGCCTTCCTTATGAAAAAACACATGAGGAGTATGGGCCGTAACCCAATGCGGGTTGGTGGATAGGAATGGTTGCGATCGGGACCAACGGCTTAACGTACCCTCCGAAGTTCGGAGGAGTTCCAGATCACAAAGTTTTTGTCACCCATCTAAGACTTGACTATGTCGAAGTTCTATGTTTTCGATATCGAAAGCTCATTGAGACACAATTGCCGTTTTATTGCTAAGTATACATAGTGAATAAGCAGACACGGGGCCCTGGTAACGTAAAACATTGTCTTTTGCATGATGTTTTTTAAAAAAACAGTATTGAATTATATGTTTAGGTGTAACTGCTACGACCTCCATATAGCCAACAGATGAATTCAAAAATAGATAGGTATATGTGATTTTTTTTGCTATATTCTCAGTTTTTCTGGAGATGGTGAAACCGGTCATTCTTGTTGTGAAATGTATTTTATTTATTTATATAGGTATGTTAAAAGTATTATTTTAGATGATGCGAAAGAAATGTGCAAGTTCTGAAAAAAGGTTAGGTCAAATCCACCTCAAACTACGTCAGTATATTATTATTTATATCTATGAACTGAGGGTGTATGACGTATGACGTTAGTATAAAGAGTGGAGGAAGCGTATGTGTGCTAGGCCAGGCACAGAATTAATATTATGCTTCGCATGTGCCAGGATCTTAGCAAATGGAGATCATAGCATTGTATAAACTTAACTTTTTTTACTTCCGTCAAGAATGTCAATTTCTATCGGAAACTTTGACTATGGGAAACGTGAAGAGCGCCCCTAGCGGAAAGTAGTAGAAATCGCATTTCCCATACCATTCCCATTGAAAACTTGCTGTAATCTCTGCCTTCCCCTGTGTAAATATGCAAGGATCGTAGCAAGTGTAAAGAAGTATTAATTTGGTTTTTAATTTTATGCGTACGAAGGCGCGGGTCAAAGTATATGAATAAAATGTATCTCCCAACCCTTTTAACTCCAAATAAAATGCCAAAACGTCAAACGTCGGGTCGTTCGGACCTGGCAGTCCCTGGGGCGTGTCATTGTTTCATTGTCTGTTTAATAAAAGCTTCGTTTGGGCCTTTATGGAAGCGGAAGTTACACAGTGCAAATCTAGCAGTGAAACGTCAAAGAGCTATTCGTTGAAATGAAATACTGTGGAATTTGCTACTCATTACTGCGAAACATTTGTAAATTCTCTTGATTCCATAGTTATGATGGCTACAACAAAAAATATATACCATTAAGTATAATTTATTGCGATTGGTTTCCTATAGTAGTATAATAGAAGATGCAGAGGACAGTCAGCATCAAATAGTTAGTGACACTCAGGGTGTTTAAATAAATAGATACTACCAAAAGGTCAATAATATCGGTACAAATAAAGTTCCCATATTGTTGACAACACAAAAGAGTTTCCTTAATATATTATAAATATGGAAGCTCTTTTGTGTATTTAAGAATATGGAAGCGTCAAATAGTGACACTCAGGGTGTTCAATTAGATAGACACTACCAAGAGGTCAATAATATTGGTACAAATACAGTTTCCATATTATATTATAATTATGTCCTGTCCTGCAAACGCGTGATGGAAAAACAAACTTCAACTAAATGCGAATAATTAGTTAATAGGCTAGTTGACTCATATCAAAAGTTATGAAAATAGTGTATAACTCACATAGTATTTAGTACAAGGATCCGAAATATACCAAGTTCAATAATAGATGTTTATGTTACTGTCACATAGTATAGATATTACAACACGAGCGGCGTTTTGAAAATAATAATTAATTTTATTTATTGTTGGCTGTCTGTTTTGTGCGTTTTTAAGAAAAATAAGTGTTGCATAATGGTCATTATGTTGCAGTTTCCATTTTTGAAATTTTCATTTTTATCATCTGTGTATGTTAAAAAGTAGGTATGTTATTGGAGATTTTGGCGGCATCCAACTATGGCGGACGTGATTTTTATTTTAGTGATTGTAATATTGTTTCGGAGTTGATCTTGTTGCGTAAAACCAGTGTAGTTTTGTGTAGTAAGTGTCAATAATGATGAGCAATATGGAGAATCATTGAAATAATCGTCAAGTGGTGTAGAAAACGATGGGATTTTTATCGTGGTAATCCACCTCATCGAAGCAACACCACAGTGTCGTCTACCATCGATCGTTTGACGCTCTCCAAACTCTCCCAAGATGCATTGAAATGCAATACACTAGCATTTCAATGCAAACTACTGAAGAAAAGTGTTCTACTGTTAACGTGTGGCTCAAAAGGTACTGCAACCAGAGCCGAAAAACTGAATATTAAATTAATTTATTAGGTAAGTATGTTATTATGAGTTTGAGTCTGAGTTTATAATTCGAACACAATAACATGAGTGTAGATAAATATAAATAAGGCATTGCTGTAGAAATTCAAATTAAACATGTTTTATTTTTACTTTTTTTTCATCTGCCAAGAACGCTATCCGCCATGTTCGTGAAATTGGTGCTAGGCACAGGCCTTCCTCACGGAAAAACACACGAGAAGTATGGGCCGTAACACCACCACGCTGGACCAATGCGGGTTAGTGGCAATAGCGACCGGGACCAACGGCTTAACGTTTAATTGCTATGATGAACTTTCATAGTACGTAGATAAAAAAATTCAAGATGGTGACTAGATATAGGTACTATTATAATCCAAATGTGTCAGTATGGGAAATTCAAACTATGAGAAATTGCGAAATTTCTTAGGAACCATGGCACCGATTTTTTATGAATTTATAATGGCATTCAACTGTTTCTTTCAACTACTCTCAACCGAACCTGATATTTTTTTTTTATTCTAGTAAATGTAAAAAATGGTAGCCATTTTCTTCGATGCCTTGGATTGGGTTAGCGAGCGTAATGAGTTTCATATATTTTGGGCGCATCTGTGTTAAGATACTTTATTAAATTGGGTCCAAATACATCATGACACTGTGGCTTTTGATTTAATTTTTTAGACAAAGCTAAAATTATTGGCCTTTTAAGCGTGAAATAAACAATTTTAATATAAATAATTCTGCTTACTCCTCGCTTTTTAGTTTTGTTTGAAGTCGATTAACTCATTTGAAAGATTTTTTAACAACATATCACAAGTCACAACACAACTTATATGTTGTTTTATATAAAGCAATATATCGCGAAAAAGACTCACCTGAAAAACACTCCCTCAATAAAGACAAAAATCGGAACAAATCCCGTTAACTCCCAGAGAAGAATTAACAACATTTTCTAGAAAAATGTTCAAGTATAAAGAGAAAATGCTTAAAATAGAAACTCGCTCTGTCATGTTTTATTAACCTTATATTACACATAACCATACACCAAAATATTATAATTAATAATATTTTATAGTTTTGTAGACAACGCTACTCGTGCAAAAGGTAGCGAATCTCCGCAACCTGAGCCACTGAGCTCATGTAAACTTAAGTACAGCTTATTGTGAATATTGCTTGCCTCACATTGCGCCCGGTGAATGCTAACAGGCTCGCCACCTTCTACATAAGACCCTTAACATATAAGGCGAAATGTAACACCTTTACCACAGATATACGGCTTATGAAACACTATCTCAAATTAACATAACTTTTACTTTATTATTTTTATTTATTTGCCTCACTTACACTCAGTTGCGTAAAGATTTTTTAAGGACGACATTTGTTAATGAGACATTAAAACTTTAAAGTTAAGGTTGTCACACAAAACAGTTCTAGCTAATGACTCTTTAGCATTGACAGGGTGCTAATGTCGTTTTGTGCAACGTAAAACTACGCTAAGGTGTTCTTTTGACACTTCAATAAATAAATTTAATGCAGTTCGTTTCTGCAACTGGGTGTTATTCTCACTTGACGTTCCCCAGTCACCGTATATTCACATCCGTATCATTTGTTTATGAAATTTAATATGTGTTCTTAAATATTTATACGTATATATTATTTATTTTTATATATTATATGATATATAATTACATATTTTTTAGTACACGCGATTCAGTCTACTTCTCAGCATTTCTCCTATAGCAGGTGGGCTGGAAGATATATCTATTAGAAATAAGCCCTACCTTTTGTACTCGTCTTTTTATTTTATGTGTTGTATATTCTAAATTTTTCTTTTGTGTACAATAAATAGTGAAATAAATAATATTAATAATAATAATATACATTTACATACATTACGCAAATGCATGTAGGTATTGCGCGTGTTCGGAAACCCCGACATCACGGCGTTGGGGTTGGCCACTGTCTGTGCATGTCCGAATAACTGCAAACTAAATTGGAATCCGGATTTTCTGAACAATAACAAATTGTTATTAGGGAGGAGGGGGCTACATTTCGCGCGAGTGAATATGCTAGATATGAATTAAAAATGCTAGATTAGGACGTAAACATTGGGTCCTTACCTATGAAATTGGTGTTTTTATTCTGTCTTAGCAATTTGTCCGTAACTATTAAGTTTAACTTATAAAAATAGACCATATATTTGAGCTCGTATAATTTAATTTGATAATTTTTTGTAAGTTTAATTGTGTTAAAATTAGACACAAAGACAATTATTTTTAACTGCCTCCCGAATACATCATTTTATTTGCATTAACATAAAAACGATGAATAATTTTTATCAAGCGTGTTCACACACATATTGCTAAAGCTTGTCTAATGATACATGCCAAATATTATTATCTCTGGATTTGTCGTTGTGAAGAAAACTGATAAAATGTTAATATGTAAAATGCAGACATCCCCAAAATCTCCATACAAAACACCAATTTCATAGGTAAGGACCTAATATAAGTCTTATAATGACAGGCTTCAATATTTCGAAATGCCACTTGCGTCTCAGCGTAAGGGCCAGGAACTAATATGCCTTCATAATATTATTCACTCTAAAATTGACTCGCCCTCATTGCTTTCCCTACTTAACTTCAACACACGCTTCCGACCTCGAAATACTACACCAAGAGTTTTTCAGCTACAAGTTTATATCAATAACACCTCGTTTTATAATCCAATAGTCAGGATGTGTAGATTATATAACGACAGTGAACACACTTTTCTGGATATTTTTGGCACTAACTTGTGCCAATTTAGAAAACAAGTATTTAAATTGATTTCCACCCAAAAAGCTTATATTATATAAAACAAACAGTTTTTTAACTAATAATAAATTTAATACTAAATTAAGTAACTAACCCTCTTAACATTTCATTTTATTCAGATCATACTGTGCTTACATGTTAAGAGTTATAGTCTGGACTTTCTTTTTTGTAAAATTTATTTACCTTTTTTGTGACTGTAATTTGTTTTGAAAGCCTTAAATAAATTTTAAAAAAAAGTTTTGTGACTAGAAATAAAAAGTAATTAATGTGATTAGTGGATATGCGCAATAGACTGAGTGTGACGAGTCTATGAGAGAGAAATTCCGTGAAGACTTTATATAGATGGTGGGTGATTTTAATGGACTTGTGGGACGAACGAATGAAGCGAAGGAGAGAGTACATGGTGGGTGGGGATAGGTATATATTCTGAAAACGGGAGTATAAGTCTTTGTTGGGAACAACCATAGCATTTGACATGCTGTAGTCAACTTCTAATGCCCTTACAGTACTTGTCGACATTATTCTTGTCAGAGAAAATTTATCCGAGGTTCAGAGTAAGCTGGTAAAAGATCCATAAAACAACAACGTGCCTTTATAAATATTTAGAATTCAAATTAATATTTGTTTTAAAAGCTGGCCTTTAACCTGCATTAATAAAGTACACTATAAGGGGAGAACTGTCGTTACAATTATTCGCGTACACGTTTCCTTACTTTGAATTTGGGGATTCCGCTGAATACATCTTATAAGGGTGAGTGTCTACTGTGTTCGGAACATTTTCTATTCCGCGAAAATGTAGATTTTTTGTTATAGGTACGATAAGTATGCGAAGTAAAGTTTTAACTAAGCAACGTACAAATTGGCATTACTCGTGAAAAATGAACTCAAATACAATGGTATTGGTATTGCTAGATGATTCTGAATATCTCTGGTCTTTCTTGGCCGCACACAAAACTGGTCCTTTGAGCATTTTTAGATATAGAGGCGTATAAGAGACACCAGCGAAGATTCTACCTGTCACCGAGGATCGTTTTACATTGCAGATCTGAATTATCGATAAAAATACAATTAATTTTGGGAAACATTATAATTGTTTGCCGTATTCGTAGCGTATTTGCTTTATAATCCCGTAGCCATACGTAGTATTAATGTTTTAAAATGTTTGAGACATTTTTGCATTGATACAGTGAACAGTTTGCTATTTGGAAAATATTGAGCCAAAGATACGAGGTACAGTGGATACCGATCCTAATATTTCGAATAAATCCCGTATCGAATGCCGAGTAGAATCTAACTATCGGCGATAGAGCCTGAACGCAAACAAAACTCCTAAACTATTTCAATCAAACAGTTTAAGCAGCCTTTGACCACTCGCTCAATTAACGGAACTTTTTGCATATTCAACTCGAAATAAACTTTTAATTACACCCCTTAATTGCAAAGTTTTATTAATAAACAAAATTTCGGGTTACGTTGTAAATTAATAATGGGTAGAATGAGTTTGAAACCAATATTAAACCTGTCGATATTGAACTATTTCTTAATGACGAACTTAAGGGGGCTCAAGGTGACACCATCAAATCTTACATTAAATATATATATAGTTAAATATAGGGATTTTCTTTTTATTGCAACACCAATACTTTAAAAGAGGTCAGTTTTCCATAATTGTGTTTTACCATGTTAATTAGGCAAAATTTATTAATAATAACAATCAATAAAAACAGCGAAAATAAAATGAAAGAAACTGAAATTAAAAGACAAAATACGTGACAGATGACATTTTAAAATGAAATTGACGGATGTAAAATTACTGTTGCCATTGAAGGAAATTAGTTCAATCAATTTTCCGCACAATGGCAATATCTGTTATTTTTGTCTAGCGTCTACCCCAGTCTACCCCAGCGGGAATTCGTGAAAGTCCACTTTTCAGTTCCAAACACAAATGTCTTCTCCGGTCAGTCTAAACGGCCAAAAAGATGTTATAATTTTGTTTGATACATGTTTTTGTCTAAAGTAGAATTCTGAAAAAGGGCTAAGTCAAATCCACCTCAAACTAAAATGCATGTATGAAGTTAGAAATGAGATTAGAGAACGCGAATTGTGTGCCGGAAACGTAAAAAGTGGAAATCTGTAATCTCTGTCGATACTCGAATGGATGTAATTCTTCGCTATGTTATACTATTAAGTATATCGTATACAGACGAAAAACAAAACATTTTCTATTATAGTGGACTCCATTCCATTTTCTCTAAAAGAACATGCTTTGTTTCTCAGGATTACTTAATATACCCACATTTCAAGATGTTCATTACTCCTATAAGTTATCATTGTAAAAAAAAACACTTATTTAGTTGCGTTGTCAATTTCTATAGGAAACGTGTAACGCGCCCCTATGGCCCTAGCGGAAAGTAGTTGAAATGACGTTTCTCATAGAAATTGACATTCTTGTCGCAAATAAATTAAGTAGTTTTTAACAATGATCACTTACAATGGGGGTACAGTCCTTATTCTAAGCTGTCGGAAACTAAACGAATCACGGAATCTCTATTCCTGTCACTTTTTATTGCGGCGAGTTAGAGCAAGACGGGGCGTGACTTTCCGAATCGAATCCGTGAACCGACAGTTTAGAATAATAATAATAATAATTTCCTGTTATCAGGGAGCTTCGGAATCTGTTTAATTCCATCATTCACTGTGGGAGAACTCTAAAGCTATGGCATGCAGGAACAGTGGTACTGTTCTTTATGAAGGGCGACAAAACCCTCCTTAAGAACTATAGACCCATTTCTCTTTTAAGCCATGTTTATAAGCCCATTTCTCTTTTAAGCCGTCTTGCCCGAAGACTTGACGAGTTCCAACCTGCGGAGCAGGCCGGGTTTCGCGCGGGGTACAGCATCATAGACCACATCCACACAGTAAGGCAGATTATACAGAAGTCCGAGGAGTACAATCGGCCACTGTGCATGGTGTTTGTGGATTACGAGAAGGCTTTCGACTCCGTGGAAACCTGGGCTGTTTTGGATTCCTTACAGCGATGCCAAGTAGACTGTCGCTATATTGAAGTGTTGAGATCGTTATATGAATCCGCCTTTATGAGTGTCCAAGTACAAGACCAACATTCTGAACCTATCCAGTTGCGCCGTGGAGTGAGGCAGGGAGATATTATATCTCCGAAACTGTTCACATGCGCATTCGAGGATCTATTTAAGACTCTGGACTGGAAAGGCAAGGGTATAAACATAAATGGCGAATTCATCTCGCACTTGCGATTTGCAGACGACATAGTCTTGGTGGCGGAGTCGCTGGAGGAGCTGCAGCAGATGCTAGACACAGCCTAGCATCCGCCTCACAAGGCGTAGGTCTCAACATGAATTTGGATAAAACCAAAGTCATGTTCAATGATCATATTGCATTGAGACTTATTGCTGTGAATGGTCATCTTCTTGAAGTTATTTCTAAGTATACCAACCTGGGGCAGGTTTTGTAATTAGGTAAAAATAACTTCGAGAGGGAGGCTAAGAGAATTCAGCTGGACTGGGCAGCATTTGGAAAACTACGTCAGGTCTTCTCGTCACCTATCCCGCAATGCTTAAAAACGAAAGTTTTTAATCAGTGTGTCCTACCCGTGATGACCTACGGTGCTGAAACGTGGACACTGACAGTGCGTCTAGTCCACCAATTTAAAGTTGCTCAGCGAGCTATGGAGCGTGCAATGCTCGGAGTATCTCTAAAGGATAAAATCCGGAACGATGTTATCCGACAGAGAACCTATGTCCAGCAGTGGACTAATGTGGGCTGAAGAGAAGAGAATAATAATAATCATTTATATCAATAAGGGGCCATCTCTTTGTGACAAGGTGCTCTATTACCAAGGCAAGCGATATCAGCTTATACTATTACTAACTCAGTGGTACGTACGGGGATTAGTCCAATCTCATGCACAGAAAACCGTTTTAACGGCAATTTCATCAAGAAGAAGGTTATGTCCATTGGTATAACTCATTTATAAGATGAAACCGACTATATACAGGACATTCCTGGAAATTGTTCAACAATGAAACAATTGTAAAGCGTGAACCAGCTATAGATCTGCGAGAGTGAAGCTTGAAGTCAGGCCGTTACCGTTAGAAATAAATGGCGCTATTCATTCCCACATAACGCCATCCTTTTCTAGCTATGCTTAAGCAGAGATCTTAGCTTGAAGTTGATTATGCAATACGGGCCTTACTCTAGCTACTATGCTTTTAAAGCAGGGGCGACTTCGAATATAATATTATCATTATTATTCGGCTTCACTTATCTCTTTTGCTATTTAAGGCACGTGCCGTACCACTGCAATATGAAGGTACAACGGCATTACATTTTCAACTGTAGGTATGTTATAGACAGAAGGTTCAATTCTGGTTCATGTTAGTTTCGTTATTCTTTAAATGCTCTTGTTCATAACATGCCCCGGTAATTGTCACAAAATAATAAAGACAATTTTACATTATCATGATCACAAATGTCATATTATAGTGAAAAAAAAATCTAATTTTCTCTCAAAAAATACAAACTACGTATTAGGTGTTTCATCTTTAGCCTGCCCTTTTCCCAATTTCAGTTGTGGTCGGCGCAACGAGCCTTTCTTCTCCACTCTATCACACGCCATATCATCATTCACTCAGGTTATAACCGCCTCTCTGGTCTAGTGGTTTACACCACCGGGTGTTGATCTGGAGATCCGGGTTCGATTCCCCATGGGGGCAGAAGTTTTTCTGCTCGGTTCGGTTTTTGGTGGGACTTCTAAGCCCGCCTGGCTAGCTACCACCGTCTTACCTAAATCTGCCGCCATAATAACAATGTTATTTAGGTATAACATTGTTATTATGGCGGCAGATTTAGCATCATAGTGTTCCGGTAATCAGAGGTAAGATAGCCAGTTCCTCAGTTGTTGACGATTACAGGTGAAGCTCGTTTCCAAATTCGGCCTTATTGTCACTTACCATTAGGTGAGATGAAGGTCAAGAGCTTACATGTCATATGTAAAAAAAAACTGCCATTCTAGCCATGTCCTCATTCACACAATCTATACATCTCTCTTTCCCTGCAATATCATCCACTCTTATATCTCTTCTTATAACTCTTTTCGTAACATGCAGATTCTCTCTTCTCAAAATGTCCAGACCACGATAGTCGCTTTTCTCTTAACTTCTCTATCACTGGAGCAAATTTTAGGCATCCCCAGCTATACTCATTCCTCGCTCTATCAACCCTCGTCACCCACACATCCATCTTTATATACGCATTTCCGCCACATTCAACCTATTTTCATCCATCTTTTTATCAAAATCTCAAAGCTCTCCAAACGATTATCAACTTTAAATTCAAAGTGATAAAGATGAAAACCTAATGACACAGTATTTTATAGTTCTATTTACTGTAAAAATACGAAAACATGCTTGATATTTTGTGACCTTTACACTGTGTAGTTGCTTAATATTAAGCTGTTTTTGGACCATCAAATCAAAGAATAAAATATAAACATTTAAAAAATCAACATTCAAATATCTTCTCTATACTGTTCTACATAAGGGTTAAATTCTGTTGAAAATAATTTGATTGCAATATTTTATATTCGACTTTAATATACTAATGGATATCATATCTACTTGGCTCGTGACAAAATAACATACAGACTTATTATTAAGCTTTATTTTTATAAGCAACGAAACCTGTCAACGATATACATGACAAAGCGAATTTTTATTTTATAATTTAGTTTAATTTACGGAGAAGGAAACATAAAACATTCTGTATAAGCTGCACTACTCACAATGTTGAAAGAAACCGCAATGCAATACAGTGTTTTTTTCTCATCCGTACATTATTATACAACTTGATTATTTTACTTATGAAATACAACAAAATTCTGTCTTATGCACTAATAGGGGTCGGGTTATAGAGTCGTAGTTGCCTCGCTTAGATACTATAAGGTGTGACCGAGATGAAGATAGCACTTTTTAAACATCCACCTTATTCCAAAATAGTGTCGTTTCATTTAAAACCAATATTGCCTATACTTAAGTTTTGCTAAAGAAAAATAAAGACAACACGAGTTTTAAACGAAGTCAAACTTTTGAAACGAATATAGACGCTTAAAAAACGGCTATAAACGATAAGAGACATTTTACACTCACGTTTTATCTCTTTTGACTGATGAATGTTTGTATAGGCCCTAAAAAGTATACATATGCCTTGTGTGTATCAATATTTCATCAATATTACGTTATATACGATAACGTCAGAATATCAGAGACATAAAATTAAATGTCGCAGTAATATTGTCGAAGTCGTGATCACTATGGTGGGCGTGAAATTCCAAAATACATAGATAAATTAAGTGGTATAGATCGCTATTCCCATACATGGGTTTTTAGTTCGTCTCAAACTTATTATTGTTGCTTGTACCCCTTCGTTCGACTTATTACGTTAGGTGGCGCTACTATACTAGCGGAATCATAGATAAATTAAGTAATTCCGCTAGTATAGTAGCGCCACCTAACGTAATAATTCAAACGAATAATAAGTTCAAGCAACAATGATAAGTTTTAGATCAACTAAAAATCCATATAAGAGAATAGCTATATATACTACTTAGTTTATATGATATAATAAAAGTAAAAATAAACATTTACCTACATTGTAATTTCTTGTAGTTTCACGGTCTATTAGGACTAGTTTTTATCTTTATTTAAATTTACCATATGGTTAAATTACTGACCAATGGCGTAAACCAAAATACGTTGCGTCAGCTCGACCAATACCAAAATGTTCAGCATAGACAATTTAAACACCACATGATGGAAGAATTAAGCAAAAACGGATGTTGTTATCGATTTTACAGCTCTTGTATATTGAATAGCAATTCTTAAGCTGACGTCACACATTTTGGTATTTCCATTAGTCCAGATTTTAACTATTTTCTTAACTAAACTCTGGATAAAATACTGACCCCTAGTGGAATCTGTTTCTAATGTTGTGTACAATAATTTCACCGTGGCTTTGCCAATATCCCTGTGTTATACGGGCTTATTTTTAATGAATCAATAAACTCGCAACACTAGGTAAATTATCTTAAATAACAACATATTTTCTACGAGTTTAACCGTAACATAACTCAGTACATAAATTAAAAATGATTTTAGAAGCTTATACTGTACTGTCGTGACATTAGCAAGTCAATGTTCCGTTCATATGCAAAGGCTACACATGAGTGCCTCGCGCGAAGCGCACAGAGCTAAAAACATTCAGAAATTGATATTTAATTTTGCATAAAAGTGCCTAATTATTAAAAGTCGTATAACAAATGTTGTTATTTATGATGTTAGCTACCTAATCTTACGAAGTTATTGATTCATTAAAAATAACCCTGTATATGGGTATACTGATTAAGATGTCAGAAGAAAACGGAACTTAATAACATCTTTTTTAGTCTCAAAACCCTATGACACTATAGCAGCATATCGAGAATACACTATAAAATACGTATAGACATTTAAAATAAAATAAACCAATCAAGTTGTACCAACTATAGACTAGAAGAAAAAAATGTATGTATAATAAAAACAATTTATGTATGTATTTGTATCATACAATAGAATTACCAACCACATTGGATATGTGGTCAAAAACACTTCAAATAAAGGTTCTATGCAAGCACTCAAAACAATTATTTTACAAATATATACTTAATGATATATATGTAGGCTGACTGTAGTGCAAATAAAATTTAAGAAAGTTATGCTAAACGTTTTGCGATTTAATTTGTTGATATGTAAATAATTTTAAATTGTGGTTTGCAGAAGCTGTATAACAATCATAGTTCAGTAATTCAAGTCAATAAAATTCTCGAATCTTTCATACAATTTAACAATAAACCCTGCATCAAAATGTCATTGAACTTAACATTTAAGACTCTTTATTGATACATACATAACGACTTTTTTCCCATAGTTTCCATAGAGATTACTTCTTTCCAGTTTCTACAATCCTTGCATATTTCTTTCGCTTCATAAACTCTCATTACAGTCCTCATACATGCTAGGAGCTGGGCACAGGCCTTCCTCATACAGAAAAACAGGAATATGGGCCTTACCACCACGCTGGCTCAATGCGTGTTGGTGGGTAGAAACGGTTGCAATAACGACCGGCACCAAAGTTTTGGTCACCCATCCACGGACTGACCATGGCGAAGGTGGCTTTGTTTTCGATATCGAAAGCCAAAGCGACCACCTTTTCTCCTCTTTCTCTAAATTAAAAGTAAATTAATAAGACCAATTTATTTACCCAATTTCTTACAGTACGAAAAAATCTATTACACCACAAATGTCTACGCTCCTGTTACCAACGCAACAATGAAAATCGCAAAACGAAACGCACAACATTAGAACAGTCAATTTTGAACCCTATCCATGATCATTTAAGAATGTAGTTCAGTACATCTGCTGGGAACTGTAACCATATCTTTAACTTACCTTCATAAAAGGCAGGTAATTTAGATTCTTACAATTGATTTTATTACAAAGTCTTGAACATATGAGAAAGTAAATACTGATTTTGCTTTTGACACAGTTATTATAATAATCTTCAAATATGATGTACGAAAAATAAGTGTGTTAATTGGTAATATAATTAGAAAAAAAATTAAGTCTATAGAACAAATAGGATTACGCCAGTTCAACAAAGACAATCAACTACCGCTTTCTCTTTCGTAACTATTTTAAAATGCATTGAGAGTCTTACGAGGAACTATGAAGACAAAAATACCTATGCCTTACCGTCAACGCCTACAGTTTGTCACTATTAATAAAAACTCTTTTCACTATCACTAATCACAGATCACCAGAATCGCTGTGGTCTTGGCCCTAGCCATCTGTTGGGCGGCCTTGGGCCGTTCCGAGGCCAGAACTGAGGCCCAAAGCCTTGAGGCCTTATGTTAGTCCGAGGTCCCCAGTTTCTAGGGAACCTTTGATTCATAAACGGTCTCTGTGGGTTCTGCCATTCGGCTTCTCTGTATTCTTCTAATGGTGGTGGAGATGGATTCCTTATCTCCTTCTCCATTCCTCTGCTTCTTAAGTCTTCTTCGTACGCGCTGTCGTTTGAATTCTCCTCCTCAAATTCCCTAGGGGGGAAGTTCTGGAATGGCATGTTGAAGTTCTTCAAGCCTGCTGGCATGTTTTCAAAAGGGTTTGTCAGCGGTGGCAGTATTGGAGCAGTGTGGGCTTTTTCGGGTTGTTCCAATTCCCTATTTATTTGTATGAGGTTGTGGTTTGTTTTCCCGTTGTCCCCGCCGACTAAAACCTTATTGTTATTGAAGCTATGCCTTCTTGGATGTTCTTGGTTCTGGGAATATCCGCCTTCTAAAAGAAGAAAAATAGAGAAAATACAAATAGAGATTAAATCCCCTTAATGACATAAGGGAATTTAATCTCTATTTGTATTAGTAGTAGGATGGAAATGACAACTTACGCTCTTCGTCTTCCGAGAGATCCATATCAACACTTTCTACGATGTCGCTAGGAGGCACTATAGCTGGCGGTGGTACCCTATAATCCTGTTAAAACAATAATTTATTATATACAACACATTTATTATACTATAATAATTACACTAGGCGTATGTGCAGTTGTAAAAAAAGACAATTACAACATAAAAAAGGAATTTATTTTTCAGACTACACACATATTGACTACTGGATAACATTACCAACTGGAGATATGTTAGAACAAAATGAGAAAAAAAATTGAAATTGTAGTTATAAAAACCTCAGTTAGATCATAACAGTATATGTGTCGTAGGGAAATGAGGATACCAGGGATTTCAAGAAATCCCTAGGATATCACGGTTGGTGTCGGATATTCTTGATATGTCGATTTACTAAACAAAATCTAGTGAAATGTCAGAAAAGCGGATACAGCCGAATAAAAATCGAGCCACGCATTTTTCTTAGTACCAGTACCAATAAAAAAACAAGACTCCAACAAAAAAAAGAGTTACTATATTCATAATTTTGTGTTAGGCAAAGGTAATTTTTTTTTTACCCTTAAAAGCAATATTTGTTTCATAGATAATATTTTTCTCTGCCCTAAAATTGTTTATTATATATATTTGAAAAAAAATGAAACAAATGAAACAAATATTGTTTTTAAGGGTCATAAAAAAAATTACCTTAAACTAACACAAAATTTATTCGGCTGTATCCACTTTTCAATTCGATTTCAATTCGAAACTTACCTGGTCTACAGTAATAGGGTTCAACGGCCTCGGAGCAGGATTGGGCGGCCTCTGCGGCTGCGTCAACGATATCAAGTTCCTGTGGTCCACATCTGGAAAATAATGACACATTTAACTCTGCTTTCAAAAGCTGCATACATTTTCTACTACTTTAATTACCTAGTGAGACATCTTTCATTTCAGCTGCAAAAAATAATATAAAGATTGGTTTAGTACATTTAGTTCTGAAATGTCGCTATAGCTATCAGTGATAACCACTTTCACTAATCAGTGGTGTTAATAAATCAATAAAACCTAAAAATGCGCACGAAACCAAAAAGTTGACGTGAAACTAGTATCAAATATAATATTAAATAGAGAATTACATAAAGCAAGTCCTCTTAGCATGAACACCGCAATACGATATATATAGGGTATCTATCACGTTTATCTGTCAAGTGGTGTGGGTTGGGTGGGTGGGTAAACATGATGGTAAGATCTATTTATTCATATTTATCGGACACAATAAAAACCACTATCTAATACATAAACCAAAAGGCCCAGTACAAATGGTAGGGCTCATTTCTTGTTTCAGATGTAATAGCGCTTAAAAATGTCTATAGGAAAACTAGTTCCGAAAGTCGTCAAGAGATGGCGCTGCACGGTGTTTAATCGCGCTAACGTTAGCGCGCGTTATTGACTTAGAACAATTTGTTTGGTTTTATTTTGAACCTTATGAAACCCCAATAGTACAGAGTAAAAACCAGTACATTGGTTCATACATACATTGGTCCAAGCATTAGTACTAACATTTCTATTAGAAATATCTTCCAATACTACTTGTTATAGTAGAAATGCAGACCGAGTCGAGTGTTATGCAAAGAATAGATGATGATGATGAGGCGATATAAAACATAGTACAAACCTTGCGACGGTGTTTGATGCCTGTTGGTTGGTGCGGGTACCGGCACTGGCGCTACGGTAGGTAATAGTCTATGGTCCACATCCTCCATATCTAAAAAATCATAGATATTTTGTGATCGTAACAAATGAAAAGAAATAATCTCTGCCCCTATGGGAAAAAAGCGTATATAGGCGTCTGTAAGTAACATAGTCCCGTGTTGGTCCGGGCCGCAAAAAGATTATGCCAACTGCTTTCCTTGCCTAGCATGTCGTAAAAGGCAACTAAGGGCGTACTGGGTACTGGTTCTGTGATTGTGTAGACGATGAGCTAGCCACTTGTTACTACTTTTTCACGCTTTTTCATCTGACCAAACCCAATTTTTGTATGGCTAAATGTGGTCTTATGGAACACAGTGCTCCTTGGACTCTGCCGACCCCTTCGGGGATTACAGGCGTGATTGTATGCATGATATATGTATAAGTAACATAACCAACACGCCTCTTTCCCCGAAGAGGTTGGCAAGGTGTACTTATGGAGTGTAATTAAATAAATAAAGGTGTTAATATTTCGCTAGATATGTTACGTCGCCGTGGTACCAGATGGCGAACCAGTTGCCATGCACAATCAACTGACCTCAGCATATATACGTCCCACTACTGAGACAGACCTTCCTCATGGAGAAACACACATGAGGAGTATGGGCCGTAACACCACCACGCTGGCCTGCTGGTTGCTCCACCATGCTGGTTGGTGGGTAAAAAACGGTCACAAGTGCGACCGGGACCAACGGCTTAACGTGCCTTCCGAAGCACGGAGAAGCTCGAGATCACAAAGTCTTGGTCACAAATATAGAATATTTAATAGATAAATACATATAATTATTCAGAATATACATAATATTATACATAAATAATGAACATCCAAGACTGGAGACCAAATGTCTGAAAATTCATCACCCAAACACTTTCCTCCATTGGGGATCGAACCCAGGACCTCACGAGATGGCGACGCCTTGAGACCGGCGTACAGACCACTCGACCACGGAGGTCGTCACGGTCGCCGGAGGAGTTATAACTTTGTAACCATGTGAGAAGCAATAATGAATGAATACTCACGCCCTAGTATTGGTATAACAGGCGGCGGTGGCGGGGGAGGCAATATGCCTCTGTGGTCCACATCACTGGGAGGTTGCATTTTCTGAAGGAGAAAAAATTTCTGTCAGCAAAAGATCACGAATGGTCATTTAAAGCCTGAGAAGGCAGTTTATGACCAGCAAGGTAAAACCTACCTACCTACCTATTCCAAAGTTAATTATACCTGTACCAGCATGTACTAGATGCGCGGAGGGGATTGCGAAATATCTGCGGACATCAGGAACTTCAATCAATTACAAACTTTACGTCCTACAAGATAAGGTTCCTTCCAATTCGTGCGTATTCCAGCCAGGCGGCCGGCGGCGCAGCGATGAATCCAACGTGTCCGCAAAAATCAAGGACTTCAATCAACTTAACCCTTTACGAATTATAAGTTAAGATCCAAATTCCTGTGTATACTGGAGTATACAGCACGGGCGGCGGCAGCGGTGTAGGCTTGGGAAGTTCAATCAACTTCAACTTTATGCGACATAAGTTAGGGTCGAAACTCCTCTGTATACTTGTACCGGCATGTCAGCCGAACATCATGGACTACAATCAATTCCACCCTGTACAGCATACAACGTAAGCTCCAAATTCCTACCTGTACCAGCGTATATTGCACTAGCGATGGCGGTGATTCCGAGAATATCAGGGATTACAATCTATTACACCCTTTACGCGACACAATGATAAGGTCTCATTTCCTGTGTATACCAGTGGCTGCCTGTCCGCGAACATGCCGCTCGAACATTGCGAGAGTGTAGGCTCGGGAGCTCCAATCGATTTCACCATTCACACCCTACAAGTTAAGATCCAAATTTCTGTCTATCCCGTCGGGACGGCAGAATAGGGAGTATTCGCGAGTATGGATGACTTTAATCAACTCCACTCTTTACGGCCTATAACATAAGGTCCAAATTCCTACCGGTACAGCCGTAAATTGCACAGGCGGTGGTGGTGGACCAGGCGGCGGCGATTCCGGAGTATCCGCGAACATTGCTCGCGGAGACAATGGCGGCATTGTAGGCGCGGGAACTGGCGCTGGGACTGGCGCTATTATTGGCGCTGGGACCGGCACCGGCTGAAATTGCCGTGGGATGACGTTTAAATAAACGCTATAGTTATAAACATAATTATTATAAACTAAAAAAATATATAAACATCGAAAACTGGAGAATAAATGCCTGTATTCCACAATCTTAAAAGCCCAGCGACAAAAGCCAGCACTCGCTTGTCGCCAACTCGTTTCTAGTTTTTAGTCCTACTTGCTTCTCGCTCACCTTTGGCAGTAAGATAGGTAACTGCCTTAATCACAAAATCATTTACCTCCAACGGTATTACAACCAAAATAAGTTACGAGTGAATGAATAAGTTGTAAGCAAAGACCCATAATATACCAACCCTTTCAATAAATATATATCTTTAGTGTATAGAATAATAGTAATGAAAACACTTACTGGGCCAATCCAAGGGTTACTACTCCATGGGTTGGCGGATTCAGGACGGTATGGCTCTGGCTCATCTGACAACAACAACAATCATCAATAGAACATATTATAAAACAAAACCAAATATAAGTAAGTACAATCATAATTGTAAAATTTCAGGCTAATTTGCACTTTATTCCGGCGACGTAACTCTCAATTTCAGCATCAATGTGTTGGGTCAGTCTTGTGACATGTTAGCCCAGGTAAATCTTCCAATTAAATTGCCAACACGAAATAGACTAATACCATTAAATATATTGAATTAACCATGACAATATATTTTGAGATTATTGTATTATTGTAAACAATTACGAGCATAAATATGTAGCCATTTTAGTTCAAATCAAATCAAATGAAAAATAATTTTGTTTCATAGGCTAAACTTAGCGCTTAAAATCGTTAACAAGTTTGACATTACTTGATTTACTAGTGTCTAGTGCCAGAACAACAAACATTTTGCTGAAACCTTAAACTGACAAAGTACAAATATGGGTGCATCGTTTTGCTCGTAACCTTAGAGATTTTTATATTATACAGGATTATTTGTAATGAATCATCACTATCACAAAACTACACAGCTAGCATCGTAAATAATATTTTTTTTGTTCTACGACTTTTACCATAACTCAAAACATAAATTAAAAATGATTTTACAAGCTTATGATGTACTATCGTGACATTACTAGGTAAGTCTATGTTTCGTTCATACGAAAAGGCGAGACGACGCTATGCGCACAGAGCTAAGAACATTCAGAAATTGAGTTTTATTTTTGAATGAAAATAAAATGTATCTAACTATTAAAAGTCGTATAACAAATGGTGTTATTTATGATGTTAGCTACCTAGTCTTACGAAGCTGTTTATTCATTCAAAATAACCCTGTATATTTTATAACACATGCTTTTTATGGAAACAATTTTTTCAATAACAAAATTATTAAATGCACATAGTAAAGAAAGAAGAAAGAAAGAAATATTCACAATTGTATTGCTAGAGAGCAATACATAGGTGAAAACTGCATTATATTTTATTCAATAGAATTTTCGTGGTGAATATATAAACAGTCGTCTTCAACCCACTGCTGGGCACAGACCTTCCTCATGGAGTAACACATGAGGATTATGGGCCGTAACTGCACCACACTGGCATATTGCGGGTTAGTGGGCAATAGCGACCGGGACCAACGGTTTAACGGGCCTTCCCAAGCACGGAGGAGGAGGAAGCCTATGTCCAGCAGTGGTCAAAAAAGATTGATGATAAAGATGATGACAAGAACAAAAAAGGATGCTCAATTTACCAAACCATGTAGAAAATAGGTGAAATTACATACATACATATAATCACGACTATTATCCCCTAAGGGTTAGTCAAAGACTAGGCAAAAGCACCGCAAAAGCAGACCATTGCCAAAGTCCACGCTTCACCAGCAGTGACAGCACTCAGCATGACAGGTGGTGAGCCAGTCAACGCTATAAGCTATTGGATGGTTGTGCCGTTCTCAGTCCATAAGTCGCCATTTACGATACCAAAGGGTAGAGATGGGTAGGTAGTATTCTTTTAATGAGCCGCTACCACACGGCTCAGGCACGGCGGCAGGTGAAATTAGATTGTCTAAAAAAGTATATGAGTATATGAGTATATGAGTCGGTTATGAGTGCAGATTTTAAAGAAAAACTTAAGACATTTAAAGATCAAATCAAATAATTCCGAATAAATCTTCAACTACGTGTGTAGGACCGTTATAAGAATAGAGAAAGATATAAGGTTCGTGATAAGTGGAAAATAGGTAATTTCTACCTAAAAAGGTGTAATACATGTATACATAAAGGGCCAGTTTTTTGATCAATAATCAAATTAAACAAATGAAGGATCCTTTTACATTTTATGGGGTTGCACCACAGGCATCAAGCCAAAAATTTATTTCTAACGGATACCCACAGACATGCTAGTTTGAACTTCGTCAGCGGTATATTGAGTTCTCGTGATATAGCACTAATACTCTGTCTATCCATCATCCTCGTATAGACGTCCACTGCTGGACGTAGGCCCCTCTATGATCTCCCTAACAACCGGTACTGCGCCGCTCGTATCCAGCGACTTCCTGTGCGACCTTTGCAAGATCGTCGGTCCATTTCGTGGGGCCTTCCTACGTTGCGCCTTCGAAGAAAAATATTATTAAAACCTTTTTCTGACTTATTTGTGAAGAATTTGATAACATTATTTAAATATATTTTCTTTCTTTCAATTCAATCAATCAAAAACCAATCATAATACTATCTCATAAACTTGCTCGTCCATATCAGAGAAATATGAATTTTAGTGGTAGGTAATTTTATTTAAAAGAGAATGGTCTATTCATAATGTGCTTTAATGGAATCAATCCAATTCTTTAAAAAGAATGCTATTAACCTGTCAGTGGTCAGAAAACCAGACAATAACATCATAAACGTCATCTCAAAGGATTAAATATATTTATACAATTTATGAGATGCATTGAAATGTATTAAACTTACATTAATTTCAATGCAAATATACCACAAATTAATGAAAACATGGCTGTGTGGGTTAAGTTACCTTGCCCGTAGGGGAGAATTTAATGAAAGAAAATAACCGTAATAGGCAAATTTTACAAAAAAAAAAAGAATATTAAAAGGAGCTGTCATCGGTAATTTTTACCTTGATGACGCGAGAATAATTTCGAACTTTAGGGTAGATCACCACTTTTTTGGCCGAGCGTACCAAAATGTGCGTTAGAAAAACATACACAATTTAATGACTTCATAATGCTGCATTAAGGAAAATGGCAGATGTTGATCACGGCTGATGTATATAGCTTAGCAAAATTCATTATTATCATTGCAAAAACCATTAGTTAAGCTGACGTCACACATCGTAGTATAAACTTAGCTGCGGATCAAAAAACTGGCTCATAATATAGTGTAAAGATAAATTTAATATACCTGCAACATGTTCCATGGTCCCATAGAAAGAAGTGGGAGGAGGGGGATTTCCAGTTGAATCTGGAGTGAGCAAATCGAGTCCAGGCAATGTATCCTGAGATTTTTGAGACATCGTACCACTGGCAACTAAAATATACATAAATACTCTTACAAATACTATTAAAAAGTTTACACTTACAAAACACAGATTAAGCTATATTATCTATGCCTTTGTCTATGATTGCAGTCTACTGAACTAACCTGATATATTGTCTGAAGTTATGGTGTTATCATTTGGAATCAAAGTCTTGAAAAAGTCGTTTATATTGAAATCTTGTTTGTCAGACGGTCTGCTATTTATAACTTCTATTTTGTTGGCTAAAAGAACATAATTCTTTTGAAAATATCTTTATAAAACACCAAAGCAAACAAATGCATAGTACATTATTAAAGTACCTGCTAGTTTAAAAGCAACAAACAGTACAAATATCAGTTAGTTGCATCTATTTGCGAAGTAGGAAATAATAAGCAATCATATTTCTGTTGGCATAATTTACTTATTAGGCAGTTTTTGTACAAGCAATTCAAACAATCAGAATTTTATAAAAAGCAGTCTACGATAGATACAGTAACATTCAAAAATATGTTATGTTGTTGTTGTGTATTCTTCACAGGAAAAAAAAGTAATCTGATTCTGTCAAATATGCATACATATTTTTGATCGTGACTGTACTGAGTGTTGTAGGTTAATATTGGAATAAATTTGATTTATAAATTTCTTGAACCTGTCAATGGTCAGAAAACCAGACACAACAGAAACATCAATAGTTTGCGAACACCGGTGTTCTCGCAGTCCCTCAAAGGGTTTATTGTGTGTATAATTTTTTTGTAACTAACACCCAGTTGCAGAAACGAACTTTAAAATTTAATGTCAGCATTATCTCTAATGCTCCATTAAATTTATTTATTGAAGTGTCAAAAGAACACCTTAGCGTAGTTTTACGTTGCACAAAACAACATTAGCACCCTGTCAATGCTAAGGCGACATTAGCTAGAACTGTTTTGTGTGACAACCTTAACTTAAATGAACTTTAAAGTTTTGTCTCATTAACAAATGTCGTCCTTAAAAAATCTTTGTGCAACTGAGTGTAAAACCTTTTCTTTTCCATTACATTCTGTGTCTAGTGAGCACAAAAATTAATCCCATCCTTGTACACAAATTCAATCTATTGTTATTCCTATATTTCATTCTTTCCAATGCCCATTAATATTTATAATTTATTATAAGATACTATGATAATAAACTTACCACTATTGAGATTTGTATCATTGGATTCGTTGAACATAGCCAATGCATTGTCATTATTCATGAATGAGGACAGACCAAGATTGTATAAGGAACCATCCACTCCAATTGATGTATTGAATGTTCGGTCTATGTTATATGATACTGAAATCAAATATAGTTATTGTGACACATAATACAATTATTTTTATATTTGCATGCTTTGTAAGCGAAACATGACAGAACAATATTATTTTACTGTGTTAACATCTAGGTAAGACCATGTTTCTTGTGAATAAATTAATCTGAATCACTTTTTATTCAACGTCGACCCTATGTGAGTGTCACCAGCCAAAGTTAATGCTACTTTGGCTAAAAACAAACAGCAACCATCTCATATCGCGCTGCTCAGTAACGTTTTTAACGTGCGCAATTTTCAAATTCCGTAGCAATTTGACAATTGAACGTGATAAAAACCCGATATAAAATTATATCATAATGCAGTGTTTATGCTAAGAGGGCGTAACCCATATTCTCAACTGTAGGTTCGGTTATATCGCTCTGATTCGCCGCAATAAAAAGTGATAGGTATACAGAGTTATCTATACATATAATAAAACTATGTCTAGGTCTATGTATGTGCATAGAAAAAAAATGCTTAAAACCAAGACAAAGGAATATAAAAAAAATGAAAATATTTTTGTTTTTGTTTCTCTCTCTCTCTGTTTGTACGGGCGAATCTCCGAAATAGCTGGACTAATTTCAATGCAATTTTGCATGGTGATACCTTATATCCCTGGCCAACATTTTAGATACTTTTTATTCCGGAAAATTACAGAGTTTCCGTGGGATTGTTAAAAAACCATGGTAACCGCGGACGAAGTCGCGGACAACAGCTAGTTTTTTAATACGTCAACAACCTCGCACGACTTGGTTGCTAACATCACAAACAACAACATTTGTGACTTCTGAATTTTTTTTTAACTGGGGTTACTATTTATTTGACACGTTCCTTTCGTACAAAAATATATTATAAGTCCTTACCTATGAAATTGGTGTTTTGTATGGAGATTTTGGGGAATTCTGCATTTTCCATACTAAAATTTTATCAGTTTTCTTCACAACGACAAATCCAAAGATAATAATATTTGGCATCTATCATTAGACAAGCTTTAGTAATATGTGTAATATCACACTTCATAAAAATTATTTATCGTTTTAAGTGACTGCAAATAAAATGATGTATTCGGGAGGCACTTAAAAAGAGTTGTCTCCGTGTCCAATTTTAACACAATTAAACTTACAACAAATTATCAAAACAAATCAAAAGAGCTCAAAAATATAATTTATTTTTAGACGAGGTAATTATTTTTTAGGAATACTCTGAATCTTAATAGTTACAGAGAAAATACTAAGACAGAATACAAACACAAATTTCATAGGTAAGGACCTTATTAGGAATATTATTTAAATATCTGTGCGCATCGTACGCGAGTGCCGCTTCTTTTGGTATAAATGTCACGACAGTACAATAGACACTTAGAAAATCATTATTAATTAATGTATCGAGTTACGATAAAACTTGTGGAATAAAATTAAATGTAGTTATAATGACAGATACCTAGTCTTGCGTGGTAGATTAAGGAATACGTATCTTTTCCTCTGGTTGAAAATAAGGGTGGTTTCAAAATTTCTTAAAAAAACTTACTGTCGTCTTCCCCGCTAGAAATCGGGGCTGGTAAGTCCAGGTCTTCGTCAGGCCCCGGCGATGGAACGTCTTCGTCCCGTTGGGGAGGCGACGGCGCGCTACTCGGAAGGTTAGGGGTCAACTCATCCAGTTTCCTTTTCAACGCTCGCACTCGGGAGCCAAAATTTTTGTAGGCCTGAAATAATTCTTAGGGTTTACGCGCCTACCGCGGAGCTCGGTGACGTGTTGGCACGCTTTGGCTTTCACTACCAGACCTGGGTTGGATGACCAAAACTTTATGATCTCGAGTTCCTCCTTACTTCGGAAAGCACGTTTAACCGTTGGTCCAGTTGCTATTTTTTTTATACTACCAGGGTAGCAAACAAGCATACGGTCCACACAGATGGGCAGTGGTCACCGTAGCCTATGGACGCCGGCAATACCGAAGGCATCACCAGCGCGTTGCCGACCCAAAAAAAACCTTTTCACGCCCTTTTTGAAGGACTCCATGCTCCATGCTCATTGCAATCGTTTCTATCCACCAGTCTGCATTGAGCCACAGGTGTTAACATCTCGGTGGCCACAGAACGAGACAATACATTGTTCGCGAAGTCGGCGATCGTTTAGCCCTCAGGGTGAAGAAGCCCATACTCATGGGTTTCTCTGTGTAGGAAGGCCTGTGGGCCATTGGGACGTAATAGGCTGGTATTAGTCACATTGCCAGCAGGTGCAAATTTTTCATCATCATCTGACAATTGAGGAATGAATATATTAGGGGAAGTCTGAAAGTTGCCCCTTTGCTGATAAACTGAGAGAAAAACTACTTTCTTGGTATGGACATGTAATGAGAAGGGAGAATGATGATGTCACCAGGAAAGTTATGGACTTGAAAGTGGATGGGCGTGTGGGGAGAGGAAGACCGAAGAAAAGATGGATGGATTGTGTGAATGATGATGTGATGAGGATGGGAGTGAGCGTTGACTTGACGAGTAATAGAGGAGAGTGGAAGAGGAAGACATGTTGCGCCGATCCCAAATAGAATTGGGAGCAGGGCAGGAAAAAAAAGAAGATACATATGTTAAATTGCCATAATATATATAATAATAATATACATAATACATATGTTAAATTGCCATAATAACATCATAACTTGAAATAATCATTGAAAGGCTGCGTCGAAAGCATTCTACTACTGCGCTGAAATGAGAAAGCCTTAGAATTGAGAGAATATTAATGAGAGAAATTAGATTATAAGTTGTTTATCCATTTAAATAACTAGTCTAATTATTACTGCATATGTGTATACATATATTACTATTGTGTTCGTTTTTTTTTCAGATAACTCGTCACGTTTTTAATTGAAGTTTAATAATATTTAATATTCCTACTTTGTGGACTCATGTCATAACACTTTGGATAAACAAAAAGTTAAAGCAGAACACTTGATATTGGCGGACTCCATCAAGTCAACGCCATTAAAATAAGAAAGAAAGAAAGAAAGAAAGAAATATTTATTTGCAAAAACACGTGTTATAACATACTTACAAGCATATTTTTGTTAGTGGGTTTTAATATTGATTCAACATGTTTTGCCAATGCTGGCGTGCAAATTTAAGGTCATATTGTGAGTAAAATAATCAAAAAATTCAAAAAATAACAAGAATTTATAGATTAGTCCAATCAATAATAATACTAAAAACATAATGTCAAGAAATGAAATTAATAACAAAAATAAAAAAAATAAAAAAAAAATATATATATATCCTTTACAAATTTAAATGATTACAATCCATTATTTAAGTAATCTTGCACACTGTGTAATAGCATTTGTCTATTAGTTTTTTCTTTAATTGGACTCTGAACATGTTTTTGTTTAACAATTTATAGTTTTCTGGGATTATGTTGTAAATCAGTGGAGCCATACATAGAACACTTTTATGTAGTAATGTGGTTCTCGTGGGAAGTAATCGAACCAAATCACGTCTGCGATTTCGCACTACAGTCTTAGAGAGGAATGAAGAAAGAAGAGAAAGTAAAGGAGGATTTATTACGACAAGCGCTTCCTACGTGCAAAAGGATGAGGCATATGGGCCGTAACACCACCACGCAGTTTAGTAGCGGGTTTAACATGCCTTCCAAAGCATCTCAAAGTTTTGATAACCAAAGCGTATAAGCCACGATGCTACAAAGCTCCTCAATACAAATACAATTTAATCCTTACTTCTAAAGTAATATTATAAATGCGGAAGTAACTTTGTCCATCTAACTTTCACGTAAATTACTGACCCGATTTAATCGAAATTTGGTACACAGATAGTCTAGTCTCAGAAAGGACATAGGCAACTTTTTATCCCAATATTCTCATGAGAAATAAAAACACGTCAGCTGAAATGGAAATGGTTAGGACATATGGTGAGAGAACCAACAGAAAAATGGACTAAACTTATAACAGAGTGGACACCCAGGTTAGGAACAAGAAGAAGAGGAAGACAGCGAAAACGATGTTCGGACGAAATAAGACATGTAGGGGGTCCACTATGGATTAGGTTAGCCAGAGAGAGGAAAGGATGGAAAATAATGGAGGAGGCTTTGCGTCTAAAAGACACGCCAGTGATAGTTAAATAATTAGTTTCACATAATAAAGAATTAGATTATAGATTAATTAGACTTAAAGTATATATACATATGTTACTATTTGTTTCTGGCAATAAAGGCTTAAATAAAAAAAATTAAAATTCTCATGGGAATTCTCTTGGTGTAGGTAAGGACCTAATATTAATTACTTACATAAGCTACGACTTTGACCTCCCCACGTTGTGTGGAGTAGTACTGGCTGGCTGAAGTCAAGAGAGCGAGTAAGGTTTCCCTTGCCACAATCTCTCTTTGTAAAGCTTGTGTATACCTCTCCACACATAAAATACCCTCATTAAGTTCCTTCTCCACGTCATCCTTGTGACTCCTCTCTGTAAATGTATCATGATATTTGACAATTTTCTTTCAAACTTAAATCTTTGACATCTTTGCTCTGTAGTTAAATCTTTGCTCTGTAGTTAAATTTTAGCTTATAGTAGTCATACTGTACAAAGTTTGCTAATTTCTTTCGTTTGCACTTGCTAGCAATTATCAACCTTAAACATATTTCACGCACTTGATGAGATGTGACCATAACTTAAGGAGTAGTCCTCATGTGTTTCTCCATGAGGAAGGCATGTGCCCAGCAGTGGGACGTATATAGGCCGAGGACGAGGACCATAACCTTTTTAATATCAATCTTAGTGTTTAATGAAATATGATAAACCTAACTATATTTAAATAACATAATATAGTGTTTTCTCCCAGTATAGGAGAGTTCAAAAAGGCTCTTTGCTTGTATTTGTAATAAATTTAACATTATAAAACGGTTACTTCCTTGCCATGTTGTTTACATTATTATTTAGGAATGCTGTGCAAAGCTTAACCACTAAGTATTAACTTAATTATTAAAATGTCCTTTAGTTGCTTTACCTTTTGAAATAAGTAAATGTAACTATTTGTGTGTAGTGTTTTGAGTCTATTTGATAGTGTAGTAATAGCAGTCAACATCTCATGAACTGTTTAAAATGAACCTTATTAACAGGACAGGTATCATTTTACACAGTCATAGACAAGTGCAAACTAGCTAGTTAGAAGAAATTTTGTTCCTATGACGTACGTACGTACATAATATGATACAGTATTTGTTTGTATGATACTATTTAAATTTATGCACAAGAACAATTTTTATACAAAAAACTATCAACAAAAACATACCTTTAAGGTTAGCACACAAAGCATCTGCATCAGATAGCTGTAGATGACTTTCATGAATATACTTCAACCTTAAGTCAGTATCTGCCTCCAATACAGTACATTGTTTTATTTTATTTACAAGCTGTTGAGGCTGAAAAAAATACAAAATTATAAATGTGTTGTCTGTCTACACTACCCAATATACAGGATAAATTTTTCAAGTGGGCCTCCAAGGAACAAATTGTAAACTATAAGGAATATCGAAAAATGCTCAAGGAGTCATGAGCCTGATTTTGATGAAAACAAACACTGCATCATTGGATTTTTGAAGAATTTATAATCCTAGGAATCAATTCAATGATCTTGAAAAAAAAAAAACACATCCTGAATTATAACACCATTCGATAGTGTTGTTAATAAAGATTGATTTCTGGGAGGTGAATGATATTAGGGAAACTCATGAAGAATGTTAAATTTTAATAAAGTATTTCTTTTTCCACCTTGGCTGAAGTGATAATCAAAGTGATGATCTTTTTTTTTCAATACACACCCACAGCATGGCATGTATTCACTACATTATGTTCAGATTTCAAATTTCTATTAAAGTATTGTCTCTTTGCAGTTATGAGTCACAGTAAAAAAAATGTGAAAGTAAAGGTATTTTTTGGTGCCAATATTTAAATCTTGTACCACAGTCATTTTGTTCATCATACTACAATTTACGTCAATTTTACTGAGCATTTGTTTAGTAATAAGGTTAAATAAAAAATATTTTGTGGAAAATTCACTCTTTCCTAAAGTTTCCCTTTTATCATTGCTTGCCAGAATTCAATCCTTATTAATAACGCTATCAGATGTTGTTATAATACAAAATGTGTATTTTTTACAAAATCACTGGGTTCGATTCCTGGCCAGGATGATTGATTTTTCAATAATTTTGAAGAAGAAGAAGAAGAAGAATCATTAATGCAGTTTTTGTTTTCTTCAAAATTAGGGCTTGTACTCCTTTGTGCAATTTTAAATATTTATTATAGTTTATGAATCGGCCCCGAAGGCCCACTTGAAAAATTCAAATGTATAGGTTGGTGATATGTCATGAATATCTTACTTGGAAGTCTAATGGATCATCATCAGTCTTTTTAATTGCACCAGCACTGAGCAAACCAGTCAGATCAGACAAAAATTCATCATCATACACCGATCTTTGCTCCCAGATCTTAAATATACGGAGTATCTTTGGTCGCACTTTTTCATCCCTGAAAAGAACAATAGACAATTCACTTAGTAAGCAAATTTTAAATCTAGAAGAATGAATTGAAATTCCGAAAAAAAAAATAAGAAAAAATTATTGGTAAACAATGAAATGAACTGACATATGATGTATGAATGGATCTGTGAGAATCACCCAGGCACCCATGTTACTCTTTTCCAGCCCCATAACAGCAGTATAAATACATATATTGGTTGTACCTTTTTACAAACTGATATGAGAAACGGAATAAATCTAATAATAAATACAAAACAAGTAATAAGGCTATGGTACACTCATGTACAAGGAGAACCATACTGAATTTGGCAGAAAGGCACATTAGGCAAATTTGAATTCTAACCTATAATAAAATTAAATGAAGTAGAACTAACCTGACCAGAGGAGTAGCTTTTTGTAAATTAAGGCCCCAGCTCTCAACAAACTCAAAATTCTTTCTTTTGCTGTATTGTATTACATCATTAGCTAAATAAAACAAAGTCAATCTTTGTTCCACCTTTACTCTCTTCAAAACATTCAACCAACTTGAAACAATCTTTTTATGGTGACTTTTTTGCTTTAAGCACCACGAAGACAGAGACTGTATACTCTCCTGAGTATCTTTTAACTGCATTAACCTCTTCTCGAAAGCCAATGTATTGAATTCTTCTGTTTCACCCATTGTTATTAAAATGTTTAAAGACCACCACAATCACAAACACATTTTAACAGAATTATAGAAAAATAACATTGAAAGTATATTGAAAACAGTCATTTTATCTAACAATGCCGCATAATTTTGGTTTTTAAATCATAATAAACAAAAAAAAATTAAAATGTATGCCCAAATAATCGCAGTATCGATGCCGCGTTAAATCTTCGTAGCTTGCTTATTATGTACATGTAAAATAAACAAAAATTATATAGTATGCAACTATACGCTAGAAACTGCACTTTTAAATAGAACAAGAGACTGTTATTATAAATCTTGTATCACAAGAAAACACAAATTACTGCTGAAGCAAATTTATCAAGACAACAACCGCCATCTTCTCTTATAACCTTTTTTTTTATATTGTTGTAAAATTCTTCCATGTAGGGAAGGCAAAGGGAGCAAAGTCTATACAGCCATGACTTCGGTATTTTGTCTTCAGTATTTGCATTTTGAAATATACGACATTCAACTATGGCGGACGTGATTTTTATTTCAGGAATTGTAATATTGTTTCGGAGTGGACCTTGTTGCGTAGAATCAGTGTAATTTTGTGTAATAGCATATTACTAATAAGTGTCAATAATGATGAGCAATGTGGAGGATCATTGATAATCATTGGTGTGAAATTATCGTGGTAATCCACCTCATCGAAGTAACACCATAGTATCTGCCATCGATTGTGTAACGTCAAAACGCATTGAAATGTACTTGCATTTCAATGCAACTGGAAACATTAAAATACCGAGGACTTTGCTGTATGGGTTCCCTTTGCCTTAAATCTTGTAAAATTCTTTGGGAGAATTTTACAAGATTTTTGGCGCCATTCAACTATGGTGGACGTGATTTTTATTTCAGTGATTGCAATATTGTTTCGGAGTAGATCTTGTTGCGTAAAATCTGTGTAGTCTTGTGGAATAAGCGTCAATAATGATGAGCAATATGAAGGATCATTGAAATGATCATCAAGTGGTGTGAAAAGCGATGAGATTTTTATCGTGGTAGTCCACCTCATCGAAGTAGCACCACAGTGTCTGCACTCGATCATTTGACGCCAAACTTTCCCAAGATGCATTGAAATCTATTGAAATGCATTACACTAGCATTTAAATGCAAACTACTGAAGAAAAGTGTTCTACTGTAAACAAAAGGCTCAAAAAGTCCTGCAGCCAGAGCCGTAATACTGAATATTAAATAAAATCTAATCTGTGTGTGATACTTAAAAAAAGGATGATATAGAACAGACATGCGTATGTCAATGTCAAGAGCGAACAAGCTAGTTAAACAATGTTTTCCTAAGTGCGGTAGAGATAGGTATACTATTTTCTGTCCTTATTAGAGTTCGTGTTTTTGTTTGTCTGACACGTACCGTATGTGCCAAACAGTAATGTGTGTTTCTTTGTGTCGTCGTGAAATATTACGTTTTGGACTGTGATTACTGCTTAATCATACAAGTATTTATTGGGTTTTACTCCACTATCTTTATAAGCAATGGTACAGTGTTGTATTATCGGCTAAAAAGTCGCAGTGAACGAAAACACGAAAACATAACATTTCACACGTAAGTCCCATATTTCATCGTTTTATCTAAATCACTAAGTGTACTATTACTAATTACCGCTTATTTACATTAAATCGTGTACAAAATAGCGTGAAAAGATACGATAAATAGCTAATGAAAATTTGTTGCTTTATCGTATTTGCCGACTAAGAAAACATGTCAACAAAAGTCAAGGGACGCTGCCATTTTAAGTGTTATCTGAATTTTGCCGGGTTTTATGCGTTTTAGGGATACCTGTCGAAGAAAATGTAAATTACCCATACTTAAAGGGAAATATTTAAAATTAGTTATTTTAAATATTCTTAATAGATTACCTGCCATTTTTTACAATTTACTTGATTTATACATAGTTCTTTGTTATACCAATTATCGCAAATAATTGTTTAATTGGTAAATTCAGCACTAAGTCACTTTTTGAAACATGACTATCTTAGATATTAATTAGCCCCATTTAGGTTGTTTGTGAAATTGCATATTTATAAATTAATCCTGGGTGTGATAAAACTCCTATGGATTCTTTAAGTAAGTTTACATTTTGGTTATGCCGGACTGTTAGAAAAGTATGTAATCTATGCTTATTATTCATTATATTTTTTAAATAACAACAAATAATTGTAGATTTTCTACGTTGCACGTTTTGCACACTAGAAACATAGCCTGGTACATTAAAAATATTTTTAAACCTTATTTTGCCACTAGGCGGGAATTGAACTATCACCGTATGCTGGACTGCACCCTAATATAAACATTATAATGCTAATATTATTTATCTATATTGAAGGTTCCCTAACGATGAGAAAGTGCGTGATGCATGGGTTAAAGCGGCTGGTAGGCTAAATTGGAAGCCAACTGCAAACACGCGCATATGCTCTAAGCATTTTAAGAGCCGATTCTTTCGCAAGACTCTACGCAAAGTATTTTTGGATAAAAGTGCATTTCCAAAATTGTGGATACATGTAAGTTCTTTGATTTCACAATTTTTAAAAAAAAAATAGTTTAAAATAAATTCTTGTGTATTTTTAAACCAAGAACTAAAAATGAACTGAATATATTTTCAATTCTGTCGGTTTTCTGATTTTCAGAATTTTGATGATAAAGTACTTAATGAACCCCAAGATGCTACGATTCAACAAGATATTCTGATTGTGGTAAATTCATTACAATTAAAATAGCGTTATGGAATTAAAATTTTGGATATATTTTGTTTGCTACATTCTTTTTGTATCCTGGACCAACACGGGACGCGACGGGATATATACTTATATTTGTTAATAATACGTCTTTGGCATGTTTTTCAACATAATTTGTGGAGAATGTTGTGGGTTCCACAATTACTTTTTTTTATATGTATTTTAATCTTAAGTAGTATTATTGTACTGTGATAATGTTTATTCTCCCAAATAAAGAAAAATAAAATAAAAAATAAATAATAACAACAATACAAAAGTGTTTTATTTTTCCAAATATGTTACTGCTTATTTATTAACATTATGATTATTGGGAAAAATTTTATTAGCATGGCAACATAGTTTTGATACATACTTTATTTCTGTCCTTTACGGGTGTACGCGTATAGCAGTTCTATACCATTCTTTTTCTAAGGTGTGATATAAATTTTATACTTGCTTCTCTTTAAAGCTTAGAAAAAGGATGACTTAGAAATGACATACGCGTACACCCGTAAAGGACAGAAATAAAATATGTATCAAAACTATGTTGCTATGCTTATAAAATTTTTCCCAATAATCATAATGTTAATAAATAAGCAGTAACATATTTGGAAAAATAAAACACTTTTGTATAGTTGTTATTATTTATTTTTTATTTTATTTTATTTTTCTTGGGAGAATAAACAGAGCGTAGAGTCTTGCGAAAGAATCGGCTCTCGAAATGTCTAGAGCACATGCGAGTGTTTGCAGTTGGCTTCCAATTTAGCCTTCCAGTAGCTTTTACCCATTCATCACGCACTTTCTCATCGTTAGGGAACCTAAAATATAGATAAATAATATAAACATTATAATGTTTGTATAAGGCTGCCGTCCAGCATACGGTGATAGTTCGATCCTCGCCTGGTAGCAAAACAAAGTTTAAAAATATCTTTAATGTAGCAGGCTATGTTTCTAGTGTGCAAAACATGCAAAATGTGTAGGTAGAAAATCTAAAATCTATTAAATATTTCCCTTTCAGAATGGGTAATTTACATTTTCTTTGACAGGTATCCCTAAAACGCATAAAACCCGGCAAAATTCAGATAACACTTAAAATGGCAGCCCCCCTTGACTTTCGTTGACGTTTTTTCTTAGTCGGCAAATACGATAAAGGAATAAATTTTCATTCGCTATTTATCGTATTTTTCACGCTATTTTGTACACGATTTAATGTAAATAAGCGGTAACTAGTAATAGTACACTTAGTGATTTAGATAAAACGATAAAATATGGGACTTACGTGTGAAACTTTATGTTTTCGTGTTTTCGTTCACTGCGACTTTTACAGCCGATAATGCAACACTGTACCATTGTTGATAAAGGTAGTGGAGTAAAACCCATTAAATACTTGTATGGTAATCAATAATTACAGTCCAAAACGCAATATTTCACAACGACACAAAGAAACACACATTACTGTTTGGCACATACGGTACGTGTCAGACAAATAAAAACATGAACTCTAATAAGGACAGAAAATAGTATACCTATCTCTATCGCACTTAGGAAAACATTGTATTAACTAGCTTGTTCGCTCTTGACATTGTCATCAGCATGTCATTTCTATGTAATTCTTTTTTTAAGCTTTAAAGTGATACTTGTTTGCTTTAGACGTATATTTCTAATCTGTGCTTGTTTGCTTTTTTTTAGACATATCTCTCTAATCTGTGCTTTTAATTCTTTTATCCGATTAATGGACTTTTTTTTGGCGGGAAGTCAAATAGGGCGGGCGAAAAGTTTTTTCTCTTTCGAATTTTACTGAGAAAATCTTAATTTTAGCTGTTTTATTGTAAAGTTTTCCGACTTGAGAAGCAAAGAAAGTTTTTGCGGGCAAAGATGGGTCCTCACAGTGATGGTGAGGACCCGGCAGATGTAAAGAAAAAAAGAAAATATAATGACCTTAGTCACCGTAAAAGCCAGTCTAATAGTGATAAATATAAGGTGTACACAAAGCCAAATTATAAAAGGCTTTTTCTTGAAAACAGTACCGGAGAGTATATAGTTTATGTTGAGTCGACGGAGCAAGAAAAGATTGGTAATAAAAACCCAATTACTCTGACTAACTTATTCACAGAAAATGTAAAGGGAATCGTTGGAGTTCATAGAGTTAACGCATACAAAATAGGTGTAACTTTTAAAAAACCAACTTCTGCTAATTATTTTCTGAAAATGGAAGATTTCTTTATGAAAAACAAGATGAAGGCGTTTATTCCGTCTTATTTAACGGAAAAAATTGGGGTGCTAAAATTTGTCCCCAAGGATTTAAGTAATGAAGAAATTTACAAAAATATATCTTGTGACGCAGAAGTAATTACTGTAAAGAGATTTATGAAGAAAATTGACAATGAATTAGTACCCTTAACTACAGTAGCAGTCACTTTTGCCACTAACACTCTACCAAACTATGCTTACATCCAACTATTCCGTTACAGAGTCCACCAGTACATACCTCCACTTTTACAGTGCTTTAAATGCATGAAGTTTAACCATTCAGCAAAGGTTTGCAGGGGAGTACAAACATGCTCATCATGCTCCGGTCATCACTCATACAAAGAGTGCGATGTAGAAGAGATTACTTGTGTAAACTGCAGCGGCAACCACTTGGCCATATCCAGAGAATGTCCCGTGAGAAAACAGAAATATGAAGAACAGAAAAAAAGGTATGTTAAGCAACCATATGCCACTGTGACTGGTAGTCCACCACCAATTAACAATACTTCTTTTCCTCAACTAGGAAAATATAGGAAAGATGATGATTTTGATGTAAAAAATATAACAAATAATGAAATAATAATGAATGCAATAGTTAAGTCACTCATAGCTCTAAGTAATAATAAGGACAATTCTCCAATGACATCTAAGAAAATAAGAGACGTTTTCATATCACAGTTAGTTTAATGGACTCATTTTTACATATACTTCAGTATAATATACAAAGTTTACAGAGCAAGAAAGTATTACTACAAAATTTATTACTAGAAAAACACATTGACATTTGTTTATTAAATGAAACATGGTTACATGATAACTCAAGCATTCAAAATATCCCTAATTATAATTTTTTATTCAAAAATTCAACAAATAAACATAATGGGGTTGGAATATACATAAAGCATGGTTTAAGTTATAATATTATTCCCACAGCATTTCATGAATCATTTCAGAATATTGCCATCTCTATTCAATTTCAATCTGGTAATATATCAATCCTTTGTATTTACTGTCCACCTAACAATATTTTCGAAACTAGTAAATTAAAATCTTTAATAAGAACCATACCAAAACCGTGTATCATAATGGGAGACTTTAATGCTCATCATGTTGTGTTTGGATGCCATAGTAATAATAATAGGGGAAATAATTTATATAATATAATTGATGAATTTGATCTATGCATATTAAATAATGGTACTCCAACTACATGTCCTCCTCCAAATAGGCAAGCTTCTGCAATAGATTTGGCTTTAGTTAGTTCTTCTTTGGCTCATCTGTGTGAATGGCATGTCCATGACGATCCTATGGGTAGTTATCATTTTCCTACTTTTCTCTATTTGAATGTTCAGCCTTCATTGTACGAAATTAGATCTGTAAAAGAAAAATATATATACAGTAAAGCAAACTGGGATGAATTTAACTCTTTATCTGCAACAGAATTCTCTGAAATTGATATCAATGAGGGTGCATTAGAATTCTATGATAAATTTGTGTCCAATTTGTACAAAATTAGAGATCAAACAATTCCAAAAATAAAACCTAGTCCTAACTTTACAATTCATAGAAAACCAGCTCCTTGGTGGAACAAAAAATGTGAGGATGCAGTTGCTACGTCGAAAAAAGCATTGAAAGACTACAGATTAAACCCAACAATAGGTAATTTTATTAACTATAAAAAGTTGGATGCACATAAGAAGAAAATAATCAGAGAAGAACGAATTGCTTCATGGCATGATTTGTGCAACAGTTTCAATAGATCAACACCTGTTTCTAGAATATGGAATCATATAAAAAGATTTAAAAGAATAGGGAAACTCAACAATAAATTTTTTGATGACGACTGGGTACCAGATTTTTTAAATAATCTAGCTGACAATACTGAAATAGATTATAGTAGATTATCATTATTGTTTCAAAGCTCAGAGGAAAATAACATCAATAGGTTTCTTAATCAAGATTTTACTTTAGATGAGTTGCTTACAGCTTTACAAAGTAGGAAAGATACTACACCAGGGTTGGATAATATTCCATACATCTTAATTAAAAAGCTACATATTAATGCGCTGAACATATTACTCCTCATATATAATAGATTATGGAGAGATCTCATTATACCAGAGTCTTGGAAAACACAGTGTGTAGTTCCTGTTTTGAAACCTAATAAGCCTATCAATATAGCTACTTCATACAGACCAATTTCTTTATCGTCTTGCTTGGGAAAATTATTTGAAAACATGCTTAAGTTACGTCTAGATTATTTTGCTGAAACTAATCATTTAATCCCATCAATACAGTTTGGGTTTAGAAAGGGAAGAAGTTGCTCTAAAAGCTTTGTATCATTCATAGATGATATCAGAAATGTGAAAAACAGCCATTCAAACATGATCTGTGTTTTCTTAGATATTAAGGGAGCTTTTGATAATGTTAATATAGAAGAATTAATCCAGGTGCTTCATGAATGTGGGATACCTGGGCAAACTTTGCAGTGGATCTTAAAATTTTTAAACAATAGGACAATTTATGTAAAATATAATAATAAGTTGCATGGTCCAAAATCTGTAAATAAAGGTACAATGCAAGGTGCCACATTATCCCCCTTATTATATAATTTATACACTTCTCAAATATTGAAATATGTAAATATAGAAGATATTAACCTATTACAATTTGCTGATGACTTGCTTTTGTATAGCATAAATCAAAATATAGAAGTTGCTGTAAATAAGATTAATAATGCTTTACAACAATTACATTCTTATTATTATGGAAAGCTTAAGTTGGATGTTAGCCCTGGGAAAAGTTCTGTATTGATATTTAGTAAAAACTCAAATAATATCTCAATTAAGTACAATAATTCTGTGATTCCAGTTGTAAATGAGCATAAATTTTTAGGTGTTATCATAGATAATAAATTAAAATTTGATAAACACATTAATTATATCTGTAAAAATGCCATGGGAGGCATTAATATACTTAAGCATTTGGTTGGTACATTTTGGGGATCTGACCCTAAAATTGTAAGTATGCTATACAAAAGCATAGTGAGAAGCCACTTTGATTACAGTGCTTTGGCATATTTAAATGCACATAGCACCCTTTTAAGAAAACTAGAAGTGATACAAAACATTGGTTTAAGGTTAATTTGTGGGGCAATGAGATCCTCACCTATTAACTCTTTAGAAATAGAAAATTGTATACCTCCATTGTCCATCAGACGGATACAGCTAGCAGAAAGATTTTCACTTAAAATTTTGTCATTTGGCAGCTTCCTCCATGACAGGTTTGAAAGAGCATCACATATTTATCAGCCTATTGCATCTATTGACTCTTCAGTACAAACTTTATCTGCTCCTCCTGAAATAGGTGGAATTTATGCACGTATGAAATTTAATTCTAAGAATATATGTTATTCTCTAAGCTTACCTATGTACAGTTGTAAATATAGTAGTTTAATAAATTGGCATTTAAAGTTGCATGTAGATACAATTTCTAACAAATATGACTTTTTAGAATTCAAGAGTAAGATGTCTCATTATTATTTCATTTATACAGATGGTTCCAAGGATGTTTGTTCTGTTAAATCTGCATTTTATGATTCTCATTCAAATTACACAAAATGTATAAAATTAAGTTCTTTTTGCAGCATATATACAGCAGAGTGTTATGCATTATATCAAGCATTATCTTATGTAAATAGCAATTGTGTAAATAATATAAATATAATGTTAGTTTCTGATTCTAAAAGTGTATTAATGGCTTTGAGTAAAGGTGCATTGCTATCATTTAAAAACAATTATATATTATATAATATTAAGGAGATATTAGAGGAACTAAACATGAAATGTGTAAATGTAGAGTTTGTGTGGGTTCCCTCACACAGTGGCATATTAGGGAACGAAATTGCTGATTCAGTGGCACGGGCAGAACACGATGAAGACCATACCGATTGTTTCAAAGTTCCTTTCACCGATTTCTATAGTCACTTTAGAGAAAAAGCAAATAATTTATGGAAGGACTACTGGAAATTAACCTTAGAAACAAAGGGCAAGTGGTTTGCTAGCATTCAAAAGGATTTACCAAGCAAACCTTGGTATCACAAACGTAAGCAGTACCTTGGGAGAAGTTTTTATACTATTATCTCACGAATGCGAATTGGTCATTGTTTGGTTCCAGCTCATCTCCACAGGATCCATATACTCCCCGATTCTAATTGTCCCCATTGTCATCAAGAGAATGCCGATCTTCAACATCTTATAGAAAATTGTGTAGCCTTTAGCATGCAACGTTTAATTTTAGCCTCAGACATCAGTGACATTGACAGTTCTAACGATATTCAAAGTGTTCCCCGCCGCCTACAAGACCTACTTTCCAATTCTGATTATTTCCTTCCTCTATTTAAATATATTATAAATACTGTGCAAAAACTTTAAGTTTATTGTATAATTTGTTATTTGATTCTATGTGTGCATAAATTATTGTTTAGCTTAAACTTAATGTAATGATGTCTAATAATTAGCCTATTATTGTCAATTACATTTACATAAATTATCACTTAAATAGGTAGGTAGCCTAAACTTAATGATATGTCTTTATTTAGCCAGATTTAGTATAAGAAAACCAAAGAAAACTATGTATGCGACTGAAGGACTTGTATCCATGGTCATGAATAAAAATTATTAAAAAAAAAAAAATATCCGATTAATTTCACTGAAAATTCCATTGAAAATTCGTACCGAAAAATTGAAAAACTGAAGATCAAGCGAAGGCAAGTTCTTTAAATTATTAATATTAATGGACGGGTAGACAATGTGTAAATTATTTCTGGGTTCTGTACTTAGAGTAGTATTCTGTAGCACTAAACGCCCAACTCTTCAAAACACTTCCTATCTTATCATGCAGGACTCATATGAATTTGGATGTTTATAATTTTTGGGGTAGAGGGAGTTTTGGGGGAATTGAACTGAAAAGCCTTGTTTTTTTTAAAAGGATTGTCGTTTTTTATTGATCGATGACATCATCACTGGGATTAACTTATCTTACAGTTTTTAGCAAGGTATAAAAATTCATTGATCACCTAAGCCAACGAAGTAATCCTAGGTACATTTATTTTTTTATTTAAAAAATGAAAGATGCTTCTATGTAACTGTATACATGACTATCTTTATACAGTATTACAGGGTAATGTTGGGGCTTTTAATGTTATAAAGTATTTGATAAATAATATAAATGTTTTTGACAAATAACAATATAATTGCATTTCAACACCTCTTTCCCCCGAAATCGAAAGCAGAGACGTTACCACCCAATTTCACGTTAAAAAAATTGAATTTGTTGAAAAAAATGCCACCCATTTTAATTTTCTTGTTATCAAGGTGTGGTGTCAATTGTAATCAGATCCTACAAACATGTATGAAGTCACAGAACAATAAAAAAGGTTAGAATGATAAAGTGGGCGTGGTTGACGAGCCGCTCATATGAGCAAACGGGCATATGAACGTCAAAAGTGCTCGCAGTGTATTGCACAATGGCGTAGCTGTCAGACGTGTATTCGGCGCAGTACAAAACCCAAAAAGATGCCGAGTTGTGCTATTATTTCGTGCCTTTTGCGAAGTGAAAAGGTGAATCTGGAAAAAGGAGGAATTATATTTCATCGGTAAGTAATAATATTTGGAAATAACTGAATATGGAAGCATAATCAATCACGAAAATAATTCGTACCAAATTCTGTGCAATCATAGGGCTTGCATGTTATCGATAGTTTTATCGATAGAGTTTTTTTGTTCCTTGTGCTCAGACATTATGATGAGGTAATTTATATGGACATAATATCAAATCTAAGTTTTAAATATCTCTTTAATTTTTAAATAAGACATAAATATTCTGTTTATAAAGATTTACATATTTCAGTTTTTTCCTACAAATCCGGATATAAAAGAAAAATGGATATCCGCAACTGGCAGGAAAGATCAATGGTTTCCTACTAAAAGCAGTAGCATTTACTCGTAGCATTTTACGGAAGATGACTTCCTACAAGTTTCAAAAAAAGGCATTTGAAATCTTCTGCAGTACCTCACATAGATATTTGCGTACAGGTAATGTTATGAATATTTTATCTGTCTACAGTGAAAACAAAATATTATTATAAAATTATACATTTGTCTTGTTCGGGAATCGAACCCGTGATGTCTGCCACAGAAGGCAGTTATCCTTACCCTTGCGCCAAATCAGTCGTTTCGATTATACAGGGTAGAAATATTGCGCATGTGATTGAGTGACGATTGAATAAAATTAGTAGGGACTTTAATTTGTTGATTATTTTCAATTTTTTTTTTTATCTCAAAAGAAATTTATTTCATGATGTCAAATATCTCATAAGCGAGAATTTTGAAATCATTTACTTTTGTTTGCAGGAAAATCAAGTTCGCCTTCCTGTTCAAATGCCAGTTCACAAAGAAAGCGAAAACTCAAAATTATAATAGGCAATAAAGACAGTGCCCTCCGAGCATAGCCCATACCATAGTTCGCTGGGCGACTTTAAACTGGTGGACTAGTCGAGCAGTGAGTGTCCACGTCTTAGCACCGTAGGTCAGGACCGGGAGGACGCACTAGTCGAAGACTTTCGACTTTATTTGATAGACTTAAGACATTGAGGGATGGGTGACGAGAAAAATGTGATCAACCAGTATTAATGTTAATTAATTAAAAAGTGTATGTTGGTAACCGCTGTTTCTTTACTGAGAGCAACCCCAGCTCATAACATTACCAATTATTTTATTTATTATTCACTGGTTGAAAACTGGCAAGGCAGTTTTTTCTTTATTGTTGTTCTCATTGCCAAGCCAACTATAGCGATAGTGTATCTTTTGTTATAGTCAGTGACCTATTCCTAAAAACATCCACCTGAAACTGTTACCTCTTGTCTTTTTAGTATTTATTCAGTAGAAAACTAAATCACAGACTACAAAATATTTATCTTCATTAAATTTGTATAGTATTGAAATTGGTTGGAATTTCTTTAGGAGCCCAAGAGGGGATGTACATTAAATAAATAAAATATTTTAATTTCCACAAAGGAAACGAACTTTTATTTTAAAAAGAAGCAACTGCATTCTCATTTTTCTCAAATAAAATTTACCCAAACCGGGAATAGAACCAGCTAAAAAATTTTTCGTTATTTTTTTATTCTATTAACCAATACAATGTGAAACACTCGTATTTCATACAAGATATCCATCTCTACTTCTGCATTCCACCGGCTGCTACAGATTTTCCAAATGTGCCCGGAAAAAATAAATTAATGTACGGTTTCATTATGTCTTACATGCGTAAGACCTAATGTTTCATAGAGAAATAGTATTTTTAGCCATAACTAAATCAATTAGTGAAATAAAATAAATATCCTCAGACATTCACACCTATCAACTAGTCCCATTTTAAGCAACTAAATGCTGCTTGTGTAGCGACCAAAACCACCACGAAATAGAATCATTTGAGGTGGTTTGATTCCCTGTTTGGGTAAGCTTTTTGAAAAAGTGTGAAATCAGTTTTGTTTCTATTTGAAAATAATAGAGTGTTTCCTTTGTGGAGTTAAAAAAACCAACCTGTATATTAATATTCTCCTTAATTACGAAGTTGGATATATAAATAAAATACATAATTTTGTTACTTAATACTTGAATAATACTTGATTATCGACATCAAATTGTGCACTACACTAGTCCAGTGCTGTCATGATAGTGTACATGTTTTTCCACAATAATTCGAAAAAGATATTTAACGTGTCTCATTATACGTATTATAGATTATAATATTTAAAAAAGTATTTCAAATGATTGTATATAAATGATCTTACCAGTCCGTGCTTGAACTGTAAAATTTCGAAGTAACAAAATGCATTGTGCCAACATAAATGGTACCGTACAACAGCTGGTAACACATACCTGTGTATTGCAGTAAAATAACCCTTATTATTTAGGTGCAATTCGCTACTTTTGCTTGAATTTTTTTAGCCAATGAATACATTGCGCTCTCTGTGTGTTGAATAACTATTAATTCTTGTATGTGTGAGAACTGGCTCGCGCGGTCCTAGTACTAATGTGGATGCGTTATCATTCTAACCTTTTTTATTGTTCTGTGTATGAAGTCATATTTGACAGCTATATGCAGTATGTAAATTTAAATGCTATGGACCCAATTCGTAATATATAATGTAACTAATAATAATATTTAACTCTGTCTGAGAGATCTGGCTGAAACCCGCAAAGATAGTTGTTTTCTATTGTGTCATGTCACAAACAAAAAGTAAAATTAAAATTTTAAGGGAAAAACATCTATTAAATAATGATAAATTAATAAATGGATCTTTTTATGATAGTTCCAAGAGATCTCAAACTCCTAAGGGAACTAATGCTCCTTTAACAATTAATGCTATACTTAACTAGTCAATGGACACAAAAGAAACATCTCTTGTCTGTGTACACCATTTTTTGACATTGCCGCTCAAGGGGTGTAGTAAATTTTTATGAAAAATTTAATATAATGATCAATTGTTTTAGTTTACTTTTTCCTAGCAATTTTGCCACATAGTTTTTTAGTCCAAGTTTAATTATTTATTCAGTTTAGGTATGTACATAGTCTTAAGAATGTTAAATTATGCCTACCGTTCACTAGCTACCAGGAGGGCTTGATCAGAGAAGAATGATTAGGAGTATTATTAAATAGTCATAACTTTGGATTTCTTTTTTATCCAGCGCTTGTGTTGCCTACCTCTCTTTCTCTATGTGTTATTCATTCCGTCAGCGTTTTGTTCCATTTGGGTTTGTGTCTAATCATGTGGCCTGTCCATCTCCACTTTAGGGTTTTTATGTTCGAAGTTGCATCTTCCCACTTTGTTACGTCTCTTATGTCTGTAGCTTGTCTCTTGTCTCTTTTTGTCAGCCCCAAAATACTCCATTCCATACCCCTTTGGCAAGTCGTGAGTTTTTGTAAGTGTTTTTGCGTGATTGTCTAAGTTTGGCTTCCGCAGGTCATTATTGGAAGGATACAGGTGTTGAATATTTTCCTCTTTAGAGAGATGGGGTATTGTTTTTTCTTCATGGTGTCCTTTAGAGACCAAAATCTTTTCCAGGTATTTACCACTACGATCTATTTCTTGCCGCATTTGATCATTTACCGAGATAAGCTGGCCTAAGTAGGTGTAGGAATTCTAATATTCGATGACCTCACCTTCCACTGATATAATGGTTTCGTTCCTACTGGTCATAATTTTTGTTTTGTTTTTATTTATTGTAAGTCCAACTTCCCTTCTTTTGGTTGTGAGGTCTTCTAACTTCTAACAGGGTATTTGGGTTATCTGCGATTAGTACTATGTCGTCTGCAAACCTCAAGTGATTAAAACGTTTTCCGTCTATCTTTTGTGTTCGGAAGACATGTTCGACCTCTCTTTCTAGAATTATTGCGATTGTTTCTGTGACTTGTTCCAGTTGCATGTCTTTAATAGCTTCCATGTTTGTGCTTGAGTATAGCTTTGTATTAAAGGTGGTTGCAAAGTCAATTATGGAGGTTCTTTTTGTTTTTGTCCTTGATGTTAGGTATCCAGGTTTTGGTGTCTTGTAGTTCTTTGAGAGCTTTTTGATTCCTCCTGTTTTTGTTATGTGGTAGTTTATACGTTTCATCTTCCGTTGTTCTTATCTTTCTTTATACTTTTACAAATTCTTTTGCTCTGGGCAGTGATAGCTTTCAGATTAGCTGCGTTTCTTTTTTCTCTGAGCATTTCTTTCCATTCCAATCACACACCATCTATAAAAAATGTTAAAAAAAGATGGCGATCCATCACAGCGCAATCTATTAATTGACGTTTATAGGCCTGTGGACAAATAATAATGTGGTATTCAATATTCATGCTAATAGGGCAGGGGTAATATGATTGGAGTAAATGCACTTATTTCACCATACGTTTACGTCAGTTTTAGAAAGCTACCGATAGAGCCGCTTGATGTAGAATTTGTGTAGAAAATGTACCGAAACGATAGTCACGGATCTTACTGAAACGATAGTCACGTATCCAGCTACATATGAGTTATTCGGTTTGTGTAGGGTTGATCTATCTTTGGGCTAACACAACTTTTTGGGATACTGTGTTAGTTTGCAAAAAAATTAAGATTGTGATATTATCTAAATGTCCCTTTGTTTGCCAAATGCAGTTTTTTACTATAAGATTCTTTTGTCCACAGGTTTCATCATTATGGTTCATATAGCAGGCAAAAATTTATGTGAGCGTCAACATGCTCTCAATCGCAAGGTGAATGAAGCTGCTACTAATAATATTAATTTCGACAATATCAAGGATGAAGCCGAAGCATCAGATGTGGATAGGTTGTTCAAGATTGATCTTGCAGCAAAATATAAAAATGTGGATTATATACTTGATACATTAAAATCGGGAGATAGCCTATATATTTCACGAGCTCTCAAAAAATGTTCTTGGCTCTATAATGACGAGTATTCCAATATTATAAATACTGATTATCTCCACCAATTTGTATTTCCTTTAATGTCTACTAAAATGAAGAATAAGTTCCTTTATAGCATATCAATACAGCTGACAAATGATAATCGTGCAGCAGATTTTTACAGCTATTGTGATATTTGTAAATTAACGACTGCAGCTGATAAGTTCTTAATAAAAACGTCTGAAGCATTTAAATTAAATCACATTAAAAATGGCTCAATTAACAGTGATATTAAATATTTAAAAAACTTCATTGGAGTGTCCTTTATCTTACTGGAGACTTACTTAGACAAACAGACAGAATTTAGAAGATATGAAATTATCCAGCAATTTCAACATATGTTTGTGGTATCTAGCAGTCAATATTTAGATTTGTTAGAAAAATACGCCATAATCGAGAGATATAATCCTAAAGGATTAGGTCTAAGGATTTCCAAAAATATTATAAGAAAACATAAAGATCGTGTATTAAAAAATCCGAAGTTCTACATTAACATTTTGAGTTTAAGTAAAATAGTACGCCATAGCAAACCTGAAGAAGCAAAAATATATATTGAGAACTTAATGCCCGAGGATGTGAATGAATTCTGGAATGCATATTTTTATGACACCTATAAAACAATTATTAATATTCTACCATTTGAGGAACGGTATGCTTTTTTTAAGAAAACATTTTCGGATAAATATCCAGAGAAGGAATTTGAAACAACATTACATTTTTATAACCAAAAGTATTATGAATTGATGTCAACAACAGAAAAAGAGCTTTGGGCTTTGCAGCACATAGAAAGTGGGAAGGAGTTGTTAGGAGCTGGATGCGATTATAAGTGGTATAAGTTTGTTAATTTTGACGCAGCATTTCTAGAAATCAAAAAGTACATTAGAATATCCAAGGAGAAAACAAAAAGGGGAGATATTCTGAAAGTTTTAGTAGAGAGTGCAAAAACTCACGAAGACCTGAAAAAATTATTAAATTATTATTATGATAGACATGTGAATGAATCCAAAATCCAGAAAGAAATTTTTTTAAGAAATGTTATATCAAGTCACAAAATCTTTGAGCTTGATGATAACTGTTGGACTGCTTTTGACAAGCTACTAAGCAGTATAGAGGTATACAACAGTTTGAGTCATGGATGTGATCCTGAATTTAAGATATTATCAATTGTATATCACATTTTGAATGAAAAGGAATTACCTGACTCATTAATTAGTTACCTTGAGAATGATATGAGCTGCCATTCCCTAAGATGCGTCATAGGTTCTTTGGACGACCAAAAAGATAAGAAACAAAAAGTATATGATTATATTTTTAACTTTTACGTTAAACGGATTGAACAATTTAATCCTTCGTTTGAAGATGCATCAGAGTTGGATGCGATAAAATCCAAGGTATCTACGTATGTCTATTATATTTTGGAGTTTATGTCTGTATATAAAAAAACTAAAAAGGATATTCCTGAAATTGTTATGAAATTTGTAAACTTGGATAAGAAATCCTATAGATATCAGCAAATACTTGAAGAAGAAACAAAAGAGATTGTCACAGAAAAGAAACTATTAAAGTTATTAAAAGATGATGCGGCTCTCTGTGTTGATCTACTTCCTGAAGTTAAAAACTTTGTCTGTAGCCGAAGGACCCTTAAACTTAACACTCTGTTACAAAAACTGAAAATATACTTTGCTAATGACGTTGCTCAGACTTACTTAAAGTCATTCTATGATCTTTTGCTTGAAGAAAATATATATAACACTGTCGCATCAGCAGCTGTCTATGGCATATTTCAACTTGGCAATGAAAAACAGAAAATTGATTTTATGACGAAATATGCACCAGAAAATAAGAAAATAGAGCACAGTAAAGTAGATAGAGCTTTTTTAAGCATCCAAGAAAGCATTTGCCGGTATGCCTGTTATTCGCGCCCGCCTGTGCCTTTGAGTGAAATGTTAAAATTCTTGAAAGGAGATTATGTTCCTTACTGTCTGCCGATTTTCAATAGGTATTTATCAATTCTTCCGCAGCCCCTGTTTTTCAAATTTGTTGAGTCTATTATTGATGCTCCAGTATCGGTACAAAAACACGGTTTAAGATTAGCATTCAAATGTTATAGTGCAGATAACTTAAAAACACTCATTATTAACGTTTGGAAGAAAACAAATAATACATCTCTGAGGAGTATTATTTATGAAGCATTATATAAAAAAACTGTAGAAGAAGATTCTATGCAATTGTTTGAAGCCTTGAAGATAATAACATTGGATCTTCACGATGAAGACGACGACAAATTATTTAGTAAAATATTGATATCCAATAAGCTATCTCCAAAATTCTTAGGTGAGTTTATTGAAGCAGTATGGACAACTGTCAACAAATTTTCAAACAAAGAAACAAATTTGCATCGGAAAGCAATGGTCATTTTTTGTATCGACAGCAATTTAAAATTGATTAATAAGGAAATTCTAAAAGAAATGATCAAAAAATTTGTAAATACTTTACTGGAGAAACCTCAGCTTTGTGAAGGCGTTGAAGGGACAAATAGTTATTTAACTTCACAAATGTGGGATCTTGTTGCCCATTTCCTCGTATTCTGCACCGATTCCGAAATAGAACAAAATGAAAATGTCAAGTTGACTAAGATTATAATCAACCATTTACTGGCCAATTGGTATGATGTTATTAACGATGTTTTTGTAAGTCGTCGCATACTTATAGACTTTATCAATAAATTGATTGAGAAAAGTTACTGGGATGATAACTCTTGTTATGGTAACGCAGATCCAATTTTCCACGCAATTCTCGAAGATTTAAGTGCAGGTCGTCCATTGCATGAAATTTATGTGATGGTTTGGAATTTGCGTTTGGTAATTATAAATAGAAAAATAATAGAAGAGGGCCGAAAACTTCCTGAAAAATTGGAAGCGATTAAAGGAATGGCTATAAAGTTTGGGAATGAAATCGCCAACATGGTCAAGGAATTTGTTGAGGATAAAAAGTATTGCACTCAACTTTCCGATAACATTAAAGATAAAATAATAGACTGTGCTTATAAAATCCACAGATATGCAGAAACAAGCATTGAAAGTGGTAATGTTTTAGTGATCATTGCTATAGAAGTGGCAAAAGTTAGCATGCGTGAAACACGCTTATTAGCTTTACAGTTGATACCAAAAGATCTTGACTGCAAATCTTATGTTGACATCAATAATTTGAAGCTGTTTATTGAAACTATCAAAAATAATGCAGATATGGAAATGCAAAGCTTTTTCTATAACAAATTTTATGGGGATTGTAAGAGAAGGCGTTTTGTATAGAATAATTTTAAAACTGATATTACGGATAGAAAATGAATACCAACTACCTACCATCACACTAGTTCATCATATTCGTCACTATAAATGTAGATGTAGTAGTTCGCACTTTATGTGCAACAAGTTAAGGTTCAATAATCACAATTTTGACAGATTTGTATAGTCGGATGTGGTTTGAGAACGTTAAAAATACGGGTATACAATATTTTGTTTACAAGTGCATATTTATATTTATTTTTATATTAAGGGTCATAATGTTGGCTAGGCAGAGATTATTATATTATACGTAAGGTACGGGTATACAATATTTTGTTTACAAGTACATATTTATATTATTTATTTTTATATTAAGAGTCATAATATTGGCTAGGTAGAGATTATTATTATTATACGTAGGTACCTACTCATAATAAATATCTTGTATTTTTTGTATGTTTTACACACCTTTTGTTCAGCTTAAATACTTTATAAATAAAGTATATTTTTTAATGTACCTATATAATTTATTGAACAACTTAACACATGAATTCGTCAGTGATATATCATATGCGGTGCGTATCCGCAGTCGTTGGAGCACCTGATATCATGTCCCGAGTGTACACCAGCTGCACACAGGAGGATCTCGTTAATGCCACCGACATGACAGTGCCATTTCAGTGGCAGAGTTTTAGGCAACTACGATTCAGGGTTCTATGAAGATTTAATCCGTGAACCGAATTTTTTTGGGATATGCGGCAAGCGAGCTGTCGGGTCACTTGATGATGGTAAGCAACTACCGCCGCCCATTGACGCTTGCAAAACCAAAGGAGTCACAAGTGCGTTGCCGACCAAATATACCGAATATTTAGCATAAGGCTCAACTCACATTGGTGCACAGTCGAAGCGACGGGACGCGTTATGTTTTTTCGCCTACGGCATATTCATCTCTATTTTTCCATTATTCAAGTATTAATTTGTGCTATGTAAATATGAAAGCGGGCATCGACGCACGTTGACGAGCGCATTCGCGCTTCGACGCTCGGCTGCTGAGCGGATTCGGCAGTCGCCGCGTCAGACGCTGACTACAACGATGTATCAATTTCTAACTACGACGTAGAAATGGACGAAGATAAAAAAATATTCATTTTGTACAGTAATATGATAATTAAGGTACAGTAATGCCTGTTTAACATCAAGGCGAAAACCTACAGGAATAAAAATTTTAGGAAAAATGCTTGGCAAAAAGTATGCGGTGAAGTCACTGAACTGGTTTCATCACGCAATTTGACGCGTTGATCGAGCATTCGCGCCGCGCGAAGACGCGCGTCCCCGTACAAAACATGACGCATCGCGTCGCTTCGACTCTGCACCAATGTGAGTTGAGCCTAAGACTCAGAAGAGACTCGATCATGTGTAATGCATCAATAAGGGCCTGTTTCACTATCGATAATTAGGTAAATTTCTAATTAAGCTACATAGAACATATCTGCTAACACCCATCTTGCGTTTCACAATCACTGAGCTAATCACCACATTATCAATCAATCGTACAGCACGCAAGAAGGATATAAATAAGAAGTAAATTATTTGTCAAGTATCTAATTATGACTACTTTTCGATTTTGAAACAGGCCCTAAATAAAACAAAGCCCTGAGTTTGCGAACTTAATTTATTGTCTACTAAAATGCAAATTTCATCAATACCATGTATAAAAATAATGACGTAACAACGAATATTTATTTCATCTGCACGACACAACGCTATTATAACAAAGCTTCATACAACAGATTGAATGGGACAGATTACATTACGTAGGTACAATCAACAGCTAGTCAGACTATCATAAACTATCAATAATTAATTTTTGCACTTTTTGTCTTACCAGCATTAGTTGTCTTACCAGCATTAGGTTGAAAATCTGTTGTTCGAATAATCTTGCGTCAGTTTCCTATTAATTAACTCGATGCCTGTTTACTCTTGCCTAATCATGCCTTATTAGTGTTTCGTGCCACCAAACTTCAACGCACATTAATTTTTAAGAGTTTATTATTTTCAATTGAAAGTGCAGATAATTATTACTTATGGTAAACGCAGGTATTACCGCGGTAGTCAGAAATATGTAGGTATTACCCAGGATAGTAATAGGTATTATTGCAGTTTTATGCAATTATAGGCATGTGTTAAACATTTATGAAATATTGATTAATAATCGTATCATAAAACATAACTTTTTAAGTAAACATGCCTATAATTGCACAAAACTGCAATAATATTACCCTCGGTAATTAAAACCGGCAGATTTTCACTACCGCGGTAATACCTGCGTTTACCTCAGTAAACTCTGGTTGTAAAGTCGACGAAATGCACGCCAGACAACCTTTTCACATTTATCTTAAAATGCAGAAATGATTTAGTAATCTTGACAATTTATGGTCATCTACGAGCTTCTGACCGTACCGTATCTAAAGCACATGCCACATTGCCAGCGGGCGAGCGAACGAAAAAACGAGCAACGTTTCATCGCTGTTTCGCCAGTTCGAAGAATCCGTCCGCCCTGAGTATGACATAGCCATTAGGACCGTTTCAGAAAGAAAAATACTCATTGAATAGATGAGAGCATACCTACCCACTAGACTTCCGTCTAGCCTTGACCGTTTTAAGGTAAACCGTTTAAAACTCTGGCTTTCCAGTAATAAGGTTTTTTATTTCCTTAATCTAAAATACAAATTGGAAAACTATTTCCACCACGAAGGGTTCCTAACAAAAACTAGTTAAAATACAACATTATTTTATTATAATTTGTTTAAAGTTGCAATAACGTTACAAACATATAAAATACAATGAAAGTAGGTATATTTAGAAAACCCCTTTTTTATTAAATAATATAAAACAGTTTATAAAAACGTTGCATACAGTACAGGGAGTATTTTAGATCATAGATCGTAAAGGTTGAAACACACCGCGTGCACACGCGCATAGTTACGCACCTCAATTTTCGGAGTGACCCCTAAGGGACTACTACTATTCCATTCAACGTTTGTCCATAGAAAACGCTAATTTTGTATGAAGCTTTTTCAGCTCTCCGTGTCTGCAGTGTGAGCATAGAACTTCGACAGTCGCCATATTTAATCGACAAAAGCATCGGTCCTTTTCACGATTTAGTTATCTGTAAAATTTTTCGACATTAATCTACGTCTAAGATCGATAATTATTGTCGATCTTAGACGTCAAATTTGGCGTATTGAAAGTTCTATGCTCAAAGCGCTGTTCAGCCGCGAAAGCATCTCATATTAAATCGTCATTTTACAGATAAATGCCGAATGGAGCTGAATAAGTAGTTTCTAATAAGGCATGCGAATAACTTCGACGTTAAGAATAATAATTCTATACGTTGACATTTTGTCTGGGAGCTGCAATGGGTAACATGTACAGTCAGCGTCAAATAGTGACACTCAGGATGTTCAATTAAATAGACACTACCAAAAAGTCAATAATATCGGTACAAATAAAGCTTCCATATTCTTAAACACAAAAGAGCTTCCATATTATTAAAATACAATAAGGAAACTCTTTTATGTTGTCAACAATATGGAAACTTTATTTGTACCTATATTATTGACTTTTTGGTAGTGTATATTTAATTAAACAACCTGTTTGTCACTAACTATTTGACGCTGACTGTACCTACCTCTGCAGTTTACTTTCAAACGCTATTCATAGCTACAACGTCTTAGCACGGTGCACGCAGCGTACGGATTCGTGTGGCTCAGCCTTTATAGTTACATAAAGAAATTACAGTCAACAAAATACGTATATGGAAAATTATTTATTATCTCATAAATTTTCAACCTTTGCTTGGGGGGGAAAGATTCTAATGTTGATGAATATATCCGATATTCTGTAAAAGCAGCTCATAATATCTTAAAAAAGTATGAGTGGTTTCCTCGAAACGTTTTCCTGTGGGTAATTATAATGGCTAAGGTATCTGCCCTTTGGTACTACTAAAATTCATTCTGTATATTATTATGTACAAATAAAGTGTCGGTACTGAATATTTAATAAACCATAATAATAACGCGCTTTAAAGGCTATGAAACATGCGAATAAAAAATAAAGTCTCAATTTTATATCCATAATTGTAAAATATAATTAACACATTTTATAAAAGTACATGGACAGCCCGATTTGTACATAAATCAAATTTTTTATTACATTTTTAATAACACGAAGTAAAAACCATGTGTAACTCTATCATGGCTAATGCCCTGTTCTCAGTTATCTCTATCGCTGGGGCCACACTACCGGTTAACACCAATGCCCATAACCGCGGTAAATAACGAGTTAGGTCACCTTGATTTTGAACGCCAAAAATTGAGTGGTCACACTAACGTCAATGCCTATTCTTGCCATTAAAATTGGCGTTGACGATGTTGCACTGTATTTTGTGATGAGGGTCACGTATTATTATTTTATTACTTATTACCAAATGAAGAAAAAATAACACTAGGATAGAAGTTTGCGAAGTACGATTTTTATAATTTTATTTTTCGGATCGCGCAAAGCTCTACTTGCAGAATTTCGAGAATTGTAATCACTTTCTCATTAGTCCACTCTACAGACATAGTTGTTGAATTGTCGAAAGCATAAGACGTGCGCTCACATTGCTCTCGCGGCTTTACCTAACGCGTAAATTCTTACGTTGTCTTTGATGTACTCGAGTTAACGCCTAACGTGAAATAATGCTGTTTTAAATTTATCGCAGTAAGTCGTGGCCACCAACATATCGGATTGATTAATTTAGATTATAACACCACCTGGAGTAGGGTAAAAAGGGAAGATGAAATTGCTAAAAAAAGAATCTTAGATACATTTTGGTTTTTACTACGTATTACAACAAAAGCTCTTACTAAAGTACAAACAACTATTTGAATTATCAACAACTCTATACCAGAGGCCTTATATTGCTTAATTAATTAGATGATATTATTACTGTGGTTCATTACAAATACTAAATTGCACCTTAAATGTATGGCCATAAGGTACTTTATGATGCATGTTTCTATTCTAGGTATCTGAATTAACAACAATAGGGTCGTATGGTCAACTAGAAGTAACTTCGCACTGTAGTATTTTGTCAAACTAACATCGAGTGGGTTGACAAGTCAAATGTAGGGATTAATTGATGTGAGGTAGGCATTACATATTTCAATGATATATTTAAAGAAACATTCAATTTCCTTATGACTATTTCACAGTATTCCATAATAATTGCTCACTAAATATATTTAGATCAAAACTAAGGCCGCACTCAGAGACGTGATTTAACCTAATTTTTATAACCGAATTTAAAAATCGTCTATGTGTACTTATTGAATAAGTGTTTAATTTTTGTTCTAAGTAACCATTAACTTAATGAATGACTCTGAGTGCGGCAGTAAAACTAGCTAGACTAAATTACAGTTTTCTCGCAACAATTACTTTATTTCGAAGTCATCACAACTATGCGAATATTAAAAACTAATAACCTTAAAAAGTTACATTTCACTGAAAAAGAAATAAATAAGGTTGATAGAAAACGTTCAAATAATGTTGGGTAATATATATCGCATTGCTTTGCAGCAACTTAAATAAAATTATTTCTTTAGACTTATGAATATGATATTTACCATATAGACATAACTTAAGCCCAGCGTTCTAATAATTGACTGATTTGTATAGTGTTTTGAGCAATTAGAAAAAGAAACAAATTCGAGAAATTACAAAGCAGTGTTTACACTTATAAAGAAGGATGAAATACAAATACGTCATGCTATATAATTAGGAGCTGCCTTTTGCTATTATATATACCTATTTTCTTACCTATCGACTAATATCATAGAGTACTAACTTCGCAAAGAGAAGACTAAAACCAAGAAGATAAAGACAAACATCTAAACATAATATTAAAACTGTAGAGGTCCAATGTCTGTACAAAAAAAAAATGCTTAAAATCATGTCAGGGATGTTAAAATAAGGGAAAATACCAATATTTATTTTACACACGACAGGCGATATCTTGGCCTTCATCTCACCTGATGGTAAGCGGCGATAACTTTTGATAGTCACGATAAGTGTATTAAAATAACATAAACAGATTTAACTGTTTGGTATTAGTCTTCTACATAGCGAGTAAATATTTATTGTTTAGATATTAAATGTCGCGTAATTGCTTTTGCAATAGGTCTTCGTTACAATATGATCAATACATTTTTACACGTTCTACCTTTATACAGGGGTTTCTATATAAAGACTTAAATTTAAAACATCAACCTCGCCAGACTAGATCTTTTGTTATTATCGAAGTCTTTTGATAATTTAACACAATACTTCCATACAAAAATAAACATCAATCTTATTTTACCTTTGAACGTTAGGTAACTCGGTGCGCGTCGCCATTTATTTATTTGGTATAAACTACATTTATATCGTATGTGAATGGAACATAGACTTACAAATGCCACGACAATACAATAAAATCTTGGAAAATAATTTTTAATTAATGTATTGAGTTATGATAAAACTCTTAGAAAATTTTTTGTTGTTTATTATTTTACCTATCTGGTTGTGCGAGGTTGTTGATGTTTTAGAGTTCTGCCATATTAGGTCGCCATGGCGACGTCGCCGGCTACGTATCCAAGCAGTTAATATTGAAACTAATCACTTGGCGATGGTGTGGCCAATTTGGAAGCGTGGCTACAAGCGACAGCTCCCTACGTGGCTTCTGGCCACTCTCGCGGCCTGGAAATGATGCCACTATAAAGCCAGATTTACATTGATACAGTAGCTGGCGCCAGTCCCGCTGGCATGCCAGCGCTGGATCCATGTAAACAATTTTTGACGCCAGTCCCGCGCTGGGCCAGCGCTGGCATGAAGTAGAGCGATGGTCTACATTTCGTGCCAGTGCCCACACCCCGTATTTCCCGCGCCCCTTGCCAGCGTCACTGGATCTGTATAAACCTATAAACACGTTCACGCAAGTACATAAAAGTTACTGGCGCCGCTGCTGAAGGTCACCACGTGTTATTGATTTGCTGCAACATTTTTGACAAAAATGACTAGAAAGTGGGGTGATGATAATTGATAACACATTATATATAGAAATGAGGAGTGTTTATGGGACATTCGTTCTATAGAAATAAATAGATGCGAATAACCGCCCTACAAAATTTTTGCTCTTCAATTAATATTGAAAGTTTGACTATTGAAGAAGTGAAAGCGAAAATAAAATCATTCAATCATCAGTAGTTTTATTCGCCGTCGATTTGTCAAACTCACAGTATTAATTTTTCCCAAACGTGTAGTCACCACAACACCTCGAATTCAACGCTGGCAAAAATGAAAACGATACAATCTTTTCCAGTTATTGGCACCGTTTTTAGGAGCCTTAAACTGGCGTCAGCTCCTGTATCAATGTAAATCTGCCTATGTACACGTGTAAACTGCACCTCGCTCAGTCGCCAGTAAGCCGCCATTTTGGACGCTCGCTCAAGTATAATATTATAATCTATTTGCATTTGATACTATAAGAAATGGGTTTCAATACTGAAAAAAATTTACTTAATAGAAATTTAATACCATCCTTGTTTATGGATAGTTCTTCAAATGATTATTCCCATCGGAACTTAAAAATTTAAACTCATAGTTTCTCTTTCCATTTTTCTGCGACGTAAACGAACTGACTATCGAGAGGCCATGGTCACTCGACATGGCGACATTCAGATTATTTCGGATGCCAGAAGCAGCCAGACTTTCACCGCCGGCGACGTCGCCATGACGGTCTATTGAGGCAGAGCTCAATTTAACTCTGTATATTTATTTAGCAAAATACAAAGTAGTATGTTATAAGCTCAGGGATAATGAAGCTTTCTAACAGATAAAGAGCATCGTTAGCAATCAGCTCTCTTATTCTTAACTGTCGGACATCAAACAAACGACGGAATCTCTATTACCTGTCACTTTTTAATGCGGCGAATTAGAGCGAGATGGGACGTGTCTTCTTAAATCGAAAGATCGACTGTTTAGAATAGGAATCAGTAGTGTCGGATGTCTCGAATATTTTATAAAATTAATATAGCTATACTGTACAATATAATGTATTTTTAATTAAAAAAATGCTTATAATTCTAGGAGAATGTTTTAATAACCAACTACACGACACATAATATCCAGAACTATCCTAGAAAGAAGGGAATTTCTAGCAGGTATAAAAGATATTAGGGGTATATTGATATAAGTTTAAAAAGCAAAAACGAATTGAAAATCAACATTATTCAATTGTAGTAAGATATTTTTTAGGATTGTGTGCAACTTAAATGTTCACAATTATTTTATTTTTGAAAGATTTTTGCTGATACACCAAGCAAATTGTTATAAAATCAATATGGTATCGAATCAAGTGCAAGGCTGTGATATCTGCCTACCGGAATAAAGTGTGAATATATGAAAGTATATGGTACGTGTTAATTGGATTGAATTAACATTAAGAATCGAATTACAAATAAAAGATTTGTGACAGCAATTTTAATTATAGACCTTATTCCAAAAGCAATGAGAACTAATTCAAGAGAATGTCATAGTGAAGCGGATTTCAGGTGCGAATATCGAAGAAAATTATTGTCCCTTAATAAATTGCTTTAATTTTCAATGATAAAGAGCTTCTATAATTATTCGAACAACAACTTCACTTGAAAACGAAAAACTTCAACATTTTAAAATCTCATCGAAATATCAAAAAATGCTCAAAAAGCTGCCACTCTCCATTTACTTGTACGCGAATGATATAATATTTACATTCGCACATATATTAAAAGCATTTGTACATGTAAAGGAATATTTATTACAATTACAAATTCTATAAACATTTCATCTACCTATCATGCATCCAATCGCAAAACCAAATATGCACGTCTATTAAGACAACGCAAAAGAGACCCTAATTGGAACTACTTAAGGTTCCTGTATAAACGGAGCTTGTATTCGCTATTATAATCAACAAAAGCTTTTTTTGTTTGTTTAAGAATTTAATAAGTTCTATAATCTAACAGCAGATAAAAAAGTTTGTTCTAAAGGCCAGTTCATATCACGCCAGGATAACAAAAATTCAATATCAGAGAAATTTGTTTCGATTTAGCCTGACGCGCTTGGATCTAAAAGAAGTTAAAATCACAACCGAAATAAAACCTTTATTTTTTATTGATAGCTAGAACTCAGAATTGGTGGACTATATGAACCTATAAAGGATTCTACTCCTTTTCTGGACTATGGTACTAACTACCTATATAGTCTACCAATTCCGAAATATACAATGATTAAAATATAATTTGAACTTAAACTGCTTAGGTTTAATGACTAAATTTCATTGCACGTTGCTATAAATCCTACAATCAACATTGATCCTGTTTGGTTATTTTCAAAAAACCTTGACGGCCAGTTTGACCACATAAGGTTCCTGTTAAGTCAATTGACAGAGAATTTAACACTTTGTAATCCCAGTGTAAGTTATCATTGTAAAAACTTCACTTTTTTAGTTGCGTTAAGTTGATTTCAGCTTCTTTCCGCTAGGGGCGCTTTTCACGTTTCCCATTGAAATTGACATTCTTAACGCAATTAAAAATGTGAAGTTTTTTACAATAATAACTTACACTAGGAACTATTTTTGAATTCTCTGTTTGATGGCTATACGGCATATATGTAAGTGTGCGCATTCTGGTTGCAGTTCTTTGAAGTTATTTCATTTATTTGATTCTTCGCTATGTTTTAGTGTCTGTTGTTTAGTGTCTTTAGAATATTAATCAAATTTATCAGAGTTTTTCCATGCTATGCTTTGCTGGAAATATAACCTCCGCTTGAGTCCGACCGTAAAGTGTCATTCTATCTACAACCTCGCTTCGTATAGCAGCGTGCTTATAAAGCTGCGTCCGAATTATGAAACATGTCATATATCTTTGCAATTCAGCAGTTTTGATAGATATTGCAATATTATATAACATGTTAACGTGGACGTGTTATAGAACAAAGTTATTTAACATGTTACATAATCTGGACGCAGCTTTAAGTACAAATGTGTCTCGTGTCGTCCACAGTACCAGTTTACGTGGGAGTTGACCGAGGCTTGACATCTTCCACTTGTATGAGTTGTTCTATCGGAATGAGGGAGAGTTCTCCGCCTAGCATAGGCGCTGGTGGGGCCTGCAAGTAATAGTTAAGTAAAGGTGAAACTAGATTTATAATTGCAACTTATGCGTCAGAAAAAATCATAACTTCTGATTAAAAGTTGCAACTATAAATCTAAATTAAAATAAGTTTATTGTCCGACCGAAAGTTTGGTTTAGGTTCCGGTCGAATCACTGCAAAAAACGGGTTTCGGTTTCGGTGAAAAGTTGCCGAAACTATGGACGAAACCGAAACTGCGTTAGGGAGTAATCGGTCATGTTCGGCCCGTAATTTTTTTTTTTACATAGGTAAGCTCTTGGCCTTCATCTCACCTGATGGTAAGTGACGATAATTCTGAAGGTGTAAGCGAGCTTTACCTGTATTCCTCAACAACTGAGTAACTGGCTATCTTACCTCTAATTACCGGAACGCAACAATGCTTTACAAGTTTAGGTCAGACGGTGGTAGCTAGCCAGGCGGGCTAAGAAGCCCTACCACCAACCAAACCAAACAGAAAATCCATCCAATCCATTTAATCATTGACAACGAAGACATTTTGTCGAATCCACGTTACTGATCATGTTGTGACAAACATTTGTTGTAAGTTTTGTTGAACAACTGAATAATTGTAATATGAAGGGTGTCTCAGTAAGAGTGCACTTTTTCATTTTAAAATAAAAACACGTATTTTATGAGAATGTTGTGATATTTTTATTGAATTGTAAAGACATATTCCGATTAAGTATGGAATAAAATTTCTGGCAAGTGGCCCCCACGGCTCTAATGGCAGGTCATTACTCTTTTCATTAAATTTTCCACCTTTTTTACACAGAGATGTGGCTGTATCTCATTGGATCTCTGATTTCAGCTCAGGAATTGTTTCTGGATAATTGGCATACACGCTATATTTCACAAAACCTTAAAGAAAGAAATCGCAACAATTAAAACGAAAAAGTGCACTCTTACTGAGACACCCGTTATTATAGTTTGCATTTGGCTTTAGAAGCCGTTTGTACATAATGAGTATGTAGGTACGTGTACTGATAATTATAATGTCTGTGTGTGTGTTGAGATTGTTGTGGAAGTGATTATGAGGAAGAGGAGTAAGAGGAATTGTCAAACACAAATTTTGGGAATGCGGCGGTTTATCACACAAAATTTCATCAAAATTGGTTTAGTTCGGAGTTCAGTTACATACACTCACACATAAACATTGTCAAGTTAAAACAAGTAAGGAAGCGATAAACGGTTGCGGAATTCAAAATATTGCGGATCTTTCGCATTATGAGGAAGCGGAAGAGAAATCCTAGTGTGTGTGGTGCGTGCATGTGTGTGTGTGTGATATCTCACCGAGAGAGGCTTGTCAACGCGTTATTTTTGGTTGTGTGCATGTAGATGCTGTATCTAGTATGTACGTCATTGTACATATCATCATCATTAGCCTGCACTTTTCCCAATTTTATTTGGGGTCGGCGCAACGAGTCTTTCTTCTCCACTCTCCCCTATCACACGCCATAGCAACATTCACTCCCATTCTAGCCATGTCTTCCTCTCCCTGCATTACCTTTCACTCTCATATTCATAACTCTTCTCGTTTCATTCTCTCTTCTCAAAATATGTCCATACCACGATATCCGCTTTTCTCTCAACTCCTCTATCACTGGAGCAACTTTCAGGCATCCCTGATATACTCATTCCTCAGTATAAATCCTCATCATCCATGTTGAGACGTAGGGAGCGGTGTGTATAGTGTGTAGGGTGTGTTTGTGTTTTAATTCATATACAAATACAACAACTGATACACACACAATCGCGCATACACATTCTACGCATGCACGCTCCCTTACACACCGAAACACACACACACACACGCGCACACACACACACACACGCGCACACACACACACACACACACATTTTTGTTTTTTGGGTAGTTACCGAGACGGGCTTGTCGGGCGTGTGCGCGTGCGCGGCGCCGGCGGCGGCCTCGCGTGTTGCAGTATGTGTGTACGGCAGTGTACCCACCGAGACGGGCTTGTCGGGCGTGTGCGCGTGCGCGGCGCCGGCGGCGGCCTCGCGTGTTGCAGTATGTGTGTACGGCAGTGTACCCACCGAGACGGGCTTGTCGGGCGTGTGCGCGTGCGCGGCGCCGGCGGCGGCCTCGCGTGTTGCAGTATGTGTGTACGGCAGTGTACCCACCGAGACGGGCTTGTCGGGCGTGTGCGCGTGCGCGGCGCCGGCGGCGGCCTCGCGTGTTGCAGTATGTGTGTACGGCAGTGTACCCACCGAGACGGGCTTGTCGGGCGTGTGCGCGTGCGCGGCGCCGGCGGCGGCCTCGCGTGTTGCAGTATGTGTGTACGGCAGTGTACCCACCGAGACGGGCTTGTCGGGCGTGTGCGCGTGCGCGGCGCCGGCGGCGGCCTCGCGTGTTGCAGTATGTGTGTACGGCAGTGTACCCACCGAGACGGGCTTGTCGGGCGTGTGCGCGTGCGCGGCGCCGGCGGCGGCCTCGCGTGTTGCAGTATGTGTGTACGGCAGTGTACCCACCGAGACGGGCTTGTCGGGCGTGTGCGCGTGCGCGGCGCCGGCGGCGGCCTCGCGTGTTGCAGTATGTGTGTACGGCAGTGTACCCACCGAGACGGGCTTGTCGGGCGTGTGCGCGTGCGCGGCGCCGGCGGCGGCCTCGCGTGTTGCAGTATGTGTGTACGGCAGTGTACCCACCGAGACGGGCTTGTCGGGCGTGTGCGCGTGCGCGGCGCCGGCGGCGGCCTCGCGTGTTGCAGTATGTGTGTACGGCAGTGTACCCACCGAGTCGGGCTTGTCGGGCGTGTGCGCGTGCGCGGCGCCGGCGGCGGCCTCGCGTGTTGCAGTATGTGTGTACGGCAGTGTACCCACCGAGACGGGCTTGTCGGGCGTGTGCGCGTGCGCGGCGCCGGCGGCGGCCTCGCGTGTTGCAGTATGTGTGTACGGCAGTGTACCCACCGAGACGGGCTTGTCGGGCGTGTGCGCGTGCGCGGCGCCGGCGGCGGCCTCGCGTGTTGCAGTATGTGTGTACGGCAGTGTACCCACCGAGACGGGCTTGTCGGGCGTGTGCGCGTGCGCGGCGCCGGCGGCGGCCTCGCGTGTTGCAGTATGTGTGTACGGCAGTGTACCCACCGAGACGGGCTTGTCGGGCGTGTGCGCGTGCGCGGCGCCGGCGGCGGCCTCGCGTGTTGCAGTATGTGTGTACGGCAGTGTACCCACCGAGACGGGCTTGTCGGGCGTGTGCGCGTGCGCGGCGCCGGCGGCGGCCTCGCGTGTTGCAGTATGTGTGTACGGCAGTGTACCCACCGAGACGGGCTTGTCGGGCGTGTGCGCGTGCGCGGCGCCGGCGGCGGCCTCGCGCGCGCGCCGCAGCCCCAGCGAGAACACCGCCACCGAGCGCACGCGCTTCACCAGCGCCGCCTTCGCACGGGACCGACCTTCAACATATCACGGGACCTTACAAAAGGCTCTAAAACATACAATCTTGACACTATAGGCGACGCTGATGACCCCACCGTAGATTGTGCGGTGAAAACCATGAAAGCATGGAACATACTACGTGAATGCGATGCTCTAGGAAATAAACGACTACGGATTCTAGGGGCGGCTGATCCTAAATCTGAGGAATTGATTGGCATGCCCCCAGCCAACATCGAAAGGTTAATCCAGGACATTTTGGGTGATGGCAGCGAGGGATGAATAGGAAAAGGGAAGCACAAAAGATCCCATAGGGTCGAAATGCCCCGAGTTATCTCCACACCAAAGAATATAAATACAATAGGGGTGTAGGTCAACTTTGAATTTGAATTATGTCGGCACAACATGTCTTCTTCTTTCAGTCTCCCCTGTCACGCGACTTTCGCAACTTTCGTTCTAGGTCCATCCACTTACATACTATAGTGCGCGCAGAATTCGTTGACCGCGCCCCAGGCGACTCATCTCGCTATTGCAATCTTATGTGCGTTTTGTTTAAAGTAGCCGGAACTTCCAACGCGTGTTGACGTCGCGAAGTACGGCGCCGAACTGAGTAATGACAGCGAGCGCCCCCGCCTCTCCGTCTCACCGCTCACATACCTTAAGCCGGGTGCAGACGTATGTACCGCGTAATGATCTTACATTACGCGGTACGTGTAATTTAGCGTTAACAGTGTGGACGGCACACGAACTCGAAATGAATCGTGTACGCGAATCTATTTCAAGAACATGCCGAATAGAAAAGTCGCGATAGCTGGTGCTGTGGTAGTATATGTTCCATGCTTTCATTGTTTTCACCGCACAATCTACGGTGGGGACATCAGCGTTGCCTATAGTGTAAAGATTGTATGTTTTAGACCCTTTTGTAAGTTTCCATTGTAAAAAACCTCTCACTTTTAATAAATGTCAATTTCTATGAGAAACGTGAAAAGCCCCCCAAGCGGAAACTAGTTCTCATAGAAATTGACATTTCTTAACGCAACTATAATTAAGAAGTTTTTATAACAAAATGTTAGAGTACGGGTACTGCACTCTCTAGCAGTGTCTACCATTTGGTATAAGCAGCAAGCACACTCACTGCCCTTATCCTTCGGCTTGTCGTCCTCGCTGGAGGTGGCGCTGGCGTCGACAGACGGCGCCACGGACGGGACGGCATTCAAATCCGGCTCCGAGCCGCCGGCGCTTACGCTGCCTGACAGCTCCTTTCATTCGATAAAAATTTATATATATATTTTAATTAATACTCTTTATTGCACACAGAAAAAATATTCAATAACCATTATCAAGCGTATTGTATAATAAATAAATAAATATCTTTAGACATTCACATATCAACTAGCCCCATTTGCAACATAAGCTGCTTGTGTTACGGATACTAGATGACGGATAAATATATTTGATAGATAAATACATATAAATATTCAGTAAAGATACAATACATATATAAACATCCAAGACTGAAGAAACTGAAACTGCCTGTATTCATCACACAAACATTTGCCCCTCCGGGGATCGAACCCTTGAACCGGCAAACAATCCACTCGACCACGGAGGTCGTCAATACATGTAAGTTTATAATTAGGCATAGATAGAATATTAATAATTGATGTAAATGCAGGATGGAGTTCTTGTGTGTGTGTTTGCGTGTGTGTGTGTGTGTGTGCGTGTGTGTGTGTGTGTGTGTGTGTGCGTGTGTGTGTTTGCGTGTGTGTGTGTGTGTGTGTTTGCGTGTGTGTGTGTGTGTGTGTGTGTAATAAATACCTGTAAAGTAGGGTTGACCAACGGACGATGCTGAGTAGGATGCGGGATGCAATGCGCTGAGCGGTGTAGCGGCTCATCTCTTAGTCCTCTCACGCCTAGTAGCGACAAAGGGGCCCCTGGAGTTGCTTCCTGAATTGGACATTATTGCTATTGAAATAGTGGTCAAAGAAGAGCAAATAAATAACTTGTATTCAATACGTCTATTACATGTATTACAGGCATAGCTAAAGCATGCAGTACACTCCAAAACATTGCAACAAAACACTATAATACCTACCTATTACCAAAGTTTTCACAAAAAAACATCATAATAATATTATACAGTAAGTCTCTATAAAATTCAGATTCATATAAAAACTTCCGATATTCACAGCTATGAACTAGCCCTAAGTAAGCAGGTTATTCACTTGTGTTGTTCAAAAGAAATATTTTACTGAAGCCCATTCGTTTCTATACATCTTTGATATTGGGCCAGCGCTGGGGCGTGGTGGTCAGAGTTTAAATACTCAATTATAGTATAGATCCCACAGGTACAGGCCTCTTAGGGAAATGACTATTTCAGCTTTTAGAGTGCGGTCGGGTCACATCCCATAGAAAATATTCCTGTACATACATACATACATATAATCATTATTATCCCCTAAGGGTTCGTGAGAGACTAGACAAAAGCACCGCAAAAGCAGTACATTGCCATAGTCCGCGTTTCACCAAGCAGTGATTGCACTCAGCGTGACAGGTAGTGAGCCCGTCGCCGATATAAGGTATTGGATGATTGTACAGTTCTAATTACATTAGTCGCCTCTTACGACACCCAAGGGAAGAGATGAGTAGGTAGTATTCTTTTTATGAGCCGCTACCCCACTTGCAACAAAGAAGAAGATTTACTTCACTTTTTAATGGAATGTAAGGTGACAACGCACAAACAACAAAGGTTTCTTCCCATGCAACTTGAGTATAGGGGCATTAATGTAATTTTAAATTACCCCATTTGAAGGGATGCCATTCAAATATATTTATCTGTCAAACACTCATACAATAAACGCGAATAAGTTGTTTTGTGAGAATTTATAAGGAGAATTGGGTATTATGTGTTTTAATCTTCCTATGAGGCTGAAATGGTTACCAAGTGTGTACTAAAGCCTCCATAAATTTTTATATACAAACAGTGCAGGAAAAATTGCTAGCGGGCGGGAGGACGAAGCATAGCTATGGAAACTATGACATATTATGCGAAGACTTGGCGCACAAGTTGAAGTTATGTGTCATTTAATTTTGTTTCGTTCATATCACTGACGTAACTCAGCTCTGTAGTTCGTGTTATGAACCAAACTAAGAAAAGAGATGAAACTGAAACCGGCAATGTGGCTTATATCTGGCGATTGACTTACCTTGCGACGTACTGGCTTGGTTGGACTAACATCTTGTAACATTTGTAGAGATCCAGTCGTAATAGGGGGCTCTGTGATGGACGCGGCTTTAGGCCTGGAATAAAACAATTTTTTAACATGCGAAAGAGACAACCTATTTTGTTAGGAAAGTTGAAAAGAGAAGCAAAGATTTTACAGACGTTTTGCTAATGGTGAAAAATAGTGAAGTATTGATATAAAAATATGAAATAAATAGTGGTCAATGCGACAAATGTTAACAACCTTTACATTATTATTATAAACTATATTATTCTGAACCTTATCCAGTACATCACATTTGTCAAATCAACCATTGTTATAAAGTAAAGTAAAAAAATAATAAAATGATTATTACCTTTAATTTTTCATGTTTAAATCTGGCATGATGGGGTCATTTCCGCTAATCTACTTTAAAAGCCAAAAAATTCATAAACTACTCAAGAATAATTAGAAATTGTGAATCGTTTTCTGATTTTGAACAAAACATATAATCTCGCCTTTAACCCCGAAGGGGTAGGCAGAAGTATTAACACACACATTATTAGATTTTTACTTTAAAATTAATAACCTCCTTCTTTTTTGAAGTCGGTTAAAAAGAAATTAAGGAAATATTGCCCAAGAATATATTGAATCTGATTTTAAAAATAAAAATAATAATTACATTTATGAACAAATGTACACAAAATCGTTTTACCAACCGAATGGTGCATACGTGTGGGTTTTAGGCAAATGAGGCAGCTTTAGAAACCTTTCATAATAATAAACAACTATTATTTTTATTAAGGGCAAATGAAATTGAAAATAATCGGAATAGAATTGATTTCAGCAAAATATTTATGAAATTCTTCATATATTCTGTTATGTTCTCGTCGATTATGTATTCCATATATTTTTCTGACAAAACGACATGAAAATAGAAAATATTATAGAAGAAACAAAAACATAATAAATGAACATCTATTTATTCATCACATGATAGTGTTTTACATGTAAACGGTGAATTAGATTAGAACAAACTAGCATAAAAACTGCAAAAAATTAATAAATTACATAAACAATATGAAAATGAAAGCATAACAGTATTAAAAGAGAGATAAAATTGACTTAGAGAGTAAACGAGAGAAAACATCAAAAGTAGTAATCAATAGTGAAGTATCATTATTTTTATCAAATCTTTACTACACACCGATCCAGGCATTACTTGTGACAAATTAACTGAAAAGAAAAGAACAAAATAAAATTAAAAACTACGCACATTCATACTAACATTCCCAATAAAGGGGGCTCCTCACGCCCCTTAAATCAAAGGCAATATCAGGGTAGTAGTGGTGCGGATAAATCGGCCTTAAAATCTACTGTTACTCTACACACTAACAATCGTAACGATTTGCCTACACACGAGGCGATCTAGGAGGCGAGTTAGGCCCGGCGCACATGATCCGGAACGGCAAGGAAAGGAATCCTTCGGCATCCCTACATGCAAGCGCACACTGTCGGCAACTATGCTTTGGCATGCTGAAACGTCCTTAGGGATGACGAAGCGTCCTTAAACATGCCGTACCGTCCAAACTTCCACCGAGTGTTGCCTTGGCGCGGCGGCAGCGTACTGAAGGATGCCGAAGTATCCCGAAGCAACCTCAAGGCCACCGATGCAGAAATCTCAAGCACACCGAAGCTGTATTTTTGTTACTACGGCCATATATCGTGGAAATTTCTACTTTGTTGCCATGAAGTTAATATATGATGTTATTTATCACCTAAAATCCTGAGCCGTGCCGATGTCGATAATGTGCTCCGGGCCTTAGGGCGCTCCCCTCCACTGCCGCGATGTTGCCCCGATATTGCTTCTGATTTAAGCGATGTGGGTAGACCCCATAATTTAACACGCATATTTTATAAAAATTCGAAATAGTTTGTCTCGCTTTAATATAGCGTACTAGCAAGAGATAGAACTATCTAGATATGGTGAAAAGGAGACAAATATAATGTCACAGTCTTTTATTTTTACTAGTACGGATTTTATTAGAGCCTACTTTTTTGAATGTTTGTGAATACAAATATTTTACATACTTTTCTTAACTTAACAATTACCATTTTTCTTCGTAAAATGTCTTAATTCATCTAAATTATATTTCTTTGAGAATATCCCAGAAATTTTATAGAAAAGTATAAATAAGAAATCTATCAAACGAAGGGCAAATAATTTTTTAAATAATTTTAGGTTAGAGTTCGTAAAAAAATTAAGGGACCAAGCATAAAGACCATATTCAATAATACTAATAATATATAGAATTTGATGAATAGTGTTAAAAAACAATAATAAAAAAGTAAACTAATTAATATAAGTAATTGAGACACTCAACACATGCACAGTAAGGTCGACCGATCGATCTATTTCTATACCTATTAATTCTCAAGATTCTATTTGATAGATCAGTGGTACAGTCGACTCCAAAAATATGTAACCACTTTTGACAGGTAATGACTCTTAATGGAAGGAAATAAAGATTGACACCACTAAAATGTGTACACATATTTTTGTACTCGACTCTACATGTACACCACGATGGTCGCATCAAGACAAGTCATCTGTTTTGGGAGCAAGTTTGACTCATTGAAATGTGATCTGTGAGTGCGTGCATATTTGGATTATAAAATTTTCAAGTTCATTGTTTTGAGTACTCAAAACAACGACCGCTCTGACACGATGCCATACGACTATAAATAGGTCATACATAGCTCATTATAGACACTCAGCACCCAACCCACACCGCCTCGCCTATAGCAGTTAGTAATCTTCATATGAATTTATATGAAAATACGCTCATATCATCAACTCCGTATCGTCACCGGATCGCCTCGCTTGCGAGTTGTCCACGCGTGGACAGCAGGTGGTCCACTCGTACTACTCGCAAGCTTATCGCGTGCAGATTCTGAGTAGATCGTTCATTGTTTTTACTCATTTATTTGCGGAAAAAGCGTTAAACCAATCGTTGATCATGTGACTCTTACTGGTTGACAGCGGGGTGCGGACAACAAGTTGAGGAGGTGCTGATAGGGTGCTGAGTGGCCCTAATGACCTATAAACTCAAGAAAGTTCAAGTAATTTCAATCAGGTACAGATATTGCAAATCACGAAGCCGCTTAAATCATGCGAATATAGACTTTATCTTAACGCATTAAAAGCACTGGCAAGGCATCACAAATGCATCTATGTACTAGATTTCCTACCTGAATGGTGGTATCTCAGGTATCTTGCCGATGTTAATCTTCTTCTTGTCGTTCTTGTCCGGTTTAGCCGGTGAACTGGCGAGCGGAGTGGTGCGCGTGAGCGGACGAATGTCGTCTTGGCTGGGGCATTCCGACTTTGAAATTAAATAAATTCTTTTAGGTGAGGAGTGAGAGGAAGACCAAGAAAGCGATGGATTGAATGCGTGAAGAATTATGAGAATAAATGGAGTAAATGTTGAGCTGACGAGTGACAGTGGAGATTGGAAGAAGATAATATATGCCGATTTGGTCATATTCCTGAATCGTAACATTCCTAGCTCGTCATTGTACAGTCGAATGAAATCGCGATGCTTATTAATAAGTATGAGGAATGACAATTTAGGAATACGACGAATCAGGAACAAATACATCGATTTTTTCCTACCCCACCTAGAGTGGGAAAAGGGCAAGAAGAAGACGACTATTGGGTCGGGAATTCGTTGGTGTAGTGGCTCGTAAGGTTTGGCTTTCGATATTGAAAATAAACCTACTTTCGCCATCAGTTCTTGGATGGACGACCAAAAATTTGTGATCTCGAGTTCCGTACATCGGAAGGCAAGTTAAACAGTTGGTCCCGGTCGCTATTGCAACCGTTCCTACCCCCATTGGGGCAGCGTGGTTTTACGATCCGTATGGGTTTCTCCATGTGGCTGATGAAAGTTGGTTGTATGTAATAGATCATTGCTAAGTACTAAGAGTAGTCGGAAGTGCTGAAAAATTAAGGATTACGACCGGCCTAATCCTTTTTTATGGGATAGGAGGGAGACGAGCAGTCAGATTTCCTGATGATGAGCAATTACCGCCGCCAATAGACATCCAAACAGAAAAATGTTTTAAGTGGGAATACGATCTTTTCTTGAAGGTTTGGATATCGTACTGATCGTAAAACAAATTAAGACTTACCAAAAGAGGTGCGAGAGAATTCTTAATAGCTTCTCGTCTATGGAACTCGCATTTGGCCATTTCGGTCGCCAGCCACCCGGGAATTTCCGGGATTGCCATGCGCAACGCCAGAACTGTTACTAATATTACGTGCTGGAAATAAGAACATGCGAATAACAATAAAAAAGGTTAGGTTTTTAAGTAGTAGTATAATTAAGTATAGTTTAGGAGAGGTAACTTTTTATTGTTCCAAATGTTTTACATATTGTCAAATGCAGGAAATAGGTAGCAAATAGCTACAGTAATAATTTAAACCTCTTTGTCAAATTTTTTTTGTTACTTTACTTAACTAACAGTAAACTTACGTAAAGTATGTGTGTAATTTAATGTTTGTATACTTGTTCAAAACATAATCACGTCATGGAAAGTTATGGATTTGAAAGTGGATAGGAGTATAGAGGGGAAGACCGAAGAAAAGATGGATTGATTGTGGGAATGACGATATGATGAGGAAGGGAGTGAGAGTTGACTTGACGAGTGATAGAAGAGAGTGGAGGAAGAAGACATGTTGCGTTGACCCTAAATAACAGAATGGGAACAGCTAGCCTACTCTCGAACGCAATCTCAATTAAAACTCAATAATAACACAATCCAATATTTAAAAATGCCGAGACTAGTGAGACGGTAGGAGAGTACTAATTTCAGCTAAGTTCAATGTCATTTAGGTCACTCAATATCCGCATAATTTGAACCCATTTATGGCCCTAGTGTCCCACTAAAGAGTAAGAAACATCACAATCTCAATGTCGATCGATCGGTATTGCGTTCAAGAATAAGCTAGCTGGACAAAGTATTTTATATTGTTTACAGATTTGTGAGAAGCAAAATTGTTCACTCGATGGTAATTACTAGTCCAACCTGGACAATGAGCCTACAATACCTCTAGAGCAATGATGACCAGCGTAGTACTAGCGGGCGTGGCGTGCGGCAGCAGACGGTGTACGGGCCCCGACAGACCAATCAGAGCGCAGTTCACCAGCACGGCCACGCCCACCATGCCTTCCATTGCATGCTGTACAATTTACACACAATTTTACATACATTTTGTTTGGTTGTTAATGTAGTATTAATTTTTTTTGGTATAATTTCAATAAACATCTAATAGCTTCGGAAACTTTGATATCATTTTATTAGCTTTAAGGAGTTAAGCTGTTTTTAACAGAAAGTAATGATAATTTATGAAATAAAAAAAATTATAGCAAAAAAGAATATTGTGTAAAAATAATCCTTTCGTTAAATCCAACATTTATCTAGGTAGCCAGTTTAGATAGATAGATAAAATCATTAATTATAATAACAATGTCAATAATAACAGTCTCTTAAAAATAGAAAATACAATAACTACCTTTTAAAAATATATATTTTTGTGCGCTGCACTGCTATTTTCATATAAAATTTCATAAAAGTTGACATTAAAATATTGATCCATTCTTTTTAAATTCTAAAATACATAAATATATCACATGGCCATTATCCCCAAAGGGGTAGACAGAAATAATACATACATACATAAAATCATGTTCCTTAAGACCACATTTAGCCATATAAAAATTGGGTTTGGTCAGATGAAAAATCGTGAATATTCGTGAAGGAGTAGTAACAAGTGGCTAGCTCATCGCCTACACTATCAGTACCAAATACGCCCTTAGTCGCCTTTTACGATATGCTAGGTAAGAAAATCTGGTACATTCGTTTTGTACTGGTAATTTTTCTTTCATAGAATTAATCTCCAATAATAATCTTTAAAATAATAATAAACCTAACAAAACTCTCACCTGCCAACTGCCAATACTGTTAACCCGTTCTCCAAACGGCCTCTGAGCGACGTGGCATAGTTTGAACGCGTCCGCTCTCACTTCGGCCGCGTTGTTGAGCAACGCACACACTGCTGCCAGCGGGAAGGCGGACGAGAAAAGAACTACGTGCCCGAGTTGTGTTAACATTTCGAGGTACTCAGCGAAGGTGCCGTCGTACTATAATGATAATAATATTGGGTTCTTACCTACGAAATTGGTGTTTTTTTTCTGTCTTAGTATTTTGTCTGTAGCTATTAAGAATCAGAGTATTCCTAAAAAATTATTACCTCGTCTAAAAATAGACTATATTTTTGAGCTCTTTTGATTTGTTTTGATAATTTGTTCTTAGTTTAATTGTGTTAAAATTGGACACGGAGACAACTCTTTTTAAGTGCCTCCCGAATACATCATTTTATTTGCATTTACTTAAAAACGATAAATAATTTTTATGAAGTGTGATATTACACATATTACTAAAGCTTGTCTAACGATAGCTGCCAAATATTATTATCTTTGGATTTGTCGTTGTGAAAAAATTTTTGTATGGAAAATGCATAATTCCCCAAAATCTCCATAAAAAGCACCAATTTCATAGGTAAGAACCTAATATTCATTTATTTATTAAGAAAAACAACGGCGTACTTAAAAGTAAATTGCGAGGAACGAGAAATAAAAGCAAAAAAAAATATTTGATATAGCAACATCATTGCTCTTGAGCACTGTCACAGTTCTCAAAAATTAATTTCTAAAAGAAAAATATTTGCTAAAAATTAGGTACAGTAAGGATCTTATCAGCTAAATCGTTTCACACATTTTGCCAGAATCTGGCATATAAATTAGTTACAAATAAAATAGTCAGTTATCATTAATTAAATTATTTACAATATCAAAATTCCACACATGCAATTGACATCAAAATCATGTTACAGGCCTTGGTTCAAGAGGTAGACACTTAATATTCTCAATAAGTTTATTGTATATTTTTATGGCCATTTGACAGATATTTCTACCATATAGATCTGTTTTTACAGACTTCAGCATTAATCTGTTCCGGTACAGTAAAGTACTAAAATAACATACAGTAAAGGCGCTGCCGTTGTACTAAAACTACAGAGGGATGATAACATTCGTGTTACTTGATGGCACAGTTATACGAGGAAGAATGCAATAATATGGAAACAGTTCTAGCCCTAACTTTGTTCAGTACATATTGCTGCTAGTGGAAAGGCGGACGAGAACAGTACTACTCTCGTTCTAGGTACCGTGGTGTACACTTTTGTAGCACGTAGGTTAAGCTAGTCTTTGGACCGCAAAAGAAACAATTTATGATTTGCATTGTCAATATAGAGAATTACCTAGAGATTTCAAGACAGACAGTGATATTACTCTTGAAGACGGAATGAATACAACACGTTTACAAAGAACAAGAGTTTTATTAACGCTCCCATGAAGATCCCGACAGTACTTAGTACTTAGTGGGAACAGTCCTAGCCCTAACCTGAGCGTTATTCAGAAATTCACACACTGCTCTTAATGGAAAGACTGAACAGTACCCCTTCACAATGATAATTTACACTAGGGGTATAGAACTACGTGCCTGAGCTACGGCGGTTTGACCATTATGTCTCTTGACGACGACGAAAACGGTTTATTTTTATTATTATAAGGTAACTAGCTGTTGCCCGCGACTTCGGCCGCGGTTACTTTTTTAACTATCTCACAGGAACCCTTTCATTTTCCGGAATAAAAAGTATCAAAGGTGTTGACCAGGGATATAAGGTATCACCATGCAAAATTTCATTGGAATCGGTCCAGCCATTTCGGATTAGCCCGTACAAACAGACAGAGAAACAAAAAAAATTTTTTTTTGGTTTTTTCCTTCCTTTAACATCCCCCTGACTTGATTTTAAGCATATTTTTTCTATGTACAGACATTCGATCTCTACAGTTTTATGATGTAATATAGATTATCCCCAAGTGGCTTAAATATAGAAATACCTCTTCATTGCGCTTTTCAATTAACTAAACTAAAGACGAAAGTCCACCATACGAGAAATACCTACCCTAAACAACTGCGACTCCAGCTCCGCCTGGTGAATGACCTTTTGTCCAACGATGGGCTCAGAGTCCCTCCGATCGCCTTTGTCAGTACCACCGTTTATTAGCGTATTCTCTGGCATATCGCCTGAGGAATCGGTCTTTTTGTCGAATAATTCTGTCAGCTGATGTGATGTTTGTACTGAAAATGGTAATATCAACATATCTATATCACATTCCCATCATCAAATTAAGTTTATCAAGCGACATAAGTTATGGATACTAGACGACGTATAAATATACCTAATACTCTTAGCGATAAGGTAGCTTGTCATATGTAAACAATGTTGTAATTTTTTTGTTGTTAATCAAAAAAATATCCAAAATAGCTGCATAAACCTTAAATAATACATTCTTTTATTACCTTTGCTAGGGCTTAGAGCTCCAAACACGTCCACACAAATTTTAGCCAACCTCAAATTCTCTATTATGTAAGGTAAGGCCGATTCTTTCAGATTGCCGATTATTTGTCTTGTTATAAGTAAGACGGCTAGTTGCTGGAAACAGAGAATAATATATACTTTATTATTTGACCAGACACATAAATAAGATATTATTTTACCTATAATGTAGGGTCGCGGTCAGAAAATGTTTATCAGTTTTCAAATTAGATTCTTTATCACTCTGTCTTCAATAAAGTTTATGACATATCAAGTTACTTATTGCCCTTCGAAAAGTAATAAACAATATGGAGTATGGAAAAGACAATTAAAGAAATGACAGTTATCAAAAATGATTGTTTGAACGTCATTCGGGCAAAAGTAGAAGAAAATTGGAAGTTTTAAAAATAAGATAGCAAAATTTAAATAATTAAAATAATTAAATAAAAACTGAAATATTAACGAAAAGTTTTCTTTGGAAGTTATCGATAAATATAATTTATTAAGCCATTTACTTAGACCTGGAATGACGGCTAGTTAAGCTAAGCTACTAGTTAAAAAATCTTAAACTATACTTGACTTACTTCTTTCAATTTGTCCATGTCCTGAAGGTAGAACGCGATAAAGAACAAACTCATGAAAGAGTTGACAAATTGAAACTGAAATATAAAATATGACATTATATTTAACTAATAATATTTATATTAGACTGAAATACTACTTTGTCCTCAATTATACCTTATTGTTAGACTACAATGAAGAATGATATTTTAATGCTAAGACTAAAAATAATATATTTAATAGGAAATGTATTAAGAACAATGCAAATTATAAGAAACAATACATGAAATCCCAAATAGCTACAGTAATATATTATTTTAAAATAGAGATTATATTTTTATTAGAGAAATAAATAAAAATATATGAAACCTAAGAAACCCAGCGTTAAAATTTTGTCTATTTATGTGTTGGTCAATATTAGAAATTTTTCATCTACAAAATCGTGCAACGTTATTTTATTATTATTTATTATTTAAATTTATTAGAACACATGCAAGCCAAGTAAATCCTGCGTGCACTAGCAAACCATAGTGCTCATACGACCATAGATTACCAATTATTTGGTTATTAACCTTTTCCGTTTGTCTATGACAAGCAAAGCATGATGTAAGCTTATCTGTTTATAGCATGGCGTTAGTGTTTTACAGTTTTTAATACAAACCAATGCTATTTTCACAATCAGATGGTTTTCATATTTTGTCTCGAGACGGTAGTTTTCTATTCGAAATGAAACGTCGAATCAGTGTTACCAGTTTATTAAATAGTTGATTATCCAGTTCCGTTTGGTAAGCGGTAAAGAGAAAATATATGCGCTATAGTAAAATATTTTCTACATACATCAACTACGTAGTTACCTATGCACTAAAGTCTAATCACTTTTATATAATAATATTTATTAATATTCCAATCTATTTAATAAAATATGTATATTTATGTACTAAGAAGGTAGATAGAATAGTATACGAAGGGGAATATTGATCTATGTCATGCATAAATATATCAGAAACTATAACAATATATCTGGTCGATACTGAAATAAATACACAGCTGATCTTCAATTAGTAATTACTCATTCTACTAAATTAAAAATAAAGAATTCTCAAAGAACAATAAATAAATACATCTATTTTATGAGAGTATATAGCATTAGATGTCTTTTCAAAACTTCACAGAGCTACACACATAAATCACACAAAAATCTGTGATTCCATATCATTTTGAAATTTTAATTCACCACACTTGATTTAAAACAAAAAAACACACACACACACTCAATTTTATTGAGATACTAAGGTTTCTATTATAGCATCAAACTCAACTCAAGAATAGATCTTAGCTTGGATAGTTAGAAAGATATGGGACTATTCATCGCAAACAGCGCCATCTCTGTCTCACTGTATATCAAAATATCAAATGTCAACTCTAAATTTTATTAAATAGTGGATAAGCCATACCTTTATCGTTAAGCCACCTGGCTATTCTCGAATACAGTTCCTCTTCAATCGCGATGATAATAGCCAAAAAAGCGCGGGGTATCCACGTGAAATATACTATTCTAGTTTCCCACCAATCCTGTAAAGAAAATTAATTATGTTATTGCAAATTGATCGTTATATTATGTTATGGTTAAAGTTTAAAATTAAATTATGCTTGAGTTTGTAAAGATTGCCCTAAATACTTTTCTCGACTTGATTTGATTTATAAAATTTGATGAAAGGTGGAAGCTTGAATGGGAGTAGGAGCTCCCATTTTTCATTTAAAAACTCCCGGATAGAAGTTTCATAAACATCTGCAGTCATATTATAAAATTATCAAAATCTTTAAATTTTCAACCCTAATGCGTTAGGGTGCCTTTCCATTACAGTTATATTAGAACTGTGCTGTGTGCGAAGAAAATAAAATAATAGGATTACTGCGGTTCACGTGTCTCGCAAAATGGTGCCATTAGGTCTATTTTTCCTCGCACACAACACAGCTACAAAAAAAGTGCAAAGTTACCTGAATAGATGTTGTATACAGTCACTAGCATTCATACACTTTTGAGAGATTTACAATACAGACATTTATTTAAAAGGCAATAAAGACATAAATTATCCAAAAATGTTTACATTCATATTCATGCTCGTGAATGCTCTTGCCCTTTCTTATTTAGAATGCAAAAATATTGTCCAGAAGAACTAATAAAATTTACTTAGTAAAATGGTCCTTCGAGTCGGACAGACACTAACTAACTTAATTTCCATATCATAATTTCTATAACCTTACCTATCCTTTGAGTAACACAAAGGCAAGCAAAGTGCCGACGCTGAAGCATATTAACATGACGGGTGTCGTTAAACTTAGCAATAGACTAATATAGAACGATGTAAAAGGTATATTACCTGTGCCCTCAGCAACGCAAAAGTAAACACAGTGCCGACGCTGAGGCATATTAACATGACGGGTAAGGAGACGCAGTGTCGCCAAACTCGTCGCCTCCACGCTGCATACTGAGGTTCAGGGCGACCTGTCACTTGGCTTATACCCATATCACCCTAAAATTAAATTAAATAAATTTTACTGTACAAAATTAATAAATAAAATAAAGTCACGGAGGTCATTAGCACAATAAATACGATTTAAATATAAAAACAAATACCTGAAACAATGGTCTAGGTTCAACAAGCAAATCATCTCTTTGGTCCAAAGTGCCCCACCGATACGCTAATACATTGGAGTACCTGCAATAACAACAAATTCATATAACTTTTTCCTATACCTACACAAAAGATAAACATATTAAAACGCTTAATACCTTTTCCATGTCTCCAAATAAACACAAGCCCACAAAACATTGAACAGAGAAAACAATACATAAGCGACATCTTTCCAGTACTCATTCGCTGTGCCCAACCATATCTGAAATAAGTAAAATTGTTTAATCCGGCTCGAAGGACCATTACTTGAATATGAAAGTGTTTCAATCTTACCCAGAATATAAAACCAACAACTGCAGGTACTGTTAAAGACTGGGTGTAGTGACCCAGCCAAGCAAAATACATTGCTATTTTAACACCAAAATATTCACTTATCTCATCTAGAACAAATAAATAAGTTTTTATATTTAAATACAAACAAACAAGTTTTTTCACCTTTTTCCCGGTGCGACAATAGGCCGAGATTAAGATGCTTACACTCACACCCAATAATAATAACAGGAGAAGTAAGAACAACTTTTACTTACCTAAAGGTTGTGGAGAAAACAGGGTTTTGACCCACTTGTTGCGAAGGTTCTCTAAGGCTTGACGCTCATGTAACGGGAACATACTGGCGACAATACCTCTGCTGACGCAAGCAGGCACTGAAAAGAAAAGAATAGTAAAATAGGGGAATTTTAACAAAGCATAAATAAGGAACGGAGAGAAATACAATGGAAAGACACTTTAACAATATAAAAAAGCTTATTCGTCTTTGGAGACGCAAAAAGAATGTCACAAGAGGGCAAGGCGGTTTTAGAAAAAATATGTTATGTACAGCGGATGAGGGTATACTCATAAAGCCTGAGTGATTTTGGGGATGAGGTACTAGTGTACCTGTCTACCTTGGCAAAGATGCTGCGGTGTCTTCGATGAAGGTAGAATGCAACTCTTGCCAGCCGGATTCGTCTAACGTTTTTGTTATTACACGGACACAATGTCCCTTTATTGCATTGGAGGATATTTATGTAGAGGAGGATTCGCTTGTTATCTGAGATCATTGGTTTCCAGAGGAGCCACTATTACGGGAAGTGGGGCGTTTTGTGTCTAGCGCAATACTAGAGTAATTCGCCCATGCATAGATCGCACGAGGGCGCTGGGGTGCACTCGAGAGATGTGGAGGCGGGAAGGACAAGGATTTAGTTCCATATCCCTTCAATAGATGGCGACAACAGTCAAACCACCGGGTGTTGATCGGGTTCGATTCCCCATGGAGGCAGAAGTTTTTCTGTTCGGTTTGGTTGGTGGTAGGGCTTCTCAGCCCGCCTGGCTGTTCCGACAATCAGAGGTAAGATAGCCAGTTCCTCAGTTGTTGAGGATTACAGGTGAAGCTCGCTTCCACCTTCGGCCTTATCGTCACTTGCCATCAGGTGAGATAAAGGTCAAGAGCTTACCTGTCGTATGTAAAAAAAAAAATCTCGCAAACAAAATAAAGATCACAAAACCTCTACCGGATTTTAGGTGTACTGATGGTCTACAAATCAGTTTTCATTATGTAGGAATACCAACCATGTGTACAATAGCAATAAGATCTACAATACCTATACTCTGCCCCGGTCTCAAGGTAAGAGCGGGTTCCAAAGCATGCTCGTCTCCCGCTTCTGCGCGCGCCGATTCCAGTACATGCTTAACTAGAGCTCCACGTTCTTGCGAATTCAGGAGTTCAGAGGCTGAAGACCCCTGAAATATGATTGTGAGTGAGTATCCTAAATATTGCACAATTTTATTCTACCAGCACCATTCCACCGTCATTTGATCGAGCAGTTATTATTGTCAATTATTGTTATGCGTTCCCAACTTAAGAACAATTTAGGAATTTTCAAGGAAAGTGAACAGGTAGACAGGTTATTTAAGATGCTCCACCTTAGGCCGTCTCTTTTGATAACGCACAATATAGTTGGTATGAACACCGTAATATCGTAGTATCGTAATAGGGTTTTTGTTAAGTTCAATTGTCAAAGCCTATTTGAATTTCATAGTTGGTAGAATGTGATAAATATCACATCCCGGCGCTCATGCTACTTAGGCATAATTTTTATTAAACATATAAGAATAAATATGGAACAGCAACTTTAAAAGGTTCAGAACGCAACAAAAAATCAATAAGGTAACTTTAGTAGATTGAAGTAGACTAGAAACAATTCACTTATTTTAATGGACTTCGATCAAAGTTACGGCTTTGATTTTTAGCTCCTGTTATCAGGTAACTATAAGTTAGGGCCGTAAAAATATTATAGACCTTTTATCGACTCGACATACCACTGTTAACGTGACTAAAATTGAGTAAAGATGGAAAATTGCCTACGAAACTATTATGTAGTTTCTTTCAAGTTATTTCTATATTGGTTTGATGTTTGGCCCAAAAGGTAAGGTAGCTCAACGGGATGACCCAGGGTTTGCAATAAGGTATAAAAAAATTCAGAAAACAGGAAAATTTTGTATTTTGCATGCTTTAGGACAACAAATCATAAAGTTTGACAACTTAATATCAGATCGGATGGGCCAGACTCATTTCTACCGGTTTTAGTATTATCTGGATCCCTATAAAATAATGTTGTAGAATGTTACGACATAGACACTTTGTGGAGCAAGTTGTCATATTGAAGCATGTTTTCAAGTTAGAAGATCATAAAAAGAGTAATAGCAAATTTTTACAAGGTACAAGAATTCGAGATATAAAAAGAGGTCTTAAAATACTGCACACTTCAAGGCAACGAGAGTAAAAATAAACTTACCCTTTTATACATCAATAAAATGTTGAAACCTACCGCGTGTATATAAAATCCCATTATAGAGTCCAAGTTATGTGACCGTGAACGAATTTGATGAATATCTAGCATATTGGACGATCCATATAGAAATGGGTTTCATGTTGAGATGACGTGACACTTTTTCGGTAATCTGACCTTTGTGTGTCCATGACCCAATCGGGTCAGTACAAAGGTGATGGAACGGGAGCCCTAACCTTTGTTGGAAAGATAGAATAATATACAAAGCATTGAAAGAATAAGCTCGAGGAGCTCGGTATAGTAAATGGTGATCATATGCATCGGTTAGGATTACGATATTGAAAACAAACAATGAACTAATTCTAGATGGAGCTCATTTACCAGTAATGTCGAGCATTCTCGAGTTCTTTCGTAGTCCATATAACATACATTCTGCTTAATATTAGGTGCGAAATTTTGAAATTATACATGCAATTTCAGGTCATTAAACCGGTCATAAAATACATAAAACAAATGCTTCTTGAAAGTAATAAAATAAAAACCCTTTCCTTTTCATTGTTTCATATCTGCGAGTATTGCGATTCCAAAAGCATACATCAGTATAAAATCACTCACATAGTTTATATCCGTAGCGCATATATCAACTACCAAAAGTTACAAAGCTTTTTCACAATGTAAGATCTAAGATCATCTGAATCGGCTATAAATAGTGTCACCATACAACATCCACAAATCAAGTGTCACGCCATGCTCATAGCATTAATATTTCCGTACCTGCATGATCATAAATTTTCGCTGAATGCTAAATTCGGTGCGGTCTGTCGTAAATTCTCGATGAACGAAGGCAAGTGTGGTTTAGACATAACGTATATTGCAATTAACAGAACCTCTTTATCGTAGATTTTAGTACCGTAGTTATGTAAGTCTTTGAATATACTAGGTATGTTGAGCACATGTAGGTTTGTAGGTGCATAGTTACTTAAAGAAAATAAAAATGTTACTAATAAAATGTATTGTTAGGCTTTTTTCCTAATGGCACTTTGCTATCTACAAAATATATTTTTCCTCCTACTAATGATTAGCTAGATAGTACACTATTTATGATTTAGTATCCAATAATCAAAATACGATAAGATTAACCTCCTGTCTATACTGCTATTCTGTTTTGATTTACATGTGTTCCATAAAATCGCTCAAATGTCACTAATAACTACATACATCTTAATTACTTTGGAAAAGCGATTGTTATAGAAATTAAACCAGAGTAAACTAAACATTAACATGAAATAAAACTTCAAATGAGGACATTTTATCATTGGGTTAGTCAAAGAGCGGGTTTATAGAATCGTTTAGACTTAGACTATAGGGATATAACAGCGTCCCAATAGTTCGAATGTACAGCGTGGTAAATGAGTCCCATTGCGATTGCGAATTTACTGTAAAATATGACATACATTCAGACTTTAAGATTTATAACATTTCTAAGGTTCATTAGTAAGGTACACAACGATTGACTGTTACGCCGATTTATACAAGCAAACAGGTGATGTTTCCCACACTTACCTTTTGAAAGCAGTGCATGTCACGAACCGTAAACTCCTTGTACCCACCGCCGAACTCTGGCTTTAGGAGTTTGGGCAGGTGGACCTCTTCTGCGGTTTGAAGGAGTCTGTGGAAATAAATAACACATAAATATTTATTACCCTTTCACCGGAAAGGTTCTCAAGTAGTGACCCAGTAGGTAGCTACAGCAGGCATGATCTACATTAGGACTGAAAACATCCATAGAATTTTTGAACTATATTTATCGCCTGGTTTAAGAAGCTGCGCTTACGAAGCTTCAAAACTAAAAACTGTCGGACTCATTTGTGTACATCATTGGCATATTCTTCTAGGAATATTCTACTCTGCGCATCACTCAGCGTTGCCAAACGTCCTGATATTGGCGGGACGTCCCGATTTTTAAACGAAAATTAATCGTCCTGCGCGGGACAGGGTCAGTCCCGCATTTTAGGGGGGAAAATGTATTGAAAAAAAAATCAAATTATTATAAATACGTTTTTATGGCTATTTTTTCCTTTATCAAGTAAACGTTGAGTTTTAAATTAAAAACTCAATTAAAAACACATACGCGCGATTCTGCGAATCGAATTGCTGTTCAATTTGAGACTCTGTTACTAAGGAAATAGTGACACGAAACGAAATAGGTCATCGTCCGATTATCGTGTAATTTTTGTACTAGATCCCCTGAATTACTATACTTTTTACTAGGTCTCGCTTTTCTCACTCAAAAAGTAAAAAATCCCGACATGTTAAAAAAAACTGGCAACGCTGAATTGACTACTCCGGACCACTATCTTCACCTTCCCGCCGCAGGTCATTGAGCGGATATAGGGAATTTTCACTATTAAATAACTATGAATTGTTGACGCGTGGACGTTTTCTTTTAAACATCATTCCGTCGCCCGCGATACTGGCGCCCAACGTGGGGTTGCGGGGGTTAAAGAATAGGAATTCACTGAATAGTGGATCGTTGTAAAGATCCTTTGGAGAGAGGCCCGCGCTCACGACCTCAGGGGTGAATGATGATGATGAAACATACGTAGGTAACAATTTTATACTTACACGTCATCGTCGGCAGTGATATAAAATGCTGAGCATTGAGAGGATGAGTGTTGTCGCACGCAAACGCGGAGCCTCGGCCGACTCCCGCGCAGCTTTTGCAAAAGCCACAGCAGCATACTGTCTGGCAGACCTATAGGGCAAACCAGATCTTATATCAAAAGAATTTAATAATTCTTTACACATAATGCTAATTGGGATCGGAATTCGTGTGGTAAAACCATAAGTTATAGAACTACAACATACACAACACATAAACATATAATCACGTCTCTATCCCCGAAGGGGTGGGCAGAAGTGTAAACATCCATATTTCACCTAATATGTTTAAGTTCCTATGTAACAAGGGGCGAATTGTTGCCATGAACGAGGCATAGTGTGAGGCAAGCAATTTTAAAACAAATTATATCACAGGGATCGATCTGGTGACCTCTTGCAAGAGCAGTGCATGCCGTCCCAACTCGATTATCGCTATCTACAAAATATAGATAGATTATATGAAAGTTAAGATGTTACGTACAATTAACGGCCTTAAAGAAATAATCATTTATTGACTATTTTGCTGTTCCACAATCGCAACAAAAGCTCTTCACATATAGTTCCCCAAGATTGGCGGTCGTAATCTAATAATGTCATGAGCTTTTACAGACTATTAGGCAATGATTCGCGGTTTGCTCCGATATCCGACTAGAACCACATGAATGTAGGTATTCTAAGCAGGGAGGTCGTGTGCGATGAGCTCCCCATACCGCACCCGATTTAGTGACAAAGCGGAACCGTTGGTTTTTAGTGGGTAGGCCCCCAGACTATCGGGGCAGATTTCCACATAACCCAGGCCGGCCACACTAAGGCTTGGGTAGGTATAAAACCTTTTCCAACGAAAAAAAGGTATTCTAAGCAAATTTGGAAACATTATTAGGAGTTGAATGAAAAAATATACCAAAATTGCCATTATCTTACCTCACTCGCACTAAGTGCGGTTAGCACAGTACAAATATTATTCTTTATAGCATAATAGTATCATACCTTTATGTTGCGTATCAACCACAAAAGCTCTCTTTATTGTTACGTTTTTATTTCTTCTGTATCATGTACATCGTCTTCCCTTGAGGGTATAGTATAGAATATTGTTATAGTTTTAATAACTTTTAAGCGCTGTAACAAGTATGCCTATTATATCTACCGTTCAATACTTCTTTGAGCATAGTAGAGTAGATATTGGCAATCTGGCTCATTCCAAAAAAAAATCTATTCACAAAATGGCATATTCTTCAAAGTTTATTTGTGGTGTTTTCACATAATACCTCATTGACTTCTATACATATTAATGTATAAAGTTATGTAACGTTTTTTTATAAATACTAAACGAGTGTTAATTAGGTACGAGTCCAATAATCTAGCTACCTGGAGTGCCTAGTAAGCTATTTCGGCTTACTAATGTTAATTATATATTTCTATTTGACCTTAGGCTTGAATTGTAACATTCCATCGATTATGAGCAAACTTTAGCACAATTACGTAAATTCGTTCAGACATTGAAATTGAGAGCTGATAAATCGGCCAGGGAAATAGTCACGCGAACGTGACAGGGTTCTATTCTAGTTCCAATTTACGTTCAGTTGGAACCCCAAGCGAGCCAAGTTTCTTTGTATATTGGCTTATATAATGCTCATTCATATACATTTCCCATAAAGAAGACAAAGTGACTCTTTAAACCCAGTTAATGTAATGCAGCATAACAAGGAATATATCGTTTTGTAATATGCCATAATTTAGAAAACGTCTTAGAAAATACTCAACTACATTTAGGTTCCTAAGACACGGTGCACATTCGGCAAGGAAAGGAATCCTTCGGCATCCCTAGATGCAAGCGCACACTGTCGGCAACTATGCCTTGGCATGCTGCAAAGTCCTTAGAGATGACGAAGCGTCCTTAAGCATGCCGCCAAACTACCCCCGAGTGTTGCCTTGGCGCGGCGAGCGGCAGCGTACTGAAAGATGCCGAAGTATCCCGAAGCAACCTCAAAGCCACCGATGCAGCAACCTCAAGCATACCGAAGCGGTATTTTTTGTTACTACGGCCATATATCAAGGAAATTTCTTCTTTGTTGCCATGAAGTTAAAATATGATGCTATTTATCACCTAAAATCTTGAGCCGTGCCGATGCCGATAATGTGCGCCGGGCCTAAAAGTACCAAAAAAGGTTATTTTAAAGAAAGAAATGTCAAGTGTTTTGTGTAGTATTGTTACCGCAGTGCGAGGTACCCAAAACAAAGAAATCGCTGATGTAGCCATTTAGGAACAATACCGTTCAAGTACATGGCGATTTTAATCAAGGTTAAGGGTCTTTCGACACGGATTATTTCCATAGAAATTTCTTTTTTCACCAATAATACTGGCCTAATTAAGCAAAACATTCATAAGGGCTGCGAAATATTTGCATTACTAGTTTTTTTGATTAAGTATCATCATAAAGATGGCAAAATTTAATGTTATAGGTACAATTTGGTTTTCCTCATAAGTTTCTCCCAGTAGATAGATAGGCCGGCTCAGCCATGGGTCGTATGTAGGGTATAGTGACAAGATATTTTCTGTTATTTCTTTGAATGGTCTATGTTATTTCCAGCAGATGCTACTAGCGATAAAATGTGATGGCGATATTTAAAAAACAATTAAATTTATTACTACTTGCAAATTGAAAGAAAGTTTGTCAATTTCGTAAGCTAATTTTACTTCGATAATATCCAATCAACATCACGAGCCAATTCTTTAGGGTAACATTCAAAGTTTCACAGCAGTTTTGGCTCGGTAGTCAATCATCTAGACAAGCATCATGCTACCTCATTTCCTTCTTTAGATACTACCTAAACATAATATTACTAAAGGGTAAGTGCCAGTTCAACACGAAATAAAAACAGGCAATTTTTAACAAGCAGTACCATATATGGACCTACCGGACCTAGAGTTAGAGGAAGACCAATAGAAAACATAATTACACGCGTTATACCTACTCATTTCAAAAATATGTTTAAGGTTGTTTAATCTACATTACATTTTAATTGAAAAAAATAACGGACTGGCCCAAAAATGCTGAGTTGTCGCAGCATACATCTTTACTACATAATCAACCTCCTTGCGGGGTTTGCGGCTCCGAAAACTCCGCATTGCCTTACGGTAAAATTAAATTTAGTTTAATATATATTATAGATATATCATCTAAAATATTGGGCTATAAATTTATGCTACAAAAACTCATTATTTTTTGACGTTTCAGTTGATCGCCTTTTAAACGCTACGTCGAAATAGGAGGGTTACATTATAATTGTTTTCTTTTCAGCATGCGACCTTTGAGTGCACTCAATCTCAACGAAATAGTTGATGAATTAGAGTAATGTAAGGATAATTATTTGTTGCTAATTCATATTAATTTTTTTTTACCTGAGAACGTTAATGCCTACGTCACAGATGAGGATTGTGGATATGAAGAATTAAGAATAAAAAGATATCGAAAGCCAAAGCGTACTAATACGCGCAATATTTATATTTTCTTTAAGCTCTCCATTATGAGCCCCTGCCGAGGAAGACAATGTATCTTTATAAAGTTTGTCGAAGAAGAGGAGACGCACGAAGAATTTGAATTCAGACGATAGTGACGCCGTACCTTTAATTTCCACAGCATTTCCCACTAATTCAGTTGTGGAATAATTTTCATATTCCAAACCATTTCAATATTTTTTTGTTATTTCTTTTGTGTCATTAATATTATGTATAGAAAATATTAATGACACAAAAGAAATAACAAAAAAATAATAAAACTGTAGAGTTCAAATACATAGAAAAAAAAAACATAAAATCAAGTCAGGGGGATGTAAAAAGAGGGATAGTACCAAATAATTTTTTGTTTCCCTGTCTGTTCATCTGTTTGTATGGGCTAATCTCTGAAATGGCTGGACCGATTTCAATGAAATTTTGCATGGTGAGACCTTATATCCCTGGTCAACATCTTACATACTTTTTATTCCGCACAATTAAGGAGTTCCCGTGGGATAGTTAAAAAACCAGTAACCGCGGACGAAGTGCGGGCAACAGCTAGTTGGACATATAAATTTAAAAAGTAAAATAACAATTTGTTTTATAACTAGACCGCCACATACATGTTAACATTATTACGTTACGACGGGCCTTTGAAAAGCCCACTTATTCCGGATTTTCCAGAAGCATGTAATTTTTTTTTACTATTTTTCCAAGTTTAACAAGTTTAACAAATAAATAAATAAATAAATAAAATAAATATCTGAATATCGTCAAAATTGGAGAGAAAAAATATTTTCAGAAATATCTGGTTTAAACTAAGAGTAAACAGGACTCTGGGTTACATTTACTGCTTTTTTTGTCTTTAACTTTTAAGTTAAGAACAATTTATGCAGTACACTGGTTGGTATGTTTTTATTTTACATATTATGAATCTGATTACATTATAATGATATAATAAGTGGCACCCAACGTGGGGCCAATGTTCTTAGATTACTACATTTAGCAAACCATAGTGCATAACATAAATAAAAATGACAATTTTTTTTTTGTAATTTTTAACTGAAGGCCAATTTAGCAGATAGGTTGTTTTTTACATATTGGCAGACAAACTGTCCACGTGATAATAAGTGGCCCCCAACATGGGTCCAATGTAATGGTTTTATTCCATTAGGCAACAATTACTCTACAATTTTTTTTTTTTTATTTAATGTTTATACTTAATATGTTTAAAACATACATTGGGTTATAATATTTCTGAATATGGGCACATTTAAAAATGATGCATGTGCAGAAACCATTCTTTATGTGTTCAATATTATTACTGACTTTGTGACTTACCTTTTGGAAAGATCAGGACAACATCGGTATGCTGTGTTGGTGTTGAGTGTAAGAGTAAACGCCGAGGATGCATCAGATGAGCACCAATTTGCCCTGCCATCGGCAAACGTCTGCGGAGCTCTCTCCCTGCTGTGAAATGGGATTCACCTTTAAGACTGCCCTTTGTAGTCACAAGAATGAATATGAATACACTTTTCAATAATGATTGTCTTTATTTCCTTGCAATAGAAGTCATTTATTGTCAAAACTGCAAAAATAATGCACACTAAAGTTCAACTTTCTAACTGTGAAATTTGATTAAGTAAAAAAGTATATAAATAAAAAGTAAGTAATAATATTTTTCAGTAAAAATCTTGTCTTTGATAAATGGAAAAACTAATTCATGCAGCAATGAAGCTTCTTATTTAGTCTAAATTCAGATATATTTTTCTGAACACAATCTATTCCTTGATTGATTTAAGTAGTCTGACCAAAATTTTGAACACTTACCACTATCGAGTTTGTCCTTAGCCATTTCAGCAAAAGATTTATGTTCTTGTGGCGTAGAGTGCGAGCTACTCTCGCATTCTTCTTTATCGGCATTGCTCATGCCCTCCTCGCCGTCCATGTTGTTCTTTTTTACTTTCAAAGTTCCAAACAGTTCACAAAAACAATACACAAGATCGAGACCTTCAATTTCTTACATCATCGACCACAATAGACTCTAAACAAACAGAAAAAGATTCATTTTACCAAACATACAGACGAAACAATTTTAACTAACGTTCACGTTTTATGACCGCCTCACATGGAATAAATGTTTATACATTAATTATTTTATTATTTCGATACTCCACGACTTTACTGTCACATCGCTGCAACAAAGAAAAATGTCAAATTTCAAAATTGATTTTTGGGCGCCATTTTCGCGTAAAGTGTTGCCCCCAGTGAAAGAATGTAACAAATGTGATCGAGCAAGGATTCAAAACTTCGAAACACTTAACGAATTCGATTTAAAATGACATAGTAATTGAAAAATTATGTCAAATATTCGTTTATAAGGTTAAAGATTGAATTGAGGTTTAAAATATATTTTTCCTTATGATTTTTCTTTTAAGTAAATAACGCAGAATTTCATAAATGGCTACAACGTCGAAACGTCAATGTCTGTCTATAAAATATGTTCGGATAATTTCGTTTTATGTAGACTTGACGTTTTGCTAGTTCTTGTTTCTGAGGTCTTTGTTTTTATATTAAATTTTATTTCCAACTTAATTATTCATAAAATTAATAATTTTTATAGAAACAACCAAGATCGTCACCATTTTTCTAATCTTTTTTTTGCAAACGTGGATTACTAACTGTCAAGTAGAATTTTGTATCCGAATTGACATTTTAACGAAGAGTTTTGTTTCGTTTACTTGCTGTTGTGCGCGATAAAACTACGATTGAGAATGAGTGGCACTTTATTTTAATAATTCGCATCGACAACATAAAATTTTAGTGTCTCAAAAAGTGCTATTGTAAACGAACATAAATAACGAAGAACAAAAAATCTGTAGTTTCACGAACAAATCGATATAAACGAGGTATGTTAGTGATCTTTTATGACCTTTCTTTGTACTTTCGTCGCAATTTCCTTAAATCCATATTTTACGTATTTAGTATATTCATGTGGCATCCTAATAATATTCTAGGCTTTGTAAATGTCGATTTTGTACATTGTAAGTGATAATTTTCTACAGCAAAGTGTTTTTATAGTAACCCACTTTCTCAAAACAGCTGTTAAAAAGACACACCTCTCACTTAAACAGCTGAGTTTTGTTTTTCTACGTAGTGAGCGTTATCATTCGGAATACTTCCGTGAGACACTACCTACTTTTTTGACCTTGATCAGGCTTTTCGCATGCTTAAAATGGTATTTAGTGAGAAAGTTTTAAATGGGGTACACTTGTATTGATTTCACAAGCATAGACATTCCACTCTTTGTTTTTATAACATAGCATAACTTTGTAAAATATTGATTTTAAAATATAAATATTTTCTTAAAATGCTTTTTTCTCATATCTTTCTTGTAAAAATTAAAACAAATATGAATTTCTTGGTAAAAAATTTATTATATAATTTATCCCGTTTTCTTATAATAATAACACTTTAATATATTAAGATAACTTTGATAAAAGATAAATAGTTGAGATGCTGCTTTAACTCTTTCAGACAGAAAAAAAATTCAACACCTATGCTAAAATACTTTAACAAGATTCTTCTTCTTCTTGCCCTTTTCTCACTCTATTGGTATTTTGTAAAACTATGGAAACAACAGAAAAGTAAAATTTTCAATTTTCATATTCTTACCAATACCAATTATTAAAACTCTTCAACATTGAAAAAAAAAAACAATAAAACAGATGTTGAACTACATAATTCTTCAATTAAATAAATAATTATTTGCATGTATGTAACTGTATGCTTTTGCAATCAGTTGTGCAATATAAACACAATTAGGTCAATTAATTTTGTCAACTCTGCACATCCAACCTAGCAAACAAGTTTGCAAAATTGATATTTAATAGCTTGCTTGTTTCTTATGTTGAACTTTGGAAATTATTCGATGAAATTCCTGTTCTGTTTGGATGAGACACAATTAATTTTCTATTGTGTCTACCAACATATCAGTTGAAGAGTTATATAAATAATTATTGAGATACCAACATTACAATATAAAAACTGAGAGCTTCCTTTTTTTGAAGTCGGTTTAAAAATATTGAATATTTAAAATCAGGTTATTTTGTTGGAAAAAAATTAGATATTTAGTTTACAGTTAAATACTTATATAACTCAAAACTATTTTTGTTTTCCACTAAACTAATAATACCCTAATTAGTTGGCACAATATATGAAATGCTTTATTATGTGTTCATCTGAATTTATGTAATTATTATATTATTATTTTATTACATCAAAGTATATCTAAACATTTCAATAAAATATGTTATGTAGTTCTATTCTATATCTATTGAGCATATAGTTTTAACATCTAATGAAAATTTTTGAAAATTGTGGAGTTTCTATTCTCATTATCTTTTAAATGTTGGTATAGATGACACCTGAATGGGAGAGTTTGCCGCTTCTTCCACTGAGGTGCATATTAGATCATCTGAGCACGGAGGATGCGTTGGCGGCCTTGTCTGTTTGCCGCCATTGGCGTTCTGCTGTCCTGCTGTATGAAGGACACAAGTAAGTACACTCACACCTATCAGCTATCTGAAATTAGGCAGATTTTGCTGGTGGCTGTTGTCATTGTTCAATTACAAAATTTTGTATTTTGTAATTTTGTAAGTGTGAGATGAAATTCGAATTTTCAAGTACTACTTCTATATCAATACAACTTATACTGGTGTTGTGATGTATGGGCGGCGGTGATCACTTACCATCAGGTGAGCCGTCTGCCCATTTGCCCCCTTTTACATAAAAAAATCAAAGTGATATTTTGAATCACCAAACTGTTGTAATGTCTTAGTTTTTACTTGGTTAAAAAAACTTACAATCTATAAATTTTTTTTCGAACATCCATCAATTCCCGAAAATTGCTTTTCAGGGAAACATTAAAGCTGAGAGCTAAACATCTAGATAAATGCATGTACCTGACAAGATTGTTCCGGAAGTACACAAAGAAACTCCATATTTATTTAGATTGCAATGACGAGGAGTTGGACAAATTTATGAGCTATGTCTTGCCACAGTAAGTAAATTATATGTTGAGGTTATGATTTATGGCTTATGGTATTAGAAGTTGTTTGATATTCTTAATCCTAGATAGCAAAATTTTGGCTGAGTATAGGTACATACATGTATATTCTCATAACATAGAATTTTGTATTATTATTAATTATTGTATCATTCTAGCACATTATAAACAATGCAATACAAATTTATCAGAATAGTAAAAATACTTCTTCTTGCTTTGGTATGGTATTGGCAATGAGTTGTTGCAGACAAACCAACAACCATTACTGTCAAACTTAAGTAAAGGTTTAATCATAGCACTTCATATCTTACATTCAAAGTACGTCCTATATACAACATGTCATATGTCGATATATCGAAATAACTACAAGATTACCGTTAATCTTATTCATAAGTCGTGTATTGACACATAAACCGATTGCGCCTAGTGTCGGAAGTAGACAATACCTTATTGTTTGCTGACCTGGTGAACGGTATTGTTCCAACCAAGGGTAAACGAGGATGAATAAGAACATTCTTTGCCGAATGAAATATGCAGAAAAATAGAAGTATCTGGGAGTGTTAGTATCTAATTATCTATCGTTAGTCTGTGAGCTGGAACATAACACTATAAAGTAAAAAATAACGCCCCTATGAAGTACGTGGTTGCTGAGATACTGCTCCTCGTCATCTCCTTGAGGCCCGTATTGCAGAACCAAACTCAACATATCTCTACGTGAGTACCGTTGGAAAGGGATGCTATTCTCTTCCCTTTTTAACTGCTCGAGTCAACGCCGGAGTTAAGAACGAATCTCGCATTCTAATACAAGTACGAGCTCTTCTCTCGTAAGGTAGCGTGTTAGGGTGTTGCTAGTCGTCCGTCGATCGTTGATCGATGACATGGATCGATGGTAAAATGGATTAGTCGACGTCGATCGATAGATTCTACTATACGATTAATCGATTCTACCATCGATCGATGCTCTCGATCGATTGGTCTGGTAACAACCTTAGCGTCGTAGTTACCAACAAATGGTGTTGTCGGCTACATACTGGGTATACGCAACGTTAGTAGGCTCCCCACGATGTGGGTCGACCATCTGTCAAAAGTCGCAGCAAGTCACTGGATGCGGCAGCGCAAGATGAATCATTGTGGAGATCCTTTGGGGAGTCCTATATCTCTAGGCTGATATTGACGCGTGGTTCTGTTTATGTTATTTGGTAGGTCTACATGGTAGATTAAGGTTGTCAGCAATTGTCATGTCAGTTATCAGTCTAAGGCTCGAATTATAGAATAAACTCGAGCGCAGTTCTCTGCTTGAGCACAGTTAGAAAGGGATGGCACTATTCATCCCACAACGCGCCATATCTTTCTTACTATATTCAAGCAAAGATTTATAAGCTATTTTAAGATTACCACCAGACTTATAATCCAAATAGGTCCTCATAAGTTTTTTTTTTTAGAATAAACTAATTCGTCGAAGTTTCTGAAACATTTACGTATGTAAGAATGTATGTAATATTACATAATATTGTTTCTCAGTTCATTGTGAATCCTTGCCTGACATTGTACCCGGTGCATGGCAACTTAACATATCTGGCGAAATGTGGGTGTTATTAACACCTTTTCCTTCTTCGATTGGGAAAAAAGCGTGATGATGTTATGTTTGTTGTTATTCTTTCTCAACTATTCCTACATTGAGGTAACAAGGTATCTTTATAAATAATGCATTGCAAAAAACTGGACCGCCTGTCGACATTACAAGCATGCTTAATCGATACCAGCGTATCACAGCGTAACGTTGTATGATGCAAGACCTACCTATTGATTCTCATTGCAACAAGTTATATAGTATTTATTATGTAATTTTACGGATTGCGGTCTTTAATATAGATCGATTCTGATAAGGTCATTCAAAACTTGCACAAAGTTGTTGAAAGTTCTGCGAATGTAAAAGGCATGTCGACAAATCATTTCTCGATAGAAGATTCGACGGAGTTCCGACGATATTTCATCAGATTCAAAATTGAAAAAAAAAATAAACCAATATAAATTCATTAGATGTGACAAATGGAAAACAGAATCCTGACTGAACAGACTAAACCGAATACTTACTTGACCGTATTGTGTCATAGAACACACGAACATACAATTCATTCCTTCCTTTGTACAAGCATTAAGCTAAAATTACAGAACATAAAATAAAACATTCAAGACTGGAGAACAAATGCCCGTCAAACAAACATTTTGTCCCCAACGGGAGTCGAACTTTTAAGTCTGTTCATCCTATCTTGTCCTATTTGGTAAACAATCTTGGCACTACTTTTTATGGAAATAGCATAGCACAATATAAAATCTATCTTTCAGATTCTTCGACACCATCGAATTGCATGAGCTTTTATTCATTGGACCAAGTTTCGTGCAACAGAATCATCATTTGCCTGTCGTTAAGTTAAAACGGTAAGGAAGAATGCTGTGTTTTATATCTAAAACCCATATATAATGTTTTGAAAATTTTTATAATTCGTATGGGCCATACACTACCATATTGGCTGCAAGTTTGTAGGTAGAGGCAATCGCAATAGCAATTGGGACCGTCGACTTAACTGCACAACCATCCAATAGCTTATAGCGGCGACGGGCTCACCAGCTGTCAAGCTGAGTGCAGTCACTGCTTGGTGAAGCGCGGATTATGGGAATAGACTTCTTTTGTGGCGCTTTTGCCTAGGGGATAATAGTCTTGATTAAATGTATGTATGTGACTTAACTTGCCAACGGAAGAACACCGGAACTCGGGATCACAAAATTTGGTCACCCATCCTTGAGGAGGGTCTTTGTCTTTGTAATATTGTAATTAAACATTATATGTACACCTAGCTCTTTTAGAACCCATCACTAAACACCAAGAAAGTTTTAAATTGTAATTACATTTTTCTAAATTTTTTATTTGTGTTTTAGGGTAATAACAGAGAGTCTTGTACACAAACACTCGCACAGCCTCCGCAAGCTGGCGCTCTTGAACTGCGAAATGGGTGTCGCTAAGAATGAGAATGACAGGTTTCTTGTAAGTAAACATTATTTATTTATTCACTTTACTTGATGCCCGCGACACGTCCGCTGTTACTATGGTTCTTTTAACTATCCCACGGGAACTCCTTAATTTTCCGGAATAAAAAGTATCTAAGATGTTGACCAAGGATATAAGGTATTACAATGCAAAATTTCATTGAAATCGGTCCAGCCATTTCGGAGATTAGCCCGTTCAAACAGACAACAGACAGAGAAACAAAAAAATTTTGACAATTTTTTTTTTAGTGACCTTCTCTTTACATCCACCCTCCCCTGTAAGTACAGACATTCGACGTCTACAGTTTTATTATATGTATAGATTAGTCTTTAACTGTGGCAGCAGTCGAATTCATGTAACTTGGATTAAGTCTCTTTCTACCTCATGTGAAACGTATTCTGTCTTGCGGTCACAGAACTCATGTAAAAAAAGTAAAAGCAATATTACCTCTAAAATATAATGGGACCATTGTTTATTAAAACATGTAAATATGTAATCAGATGTACTGTGACTGGGTGAATAAGTGCATTGTTTTATTTTTCTGTATTACGGCGTGATGATAAAAATATATTCGCATTTCAATAACGTTATTAGGTATAAGCTATACAAAGATTTACATAATAATAAAGTATATGAATGTTTTTGAGTTCCAATTGCAGAAAAAATAAATTTTAATTACATGTAAGTACTTTTTATCTTACCATGTAATAAACGAAAATACATTCTTTGACGACTTATTATTTCCAGAAGGGTTTTTGGCGCCTTTCTACGATGGCGGTCGTGATTTTCATTTCAGTGATTGTAATATTGTTCAGAGTGAATCTTGTTGCGTAAAATCAGTGTTGTTTTGTGTAATAAGTGTCAATAATGATGAGCAATGTAAAGGATCATTGAAATAAGCGTCAAGTGGTGTAAAAAACGATGAGATTTTTATCGTGGTGATACTACTCATCGAAGTAACACCACAGCGTCTGCCATCGATTGTTGGACGCCAAACTCTACCAAGACGCATTGAAATGTATTACACTTGCATTTCAATACTACTACGAAGATATTAAAATACCGAAGACTGTATGGGTGTTGTTCCCTTTGCCTTCCCTACATGGGAGAATTTTACAACAACAACAATTATTATTTCCAGCATAAGCAAATCGAGTACTACTCCAGACCGCTGAAGTTCAACCATATTCCGTCTTCCGCCGACGTCGTGCTCACGCGCTGCAATGCTAGTCTCATGGAGTTTTCCACGTTGCAGGTAAATAATATAATTATTTATGCATTAAATGAAACTTTTTTTTTAACTCTTTTGTATATCCTTTCATCATTGTGATATAAAAAGTTTTTGGTCCTAAGGCCGGATAGTTGTACTGTGAATTTTGTTGGATTTTTCTTTTCTGATAGACAAGATAATAAGGAAACGTAATGATCAAGTCATTAGGAATGATATGGACATGAAAGTGTTTTATTGTGTTAATGATTATATGATCATGAAAGGAATGAGTGAAGGAAGGGAATACGACATAGATAAGGAAGATTATGCAATATTCTCATATATTCTTCTTTTAGGAATTAGCCACACCCTTTGTACTGATTTTTGTTATTTGTCTTTTCAATGTATTTTTTTGTGTGCAATAAACTATTAAATAAATAAATATTATAACGAAATTACTATATGAGCCGCCAAAAAGTATTGTGGCCCGTGCATTTGTCGCCTATGCTTCTATGTTTTCTTGTTATTTACAACCCATAGAACTTGCTCAACGTTATCTTTGTCTTCCATGACGTGACGACCTCCGTGGTCGAGTGTTCTGTACGCCGGTCTCAAGGCGTCGCCATCTCGAGAGGTCCTGGGTTCGATCCCCAGTAGAGGCAAGTGTTTGGGTGATGAATTTTCAGACATTTGTTCTCCAGTCTTGGATGTTCATTATATATGTTTAATATTATATATATTCTGAATAATTATGTGTATTTATCTATTAAATATATTTGTCCGTCATCTAGTATCCGTAACACAAGCAGCATTTAGTTGCTTAAAATGGGACTAGTTGATAGGTGTGAATGTCTGAGGATATTTATTTTGTATTTCGTCGTCCTCAGCCTATATACGTCTCACAGCTGGGCACAGGCTTTCACATGGAAACAAACACATGGGAAGTATGAGCCGCAAGACCACACTGGTCCAATGCGGGTTGGTGGGTAGAAACGGTTGCCTTCCGAAGCACGGAAGAGTCCGATATCACAAAGTTTTGGTTACCCATCCAAGGCCTGACCATGGCGAAGATAGCTTTGTTTTCGATATCGAAAGCCAACGCCGCCACTGAGCTCCTCTTTGTATGCAGCACACTTACAAACACATTTTCTTCCCCCAGCATATAATAGTGGACTACGAGCACATAAACACAGAAGCTTTAGAAACGCTCTCAGAGCTGACCAACTTCTCCCGCCTGACCCTGAACGTGGGCTACAAGCGACAGGCGACTTATCACCCCATAGACTGGGACAGACTGGACAGTTGCTACCCCAACGGACTGGAAGTCGCTGTTAACATTGTGAGTTGATTCTTAGAGCGTCCGATCCGAACCCGCGAAAGTAAGATCCGAATTAGCCGTAGAACTATTTCTATGGTAATTTACGTTACGCACTACATCCGTCACATAATTTCTTTCCGTCATTCTAGAATCGCTATTACATACATATTTTTTGTATTATTCTGAAAGCTTATTGCATTGGAAGAAGCTATGGAAAACCTATTAGATTGTTTTTTTATCAAGGTTGAAAACTACATTCTGTTCTAATGAAAGCAAATGTCTAAAGTTTAGATCTTAATTTAAAGTAGATAGACGTAAAGAAATGCGCGAAAAATCACGTATTCCATAAGATGGTTCCTGAATTGCTTGAATAGAATAGAGTAGAATATAGATTATTTCAGAATAATAAATTAGATAGGTTAATGATTGATAAATTAGATTTGTATATGGTCGGAGTAGAGAAATATCCGAATTCGGTCCGAGTTTTCTAGACTAATATTTTCATGGATTCCGATCGGATTCGGATCGGACGCAGTGCGAAAACGCCCTTAGTATGATTGAATTAAAGCGCAGGTCACATTGCCATCGGGCGGGCGAAATAAACGAGGATTTTTTTTTTACATCTGACTGGTAGCCTTCATCTCACCTGATGGTAAGTGACCATAAGGTCGAAGGTGGAAGCGAGCTTCACCTGTAATCCTCAACAACTGAGGAACTGGCTTACCTCTGATTGCACAACAATGCCTAAAACATTGTTATTATGTCTACTAATTTAGGTTAGACTGTGGTAGCTAGCCAGGCGGGCTTAGAAGCCCTACCACCAACAAACCATTTCACCTCTTTTCGTTCTCTTTTTTCCCTGCGAACAGAGCTAAGCTGCGTCAACGAAGCGAACGAACCAAATGAAACATCAAACGATTCTAGCGAAGTAATTTTCACCTTGTTCGCGAAATCTTCTCTTAGTTTGTCATAGTTTCTTAGAGGTTAGTTAGAGACGATCTCCTGACCAACTTCTCTCGTCTGACCCTGAACGTGGGCCCTGAACGTGACCCTAAATTATGTCACTTGTAGTGACATAATTTGTTCCTGATTCGTCATATTCCTAATTGGTCATCTTCACACTTTTAATAAGCATCTCGATTTCATTTGACTGCAACTGACGGGTTAGGAATATGACCAGTTAGGTAAGTGTCGAATAGACATATGAATATGACCAATTAGGAATATGACGAATCAGGAAACAAATCGACATAATGATAATTAGGTGAAATTTGTGTTAATATATAAGTTATGTGCATACCTCTTTTGGGCTACGGATGAAAACCGCTTAGCTTTCACGAATTATTGGATTTAATGTTATAATTTAATTTGTTGTATGCTTTCTTTCCAGATTGGCTTGCCACAGAAGAAGTTCGATGACGTCATAGAGAATGTTCTCCGCGAAGGGATGGCGCTGACGGCTATCAAAGTTATGTATTGCAAAACCGTAAGTATGAATCCAAGGATAATTTATATATCTGTATACATAAATGTATTTTACAAGTCTTTATACAGGCCTTTTTTGATTTCATATACTTGAGGATAGAAACGGTTCCAATATCGTGCCTTCTGAAGCACGAAAGATGTCGAGATTTGAGATGTTTTTGTCACCTATCCAAGGACTGCTTTAGCGAAAGCAGTTTGGTTTTCAATAATTAATGCCAAAGTAATACACTATGCTCGAAAATCGAGAATGAAGCTACTTTCGTCACGAATTAGCCTTCGATGGGTGACCAAAACTTAGTGTTGTCAAGTTCTTCCGTGCTTCAGAAGGCCTACGAGGGATTATCAGCCTACGTAGCTAGATAAGCTTAATGTGCGCCATTTACGCAACAATTTTATACAATTCAATTAAATTCAATATCGTTTATTCAATTAAGATGAGTTTAAGCACATGCTTATGAACGTCAAAAGCATTTTACAAAATTTCGTGAAAGCGATAAACTACGCCACAACTACAAGGAGGCCTTGTTCTGAGAAGAAGAGTCAAGAAACTCAGCAAGTTCCTATCCTCCCTTTAAATCAACATTGTTGTTTTTTTTTTAAATGGTTTAACCGCCTCTCTGGTCTAGTGGTTCACACCACCGGGTGTTGATCGGGAGGTCCGGGTTTGATTCCCCATGGGGGCAAAAGTTTTTCTGCTCAGTTTGGTTGGTGGTAGGGCTTCTAAGCCCGCCTGGCAGCTACCACCGTCTTACTTTAATCTGTCGCCATAATAACAATGTTATAAGCATTGTTGTGTTCCGGCAATCAGAAGTAAGATAGCCAGTTCCTCAGTTGTTGAGGATTACATGTGAAGCTCGCTTACACCTTCGGCCTTATCGTCACTTACCATCAGGTGAGATGAAGGCCAAGAGCTTACCTGTCATATGTAAGAAAAAACTTCATTGAAGTTATTTTTATACATATATTTTTAATTTTGTTGTAGATATACACCCCTTTGCTGGAGCACTTAGTCCGAGTGTACAAGGAGACGCTTCAAGAGGTGGTGTGGGCCGACTGCCCCTACGATTCCTGCGACCCCTTATCGAGGGTCATCAGGTCTCCGCATCAGACTGAGGTATTACATACACATACATACATATAATCACGACTATTATTTTCTAAGGGTTAGCCAGAGACTAGACAAAAGCGGTCCACCGTCATAAGTAGTCCGCGCTTCACCAAGAAGTGACTGCACATATGCTTTACTACTGAGGTAAATTTACTGAGTTTTATTTTACTGAGGTATTATTTGAGAGAAATAAAAGACCTTGAAATAAAATAGGACTGACATTTGTTTTTACTATTCCAACGCATACATTGCTTCATAGTTTATGGTACAAACTTTTGAGTTTACACCTCTAATATATCTTTACTAGCTGTTGCCCGCGACCGCGTCCGCGGCTACTATGGTTTTTTTTATTATCCGAGAACCCTTTAATTTTCCGGAAAAGAAAGTATCTAAGTTGTTGACCAGGGATATAAGGTATTATCATGCAAAATTTAATTGAAATCGGTCCAGGCATTTCGGAGATCAGCCCACAAACAGAGAAACAAAAAATTTTTTTTTTTTGTTTTTTTCCACTTTTTACGTTCCGACGATCTGGAAGGTTGCAGGAGACCTATGTCCATCAGTGGACGACAATAGGCTGATAGAGAGATAGATAAGGTGTTCGTTTAGCTTGTCGCTTTTATGTGTCCCACATATGAATGACGAAAACATCGATCTTTGCAAGTTTGAAGTAAAGGATTTTAATTTTAATTCAGGAATAAATGTGAGAAGGCAGTGCAGAAAACCAGGAAATCTTTTATTAAAAACTCTTATTACGCACATACGTCATACACCGCCTTGCCTTTCAAATGACACCATTCCCTCTCTTTCACTCCTCATTCGATCTCGCGCAGTCATAAGTCATTCGCTGTGTTCTTTCGCTAATAGCCTTATCGTGCCATCTTCGCTCACATTCTCACATAAATTATGATTGTAAGCAGCATTTTATTTATTTTCTTAATTATCAATCTCATTTGTTTACTTCTGCAAAACAGAACAAAATGCAAAACTGAACTATTAATTAAATCTGAATCGATTCAATTGTTTGTCCAATCCGATTCAATTCTTCCTTTATTTTAACGTCCTTTATTTATTTTGTCTGAACTGAACACATTTATAAAATGTTTGCAATATGTTAGCAATTTACAAAACAATAATAAAGGGGTTTCAGCGCAGGCAGGAGGAAATCGATGTTTTTTCACGTCTAGGCAGATGAATTCTATGACTTGTAAATCAAAATGTCATTTGCGCTCACGAACCTTACGTAAAATCTGAACATTTCAAATAAGTAGTATTATATATAGCCTTTCTCTTCTAGGATATGAGCCAGTACTCCTTCTGTCAGGTGAATCCGTTCGTGCTGCTGTGCTGGCAGTGCACGCAGCTGCGGAGACTTGAAATACACGGTAAGGGACGAGGGTTGTAATATTGTGAATAAGGACAGAACTCATTGAGAGAGCTCGTCTCTCTCACTCTCTCTCTCTCTCACTCTTTTATGTTATGAAATAGTTTATTTCCTAACCATTCACACAAATTGACTATCTGTATTTAGAGATCTTTAATTGTTTAGAATTTTTTTTATGACCTGATCTGGAAAATAAAAAAACATGCTCTGAGGGTGCCACAAATTTTCAAGTAATTGCAAGTAAAAAGAAAGATTTAAGGAATATTTTTCCACTATCGCAATTTTTCTTGTTACTTTTATTAAATAAGCAACCTAAGCATACTACTGAATTAAAGCAGATTCACAATGAAATTGACGGATAAAATTACTGTTACTCTTAAAAGAAATTAGTTCAATGAAATTTCCGCAATATGGTGAGATTTTTTAATTTTCCTTGGCAGGCATGATAGTTACCAATAAATTTGCTGATCTATAGTCCATTTTTTAGTCTAAGGGCCGGTATTTCAATGTTGACTTATCTTATTACTTAACATAGGTATTTAAGAATCTGAAATGTCATTAAGTGTCGAATGAAATAACGTTTTGACGGAATATGTCACAAAATACTCGGTCGAGCAGATATTGATAACCACGGTTACGCCAGCGCGGTGCCCGTTCCCATGGGAATATCTGGATAAAAAGTACCCGATATCCTTTCTCTAGCTCTAGATTTCAATTGAATATGTTCAATAGTTTTGACGTAAAAGCAAGACAGACAGAGTTACTTTCGCATTTATAATACTAGTTATCATTAGCCTGCCCTTTTCCCAATTTCATTTGGGGTCGGCGCAACGAGTCTTTCTCCTCCACTCTCCTATTACACGCCATAGCAACATTCAGTCCCATTCTAGCCATGTCCTCATTCACACAATCTATCCATCTCTTCGGTCTTCCTCTCCCTGCATTACCATCCATCATCTTATCCATCTCATATTCATAACTCTTCTCGTTACATGCTCATTCTCTCGTCTCAAAATATGTCCATACCACGATAGCCGCTTTTCTCTCAACTTGTCTATCACATTTACAATACTAGTATGGATCTATACGTCTCTGTATGTTAGGGTACTGGGTGTGGCAGTACGACGTGCTGGGCTTCGCGCGCTTGCGCAGCTCGCTCCGCTACATGTATACGTGTCTGTCTGTCAGGGTACTGGGTGTGGCAGTACGACGTGCTGGGCTTCGCGCGGCTCCGCAGCTCGCTCCGCTACATGTATACGTGTCTGTCTGTCAGGGTACTGGGTGTGGCAGTACGACGTGCTGGGCTTCGCGCGGCTCCGCAGCTCGCTCCGCTACATGTATACGTGTCTGTCTGTCAGGGTACTGGGTGTGGCAGTACGACGTGCTGGGCTTCGCGCGGCTCCGCAGCTCGCTCCGCTACATGTATACGTGTCTGTATGTTAGGGTACTGGGTGTGGCAGTACGACGTGCTGGGCTTCGCGCGGCTCCGCAGCTCGCTCCGCTACATGTATACGTGTCTGTATGTTAGGGTACTGGGTGTGGCAGTACGACGTGCTGGGCTTCGCGCGGCTCCGCAGCTCGCTCCGCTACATGTATACGTGTCTGTCTGTCAGGGTACTGGGTGTAGCAGTACGACGTGCTGGGCTTCGCGCGCTTGCGCAGCTCGCTCCGCTACATGTATACGTGTCTGTATGTTAGGGTACTGGGTGTAGCAGTACGACGTGCTGGGCTTCGCGCGCTTGCGCAGCTCGCTCCGCTACATGTATACGTGTCTGTATGTTAGGGTACTGGGTGTGGCAGTACGACGTGCTGGGCTTCGCGCGGCTCCGCAGCTCGCTCCGCTACATGTATACGTGTCTGTCTGTCAGGGTACTGGGTGTGGCAGTACGACGTGCTGGGCTTCGCGCGCTTGCGCAGCTCGCTCCGCTACATGTATACGTGTCTGTATGTTAGGGTACTGGGTGTAGCAGTACGACGTGCTGGGCTTCGCGCGCTTGCGCAGCTCGCTCCGCTACATGTATACGTGTCTGTCTGTCAGGGTACTGGGTGTGGCAGTACGACGTGCTGGGCTTCGCGCGGCTCCGCAGCTCGCTCCGCTACATGTATACGTGTCTGTCTGTCAGGGTACTGGGTGTGGCAGTACGACGTGCTGGGCTTCGCGCGGCTCCGCAGCTCGCTCCGCTACATGTATACGTGTCTGTCTGTCAGGGTACTGGGTGTAGCAGTACGACGTGCTGGGCTTCGCGCGCTTGCGCAGCTCGCTCCGCTACATGTATACGTGTCTGTATGTTAGGGTACTGGGTGTAGCAGTACGACGTGCTGGGCTTCGCGCGCTTGCGCAGCTCGCTCCGCTACATGTATACGTGTCTGTCTGTCAGGGTACTGGGTGTGGCAGTACGACGTGCTGGGCTTCGCGCGGCTCCGCAGCTCGCTCCGCTACATGTATACGTGTCTGTCTGTCAGGGTACTGGGTGTGGCAGTACGACGTGCTGGGCTTCGCGCGGCTCCGCAGCTCGCTCCGCTACATGTATACGTGTCTGTCTGTCAGGGTACTGGGTGTGGCAGTACGACGTGCTGGGCTTCGCGCGGCTCCGCAGCTCGCTCCGCTACATGTATACGTGTCTGTATGTTAGGGTACTGGGTGTGGCAGTACGACGTGCTGGGCTTCGCGCGGCTCCGCAGCTCGCTCCGCTACATGTATACGTGTCTGTATGTTAGGGTACTGGGTGTGGCAGTACGACGTGCTGGGCTTCGCGCGGCTCCGCAGCTCGCTCCGCTACATGTATACGTGTCTGTCTGTCAGGGTACTGGGTGTAGCAGTACGACGTGCTGGGCTTCGCGCGCTTGCGCAGCTCGCTCCGCTACATGTATACGTGTCTGTATGTTAGGGTACTGGGTGTAGCAGTACGACGTGCTGGGCTTCGCGCGCTTGCGCAGCTCGCTCCGCTACATGTATACGTGTCTGTATGTTAGGGTACTGGGTGTGGCAGTACGACGTGCTGGGCTTCGCGCGGCTCCGCAGCTCGCTCCGCTACATGTATACGTGTCTGTCTGTCAGGGTACTGGGTGTGGCAGTACGACGTGCTGGGCTTCGCGCGCTTGCGCAGCTCGCTCCGCTACATGTATACGTGTCTGTATGTTAGGGTACTGGGTGTAGCAGTACGACGTGCTGGGCTTCGCGCGCTTGCGCAGCTCGCTCCGCTACATGTATACGTGTCTGTCTGTCAGGGTACTGGGTGTGGCAGTACGACGTGCTGGGCTTCGCGCGGCTCCGCAGCTCGCTCCGCTACATGTATACGTGTCTGTCTGTCAGGGTACTGGGTGTGGCAGTACGACGTGCTGGGCTTCGCGCGGCTCCGCAGCTCGCTCCGCTACATGTATACGTGTCTGTCTGTCAGGGTACTGGGTGTGGCAGTACGACGTGCTGGGCTTCGCGCGGCTCCGCAGCTCGCTCCGCTACATGTATACGTGTCTGTCTGTCAGGGTACTGGGTGTGGCAGTACGACGTGCTGGGCTTCGCGCGGCTCCGCAGCTCGCTCCGCTGCATGCGCGTGGGCGCCCTGTACCCGCGGCAGGACCGCTTCCCGGCCGCCGCCGCCATCCGCGTGCTGGCCGCCGACGCGCCCGCACCCGTCGACCACTTCTTCGAGCAGGTCAGACGCTGCCATTTGTACCTGTGTGTGTTATGTCCACTGATCGGAATAGGTAGAGCTATTTTATGCCATATGATAGAATAGTATGGATATGAAACAATCAATTATATTTATACGAGAATCAACAATCATTGAACATTTTCATTTCGTGATTGTACAAGAGCATACTTTTTGTATTTAACTACAATTAAATATTAAACGAAATAATTTACTTTTGAAACAAATAAATTACGATTTTTATACTTATTGATAAAAAGAATTATAATAGTCGAATCCCGGAGTATCAGTCGGAATCCCGAGGAATATCCATATTAACATCAATATTCGCGGTCGATGAACCTAAATAGCTCTACCTATTCCGATGAGTGGTTATGTTACTAGGAATTCCAGTACCACGTGCTAGAAGCCCTACGACGAGTTCTTGTAATAGCCGCACAAATACATGCGCGACTCAATAAATATTTAGGTGATTTTAGCAGATGACACACCCTCACACACGATTCAATAACTAAAGCGCTATCCACACATTACCGGGTCAGGGCTATCCGTGTTCCGAGTTGTCCGTTTCAGTGTTCCCGTCAGGGACGTGCCATCAGTCACCCGATTTTCTATTCCTATATTATCCCATATGATATTTTTCTTCTTAGAATTCAAATAATGTGGATTAGATCGTAAAGTATAGCATTCTGCCGTACAAGTTATATCAACCTTTCTGTGTTCATGTTGCACAACTTTAACAAAAATCGGATAGCACTGTCAGAGCGTCCGTGCGACCGAGCGTGCTCCGGGACACCGACGCCTGACACTGAGCTGTGTGAACAAGTTCATACAATTTGTACTAGCCGATACTTTCGCCGTCCCTTCACTCGGCAGGGACGAATTCCCGGAAATGTGAGGTTAGCACTTAATAGTGTGTTTTTAGTAGGCTACACACACATCTCGATATCTAGTAGGGTAATCGACGAGTTCTTTGACCAATCACCATCAATTACACTTGCTCGTTGAAGATCTATTCGTCTCAGTGTATATTAGGTCCTTACCTATGAAATTGGTGTTTTGTATGGAGATTTTGGGGAATTCTGCATTTTCCATACTAAAATTTTTTCAGTTTTCTTCACAACGACAAATCCAAAGATAAAATTTGGCATGTATCATTAGACAAGCTTTAGTAATATGTGTAATATCACACTTCATAAAAATTATTTATCGTTTTTAAGTGAATGCAAATAAAATGATGTATTCGGGAGGCACTTAAAAAGAGTTGTCTCCGTGTCCAATTTTAACACAATTAAACATACAACAAATTATCAAAACAAATCAAAAGAGCTCAAAAATATAGTATATTTTTAGACGAGGTAATTATTTTTTAGGAATACTCTGAATCTTAATAGTTACAGACAAAATACTAAGACAGAAAAAAACACCAATTTCATAGGTAAGGACCCAATATATGCACCAGATTTTTTAGAGATGGAGCGAGCTATGCTATCACTAGACGGTTTCTGTCTAGTTGGCGCCGTTGTCCCGTATAACCGTCGCTATACTGGTACTGACTGACACGCTCACATCCGTCGACGAATTCTTTGAGCAGGTCAGATGGTGGGATAACTCTGTTTTAGGTTACTAGCTATGAAAATATGATGTCCAAAGCTCTCCTCGCTCTTAACAAGTTGACGAGTTCTTTGAGAAAGTTACACAGATACACACAAACACACACACGCAACTCTATGTTTTAGCGATCTCCGAGCATGTAACACGCATGCACGGTAACCGATAGGGTGTTTGGCATTCTTTAAGTAGGTAACACAACACCCAATATCTAACAGTTTCTTGCCTTCCCTGAGAGGGTCACACAACAAAAACTCAGTAACCAATAAAAGTAATTAGGGAATTTTTCTCTGTAGGCACTTCTGTCACAACGGGGTTGGTAGAGATGTCTGGATTTGTATGGTACCCTAGTTGATAAGTTCTTTGAATAGATAACAGATGTAGGACTCAATAACACAAAGTCATAATGGAAATAAATTCATTTCATATCTATTCATGACTACAAACAACTGTTTTTTTATGGTCTGTAAGTAAGCTGGCAAAAAGCTGGTGTCAAAGGTTTTTTTTGGTGGTAAACCTTCATTTCTTTCCGTACTTCTACTTTGTGTGAAACTGATGTGTGTTTGTCTTATTATATTTTTACAATTTTTACTCAAAAATTTTCTATACCATTACATTTTCTCCATTCAATAAAATCCCTCCCACTATACTCATACAACATCTCTGACACACAGGAAGTGAACGATTACACAGAGTTTAAATGGAAGCCTCTTCCTTGGAGCAAGCTGCACCCGGGGCTTCGGGCCAGAGCTTCGCCCGACCAGCGCGCCGCCTACGTGCTACAGGAGGCCTTACAACCGTTGGGCATCACGTAAGTTCGAAGATGGAGTTGGTGTTTTAATGGCGTTACCATAGACAAAAAGCTTTGACCATAAATGTAACTATAGTTGATTCCAATTGCTTTGTTTTTTTGGACTAACAATATTTTAAATGTTTCTAATGACCTTTTAATAATAACATTTGGGAGAAAATTTTTGCAGCCTGCAAATAAAGAGTAAAAATCGATAGAACGTTAACGCATGTGTAATGGTCATAAAAGTTTAAATAAATTGGATCTTTGTTTCATTCATTATTCTTAAAGTTTTAAGATTTATCACGTGACATTTTAAAAACATAACTAAATAGTTTATTTTTTCACTTTTTGTCTATAGTAACGTCTCATGACAATCAAATTTTGTATACGGCAACATCGAGCGTGGTACATGGATTTAAAAAATTACAGTTAACCATAAGGGAAATAAACATGTGTCTAGGTACAGTAAAACGCAAAAATATTAACATTTGTATTTAGAAATTCACATGAAGAGTACAAAGTTGAAAGCATTACTAGTATATTTATTATGTACTCTGGATCTTTGAGTTGAATTTACAAATTTTTATATGAAATTAAAATACAAGTGTTAATATTAATGTGTGTTTTGTGAATGATTTTATAAATAATAACAATGAAAGAAAGCCAGTTTCATTTTATTGATTCGTACAGTAAATTATGCAAAATAAACATATTTATCATGGTGTCTTTACAAATAAAAATGACAAAGAATATGAATAAAAATCTCTTATTTGATGAAGCTGTAATTCTTTGTAGAAATAAGATATTTGGTATGTGTAATCAGAAAAAAATATATATTCCGTTATGGCTTTATAACTTGTATCTGAAGTCCAATTGTCTAAATAAAATAAAATTATTACCTATATCAAGTTAAATATTAGAAAATTATATAAAAATTTATAGGAACAATTCTAAAAACATTCCCATTGATTGGCTTGTTAAATATTGTTGAGAAGCGTTATTTTTTTTCCAAGATATAGTTATTTTTAAATTGTAGATAATATATACAGGGTGGAAAGTTGAGATTGGGCATTAAAGGCAGCTACCAGATGTCTTATTGTCACGCGAAAATGGTCTTAGGAGACCTTTCCCAACTTTTTGACTTCACAGATTTAGTCAAAATTATTCCTTTAGTCAAAACTTTCCACCCTGAATTCTAGATACTATTTGTCCCCTTTGGATTAAGAATGATGCCTGTAACTGAAATTATTTCTATACTTATTTCAATCTATTATACAAAAGACAAGTGCTTCTACTTTCATTCTAATTCATCCTTTATTTAAATGGGACTTAAATCGATATTATTATACACTTATAATTAAATATAATATTGAATATTCGCTCAAAATTACAGTATAATAAATTATGAAATAATTTATGACTTAGAAAGTCAATTGTCATAAAAATATGACAACAGTGATTATTTGTATGGCGAAGGTATATTTATCGTAAATAAATGACACAACAATAATTATTGATTTCAATGAATGTTGTCATATTTTATTCTAATATTATTATGTAATGTTGACTTGCTTATTGTTGTTGCATGACCAAGAATCTCTTGTCACCTTTGATCTTCATTTAAAGTTCTTTAATGTACTATTTCATAGCTTAAGCACCGAAATGTCACATTGAGACTCTTAATTTAGAAAAACAATCCTTAAAACAAGCTTTATAAGTCTCAATATTTACTGTACATAAGTCACGAAATTATTTGCTTTATATAGATGTTTCAAAAAAGAATATAAATTAAAAAATAAATTGAAACATAAATCTGTTTTAAAATTTGTTCCATTTCATAAATAAATATTGCAAAATAGCTTTATAAAATACTTATTATTATGAACTAGGATAATTGAATAAAATCTTGTATGGTAGAGTATATTTATGAAACAATTAGGTACTTTATTTTGAACTTATTAAAAATAATGAAGAAAGGTTACCTACGATTCCGTACATCGTTATAAATATTTATTTGTGTCGCTTCTTGTCATGGTTTGGAGCAGAACCAATAGATACGGTACCAATAGATATTGTTGGTGAACTCGGGCAACTCGTTTACAACGGTTATGGAAAAATCGTAAATTGGGACTCGTAAAGTTGTAAGGGAGAAATAAAGTAACATCTGCTAGCTTACTCTGAACGAAATCTCAATTAATATTCAATAATAACACAATCCTATATCTCAAAATACCGAGACGAGAGAGACGGTACGAGAGTACCGATCTGCATAATTTGAATCATAGGTAAATCATACGATGCTTAAGTTTGCTAGACCCCCCGCTAGAGGGCGTGTATGTTTTACACCCAAACTCATGACCGGATACGACATGTAAAATATTGTATTCAACATTATGTATAAATCCAGAAATATTTTATTTATAAATAGGTTTTTTTATACAATCAGTTTTTTTCATTTGATATTTATTTAATTGCAACGGGAAAGGATTATTATATAATATTTGTATGTTATGGCAATGGTAATGGCTTCTAATATATCCTTTAAATTATTGTTAGGTATAAGCTGTATAGCGTATTACTCTTATAATTTTGAATATGAATATTGGATGGCCTAATATCGGCATGCGGGGCAGTTTCAAAAATATATATTTTTCTATCGTAAGTAAAGAACCAACGGATGTATTAAAAACAATAATAAAGTATAAACATTAATCTAAATCTTACAAGGAGTTCCTGTGTTATCGTTTTTTATCATCACGCGTTTGTGAAACTACACATTTGACAAAATGATTCTAATATGCTTTTCGATTATTACATATAAGTAAATTTACATTCACGATTGCTACAAGAATATTTAAAAAAATGTTATCTAATCGCTTGTAAATAGCTAAAATGTATGTTAAATTTGTTCATGATATCACTAGACGTTAAGAATCTGTGTAAAGATTATGAATCTAACTAAAATTATGCAAATTATATTTTAAATCACCCTAAACTTATATTTGCACCAAGTATGACACTAAATGCTGCGGTGATAAATTTTGTTGAAACCAAAAAGTTTACCAGCCCACCTTAACTATTAAAATTGTACCTTATTTATGCACAGGTGGTAGTGAAACTCGTAGTCATAGTGCAGTAAAGTTTAGGAAAATGAGAAAAAAGCCGAAAGATATGTTTACTGGCAACATCTCTCAATGTCGCGAATTTATCATGTAGTTGTAATAACGCAATGTAAAATGACATTAAAAACGCTCAATGTAAGATGTGGAATTTCGTATCAGATGCTATAAATTATGTGTAAAAAAATATCAAAAGCAATTTGTATAGCCTAAATTGAATAAAGCCGTAAAAAGCTGAAAACATGCAATAATTTTTGTATAAAAGAAAAATATGTATTTAACTCATCGTTTACATCGGGACTGCAGTGTTAATATATTAATTAACGCTGTATCTATTAATTTACTCTTCAGATACCAGATTCAAGACACAGTAGCTTAATCTATTGTTCATAGCATCCCGAGATGCCAAATGGGATTCAAGGGTTAACATATTAAATATTCCTTTACTGTTGATAAGTGTATAATATCTGTTCTGCTGCCAAAATTCATCTTACGTGAAAAGAAGTAGGTATAACGATGAGTTAATTAGATAGTTTTATAGCATTTCATACGTGAATTCTAATAAGAACTATTTTAAACATCTAGTCAAAGGCCCAGTCCAATTGTAAATACTAGACACGCGTACATGCCGGGCCTCGAACATTGCACAACATGAAGTATTGCAAACACAATTTTTACCAACGTTTAGCTTTAGGGGAACAATCTCGCGAATCTGTATCAAATACAGTGTAAGAAGTGCCACTGATGTTGTTGAAAGGCGAATGGAATCGAATATGTTTTAAACATTTTAATGTAGTTATGAAGGCATGGTTCACACTTGAGTTGAAGCGTCCTTTAGTTTAAGAACCCAAGGAACAGAATGTTAATCGAAGATTTGGTGGGATTATGCTCAATAGGCTTTTTTCGTCAACTAATCACACAAGAGTGTATATGATAGGTAAAACTTCCTTAAGGTAATGTTTTGATAAATCTATTTGTGTGGGACTAGTTCTAGTTTTTTCATCACTCCCTCGGAGGTTTCTGACCAATCATATGCCGATTTCACCGTCTGACAGGCACAACTCAGAACTTTGAAGGCAGAGTGGGAACTGCTTGATATAAAACCTATTGTATTACGAATCTCATATTTCTTTAACTAGCCTCAATGCGCGCTGTATACTGTGATATCGTTACAATAACGTCTTCGACGCGTCTGTATTTGAGTGTGAATTTCATTCTGCAACGAGATCAATTAACAAAAAACCTTTGGTTTGTAGTGCTGTAGTATAAAAAGAATTTACGTAAAAAAATGTTTTCAAGGAAATTTTTTTGTACTGTCATATTTTTTCGACATTATATTTTTAACATTACCAACTCTAAAATAATTTTCTTTTAATTAAAATAACTGTCATAAATTAAAGTATTCATAATTGAATTGTCCTGATGTCAAATAACGAGATGTGAAATTAAAACTCAGTACAATGGTAGTTACATTGCTTTTAATGAAATTGTATATGTAAAAAAATTTTGTTATCTATGGTGAAAATGTTGAAACGAACATGTTTCTGTATTTCTATCCCTTTCAAACTATGAAGGAAGATATGAAATTAGTTTAAATGGATTCATTCTCGTTGACAATAAATTATGAAAACCTTTATGAAACCCAATAATTTTAGTGTTATATTCTTTTCATATTACAGCAATTTTAGGTTACCTACTCGAGCAAACCAAAATGGTTACGAATCGATACATATGATTAGCGAATATAGAAATAGTTCCTCGTATGCCATCATAGCGAATTGATCGAAAATGATTTAAAAGTCGTAGGTGATAAGATTCAAAGTGCGGTGAGAGAGAATTATGTTTATGATAAAGTGACAATTGACGACCGAATACGCGTAGTTAGGACTACGAGGGATTTCATCTTTTTGTCAATAAAAGTATAACCAATGGAATAAAGATATGCATTATGCATACATTCGATTGCTTTAAATCTAACATAGTTTTTTCTAAATTGAAAGGAATTAAACAAAATATGTTATGATTCATGTCATCAATTCAGGTTTATTATTGCCAAAAAAATGAACGGCGATGATTGCAGCCAAAAATATATAATAGATAATCCTCTGATCCTAACTATGCACATAAGTGAATATATCTACTTATTATAATGAAATATAATTTTATTCATAAATAAATCTTTTTGTTTACAATAACGAACTGTCCGTCCCCAACTTACTCAAATGCATTTGAAAATATAGACTGAACACTCTATGATCTATAATGTTTATTGATTGTATGAGTCCACGCTTTAATGTTTACAGTGACAGACTATTTTGAACCTTAAATAAATATTAATTCGTTCCCAGCTTTAAGGAATGTGATAGTTATATATACCTATCACTATTTGAAACTCAATGTCAAATACGTTTAAAATGAAAGTAAGTTGCAGAATTTTCATATAATCCTTATTTGTATATAATAATGGAATTCCTTGTCGGCACATATGATTCTTTCCTGTATGTTTTCAGTCTGGTTTATTGAAATCAGGCGTGAAAAGACGTTTCCGAAGCTATGTAATGTAGTACGAAGTAAAATGGGCCAATAAGATTTGGCCATTTTCCTAGTTACTCAAAATAAAGCAATGTTATTGGTGGATTTTTTCATACTACGTGCAGCTCTAGTGAAAACGCAGCCAATGAGTCAGCAGGTTTGAAGTGGAAATATCATGTTTTCCTTGTTATTCTAAGTACCTTCTCATATGGACTGCTATTACTGCTTGCCATTAAGTAGCGACTAGGTATTCGCAAAGTTTAAAAAAAAATCTTTTGCGCTGTCAACTGTACAATCAAAAAGTTCCTAAAGCGTGGACTCTACTCATAGAGCACGGACAAACGCAAGAGTTTCTGCCATACATTATATTATATAGAATTATTATTTACTTTAGATTCGACCGAACAAGGGTAAGGAACTAGGTTTTATTTTTGCTATTTAATAATGAAATTATAGTATCTTAGAGTAGAGTATTTGTATATTCCTGGCGAGTAAAAAAGAAAAATTTTACGTTTAATTCATTAAAAAAAACCCTAGAACCTGCTTTTTCCTTATAAAGAATATTTTCTTATCTATGAATGTAACAAGAAGTTATCGAATTGGTTTTCGTTTATGTCATTTAATTTGATCGGAACTAGTTTCACAATAATATTATAATAATAATCTAAATAACGCGGATAATCTGTATGGGAAGTTAATTTTAGTCTTAGTATATTTTTAATTCTTAGTTTTAAGTTCAAATTGTAACACGAAGACCATAATTATCTCAATATATTAGTCACGCACAAATTATGTGATGCTAACACTCAAATAAAAAAAAATCATGCCTTTGGATATACAAACAAAAAACAAACCAACAAAAATACTATAATAACTTTATATAATGCATTATAGCTCCAAAAAGTATTTTCAAAACGTATTATATTATTAATGGCTACTCTTAGAGCAACGTAAAGCAAATATAAGTAATAAAATATTGCTTCATATAGATATTAGACAAAATTTAGAATTGTAAACAAATTAAAAGTTGTAATTACTCACAAATATGAAAAAAAAAATGATTTCCTTCAAATATTTTTTATGACATTTATAAAAGTTTCGATGTGAAACAACATCATATATTTTGTAAGGCAACGAAGAGACTTACCAACATACATTCCCTGAGACTGAGAAATGAATAGAAAAGAGGCTAAGATCGAATAACAACATTTAATACAAAATAATTGTAAGATCTAAAAACATAACAACACAAATAATAATATATTAAATTGTAATAATCATTAATGTGATAGAATGAATACAAAATGACAACTTAATATAAGAGCATTAACATTCATTCCTGCCTCTAGTTAATTTTACCTCTGTCCTATGTACTAAAATTAATGAACATTATATGTTTCTAAAACTTCATTAATTTTAGAGTAATTAAAGCACCCATATCATACACAAGCGAAGGACAGAGTGTGAAAAGCAATTATGACCACCAAGACTTTAAATAAGGCTGTGAAACAACTTGAATTCGGTTTATCGAGTGAAATTGTGTATGAGGCACTTTTGAATCGATTATATCGAGTACTGACTTTCCGATATTAGAACTACTTATGTATATTTGAAAGAAAATCGTATATTATCTGAACCGGTATCGATCAAATTCAATATCGGAAAGTCTGTGCTGTGAATATTTTGTTAAATGCATTGTTGGGCCTGTGATGATTACTTTCAGCTTTATTCGTCTAGTCATCTATTTGCAACTGTATATATCATGAAATAAAGTGCATTGCAGTCAATTTATAAACAGGCGCATGTGTCGTATCTTCAACGAGTAAAGTTCTAGACATTGAGTCATCCTAACTGTGATCCCGAAATCTTTGTGTGGATACGGCACATTCGCACCGACTGTCATTTCGCTGAACCGAATTGCCTAGAATTAGACCAAAATCGTTGTACTTATCCATCTTAATAGTGAATAAGAAGGGAATGAGGAAGTGTTAAATGAAGAGGTGATATGTTTAAAGATTGTTGCGTATGGGTCCACTCTAATTTCATTGTATAATATTGTCCTCAATTCTTTACAAGCAAAGGTTAGTGTGGTGGACCTTATTTTTTATGCTTTTTCAAGAGTTTATTTTGTGTTTAATATCTGAAATATGTTTACATTATTTAATCTTTGTGTGTTGTCTGAAACTGATTTGAGATATATCTATATAATTAAGTTATACTTATCGAAGCTGTCAATAATATCAATTATAATGGGAGTGTAAGCATCGTAGCTTTTAATAAACGAAAATATATTGCAGTTATTGACAATTTATATCACTTGTGTACAATCATCTTGCCTTTGACTGCTTTTATGAAATAGTTATGTAGTTATCGGTGTGACTCAGGTAAGAGGATAACACAATTTAAAAGGAATGATTGGAACTACTTATTCAATATTTAATATATAACTGTCATTTGATATGCAGCAATAAGAAACACTCATATTAATGTTAAAAGAAGAGAAGAGAAATGTAACATTTATGGGAAAATTTCCATAAATGATACAATATTCCTCAAGAAATTCCTCTCATTTCTTCTCAATTGTTTCCGATGATATAGAGTACTTACTTTATATATTGTTGATTGGATATCTAATGTTATCTTACCCGAAAATTTCAATGTATTTACGTATCGAACGATAAAAATATATTCGTATGTGTAGTAGAATGGTTTTTGTTTTATTTTTGCTTTATGTAACATTGCTAGATAAACAAGGAATCGAATAGTCGATTTATTGTCACACAACAATTTCCTAGTGTATTAAACAATACTAAATTGTTTATGTGAAAACTTCGTATTGAAGTTGCTTACAATCGGCGCCACATACAATCATACAATGTCCTAAGCCTATATACGTCCCACTGCTGGGCACAGGCCTTCCTCACGGAGAAACACATGAGGAGTAAGGGCCGTAACACCACCACGCTGGCCCAATGCGGGTTGGTGGGTAGGAACAGTCGCAATAACGACCGGGACATACGGCTTAACGTGCCTTCCGAAGCACGGAGTAGCTCGAGCTCACAATGTTTTGGTCATGGCGAAGGTAACAATCATACAATACTGAATGCCAATTTGGGACCATAAAACAATTTTTTATGTTGTTCGGAGGGCAGATCAGCATAGTGGTAAGCAATGACCGTAGCTGACGCTACGCGCGCTGATAACCCTAGTCCTTACAAAAATGCAGCACCATATAGCAACCAAGTCTTAAAACCGATACTCCATATAATTTGTAAAGGCTATCAGTCTACCATTTGTATGTCAACGAGATTATTTGGAAACGGTACGAACGTTGTTGAAATCCTAATTAAATTGAAGCGGTCACATAGATAGCGGGCGGGCGAGCGTGCTGGCGAGCGAAGGCGAATCTCCGATGTTTCATTTGTTTGTTCGCATCGCTGAGGCAGCTTAGCTCTGTTCGCGTTGTGAACCAAAAGTACGAGAGAGGTAAAACCACAGATATACGTTTACTATAACGCAAGTTTTGCAACGATTTGTATTGAAACCAAGCGTGTTAAGGCAGCGGTAGGCGAGTTGGGACGGACGGGGCACTACTCGTTCGAGAGGCCGCGGGAAACGCGGGTCCGATCCCACCGCCTGTATCACTGAGTTTGAATAAAACTTATGTACAGTTCATTGTGAATATCGCTTGCCTCACATTGTGCCCGGTGCATAGCCGCCTATGACATATCCGGTGAAATGTGACTGTTTAACACCTCTGCCTACCCCTTCGGGAAAAGGGCGTGATGATATGCTACGTGTCAACTTTTTAACGTCTGTTGTGACCTCACAGCCGTAATTTTGAGACGGTAGATCCAAACTGATGGAAAAATACTGATGCCGCCGATGCTTCTCGCCAAACGAGGCATTTTTATAGTTTCTGCAACCATTCGGTCGCGCGCAGACTAGTTAGCAGCGGTATGTGTAGGTAGGTATCTGTGGGTAAATCACGATTCTCTTTTGTTCGCTCGCCCGCTGTCATTGTGACCTGCGCTCGGTGCTGTAGCGCAAAAATTCCAGACATACCGAACCTACTCTTTAAAATAATCCAAATGCGAAAGTGAGTTTGCTGCGTTCACGCCTTCTCTTTGAGGGTCCATTTCTATACAATAAAATAGTGACTTATTGTAAGAACTACCGTAAATCTGCCCCACTCAAAGCAATATGCCTCATGCCGTGTGATAGCGGCTCATGAAAAGAATACTACCAACCCATCTCTTCCCTTGGGTAGTCGTAAAAGGCAACTAACTTATAGCGGTGACAGGCTCACCACCTGTCACGCTGAGTGTAGTCACTGTTCGGTGAAGCGCGAAATATGGCAGTGGACTGCTTTTGCGGCGCTTTTGCCTAGTCTCTGACTAATTTGTGCTATTGTCATTCCGCGGCCACGGTCGTGTCTTGTTCGTCTCTCAACCACAGGGATTCACGCCTGTATCCAGCGCAGCAGGGCTCAATCATAGCCCACTGCGTAGGGCTCATACACTTGCCTCCCTCCTTGCCACTGCTGCAGTTTCTACCCACCTACCAGATTTTAGCCAGTGTGGAGGTGCTGCAGCCCGTAATGCATCCAGAAGAGGAATTATAATACACGTAAGTTTTAATTAGGTTGTAGAACTTCGTCCTCAACATATATATACGTCCCACTGCTAGGCCCAGGCCTTCCTCGTGAAGAACCACATGAGGAGTATGGGCCATAACACCCCCACGCTGGCCCGATGTGGGTTGGATAAAGGGTTGGCTAAAGGGAGAATGGAACTCTTGCAGAGTTTCTTGCCTGTGTCATCTCTTGACAACGGCTCCAGGCTTGAATAGGCAGAAAAAAATGTCGCGGTGTAATACGTGCAAAATTTAAAAATATACACTTTGTAATGTTGACTTGTCGGTTGAAAAATCGATAATAACAAGTATTAAACATCTGGCTACTATTATCAAAGTCAAATAATCTATACATATAATAAAACTGTAGAAGTCGATTGACTGTAGATAGAAAAAAAATGCTTAAAACCAAGTTAGCGATGTAAAACCTCTTTTTACATCCAAAATACCAATTTTTATTTTTCGTTTGTCTGTTTGTACGGGCTAACCTCCGAAATGGCTGGACCGATTTTAATAAATTTTGCATGGTGATACCTTAGATCACTGGTTAATATCTTAGATACTTTTAATTCCGGAAAATTAAAGTGTTCCCGTGGGATAGTTAGAAAACCAGTGTGTCCGCAGACGAAGTCGCGGGCAACAGTTAGTAAAAAGTAAAACGAGAGTTCAATGAAAGTTTAATGATACTTGATTGATACTGAACTGTTACTCTCCTAGTGATGGTAACTATTAAGTTATTACTCTTCATTTGTAGGTACAAATGAAGAGTAATAACAGAGATACTGAGTAATATGAATAGTAATAATAATTGGCAATCTAGTGAGCTTTATTGAATCAAAGTACCTACTGTGATTGAATTAAGCCCACTTGATTGCCAATAGAAGCTGAAGCTACCTACCAGCTCTTACCAGTTAACCTTTTTCACAACAATAAAAATTGTATTATTTATTACCTAAAATACACACGTGGGTATTTCAAATGAATTTCGTTATAGTAAGATTAGGCTAACTGAAGGTTGTCCTTTTGCACGCCTACAGCGAAATAATGGATTTAATCACTTTTAGTTATAATGAATAATGAACAGAAGTTTTCGAGATGCACAACCTTAGCCCACACACTAAACATCTGTAGGTTACACCCACAACTAAAAGAACCGATTTCATTATTACTTTTTAATTTATTGCGATAAAAAATTTGAAGTAGATATAAAACGATTTTAAAGTTTTGCATGGAATCAAAAATGACAGAATTGTAAAAAAATAAAAGAAGAATTTAGATGAGCTTAGAAACTGGAGAAAATTGGACGGAATAGACAAGTAGGAATCAAAGCAGTCATGGAATCTGCGAAACTTTTCGTTTTTTTAAAGACCTACCTGCGCCTACTTCTTCCCCTTCATCAAATATACTAACTTTTTTTTATAATCATAGTTGTAAGTTCTATGAGAGGTGTAGAGCGTCGTCGTATGATAAAACTTTGAGCAAAGGAAGGCCCGCGTTGCTCTAAGGAAAAGAACAACTTAATTTGTGTTCCTAGAGCTCATTGAGAAAATGTGTTGGAAGCAAAAATAGTCTGTCTATTTTCTATACATATAAGAAAACTGTAAAGGTTGAATTTCTGTAAATAGAAAAAGAATGCTTAAAACCAAGTCAGGGGATGTAAAAAGAGGGAAAATAGCATAAACTGTTTTTTTTTATTTTTTGTTTCTCTGGCAGTTTGTACGGGCTAATCTCCGAAATGGCTGGACCGATTTCAATAAAATTTTGCATGGTGATACCTTATATTCCTGGTCAAAATCTTAGATACTTTTTATTCCGGAAAATATAAGGGTTCCCGTGGTATAGTGAAAAAACCAAAGTAACCGCGGACGAAGTCGCGGGCAACAGCTAGTGCAAATAATTTATTACAACGCGTGACTAGCCAAAGGTGCTTCGAGCGTCTTTTTGTTACATAACCACTTACCAACAATTAGCCAACATTGTTAAAAAAACACAAAATACTTATTTATTTATTTAACAGTTTATTGTACACAGAACAGTTACACAGAACACATAAATTAAATAGAAAGTACAAAGGGTGTGGCTTATTCCTCAAGAAATCTCTACCAGCCCACCTGCGATAGGAGATAATATGGCATGAAACATAATTGTCGCGTGTACACTATAAATACATGTAAATACTATATATACTGAACATATTATATTAATACATAATATATATACCTACTTACATAACCAATACAATACATACTTATTTTTATGTAAATTAACGCAACATATCATCACGCCTATTGACCCCGAAGGGGTAGGCACAGGGTGTTAATAGGTAAACACGCCTAACAGGTACTTTTTGTCCTCATCTAGCTTCATGCACCGGGGAGATATAGATACGTGTATTTAATTCTAATGTCAATTACTGAGATACAAAAGTGGTAACTTAAAAGAAAGAAAATTACCAACATTGCTTACATACTTTTAATATAGAACAACATGTTATTCACAAATATCTTAAGAATTTGAACACCTGTGTTCTTTATTAATTCATGAATCATGAAAGAATGATTCAAAGTTAATTTTGTATGCGTTAGACATTGCATTGTGTTAGGATCAATATAACTGATCTTATACATCTAAGTGGTGGTAACGAATAAAAAGAAAAACCTGGTAATATAAATAAATAAATATCTTCAAACAAACACCTATCAACTAGCCCCATTTTAAGCAACTAATGCTGCTTGTGTTACGGACACTGGATGACGGATAAATATATTTAAAAGATAAATACATATCAATATCCTGAATAAATATAAATATATATAAACATCCGAGACTAGAGAACAAATGTCTGAATTCATCACCCAAACATTTGCCCCCACCCGGGGATCGAACCCAGAACCTCTCGAGATGGCGACGACTTGAGACCGGCATACCGACCACTTGACTCGAGAGTCGTCAAATATATCAAAGATTTGGGTCGAAATAAATAATACCTACCTACTCTACCACAGTTTCCTGATATAAATGAGTGTAAATGTAAGTAATAAAATATTGCTTTTTGCTAATTTATCTCGGCTGATTTGTGTCGGTAGAGAAGTACTTGAATTCATAATTTAATATGTCACGAATATGATGTTTTGGATGGAAAAGCAGGGACTTGAATCATGGACCTTTTGACACGTCAAGATAAAATTACTGGCATGTGTTAGGATGAACAACGCTGTATGATTTATTTAGAGTTTTATCCCTTAATTTTTAATCGTCGAATTCCTATGGAATTTGTAAATTGAGGGTGACAAAAACGTGATAAATAATATATTGCGCTGCTCGTGCTACTTTGGCTGGATGTGATAAGCCCTAGACAGAGGGGAATGGCTCACATTAGAGGATATGCTCAAGTCCATAACAGGCTGTGATTTAAAGCAATAATATTGGACAATAACACTAGCATTGCTTTAAATCATAACTATTGGTTAATAACAGCATAGTGGTTGGCAACAGGTTCGCCACCCTTAAGGGATAGAGGCGTGATGATATGTATGTATGAACCTACTATTGTTTAATTTTGACACAGCTCAAGCTGCCCTTCTCTCAGCTCCAATGGACATATCAGGGACCAAGACCGTGCGGCAGGGAATAAGGCAAAGCAAGCAATCTACACAATAAGCATTCATCGGACCAGAGTAACGCTACAATATACAATATCGAAGTAGGCCTCGTTGGGAAAGTGGTAACGAATGCGGGACGCACTCTGAGTCACTCGCTGAATATTAAACAACACAGCGTTCAGACAACGGCATCTAACTCTGTATTTGGCTAGTGAGTTATGGATTCTGGAAGCCTGCGCCATAATATTTTTTATAGAAAGGTTTGACAAATGACTTTATAACCTAATTATCAGTATAACAGAAGGGGCAAACGGCGGACAGTCCAACTAGTTGAAAGTGAACACTGTCACCCATAGACATCTGTAATTCCGAAGGAACTGCAAATGCTCTGCCGGTCACTTGAGGTTTTCCTTGGGGATTTTAGATACAACGGTATAATCATTAAGGTACCCTGTACCTTTCAAGCCCTATGAGAAAATAAAGGCGCAGTTATCCTAAAAACGTACTCAGTTTTCTACTGCATGTCTTTTGTTTTTGCCTATTGACAAGCCCGTAATTGTACAGTAGTTCACTAACGACGAAATAACCACAAAACTCATAAATATTATCACCTCGAAACACACAATACGATAATTTTCCCCTAATCTCAACATTTGCGTCAAACCACCAAAGTTGACTGTGACTCACACATTTTCCCACGACTTTGAGAAACAATGTATTGTTCGTTTCATTCTACCACAGCCTTGTGGAAGAGGACGCAGATACATGTAGGATACTTGCATTGACACGAGAAACGCCTTAGCTAAACCTTGGTGTCTAAAATGTTCGTTTGAACGTAAAATATATATCTTATCCATTGTAAAGGTTGCTGAGGTCGTTTCAGCAAGGTAAAGTAGAAAAACGTGAGGTATTTAGGCTACAGGAAAATGAATAGTTTACATAATATGCTGTGTGTACCTATTTAGGAGCATTGATATTCAAAAAGAAAAAAAAATAGACTAGCAAAATACTTCATGTCAATATCAACCAGCGCTAATTTTAAAAGTCTGGCATATGCTAAAATGTAACCTGTTCGTTTGCAGTCGCAAGACAAGATACGTACCTTTTCTAAGTTATTAATAATTGTATTTTCTTTCTTGTTTCTCTCAAATCTTAGTGCCCCTGCCACCACTTAGGAAGATACGCATCGGAAAAGAAATGGCGTTATTCATCTATGGCTTCATCTAATTTTATTAATATATTGAGTGGCAGACAATATATTGTCCCTATATTATATTGACAAACTGTACTCTACCACTGGTTGGGCATATGCTTCCTATCGACTAGCACATGAAGTGTATGGGTCACGTAATACCACCACTGTTTCATTGCTGACGACGTCCGTGGTCGAAGACGACCTCCGTGGTCGAGTGTTCTGTATGCCGGTCTCTGAGAGGTTCTGGGTTCGATCCCCAGTGGGGGCAAATGTTTGGGTGATGAATTTTCAGGCATTTGTTCTCCAGTCTTGGATGTTTATATATATTTCTATACATTCAGGTTATTTATATGTATTTATCTATTAAATATATTTATCCGTCATCTAGTGTCCGTAACACAAGCAGCATTTAGTTGCTTAAAATGGGGCTAGTTGATAGGTGTGAACGTCTGAGGATATTATTATTATTATTGCTGATTGGCGAGTATTGGAAACGGTTGCGTTATTATAATAATAATTATTTGATTATTATTAAGCTATTGCATAGCTTCTATCGCGGGCCTTGAGCGCAGGGACCGAATCCAGAAATTCCGTAACGAAAAAACCTCACGCTCCCCACTCCGATGCGCAAGGAGGTGTGGCTTGAAGGCCGTGCATCGTCTAACGTCGTTTCAGTTCGGCAGTCTTCGACACGGCGTTGTGTAAAAACAAATTTTTCTATTATTAAATAAATAAAAAAAGTTAATATTGTTAATTAGGTATTTCAATCGGATTATCATGCGTCATGCAAGTTTCGGTAAGAAGTAACACATTTGTTTGTCTCGTAACTGAATCTTGTAAATCGTATTTATGACTATTTAGACTTTGGCAGTTGAAAGTCATTATTGAAATGCCATTATGTAGGTGTCTATTAATTGTTTAGAAATTTATGCTAAAATGGTTCCGTACTATTAAAAAAAAAAACAGAAAAAAATCACGTTTGTTGTATGGAAGCCCCTTATCGATATTGTTTTTAATACCTAATTTTAATTTAACAATATTAACTTTTTTTATTTATTTAATAATAGAAAAATTTGTTTTCATATCGGTCACCACGCTCAAAAAGTGTAACCTGAATTAATATCAAAGAAAAAGAAATACTGCATGAATAAAATAAATAAATAAAATTATAATTGCATAAGTTGATACAAAATGCTATGCAATAGCTTTACCGCGGCAGTCCCCGAGTGTCACACGTATTTTTTTAATAATAATAATAATTTTTTGATTATAATAATAGCTATTTTACTCTTACAATGTGCGGTCTTATCTCTAATAGAGATATCTTCCAGACAACCCATAAGGTGCAGTGAGTAAATTAAATTAATAGAGCAGACCACAAATGACGCTTGCTAGAAAAAGAGAATAAGTAACCGAACTAATGAAACCATAAGTAGTAATATCCACTAAATATATACCCACCATTATTTACGTGTGTGTATACACAGTATTTGTGTGTATACGTAAATACTATACATAAATACAATAACATACATATATAAAATAAATATACATATACCTGGGTTTGAAAAGAAAAGTGGTGTACATTGCTCACCCACACGACATGGTATCACTAGATAAAGCCACATACTTCTTCCTAGACAATTTGCGACAGTAAAACAAATAATATGCAGGCTGCGTAACTTGGAAGTGCTTCACAAGTTTGCCGGCTCCTAAGCTAACCGGAAGACCTGTAATGGCGGGCTTGTGTTAATTTCGCTACTTTAATTATACAAACTTATCGTAAGTAGCAATTCATTTGCCTGTGTTACTTTGTACGACTCAGTCCGGACATTATGATTATGGTAAAAGTTATAACATCGCTGTTTCCTTTCTTCTTACAAGAACGGTTACAATTTTATATCTAGGATTTAAACACGGCCCTGACACCTAGTTGTAGAAACCAACTATAAAATTTAATGTCAGCATTATCTCTAATGCTCCATTAAATTTATATAATGAAGTGTCAAAAGAACACCTTAGTGTAGTTTTACGTTGCACAAAACGACATTAGCACCCTGTCAATGCTAAAGAGACATTAGATAGAACTGTTTTGTGTAACAACTTGAAATTTAATGAAATTTTAAGTTTTAATGTCTCATTAACAAATGTCGTCCTTAAAACATCTTTGTGCAACTGAATGTAAGTCTGCAAAGTGGCCTTCCAAAATCTGCAAATAATGCTCAGAAAAAGAAATTAAAACTGTAAGATTTAGTGTGACTTTAAAGTAATTTTGACTGGAACATATGTTTACTTGGAAAGAGAGTTTGACTACTCAAGTCGAAAGTCGTATTATAAAACTGACCGATTTTGCAATATCTGCTTATCATCTAGTGGGCCATATGCTCACAGGCAATACGAATATTTTCCATATTTAATACACAAAGAAATATAACCTTAAAGTCTTACTCATAGGGTTGCAAATTCGATACAGTCTACACAAAAACAGACATTTTGCACTTACATAAACATAGCTGTAATAACTCATTATTATTGAAACAAAATTGGCGGTTACATGCGAATGATTACATCTGTTCATAGTTTCAGAAGCGGAACTAAAGTTTTTAATTATTTATAATTGTGGCAATAGCCCGTTGGCGTAGTAGTCAGTACGCGTTGGCTTTCGATTGAAAACACAGCTACCGTCGCCATAGTCCGGCCGTGGATAGGTGACCAAAACTTTATACTCTCGAGCTCTACCGTGCTTCAGAAATCACGTAAAACCCTTGGTCCCGGTTGCCATTGCGGCTGTTTCTACCCACTAACCCACATTGGACCAGCGTAGTGGTGTTACGGCCTATACTCCTCATGTGTTTATCCTTGAGGAAGGCCTGTGCCCAGCTATGGGACGTATAAAGCTGAGGACAGCAGTAATAGTGACCGCTTCGTGTTTAAATGAAAGTCTAGCTCTGAGCTAGGATGTAATATTATGAATAATTATGAAAATAATTGCACTGCGCCCGGTGCATGTACCGGGCGCAGTGCAATTATTTTCATAATCCTCCTGTTACTTACATCATATAATATGATATGATATACAATCATATCACGCCTCCTGTTACTTACATCGACATTTATTAAGGGTGTTATTTAAACGGTCAGTAAAATAATAATTGGGCAGCAACTCAGATGTTTTCTCTGCTGGCAGCATATGTTTTGATGACACAAATATTGTTTATAAGGGTCAAAAAAAATAACCTTAACCTAATAACTATCAGAATACAAGAATTGGTTCTTGATCTTTCATCAATGAAATTTCCTAGATTTCCTACATTCCTTTTCCTAGATTTAATACATATCCGGTGACATATATTGCTTCCCAAATCATTATTTTGCAGCTCACCAAATTATTTTGCTGCCTAAATAATTCTCTTGCGTGCTCACGTCTCCTGTTACATGGGGACTTAACATCATGCGAAATATGGGTAGGCCTTGTATCTTCGTAGGGCGTGACAATAGATCCAAATCAAGTTTATGTAATTTATTTAAGTAAAACGTGTGATGTGATAGGTATATAATTAATAAACAATGTTTATTCCTTTGTTTAACATTACTTTATTGTTATAATCTTTGCTTAAAATGTACATACATACATATAATCACGCCTGCAATCCCCGAAGGGGTAGGCAGAGTTCCTTAAGACCACATTTTGCCATACAAAAATTGGGTTTGGTCAGATGAAAAATTGTGAAAGAGTAGCAAATGGCTAGCTCATCGCCTACACAATCACAGACCCAGTTCCCAATACGCCCTTAGTCGCCTTTTACGACATGCTAGGTAAGAAAAGCAGTTGGTACATTCTTTTGGTGTCCATAACCAACAAGGGACTGCTTAAAATGTCATTGAATTAAACACTGTTTAAAATGCGATAATTACGTAAATTATCTAAAGTTTTACTATACATTACTTAACTGCGAAAGTAAAACCTTTTATAAGCCGACTAACGATAAATTAATGAAATATTTATTAACTTCCATTAATTGTTCTCTTGGCATAAACCTGTTCCGTTTTCGCAACAGTTCTAACTTGACACACGCATTCCCGCGCATTACTCACCAATCACAACCACAGAGTATCTTGTAGAGTCAGTACCGCTACGCTACTACGCGCGTGCGCACGCTTGAATTTGGAAAGACAAATTTTGTGTTTAAAAAAAATAAGTGACACCAAAAAGTTCGTGAATGTGCGAAACTTATTTGTGAATTTGTTGGACAGATAGAAAACTGCTTGGAATATATTTAAAAAGGTTTGTTGTTTAGTGCCTACTAGTTAAGCAACTGGGTAAATAAATCACATTGAATAGTTCTTGTTTTTATTATGATTCCGATCTAGTATTTGGCAACGCAACGCAACATTGGCAAAGTTTGTCGAGATTTTTTAATTGGGATAATTGCGATCTTTTTATGATATAAATTACTAGCTATTAATATGAGGTAGGTTGCCTCATCAGTCGAAAATAACTACAATTACGACGTAAAATATTCACAATGTTCATTATTTATATGACATTAATGGTTGTAACTATTGTTTCATATAAAAGACATCAACGAGATTTGAGTTTTCGTAAATCTAAGAACAAAGTATTGGTAGAAGGAAATTATTACTTTTTTGTAAGGAAAATAGATTGCTCTATACAACAATATTAGTGCGAATCAAAAATGAACTGGCAATTATAATAATACGATATTTCCATCAATAATTTGAGGAAAAATATAATTAACAATGATTTTCCTAATTAACAGAACTGATTGAAAGATTTATCCGTTTAAACTATAATTAAACTGCGTGTTGTAGGGAACTTGATATGTAGTAAAACACTTGTTATCATAATAATCGAATTTAATCTTCACACTACTGTGTTGCTTCCACTCTAGTCACAATCACAGAGAGCGAGCGCCATAGATAATAAAAACATTTAACCTATTTTCATAGATTATATAAACGAGCATACCTTTAGATTCTACATTCACCTTCCTTCTTTTTAAACATATTATTTATTTATTGAATAATAGCTAAAATCACTAACAAATGAGTTACTTAAAAGATTCAAATTATACGATAAATTATAAAAGCAAAATCAAATATCCTTATTGGATGCAGTACAGTCCAAAATTAAACTTAATACAAAATCATTATACTTAGCAGGAGGTTTACATTCCCTCCTTGGTCTATCATTATTAGGTACATCATTTAAACCATTACAATCATTATTGTCATTCATAGCTAGTGAGTCATAGTTAGTGTTTTGTGTCATGTCCTGTATGTCACCTAATCTGTCATTGTCTCGATCCTTTTCTACACTCAATTTCCTCCCTTCTTTTTCTTTTTCGGAGTAATCTAACCCAATTTTTCTTAAATCTCTATTATTTATACGTTGAAAGAAACTTGAATTTCGTCTTATTACCTTATTGTCAGCCGATTGAGCAACTATTGAATTTCCTTTCTTCCAAATTACTTTATATTTCTCTGTTGAAAATGGAGTTGATAATTTATTTTCCTTTCTCTGCTTAACTAACACCTTATCTCCTGGAACAATGTCTGATACTTTAGCATTTCTTCTTTTGTCTGCATACACCTTATATTGAAATTTTTTGTATTTATCCTTGTCTCTCATTTCTTCATCTTCAACAGTTGGTTCTAACAGCATTTCAGGTATTTTAGATCTAATATTTCTGCCTCTAAAAACATTGCCAGGGGGTATGCCCGTTGTGGAGTGAGGTGTTGTTTAGATCTGATAATGCCATTTCTTTCTTTTTTTTCACTCGTCGCCATAAAATGTAGGGAACTTGATATGTAGTAAAACACTTGTTATCATAATAATCGAATTTAATCTTCACACTACTGTGTTGCTTCCACTCTAGTCACAATCACAGAGAGCGAGCGCCATAGATAATAAAAACATTTAACCTATTTTCATAGATTATATAAACGAGCATACCTTTAGATTCTACACGTGTAAAATAAGTAGCGGGATTTCCTACAATATATTGGGTACAGTCAACAGCACATCAGATTAAACGAAACTGCTTAAATTCCTTATATTCGATTTGAACCAAAAAGCGTTGGATACAAAGGGTAAAATTTATTGATAAAATTTTATCGGTAAAATATCATCAATAATGTTTTACAGTAAAGTGACGTTATGTATAATATTTGTAATGCTAAGAACATTTACTTGATTGATTGTTTTCTCTGCTGGCAGCATATGTTTTGATGACACAAATATTGTTTATAAGGGTCAAAAAATACAACCTTAACCTAATATCTATCAGAATACTGGAATTGGTTCTTGATCTTTCATCCCTTTCAAATAATTATTTTGCAGCTCAACTAATTAATTTGCTGCCCAAATAATTCTCTTGCTGCCCAATTAATTGTTCTGCAGACCAAATAATTATTTTGCTGTCCAAGTAATTAGGTATATTGCTGATAAAATATTTGTTTGCTGGCCAAATGATTTCTCGGCTGACCTATTTGTTGCTGACCAAATAATTAAATAACTGCCCACTTAATTACTTCCCATTTATTTAGAGGCTTTTGACACCTGTGTGCTCCATCATCCTAAGCAGAACAAACATAAAACTCAAACTCATAAAAAATACATTGCGACAGAGAATGTTAATGATGTAATTGTAGGTGGTTAATAACCTCTATTTAACCCGTTGGCGGGCACCGCGAACTAAGGGGCTCGCAAGCAATAGATATTTCTATTGATTCTGTGCCCGTAGACTAGAAAATGAACTTTTTTTGTAGACAACTAGCTACCCCCAGGTTTCACACGGGTGCATTATGTATTTTATACATAAGCCTTCCTCTCGAATCTGTTAAAAACAGCATCAAAATATATTGCATAATCTTAAAGATATAAACATACTTAGGGACAGACAGACAGCGGGAAGCTACTTTGTCTTATGCTATAAATATCTTCAGGCATTCACACTAAAAACTAGGGGTTAGTTTTAAGCAACTAATGCTGCTTGTGCTACGGATACTAGATGATGAATCTTAATAGATATATACACACATACAATCACGCCTGTAATCCCCGAAGGGGTAGGCAGAATCCAAGGAGCACTGTGTTCCTTAAGACTACATTAAGCCATACAAAAATTGGGTCTGTTCAGATGAAATATCGTGAAAAAGTAGTAACAAGTGGCTAGCTCATCGCCTTCACAATCACAGACCAGTACCCAATACGCCCTTAGTCGCCGTTTACAACATTCTAGGCAAGAAAAGCAGTTGGTACATTATTTGTGTGTCCCTGGACCGAATAAATACTTATATATATTCAGAATATATACAAAACATATTATATTAATATCCAAGACTGGAAAACAAAAGCCTGTATTCACACAAACCTCGCGAGATGGCGACATTATAATTTGGTTCTATAAGAAGACATATCGCAGATTTTTTTAACAAGTCATAAAACCAAGTAAATCCGTTATTTACCAAGTTTTCGCATAACTGTACGCATAATAAAATCAACCATTCATTAGTTCCGCGCGTTAGCTGCGACCTTTAATCGATAGTTCCGCAGCTCTTACATTAATTATGCAAGTTATTTAACGCATTGTTGTTACTGTCCCACGGTATGTTCTATTTGAAATAAAACGATTCGTTATGACGAAATCGCTTGCAAAGGCTTCAACCTAGATATTTTTTATGATTTGCCTATGCGCAACACTGGTTTTTAGGTATTTTTATTTACAGCATTGCAAAATAGGAAAATGCCACATTTACTCCCATAGCAGTTAGTTAAAATATCTTAACTGCTCTTATCTTTCTTAGACAGTGCCCAGTTGATAGAGCTACTGTAGCGCCTTAATAGAACTTACATAGGTTGGTCACAATTGATCTTATTAGGCTGCAGTGACGCGAAACAGCACCGAACAACCAGAAATAATAATAATAGTTAAAATAATATGACTTCAAAGCATGTATGGGGCGAGTAACGAGAGTCGAAGAAGCGAGAGATGTGTGCTAGGATCGTAGCAAGTGGAAATCTGTTAACTCTGCCTACCCCACCGGGAATTTATGTATGTATGTGTAACCACTCGTACCCACTAGTACCAGAACTACTGCGGCGGTGATTATGTCCTGTTACGAGTGGGTACGAGTGGCTACAGTAAGCTTATAATAAAATATAAATATGTATGTAAAAAAATCATTAGTATTATTAATCACCTGCCCGAAGAGTTGCAGTGGTAGAAAAAAAAAGTTCTAATAAGTTAAACTATGTTATTACACAAAGCCCTAGCGCCGGGAGGGGTGAAGCCGCGCCCCCCACCTAGGGGGGCTCCGCCGGGGAAGCTGACTGGGTAAACCTTGGGTCCCGGTCTCCTCTCCACTCCGCGGATAGGAGAGTCGCTGTGGTTTTAGTGAGTATGCCCCCTGGTTTCGTCCCAGGGGGAGTCTCACAGTATTCGCCCATTCCCCCGATGGGCGTTTCTGCGTAAAGCTTTTCCACAGCGTTAAAAAAAAATTTTATTATACAAAAGTGTTTACTAATAAAGGGCCATCCATAAATTAAGCGCACATCTCGAGGGAGGGAGGGGTCGACCAAATGTGACAAGGGGGTGGGAGGGGTCTTTAATTAAGTGACATAACATTAAATAAATTGAGGAGCTCAGTGGTTTAGTGGTTAGTACGCTTTGGATTTCGATTGGAAACAAAGCTACCTTCGCCATGGTCAGGCCGTGGATGGGTGACCAAATCTTTGTGATCTCGGGCTCCTCCGTGCTTCGGAAGGCACATAAAGCCGTTGATCCCTAAATTAAATAAAACTAATTTCAGAACTTCAATAAAATCTTGATGTAAAAGGGCGAAATATAAGACGTCACACTATTGCCACAGAGATGTGACAAGCTGTGACAAGGGCGGGGAGGGGACGAAAAATCATGAAATTCCTGTTACGCAATTTATGAATGTTCCCTTACATCCGCCCCACTAGGACTCAAACCTACGATATCAAAGAAGATACTTTGATACCGTCGAACAAGCTACATTTACTGTCACAATATTATTCAAATCACAATGTTTGAATTTCAATTCAATAGAATTTTTTTCTTTTCTAAGAATAGATTGTTGAAGCCCACACTAAGAAATGTACAAATAAAACAGTTTCAACTTCGATACGAAAAAGCCAAGATGACATCCATTCACAAGAAGATATAATATGGACATTATGCTCAGATATGCAAATTATAATACGTTGAGTCACGGCATTAGTATGTTTAACGTGGGTGTTTCGATGCTATACTCAATATACATAAACATATTTGATACTTATATAAACAAACACTCATAAAAATGATGTTTTAGACCTTATTCTCTTGACGGTAATACTGGCATAATCTTTCGCGTTTCTCAACTTATTACGCTGTACTAAGTGACACTAGTCTGATAATAAGAATCTTTCTATCTATACATACAATAAAACTGCAGAGGTCGAATCTGTACAGAGAAAAAAATGGGGATATAAAAGGAAGGAAAATACAAAAAAATATTTTTTTAAATTTTTTTTCTCTTTCTGTTTATCTGTTTGTACGAGCTATTCTCCGAAATGACTGGACCGATTTCAATGAAATTTGGCAATTCCGTATGTCCCTGGTCAACATCTTTGATACTTTTTATTCTGGAAAATTAAAGGGTTCTCGTGGGATAGTTAAAAAACCACTAACCGCTGACAGAGTCGCTAGTTCATGGCAACAGCTTGTTCATACATAAACTAGCTTATAGCCCGCGACTTCGTCTGCGTGGAATAGTTATGTACTATGGGATGAGTAGAGATTTAGAAATATTTTCGCTCTTGCTGACTATTTAATTGACATTTATGTATATGTGTAGAGACAAGTGTGCAAGAGTATGACGTGAGTCTATAATTCTTTGAACACCGAAGAAGTAATTATTTATATGTTTTTTAGGTATATGATATCCATCAATCCGACAGCGTGTTGGTGATGTAGCTCATACCATTTCCTAACTATAATTACTCCATGTCAGAAGGCCTGGTTCAGACAAAGTCCATATAAAAACTGGTGATAAAAACAATTCTTAAAACTATGTAGACCAACATAATAAGTATTATTTGTTCAGCTTTGCTTTGTTTGACATTATTTAAATGACAGATTTACATAGTGAGGCCTCGATTTGCAAAAATACAAAATTTCTGCAAAACTACAAGGAAAAATTTAATAAATAAAGATTTGAAACAGGCCCTGTTCCTGTTAAATAGAAGTTAAGCACGTATATCCATACTTACATTATAAATGGGGAAGTAACTCTGTCTGTCTGTCTGTCATTTATGAGCTTGCGCTTCATTTTTGAATTTTGAGTACCTTATTGTGACTTATTTTGACTTTTGCGTGTTCACGACTAAATTACGGAATTTCTCTGTTTTTTTATCACGTACGTAACATACTAGTGATCGGGCCGATTTTAAACTCTAATATCGAGGCTATAGAGATTAGTATCAATTGAATACTATTCTGGTAGACTGATTATTATTATGAGTTTTGTTATTTTATTAATTAGTTTATTAACATTTATTTTAGATAATTATTTTATGATTTAATTTACTTTTAAGTGATCCGAACGAAATAATGTATATGCAAACTACCAACAATTTATATAATTTGTTTTCTTATCGGTCACCACGCTCAAAAAGTGTAACTTGAATTAATATCAAAGAAAAAGAAATACTGCATGAATAAAATAAATAAATAAAATTATAATTGCATAAGTTGATACAAAATGCTATGCAATAGCTTTACCGCGGCAGTCCCCGAGTGCCACACGTATTTTTTTTATGCAACTATGCCATTAACACAATATACAAGCCCATCTATGTACATATATCATCTATATGTATATTGATGTCCTTAAACTTTCACACATTATGTACAGTCAATACATGCTCTCAATCTACCTCATCAATTCACTGAGCTTATTTAAGGTTTTTAATTACACATCGCGACTAGAATACAAAATGTAGGTCAAATTTCGTCGTACTTAATAAGGTGCAAATTGGCTTGGCAATTAAATTATTTTCTTTTAAATTCTGGACACGCCTCGGGACAGTTCTATGAACCCTAAGCATTTAATATCAACTCACGTCCGAGCACCATATTGTCACGACTCAACGGAAGCGGGTCTAACTGTACAGTGACGATTTGGTAAAAACAACTCTATTTATGAAACAATTAGGTTGAGAATGAAGGTCAGCTGTGACGGTTATGAGGTGGAATTTTTGTTAGTTAAGTTATGCTGTTACAAGATATTGTAGAGATAAAATCTAGTACATAATAAAACAAAAGTAAGAGGAGGAAAATTAAAGTAAAGGAGGAAATATGATATGATATCTAAGATCCATCGCTAGACAGACGACAGCTATATCGCATCTAGACTACTCTCTTACTTATCAGGTGAGATGGAGTTATTTTATCCCATACCCTAGACACCATATACGAAGCCTTAGTGCTTTACATTTTTTTTTTTATTTGTATAGTGCCCCTTAAGCTTAAGGGGAAGATCTATAAATCCGTCGATAGACCTGTCGTAATGTATGGATCTGAATGTTAGACAACGAAAGCGATGGATGAAAGAGCACTCCGCAGAGATGCGAATGTTGCGATGCATGTGTGGAGTCACAAGAATGGACAAGATCAGGAATGGGTATATTAGAGGAAGTTTGAAAGTAGTGACAGAAAAGACTAGGAGCAATAGGTTAGCGTGGTATGGACATGTGATGAGGAGGGATGAATGTCAGATTACAAGAAGGATGCTTAACATGGATGTGGACGGACCTAGAGTGAGAGGAACACGAAAGAAGTGATAAATTGAACGCGTGAAGTATGATATGAGAATAAAAGATGTGGATGCTGAGCTAACGAGTGACAGAGGAGAATGGAAAAAGAAGACATGTTGTGCCGACCCCACCTAGAGTGGGAAAAGGGCAAGAAGAAGAAGAGTGGCTATTCAAAGGTCTTTAAGGGTCTACTATTCTTTACATACATACATGCAATCAGAGCTTGTTCCCAATGGGGTAGGCAGATTACAGATTATTTATAAAAAATTCAAATCGTAAAATAATAACGCAGACAGGGATTTCCTAACTTCTTGCATCAGAGCCTGATTTATAAAGGATCCCGTTTTATAAGGAAAACGGGATCCTCTATTCTAAAATAACCTCGTAACTCTGTGACCAGACCCTGATGATAACATAATAAAAAAAACCTAAGAATCTCTAGATTTTTCTTATTGATACAAAAAACTTACCAAAAAGAAATTTGCGGTTACTTTTCGTTTAGTCTCAGCGCCTAGAAAACCGATATCGACCACTGAGAATCCGTGACGCAGATAGAGCAATAACTAGCAGAACGGATGGAGCGTAAACAATCTGTAATGTGATCGAAAAGAAATTAATAACAACTTCGCGGGTTACCCAAGCCTCATGCGCAGGCGCAGGCCACATTGCCAGCGGCTGGCGGATGGAAACAATAACAAAATAAGCGAAAATTTGTCACACAAGGTGAAAAAGTGACTTTTCTGAAATCGTTTGATGTTTCATATGTTCCGTTCATCCCGCAGACGTAGCGTAGCTCTGGACCTGCGCCAAAATTATCGAAGCATCTAAAGGAGTCAAAATTATCCCAAATCCGTCATTTCATATCAAAGTAACCATTTATTAATTAATTTAACTAATTATTGTTCACAAAAGAAAAATTGAGAATATACAGCACAAAATAAAAAGACGAGTAAAAAAGGTAGGGCTTGTTTCTAACTATATCTTCCAGCCCACCTGCTATAGGAGAAATGCTGAGAAGTAGACTGAGTCGCGTGTACATAGGAATATATCATATATAATAAATAAATAATATATAAATAAAAATAATATATACGACCATTACCATAATATATATAACCATATACCATAGTGCTCTTACAATAAATACCAAATTTTTTGGACGCGCGGTGTTATTTTGACCACCTTGGATACCTCGATCAATATGGTTACTCATATTAGAAATATCGCGCATGAGATAATTTTGAGAACATTTCGACGCTTCTGTCAGTTTGGCGCTGACATACATAAAGCCGCCTACCCGCGTGTACTGTGGCCTACACCTTTCCGGGTGCGGTAACTATAGATTGTCGTTTTTTTCAATAGTTACCGTAACGCACGGTAACTAAGTACAGCATCGGGAATCAGATAGACAATATTGTTAAATGCGTAGACTGAAGACTGTGTTATATAATTTTGTAATTAATTGATTTCTTGATGCTAACGTAGACCGTTACTATTTTATACCATACTAGCTGTTGCCCACGACCTCGTCCGTGGTTTCTATGGTTTTTTAACTATCCCACGCGAACCCTTTAATTTTCTCTCAAAGTATCAGCCCGATCGGTTTAAAATTGACAAAGTTTCATTCAAACTTTCATCCCCTATTTTATCTCCTTGGGGGCAGAATTATTCAAAATCCTTTCTTAGCGGATGCCTACGTCATAACATCTACCTGCATGCCAAATTTCAGCCCGATCCGCCCAGTGGTTTGGGCTGTGCGTTGATAGATCACTAAGTCAGTCAGTCACCTTTGAGTTTGTAACGAGGCGCCATAGCTATATTAGCGCCTCGTTGCTGTCATTGCGCTCTTCTCTGGCCATTTTTCTCTTGGTTTCCGTTTTTAAATTTGCTGTATGTCTCTTTTTATTTGTTTTGTTCTCGAAGTTCATTCTTACCAGAGTCAGCGCGTAGAGCGGTTGACTCCCTTCTAACAATAATTGTAATATATCTATAAAGTGATGATCAATTTTTATAAGCTTAAACTAAAAGTTACTACAAACCACATGATCAGTTCCTGATAAGTAACAAAGTCTATAAGTCTCTTTAAGGCACTATTGTAAGTAGCCCTACCCTTTTTATAATATATTTAAGTGTTAAATGTGAAATTGTTTTGTGTTCAGTGTTATTTACCTTTTTTTATATAATTGTTTCAGTTGTACCTTAATTCTTCAATATATAATAATAATAATAATAATATCCTCAGACATTCACACCTATCAACTAGCCCCATTTTAAGCAACTAATGCTGCTTGTGTTACGGACACTAGATAACGGATAAATATATTTAATAAATAAATACATATAAATAACCTGCATATATAGAAATATATATAAACATCCAAGACTGGAGAACAAATGCCTGAAAATTCATCACCCAAACATTTGCCCCCACTGGGGTTCGAACCCAGAACCTCTCGAGATGGCGACGCCTTGAGACCGGCATACAGACCACTCGACCACGGAGGTCGTCAAATGCATTACCTAAGTGACGATCCAGCGTCTTTCATTTTATTCCCGGCTTCACCCCGTCACAAGTTATATATTATAGATTATTAACAAGCTTTACAGGGGATCTGGGTATTGATTTGTGAGTAGTCATTATGTCTTTATTAAACTTCTTGAGTAGCAGTAATTCCGTTAATAATAATAAGAGTGACGATGAAAATACCGAATTTTACTAAAGCGACTAATGATTCGACTGTACTGTGGTGTTAAACTTATTGCTAACAACTTACCTAGTAATATCAGTCATCAGCCTATATACGTCCCACTGGACACAGGCCTTCCTCAAGGAGAAACACATGAGGAGTATGAGCCGTAACACCACCACGCTGGCGCTGGCCCAATGTGGGTTAGTGGGTAGAAGCGACTTGCTGTGCCTTCTAAAGCACAGAGGAGCTCGAGATCACAAACTTTTGGTCACCCATCCACGGCCTGGCCGTGGAAAAGGCACCACTACCACTACGCCCTCCACCGAGCTCTTCCGTGTTATCTCAATGTAGTTTTTGTTTCACTCACTGCCTCGTAAGTTATACTCCTAAGGCCCGAGTTCACCAATAATTGTATAACCAACGTTTTAGTGATCGGCCGTTCAATTCCGAAACATCGTTAAAATAACGATTCAAATTTTCACTGTTCACCGCAAACATTTTTACTAGGGTTACAAAATCGGACGTTTAACGATACTTCAGAATGAATGAACGAATATTATAAAGATACTTATTTACGAAGCAGCGCTGTCATATTAAACGGACGCAATATACGCTGACATCTGAATTTAGTACCATAACGTAAAATGCTTTCTTCGAGAAGCGAATTCTTTCGATCGACTTTAGTGCTGAAATACCGTGATGTTATTGAAAATAAACGCACTGACTCCACCACAAAATCCATAGAGCAAAATTTTGGTAACACTTTAAATGTCAATATGTAGTAAATGTAAGTAAAACGGAGGTTAAACGTTGCTGTCAGGCTCGGTTAAGTTGATCGGTTGTTTAAGGGCTGTAATCGATGGTTAACGTGTGGTGAACACAAAAACTAATTTAAACAGCTGTTTAACTTATAATCAGTTGTTTTAAATGTTGGTGAACTCGGGCCTAAAACGTGCATAATATATTATTTGCCTTATTGATTTGGACGATAATAAATTTACGTGACATTGACATTAGTAAAATTTCGTAGATATCATGGGATTTCTTTTTGAATAATAAATGGGCTTACTGTATAAAATAAAGTAGTAACTTTTAGCTAAGATTATCTACCACTAAGTATTTGATTGTAATACTTTTTTTAACCATTTCCTTGTTTCCAAAACAAACTTAACATAAGCAGTTGCATGACAACAAACACCAGGAGTTCTATGTAAAGTTGAAACATGACTAATTGTGGGTTCAACGAACCCCTTACTTTCCCTGAGGAAAGCGACTCGATCAATTTACGCGGACGTGCGTACTGAAAACGACTTGTTACTTAGAACATTGTTTTAGTCTTAACAATGTAACGGTTTTATTAAAATATGGTTTATATTGTTGGTAGGTTATATGTTTTTTGCGTCCCGTGTTCGTCCGGGACGCAAAAAGAATGTGCCAACTGCTTTTCTTACCTAGCATGTCGTAAAAGGCGACTAAGACTAAAAAAAATTTCATTAATTAATCGTTAGTCGGCTTATAAAAGGTTTTACTTTCGCAGTTAAGTAATGTACCTATAGTAAAACTTTAGATACTCTACGTAATTATCGCATTTTAAACAGTGTTTAATTCAATGACATTTTAAGCAGTCCCTTGTTGGTCCGGGACACCAAAAGAATGTACCAACTGCTTTCTTACCTAGCATGTCGTAAAAGGCGACTAAGGGCGTATTGGGAACTGGGTCTGTGATTGTGTAGGCGATGAGCTAACCACTTGTTAGTACTTTTTCCCGATTTTCCATCTGATCAAACTCAATATTTGTATGGCTAAATGTGGTCTGAAGGAACACAGTGCTCCTTGGACTCTGCCGACCCCTTCGGGGATTAAAGGCGTGATTGTACGTATGTATGGATAATAAAGTTTATTTTTTGCACTAAATAAAATATGAAAGAGTAGCTATGGAGAAGAGGACTTATCTCAAATAAAAATCTTTTTTCGTCTGACAACTCGTCTAAGATACACATCTTTCAGATTCAGTGTAAGACTAATGCAAATAATAATAACAATTACATATTTATCTGTGATCTGTGGTCTTATCTTACGACTCACGGTCATATCCACGGTCACATCGTTCATTTATTTTTAATTTGTGCCGATAGATTAACTATATTTCGCGGAGTTAAGTTTATGGGAAAGTTGGAGGCCTAGGTGAACGTTCCGTGAGCAAATCGGCGACGTTCTGATAAGGGCGGTCTAATCCACCGCAAACTAAAGGGCGAGTATGAAGTTAGTAAGGAGAGTGGAGGAAGCGAAAGATGTGCCAGGATCGTAGTAAGTAGAGATCCGTAATCTCTGCCTGCCCTGCTGGGAAAGAGACGTGAATGTGTGTACGTATATTTTTTCATGATTCTACTTTATTCACACTGAGTTTAGTAATTAAAGAATAAGTGAAGCGATGAAATGCTTTACTTTTTCCGACAGAATGAATTTAAATGTAACTGTTTGTAATTATAGTATAACGTCACTAAGGAGTTGTTTAATCTTAATAGAATCTCTGAAAAATAAAGTGGTGTGGTTGAACGCATGCATTGAGGGGCACGCAGAGCTGTTATCATTATCACCCACAAACTTATTTTTTTCCATCATAATATTAGGTCCTTACCTATGAAATTGGTGTTTTGTATGGAGATTTTGGAGATGTCTGCATTTTACATACTAACATTTTATCAGTTTTCTTCACAACGACAAATCCAGAGATAATAATATTTGGCATGTATCATTAGACAAGCTTTAGCAATATGTGTGTGAACACGCTTGATAAGAATTATTCATCGTTTTTATGTTAATGCAAATCAAATGATGTATTCGGGAGGCAGTTAAAAATAATTGTTTTTGTGTCTAATTTTAACACAATTAAACTTACAAAAAATTATCAAATTAAATAATACGAGCTCAAATATATGGTCTATTTTTAGAAGAGGCAATTATTTTATAAGAATGTTCTGAAACTTAATAGTTACGGACAAATTGCTAAGACAGAATAAAAACACAAATTTCATAGGTAAGGACTCAATATAATGCGCGAAATAAATATACCACCTCACATAATGAGACTAAGAGTGGATTCTAAATGTATCACGAAGAAACGCAGCATCAGCCACCTTCATGTTGCAGGCCTGCATAGTGCATTTTCTAGTCAAAAAGCGGAGATAAGGAGCGAGTAAGACCCAGGCGAACATTTATCGACCAAATCGAAAGCGTCCTGAATAAATGCCAGGTCAAGAGTACCCGAAATCGTCGAAGATGTAGGAGGACTTTAATGAGAGTAGATGAAGCGAAAGAAATATGCAAAGATCGTAGAAGTATAGTGAAAAGAAGTTATTTCTGGCTACCCTTGTGGGAAAATGTCTTGATTGTATGTACGAATGTCTATAATATAATATAAATATGTTATCATAATAATATGTCATAACATATGTCACGCCTTTTCCACGAAGAGATGGCAGAGGTTTTAAACATTCATCCCATGTAACTATGTCTATGATGGATATTTTTAACTATACTATTAGCTAGCCATTGCATTCGAGGTTATTAGACATAACTCATTATCTAAGCATCGATAATAATTATTCATAGACTTGCTTGCAAGAGTAATTTTCTCACAACCATGTAATTCACATGACAGCTGCTTTGCTTGGCCAGTACCTTATTGCGGCCAACAATTCTATTGTGGACAGACACATTACGAGTTACGACTTCAAAGTGCAAACTTATGATGACGGCTGGGTTTAAATCAAGGCCAGGAGCAACTAAGTAGAGTTTTGAGAAAATCTCAAATTGCTGAGTTGACCTAAGAAGTATCGTTTATGTGTGAACATATGAAATTTTTTGGCATAGTTGGCTTGTTAGAGTGGGTAAAAAAAAATATAATTCTCTTTGTGAAGATTAAGAATATTATTATTTGAAGTATTTGAAATATGAATATCGTTTATTTTAAATAAAATGTATGTTATCTGAATTTAAGAATAATAAAAAACTAAACAACAAAAACAGCTTATCTTTGAAATATTATATGAAGAAAGCAGGATGACGTGAATTTTAGTATGAATATTTGTTTTTGATTCGTTGTCTGCCACGGCTTTTCATTTTTAGGAAATAGATAGATGCGTAGCAAAATTATCACTCGATAATTATGTAGGACGCTAAAAGCTTCACTCATATCGATTTTATATACGTCCCACTTTTGCGCAAAAACCTTCCTTCGTACAAAATCCATATAAATATAAGCTTTAAATAATTACCACTGTCACAATATAAATTGGTGGAAGAGACGTCCTTTAACTTATGTAATGTTTACATTTTTCACTGTTTAGTTTACACAACAACCATCTGCTAATGAGAATGGATTTCCGTCAAACTTGTTTTCCCATAGAGTTGTCTTTTGAACTAGCTATGTATTTTTATTTATTTAATCTTTAATGTCCAAAATAAAAAACACTTTAGTACATAAGGCGGACTTAACGATAATACATCGCTCTCCCAGCCAACCTTTGGGCCAAACAGAGATTCATAGTGGGGGCACTAAAATCCAAACAAATATCAAATTAAAATGATTGATATTAAAAAAAATACATATATTAATTAAACAATCATAAACTACATATACTATTACTTGAGCTACATACGCTAAAATAACACACTACATATTTACCTAATTACGTATAATTATTAATACATAAGCTATATTATACACTAATACAATAATTATAATTATACACTACATACATGACCTATATTGATGTATTATGTGAACTAGTTATGTATTATGATGTGGAATCTTCTTTACCAACAGATATCAGCGATAAACCCAAGTTCACACCCACACAAAGTTTAGTCTGCCTTCCTTGCTAGTTTATTATAAGGAAAGAGTTCGACATAAGCTTGTCACTCTAATGGCAAAATTAATTAGTGGAGGAACATAGGTGGAAGATGAGAAGGATGTGGAGCATGAACTAACGATAGCCTAAGTAGCATGAGCAGCGCGATAAGATATTTATCACGTTTTTATCACGCCCAGCCCAAGTACCATGGGCAGCCCGATATAACCTTAACCACGTTTTTATCATCACCAATTGTCAAATTTCGTAGGACTTTGACAGTTTGACGTGATAAAAACGCGATATATACTATAATACGGTGTTCATGCTAAGAGGGTTATCCAACTCCATTGTACTTTGACAGTTGATCGTGATAAAAACGTGATATAACTCATAATGAGGTTTATGCTAAGAGGGCTAGTCTAATGGGTAAACTCATAAAAAATAAACAATACAAAATTCTCAACAGACACAATAAATCTGGTGACGCAATGTGTTTGCGGTACAAATGTCCGGAGTTGTTATAAGCTGTGAAAATATCCACAGTTTTTAGGCGCATATTCTGGTTTAAATCTTTGCTGTTTATCACAAAGTAAACAAACCAGGATTATTTTAATGACCAAATCACTTATCTCATAATTGAATGTTCACTGCACTTTTACCTTTATTTTTACATTTACCTTTCATTAAAAAGGAACCTAAAACTTTAAAGACATTGGCCACAATTTACATTAGAAAAAACAACTGCCGCCCATCAATAATCAGTCCCATTGCCCTTGCATTGTCTATCAATAAGTCATGTCTAATTCGAGATTGAATACGAATACTAATTACCCGAAGAATACCTGTTCCGTATGATTCATCATTGTGTCACGGTGTGTTACGAACTTACGACATACGCAAATGCAATGAGTCAATTAGGATTTAAAAAGTATTTTTGACGAATGAGGAGAACAAAGTTTTACTTTGGCACTTCTTTTCTTCCCATGGCTTTCTTCATCGAAGTCAGTGTAGAAAACACCATTTTTTCACGCTAGAAAAATAACTTTAGGGTTGCGTTGCTAACTTCATGTCTGTAGAATTTTAATACTATCTATCTATCAGCCAATTCTCGTCCACTGCTGGACATAGGCCTCCCTCAATGATCGCCACACCTCGCGGTCCTGGGCCGCCTGCATCCAGCGACTTCCTGCGACCTTCGTCAGATCGTGGGTCCACCTTGTTGGGGGTGTCCCTACGTTTTAATACTAATGAAATCTAATTAGAATTTCGAACTTTGGATTGGGCCAAATTTTAACCACCTCTCTAGTCTAGTGGTTCACACCACCGGGTGTTGATCGGGAGGACTAGGTTCGATTCCCCATGGGGGCAGAAGTTTTCTGCTCGGTTTGGTTGGTGGTAGGGCTTCTAAGCCCGCCTGGCTAGCTATCATCGTCTTACCGAAATTAGTCGCCATAATAACAATGTCTTTAGCATTGTTGTTTCGTTTTAAACCTTCGGCCTTCGGTGAGAGGCCAAAAGCTTACCTATTATATGTAAAAAAACTATATTCCCGTAAAACTTTTTGGTTTGAGAAAAAAACAAGCTGAGAAATGTCACAAAAATGGGTTGGTGTTGCTGAGCCCCTCGATTGGTGGGTTGAGAAAACTATAAAAAAATTGTGAAGGCTATGCTGAGAAACACAGCCTAAAGTATAATGACAAGAAGAGTAAATTTATGGTTTTTATGGGAAAGAACCATAAACCTACATCAATACCACCAATAATACTGAATGGTGCAGCCTTAGATTGTGTTTCTCAGTTCAAATACCTTGGACATATTTTGACTGAGGATTTAAATGATAACTTAGATATTGGCAGAGAAAAAGGGCTTTATCAATTCCTAGTAATATGATGGCCTATAAGTTTAATCGTTGCTCCGTATATGGAAAATCAACACTTTTTAGAGCATATTGTCAAAATTTTTATTCTTGTGGTTTGTGGACAAAGTTTACAAAAAAGTCATATTATGCCCTTAGAGTTCTGTACAATAATGTCCTCAGGGCGTTGTTGCGGCTCCCACGCTACTGCTGTGCATCTGGTATGTTTGCAGATGCACACATTGATGATTTCTGTGCAGTCATCCGTAAGAAAACAGCATCAATGTTACAGCGTGTGAGGGGGAGCAGCGACAAAGTTCTGAGGATGATTAGCGAAAGGTTGGACTCTGCCTTATACAAAAGGACTCTGCCTGACATATAAATTGTGTGGGCCGATGAAACCTTACATAGAAATTAAGCCTAGTGCCTTTTTTACTAACATAGATCTAAGAATATCGTTACTAACAATATGGACTGTAAAATTGTCTGAAAATAAATGATTATTATTAAAAAGGAACGGCAAATTTCTTACCATGGAGATAGTTAGAAGTAAACCAATATAATTTGTGTTTTTAGCTCAAATTTACTTCTACTTTGATTCGTCAGCCTGATAACTTAAAGCTCTGCAATTATTAGAATTGCTAAGGACAACTCTTAAACCGGTCGAAGTAAACTCATGGACAGAAGACTTTCACAAATAGTTCGTTTGCAAGATCTTGAAGTATACTCGTAGTTATACGGAACTCCATTGTAATTAATGACTTTTTTTACTTTTTCACGCAAAATATAATCTTTCATTCATTCCGGACATACTCTTTGTTTGCGATTAAAGTAATTTTTGTATACTTATTTTTTTGTTGTAAGGATAAGTTTTTTTTTCAAGTCCAAGAATGCTTTTCTCTATTATGTCACTACGTTTTTAACACTAAAACATCACTACCACCTCTTTTACTAAAATACGGGTTCAAGTAAGTAGGCGTAATTTTTAAACACTGACATTAGACATATCGAGGGCATGCATGTGGTCGGTTGTTACGAACGTGTCAAGGCCCATAGGTGTAAAGTGTATAAACAAAAAGTTTATTTTACGACTCCGAAATTAACAGCGTCATTCGTCGGGATATTGCATCAGCTGGTGCTCTATCTGTTCTTGAACTGAATGGTTTGGCTCGTGATGATGGCAAGAGACCCGATGGAATGACTCTGGTTCCCTGGAAGGGAAAGCGCGGGAGCAGGGAGCATAGAACAAGCGCGGTGTGGGAAAGAGCATTCGCAAGTACCCCGCGCTCTCCCGTGATTCGGTCTGTATGCCGTAAGGCGGGTAAGACCATGGGTTGGGTTGGTGGTGGGTTCCCTAGAAGATGGGTCGTGCTTTGGAGTGGGATGAAACTTTTGTCGACTCCTTAGCAGCCTCCCATGTTCCTGTAACTTCGGTGAGTCTGGTTCGGCTGCCATTTCTGCGGAATCCCTCAAACGGCGCAAATATAGTAGCCTCTGTGAAGACTACATATTTGAGCCTTTTGGGGTAGAAACGCTGGGACCCTGGGGACCATCTGTCCATAAGCTCTACAAAGAGATTTTGAAGCGGCTCTGCGACAAATCTGGTGACAAGAAGGCTGGTCTGTATTTTGCTCAAAGAATAAGCGTTGCTATTCAGAGAGGTAATTCAGCCAGCCTTTTTGGTACATTTCCAGCGATGGATATACGTGTAGACGATTTTTTCTTATAATATCTTTTTTTTTTGCTTTTAATCTACTGTTAGATTTTTTTTTTGTTTTCACGAGGAGATAAGCTGTTTTTGTTGTTTAGTTTTCTATTATTTTCGTATTTAGTATAATCCATTTATTATATATAGTTTTAGTGCAGATTATACAAATAATATTGATTATAAAACTTTTTTACGACATAATATGATTTTATTTACTGACGACTGAGTTTATGATTCTATTTACATTGTTTTCGCGTTTGCAAACATGACAGCTAATAATATTACTATCTATAGTTATTTTGTGCAATAAACTTGCACAAAGTAACTACCTCACCGTATCGATTCCTACCGCCTGTACCATTGGGAAAAACTTAAGTTTATTGTAAATATCGCTTGCCTCACATCGGCCCCGGTGCATGACAACAGGCTTGCCCTCTGTTACATGGGAACTTCGGATCCGTAAGCATTAAAAAAAATCTTGAATTATAATAATATCTTATTTTCCCAGCCAGGTTTAAAATGCGAGTAATTTTTTTTTAATTATTTGTTACTTGAAGAAAACGCATGTCTTTTTATTCGTTTTTCATTTCTTTTTCTCTTAGGCAGCGCTAGCACCGAATTTAGCTAGCACCGCGGGAAACGCGGGTTCGATCCCACCGCCTGAACCACTGAGCTTGAATAAAACTTATGTACAGTTCATTGTGAATATCGCTTGCCTCACATTGTGCCCAGTGCATCTTTTTTCTTTAAGTTATAGGTATGTTTCTTTGTTTTCGACAGTTCTATCTAAATTATATTTTAACGAAAATATAACTACATAAAGAACATAAATCAAAAGTAGGTACGAAAAACAACAACACAAGCAACAAAAAGATGACTTTGACCCAATAACGCATCCAATATAAAACCAAAACAATAATAACAGTAATTAACCAAAGTGTATTGCTTTTTTGATTGGTATCAATTGGACGATATTCGTACACATTGAAGTCTGAGGCCGAGTAAAAATTACAATTATTTAGAGCGTAAGATTTAGAAGGTTGTGTGTTCATTTTTGGGTTATCAAGATTTAAAAATAAATAAAAACATAAACAAGCCTAATACAAGTTTTCGCAAAAAAAAAGGTGTGAACTTTTGGCACCAAGATTACTTTTAGGATAAAAGGATTTTGAATTTTATATGCTCAATGATAAGATTTTCTCTCCTCTAAGTAACTTGATACCTTCCAAAAAGTCGTATAAGTTGTTTTTTCTCTGCAACAATGTTGCAGATCTTTCATTATATAAGTTTCAACTTTATAGCCCAGTAATTGAACTCTCCTTTGTAGGATAAAAAACATAATATACGTTGCACGAAGAAAAATATATCTACCTACACATACTTAACACGTGAACCGACGATCTGGCGAACATACATACATAAAATCACGCCTGTTATCCCCGAAGGGGTAGGCAGAGTCCAAGGAGCACCGTGTTCCTTAAGACCACATTTAGCCATACAAAAATTGGGGTTGGTCAGATGAAAAATCGTGAAAGAGTAGTAACAAGTGGCTAGCTCATCGCCTACACAATCACAGACCCAGTACCCAATACGCCCTTAATCGCCTTTTACGACATGCGGGGCAAGAAAACCAGTTGGTACATTCTTTTTGTGTCCCGGACCTACACGGGCCCAGACCAATCCGTATCTGGCGAAGGCCGTAAGAATTCTGGATGCGGGTAGCGAAGGACTGATTGTCATCATTGGGAGACTTATGTCCAGTAGTGACATCCACTAGTCTAGGCTAAAATCGTTTCGGTTCGTCCTCAGTAATAAGTGCCACTGGGCAGAAGCCTTCCTCACGCAGACACACTTGAAGTATGGGCCGTAACACCGCCACGCTGAACCAATGCGGGTTGGTGGGTAGAAGCGGTTGCAAGAGCGACCGGGACCCACTGCTTTGCGTGCCTTCCGAAGCACGGCGGAGTCCGAGATCACAACGTTTTGGTCACCCATCCAACGCCAGACCGTGGCGAAGGTAGCTTAGTTTTCGATAACGAAAGCTTAAGCGTATAGTAACCACAACTACGCCACCGAGCTTCTCCAGGATAGGCTGAACTGAAATTATTATACATAATTGAAATGACAAATAATCACAGAATAGATTAAGAAGCGAAGCGGCTGTCAGTGATCTGTGCAAATAATCTACATTTAATTAGACGACCTCCGTGGTCGAGTGTTCTGTACGCCGGTCTCAAGGCGTCGCCATCTCGAGAGGTCCTGGGTTCGATCCCCAGTGGAGACAAGTGTTTGGGTGATGAATTTTCAGACATTTGTTCTCCAGTCTTGGATGTTCATTATATATGTATAATATTATATATATTCTGAATAATTATGTGTATTTATCTATTAAATAAATTTGTCCGTCATCTAGTATCCGTAACACAAGCAGCATTTAGTTGCTTAAAAATGGGACTAGTTGATAGGTATGAATGTGGATTTTTTATTAATAAAAAAAAAAATTGGTATAGACGCTTTGGCTTTGGATACTAAAAAGAAAGGTACCTTCGTTATGGTCAGGCCTTGGATGGGTGACCAAAACTTTGTGATCTCGTACTCCTCCGTGTTTCGGAAGGCACGTCAAGCTGTTTGCTATTACAACCGTTTCTACCCACCAATCCGCATCTGGCTAGCGTGCTGGTGTGACGGCCCATCCTGTGATTTTCCATGTAGTAAGGCCTATGCCCAGCAGTGGGACCGAATATTTATTTGACAAAAAGCGACATTATAGACTTTTCTTGTGTTTCGTGTGTTTCGTGCAATCGGGCAGAATGTAGAAAGCTATATTCGAAAAATCTATAGAGGTGCTTAAGTTTTTTTATTATTATTTTATAATAAAAGCTATTCGATCCATTTACCATCTGGGTGGAAAAATTGGTTTCACGGCTTCTGTCGCTACTCGCGAGGAAACCCGAGCAAAAAGTTTGTATTATATGGCAACTAACAGTAAATAGTATGGACTATCAAAACTGTAAATTATTATAAGCTTATCTTATAAGCCTTCTTACCATATACACCGCATTTTGATATCAGTCGTACTTTTTTTCGCGTTCAACTACCAAAAGACTATGGAATTTGACAACTGGGCGTGGTAAAAACTTAATAAATAATAATTATATAAATAATTTTTTTAGAAATAGGATAAAAATATTTTATTGTCTTTTTATAGAAACTTCTGCACATATTTCTGTTTCGTCTTGTGCACTAGTGTCGCTCTTTCGCAACACGAGATCTTACACATCTGTGACGGGTTGACTGGAGAACATCCCTATTAGAGGGAAGTCCTACCTTGTATACTTCTGTTCCTATGTTATGTATTTCTGTTTCTGTGCAATAAGGAATTTATAAAGAGAGAGTTTATAAATATATCGCACTGCTCATGCTAATTAGTTTATAGAGGCGTCATGCTGTTCTATAATAATAATATGTGGAGAGTCTAAAAAAGTTATATAAAGTAAGCACTGACAAAACAGAATGGCAAAACATAGAAATATAGAAATAATAATGATTTATTCCTCACCATAAACATTCAACAGGATACATTTCACATAGGTACGAATAGTTTTCGTACAAATATAAATTACAGTAACGATAGGATCCGAGTGAGTATGGTGGGCTGACACCAGAACTAAGACAAGTCCTGTAGTCCTGTAGACAATCCTCCACCCCCTTATACAGTTAATAAATGTTGTTTACACAATGAAAGAGTTGTTAACTTTGGACCTGTTTCACAATCGACTGGTAAGTTCTGCGTAGCTTTCTTGGCAGATCATTTGACAGTTGTAATATGAAATTTATGTCAATTGAACTGCCAAGTAAGCTATTCAGAACTTACCAGTCGATTGTGAAACAGGCCCTTAGATTTGCAAACGTATGATATACCCAATTACAACAAATAAGATGAATACTTAAGCATATTAGCATATTCATATAAGAAAATTGTACTTACACCAAAGAAATCAATTTTACAATAGAACGCTAAGAGAATCAACAATACGTACTTAAATCAACACATCATTCTTTCTGTCCGTCTTCTGTATCCTATTTACATACAAAACCCACGGATTTAAGATAGGAACTAATCATCGCATACAGGTTCCCAGCATTGACTGCGTTCTCATGAGATTATTTGACGTCTTTGACTTTGTAATTGTTTATAACAGTTTTTTGTTGTTTTTGCCTGAATTACACACGATTGTGTGTGATATTCTTCTTGCGTTAGTACTATGAGATGTTAACAAGGTTTTTTCTGTCTGAGAAAAGATGCGCTTCACTTAGCTCTATGTTCTACCACAAAGAAGATAAAATTGGTTGTCACTTTCATTTGCTGGAAGAAAGGGATTTAATCCAAGTCTTCTTAAGTAGCATGAGCAGTGCGATATGAAGTTTGTTACGTATTTAGACAGTTAAACATAATACAAAGACGATAAATAACATATAGGAGGAGCTCAGTAGCGTAGTGGCTAGTACTCTTTGGCTTTCGATTACAAAGCTACCTTCGCCGTGGTCAAGCCGTGGATGGGTGACCAAAACTTTGTGATCTCGAGCTGCTTCGTGCTTCAGAAGGCGCGTTAAGCCGTTGGTACCGCTCGCTATTGTTACTGCTTCTACCCACCAACCCGCATTGGGCCTATACTCCTCATGTGTTTCTACATGAGGAAGGCCTGTGCCCAACACTGGGACGTATATAGGCTGAGGATTAAATACCATATTGCGGTGTTCATGTTTATAGGACTGCTATGATATAGTGATTTATCGGTATCAACTGTCAAAAACCAAGAAAAAATACCAACATGGTGCGGCTAACTCGTATACGGCGGATTTTAATGTAAGCTACTTCGGACGCCGCAGTTTTTTTTTAATTAAACGACAAACTTTGCAGTCCTTAAGTAGGCAGGTAAACTGGGCGATAAAAATGTCAGTGGCGTTCGGAAAGTTAATAATATTTTTATTAAAAGACTTGGTTCAGAAAAAAAAAGATTCAGTCATAAGTAAAAAAAAAACATTATGTGCAGAAATCCATACGAAGGGTAACTGGACGGCCGTGAGAATTGAACAAGGAAGATATCTGATAATTACACTGGTTTTGTCCTTTATTCCCTGGCACAATGGAATGTAGGAGGCTTAATTTCATTTGTCATAATAATTGCAGCTTCCTTTTGACATATATAATAGAGTTCCTACTTTTAAATGGCTAATAATTTTCACAAAATTGAAAATACTATATAAGATTAACATTATAAGTATTTATGTTTGTATAACAAATTACACTTGCAAGATATCGCCGCTTAAATTGTTGTTGTATACCTCTGAGTTTGTCGATTAAATGTACATATAGTACGTCTCAATCCAAGTTGCCAAAAAAGTAAACAAAAAAGCCGACTTACCGAATTTGTTATTCAATAACCACACTTTTTACACATTGGACATTGGCACGTAAATATAATTAACGGTAACAATTGTTGTCCGTTTCAATAGATTTCAATTACCTACAGTCATCAAAAAATATTTTAGAGATGAAACAATACCTTTGTTTTGTTTATCTTTTTGGCAACTTGGATTGAGACGTACTTTATAGACATTGCGAACATTGACTGGGTATAAAGTATAAGTACTTATGTTACTCAGTTAATGTTCGCAACAAAAAATGACATGGTAGCTAAAGTTTCATTATGTACCTAATTATTTTTAAATACCATGTAAAAGATTTTTATTTTAAATCTCTTTTTCAGATTAGCCCGCCGAAAAACTGACTTCTCAACCGACTTTGAGAAGATGTAGTTTTAAACCTTCGTCGACCTCACAAAAGGGCAACAAAACTCCAAAGAAGCCAAAACAAAAGTAAAAAGAAATGGAATCAAAATTAAATTATGAGATCCGGTGATAGGAATTGCAACTTTATTCGTTTGGGAATTGGGACGTGAATTGAATATTGTTTCAAGATGTCTACGAGTAATGAGTTGAGTGAGGTGGAGGCGCCGAAGGTCCGAATGAGGCCAGCGGTCAGCAGGATCTTTTGCTGCAGCGTTACTGCTGCTTCGGGGTTCATCGCTGCTTATGCTTTGGTAAGACTTGTTTACGTATCCTTAATTAAAGGCTGATCTGGAAATGACATTGTTAGAGGTATAATTGGCAGTGTTAGAGGAAGAAGCGCACATCCTAAAAGGCCGGCAACACTTTACAATTCCTCAGATGCAGCAGATGTTTATGGGCGACGATGGTCACTTTCCATCAGGTGAACCGTCTGCCCGTTTGCATATATAAAAAAATACTTTAAAGTTACTTAACATTACATTTAAATGAATGACTAGTGTAGCTTGTATGCTTTTTTTATAACTTTTCCTTCGAACATCTACTGGTTTTATGGTTCATACTGGGTTATTTACCGTAAAAAATAAAATTGTTTTTTATATTGCACCCATTCTGGACTAAGTATAGCGAAAGCTGATTGGTGACCTTGGCGTTTTTATCTCAAAACCATATGTAAATCTGCTCTGAAATAATTTTAAACAATTTTTAAAACAGAGTTCCTCTGCAGCGGTGGTTCAACCATGTCAAGATAAACTTGCAAGAACACATTTAAACACAATGTGCACGCGCCATTCAACCAGAAAGACAACTGAACTAATATTCCAAACTTGTAACCAGTTTAAAGTGATCTGCAAGTATTCTATCTGCCAATCCAAATCTCGGGACAGGTAGAGTCTTGATAAAATGGGTGAGATAAATCTAACGTAAGAAGAGCTGTGCTTTTTGAATATGTTGCTCTAACAGCCAAAGGCGACACAGATCTAAATAAAATGGACAATTTTAAGGCCATACTGCACGTTATCTCATAGGATGACGAAACGCCCATGGAAGTGAGAGTGTACTTGAATCAGCTGTTGCATAAGATTTTGTATATATTATTCGATTTTCTCGCTTTGATTTATTAATTTTATTATCAGTAGTCTTGTAGTCAACAACTAGTCAGACTACCATAAACTATCAGATTTCGTTCATATTGTTTGCACTTTATGTCTATGTAGTTAAAGTTGAAAATCTTTTACTTAAGGATGATGTGCGAAATCTGAACCGTTTCATTCGAGGGTTTTAGTTATTTTAAAGGTACAAGAGTAAAAAGCATACAGACATGTGAAACAGTATAAAAAAAGATTTATTTTTACTTTCTTCTGCACTTTCAATTGGGAAGTAATTAATTGGGCAGCCATTTAATTATTTGGTCAGTAACAAAATGGTCAGCTGAAAAAGCATTTGGGCAGCATACAAATTGTCAGCAATATGATTATTTGGGGCGCCAAATAATTATTTGGTCAGAAGAATAATTAATTAGGCAGCAAGATAATTATTTGGGCCGCAAAACAATTAGTTGAGTTGCAATATAATTATAATATAGCAATATAATGTCTGAAATGAAATGTATAAAATTTTGGAAAAGGATCAATTAAAGATCAAGAATCAATTCCTAGGAAATGTATTCTGATAGATATTAAGTTATGGTTTAGTTTTATTTTCCTTCAAAACAATATTTGTGTCATCAAAACATATATTAAACAATTTGGCAGCAGAGAAAACGTTTCAGTTGGTGCCTAATTAGTTATTTTACTGACTAATTTAGATATAATTGCTGCCCTTAAGTTGCTGAACAATTAGTTATTTTAGCTGATCAATTGTATTTTATTGCTGACGGTTTAGGTAATTAATATATATAAATTTACTTAGCACTTATCAATTGCGAGATCGAGACACCTCCATTGACATTGAACATTACGAACAGAACAACACAGGCAACACAGTTCACCAAATAATGAAAAAAATTGACGGGGCGGCATTATCAACGTTGCACAAACATAACTGGACGTGCTAAATGCTAGGTCTGTTTTAATGTTTACAAATTCACTTACAATATGCACACACACACTAACAGCTAGCACTATTTGTCTAAAAATACATATTTGTTAATCACGCCTTTTATCCCCTTTGGGTTAGTTCTAAGTATATTAGTCGAATTTTACGACATCCAAGGGAAGAGATGGGTTGGTAGTGGTTGGTAGTATTCTTCTAATGAGCCGCTACAAAAGGACTCCGTCAAAATCTATGTAATAATACCTATATATATTTTTTTTTTTTACATACGACAGGTAAGCTCTTGACCTTCATCTCACCTGATGGTAAGTGACGATAAGGCCGAAGGTGGAAGCGAGCTTCACCTGTAATCCTCAACAACTGAGGAACTGGCTATCTTACTTCTGATTGCCGGAACACAACAATGCTTAAAACATTGTTATTATGGCGACAAATTTAAGTAAGACGGTGGTAGCTAGACAGGCGGGCTTAGAAGCCCTACCACCAACCAAACCGAGCAGAAAAACTTCTGCCCCCATGGGGAGTCGAACCCGGACCTCCCGATCAACACCCGGTGGTGGGAACCACTAGACAGAGGCGGTTAAACGAGAGGTTATATTGGATTAATATTATCAAAAGCCTCTATTCCCAAGGGCGTAATCAGGGCTATACCACATATAAAAAAATTACAACGAACAAGTTAAGGTTTATTATATAAAAAAGTATTCGTTCTTTTTATTATGCATAGCACGTATCGTCTCGCCAGCGTGATCTCTTTCGTAAGATAACAAACTGAATAATTTTGTCAAATTACAATACACGCCGAGCTTTCTAAAGTTTTGGACTTTCAAAGGACGGTAAACTTTTACATAATTTCTATTTATAGATATGATAATGTATGGAACTTGTTCTCTTTGGGTATTAAAGTATATCTCATCTATACATACATATAACTGTGGAGGTCGAATGTCTGTACATAGAAAAAAAATGCTTAAAATCAAGTCAGGGGGATGTAAAAAGAGGAAAAATACCAAAAAAAAATTTTTTTATATTTTGTTTTTCTGTCTGTTTGTATGGGCTACTCTAGTAGTAGTAGTTATGTAGTAGGTCCGGTATGTAGTGCTCAATATGATCAAATTAAACCTATTATCACGATAAAAATGCCTACCCTGTAGAATCTTCCCCTTGCCCTGTGAACAAAAGTAACTAATAGTATAGTCAACCATAAAATTGCTTTACCAATTTTGACACAATCTTCCATCCAAATTCCAAATGGAAATGTGATATTGGACATGATTGGTGGACCGTATTTCAATCAGTACATAGTTAAAAATAAAGCTCTTTGTTCAAAGCGATAAATAATAATTTCTACTAAGATAATACAAATGTCACTTTAAGTACTAAATGCAAAAATAGACCTTATTGTTTTATGACATGCCAACGACATTCACTCTAAAGGTAATAAAGCAACTTGGTCGACTATACTTATCAAATTACCAAGGTACTCTATTACCTTAGAAGCATACACTTGTAGGAAAAGGGACGAGCATGACAATGCCCGTTGCTTCCACGATGACAGCTACAGGAACCCATTTCACATTCATCTACGGTACAATAGACATGATAACAATGATGCTCCTTCTGTAGATAGAAGCAAGTATTTCCATTTTAATGTTTAGTAAAATTTAAAAGCGAACACTGCTTTCCCAGTAAATATTGTAAATACAATCGAGTACAAAAAATATTTATTTAATTATTTAATAGTTTATTGTACACAACAATTAAACAGAAACAACACATAAATAAAATAGAAAGTACAAAGGGTGTGGCTTATTCCTAAAGAAATCTCTACCAGCCCACCTGCGATAGGCGACAGTATGGCATGAAACATAATTGTCGCGTGTACACAAAATATGTGTACATTTTAGATACGACAATCTTTATTTCCTTCTAATAAGAGTAATTTACTGTTAAAAGTGGTTACATATTCTTGGAGTTGACTGTACCTAAATGGTATTCTTACTGAGAGACAAGGAAATTCGCGGTCGAACAGTAGAGTTTTTCTAACAACGTCATTTAGTAAAGATGAATAATACAGTGGTTACAAAAATTACTTTATTATAATTATGTATATCGTCGTCATCAGCCTACACTCGTCTTACAGCTGGACATGGAAAATACATGAGGAGTATTTGGTCTATTACACCACCATGCTCCAGTCCAATGTGGATTGACGATGATAAACGGTTGTAACAGCGACCGGAACGGCTTAAAGTGCCTTCTGAAGCACTGAGCAACTCGAGATAGCGATGATCAGCGTTTGGTCACCCATTCAAGGCCAAACCATGGCAAAAGTAGCTTTATTTTATTTAATAATTTATTGTACACAATAAAAAAGTAATATACAATGAAGAAAAAAATTACAATAGGGCTTATATCTATAAGACATCTCTTCCAACCCACCTGCGGCAGGAGAAGTGCTCAAAGAGAAAACAAGAACAACTTTATTTTTAATATCGTACATATTAGATAATTATTTTTACGGAATACTCTGAATCTTAATAGTTACAGACAAAATACTAAGACAGAATAAAAACACCAATTTCATAGGTAAGGACCAAATATATATTGGGTCCTTACCTGGGTCTAAAAATAGACTATATTTTTGAGCTCTTTTGATTTGTTTTGATAATTTGTTGTAAGTTTAATTGTGTTAAAATTGGACACGGAGACAACTCTTTTTAAGTGCCTCCCGAATACATCATTTTATTTGCATTCACTTAAAAACGATAAATATTTTTTATGAAGTGTGATATTACACATATTACTAAAGCTTGTCTAATGATACATGCCAAATATTATTATCTCTGGATTTGTCGTTGTGAAGAAAACTGATAAAATGTTAGTATGTAAAATGCAGAATTCCCCAAAACCTCCATACAAAACACCAATTTCATAGGTAAGGACCTAATACCTATAACGCCACCAAGTACCGAATAACGTATATTTATTAAAACCCACTTTTCTTTCCTCATCAGGTCGCGTACGCGATCGCCCTCATCTACGAGATCGTGTGGGTGGTTGAGTCGCAGAGCGGTCTGCCCGTAGCGTCAGTGCTGCTCATGGTGTGCTACTGCGTCGTCATCGCCGCTACCGTCATCCTGGTCCACGGCCTCATATCGGTAAGTACTTACCCGTCGGATTGTTGATATCACTATAGGCCACTCACTCTCCGCATCCCACGGCCACACCAACCTTTAGCTAGCCGAAACATGTGTTTATTGACTCTCTACAAACTATTCAAGAATTAAGTGTCTACACCATTCAATTTCTATTTCATAATTATAATTCTGTTTACTGTTTCTTATCATTTTACACTGTTTATATAATCTGTGAAACTATAGTAAGAAAATGTATATTTTTTCTATGTTCATTAAAATTATCGCCCATATCATAATTTTTATCTATGTTCATTAAAATTATTAAAATTATCTCTTCAAACCTATTTACCAAGGAACAAGAGTTTTATTTTTATTTCTAATAACCTATTTATTCTCCTTATGTTCATCACGAACATAAAGTGGAGTCCGTGACAGGACCAGCACTTAAAGTTTATAGACTCGGATTTTAGTCTCTGCCTCGTTATGAAGTTCATCATTTCGCTCGTTATAATTTCAGCCCACAGAAGTCCACTGCCCCAAGGATGTCCACAATAACCGGTCTAGTGTATTCGCCCCGAATGGGTCTATTAGCGACTGGTCCATTATGAGAGCAATGGTCCGAACAATAAGTCGGAACAACTATAATATATATATTATATAATATAATATATATATTATATATATATATAATATAATATATATATTATAATATATATATTATATCTATATCATAAATAATAATCTCACACATGCGTAGCTTTACCGAAACCTGATGGTCTCCTCTTTAGCTGAAGCCTTGACCATCATAATATTTACATATCACTATCGTAATACGGTATTGACATTTTGTTCTCTTTATGTAGAAAGATATGTTACGGAGAAAAACGACATGTAGGCAAATGTTTGGGCGAGGGACGTCATATTTGCTTTAAAAGTTGCTCTACAAGTTGTGTCTGCAATGCTTACTTTAGATGTTGATCAACACTAAAGTTAAATAATTATTGTAAATAACAATAAGTTATTTTTTTTGTGAGAAAAATTGAAAATAAATAGTAACTATATTTCTTTTTCTTTCAGAAAAACAACCGATATTTACTGGCGTGGCTAATAACGGTAATCTTGGTCCTGATTCCTGAATGTGCTCTAGTCTTTTATATGTCCATAAGCCATTGGGTAAGTTAATAACTATATCGTAATAATTTATACTGACAGGTTTATAATTCTTTCGCCTTTAAAACATGATTTACACATAAATACCTTCCTACATGTAAGTTCTTCTTTATTTGTAAAGCTTTGAATAGGAATGTCTTGTAGCAAAGAGTAAGTTCTGACCAGTTTAAGCTTTATTGATAACTAAATTCTTCATTTAAATCTGGAAATACTTAATTTTTCTGCTCTTCTTACGTGGCCGTCACTTGAGTACTTTTCACTTTCAATTGTTGTCAACGGACGATGTAAAATGATGATGACTTTCTTGATTTCAGGGTCTTCAAGGCGTATACGGAGGTGCGGAGCTAGCGTGCTACGTCGCGAGACTACCGGCCATCGTCATTGGAGTAGTTTTGGTGCAGTCGGCTTACGCGCTCAGAGAAGCAAGGTGTTTTTATGTTAATATTATTTAATTGTTCGATCATCAACAAAAATAGAGTATAGTACGTATCAATCCAAGTTGCCAAAAAGGTAAACAAAAAAGCCGATTTATCGAATTTGTTATTCAATAATCACACTTTTTACATGGACATTGGCACTAAATATATTGGCATTAAATATAATTAACGGTAACAAATGTTGTCCGTTTTAATTGATTTCAATTACTTACAGTCATCACAAAACATTTTAGAGATAAAACATTACCTTTGTTTTGTTTACCTTTTTGGCAACTTGGATTGAGACCTACTATAAGTAACCTAAGATTATCATAGTTAGCATTTCGAATAAAATGTCGGAAAAGTTAGTGGCACAGCTTAGGAACCCTGGTGAAAGATACCCTGCAGACTGTGCACACATCATAAAAGAATTTTAAAAAGTAGTTGTATAAATTTTAACCGCCTCTCTGGTCTAGTGGTTGACACCACCTGGTGTAGATCGGAAGGTCCGGGGTTCGATTCCCCACGAGGGCATGGGTTTTTCTGCTCGGTTTGGTTGGTGGTAGGCTTCTTAGCCCGCCGGGCTGGCTACCACCGTCTTACCTAAATTTGTCACCATAATAATAATGTTATAAACATAGTTGTGTTCCGGCGATCAGAGGTATGATAGCCAGTTCCTCAGTTGTTGAGGATTACAGGTGAAGCTCGATTCCACCCGGTCTTATCGTCACTTATCATCATGTGAGATCAAGGCCAAGAGCTTACCTGTCATATTTAAAAAAAATATATTGTTCCTACTAGCACTTTCTGTATAGTATTGTGTGATACTAGTTTTAATCTCCGAAAAGTCACATTCCGATTTATTTTGATTCGACTAAGTGACTGATGTTCGTGATTTACTCGTAGCACGAGTATTATAATAGTTTAACAAGCGAAGCATAATATTACTTCTATGAGTTTAACTAAGCTGAGCTGATTTTTACTTCATTGATTCATGGACTGACCCTAATGCCAGGTTCCTGAGGTTTTTTCACGGCAGTTTATTGATTCGATTGTGCTTTTGGTTCGATAACTCATTGAAGTTCGTTTCTGGACACCGCAATGTCTGTCAAACGCCGTATAAACATAATTGGCGTTTTCCTTATTCATAACTTTATTGAATCAACAACTATTGAAAATATATCAGACGTTTCGGAAACCGGGCATTGTCTGTTGTTGACGAGACACATGATTTCTATTGTGTCTCGACGGTGGCAGATGATGACATTGCTAATCGTTATGCTAATCGTGTTGCCTCTATTTTCAGGAACGCCGGATACAGCAACGGCGCTGCCGTAAGCGGTAGTGAGTTCGACGCGAGCCACTTCGTTCCTGACTCCTCGAATGCGTTCACTAATGATGGCTTCATGCCAGACACCGGTATATTGTACCTACCGATACATTTATATATTAGGTCCTTACCTATGAAATTGGTGTTTTGTATGGACATTTTGGGGATTTCTGCATTTTCCATACTAACATTTTATCAGTTTTCTTCACAACGACAAATCCAAAGATGACAAGCTTTAGTAATATGTGTAAAATCACACTTCATAAAAATTATTACCGTGCAACGATTCATTGAAATCGGTCCACCAATTTCGGAGATTAGCTCGTAAAATTTTTTTTTTGTTTTTCGGTATTTTCACTCCCTGACTTGATTTTAAGCATTTTTTTTCTATGTACAGGCATTCGACCTCTACAGTTTTATTATCTATATGTTTAGACATTATGCCCTGTGCATGGTTATCTCGTATAAAATTTGTAGAACCGCAAACAGACCTCATCTAATCGTGGTGCATAACCTGCAAGTCAACAGACGAGGTTCTCTCTCTCAACTCTGGTTGTGGAGATCCTTAAGGAATGCCTATGCCTAGGAGTGAGGACGTCTCTAGGCCGAGATGATGGATGATGATTGATGATATATTATTATAAGTAGGTAATGAAAGCTTTAAAGTCGTCGTTAGGAGTCGTCAGTTAAATCCCTGAATAGATAAACATTTGCTTTGATTTAACTTCATCAATTCAATGGGGTTATAAAAGATTTGCATTTAAAGAAAGTTTTCATAAAAGTTTACCTTCTATGTTCCAGGTAAAGCAGGTTCAATGCCAGATCTTCGGCGACATCTCGCGAGTCGCCAGTCAATGAGCATGGGCTACCCTCCGATGATGGTGCAGCCACCGCCGGCCTACTGGCAACATTTGGCCGACAGGCAATTCGCCGACAGGCAGTTTGCCGACAGGCAGTACGCCGCCAGCCTACGAGGCCTCCCCAAATCCTACGCAGCCCCGCAAATGTATGGAACTTGGGTAGGACCTAGATCTGGACCCTACGAGAATCCTTACAAACGCAGACACTCCATCGTAGGCGCGTTCGACGAATACCCAGCCAAATACGAATACGATGACCGAGTGGACTGTAAGAGCGAAATGGCATACCCTTACTACAGGCCGTATTACGGCCCGTATCCACCAGAATACGATCCGAGGTTTTATGAGTATAAAAGGGAGGATGCGGCATATGGAGTTAATTTATTGAGACACGAGCCTTATAGATTTAGTGGGTCTAGAGAAAGAGTGTTCTATGGCTTAAGGAACAGTCATACGTCGGTTGGGAACGAATCTGACGATTTAGGAAAATATAAGGATGTGGCGTTGTGATTGTTACTGAGTAATATTAAGCGTTATTTAACTTTTGAAGATGTTACATATTTTGTATAGGTAAATGAAAATAATTACTAGCGATACAACCACCTATAATAAAATGCATTACCCGGTACCTACATTATTGCATTTTATTGTGTAATGAGATTATATAATTCGGGCGAGATATTGTATTATCTCACCCTATCCTTGCGGGGATAGGTACATGGTTGATAATTAAGTTTAAGTGCAGCTTACTACTAATTAGGTATGCTCCTTAGAGGTCCGAGTCTACTCTTGGAAGGGGCTTACCTTATTGAGCATCTCCTGCCAGTACCGCAGATAAACTGACGACCGACCATATGTACCTAGATATGCTCCTGAAACATATGGATATATTAGGGGTTTTCATATTATTGCTTTCTCGGGGATATCCCTGAAGTGAAGGAGTTTGGTATAATTTTGTGGAACATTCAGCTTGTATGACATTATAGGAACAAATAAAGCTCATGTGATATGCCTTGTTTGTTCTAATATGTATCAAAATAAAATGCGACAGATTTAAAGATTTGTGAACAGCTGTTAACTATTGAAGCAACACATTCATGAATGCAGGATGGATGTGCCCTTGTTATTTTGATAGTAAACTTGCTGAAGCTTTTCTCCACTTTGCTTGCAGCACCTCTTATTAGGAACTTCATAGAGCCAGTGCCGGATTAGCAATCACATTCTGGAGGGCACCAGAAACAGCACAAATAATATATTTAATTTTGCTAGCACATCTTTAATCTCAATCTGCATAGAGCTGAAATAATGTATGGAAAAAAAACGTTGTCGTTTTAATTCTTAGGTCTATGTATACTATTGTCTCAATTTCAAAAACAAAACGGGTCTTTTTCGAAGACTGGACTAGAGTGCATAACAGTGATGCTACTGTCTCTGTCTTCCTATAAAAGCAAATAAAAATTACAACAAGTTTGAACTTTTTGAAGTCTAGCTTAAGTTCTCGTTTTGGGCTAAGAGTCAAAGCTGGAAACAGCCTGTTTCACCAGCTTTGATTATATGCCTGTAGGTGTTAGCGGTAGCATGGGCCAGAGAGATGTAGTCCCTGCAGACAAAATTGCTCTTTAATTGAGCCTCTTCTTAAGTGAGGGAGTGAGTAATTACACAACATAGATTCAAAGTATCGTCGTCCTCAGCCTGTATTCGTCCCACCTGAGCACAGGCCTTCCTTGTGGAGAAACACATGAGGAGTATCGGCCGTAACACCACCACTCAGGCCCAATGCGGGTTGGTGGGTAGAAACGGTCGCAAATAACGACCGGGACTAACGATTTAACGTGCCGTCCGAAGCACGCAGGAGTTCGAGATCACAAAGTTATTGTCACCCATCCAAGTCCTAACCATGGCGAAAGTAGCTTTGTTTTCGATGTCGAAAACCAAAGCGTATTAATTACTACGCGCTACCGCGCTCTTCGTATAGACTCTATATTGTGGTAATTATCTTCCTAAACTTTATCTCCCTGGTCCGTACAAACTGGTGTTAGATCTACTGAAGCTACTGTACCCTAGTGTTAATTTCATTGTAAAAAACTAACGAATAAAGGATTATAGGTAAAAAAACTCAAATTTTTTTGTCGCGTTAAGAGTTTATATGGGAAACGAGAATAGCGCCCCTAGCGGAGAGTTGTTGAAATCACGATCTTAACGTAACTAAAAAGTTGAGTTTTTTACAATGAACACTTACACTAAGATGTACGTTCTGATACTGATCTATTTGAGTATTTATCAGTTGATTATTCTGTTGTGAGTGAGTGAATGAATGACTATTTGAATATAGTGAAATTTCTTCCTGTGAATTCCTAGTATTAATATTCAAATTGTATTCAGTGTAATCGTGGTGCATAATTTATAAATAAGATAGGTAGGTATTTGTATAAACTAGAATGATTTTTAAAATCTGCATAGTAAGTAGGTACATCTTATAATAGAATATAATTTACTTTCACGTTAGCCATAAAGATGTTAGCTTTAATTATAGATATGTTTATATTAATATGATGTATAGTTTGTTACCTAATAACCAAAGGTATGAGAAAATGTAATTTTATAAGTATGAGATAAAATTAATTGAAGATTTGGAAGTCACTATTTTTATAGAAATATATTGTACATTTTTCGAAAATTGTATAGTTTTTTTTTATCACTAGATACTTTGCCCTAGTTTTCTAAGGGTGTTGTTAAAAATTTTATTTTATTTAAGAGAGACGGTTCTATGTCATGCTTGTCCAAAAGTGGGCGTCTCTAGGCTTTTAAAGAATTGAATGTCATTGAAAATGACATTCAATTCTTTAAAAACATTCTTGACCATAAGCCTAAGTAAATTCTTAATGTTTCGTTTGCGCAAAAACTAATACATACATACATAAAATCACGCCTGTAATCCCCGAAGGAGTAGGCAGAGTCCAAGGAGCACTGTGTTCCTTAAGACCACATTTAGCCATACAAAAATTTGGTTTGGTCAGATGAAAAATCGTGAAAGAGTAGTAACAAGTGGCTAGCTCATCGCCTACACAATCACAGACACAGTACCCAATACGCCCTTAGTCGCCTTTTACGACATGCTAGGCAAGCAAAGCAGTTGGTACATTCTTTTTGTGTCCCGGACCAACATGGGACTAAATAAAACTAAACTAATACTATAACTAATATTCAGGTAAGAAGGTACATATTATTTGAAAAACAGTGTTTTTTCTTAATTTAGGTAAGTAACTAGCAAAATAACATTCCTGAGATGATCAACATTATTATTGTCCACGCAAATAATTGTGCAGCTGTTCAGCTGCCTGGAAAATTTTGCTTATAGTAATTACGTACGTAATGAAACATAGCTTCTGGGCAAGTGCGTAAAAAATAGGTAGGCTGTAACATGAAAGGAGAAATAATCAATCTATACCTACTTAGGTACCAAAGATATTTGCGGGAAGCCTGTGTCGTCTTTATATGAATAATTAGCAAACGCAACGCCCACACAATGTACCTTGTAAGTACTTACTTAGTTATGTCCGCCTTAGTTATCGATACATAATTAATTTTTTTTTAAAAACCTTTAAATTGTAAAAAAAGAGGTTTCCTCCCTTTACCCACATAAGCTTTCGATAAGCGAATGTACGAGTTACTTTAAAAAAACAAATCGCTTCGTGGCTTCAAGTGTGCCTTTAAAATTGGAAGAGTTCCCACGATGAACGCTGTGAAAAAAAAAAAGACGTGTGGCACTCGGGGACTGCCGCGGTAAAGCTATTGCATAGCATTTTGTATCAACTTATGCAATTATAATTTTATTTATTTATTTTATTCATGCAGTATTTCTTTTTCTTTGATATTAATTCAAGTTACACTTTTTGAGCGTGGTGACCGATAAGTAAACAAATTTTTCTATTATTAAATAAATAAAAAACCGATGTTAATTAAAATTTGTATTCGCCTTGGACACGGTGTTTCATTTTGGTAACCACCTTGGGTTTTAACATGCACGGCCTTCAAGCCTCACCTCCTTGCGCATCGGAGTGGGGAGCGTGAGGTTTTTTCGTTACGGAATTTCTGGATTCGGTCCCCGCGCTCAAGGCCCGCGATAGAAGCTATGCAATAGCTTAAAAATCATTACTAGTCAATCTATGTAAGGCAAAAGAAATAACTTCATGGTATAGCGAATGTAGTTCCTCGCACATCGGCAGCTCGTGTGCGAAGACTACCGCTCGCCTTAGATTAAAACCTTTATATATATTTTACTTTTCTTTTTATTTGACGTAATGTTCTTTTATCATTTTTCCTGTCAGGTTGTTTTTAGTTGTTACGAAAGTTGTTTGTAATTTTTATCTGCAATATAGTCATTTTACAGTTTCCTAGGAAGTTTCATTCCAAGTATTAGCGACCATGCTAGAATGGGGTAATATTGATCAATGATCAAAGTAAACCCGCATAGGTGATCAACGACACCCCGTACTAAATATGCCGCCAAAAAAACCAGTGAACTTCAAGGTTATGTTTTGTAATAAACGTCGGTGTTGTTGGTGAGTAAACTCCAGATCTGGTGAACTATATAATTTTTATGTATTTGATATACTCAAACTTGTAGTTTAGAAGTTATATGAGCATTAAAAGTGATATAAAACTAGTACTTACATAGTTTGTAATATACATTGTATACATTTGACCCAGCGACATTGAACCAGAAATGTATAAAGTCTAAGGAAAGGTTCAATGAAGGATGTAAGTAGATACTCTGATAGATATTAGGGTAAAAACAATATTTGTGTCAGCAAAACATACCTACCTATATTAAATAATTTGGCAGCATAGTAAACATTTGAGCTGTTACCCAATTAGTTATTTTAACTGATCAATTGTATTTTTTTTTTGACCAAAATTCGTCATACATGATAGATGACGTAGATGCGCCTGATAAAACTGATAAAAATAGGGTGATGAGATACAAGCGAACAACATTGCTCTTCAATTCTCATAGGCGTTGTTGAAGCTACAAGCTACAATTTAAAAATAGTAGTTTTTTTTTTTCTATTAGTTTTGTAACCAATTTTTAATGAAAATTGTATTTACAGAGTTTATGAAATTATATAAAGCTTTCATGAATAATGTTAAATTGAAAGTCATCGTTAGTAATCTCAAACATGGGCCGGACGGTTAAATCACTAAAATGTTTTAAAAATAAGATTTTGGTTTTTATTACAGGCATAGGTAAAATATAAAAAAGAATATGAAAGGACCCGTTTGTAGGTAAGTCAATTTTTTTTTCATAATTACATAAATCATAGTTAGACTGGTTCTGATGATCAAAACTTTGTGATACTCAATCAAAGGGTCTAAGCACGGTCTAATCTAAGCCAGTCTTAGCTAAAATCTTAGTAGGTACCGTACCTTTCATTAGAAACCAGAAACGCTACTTATAATGTAATTCTACGAAATTTACGAATGAAGAGCAATAACAAAACGTAAAACTTGAACCGGCGAAAAGTGTTTACATACTTCTCATAAAATTACCTTCACATGATTTTATAATTGGTCAGCCATTAAAAAAAAGAATTTGGTGTCTGTGATGATGTGCAATGTGGAGGATAATCGAAATAAACGTCAAGTGGTGTGAAAAGTGATGAGTTTTTTATCGTGGTAATCCACCTCATCCAAGTAGCACCCAGTGTCTGCCATCGATCGTTTGACGCCAAACTTTCCCAAGATGCATTGAAATGCATTACACTAGCATTTCAATGCAAACTACTGAAGAAATATATACAGAAGACTTGGCTGTATGGGCTCCGTTCCCTTTGCCTTCCCTACATGGGAGAATTTTACAACAAAAAAAAATTTGATGCTAAAAAATGTTCTTAAAATATTTAGAATTTTAAATTATAGTAAGTAGTAATTTTTCAAATTTTACTATCCTATAAAAAAAAATGAAATGAATCATACTGAACTCTATGATGATTAAGCGAAAAAAGTTTTTTGTGATAAAATTGTTATTGACATTAGAATTTTTATATTATTTTTACTACAGTACATATTACTTTCGAAAAACAATTGCATGCTTCAGACTCGAAACATTAATCGACAATAAATAACAATGACACTTGGTAATTAATTTAAATTAAGCGAATTATAGGACAGAACTATTAATGGTATTGAGATTATAAATAAAGTATTAATTATTAACAGTTGTATTAACACCATGTATAAAAAAATAAATTATATCAGTTGACAGGTTAAAAATAATTAAGATTAGCAAAAGAAATTACAATAAATTTTTACCCCATAATCAAGTAAATTATTAGTTGCTGGTAGCACTAGCTGGGAGTTCATTTACAAATGCAACAAGTATTATCAACAACGTCACATTTAGTTGATTTTTAATTTGAACTCTACCGATTTGTTTTAGGGCTTAGTTTTATATGTCTGGATGAAAAGTATAATGCGTTTTTGTATCTGTGACTTGCGAAATAAGCGTGCTGTATCCATCTCTTTCTAGCAGTCATTTACGAAGCGAAGTCGTCGACATTTCTGCTGTGAAGTTTTTAAAGTTTTCTGTAATTTATAAAAGTTACTTCACAACCATTTGTACCTGTTTAACATCGAAAAGTAATTAGTTTAAAATGTTCAAAGTGAATCATGTATTTATAGAATAACGTTTTTGTGATGTGACGTCCTAATCGGTCTAAATAACTGTTTATTGTTTTGTGTAGGTAGCCACCTACACAGTATTGCGGTTAGTCCCGATGTGAAAGTGTTTTCGTTTAAAATTTAGATCCTATTGTTCGAATCTTTCCGGGTTACTTGGGAAAAAGTGCATGAGTTCAACTTGCGTAACCTATGTGGTACTGATGTGTTTTATACCTGTTTGAATTCAATGGTCTGATGGAGCCGATCGTCTAGGTGAGTGCTCGGTCGGTGGATCTTATATCATATAAAATTTGGGGTCATTATAAATGAACGGGGTTACTAATTTAAATATGTAAGTTATATACCTAAATAATTTATTTAAATAAGTTGTTAAACTAGCTACATAACTCATATTATTAAACAGTTATGTATGTGTGGATCATATCTGTATTAGTTTATCTTTGCCAATATTATGCATAACAGCAGATTATGATTATATATTATTACGATCACATTTTAAACTGTGTGTTTTGTTTCTTATCTTTCTGTTTTGTATGGAATTTGAACACATTTTAACATATGCTTTTCTTGTAAATTTAATTTGAATTAAATAAACCAAAATACGTGTGTACAAACATATAATTGGTAACCAAGTAACAGCTCTCATGAACTGACTTGAAACTATGTAATTTTAAATATTAATTTAGATTACAAACAAGCCAGTATACAACAGTTTTCTTTCAATAATTGTGATTTCTTATGGTGAGTGTCAATCAAACTATGTTCAAACTAAAGTGTAATAATTCTTATTACTTTTTGAGGCAGTTTCATTATATATTTTCATGAATAAAGAATTTTTTGAAATAACAGTGGAAAACTATAGGTGCACCTGTTTCTCTGCTATTATATGCTTAAACATTTTAGTTGAAATGTGGGTTCTAACAACTAACCCTTCAGGAATAGAGGCACGATGCCATGTTATCTGAGTAATCAACTTATTAAGCAATTAATGTATAGTTTTACTGACTAATTCTGCTTCTTCAATAGTGTGTGTTTGACCATTAGGGCATACACCTGACCAAGAACCATATTAATGGACAAAAAAATACCGATTGTAATGAAATGGACACAAATTACTTTACTAATTGCTCCCGGGTCATCACTATTTAGTAATAATAGGATCCCAAGATGCACAATTGCATAGCCTGTAACATTGTATTTTTTTTTGCAATTAAATTACATCAAAGGCTTTGTGTATCTAGACAATCATACGATTCAAAAAGCGCTTAAAACACATAATTATCTATCTAATATCTAATATGACAATGGCCGAAAATCTTAGCACAATATGTCTTCCACCACCATTCTCCTCTGACACTTACCAGCTGATATCAATTAAAAACAGTACTACTAATATTAAAACTTTTTGTTTCAGTGTGATCATCGCAAAAGAGGATGAACAACCCATTTTCTACAGGTACAGTACAAATTCAAGTTTTTTAAATCTAAATTTAACAATTTTCAATAGAGTTTCACTTTTATACCTAATCCAATACAGAGATCTAAGTTTCAATTCTCAGTAACCCACCAGAGATAAAAGTTCCTAGTTGCCACATGAGACATTGTGTGTTGAGATCTATGCCACATCTCAGTTCACATGGTATTGTATTGTCCATTACACTAAGGTTTTACCCGACATTCAACATTTCACATAATCATTGTCTTAATGGCTTAATAATTTGGTGAAACAATACCTATTTTTAAAACTAATTTGTAAAACAAACTAACAACATCTGAAACGTCCATAGCAGACAAAAAAAATCTGTTTTTTATTGAATATTATTTAAAAATTTTAGACGATGAGAAGGTTATACTTACACAATCCTAAAAATATATACTTTCCTTACACATTTTATAATTTAAAATATAATATGAATAATGGAATTACTTTAATTTTGTACTGAGCTGAAACTTTCGTAGTTATTAAATAAATTCATTATGTCGTCATCAGCCTATATACGTCCCACTGCTGGGACAGGCCTTCTTCATGGAGAAACACATGAGGAGTATGGGCCGTAACACCACCACGCTGGCCCAATGCGGGTTGGTGGGTAGAAACGGTCACAAATGCGACCGGGACCAACGGCTTAACGTGCCTTCCGAAGCACGGAGGAGCTCGAGATCACAAAGTCTTGGTCACCCATCCACGGCCTGACCATGGCGAAGGTAGCTTTGTTTTCGATCGAAGCCAAAGCGCACTGACCACTACGCCACCGAGCTCCTCCGAATTCATTATGTAATTTGTCATTAAACTAAAAATCGAAAGACACAAAGCGAGACTGCACTCTTAACACCCATTACCTGGTCCAATCAATTTAAGAATAAGAATATTAAGAACAAAATTTAATAAAGAATTAAAAATATACAATGAACTGGCTTCTTGGCTATTATAAATATACACTATTACAAATATACACAAATAGACACTTAACAGAGTAAATTATATAAGTGTGGAAAGCTAATACATTATAATATACAGATTAAATAATAAACAATTATCATTTTTACTTCTTTATGTTTACTACTTTGATATCACCCGGGACCTTAAGATAACTTTAACAATTATTATTTAATTTTACTGTAATTTTTGGTGGGGATGCCAAGAAAGTGATTTCTATTGTAACCTCATATTGTTTACCTATGTCCCAGTTTTTTTACTACACTTCTTTTAACAGAAAATATAAATTTAATCATGCAAGTAAATCAACTTTTTTTTTAAATAAAGCCTAAAGTGCCTAATGAACCAGGCAGTACAGGAACCATTAGCACGTAGCATATAAGTGTATTTTTTATCATTTTACATTATCGACTTTTTGTTCTCATCTGTATTAATTTCTCAATTTAGGCATAGTATTTATTGTATTTATTTTTATTTATTTATATTATTTGTTACTATATTTTATTGAGTTTATATATTGTTTAATTGTATATATCATTTAATTTGTTTAGTAATGTATGTTTGCATAGATTTCTGTTTTGTCTTGTGCACTGGTGTCGCTTCTCTTACATCCTGAGATCTCACACACCTGTAACGGGTTGACTGGAAGATATCCCTTTTAGAGATAAGTCCTCCCTTGTATGCTTCTGCTTTTTATATTGTTTCTTTTTGTTTATGTGCAATAAAGAGTTATATGAGTATTTTCATAATAGGTAATATTGAATATTATAGCCATCAATACAAAATGGGAAAAATTTTATGGATCCATTCCAAATGTATTTAATAATAGAAACTGCAAGCAAAAGAAAAAATTAAACTTAGACTTTTGGTTTGTATATTAGTGATAAACACGTATGGAATGTAGAAAAACAATAGTTTCGATTTTTTTTAACTACACCCATTATCACGTTTTGTCTAGCTACGTTCGTCCAGGCAGCTAAATTACAACTGTAATACTAGCCGATACAGTTCAAAATTGCTTGAAGTATTTTAATCTTGCACTCTATGCTCACGTCTATGCAAGAATGTTAGTATGATATGAAACTTTGTTACTTTTAAAGTTGGAATTTTTTTTTTAATATAATTTAATTCAATGTAAAATTACCAAAACATAATATTATTATACCTACATTGCCAAAAGGATAGGAAGTGTTTACACTCATGATATTTTTAAGCCCCTAGGACCAACGGACGAACCTGTTCGGCATGTAGTATTGGTCTAATAATTCAACCTAGAGTAGCCCACAGCTGGACATGGCCTTCCCCAAGGAACTTCATAACGAACATTCCTGTGCTACCCGTTTCACCGACTTCCTGCGACCTTCAGCAGAACATCGACCGACGTGTCGGTCGGTTTACTAAATAAAATGAATAAATAATTCATTAATTATACAAAAAGGATTTCAAAAAACAAAAGACATACTATTCGGTCTATTTCCTGTAACGATTTACGACATAGAGCATAGAATATGCTCTTCGCTTCCTCTTATTATTTACTCTGTGGTACCGAAACTATAACGGAGTTAGCACAAAATTCGAAAACGGCACAAGAAGGATAAATCATAAACTCAATTCGAAAACGCGGTCTAAAATACTGTAGGTATATCTATACCATATACATTGTTATTGTATCGTTCGGCTATAAAAGATCGTGTTTATAGTAAAACGATTTTTACAAATCAAAAATAATCGTATTCTATGGATCTAAATGCCGTAGATACGCCATTTCATTATACTATAGTCCATTTTTACGGTTCCTTTATCAACTAGGAACCCTAATTAGTTTCACCATGTCCGTTTGTCTGTCTGTCCGTCCACGGATAATTTAAGTGACCGTTAGCACTAGAAAGCTGAAATTTGGTACCAATATGTATATCAATCACGCCGACAAAGTAGTAAAATAAAAAGTGAAAAAAAAAAGTTTCCTCCTCCTCCCCTTTACGTAAATGGAGTGATTTTGGATAGGTATTAAATAAATAAATTTAATGGGGTATTTAAAGATAAAAAAATATTAAAATCGGTTCGCGCTCCAAAATTACCACCGAAAACCAAACATACATAAACCGTCTAGTTTGTAACGAGAGATGGCGCTGTATTTTGGGCCATTTTAATTTTTACGTGGGGACTCTTAATGTTGTGAGGGATGGAAAACTACGGAACCCTACATTGAGCGCGCCCCGACACGCTCTTGGCCGATTTGATAGTTTGAAATGTCATTTAGTGAAAAAATAATTTGAAAACTGAACATTTCACTTTATATAATTAAAAAAATGTATTCGATTTTAGATTTTAACAATAATTGCCTAATTAACCTAAGATTATTCAAAATCACTGACGCTAAATTACATTATGTCATTATAAAAATGGACTGGTATTCTTATTGCGAAGGTTTACTGTAACCCTGGAGGCTTTAGTCTTGGTCTCTAATATTATGTAAGGTTTCTGTTGATGACTTTTAAGCGTGTTGCGTAGAAAATGTATGAATTTTCATTACAAACACATCGTATATATACAAATGTATCTTGATTGCAAACATTTTTAAAAACTTTAGTTAGCGGAAAAAAATCTTAACTCACAAGAAGTTCCCTTTAATACTACATTATTATTAGGCCGTAACATTTCTATAGTTATTAGTTTATTTGCAACAAAACTTAAAAACATACTTATCGCGCATAGTTGTTTAGAATACGACGCATATTAAACATCAAACAGTGTAGCGACTCCCTCAGCTGTTACTAGCAACTAACTGAAGGTTTTGAATAGTTCAATTTCCATGGAAGGTTTCATTTGGGATCGATTCCGCGCATGCGTCCTACTCGCAGCCCGTACAAAGGCTAGGCTGCTCCCATACAGCTTACACCTTCAAAATAATACTCTATTTTCGCGTAATAACGCGATGCGCTTTAGAAAAAAAGGAAATTTCAAAAATAGATGGTGAAAATGCCAGTGCGATAAAGTTACTCGTGCAGTTGAATTTTAAAAATTATTAAAATATATTTTTTATTGAACATGTCTAGTGTCTTATATTTTTAAATGTGCCAGTGTGTTTTAGTAATGAGGATTATATCAAGTTTATCGATCTCAATGAAAATGTAGGAGCAGCCAGCAAGGTATGTTTTAGAACATATAGCATCAGTTTACTTGTTGCGTCCTCGTTTAGCGGTCAGGGAATATTACGTAATGAGGAATTTCAAAACCATTTGAATATAACAATAACTCACATCAACCATTCGAACTTAAAAGTTTAAATCCCTTAAAATTTTTGATTCGAACTATAACAGCAAGTGGCCAATAATATAAATTAAACGAACTGTACTAATAACATATTTTTACATTTCCATTTTTTTTTCAAATAATTAGTATTCATTGATAATTAAAACAACGCATTGGCACCCAACGTGGGGCTTCTGTTTTCATTATCACATTAGTTGCATGCGCCTTGTAGGTAGTTTAATACTAAATAATATACCAAGCACAATAATATTGAATTCATATTGCATATACGAAGATTTACATTATTGCTTAAAGAGTAAGAATAAAATTAAACAGTACTACTTCAGTAAAAGAAGTAAGTGGATGATTTTGGTTTATAATGGCGGCCGCTCTTTATGAAAGTATCAGTTTTTTGACGTGTCGAATTCATTTTAAAGTAGTTACAAGGTAATCATATCGCCAGTCAAAAGAATAATTGAGATTTCGAAACGAAATATAAGTAACAGTAGAGAAAAATATTTCAATAGATTGAAAAAGAGTTTGTGTTGAACTTTATAAGTTATATTTTACATCAATAGACACTCCTACTTGAGTACTTATAATGATATTTTTCGGTATAATAACTTTTTTTAAATTTTTTATTAACATTATTGACGATAGTTAGATTAGACGATGTTAGATTTCTATGGCATCTGTTTGCATGATATTGTGTACTGACTCCGATCGTATTAGGTTTCTGCTCAAATTTCGGTAAAAAAAAAGGTACTCAAGGAAAAATTAAAAGATAACCCATTGTCTTTCTTTAGCTTTCTTTAACTTCTTTGTATCAATCTTCTCTTCTTCTTCACTTTGAATTATTTAGAAAAAATAATTATCTAATTTATCTAATATTATTATTTTAAACTACGCACAGCGCTTCACCAATCAATAGATGGCACTGTGCGTAGTCTTCATACAAAACCTAAAAGTTGTTGAAATTTCGGCATGGAAGAACTCGTAGAAAGTTGAAAGTAGTTGCATTGTCACCGAGTTCTGAATTATTCCCAAAGTTTCAGCCCGTTAGCTAGTAACTAACCGGACAAATAAAAAGACAAAAAAGAAAGTGAGTTAATAAAAACGTTGTAGTAATAAAACTGCGAACGAATGTTCTGCAAAGTATGATCGCTTTAAATATGGCCAAAACTTGAAAAATATAATATACCAAAGAACCATAACATTAGCCGGCCGTAAATATTGATGAACTATTGATACGATACAAACTTCTTGCGCCGCTTGAATAAACACTCACTATTTAACTGGATAAGATTAATGGCTACCTTAGCGAGTAGAGCGTCTTCATTACGTAACTGTTGTCTGTGAGCGACGTCTTTAAAATAAAGAAATCTCTTTATCTAAGTTTTGCTCAGTAATTAGGCGTACAATGCCCGGCGTCATACACAGGGCTCGCAAAGCGGTTAGACACGCCGGATTCGCTCCGCAACAGTTTTGAACGATACAATGGCTTTTAAAGTCGTAATGTGAATTAGAAATAGCTAAAAGTTTAGTTTTTTGCGTTTGACTACGAACGCGGCTGATGATTAGCGTTGATAAAACACTCATTCTTGCCTAGGATTCTCGATATTTAAGATCCTTCAGGGACAATTGACTTGGACAAATAGATACACTCCTTTACAGTATTTAAGGGAAATTTCCCCGCCTCGCAGATTATATGACTGAACTGTCTATAGGCCACTCTTCAGCAGTTCGTTTGAATGTAAAGCAAAACGCAAACGTGAAGTAATATTTTATGTTGAGTATTTTTTTCTTAAATAAAGACAAACATTTGACCGCCATCTCGCGAAGATGAGATCTAGGATGGAGCAACACATAGTTATATCCAGAATCCAATAGGAAACATTAACTTGGGCATGGAAATTAGCTACATGGCGTGCCATAATAAAAGTGGAAGTGAACTTGGTGCTGGTATGTACTAGGATATCATCATCCACCAGTACATACTAGGAATACTAAGTGGAACAAGCGAGGGTGGAACGCAATCTATTTTGTGCAATCCCACACACTCACCAGCTGTATGTAGTACATTTGAATGTTGTTGAACTTTGTACCTCAATGTTTATAATACTCAGCTGTATCTATGTAATGCGATAGGCGGTTGTAGTTTGATATTTTTTGCTAATATTCATAAAATAGAAATCTATGTATATGTATGTGTGCACTAGAAAAATTATAGTTCACTAGAATAATGCTATAACACTGCATCACGCGAGCCGGATTGCGGAGTCATAAATTTACACTGACCTCTCTGTTGTCACGGACAAAGAGATTGAGGAACTCTTTCTTTGCGCGCACATCTCGTGTATGGAATTCCCTTCCGGCACACATATTCCCTCCATCGTACAACATGGGTTCCTTCAAGAGAGGCGTGTAAAAGCACCACATGGGCCAGCAAGGTGGAATAAGCTAGGGCTCTGTTCTATGTTACCTTAGCTATATCCGCAAAGGGACTCTCCTTCTGCCTACCACCAGGTGGTGTTGAGTCAATTGCTGTGCTTTTTATATAAAAAAAAGTTGCAGTTAGACTATCAAACATAACGTGCAATATTTTAGACGCAGACTCATAAAACCACATCCAATTTTGTTCAGATCCATCCTAAACATACTATACATAAATATAACACTTCGTCGGCTACGGTTCGATGGCGGGCCTGTTTTCGGCATATTTGGGACAAGGTTTTAGCGGAAGTTTCAGAGATAGACAGACTCCCATATTGAAATATCATATCACCCAAACAATTGACAAGATGCCTTTTGAAAATCGCTATCGTCAAATTGAAAATGTGTAGGACTCAGTAGGACTTGACATTGGCTTTTGACAGCTTTCAAACAAGGGATAACTTATTTGTTTTGTGTTGTAAAATTCTCCCATGTAGGGAAGGCAAAGGGAACGGAGCCCATACAGCCAAGTCTTCAGTATATATTTCTTCAGTAGTTTGCATTGAAATGCTAGTGTAATGCATTTCAATGCATCTTGGGAGAGTTTGGCGTCAAACGATCGATGACAGATACTGTGGTGCTACTTGGATAAGGTGGATTACCACGATAAAAAACTCATCACTTTTCACACCACTTGACGTTTATTTCGATAAACCTCCACATTGCACATCATCAGAGACACTTATTACACAAAACTACACTGATTTTACGTAACAATATCCACTCCGTACAATATTACAATCATCGAAATAAAAATCACGTCCGCCATAGTTAAATACCGCCAAAAACCCTTATTTGTTTTTTCTTTGTTTATTGTTCATGACCATGGGTACACAGTCCTTCAGTCGTATACATTGTGTGTAGTCTAGTCTTTAGTAGTATTAAGTCTTCATTTGCATTGAAATGCAAGTGTAATACGAGTACATTTCAATGCATCCTGGGAGAGGTGCCAAAAGGTCGACGGTAGACACTGTGGTGAGGTGGATTACCACGATAAAAAAGTCGTCACTTTTCACACCACTTGACGCTTGTAAACGATCGTGCTTACAATAATTATAATGTTTCGTATTGCCTATTAAATAAAAATCCTGTTGTTTTTCTCACGTATAATAGACAACCACAGACTTGACATTCATAGACAAAATCGTAAACAAAGTAAAGATATAAAAAATATAAAGGATCCATCAAAAAGGTGTGCCAGTGCGGCACAACGCTATTTCAATGATCTTCCACATTGCACAAATCTACACTGATTTTACGTAACAATATTCTCTCCGAAACAATATTACAATCATCGAAATACAAATCACGACCGCCATAGTCAAATGTCGCCAAAAACCCCTCGAAAACACCTTTGAATAAAATGTAAGCGAAGATTGATCTTGTAAGCTTAGTGCATTAAGGAATAAAAATAGGCTTATAAAACAATAAACTTAATATTTAAATTAATTTAATTACTGTATAATATAAATACACTCATGGACATATTTAGAGGAACGCAAAAAAGGGCCAGATTACCACAAATAAAACTTTGTTTATGTTTATTAAGATTTTAATAAATTTAACTACTTAATAGTTAAATTAACCTTTTTAAATAAAAAAAATAAAGTTTACTGAAAAGAAAACAAATTACTGACAGTTTTCTCTTATTGTCGTAATGAAGGAGACGGGAATCTCTTCGTATCATATTGAATGACAAAACAAATGGGTAATTTATTCTGTAATGATGAGCAATATAAACACACTCAACTAGGCCCACTTAGTACCTAGTGTTACCTCCTTTTGCTGTCAAAACTGCCTTCATCCGCCTAGGCATACTTTTTATTAAATCGTCCATAAGTCTTTGTGGCATTTGGTTCCATTCTTCTACCAACGCCCTTTTGAGTTGTCTTGAGTTGTTACTGCTGGCGTTTGTTGTTTAATTATTTTTCCCAGTTTATCCCAGACATGCTCTATCGGGTTACGGGAGCGGGCTTGTCGACCTGTTGAAGATGTCCCAAAACTATGGCAACAGTGTGGGGTCGAGCATAATCATGCATTAAAATAAAATTATCACCTATGTATGGAACAAATTTTATTAGGTATTAGTATTACAATTTGTTCCAAGATGTCCGTTTTGTACCGTGCCGATCAGAGATAAATTTTCCACGATGTAGCTCCGTACGTGCTCCTAAACAAAAACCGCCCCATACCATCACTGACCCTCCACCATAAGGTTCTCTTCCTACAATGTTACACTGAGCATATCTTTCTCCTCTTCGTCTCCACACTTTGACCTTTCCATCATCAGGCTTGAGGCAAAACGTGGACTCGTCGGTGATACTTTTCCCCAGTAATTATCATTCCAATTATGATGAAAGCGAGCGAAGTTATTCCGTGCTACACGATGACCTGTGTTAAGAAGAGGTCTTCAACTCAACTTTTCCGTGGTTTTGGTATATTGGTAATAAAAACAACTACCACCTTTTTATGAAATGCGCAATCTTATACATATAATAAAACTGTTGGTCGAATGTCTTTACTTAAAAAAAAATGCTTAAAGCCAAAATAAGGGGATGTTAAAAGAGAGAAAATACGAGAAAAATTATTTTTTTAAATGTTTTGTTTCTCTGTCTGTTTATCTGTTTGTACGGGCTAATCTCCGAAATGGCTTGACTGATTTCAATGAAATTTTGCATGGTGATTCCTTATATCCCTGGTCAATATCTTAGATACTTTTTATTTCGGAAAATTGAAGGGTTCCCGTAGTAACCGCGGACGAACTCGCGGGCAACAGCTAGTTGAATATATAATAAAAATTCTAAGGCTTAAAGATTTTTTATGTCTCTAAAACTTTCTACGATATACTCTCTATCTAACTGTTAGCTAGGAAACATTGTTCCTTCCTTACCCACATAAATATACCGCTTGACACGTTTTATCAATTGATCGAACCACGATTTTCTTGTCGGTGCGGTAATCTCATATCTATGAGTTATCTGATACCTGATTTACTTTCCCACAAGAAAATAGCCGCCACCTGCTATTCTCGCATTCCTACATAGTTAGTTATAATTACCATCGGGAATAGACTTAGGTTTTGGAAACTAGAAATCTGGTTTTGCAACTTACTAACATAGACTTTGACTAATTAAGATGCCTATAAAAAGGCTTAACAATTGCATCCCTGACAGACTTTGGTAATATTTTTCTTAATAACGACCACTGTGGTCAAATGTTTTGTACACCTGTTGCTTGGTATCGCCAACTCTGAGATTCTGGGTACAAGTCCCGATCACCTAAAGTCTAACAACGCTTACTTAATTGGTGTGACTGTGAGTCGCGTGACATAAGTATTTACTTTATTTTATTAATTTTATTATTTGACCATCAATAAATAAAAATTCGATGTCTTCGAAACGGTAAACACATCGGCTATTCAAACAATTTCCCTTCCTTCGCTAATGTTCGATACCCTTTTCGACTTAGAGAGATCAAATTTTACTCTATATCAGAATACCCTCTGCAGTCTGCTGCGAAACTAATGTAAATGTTATCAATTATTTTGCACTATTGTAGTTTACGAAATGAATGTCATGCTAACTCCTAGGTCAGACTGGGCCGGAACCTTGACCCATTCGCAACTGGGTCACCGGTCCAGGGGAGCGTCCGAACTTCGAGCTTTGTTCTACTCTACAGGTTGCTCTTATTATAGGACAATAAGGTTTATTTTTCACCAGAGTCATGCGAGGCAGCTTAGCGCTGTGCGACGAAATTCGTTTCATGTGACTCGCAAAACAGCGCAATCCCATTGGTCTGTTTCGTAGCACACGGTTTCGCTACTCGCATAACTTTGGTGGACAAGCCCTTTATTTGAATTTTGTTTTAGACCTTTGTTGTCTGAAAGGGGTCTCTTTGTTTACCGATTTATGTTTGTGCGGTATGAACATCGACTTTTTACTTTATATTGTTTGCTTTAATTATTTATTTTTGATTTCATCTCATCTCGCGTGGTTATAAACTTAAAATTAAAAGTTTTAGGTTCAGTGATTCGGGATGTATAGGTACTTATTTGGTCATTCATGATTTTAATTAACAAACATTATTTGTAACATTGGATGGAGTTATTTGTCCCGATTTTTATGGAAAACTAACTGTTGCCCGCGACTTTATGCATGATGTTGACCAGGAATATAAGGTATAACCATGCAAAATTTCATTGAAATCGGTCCAGCCATTTTGGTGTGTAGCCCGTACAAACAGACAAATAGACAAACAGACAGAGAAATCTCATCTCATCTCTGCCTATCCGGTAATTATATTATTAAGATGATAAAAATGTGTCTGTTTGCTATATAATTGGCAAGCCAAATAAAACCACGCTCTATCAGCCCTTTAGGCCTATCGTTACTCGATCCGAAAATGGAATTCAGGTCATTGACTCTCTACTAGTTCTAAATGTAATGGGTAGAGTAGGTACTCGTAGAACTGCAATCGGATCTTGATAGAATTATAAGAGCTTGTCATAAACTCTTTGCAAGTAGGTATGGTTTTGGTTTCATAGGATCTGTTCGTCAGGGAACTAGCTAAACTAAATCCCTTACAATTGAAACAATAATAGTCGATTATTTTTAATATGGTTTTAATCTACTCTTAGCTAAAGACAAAATTCGATTTTATATTTTAAACTCCATGCTTATATGTAAAATAATTAATTGTTTAAAGAATCGCAAGTTTATTTTTAGGCGGCGAGTCGACCCAAAAACTGAGTATTAGAAATGTGTTAAAATAATGGTACCTAAAAAAGCCAAATCCATCCTTTTTGAAGCACATATTCCATTGTATCATAGTACCTAAATACTAAAGACTACCTAGCAATAGTACGTCATCCAACGGCACCCGACGCCATATCCATGGGACGTCCGGGTGCACAGCAATATCCGCTTCCTCGGATTACTTACAGTTATGTTTATAGCGAATCGGTGCTATTAGAAAACTAGAATACTCTCTTTTTTAGGTAGGTATTTTAGAGTTATGAATTTTTATGTCATTATTGAAAACGTAAGTCCGTAGGTTTCTTGTCTTGAGAATAGAAAAATACGCTTTCATTATTCGCAAATTGTTCAGCTAATATACATTATAAATATCCAACATCCTTTATCGTTATCTCGGTCATCAAAGATATACCGCTTACAACTGGTGCAAACTTTGGATTCGTTTTCATTGATTGTTGTTCTTATTTCATTATTCATTGAGTTACAAGTCTATGTCCCTCCTGAACTATAGACAAGAACATGAAAGAATTTTGTCATTGCAATCCTATGTTCCCTAGCAGATATCATAGTGATGTATTCCTATAATGGGTTCACTATATTCTTTTCTATTCCCGTGTTGGTCCGGGACACAAAAATAATGTGCCAACTGCTTTTCTTGCCTTGCATGTCGTAAAAGGCGACTACGGGCGTATTGGGTACTGGCTCTGTGATTGTGTAGGCGATGAGCTAGCCACTTGTTACTACTCTTTCACGATTTTTCATCTGACCAAACCCAATTTTTGTTCGGCTAAATGTGGTCTTAAGGAACACAGTGCTCCTTGGACTCTGCCAACCCCTTCGGGGATTACAGGCGTGATTCTATGTATGTATATTCTTTTGTCGACAGACGAGAGCGGCGGCAGTTCCGGCTCGCAGTCGGACAGCAGCGAGGACGAAGTGACGGAGCACGTGACCCGCTCCACGCCGCCCGCAGACATGACCGCCGCCAGGGCACAGGTCGGTAACATGTTACTGGTACAAGACGGTAGCGACCCAATGGTCGGTAACAGGCCTTCGGTATGTGACTCCTTTGGTGTTACGAGTGTTAATGAGCGACGGTCGTTGCTTATGAGGTGACCCGTCTGCTCGTTTGTCTCCTATCTCATGAAAAAATATAGCTGACTTCAGTCCCCCTAGACTCAACTGTCGGAAAATAAACGATTTACTGAATCTCTGTCACTTTTTATTTTGAAGAATCAAAACGACACTAGACTTGACCTTCCTAATCGACTACGTGAATCGACAGACAAGAATACAGGGACACACCGGACACCTGTACACCTGTACAGGGTACAGGTCGTTAACAAGGCAGTCCACAGCCTGTATAAGTCCCACTTCTGGGCACAGGTTTTCATCATGGAGAAAGACATCAGGAGAAGGTACGGGCCGTAACATCACCACGCTGGCCAAGGGTTGGCTGGGTTGGTGGGTGGAAACCAGTGGAAACAGTCGTAATAGCGACCGAGACCAACGGCTAAGCACGGAGTTCGAGATCACAAAGTGTTGGTATCTCATTCAAGGCTTGATCATGGCGAAGCTTTGCTTTCGATATCGAAAGCCAAAGCGTAGGTACTAAGCATTACGCCAGTGAGCTCTTTAACAGTCGTTACACATAATCAGACGATTTATGAGTTTATATTAGTCCTAATGGATTTCTTTAGCCTTTAATACGATAAGTAGCTCATTCACGTATCTTTTTATTCGGTCTGTAGCTAGAGGTATTAATATTTACTAAACAATATCACATTATCTTCTAGATACGTGAAAACCTATAAATATATTTATCACGAGCCATTTCATAGAAGCTTCTATGGCCTATAAATAATATGGATTATAATATGATTTTTTACCGCTGCGATCAAACCTACATGAGTGCTCTCATCGGGCTTTATCTCGGGACCGTCAATGGAATTAGCAAATTACTCATTCTTTGCCAGCTTTGTTGAATGAAAGTATTATGTAGAAGAGAATGGCATGTATTGATTTTTTTCGAGGAGAAAACCGCTTGTAGACTGTCATGATTAATACTAGATTAGAATAATGGCGAAACCCAGAATAACCTCACACTACAATCCACTGTCGATATAACTTCGCCTCTTCTTTTTTATCTATTCCGAAATAGAGTGATGATCAGCTTTACGTTACTGGCTCTTGGCAGAAGGTGGATGCGACAGGCCACAGACAGGGTGAAAAGGCGCACGCATATTAGAAGAGGCTTACGTCCAGTTAACTAACGGGACTAATGCAGGCTTATTATGATGATGAGATTTTATTTCTACACGATTTCATTTTTGCATAAAGCTTGTGTAAAGAGATATTAAACATAGATGAGGACGTAGCAGTCTGTAGCACCTCCATCTTACAGAAGATTACCTATATTTAAATGGTAGTACTTTGTCGTGTTCCTGCGAAACCATGTTGCCAGAGATCATTCTATGCTGTGCATATAACACCTCTTGATTTCTATATCATAGACATCGAATAAGTTTTATGGGTTTTATAGGCATTGAAGTTAATTTAGAGGGCTGTATGCTAGAACGGCCCATCCCCGAAGAGGAGAGGAGGGTCTGGCCTGGCGACGGGAGCGCCGCGAAATTTGCGCAGTGCTCGGCGGGGGATACCTCTCGCTGCCAACCCTGGTCACAGCCATGGTGGGCAGCAAGAAGGTATGGGAGGCTCCCGCCTCCTTCTGCGAGAACGTGCTCTTGCAGAAAGAGGCAGCGGAGAGGGAGCGGGAAGAGGATGCTCTAGCCGCTCCCCTCCGGCGTAGACGGGTGGGCAGGAGAAGGCGGACGCCATAAGTGCTTCCTTCTACCTGCCCCGCGAGCGGCCGCGTGCGTTGGAATGGCTTCCACGCACGCATTCCACCGCCTGCCACGTCTGGGGATCTCCCGAATATACCCGGGAATCCCCCATTGGCGCAAACCCCGACCTAGTGTCTGACTAGGTCGGGAAGCCCTGAGAACGGCTCGGAGAATTGCTTCGGCAGACCCCGGGTCGCCCCCACGGAAGGGCATGGAGGTATTTCGGGGAGTTTAGTGGGCGGGGAGTTTAGTGTATTTCGGGGAGTTTAGTGGAGTTTATTCTCGGCCGACGCCGAGCGAGTCCCACACACGCCTTCCGCCTCGCCAGCGGTTGGTAGGTCCGTAAATGGATTTTGTCCTCGAAAGAAAAAAAAGGGGGCTGTATGCTTACGTACCATACTTCTCACAGATATACATTTATATAGATAACGCAAGTAACGACTTGTATTGAAACCAAGCGTGTCAACGTCTACTGTGACGTCACAGCCGTAATTTTGAGACGGGAGATCCAATTTGATTGAAAAGTACCTATGCCGCCGATGCCTCCGGCCAATTATTACACGATGCATTTTTTTTTAGTTTTAGTAGCCATTTCGACGCGCGCAGACTATTTAGCAGCGGCCGACCCCGACGTTTTGTCTGGGTTTTAGAACACGCTCAGTACATGCATTTGCGTCATCTATGTAAATTTATATCTGTGATACTTATCCTATAAAACTTGTATGCTTCCAGGTCCCGACGATAAGCGTAACGCCGCACAGCCCGGGCGTGCTAGATGACAGCTTACAGCAGTTGCGGAGGCTGCATGCGGCTGTGCAGCGGATGCGAGCGGCGCCGTTACCACTGCTGGTAAGGACAAGAAGTACTTTTTACATACAGTACATTTCTATCATGCCCATATCTCTAAAGGGTTAGACAGTAAACCAGTAATTTCGTCTTACTTAATAGGGGGCATGCCAAATGCCTTACCAGGCACTATAAATAGTCCATAACCACTTTTTTAACCCATCGGCAACATCTGCAGACTTAAATTAATGACGTGAAATTTTGGATTCAAGATACTTCTATTGTGTCTAGATTGTCCACATTTTACGACCACCGTGGTCGAGCGTTTGTTCTCCAGTCTTGGATGTTTATATATGTATTGTAAATTACTGAACATTTATATGTATTTATCTATTAAATATATTTATCCGTTATCTAGTATCCGTAACACAACCAGCATTAGTTGCTTCGAATGGGGCTAGTTGGTATGTGTGTATGTGTGAAGATATTTATTTTATTTTATTACGTCCTTACTTAAGTCCGCAGATATTTCCGACAGCCTATCCTTAAGGCCCTTTTCTCTTTACTCCTTTGAGCGTTAGATTCTAATTCTTTTCTTGAATGAACCCATTCAAAACCAAAATAAAGAGGGATATTGTTCATAGAACTGATCAACTTCAGGATTTTTGTTATAGTCTATACTACGATATACAGTTTCAGGCCTGTACAGGCATTTTTAACTATATCTACAGCAATTAACACATGAATCGTTGCATCAATAATAATTTTTAGTACTCCTGCACTTTTTCCACTTCCAAGTGGGATCGGCATAAGATGCCCTTCTTTTCCATTCTTCTCTCAGCACTCGTCAGCTTAGCATCCACTTCTCATAATCATGATCCACATATCCATCGCTTCTTAGCGTTCCTTTCATTTTACCACATCCACGCATTATTCTTCTTGTTTGGTGACGTCCCAATCTATTAAGACGTCATTCCGGCATGTCAACACTATAGATTTTACTATTGTCTCGTTCCTGCGAATTGAGTGATTAAATAAATTACTTTATAGTCTGACCGCAACTTTGGTACCTCGCCTTGGGTATGTGCGCGGGGGGAGTATCGGCCATCTGTTCGCATCGCTGACGGCGGCCGTTTTCCTACCCTGCCTCCTTCCTACAGTGGTTGTAGTCAGACTATAATTAAATATATTCAACAGGCAACCGGATCCAGTCGCCTCAGCACGTCATGTCCATCTTTGTGCAAAGATGGCGCCCCAGAACCGGAGTGCTCTTCGCCGACACACCTAGACTTTTATCCGCAGAGCAGAAAGGGCAGCGGTGAGTTTGATTCCCCCATCTACGATTTTTGTTTGAGTGTTAACATGTGTAGGACACCCTTCGGATTGATGGTATTCGGCGGCCGCCGATTGGCTCCCTCCACGCTATCACCTCCAATAGATAGCTATCACCTCCAAGTAACGGTCACGCCCACTCAACACCAAAGATGAATGCTGTTACTTATGTAGTATAGATAGATGCCAGAAGCCGAAAACAATGGCAATGGCGGCCATTAGGGTAGGCCAATGTCCAGCAGTCGATGCCGACTAATTTGGGTTGATGATGACATTACATTTAACTTATAACAAGATCAAATTACCTCCTATAGACCGTAAATCCCTGCTGATTTTGAAGCCTCATTGTCGTCAGCCTACGTACGTCCCACTGCTGGGCACAGGCCTTCCTCTTGGAGAAACATATTAGGAGTATGGACCGTGGGTTGGTGGGTAAAACATTCGCAATAGCGCTTACAGCTTAACGTGCCTTCGGAAGCACGGAGGAGCTCGAGATCACAAAGTCTTGGACACCCACCCACGGCCAGACCATGGCGAAGGTAGTTTTGTGTTCAATCGAAAGCCAAAGCGTACTAACCACTACGCCACCGAGCTCCTCCCTTTGAAGCCTCAGCTAAATGTTAGTAATAGGGGTTAAAGTATGAAATTCCCGTTTTTTTCTCTCTTAGTATTTTGTCTGTAACTATAAAGTTTCAGAGAATTTAAAAAAAATAATTACCTCCTCTTAAAATAGACCATATTATTGAGCTCTTTTGATTTGTTTTGATAGTTTGTTGTTAGTTTAATTGTGTTGAAATTGGACACGGAGACAACTCTTTTTAAGTGCCTCCCGAATATATAATTTGAAATGCATTCACTTAAAAACGATAAATAATTTTTATGAAGAGTGATATCACACATATTGCTAAAGCTTGTCTTATGATACATGCCAACAATTATTATCTATGGATTTGTCGTTGTTGAGAAATTTGAAAAAATGTTAGTATGGAAAATGCAGACTTCCCCAAAATCTCCATACAAAACGGCAATTTCATACTTTATCCCCTAATATTTAATTTGCAGGCGAGTCCCGAACATGGGGCCTGTGGGAGCGGCGGGACGAGGGCCGCCGCAGCTCGTGGGCGGCGCTCGAGCCCGGCGCCCGGCTGCCGGACTCGCACCGCCAGAGGAGGTTATACTCTATCATTTTTTATATTAGTGCGCGCGGAACTAGGTGGCCGCGCCTTAGGTATGTGAGCGGTGGGACGGGGAGGCGGGGGCGCTTGCTGTCATTACTCATTACTCAGTTCGGCGCCGTACTTCGCGACGCCAACACGTATCGAAAGGTCCGGCTACTTTAAACAAAACACACATGAGATTGCATTAGCGAGATGAGTCGCCACCTAAGGCGCGGCCAACGAGTTCCGCGCGCACTATATCAACACCATCCATCATCCCAGCAAGCATAGCAACTGGAGATCTGTTATTACTCTCGATCCAACGGGAAAGAGGCGTGATTGTATGCATGTATCACAGCCAAGACACGTGCACTGCTGGACATATGCCACCCCCAGTGATCTCCACGACGACCGCTCCTGCGCCGCCCGCATCCAGCGAGCTTTCACGACCTTCGTAAGATCGTATTCGTATAAACACCTATTATAAAAAAAAAAACTAATGCCAGTTTCACCACTTCCTGGTAAATTATCTGGCAGACAATTCGAATAGAATAGAAATAAGAGACACACTTTTATTATATGACAGAAAACATCATTGTACACCATATTTTTAGCAAATAAAATTCTATCTATAGACAGATGAATCCATACGAATTTTTATTCATTTTTTTATTTATGTATTGGATAGTGACTCGCTGGAAGTGGTGAAACCGGCCCAAAGCTCGTATTATAAAACCAAAATCAAGCGCTGATCTCTGCTTGAATGCAGTTAAAAAGGGAAGGTCCTATGTGCGATAAATATCACCTTCCCATTCTAACTAAATGCCCATTTTAACTAGTGGTTTAAAATGCACATAGCAAAACAAACCGTATTTAGTGTTAGCCATACGTGTTAACATTAGTTTACATTTCTCACACCTATAATAAGTTTCTATACCCCTAGGGTATTGTAGTAATACTGCGTTGTGCTGTTACAGTACTCTAAACGGTCACAGTGCTTCGCTATCGTCGATGGAATCGGAGGGCGAAGCGCCGCGGCCCGTTCGTCACTCTACGCACTCTCTCAATGACAACGATCTCGCCGTAAGTATACTATAAATAAAAACATTAAAAAACGTACCGAGTATTTTTTCCACATGTCTTCTTCTTTCACTCTTCACTGTCACTCGTCAACTTCTACTTCCTTTCTTCTCATTACACACCTCACGCACTCAATACTTCGTACTTTTATTTTTTTAATAGTAATTTTGACACATTGACACTATCAAAATCGAAAACATTCCTTTAAAAATAACACTTCATACCTAAGAGTCCGCAACAAGTCTTCTTCTTTGTGGTGTCGGCGCAACATAGCTTCTTCCACCCTCTCTAATCACTCGGCAAGTCAACGATCACTCCCTTTCTCATCATATTATCATTCACACAATCCATCCATCTTTCCTTCGGTCTTGCACTTTAATGCCCATAACTTTTATTAATATTTATTTATGCTTCATGCAAAACGTACAATGGCGGACTTTGAAGAATTCTCATTTATTTTTAGTGACATGATCATTTTGGGTAATAAAAAAATAAAAAATAAATCATTTATTTCAAGGCTTACCATAACTGGCTAACCTCATATTGTGTTAGTAACAATTGAAACTGAATCTAGTGTTAGTTGAATACATTTACATTACTATACAAATTATAAAATATCTAAAAAAAAAGAATGATAGTGCTAGTAACGACATAACTTACAGACAATGTAGTGAATACATATGATATGATATAAATGCTTGTGTTGTTAACAATATCACTTACTGATATTATGACAAAATTGTAAATAACATTTCTCCCCTTACAGAAAGACTTCGAGAAAGTAACAGCGGCGCTCCGTACGGGCGTAAGCGTAGCCGCGTCCGCAGTGACCGCCGGAGAAGGTTCTAGACTGGTGGCCAGACTGCCGCTGCAGAAGTCGGTGTCCACGCCCAGCATAGTGGCGGCCGTACAACCGCCGCAGCCGCAACCTCCCATTGCTATGTTAGTGTATAAACGCATACATGGATAACACTTCATTTAACACACAATTTTAATATTTTATTAGACTTTACAAGACATAAATCTACACTCATATCTTTCTAGATTATAACCTCTTTGGGTAAATTCCCATAAATGGTAATATATTGAAGAATAACATATTTTTTTCTAATCTTTGTGGCTCTGGTCCAATTTGCCTCCTATTATAAAGAACCTATTGAAAATCATTAGATTTTTTCTCAGTACGTACGGATGGATGGGTTTGGTTCCTATAGTCTTCTGTTAGGATGAAAGTATTGAAAAACTACTTGCTTAGTATTATTTCTTCTAAACAAGGCTGTATGGCTCTAGTTCTCTTTGTCTTCTGTAATGTAGAAACCAAAAGTACTCAGAGACGTTTAACTATGGCGTAAATGGAAAAAAATATTTTATAATGGTTTTAAATTATATTGGTGTGGGTCTTGAAAAATTAAAATAACAGTAAGGCGCCTTTGATCACCCAAAAACATTAAGTAAATAAAGGTGTTTTTGACAGTATAACATAACATAATTACATAGCGTAATTTTTAAGTTTGAATAATAATCTTCTAAATTGACGTCTTAAAGTTCATTTTCCTTTAAACAAAAGTTTTCTATGTCAATGATGTATTGCATGTGTTTTATGCATGTCCAATTTAATGTTTTATTTTTGTCTGCACAGTTTGCTTTGCTCTATGACACTAAGCCGGTTCAAACTGGATGTTTTAATTTGCACTAACGAGTGGAACCATAGTGAGAAAAAGTCAAATTAACATCAAATACTCAATGTTATCTAGTACAGTAATAAATTAGTTTACTAGATTTTATCTATAACAAGCCAAAACTAAGTCAAGAATTTCTCACATGAAATTACTCTATTGTTCTAATGTGAGAAAGAGACGGCTATAAGTCCCTCTGGTTCCACTCGTACTGTACCCGCTCGATGTTAGTGTGTCTGGCGGAGGTGCGAGCGAGACAGAGAGCGAGGAAGATCTCTCGGTGCCTACTGAAGGCTCCAGTCAACTGCCCGGGCGAAGAAACAACGCGAGGCAAGAACATTTCGGTTTACATCGCTTGGCTTTCTTAGAACAGTAAGTGGTATCTATCAACATACACTTAAGATCGGTTTTAGCTCGGCAGAAGCGGTCAGCAATGCAATAGGTATTTGATAGTTTTCAACGTTATTATGTTTATTTATAGCTTATTTTAGCTTGGCAGAAAATTTTCAGCGGGTTTTAAAGTCAATGTGAATTAGAGTAAGCTTTGTTTTTTTTTTAATTAAAGCACGATAGTGAAAATTAAAACATATTTTTGTTATGATTCAATAGATTAGCGACTACGTAATATCTCTATACATTTAAATTGCAAAGTGTTGTTATTACAGTAATATTAATAAAACATACATTAAAAAATACTTTTTAAATTATGGAACACGAGATTAATATTTCAAATCTCTTAATATAATGTTTTCTCTTTCGATCCATTCCTAGGTATCTGAGGTTTATCCATTGAAAATTGTTTTTTATCTCTTATTTCTTTCATAATATCATTGACCATATACAATACATGTCTTACTTTAAGGGATTGAAGTTAGTTTTCGCTTTTGCAACGAAATTTGACCATTCAATATTTAATTGTTAGATTAGAACTTTATCACACGGTATTTTTATATGTAATTGCGAGCAGCACAAAGCTTTGCTTGTGTTTTGTTTTTATACAATTTTTTGACACGTCTGCATGATTTTTAAATGTTCGAATGTTCTTTCTTGTATTTTTTACTTTTTCATTGATCGCTAAGGTAATTTAGACGTTAAGTATTTATGAATCTATTTTTGCAGAGCTGCGTATGACCACCATGCAGAGAAGCGACGGAAACGAGGCAGCTTATTCTTTAGAAAGAAAAAGGTATCTTATTTTAAATTTGTAGTTTTATGAGAAATTATTAAATACACCAATATAGTACCTTTGAATCAACAAAATGAATGAAAGAAAGGTGTAACACCTTTGAAGATGTTTTTAACCTATGCATGTTGGATTTTATTAAATTCTTTAATTTTTTTATATTGACTACAGTTGTTCAGGACTTTGTACGAGTTTAATTTCTATTGAGATGAAAAAGGAGATTATTTTATTCTATTTGACACAGGGCATTGTTACTTAATGATATATTATGAAGTAGTCGGCGTAGAAATGAATTATAACCTTTTTATTATTTGTATTGTAGTTATTACTAAAATACTATCTTGATAGGACAAATCCCGCAAAGCATCTCACGCGTGGCAAGCGGCCGGCAGCAGCGGGGACTGCGACTGGTGTGGTCGCGCCCTAACCGACAACCCCTCTTTGTATTGTGACAGTAAGTAGATATAGCTAGTACAAAGTAACTAAATAATTAATTGTTATGTTTTCAAAATCGGATCCTGTCTGAAAAATATAATAATTCCTTTTTAATTATTAAGTGCCAGCTTTTACACCTCCAGATTAAATAATAGAAAAGAATTTCTATGGAATTATCTGTAAGTTAATTAATCGAGAACTTATCTGGATGCGGCGGTGAAACCGATTATAGATTTTGTATGACTAGGAGTGCAATATCGCCGCTATCTTCAATAAATTCTTAACTCTTAATGTCTTATTACTTCATAAATTGTTTTACAATTTTCTTGTTTCAGATTGCACCATGACAGTTCATCAGAACGTTTGCAAAGACTACATAGTAGAATGCAATAAACCGAAATCGTCAAAGGTTCGTTTCTTTCATATAAATAGAATACTATATTTTAAATAGTTTCACACATTTACCTCCTTACTAATAAACGAGTTTTAGGGAAGGAATAGTTATTCAGAGTTTTGTCACTTTCTGACAACTACTGTCTTCTGAATGTCTGACGAAGACAAAACACTGAATAACTATTTCAACCTTATACCTCGTTTATTAGTAGATAAAAATGATAAAAAATGTACCTTATTTAAATTGCTATAAAGCGCACATTGCTTATTCCTTATTTTATGAGGATTTCATATTTATTTCGTTTACTTATGTACAGACTTCGGTGGGAAAATCATTGAGTGCCAATAGCGGGAAAAGCAGTAAACGAAGTTCCGTTTCCGGCCAGTCCCAGAACTCCAATAGGTAAGTACACTTGCGTTTCGTCAAATAAAAAAAAAGAAATTAAATTCTACTTTTGAAATTTTAAAATAACAATTAAATACCAAAGAATAAATAAGAGTAGAGGCAAAAGTTTGAATATATTTTGTATGGCGTATATTTTGCTGCTTTATTTTTTCATTGTCGCAAGTACAGTATGGCAGGAGAAAGCGATGCCATAATGCAGTTTTCCGCTGATGCATTTTGGATTTATTTGCGTGCGAGGTTTTACGTACCTAAATAAATGAACGTGACAGGTGTAGGTATAATATTAAGCTGTGAAGATACACAAGTATGTAACAATGATAATAGATATTTTAGTGTTTACACCTTTTTACACTGGTTCTTGCTTTTGTCATTGCTAGTCCTTCTGTTGAGTTCGTTATTTTTGTTTCGTTTTCCAATTTTCGGCCTGGATGCCTTGTTTTTTACCTGAAAGCTATTTTTTGGTTCTGTTCTCGTTTTTGTTTCGATTTACGATGTCTTCTTAAGGGAAATCATTGGTAACGTGGAAAGTTTGAGGTGACACACTTAAAATTTAAGAGAAGGCGAAAATCGATGAATATTTTTGTGCCAACAAAGTGTTTTTTTACCTTTTAAATTTGTTAAGATTTTTGTTTTATATACTTATGTCAGGCAAAGTGATTTCACAGTCATGTGTTACTGCTAAAACAAATTGAATTGTTGTACCAAATAAAAATTATTCTATTCTGTCAAATATACTGATTTCTATTAGTTTTTTTGTTAAGGCATTCTTATTGGTTAAATACTATGTTGCCATAAAAATACATGGCAGTGAAATTGCTTCTTATGTTCAAATCAAAGTTATCAAAAAGGTTTAATGTGTTCGACCTTTTAGTTAAATTCATATTATTATCAAATATGAGGTTATATGTAATTATTTTTAGAGTTCACCTCAAACTGTCCGCTCGCGATTCGTGATCAGATATAGTTCTGGTTACACATACAGCTTTGTCAAGTATAATTTGGCAGTCCAGTGGTGACGATATGGCATACCATATCGCGTTAAATATAACGCTTCTAAAGCGCTTCGTTCACGAAGAGAGGAATGTTATATAATCTACGTAGGTATACATATTAGCGAGACTGGCTTAAAACATCAGTACAGTCTACGACAGTCTACGTAGACCAACGTATACTCGCCCATTTTCGAAAGGAAGTGGGTATGAGAAGGAGAGCTCTTAAATTATCTACATGTTATCGGTCTAGCTAGGGAAATGTGCACTCTACTCATCTCTACGTGTACGTAGAAATGTGATTATAGATTAGAGTTGAGCATCTGACCGCACTTTCCTATGTTTCTATCCTTTTCTATCACTACCGAAATATCATTTAATTTAGTGAGAAAGGTAACATATGCGATCGGTACTCTTTCTTGCTTTGGTAAATGATGAAGCATAGGAAAGTGCAATGCGGCACAGCCAGATGTAGCACAACCCTATGCGAGGTAGCTACGCTGTTTGCTAGGAAATATAGACCAACAGGATGGCACTATTTTGCGAGTCACGTGATAGAAGCAATCTGATTAGTCTATTTTTCCTCGCACACAGCATAGCTTTCTCGCTTGGCTCTGGTGGAAAAGCACCCTTAGGCCCAATTGATCGAGAGTTAGTGCCTAATCCAGGGTTTGCCCATATATTTGCCCCAGGGTTAGGTGCTAACTCTCGACCGCGCAATTGGGCCTTAGTCTCCAATCTATTTAACCCTCTCTCCGTGGACGACAAGCTTAAGGCAACCAGAGAGCTGATTTTCGCATTCCGACCACATGCCAACTTATACTGGGCAGACTATCTGAACAGTGTGTTTCCACGCACACAGCAAGAAGCAGTCTGGATGCTATTCGCCGTGGCGCCGCGTCGCGACCAAGCTCGGCGTGCAGTAAGTGCGCGAATGCTGCGATATACCGCTGCCTCTTTCTTACTCTATCATCATTACATTCACCGTCATCGTTCTATCTCGCTCTCGCGTTGGTATACAAGTTAGATTCGGCGGTCGTTTAGGTCAGGTTCTTTCAGTTGGCAACGTTTGTTTTTGGTTCCGCCAACTTTGTTCAGTTGGAGTTTTGTTTTGTTATGTTTTAGATGACTTCATTCCTCAACATCCCATTGTCATATTTTATTATTTATTTATTTTTATATACTTTAGAATTAAAGTAATGCGAATACTATGAAACAAACGAACACACAATTTTTCATTTTTACTCCAAGATATGAGGAGTTCGGTGGCGTAGTGGCTAATACGATTTGGCTTTCGATATCGAAAACAAAGCTACCTTCCCTATGGTCAGGCCTTGGACGAGTGACCAAAACATTTTGATCTCGAACCCCTCCGTGCTTCGGAAGCCACTAAGCCGTTGGTGCCGGTCGCTATTGCAACCGTTTCTACCCACCAACTCGCCACTAAAAGAAGGCCTATACCCAACAGTGGGACGTATATAGGCTGAAGACGGATTCCAAGATGTAATGTTATGGGTGTATCAAAAGATATCCCAATTATTGTAAAAATAATGCCTATACACATAAGACCTTCAAGATGATTCTACACACCATTTTATCTTTTTTCTCACCTTTCAATCTTTATGACTAAGTTGCCAGATTTATGGCAACATAATAAGAAAATGACTAAGACCAAAATTATTACTTACACTACAAACTAATGAATTTTTCCAAAAACTCAATATCACACAGATTACACACATCATGTTTATTTTTACATTAGGTATAGTATTGTTTCACTACATTAGAATTTCACATAACACTCGCCTTAGTACATTATATCACACATACAGATTCTTCTAGATCGCCCTCGAATCATCCACGACGCCTTACTTGTGTATCTTTCTGTCTAGGTAGTTTGGACTTCTTGACAAATGTTGTTGTAGCACTTGTTTTTTCTTCTTCGAATAAGTTTCTTTAAAATGATCAGTGTTCTTTTGTTGTCTATTTCTGAGTCAGTGTGCTATAAAATAATGGGGTAATACAATAATTTTAATAGCTTTACAATTGATTTTTCTATATCTCGTAGATTTTATATTAAACTGTTCCCCTAGTGTAAGTTTTCATTGTAAAAATACTTCTAACGTTGAGTTGCGTTAAGAAATGTCTAAAATGTCAATTTGTATGAGAAATGTGATTTCAACTAGTAACCGCTAGGGGCGCTTTTCACATTTCTCAAAAAAAAATTCATTCTTGACATTTTTTAAAGCAACTTGAAGCGAGAAGTTTTTTACAATGAAAACCGATACTTATACTGAACACTAGTTTTATGTGTAATCAAAAAAGTTTTATACATAAAATAAAAAACAAAAAGATTTGGTAACGTGAAAATTATATGAAATGACATACATGACTACTACAGTCATGTACTTAACTGGACTCCACTGGGCATAAAATCGTGTCTACTTATACTAATAGATATGTGTTTATTAATGAGTCTTTTGTAGCAAACTTGACTTACAATGAAATAGACATTTCGTCACAGAGAAGCGATAAGGTTAATTCTTCGCCTATTTAGTTACTACTCTGTATGGTAAAAGATCTGCATGTTGTTTTATCTGTTGAAATTGTGCAAGTGTATTTCTATCGATTGACGCTTCTTTTTATTATTATTTAGGCTTTGCTGATTATTATTTTGTGATATTTCTTTAAGACACGTAGCCAGAAGAAGGGAGTATTGTTATATGTTTTTTTTTATTCTAAAACACAAATCTTATGACTTCAAGTTTTCTATAACGGATGATGTTAAACCTACTGTTTCATTACTATCATTTGTTGTGTCGATTGATCTTGACCCTGTCTAAGCCTCTCGGTTTTATTTTGATTTTTACGTATGGTCACACAGAATAGAAATGAAATGAAAAGGACATCACCCATTTTGGGCTATTTTTTTTTAGCCGGCCAACAAAAAATAACTAAATTTTATCATAGGCATAATTATAATGAACGTTTTGTATTATGACAGTAAAGCTCGAAACCTATTGGTTAAGATGATAATCAGTCTCAAAGTATTTATTTTATTACCTACGGTTTGCGGGGTGAGCTCGTGATTTCCAGGTAAACAGTTATTGTTAATGGTGTGCGAGCGAGAGGACGTTGCAAGTACATTTACCTGCCGAGTTAAAAGTGTTAACAAGAGGCAAAATACACCCACTTAATCCTTTTCGTAGGTACTTTCGTTCGTTAGTTCTCCATGCAGGCGTTTATGTACAGGTTTTTTATTAATTATAAGGCATATTATTTTCATTTCATATATTTTTATTCAATATTTACAACTCTCCTGGCCTTACAATAATATCTTCTAAACCTTCGGCGGGAATGTGTATCGTTGGCTCGTGCCTGGCAAACCCCATGTACCACACAATGCACATGACGTGTGAGCAGCAGCCAATGGTTCTTCGGCCAATGTTACATGTACAGTAATAGTGTTTTATAGCCTGTCGCCCTTCGAGAGCCCTATCTATGCCAATATAAACGTTATACGAACGTGAACGGACATGTCGGGACTGGATTCTACCGCGCAATACGTAAACGTCTGTTCCTTCTAGCTCTCGTATGTGTTCTGTGGGTAATTGGTCGCCAAGTTCAACGATGAACATACCATTTGGCTGCAAATGCTCCGCATAGTAACTCCTAGCTTGCTTTATTTGGTATACACCAAGTGCAAAAAGGATAAGATCTTCTTGTGTCAATGTGGGGAATTGAACCTCAAGCGCATCAACGTTAATTGAACGAAACGGAGCACGTCTTCGGTTATAATTGTATCTGTTCACCAGATCCGCCAATGTATTCGGTACATTAACCCTTTCCCGTATTATTTCTAAATACATTGGGGCCCTTACATTGTCCACAATCAACACATGATAGGCATTTAATAAAGCTGCACTGATTTTAAAATATTCCATCATATGATGCAAGGCGCGATTGCTGTGTACAATTCTTAACAAGCGAAAATCTCTTTTGAATCGTCCATTGATTATTTCTACTACCCAGCGGCATATAGTCACAAGTCTGGATTTATTCGATTGTTCCGTCGTAAGTTGCGTTTCGTTTGCATTTCTCGTTTCTGGCATATGTACTGTATATCCATGTGATTGTAAAGGATAGGCCGCGTCTCTAAAGCCACGATCTAAGATAAATACGTCACCCAGTCTGAAAAACCAATGAAATATGCTCTCCTCATTTTCAATAATTGCATTCATTATTGTTGCATCGGAAGTTGAAGCGGCGTGCGGGCCCGTTACGTCAATTATATGACCGTCACAGCAAACAAACAAGAACGGCTTGCTCAGATTTCGATATTTGTGAAGACTATATGTTTGTCGTTGAAAAAAATAGTTCGAGCTCTTTTGGTTGTATATATATGTGAAATCCACGTGTAAGTCCTTCGACCTTCACATGGTTCACGACAGTTAATACACAACATATGTGCCATGATTAATAAAAACAGTATAACAAAAACAAAAACTCAACGATAATTAAAACAACAAACAAAACAAAATCAATGTTAAAAACCACGAAAACAGTGAAAGTAGCCGTCCGATGTAACGAGAGTTGCATGGAAAACTAACGAACGAAAGTACGAAAAGGACTAAGTAGGTGTATTATGCCTCTTGCTCACACTTCTCGGCAGGTAAAAATGTACTTGTAACGTATTCTCGCTCGCACACCATTAACAATAACTGATTACCTGGAAATCACGAGCTCACCCCGCAAGCCGGGTGCAAGCCGTAGGTAATAAAATAAATACTTTGAGACCGATTATCATCTCAACCAATAGGTTTCGAGCTTTACTGTCATAATACGAAATGTTTATTATAATTATGCCTATGATAAAATTTAATTATTTTTTGTTGGCCAGCTAAAAAAAAATTAGCCCAAATTTGTATGAAGCCTGAATGATGTCCTTTACTTTATTGTGAATTTACATGAACAATATTTTCAGTTAAAAATTCAATTAGAAATAGAAAATATTGCATTCTTGGTGTTTTAAACATTAAAAAAAAGCCTAAAGATAATTAAATTTTTTGATAAATCGTGCTTATTAAACGTGCAGTAATTTCAAAAATCTTTAAATGATATTGTTTAATTATAATAAAAAAATATGTTAGACCTAACATATCTATTCTGTGTGCTCGTCCATACTGTTATACCGCAGATAAATACAATATTAAGAGGTAAATCTCTTGTGTTCCCAGCACGAGCCACGCATATAACGACGAGAAGGATGGCTCGGACCATAAGCATGACCAAAGCAAGTAAGTTATGCAATTTAAGTTTTTATTTATATCGCAATAAAGTCCACTTTCATATCTAAATTGATGTTGTTGTTATCTTATTATGGAATTAGTTCAGTGATTCATGCATTTGAATCATAATCGCCCTAAAAGCTTAACAGGAAGCTATATGGGAGAACGGCACTACTTGCGCAAGAGGACGCCGGTTCGATCCTCACAACCAGTACCACTGTGTTTGAATAATAATTTACGTACAGTTTGTTGTGAATTTCGCTTGCTTCGCACTGTGCTCGGTTCGAAAAAATGCATTCTTATTGGGTCACCCTATATATCTCATATCCATTCGCCAAATTAGTTGCGACTGTTGAAAATTTATTCAGTTCTAGTAGCATAACGATTGCAACACGTTATTTCAAATCGATACATTGCGTTAAAAATAGATCTGTCAAAAAAAACGTAGGTAAAGAAAAGTATTCAAGGTAGCGGATATACGAAAAGTATTTTTGATAGCTCATATCATAGATAAATTAAGTAGTATAGATAGCTATTCCCATGCATGGGTTTTTAGTTCGTCTGAAACTTATTATTGTTGCATTATTGGAATCATAGATAAATTAAGTTGTGACGGGGTGAAGCCGGGAATAAAATGAAAGACGCTGGGTCGTCACTTAGGTATTGTATATATTGATAATGAAGAATTAGGGCACAACTGAAACAATTATATAAAAAAGGTAAATTACACTGAACACAAAACAATTTCACATTTTACACTTAAATATATTTAAAATTTTAAAACGGAAACCAAAAGAATAGTGGTTAGAGAAGAGCGCAATGACAGCAACGAGTCGCTAATATAGCTATGGCGCCTCGTTACAAAGTGATTCCGCTAGTATATTAGCGCCACCTAACGTAATTAGCCGAACGTAGGGGTAGAAGCGACAATAATAAGTTTTTGACGTACTAAAAACTCATGTATCGGATTAGAGATCTATACAACTAAATTTATCTATGCTCATGTTGAAGAAAAGCTATGAACTATGAATCGTTTTTTTGTTAGAATTATGATTATGTATGTATTTTAATATCTCTCTCACTCTCTCCTTACAGTGCTTCAGACGACGCCGGCGTGACGGAATGGCCCGAAGTGTACTTAACAGCGGACCAGCTGGGAGACGACGCCATAGCTTTAGGACTTGGTGCATCAGAACCGGACACGTGGGCGGCGGGAGCGCCGAAAGGACTTGCTAAGTATGTTTATGAACTATAGATTAATGACTTTTTTTTCATTATAAGGTTTTATTAACATTAATCGGTCAAAATTTGACGATTTATTCCCCGCCTATACCACCGAGTTTGAATTAAGTGAAGTATGCATAATAGACATTTGCATGGCAATAAGTTTGCAGTAACAAGACAGACAGCCCAAAAAAAAAAATTTGGAAAGTATTAAAAAAATCACTTTATTCACATTTATTCAATTGTTTATTTTTTATCTTCTCATAAAGATCCTTGGGAGAAAGAGAAACAAAACGGCAAGAACACATATACGAGCTAATACTGACTGAGAAACATCACTGTCTTACTATAAGGCTGATGCAAAGGGTGAGTACAATATTTCATCATCAACATATTTTACCCCTAATCTCTAAATTTTCTATGTTTAAAACTTATGTTAGATCTCCTTACCTCCTATCATCCTTTCACTGTATATTTGTATAAATATTTTAACATATTATCATCTTTCTCCTTCTTCCTATTCTTGTTTGTCGCGAAACAAACGAATTACAGAATCTATATACCTCTCATTTTTTAATGCGACGAATCTCAGCGTATTGCTCTGTTTTGCCGCTTTCCGAATAAATAGTTAAGATAAAGGGGCTGCTGTGGTTTATTTGGGCGCAATATGTTTCCGTCTTTCGCTCTCTCCTGTCACTCGCCCCACTCTTATTTAAAACATAAGTCACGCCTTTTTCCCACAAGGGTAGGCAGAGAATACATCCTTCCACTTGCTACTCTCATTACAGTCCTCATGCATGCTCGGCGATTTCGGATACTTTTGACCTGGCCCTATTCTAGAACGTCTTTAATTTGGTCGAGAAACGTTCGCCTAGGTCTGCCTCGTCCCGTAAATCCACTCACACCCGATTCATATATCCCTTTAGTCAATCTATTTTCATCCATCCTTTCCACATGTCCAAACCATCTTAGCATACCTTTCTCTATTCTTGTCACTACATCCTCTTTCAAACCACACTTCCTTCTTATCCCATCATTATTTGTTCCGTTCGATATCCGGAATCCATCTTGAGTCAAGCCCCGTCCTTTTTGCGACGTTTTCCGGTCTAAATGTCACCTCCCATCGTATTTCCGGCGCCAGTTTCGCATTTTATAATTTGGCGGGAACAAAATGGTTGACGTTGTTGGCACGAACGCTTACCTTCATTATAGTATCGTCTTTAGAGGCGTGAGCATCGGTCTTATAATATTTTATTTTCATAAGTAAAAATTTTACTTAACCTCCCTTCGTGATGGAGCAACAAGTCAACGAGGAAAATATCGACGTTCAGTCTTCAAGTTCTAGAAAACGACAGCTATCTACGTCAAGCTCTTCGGAAAGCGATTCTGGCCCGGAAAGGGGTAGAAAGGTACTAAGAAGAGAAAAAACTGTAAGTAATTTGCAATTTGAATATTTAGCACAGCAAGTGTCGTTTCTCACGGATTTAATAACGCAACGTCAGAATAATAGTGCAATGGAAACGGCCGTTGAAAATAAAACAGACACGCGATCAAATGCAAATGATTCTTTTCTATGCCCACCGTCATTAGTAAATGTGCAAGAAAAACAACAAATTCATTTAACAGATTTTTCAACTAATGTCAAAGATCCTTTGTACATTAAATCAAATGATATTCATTTAGCCAAATTAAATGAAATACAGCGTTTTAAAAGAAGTGATTGGAATGCCATTAGATTTTCAGAAACGCAGAAAAAATATGTAACCTCTCCGGGTTTTATAGAACTAAATGTAAATGATGAATTGAGACGTTTTAGTTCTAAAATATACAATGACGAGTCGCGTTTATTTCTTTTGGAACGTACATTTGCTGCCTTGGTAAATGCGTTACTAACTCAAAAAGACGAATTAAAAAGTAGCCTTCAACAAATCATAGATTGGTCAGGTGAGAAAGATACTAGCTTAACTCCCAAAACATTATTTGATAAAATGGAATTAGCCTTTAATAAAGATTCGAGTTATATAAAAGTAACGGATGATATTATGCAAATATTATGTGGTAGACGTGCCGATTGTGTTCAAGGGCGTCGAGATCTCCTTTTAAAGCGAATCCCAGAGGAATATCACTCTAGTGCACTGCAGAAAATTCCTCCAAGTACTGAATATTTATTTGATGATATTTTACTAAGTACCTACCTTCAAAAAATTGGCGGGGTGGATAAACTGTTTTCTCAGGCACCAGTAGCAGGCCCATCACGAGCTACACCAAGGTATCCAGGGCCATTTGAAAGTAGGTCAAAACTAGAAAATCTTAAGCCCGGTGTGCAAAAGTTTTTTCAACCAGTCTACTCAAATAAAAAAGGTAAAGGCAAAGGAAAATCTTCGTCAGCCAAGAAGTCAGCGGGTGATAGAAACCGAATTCAGCACGAGCAGAAAGGTAACAAAACTTACCCATCAAATTATAAAAATAAATACAATGCATGACTCAGAAAAATTTCAGGGGGGTTGTCTAAAGCAATTTATAAATACATGGAGGAATCTGGGTGCTCCAGATTACATATGTACAATTTTGAGCAGCCTCCGCATTTCTTTTGTAATGAAACCACCCCTCGTAATGCCAACCGATACTGTGATGAAATGTTACAGTACCAAGAAAAGTCCACAAATGTCCGATCAGATAAAGAATATGTTAACGTTGAAAATTCTAGAGAGAACGGATCCAACTCCAAGTTTTTTATCAACCTTTTTTCTAATTCCAAAACCCGATGGGACATTTCGCCCTATATTCAATTTAAAAAGGCTCAATCATTTTGTGAAAATAAAATCGTTTCGTTTGATCAATCATTTCCGTATACCAAGTTTCCTTCAAGAAAAAGACTGGGTGGCAAAAATCGATCTGAGTCAGGCTTATTTTCATGTGAATATAGCTCCCGAACATCGGAGATTTCTAAGACTCAGTTACAACAACGAACTACTACAAATGACGTGTCTCCCGTTTGGCCTATCATCAGCTCCGAGAATTTTTGCTACTCTGACGAACTGGGTAGCCGAACAATTACGCCGCTACGAGATCAGGTGTGTAGTTTATCTCGACGATTTTTTGATTGCCAATCAGTCTTGTCGTCTTCTTCGCGAGCAGATTGCGTTCACGGTGAGTTTCCTACAGCGCCTAGGCTGGACACTCAATTTCGAGAAATCTGTGCTGGTTCCAACTCAGTGTGTAGAGTTCCTTGGCATTACTTGGGACACAAAGAACAACACAAAGTCCCTGTCGGAACCGAAGTGCCTTACGCTACGCTCAGCACTTCAGCATCAGATTTCACAAGGCAGTTGGTCCCTCAAACAGGCCCAGTCCCTACTGGGGAGACTCAATTTTGCCGGTTTCGTGATACGCAGAGGAAGATTACACTGTCGAACAATGCAATACTACAGTCGACAGCTATCCAAAGATCATGTATATCGCAAAGTAAAGCTTCCAGACATAGTCCTAAACGAAATGAGGTGGTGGATAAATGCTGCATCAGGTTGTCTTCCAATCCACAGAGCCGAAGTCACACATCACTTGACTACAGATGCTTCAGATGTCGGCTGGGGAGCTCAGCTCGAGGAGACGAATATATGCGGTCAGTGGTCCTCAGCTCAACAAAAGTGGCATGTCAATATGAAAGAGTTGTTTGCGGTTCATGCGGCAATCCTGCACGAGCAGCATCGCCTGCACAATGCGCAAATCTTATTGCTAACAGACAATCGCACTGTGGTGTCGTATATAAACAAGGAAGGCGGCACCAAGTCCAGGAAACTCTTGAAGCTGACACGACAGACCTTAGAAATAATGGATCATCTGAATGTTCAGCTAACTGCTCAATATTTTCCAGGCAGGTACAATTGCGAAGTAGATGCACTATCGAGGATGAAACCTTGTCCAGAATGGCATTTGACTCCAGAAGCGACACAAGTAATATTTCAGTTGTGGGGAGTACCGGATGTAGACTTATTTGCGTCGAAAACTGCCCACGTCATCCCCAGATACATCACAATGGACTTGATGGACGAGGAAGCAGACAGCTACAATGCACTAAGGCATCAGTGGGAGTTCAGGTTGGCTTGGGTGTTTCCGCCTCCAAACCTAATGCCACAAGTACTTGCGAAACTCAACAAGGCAAAAGGCAAGTACATCTTAATAGTCCCGAGATGGGACAAAACGTTTTGGTTAGCCGATTTAAGGCATCGAGCTCTGCAGGAACCGTACCAAATCCCTCATCTTCAACAAGTCCTGATCGACACGGTAACAGGTATTCACCCTCCGGAAATTCACAAAATTCGTTTAGAAGCTTGGCTGATTTTGGGTGGACAGATATTACAGAAAACTGGTCTACAGAAGAAAAATCTTTATTTCTGAATAGCTGGCGAAAGTCAACTCTAAACACATATCAGTCAGCATGGAAAAAGTGGAAAGGTTGGTGTGATAATAATGGTATAAATCATAGGTGTCCTATCCCCGCTGACGTAGCACGATATTTGGCACATCTTCACAATGTGCAAGGATTGGCATATAAAACTATATTAGTTCACAAATCTGTGATAGCAACATTTACAAATGTTACGACTAATAATGACCTCTCTTCCAATTTTTTTGTTAGACACATGTTAAAAGCTATATCTGTTGCCAAAGAGAAACCCGCGGTACCTCCTATATGGGACCCGCAAATAGCGATTAATTTTCTTGAGCAAAATGTTCCAGATAAAAATAATCTATACCAAGTATCACAACGACTTGCCATTTTGCTTCTACTATCATCGGGTCGTAGAGTTCATGATTTGTCCCTGCTGACTATTGAAGACGGAAAGTTTAAAGATGAAGGAATGTACCTTGTGTTTTGGCCCCGCTTCGGTTCGAAGACGGATAATTTAAATTATCGACAATCTGGATGGAAGCTGATTGAAAACCCTAATAAATCCTTGGATTGTGTATATTGGACGCGGCGCTTAATTGCTATATCTAATGAGCGCCGAAAGGAGTCTGATCGTTTGTTCGATTTATTTATAACTGTTCGGGGAGTTCCTAAGGCAGCTTCAAGAACGATAATCGGTGGCTGGGTGAAAGCTGCTCTTAAGGATGCAGGTATAGAGGCTTCTCCCGGTTCTATTCGGTCTGCAGTAGCGTCATTGAATTGGCTGGAAAAATTTCCTATTGATAAAATATTGGAAACAGGAAACTGGCGCCAAGAACACACTTTTAGAAAATATTATCAAAAAATCATTAATCGACCCAATGAAGAGACATCAGTATCTTTATCAAGATATTTTGATTCAGTTCGTTAGTTTTAATTTACTGTATTTTTGTATTTGAATATTTAAATTTGATTGAATTGTTTCATATACATAACTATGTCTTTTTAAAATAAAATTAAATTGATCTAATACATTTTGTTTTCTTGCTATTAGATGGAGAAAGTATATTTTTTATTTTTATTACCTGTAACACATTATAGCATCATCATGGGCACTCACCAGGAGATAACAAACACATCACTCAAGATGGATTCCGGATATCGAACGGAAAAAATAATAGAGAGTTTTAACTACCAATAAAACTTACCTATTATTTTTCCTAAAGATATCCGGAATCCAGGTAAGTTCTACCTGGTGCATCTAGAGTACATATAATGAAGGTAAGCGTTCGTGCCAACAACGTCAACCATTTTGTTCCCGCCAAATTATAAAATGCGAAACTGGCGCCGGAAATACGATGGGAGGTGACATTTAGACCGGAAAACGTCGCAAAAAGGACGGGGCTTGACTCAAGATGGATTCCGGATATCTTTAGGAAAAATAATAGGTAAGTTTTATTGGTAGTTAAAACTCTCTATTATATATCCTGTCACTCAATTTTACTCCAGCTATGCTTCTCAAAGCTCTCATTTCTACCTCATTTATTCAACTTTCGTGTCTCTTCTCCCATACCCAACATTCACTCCCGTACATCAGTGTTGGGACTAGGGCTCGCCTTTTAATGACCTCTCATATGATTAACTGATATTAATGGGGAATTAACATATAAGGCGAAATGTGAGCGGCACCACTGCCTACTCCTTCGTGAATAGAGGCGTGATTATATAAATTAAATTAAAAATAAAACTATGTTTTCCAATTACAACCTGACAACATAATATAAAACAACAGACCTTAGAGATAAACAAGCAGCTCCATCGAGACTGCTAGTTTTCTACAGAATGTTTTTGGTGGGATAATATTTTATGATATTACTTCCTTTATTATTACTAATAAACTGTCTTCGGACCTGTTACAATAGCGCCCCACGTTGGGCGCCATTGTGATACAATGGCGCCCAACATGGGGCGCTCCGATGACTAACGTAATGTTGTGTTGTGTTGTGTAATGTGTTGTTATGTCTGAGATAAACTGGTAATATTCTCGTTGTTTCTTTACAGATGTTCGTAGAAGGCATGTCCCGCCTCGGCGGCGTGTCGGGCGCGCAAGTAGCTCGAATGTTTCCCCGCGTCGACGAACTGTGGGCTCTACACGCCGCCTTGCTGGGGCGCCTGCGGGCGAGGCAGCGACGAGCGCCTGCGGTGGGATCAGTAGCGGACTTACTAGCGGACACGTTCGCGGCGCCCAACCAGTTGAGGCTCAAGGCTGCTTATGGTGAGTCACACACGCGTACATTGAGGTAGCGGTATATTGACAACGCGGACGCCTATCCTTTTGACCATTCTAAGACGTGGCAGGCACTGCTTCGTGTATTCTGTTACTACTCACAATGATCAAAACCCTCTCGACAATATTTAAAACTGAACAGTTTTGTTTTACTAAATAATGATTTATATATTTACAACATAATCCCAGAAGATTGTAAATGATGAAACAAAAACAATGAGCCCTATTGATGAAAAAAAAAGGTGATAATTAAAATTTGTAAAAGATAAATCTTTTTTGGTTATTTATCTCATTTCTTGACGTTGTGTTTTTAATTTTATTATTAATTGGATTAATCTATAAATTCTTGAATATTATTTTTGAAATTATAAAACTATTTTGCTCACAGTATGCCTTTAATTTGCATGCCGGCATTGGCAAAACATGTTGGATAAATATTAACACCCACTAACATTTTATGCTTATATATAACACGTGTTTTTTCAAATAAATATTTAAAGCTCTTGGCCTTCATCTCACCTGATGGTAAGTGACGATAAGGCCGAAGGTGGAAGCGAGCTTCACCTGTAATCCTCAACAACTGAGGCACTGGCTATCTTACTTCTGATTGCCGGAACACAACAATGTTTTAAACGTTGTTATTATAGCGTCAGATTTAAGTAAAAGACGGTTATAGCCACCAACCAAACGGAGCAGAAAAAAACCCTGCACCCGTGGGGATTCGAACCCCGGACCTCTCGATCAACACCCGGTGGTGTCAACCACAAGACCAGAGAGGCGGTTAAATTATCTTGATCTTTAATTTTCAGGTGAATTCTGCTCCCGTCACCACGACGCGGTGGAAGTGTTCAAAGACTGCTGCACTCGGGAGCCGCGGCTCGCGAGGTTCATACGCAAGTGTCAGCAAAACCCGCTATTAAGGAAAAAGGTATCTAAATCATGACTTTTATAGTACGTCTCAATCCAAGTTGTCAAAAAGGTAAACAAAACAAAGGTAATGGTTCGTCTCTCAAATGTTTTGTGATGACTGTAAGTAATTGAAATCAATTGAAACGGACAACAATTGTTACCGTTAATTATATTTACGTGCCAATGTCCATGTTAAAAGTGTGATTATTGAATAACAAATTCGGTGAGTCGGCTTTTTTGTTTACCTTTCTGGCAACTTGGATTAAGACGTACTATAGGTCTATATTACTTTGGCATTTTAAGGTTCAGTTTTGAGGTGGGTTTTGAATCGTAGTTTTTGTTGTCTCGGTATGCTTTTACTATGGAAAATTATTTAGTAATTAAATCGACATGGCATGAGTTTGCAACAGCTACTATTATTTTCGTTTACCATCTCATACTTTACCTTTTTGTATATTAAATAGGAAACTTATATCCACTGTTTTAAAGGTGATTTCATGATACGTTATAGAAAATTCATAAAATTGTGTGTAGATTACTCCCTGGCGACTCGCTATTTGATTTTCACTGCTTCAGTTTTATTTTAGTAAACAAAACAAAAAAAAAGTATTTTTCCTTCTTTAATTTTAAAATATTTCGTTTTCATCTGTCTATATTGGTTTTTTTTAAGCGTTATAAATTATAATATCTTGATAAAATAATAAAATATAGTATTTTTTTATGTTACTCAAATTAAGGGATGTGCTCGCTTTCTAATTTAATTAATAAATTTTATATTTTTCAGGGCGTCCCAGAATGCGTTCTGTTCGTAGCGCAGCGGTTAACCAAATATCCTCTGTTGTTGGAGCCGTTACTGAAGACGGCCGGCGACGACGCCAATGAGAGGGAGTTATTACAGAAAGCCTTATGTGGCGTTAAGGTGAGATTTGCATAATATACTCAAGTATTTATAAAAGGGGAGTGATTTATTGGGTTGCCATTTAATTATTTGGTCACCAAAAAAAGGTCAAAATCATTTGGGCAGTAAGCAATATAATTAATTGCGCTCCAAAATTATTATTTGGACAGCAGAAATAAATATTTGGTCAGCAGAAATAATAATTCGGTCAGCAGAATAATTAATTGCTGCAAAATAATTAGTTGACCTGCAAAATAATTATTTTGACAGCATTATTTTGCCGAAAATGTATAAAATCTAGGAAAAGGATCCATAAAGCATATAGGATAAATTCCTAGGTAATGTATTCTTTTTCATTTAACGTGTTGGTGGTCCTTCTGAAATTCGAAATATGTCAAATATAGGTACATATTATAATAACACCTCTGCCTTTAGCTTTGAGAATCTGACGTCGGGGTATGGTAGTGTCTTAAGATTTTGGTGAAATACTTTTAGTAACTAAACTCTTTAGTTTTCCATAGATTTTATTAACATCTTTTTCCAGGAAATTCTCGTCGACGTAGACAACCAGGTCGCGGCCAAAGAGCGGGAAGACAGAAAGCTGGAGATCTACCACCGGATCGACGCGAAGTCATTCGCCAACTTCCGCGGACGCAAGTTCAAGAAGAGCGACATTTTGCAAGGGAACCGGAGTTTGAAGTAAATATTAACATTGCATATTTATGACATTGCTATTTTGAATGAAATATCAAGTAATTGAGATATGGATTTTCAGACGCAACCGTTGATAAATATGAATGGAGTGCAAAACTAGAAATAGTGATTAAATAAATACGATCAGAAAGTCCTATAAAACGAACAGAAACTAAATTTCCAGTATATATTACAATAAATACAAGATATACCGATAAAATTCACTCGAAACGCGGTTCCTAAACGCACACTTAGCTCGAGAGATCTTACCTTTTTGCTGATAATGCGTCGTACCTTCCGCATTCTAACGTATTTTCTATATCCATTAAATAAACTAGCCATTGTGTGAATAAACAAATAAGTTTATGGGCTGGATCCACTTGGATCCACAATATTAATTGGTATATAAAGTATTCTTAGTAAACTCGTAGTTGATGCTTCATTATCTTATACAAAGACTAGCTGTTGCCCGCGACTTCGTCCGCGGTTACTATGGTTTTTTAACTATCCCTCGGGAATCCTTGAATTTTCCGGAATAAAAAGTATCTAAGATGTTGAGCAGAGATATAAGGTACCACCATGCGAAATTTCATTGAAATCGGTCCAACCATTTCGGAGATTAGCCCGTACAAACAGACAGAGAAACAAACATTTAAAATATCTTTTTTTTACCCTCTTTTTACATGCCCTGACTTGATTTTAAGCATTTTTTTCTATGTAAATATTTTATACCATAACTGTAACACTGAAGGTTGAAATTCCTTTGAACTTATATATATATTCATTCCAGGTTTGAAGGCGTGGCGACGCTAATGCAAGGCCGAAGTAAAATGCAAACGCTTCTTGTGATAGTGCTAACCGATGTACTGTTCTTTTTACACGACAACAACAACAAATATACGTTCTTCACACCTGACAATAAGGTATGCTTTAGATTGATTCTCAAGAATTCATAAATCAAGAAATCAATAAAAAAACCATTTTAGATCTTATGGAGTGTCATTTGTTTTTTATTCCGTCTATGACGGCGGAATTCATTCAAATACATATACATAATATCATAATTTAAATATAAAAAGGGTTAAAAAGAAGTTGGTCCTTACATTATCCCTATTTAGAGTTTAAAAAATCCTAAGCTTATAAAAAAGCGATATTCATATAAAAACTTCTCTGATTTTTTGTCTCTATTCTGTGTTTATTTTTTAATTTTTAGTTCCTGCATTAGACATATTTTTTCCTATACATAAATACATTGGAAATCACACTTTTTTTAAATCTGAGCAGTACAATGTCACTGATTAGCGAGCCTTTAGTTTTAGAACTTTTGTCCCATAGTTATTCCTACAAAATAAAAAAAAATAAAAAATAAAAAATAACTTTTTTTTCATAGGCCAAACTTGGCACTTAAAATCGTCAACATTTTACATTTTAAATAAGACTACCTACCTAGGAAATCGCCCCGTATTTTATATCGTTATAATATGTTGTTACAGACCGGCGTAGTGTCGTTAGTAAAGCTTCTAGTCCGAGAGAAAGCGGGTGCGGAAGGGAGGGGCTTGTACTTAATATGTAGCGGACCAGCTGAGCCAGAGATGTTTGAACTGCGGGTACACAGGCCCAAGGACATACACGCCTGGATACAGGCTATCAGGTAAATAAGGCACGAGTAGTGAGTACAGCTAGAATGTCCGCCCTCAGCCTATATACGTCCCACTGCTGGGCACAGGCCTTCCTCATGAGGAAACACATGAGGAGTATGAGCCCTAACACCACCACGCTGGCCCAATGCGGGTTGGTCGGTAGAAACGGTCGCAATAGCGACCTGGACCAACTGCTTAACGTTCCTTCCGAAGCTCTGAAGAGCTCGAGATCACAAATATTTGGTCACAATCCGCGGCTTGAACATGGCGAAAGCAGCTTTGTTAGAGCTAAGAGCTGGAATTCAATTTATTCATTTGCAAATGAATGTAGAAACGAGTTGGCGAGCCGAGTGGAGCGAGTGCGTAGTTCCGATAGTTGTGTAGCTCGGCTATAAGCGATTGTGTGAGTGAGACGAACGATTACTCGCATCACTCGCTCGCGGCGACCAAGCGTACAGTCCTGCGCTAGGTGCCCTCATGGGCAACTATCTTTTCAATTCAATTGTAAATGACATATATATATAAATACATTTGTTTTAATATAAAAAAGAATGAAGATGTCACTAGAATTTGGAGGCTTTATTTAGCCAAATGGAAAGAGGCCGTAGCAGCACTGCTTGTCGCTAACAGTAGGCCTAGCACGGGCCGGAGAGGAAAGGTCCCCGGAGACAAAATTAATCATTGCCTCTCGCTTCCGCGCGAACGAAGAAGTGAGAGGCAATGACGATTTTTGTCTCTGGGGACTTTTTCTCTCCGGCCTGTGCTAGGCCTTCTGAACGAGTGTTATCTTTCATAGCTCTTGTCGCTACAAAGTGGTGAAGTCATTCACCTGGCGGCGGTGTGAACAGTCAGCGACTAACTAATATCTTTCTTTTGTACGTTTCTTGAGTGAGAAAATAGCCGTTAGTCGTTTTCTCGCCGGTGGTGGGACAACTGCCTTACCTAGACTAAATAAACACTTCTAACATTCACTCTTATCGACTAGCCCAAATTAAGCAGGTTGTGCCAATTGTGTTATGTAAATATATAGTTGACTCCTTTTCAATTAAAATTATTCCTGAATTTTTTATCAAATCCATTCAATTTCCAGGTATTAAACCTAGAATAAAAACTTTTTTAAGCTATGAGAATTTTCATAATACGAACATTCTCTAATTAATAAACCTTAATAAATTTAAAATAATATTATTCTGCTTCGGGATAGTAATTTAAAATAATTAAATAATTTGAATGTACAAATAATAAATATCAATGCAAATTGTATTGAGTCCTACCAATTATAAATGTTAAAATAATATTATCAATGAAAAGTATCCTCCTCTCGTCAATTTTGCAGTGCCCGACAGGGTTCATAATGTTGTCAAAATTTATCTTTTATAACCTGTTGTATGTACATTATGATGCAATAAATAAATAAATAATTGTATCTAGCTTGTAACATTGCCCAGGACATTTTCAGACAAAAAATATTCTATGTGTAGAAATGTATGAGAGCATGCTAAGTACTATAAACGTTATTTTGTTCACCAGAGCCGCAGTACAACAATGTCCAGAAGAAGAGAAAGAGCCAGACGCAGCATCACTAGCGCCCTCCGCCGACGAGAGACAGAGACTTCTAGACGCGAGACACGAGACTATACGACTTATTACCGGTATGGGTAACATACACGCGGAAAACTTACTCACACGAACTCACACTACATGCACGATACACGTGAACTTACGTACACACAGTACGTAAAGTTTATTCAAACTTGTCATTTAGTAAACAATCTTGTAATTACAATTAAATGCCCCTAACTAGAGTTGAGATTGGCTGTAAATAAACGAATCAATAACATCCAAGATTAAATTAGAAAAAATAAGTGATATTAGATTTTGGGTAAGAAAATGATCTATGACGACATGGTATAAATTATGCAATTTTAAACGTTAAAACCTTTTTATTTCATTCCCACATAATTATATGAAGTTAAGTCATACTTTGAGATTCTTGAACATTTATAATAGGTCAACTCATGAGGTTGCACCTCACTTGATGTAGCTTATTAACTTGTTACCTACTTTAGACTTTGCCTATCTTACTTGAATACTCGTTTGTGGAGATTTGTAATTAGCACGGAATTTTAGTATATTGCTGTATGTCTATATTGATTGTTGAAACTGTAAATCTTCCTAAAATTAAATAAATAAATAAATAAGCAAGCATAGTAACGAAATCCGCATGGTCAGCCACGTGGCGGCCGGCCAGCATGTAGTCTCTGAGCCAGGGTGAGGATGATGAAGATGAGGCGAGGATGATCTATACCCTGGCTCAGAGGAAGGCTCTGAAACACTCGCATCCCCATCTGCCGGCCACCACGATTGATGTGATCCGTCCAGTTTTGGAAGTGTGGGTTGGGCACCGACACAGTACCTATCGCTCGGTGAAAATCTTGACCGGGTGCTTCAGCCACATTCTGAATCATGTTGCCCGGGGGGAGAAGTTGCAAAGAGAGAAATTACGTACGCACTGGTTAGGGTGCAAATTTTAGTAAAAGCTGCACAGCCTACAAATAAGCATTTTGATTGAAATTAATTATGATCCGACTAATTGAATCTTTATACCTGACTAGTAGGGCATTGTTAGTTTAGCGCATTACTCCAAGAAAATACTTTATTGTTTTAGGTCATGTAATTTACTATTCACTAACAGTAATTACAAATTAAGATTACATAATTTTTCATAAGTTTTACTTTTGGCAAAATTCTGGCATTATATTCTTGAATAATATAAAATGACTTCAAAAATATAATTTAAAAAGCTGCTTGCTTCACATTACTAACACACTATTGCACTGTCTACACTTAAAAACTATCTAAAAGAAATTTTCAATTTCAAAACTTTGAATTAGATTTCTTTTTTATTCAGACTGTACTACAACAAAAAAAAAATTAACTGCTTTCTATATCTGTTATGTAAATAGTTCTAAAGCTCTCTGCATCTATTATTATTATCTTTCTTCCATAAATTAAGTACTATCTCTTTTATTATAAAACAGATGACACTCCATGGTGGCAAATAGAAGGTGACAGAGAATAGACAATTACTTCTTAGTTTATTGCATGAATTATAAGCATGCTAACTAACTTACAATATTAATAATTTAATAGTAGGTAGCTATTTAAACCTATTCTTTATTGGTTTTCTTCTATATATTCTTCAATGTATGTAATTTTGGGAATGATTTTAGTTTAGGTGGGTCGATTTCAATTTATCTTATTATTGATAATCGTTAGGGTAATCGCGAGATTCCTCTCGTGAATGTATCTATTGATTGATATTATTTTAATAATATTGTCCAAAATTAACGTAGACACTAAAGAGGAAAACATTAATACTGTTGAAATCGACCCAGGTAGTCTTAAATATTTAAAAACTATTTATTCATTTTATGTTTATTGGAATTGTAATCTAAAATTAGCTTTTACTGCACGAGTGTATATCAATCTCAATTCTTTTAGAAGTTGGTGTAGTTTTGCTTTTTTGATGATCTATTTTGAGCATTGAATATTCAAAAGATCTCTGTTATTTGGCACGTTAATGTCATCCTAAATTAGTCTCAATAGTTTCTTTATACATTGAAATCTATACCTAAATTACTTTTTCATAGGCCATTTCTTACTTAAGCTTAAAATATCAATTTCTTATTATGATCATTTTTATAAATTATTTCTATGGACGCTCTGAGACCTATAAAACAGTGTCTTTAAGAATATGATAGTTAATTCCTGTCTCATTTTAACTTTCACGTCATTCAATTTAAACCCTATCTCAATTACGTAATATATACAATTCTTTAGCATACAGTAAAACGGGTACCTATATGCTGTAAAGATCTGAAACAGCGTAAAGTTTATTCACAATGAATATTGGACTTTCTGCACATTGTAATGGAAGTAATTATCCTTTGACTATTTGGCAACAGAGGCATTAAGGTCAAAAGACAGGGAGCAAGCGGTACTTCTAGAAGAGAAGATGGCTTTACACATGAAAATGGTTGGACACACCGGCAACTACAGTCTCGACGTGCCTAGTACGGGTAAGAGCTATAATATACAATACACATACAATTCAATACAAGTAAAACCACGTATATATTTAATTATTAAAATATTTCATAATTGTCATAATATCAAATACGAACCGTGTGGTAGCGGCTCATTAAAAGAATACTTCTAACCCATCTCTTCCCTTGGGTGTCGCAAAAGGTGACTAATGGACTTAGAACTGCACAACATAGCTTATAGCGGCGACTGGCTCACCACCTGTCACGCTGAGTGCAGTCACAGCTTGGTGAAGCGCGGAGTATGGCAATGGACTGCTTTTGCGGTGCATTTGCCTAGTCTCTAACCCTTAGAGGATAATAGTCGTGATTTTATGTATGTATATATAAAATATTTCATAGCATCAGTTGGTAGTTAGTTCATTGGCTTAACTTCTTCCCAAACACCCTTTTCAAAGACAAAAAGTATTCTATTCTAGAATGTGTTAGTGTTTCTGAGAAATAATTATGTACTGAATTATGGGAAGATGTCACAGGCCTTCCTTAGAGAAACACATGAGGAGTTTGGGTCATAACTCCACCACGCTAGCCCAATGCGGGTTGGTAATAGTTGTTGTGTTGTTTTATATTAATTTTATTGTGTAACTCTGTAAAATATGAAACATCATCAGCCCATATTAGTCCACCGCTGGACAATGGTACTATATTTATCCTGTTGCGCGGTTTTTTCAGTCTCCCTTCGACTTTAGCATCCAATATTAGATAGCAGTGTGGTGTGAATAAATTATGTCTATTCAATTCCATAGGTTCTGGAACAGGATGCGTAGGTGGGAGTAATCCTTTACCTGGAGGATTACCATTCCCAGAATACGTGCGCTTAGCCGCGCCCTCTGCGGATACGCATGCGTTGTGGCAGGAGGTCTGCAAAGTCGTCAAGGTATGATGGTCATTCGTATTCTTTTTTATTATGTTTCATAAAGAATATTATATTTCATACTCAAACATATAGGTACAATAAACAAATAATAACAAAAACACAGTCTGTTGAATATATAAAACAAATTTTTGACGTTTCTTGGCACATGTCTTCATAGCTTTAGAAATTCACGACTCATAAACACGCTGGCCCGAAAAAAAACCGACCAAATCAACTGCTTAACTTTAAAGAAATCCAGAACTCAAAACTTTTTGTCAACCATTTTACTTCTAAATAATGTTTAGAAGTAAAATGGTTGACAAAAAGATACCTGAAGTGGTTGATACCTGTCAATCTATTTAAAATCAAATTTTAAATATGAGCTTCAATTAACCGCAGAAAAGTCTCTTGATTCAAAATTTTACACTTATGAAGTCGAGGAAGACCAAAGAAAAGATGGATGGATTGTGTGAATGATGATATGATTAGGATGGGAGTGTGTGTTGAGAGAGGCTTGGCTTGGCTAGGAGAGAGTGGAGGAAGAAGACATGTTGCGCCGACCACAAATAGAATTAGGAACAGAGCAGGAAAAAGAAGAAGTCGAAAGAAAAGAAATTCTAAAACCTAAAACCTCGCTTGTTATGGTACAGGAAGCGCTAGAAGCATCAAGCGGTACATGGACAGCGGGAGGAGCGCTGGGTCGAAGCACTAGTTCTGCGGGAGAAAGGCATTCCAGGGCTTACGAGAGTCCGGCGCTACCAAGGCGAGCCGATACGTTTGCTGGTTTCGACAATAACAAACACAGAGGTTAGTAATACGCCTCAGCTTATACACGTCCCACTGCTGGGCACAGGCCTTCCTCATGGAGAAATACATGAGGAGTATGGGCCGTAACACCACCAATCTGGCCCATTGCGGGCTGGTGGGTAGAAACGGTCGCAACGGCTAAACATTGCTTCCGAATCACGGAAGAGCTCGAGATCACAAAGTTTTGGTCACTCATCCACGGCCTGACCATGGCGAAGGTAGCTTAGAACATTTTGATGTAAGAGGGAGAATGGAACCCTTGCAGTTTCTTGCGTGTATCTTCTCTTGACAAGGCCAAGGTAGTGAAAAGGCCGAAAAAAAAGTAGTGGTATTATCAATTTTAGGATAATTATAATTTATTTTGTTTTGACTTGTCAAAAGTGTATTTGTTGATGATATCAATTTGATTAAATGAGTTTGAGTTTGTTTTTGATCGAAAGCCAAAGCGTTCTAACTACTGCGCCACCGAGCTCCTCTAATAGTAATACGCCTATTTTATGATTACATTATTAAGGGCCAGACACCTCTGAATAAGTTCCTGGTAAATTAAGCCGACCAATTTTAAATTCATTTCATGGAAATTGGCGCCAGGAATCGGTTAATCCGTCGGTAATATATAATTTTTTGGATTTCTTTTACCTATCGTTATGTGTGGTGTGCCTTCACCATCAAATAATTTGGAATAAAATTATTTTAGCCCATAAAATCAAAATATTATAATTATGTTTGTTCGTCAAAACTTCCGCAAAAAACTTAGCAATTTTCTTTCCTGTATTTCATCATATCAGCCTGGCGACGCCTATTGCCTACCATAATATGTTCATAATATTATGTCCATAATAATCTGGGTACGAGGTTCACTGGAAGACATCCCTATTAGAGATAAGTCCTCCCTTGCATACGTCTGCTTTTTATCTTATATATTTTTGTTTCTGTGCTATGAAGAGTTTAAAATTATCCACAAAGAATTAAAGATTTGTTCTTTCTTCCTGATAATTATGTGATATTTTATTTTTTTATGAACATGTTATAACACACACATCTTTACACAACTAAGTACATTAGTTTTATTAGGGATAGTTGATAGGTGTAAATGTCAAATGATATTTACATTGTTCCCCCTGTTCTCAAATCAATATGTCTATGTGTCCCCCAGGAGGCCTACGCATGTCAACGGAGACCCCAGGCGAAGGTCCAACGTCGGAAAGTTCGACGGAACTTCGCTTGGGGGAACTGAGCGCAGACGCAGCGCTAAGGTTACAGCACGCGATCTACACGCTCACCTGCATCGTGTGGCAGCAGCTTACTACTATACATAGGTAATAACTGACATTATTATATATGTAGATTGTGGATATGTCATCATGATATAGGTTACTATCTGTTGCCCGCGACTTCGTCCGCGGTTACTGGTTTTTTAACTAATTTTACCCTTTAATTTTCCGGAATAAAAAGTATCTCAAATGTTGACCAGGGATATAAGGTATGATCATGCAAAATTTCATTGAAATCGGTCCAGCCATTGCGGAGATTAGCCCTTACAAACAGACGAACAGACAGAAACAAAAAAAAATTATTTGGTAATTTCCCACTTTTAACCCCCACTGACATGATTTTAAGCATTTTCTTCTATGTACAGACATTCGACCTTTACAGTTTTATTATATGTAAAGTTTAATAATCGAGCGTTGACAAGTTCTTTTCTATTGTCACGCGAGTGTTTTAATTCTGATTTTTGTGTAATTATACAAAAATAGGTATTTATTTATTCGTTGGTTGTATGAAAGTATAAAATTTCTTGAAAAAGTTTTGTGAGTTTAAAAAAAAAATCTTTGTGATTTCAAACTGTTTTATAAAAGTGTGTCATAAATAAAAGACAGCGGTAGCCGAGTTTGGAAGGACGGGGCACTACTCGTTCGAGAGGCCGCGGGACCCGCGGGTTCGATCCCGCCGCATGTACCACTGAGTTTGAATAAAATTTATGTACAGTTCATTGTGAATATCGCTCGCCTCACATTGTGCCCGGTGCATGGCAACAAGCTCGCCACCTGTTACATGGGGACTTAACATATCTGGCGAAATGTGGGTGTTTAACACCTCTGCCTCTTTCGGGGAAAGAGGCGAGATGATATGTTATTTTATGACATAATTTACGTGTTCACTTTTAAATTCATAATACATATAAAAAAAACATATATGAAAACACGTGTCAAATCAACATTTTTGTAGTAGTTATAATTAAACCTGAGTTTTTTTTTATAAAAAAAAACAGTTTGGAGGCGCAAGTATGCGCATGGCGATGTTCAGGGTCCGGCCTCGCGCGCTCGCACGACGCGCAGCTGGAGGAGCTGCGGCACGCGCAGGCGCGCCTCACGCAGGAGCGCGCGGCGTGGGAGGCGGCGCGCGCGCACGACCAGGCGGGGATTGTGCTGGGTAACTTACACCGTCGGTTGATGCACGCGCAGGCGCGCCTCACGCAGGAGCGCGCGGCGTGGGAGGCGGCGCGCGCGCACGACCAGGCGGGGATTGTGCTGGGTAACTTACACCGTCGGTTGATGCACGCGCAGGCGCGCCTCACGCAGGAGCGCGCGGCGTGGGAGGCGGCGCGCGCGCACGACCAGGCGGGGATTGTGCTGGGTAACTTACACCATCGGTTGATGCACGCGCAGGCGCGCCTCACGCAGGAGCGCGCGGCGTGGGAGGCGGCGCGCGCGCACGACCAGGCGGGGATTGTGCTGGGTAACTTACACCATCGGTTGATGCACGCGCAGGCGCGCCTCACGCAGGAGCGCGCGGCGTGGGAGGCGGCGCGCGCGCACGACCAGGCGGGGATTGTGCTGGGTAACTTACACCATCGGTTGATGCACGCGCAGGCGCGCCTCACGCAGGAGCGCGCGGCGTGGGAGGCGGCGCGCGCGCACGACCAGGCGGGGATTGTGCTGGGTAACTTACACCATCGGTTGATGCACGCGCAGGCGCGCCTCACGCAGGAGCGCGCGGCGTGGGAGGCGGCGCGCGCGCACGACCAGGCGGGGATTGTGCTGGGTAACTTACACCATCGGTTGATGCACGCGCAGGCGCGCCTCACGCAGGAGCGCGCGGCGTGGGAGGCGGCGCGCGCGCACGACCAGGCGGGGATTGTGCTGGGTAACTTACACCATCGGTTGATGCACGCGCAGGCGCGCCTCACGCAGGAGCGCGCGGCGTGGGAGGCGGCGCGCGCGCACGACCAGGCGGGGATTGTGCTGGGTAACTTACACCATCGGTTGATGCACGCGCAGGCGCGCCTCACGCAGGAGCGCGCGGCGTGGGAGGCGGCGCGCGCGCACGACCAGGCGGGGATTGTGCTGGGTAACTTACACCATCGGTTGATGCACGCGCAGGCGCGCCTCACGCAGGAGCGCGCGGCGTGGGAGGCGGCGCGCGCGCACGACCAGGCGGGGATTGTGCTGGGTAACTTACACCATCGGTTGATGCACGCGCAGGCGCGCCTCACGCAGGAGCGCGCGGCGTGGGAGGCGGCGCGCGCGCACGACCAGGCGGGGATTGTGCTGGGTAACTTACACCATCGGTTGATGCACGCGCAGGCGCGCCTCACGCAGGAGCGCGCGGCGTGGGAGGCGGCGCGCGCGCACGACCAGGCGGGGATTGTGCTGGGTAACTTACACCATCGGTTGATGCACGCGCAGGCGCGCCTCACGCAGGAGCGCGCGGCGTGGGAGGCGGCGCGCGCGCACGACCAGGCGGGGATTGTGCTGGGTAACTTACACCATCGGTTGATGCACGCGCAGGCGCGCCTCACGCAGGAGCGCGCGGCGTGGGAGGCGGCGCGCGCGCACGACCAGGCGGGGATTGTGCTGGGTAACTTACACCATCGGTTGATGCACGCGCAGGCGCGCCTCACGCAGGAGCGCGCGGCGTGGGAGGCGGCGCGCGCGCACGACCAGGCGGGGATTGTGCTGGGTAACTTACACCATCGGTTGATGCACGCGCAGGCGCGCCTCACGCAGGAGCGCGCGGCGTGGGAGGCGGCGCGCGCGCACGACCAGGCGGGGATTGTGCTGGGTAACTTACACCATCGGTTGATGCACGCGCAGGCGCGCCTCACGCAGGAGCGCGCGGCGTGGGAGGCGGCGCGCGCGCACGACCAGGCGGGGATTGTGCTGGGTAACTTACACCATCGGTTGATGCACGCGCAGGCGCGCCTCACGCAGGAGCGCGCGGCGTGGGAGGCGGCGCGCGCGCACGACCAGGCGGGGATTGTGCTGGGTAACTTACACCGTCGGTTCTCCTTAGACAAAACAAAACCTCTCCTTTAAACAAAAAGCCGGAATAAAAAAAATAATAAAAAAATGGTGAAAACAATCTTGAACTTAGGGCTGGTATTTCAATAGTGACTTATCTGAATTGATCTAGGATTGAAAATAAGTTTGACTCGGGTGAGATTCGGGCTCGTTAAAATTGACTTTTAGTACTACTTTATTTTAATCCTGTTTTGAAATATACCTAAGTCAAAATTATTTTCAACCCTACATCGATTCGAATTAAGTTACTATTGAAATACCTGCCCTTAGAGTCCAAAGTCGCTTGTTTACAACTATAACTCAATCTCTGAGGTGGCTTTTATCGAAAGGACTCGCGCGCACAATAATGTCGGCGGTGGCGGCATAGTTAAATATTGTACTATTGTGTGACAGTGAGAGGTGTATTTTGAATTTTTTTTCGGAATTCTCGCGGAATCCCAACAGGACTAAAACCTTAGGACTAAGAGTATGGCTAAGAGTATATAAATAAATAAAAAAAATATCTTCAAACATTCACACCTATCAACTAGCCCCATTTGAAGCAACTGATGCTGCTTATAACACTAGCAGCGGACACTAGATGATGGATAAATATAAATTTAATGGGCTGGTAGTATTCTATTGATGAGCCGCTATCACACGGCACGCCATCATGTATAGAAAAAAACCAGCATTGCGTATACAGGCTGTTGATATGACTATTTAAGTTATACAATATAGGTGAGTAATGATGATGTTAATTTGAAGGTGACGTATAAACGATATCTTAGATTGGTCCGGTGATGTAGCGGGATGTATGTCACATAAGATGGATGCTGACCATGGATGTAAACGAGCCTAGAGTCACAGGAAGATGAAAGAAGCGATGGATTGAATACGTGAAGAATGGTATAAGAATAAAAGAAGTAGATGCTGAGCTGATAAGTGACATAGGGAAATGGAAGAAGAATGTCTTAGATCCCATTTAGAGTAGTTCATCTTCTCCTTCTTGCCCTTTTCGGCAAGAAAAAGAAGACGAAGTATATTATTTAATATAAAATATGGTATAAAATATACGAATAATTGATGGATACACCAATTTACACTTGCATTTAGCACGTGCATGCATGCATCTTGGGTGATGTCTACCAATCCACACTGCCAATGAGTCGTCCTTGTTGATATGAGTGTCCTATGCATATTGCATCTTTTCTATTTTATTTGTGTTTTTTGAAATGTTACATTTTACATACTTCTCTACATTTAATGGCTCTTGGTCTCAATCTGAGTCATATCTGAAATAAGTTATGATAGATAGAACGAACTTTCCATGAAAGGATGAAATAGGATTATTAAGCGTTTAATGTGTCAACAAAGCATTTTTAATGTATAATATAATCTATCTCTATATTTAACTTATAATAAAATAATAAGTAAAAAGAGGTTCAATATATGAAGTATAATCTAATTAATAGTGTTTATGTTACACAGAAAAACGTCAACTACAAGCAGCCCGCGAGGAGCTGGCGGAACAACAGAAGGACGTAGAACAACAGCGGGAGAGGCTGTATAGGCGACTGGAGAGGCTACAACAACACGGTCAGTAGCAACTGCAAGGAATAGGGTTAAATAAAGTTTTTTCAAAATTAACATATAACATACACTTATTACACTACTAACAATCACGAACGAAATACATACATACATATAATCACGATTATTATCCCCTAAGGGTTAAGCCAGAGACTAGGCAAAAGCAGTCCATTGCCATAGTTCGCGCTTCACCAAGCAGTGATTGAACTCAAGCTATTGATGGATGGTTGTGCAGTTCTAAGTCCATTAGCGCCTTTGGCGATACCCGAGGGAAGAGATTGGTAGTACGAACGAAATAACTTATTTAAAAATAATATTAATACAGGCGAAAACCTTTTTGTATGCTGCTATTTCAGTAAAAACCAGAAAGTAAAAGTACCAAGTTGGTTTACTAAATAAGACAAGACAAAACCAGGTATACACTTGTATCTCCATAATTGTGGCGCCACATTTGAAACGCCACTCATTTAACGGCCCCATATGTGAGCACGCATACTGAGTAAACATTTGTAGCGGGCGCGTTTTGTGGCGAGACTTTGTCCGCACTACACGAATTCAAGATCGACCACGTTCGTTTTTTGTAGCGCGTTGGTTTGCAAAAATGAAAGACAACAATGAATTTTACGTTGAGTTTATTGCAGAGATTGAAAAAAAAACCCTATATTATACAACCATACGCTCAGTGATTATAGTAACATACGGATTACAGAAATTACTAGGATTGGCGAAAAATTCCCGTAAATTGTTTAATCTTGATTATACGGATGAACCCAATAACGTTTTTTTTCTCATTAATCGCCACATTAGGAAATCTTCTTCGTCAGACGATGATGTCGACATTCACAAAGGGTGCCACGCTACTGTGCTTCCGATGTGCGAATATACAGTACATTTGTACCAAGCTGAATTGTAGCGCAATGATTGTGGCGACGTAAATGTTCGATGCGTGTAGCATGTGGTAGCGTGTAGCTGATGCACGGACCTTAGATAATGTCTTTTACTTTCATTGTAAACGAACATGAGTTTAGATTTTTACCATTTGACGAATGAAGAAAAACAGCTTAAACCCTTGAGGGTCAGTGGCGCGAACACCGGTATTCGCAAACAATAGATGTATTTATTGTGTCTCGTTTTCTGACCATTGCGTAGTCAAATATTATTTTGCATTGTTATAGGCGGTTCTCAGGAAGAGATAGCGAGTGTAGGCACTCTATCACCAGATTCCAGTGTTACCGATACCACCAGGCGGAAAGAACCCAAGTGGAGGAGTGAGTATATTGAAAAGAATATTTACTATGTAATTGGTTATTAAAAAAACATTATTAGTAATAAACTATATACAGTTACATTTCCTGAGTACTGCCAAAATTGCCCTGCCTATCCTCGAGTTTGTTGAGGCAACATGTCTTTTTACGATGTAACACTCCTACATACATACATATAATCACGACTATTATCCCCTAAGGGTTAGTCAGAGAGTAGGCAAAAGCGCCGCAAAATCAGTCCACTGTCATAGTCCGCGCTTCACCAAGCAGTGACTGCACTCAGTGTGACAGGTGGTGAGCCCGTCGCCGCTATAAGCTATTGGATGGTTGTGTTGTAATATTCTTTTAATGAGCCGCTACCACACTCCTGCAACCCCAAAAAACCGTGCAAGTTATGCAGGATATGGGACTAAAGGACTCCTCCTTATAAACGGAGCTATAACCACAATAGATATACAAGGTCGAGGTGAGACAAAGCCCGCAGAATAATAATAATAACATGTCTTCAATCACTCGCCATATCAACGCCACATCCGCTTTTCCTAGCCTTGTGCTCGTTTACAAACTCACTCCATTAATAGCGGGGTTAACCAAAAATGAAGGATGATTAAAATAGATTTGTCAGCTGATTTTTACTACCTCGAAAATGTTATTATTTTCATTACAAAACCTATTAGTCAAGCTTATGTATAATTTTTATTATACCCTATTGGTTTAAGATTTTTGATATTATTTCTTTTTACTACGAATCAAAAAGCCCTTACAAAATGGCTCTTCCAAAAAACCATCCAAATAAATATAATAATCACTAGTGGTTTGCCGCGTAGTAAGCGTTCCCATGGGAATGTTGGGATAAAAAGTAGCCTTTCTCAGGGTCAAGACCAGAGGTTCCCAACTTATTTTTCTCATCAACCCCTTTAAAATTTATCTGGTTTCGGTGGACACCCTGCAGCTACATTTCTACCATATTCCCAAAACTCGACCAAAATGTGAAGATGTGAAGACAACAAGACCCCGTCGAGTCGACCGTGGACCCCTAGGGGTCCACCTGCCCCCTTATTCTAAACTGTCGGTTCACGGATTCGATTCGGAAAGTCACGTTCTGTCTCGCTCTAATTCGCTGCAATAAAAAGAGATAGGTAAAGAAAAAGAAAGAAAGAAAAATGTTTATTTGGCAATTATTAAAAATAACAATAATAATAATAATAAGGTATAGAGATTCCGTGATTCGGAATCATCGTCGATGACGATGAAAAATAACAATAATAATAATAATAAGGTATAGAGATTCCGTGATTCGTATGTTTTCCGACAGCTTAGAATAAGGGGGCCACTTTGGGAACTAATTTTCTAGACTATCTGTGTATCAATCAAATCGGTAGTTCTGATGTGTAAGCGAGACAGACAGAGTTTCTTTGGCATTTATAATATGAGTATGGATTATTATGGTTGTGTTTTCCCCAGATAACCGCGGCTCGACCGGGTCTGAATCTTCGGCGGCGGGAGGCGGCGCCGCGTTGCTGCCGCCGCCGCAGCTGTTGTCGGCCCACAACGAGACTAGAGCTACCGTACGGGCGCCTGCTATATCGGTATCATTATTTACTCCTTTTGACTAAACCTTTCGACGGTCAAACGACCGCCGGCGTCCTCGAACATTGTTTCTATTGTGTCTCGTGTTGTGACCATTGAGAGGTTAATATGTGTATAGGACCCAGGGGTCAGGTTGTACTACTGAACTTTTCAGTATAGGTTTTAGAATAAAACACTATATGCACTCGAACTATGTAATTCGATAGCTGATGAACTGTGTAACTGAGCTGATGGAATGTTCATCATTCAATTTATTTTATTTAATAAAATTTTGTCATCTTATTTTTAAAATTTCTGATTATAATTTCACTTTTGACCGAAAAAAATTTTTTTTGTCTTTTCCATACTTCATATCGTTTATTTATTTTCCAAGGGTAATAACTAACATGATATGTCAGTCTTTATTGAAAACTGAGTGATGAAGAATCAAATTTGAAAACTGATAAACATTTTCTGACCGCGACCGTACTCGACTGTTTCACTGAGTTATGTAGTTGTGAATATTGCTTGCCTGAGATTGTACCCGGTGCATGGAAACAGGCTCGCTACCTACTACAAGGGTGTTTACACGTCTGCCTACCCCCTCGGCGTTAGAGGTGTGACGATATGTATATTTGTATTTTTCTAGCAAATGGTAAAACAACAACTTCCTCTGAAACTGGCGAGCGGCAAAACGCAACAGCAACCACCGCCCGGCTACCACAGGCTACACGAGTCGCCCAGCGAGGTAAATACCACCTTATCACTTACTCATAAACACCATTTTTGCGTACATTCACATATAAAAATATGTATATCCTTTTGGCAGAAAATGGCTCTTATTACAATAGAATAAAGACTGTTACCTGTCAAATGTGTTTACATATATGTGCACGTTACTGTACATTGTTCATTATTGGTTTAGTTGTTCATTATATTTAAAAGTAAAATTGCATTCTTGTTCAAATACGTTTGAAAAGTTAATGCTCGCAATATTTTTGTGGGTTGTGTGACATATCTTTCTTTTTACTAATTCTGCCTTTTTTATAATAAAAAATGTGATAGAAAATCCATTTTTTTATATACTTTAAATCATAATACAGGTTAAAAATTGCACACATGTTCACAATTACAATTACACACACACACACACACACACACAGCTCACCTAATTTAAAGTTTGTAGTATGAGACATAGAGGATTTAATTATTAGCTTCAGTGCTGTTCTAAAAAAAGATCCATAATATATCTGCCACTACCCTTAAAATAAATTGTTCATTATATATCTTATGAAAATTCATATTATTATTTAGTATAGAACAATCATTTTAAATTCCTATTTCACCCAATCCAGTAGTATAACTATTTTGCACGGTAATATTCATATCCATTTTAAAAGTTTGTATTATTTTTATCTGTAAAATACTTAATTTTCAACGTAACTGAAATGTTAACCTTACTCTATTTTAGTGATAACATTCTTTTTTTATTTCGTTTACATTTTGTAGGCGAAGACTGTTTACACTCTGTAAGACCCGTATCGGAAAACCAAACTCAAACAGATTGCTTGAATACCGTTAGAAAGAAACAGCGCTATTCATCCCCACATAATGCCATCCCATTCTAGCTGTGCTTAAGAGATCTACATCTGAGATTGATTCTGGAGTACGAGCCCAACTCTCTTAGTCGTTATTCAACTGACTCGCATATTTTTGGTTAATGAACACTCGGGTTTCGCATACTCATTTTAGACTTCATTACTTTTTAACCTACTTCAAAAAAGGAGGATATTCGTCTGTTTATATTTATTAATAGCATTAATTTTTATACGATTATATACGACAATTTCGTTTATGAAATTTATAATTGCCTGCAGGCATTTGTTTGGGATGTTTATCGATTTATAATTTAAATTATTATAAGTACAAAATATTAGTTTTAGAGCATTTAACTTATCCTGAAACAGATAAAAATGGTTGATTATCATTTCGCGGCTTTCAGGACATGGATTACCCGAACGTATTTTAATATCGTCATTTTGTAACGCTAAGTAAGTAACCTTTGGTGTCGAATAGATCTCTTCCAAATTTGTTGTTGTGTATCCGGATACTGTAATGTGAATATAGGCTTTGTTCAAATTAGTATAAGTTCTAAAATTCAGTGGCACTTGAATTTTTATGTTTGTAGTGTAACTAAAATAAATATAGTATTATCCTGGTATTGTCTAATCGCGAAGACGGATTTTTGTACCCTTTTATACAACGTGTTCCTTTTGATATATTATTCATTTAATTATTCTGGGGTATTTATGATAGAAGATAATATGAATTATTATATTTTTATGTATATGAATTAATTTTTCGATTTATACAAAATATTGATTTTTACCTTATGACAACTCGCATTTTGGATTGTTTATTATTGTACTTACTTCACAATGAAAGTTATTTATTTGTTTAAATTTGTATGTTCATAAAGTAAACTGTAGAATAAATATGAGTACATAATTATTATAATTATATTATTTATGTATTAGTGCTAACAATAACCGTTACCTTCGAAAAGATGCATCTTATAACTCTTGTTTACGAGAATTTTTACGTATTTTCTATTCATATAACCTTAAATTTATGGGATATCGAAGAGAATACGTTGTATTTGTGGGTAAGACATGAACAAATTAAATTAACATAAAAAGTTACTCAAAAAATAACTAAGACTATTTGAACAAAGTTTAATAGAATGAACCACTACACAATAAATTTCTAGCATTATGAGCACAGCAATTGGCTTTCACTTCAATACAGCATTCGCAGATGCTTATTGAATAAAATAATACGATAACTTTCTTGAGCTCTAATTTGATTAGCTATCTTGTCAAATCATTTAACAACGTGTGATGACCGCTCACCAATCAGCCAATCAAAACGCTTGAATTTTGATTTGACAGGAATAATAGTTGGTTATTGTTCAAGAAATCAGACTGTTGAAAGTGGGTAAAAAATATGTATGTAACAACCATTTTGTCTGTTTTTGCTTTTGGTGTTAGAGCATGTATTTTTATTTTGAATTTAAATGTATAACAGTTACAGTTAAAAAAATTAAACACATTTCTGACTCGAAAGACCATTTTTAATATATTATTATGTATTTAAGTCCCAGTTATTGAGAATAATTGCAAGGATTAATGTATTGATAATATAAATAATATCTATGTATAATTTTTCATTCCAGTTCGACAATTTGCAATTTATTAGTTTGAAACGATATGTTTTCTGGTTCTCGAAACAAGATACCTTTGTATAATCGTTATCGTTAAATGGAAAATGTATGAGTATGGACATAAACGTTCACTAACGAGCGTGAATGTCATATCATATACAGTGCCATAAATATATCTGACCCGGTGGCCGAAATTGGTAATCATTGTCGTCACTATAATTGTATTTGTCAATGTCAAGTTATGTTATTCTTTGAGAGTTACTTTTCGTGACTAAATTCGACAACAGCGACCCCCGCCGCCGCCACCCGGTCAGATAAGTTATGGTCACTGTACATTATCTTTTTAGCGAGAACGATTACTCATACACTGTACAGTTGTCTACATTATGGCTTCTATTTTTTAAACTTGACAATGGCAAAATCGTCACATAAAGAGACGGAGCCATCCTATCACAAAAATTGAATAGGCTAGTTGACCCTTTTTTTATTGGGCCCCAAATGATTAATTACTGATAGCCATCGCCATAAAAAATAATAAAAAAAAAATTCTGAAGCCCGTAACACAATAAAATTTAAATTATAAATTACGTTTTTGCTTAAATGTCAAAAACGCCTTCGGTCCTGATGGTCTATGAATAATCTGTGCCGCAGCGTCACGATTATTGTAAACAAATCAATACGCATGCGTGACATAGCCAACAGTTATGCTTGATTGGTTGCGACTGGCGTTTGACGGATTTTGACCATGCGTGGTAATTGTTTACATGAAACGTTACTCAACTAATTTCACGAACATGGTGGATAACTTTTTGGCAGATGAAAAAAAAAAGTAAAACGTATTTAAATTGAATTTCTACAGCAATCCTTCAATTATATTTATCGAACTTGGTATATTTCGATTCCTTGTACTAAATACTATGTGAATGACACATTATTTTCATTACATTTGATATGAGTCAACTAGCCTATTGAGAACGATTAAGATTGTCAAAAGGAAACAATAAAAGTCTTTATAGGTCATTGACTTCTAACAGGCAAAATCTGGACGAACAGTAAAACAACTCTGCTTACTTCTTCAAGGTTACGTGCATGATGACATATGACGTTGTTTTCAGCAAACCCAAGGCTTAGTGATTCACCACACTCGTACAGGGAGCTCGCCCGCCCCGTTGCCTTCGCAGCAACCGCAACAGCTTAACAACAAAGCCACCAGGTAAGTTCTTCATTAACTTGTTCTATTATAAATCTGCCTGTGATGTAATACGACTCTTGTCAAACTAACGCCCAGAATGAATTAAAAACTTAAACAGATTTCGTATAGAATTATGTGCCAGTTGGTTTGTTAGAGACATATCCTGAGATGGTGAAACTTGGACTAAGGATTGGGTTTAAACAATCGCGTCAATTGGGCAATCTATTTTGTGACCTATACACGTCCCAGTGCTGGTTACAGGCTTTCCTACTTGGAGAAGCATGAGGAATACGGGCCGTAAGACTACCACATTAGCCTGATGTGGATTGCTGTGTAGAAACGGTGGCAATAGTGACCGTAATCAACGATTTAATTTTTTCCGCAGCACATAGGCACTCGAGATCGCAAACTTTTGGTTACCCAAAGACAGACCATGACGAAACTAGCTTTGATTTTAATATCCAAAGTTAGTTGGCCTGTTATCCTATTTTTTTTTAGTACATGTATGTGTATTTATATGTCAGCCAATAAACGCATTCTTTCTTTCTTTCTTTCTTTATAAACCACTACGCCACTATAATTAATTCTTTCTCTTTCCAGGACAAACACGTACCCAAAACTGCCGGATAAATTCCGCGTTCGCTCCCCCGAGAGTCCAGCTCCCCCCCCTCAAACTGAAGAGGAGGTGTTGTACTTCTGACGGGCCGCCGCGCCCGCGCCCAGCAACGATTCCTGAGGCTGCGCCCTCGCGTGATGCTGTGCCACGCTGTAGGACATTAGTCCACGCTCTAGGACATTAGTGAATATCCTTGTTCTTGGTATGCCAACTTATGTTTATCCGACATTTCAAGACATATTTAGGTAGCCCTCAAGAATGCCGTATTTAAATATGAAAATTTCCTGGCGTACTGTTACTTAAACCCTCAACATTGTCTGGTATGTTTAATTATCAAGAATACGTAGCCAAAATAAATCTCAAAATTTACTAGCGTATTTAACTCTGAAGATTTTCTGGCGTATGTATCTCTCAAGGATTCTCGACGTATTTAACTTCAAATATTTTCTGGTGTATTCTACTCTGAACATTTCGTGGACGTATTTAACTCTCAAAATTTGTAGGACAAGAAAGGACGTATTTAAACTCAAGTTTCTCTGTTTCAAGTCGTCAGTCGAAATCTTCAATCACTGTCTGCTCTACGTTAGACAGTAACGTTGAAATCAATTAGTGGATATACCAAGTCCTATATTTACCTGTCAAAAGATCTAGTTTTCGAGGTTAGTTGAAATTCTCAATCAATTTCAGCTCTACTTCAGTCGTGATATAGCTGAAATGAAGGGAGTGTCTTCTAGTACCCAATTTCAAAGTGTTTCCGTATTCCGAGTTCTTATTCTAATTGTCATTCACCTTATGCCTTAAGGAGCAATATAATAGATTGAGAGAAGACGAAATATTAAATTGTATTTTCAAAATATTTATGAGAAAAGAGGAACTCTTGTATTTTATTAAAAATAAAGACGTTTATTCAAACTGTCGCTCCACCTCTTGAATATCAAAGCAATGGCAACTATTTTGCATTTCAATTAAGCTTTTAACTTGATATTATTTCCAACCAAATACTGGCTATTATCATTGTTTGAGTCATCTAACATCCAAAATATTTAGAGTGAATCATTTTGATGTTTTAGAATTAAATGCAATCATGAAACCTGCTTCATTCTGAGCCTAATAATTACTTTAAAATATATAAAAATCTCAGCACTTTATATTTACAATAAGATATACCAAAATTTTAAACTATTTAATTATTTTTAAGGGAAGTAATTCATTAGGCAGCCATTTAATTATTTGAGCAGCAAACAAATATAATTATTTGGGCAGCAGAGAAAAATTGCCCATAAGTTGCTGCCCAATTAGTTATTTTGCTTATTAATTTAGAAATATTTGCTGCCCCTTTAAATATCCCCCTATTTTTAATGGTAATTCTTGTCCATTCCAATATTCTTATCTTACATGTAGTTTTATTGTGATCCTAAAAATGTATTCATTCCATATCAGCGCTGTTTTAGTGTAAACTAGAATGTTCTTCGTTATGTAGATTATCCATCGACTATTACATAAATGGGGCCATTTATAAACAGAAATATATTTTATCAAGTACGAAACTAAATTCATCTGAGCTTATACTATATCAGAACACATACCAACGCTATGAAAATGATCTCTTTCGCAGCTATTTAAAATCTTAGTGATATTTTGAGACAGTATTGTTACTGCAGATAATGATGAAAGAAACTATTTATTGAAACAATATTTATTTTACTTTTAAATTATATTTACTAACAATTTAAAATTTACTCAAAAAAGTTGGTGGTTTTGAGTCATTATAGTAATAAAAACTTTAAATAAATTAGAACATAATAATAATCATGTAAAGAATTTTAAGCGAATAAAAACTCATTGAATCAAGGTGGGTGGTGAATTTAACATTAGCTTAAAAATAAATTGAAAAGTTTTAAGTAGAAATGTCTACATAGCGATCTATAGGAAATAGATATTGTTACATTAGAAGTTTTGGTAATAAAATAAAATCTTGTTAATTATTGAAATACGACATAGGTGATGACAATCATCAATCATTTGAAACTGTTGTTGTAAATCATTTTTATATAACAATTTACTATATAAATATTTGTTACTACGTGCAATAATTGTGTTGTCCCATTACAATAAACTAATCTAAAGCACGAATACGTTAAAAAGTAAACGAAGAATTACAGCTGAAAAATAATGAGTGCCAAATTATTTAATGGGATTTTATATGTAAGTGTATATTTTACAGTGTAAATAAAGCTTACATAAATGACAAGACAGTGTTTTTAATGCACGAAGTATAAAATCTTTAATACTTATTCACACACTGAGACTACATAATAGTACACTATTTTTCAAGCATGTTTTAAAGAAAACTAAAGAAAATGTTATAAATCTATGGCATTGTTAAATTTGAAGAAAAAATTTCTATCATTGAAATTGTTTGTACCATAAGATTGCTAAGGATCTATTATTGTAGAAGTGGTTGCAAGCTTTATGACGGCTTTAGCCATAAAGTTTGACGCGAACTATATACTGTTATCGGTGTAAATATGTTGAAATGTTTATTAAATGTCATAGCATGTTATATTTGCCATTACCAAGTTGTGTATATGTATGTAAGAGTTAGCAATTGCATTTTAAGAGGATGCTATTTGACTCGACATTCCTTAAAGATTGCGTGTAGATAGTTGCTATGGAAGTAAAAAAGACTTTAATTTTGATGTTTCAATAAATTTGGAATTGTAATAATTTTTTGTGTTCAATAATAATCATGATTGAAATTCATTTAAATATTTACAAAGATTTTTTCATTAATCAATTTTGAATTGTTGAATCTTGAATATAAACTTTTTTAATCTTTATGTTTACAAAATTATTGGTAAAAATACAATCGCTAGTCTTGCAGTTGAAATTAAAAATCATATTTTGAATTAACATACGACAAATGTTCGTATCAAATTCACATAACATAGTATAGTGTGTGATGATACTAACCTTTGTTTTATTGCTGTGTTAGTTTGAACTATGGGTTGATTTCTGCCCCTGCGCTTTTATTCTAGGTTTGTGTGCAGAAATGTTGTGCAATATAACAAATTTTGGTTTTGTGTATATTAATGATTGCCTAATATCATCAACTTTTTGTATATTTGAGCTCAGATACGCAACAAATATCTAAATAAAAATTTGTAAATAAATATATGTGAAAGATTATTATCATTCTCAATGTCGTAAAAATAATGAATGAAAACCAGTAAAAGCATAATATAAATTCAGAACATTTCAGGCAACCAAAAGCTTCGTTCCGTAAATCTGCACACAACAGTTGTTTAGCTCACTTAGTATACTGTTGTTATCAGAACTAAGACTATGTAACTATTTTTCGTGCATTTACTGTAATCCTTTTTACTATTTAGTATTTAGACAAGGTGATATTATAAAACTATTTTCTTGTTTAGGATACCTTTCATACTATACTGTACATATATTGACGTTGATGTTTGAACAATGAGTGTAAGATAATCTTAAAAGTATATAATCTAGTGAATTATTGAATTTATGAGATTTGTAATGTAAAACCGAAAAAATGTAATTTGCAATAAAGTTTTGCGTAAATATTAAATTATCTAAATGAAATCATTAAAATTCTCGACTTAGAAATTAAATGTTTTGGAGATATCGTGTATAAAACATCTTTATATAGTTTGTTTGTGCGATCTTCAAGACATCATGACAATAATAATGTATTTCCTGTATAATTGTGACTCCATATGAAATTTAAGTGTTGCACTCTCGCCGTTCCTTACTATAAGAGCACTTCTTGTGTAACTAACATATTATTACATAACATCCGTTAATTTCAGACTTCAAAGTTCTATTTCAAGAAATATTTACTCAATTTATGGCCAGAGATAATGCATTTAATACATGTTCCTTGAATAGAATATAAAGTTTTCTTATTCATTGGATATTTTTGGTATTGTAGATCTAAGCATGATACAGCATGTAACCGTTACTCAATTGGTGATTGTATATTCACGTTTTAACAACTTGTTTTGGATGTATGTGGGTATAAAGAAGGGGTGTGATACGAATGTGATATTATAGAACCCTTCGTCAGCTGTATTCGGGTTGTAGAAATGTAAAGACAGTTATGATAAGTTTCGACTTTGTCAAGCATAGAAACGTTAATTTACTGGAGGATTTTTATATAAGTGTTCGTTTCAAAATTGGTTCCATAGTCTTCTATGCGATGTACGCAACAAATACCTTCGTGCCTTCGTAAATGAAAGGTTTTGTTAGCGTTCCAGTTATATGAGCGTTAAACAAATTTGCCATCGCTGAGTTCGATGGGTACAACTGTATAAAGTTCATATTACAGCCTGTTTCTTGTTCGTTATGTCTCCCCATTCAGTAATCGAACACAATCAGGTATGTTTAGTGAGATACAAGTACTTAACTTTGTAGCCCATAAATATAAGTTTATTCGTGGCAATATTTAATGATTGTAAGTAAGCTTTAATCTGTATTTATATTTTAGGTACACTAACATTGTGAATCCCTCCACGTTTGATTTACATTAGTCGCAACGACAATACACTATGTATTGCTCAATGTTATGCTCATTTTATTCCTTGTAATTCTAGTTTTTCATTGATATTATTTTGTGTAAAAAATTATCGCTTGTGTACCGCTTGATTTCGAATCGAATGAATTGTTTTGTCAACATGATCTGTGACGATATGCAGGCGAATGCCTGTTGTATTTAGTATAGATGAATGAAATAAACATTTACTTAGTATCAATGTGGAGTTTTATTGTGCAATTAGCAGTAGTTATTATGCTTTATTTGGGTGAGCTTGTTAATAGTAAGTATTTATTTGCCAAGAATCAAATCCTTCTTTTGTAATATTTTATGGTCCTTATTTAAAAAAGGGACTAAATTATAGTGAAATTTAATATTGAAAGTGGTCAATTTTAAAGTATAATATCTCATTAGTCCGATTTGGATTTGGCTGGATAGTGTTTGTATGGAATAAGAATAAAAACCACAATATTTTATATAAACTTTGTTTCTCTCTTCTTCTTCTTGCCCTTTTCCCACTCTAGGTGGGGTCGGCACAACATGTCTTCTTCTTCCATTCTCTTATATAAACTTTGTTTATTGGAAGTAAATTTTGGGCTTGATAACAATTACTATAATTAACTATTATTCGACTACTTGTTATAAAGGGAGTGAATGTCGGATTTATTTTTATTTAAAAAAATGAAAAGCATATCAGTGTGGACACTAAAAGTACACCAATGCGACATATTATTATTACAATTTTAAAACATTCCATGGGTTAAAAGGAAAAATGTGAACATTGGACGGTAAACTTCAAGTGAATCCAACTTTTTATCATAAACAATGACTAGGTGAAAATCCACATTATGTAAGTGCTATTTAGATTATTTATGGGTGATCAAAATCCTAATCAGTCTAATATTGATCTATAATAATTGATAATATAGCAATAATAGTGTTTGATGATAAGACAGACTCATCGATTAATCATTAAAATCAGCAGTGTAAAGCTCCCATTTGGTTCCGATATCAAAATTATGTTCTATAGTGCATTTTGTACACTATCTCTTTGAAGTTAAAGTTGAAAATTGCGACGAAATAAAGTTAACAGCCTGTCTTGTGCCTTTAATAATTTTTCTGCTTTATTTTTAAAGCGATAAGGTTGATAATCTAATAAAGAATTTTGACAGCTTATCTATCTTATATATAATAAAACTGTAGAGGTCGAAAGTCAGTACATAGAAAAAAATGCTTAAAATCAAGTCAGGGGGATGTAAAAAGAGGAAAATACCAATAAATGTTTTGTTTCTCTGTCTGTTTGTACGGGCTTATTTCCGAAATGGCTGGACCCATTTCAATGAAATTTTGCACGGTGATACCTTATATCCCTGGTCAACATCATAGATAATTTTTATTCCGAAAAATTATAGGGTTCCTGTCGGATAGTTAAAAAACCATAGTAACCGCGGGCGAAGTCGCGAGCAATAGCTAGTTGCTACATAAGTATGTTGACTACTAAAATCGACTACAGTTAGGGTCAGTTTTTTGATCCGTGGTCTGGTTGACCAGTAGATTAAAATATGGAGCAATGGCGAAAACGTATGATTTGATATGACAGCTTGCCCAATAGTCGAATTTTCAAAGTAATCATAGCTAATTTAACCAAAACACGATGCGGGATTTGTAAAATGGCAATTTTTATTACAAATTTAACAATTTGTCAAGCTTACGTCTTACATTTTGGCGTTTCCATTGACGCTATTAGGCTGATTTGTACCTATTGAGGCTACTATTAATACGGATAAAAAACTCACCCTTAGTGGAATGGGTGCCACATCAATGCACTATGTTACATACAACAATAGATGTTTTATGGAATTGGTGAGCGTTCAAACTATTATTGCATTTTAATATAAATTTGATATTATTATCTAACAATGAATTTAAACAACCGAGCAATGATTATTTAAATAATCATTGCTCGGTTATGATACATATTATTTAAATTGTCAATTATTTCACTAGGTTTGAAGATTATATTATATACAGGGCTGATCCATCCAAATGGGACAGTGGGGAGCTCTTAGGAACTATGACATTGTTTTTGTTACATATGACTCACATCAACAAAAAAAACGATTTTTTTTTAATTTTCGACTTGGTTCGATTCTCGGTTAGGTGTGAGAGTTGAAAAAAAAATTAAATGCCACTATTAATTTATCCAAAATCGATGTCATGGTTCCTAAAGAACAAATTTCGTTATCCCTCAGTGTTCAGATTTCTCCCCACTGACCCATTTGGATTGATCACGCTGTATATACTTTACATAACATATTTTTAAACCTCCATTTCGACAAATTGGTAAGTAAATTAATTTAAGATGATTGTGACACTATTACCTATATACTTAAATACAAACAAGCAGTCTTCAGTTCTATGCAAGTATTGCAAAGAGAGAACGATTACATTGTTAGTTTCACTAACCACCCTCATTTTTCACAAGGCACCACTTTCCATAACTTCCTGTCAACAATCCTAAACTAAGTTTCATAAAAATTTACATGATCAATGATAACCTTTATGATAACAAATACATTACACTAGTTTCTATGGTATTATGTATTTCAAAACTCGATTATTTACTAGTAAATAAAGTATTAGGGATGACAAGCAATATATAAAGTTATTTCTATTAAAACCAAGATAAACTTTAAATTAATTACTACAAACATATAAAATTGTTTTTATCAAATTCTTGTTTTAGATTAACAAAACTTATACTTAACCTCTGAATGGTCACAAAACAAAATTCAATAGACACATCTATCATTAGTAATCACCAGTGTTCGTGGTGACCACCAAGGGGTTAAATATTATAGGCACATGAGTTTATAGGAATAAACTCATGTGCATTATTGGTTTTAAGTCATCACATGTTAAACTTAATTAAAGTATAAATTAAGTTTAACATGTGATGGGTTAAATCTTACTATTAAAATATCAAGGCAATGGCACTTATTAAAACAAACTTAATCTTATACTGCACATTATGAGCAATAACATAAAAGTCATCCCTACATGCAGAGACTTTTATAATAAATTGAATTACATTTTTAGGTTTTACAACAAAATAAAATATTAATACATTTGTACTACATAATAAACATACTTAACTAATAGTAAAAAAATAATCACATAACTGATACAAAATCATAGTCTTACTTCAGTCCAATATATTGACAAATCTATTGCCAACATTTCTACCATGAAACTTACAGCATGTCTCTAACATTTTCACTGGAAGTTTTCTCCCAAATCTGGCCAGAAGTATACAACCTGTAAATCTTATTGCTTACTAAACTCTGTCCATACTTTAACATGGCACCTTCAAACTTGTGTTGAAACACTTGCATCTGAGTCTCATTGTACCCGACCCCACTGGGGTGGAAGAATTTGGGGTCCCTGCATTCTGAATACTTGTGTGCACCAAGCACTTCTAATGGGACAGTTTTACTAGTGGATGTTAGATTGAAAATATCATTAAATGAAACCATAGAATCCAGATTTCTTATAAAAACTGACCTCAACTTCTGAGGCAGCATATAGTAATGTGTTTTCTTCATAATATCTGGATATCCCATTTCAGCATTTTCATCATCATCTTGATTTAAACAAAATTGTAAAGGTTGAGCTTCTAAAGTCCTCAGCTTGCGAGTGGGATCAAGATCATCAAACAAAGCTTTTAAATTATTGTGGACTCTAGGTACTAAATATTCATCCCAAGATAGTACCATTGTATGGCTAGCTTTATTTGAGTCTTCTTTATCAAATTTAAAGTGCCTAAACAGACAATCAAGCTCTATGGCATTTCTGATAATTTCATATGATTTTGAAAATATAAAAGGATAATTTAGAGGGAAAAACTGTATGCTCCATTGTGTTATGTCTGATGGTAGTAGATTTAATCTCCTGATTATGTCCTCAGATATCATGCTGTCATATATAGTAAATGAGTCAACTCCCATCATGTGGTGGTATACCAAGAACTCAATAAACTCATCTCTGGACACCAGAGGTACTTGGTTTGGTATCACACAAATTGCAGGCTCAATATTGTTCACAAATCTAATGCTACTTTTCTCTCTAGGCTTCCTCTTTAAATTTACTTGTATGACCCTGTTAATAGGTGCATGTATTGGGTTTATGTTGTAGTCATTTACGTAGAAACTTACACCTTTTGGTTTTCCCAAGTTCTGGGCCAAAGTGCATTGAAATACAAATAAATGAAAGTCATCAGTTGGTTTCGCAATAACTTGATAAGAAAATCTACCTGATCTAGGTTTTGATGAATTTTCAAGCCAGATATTACATCGGAAATTTGGACGTACTTGCGCTTTGCCAATAACAATAGTGTCGATATGGTGAGCATGTCCTTGTGAGAGCTTCTCATACTTTTGATAAGATCTAAGAAATGATGAGTATGAATAAAAATTTTCATCTATTTGCTGGAAAAGTGGCGGCGTTTCGCGCACCTCCATGGACGAGTTCCGAAGTATTTCAGAGAGCATTGTAGCATTAAAACCGGGTCCGCAAAATTCAATCTCTGATAGGCCAGGCTTTCCAAAGAAGTTAAGAACCTCGAGAACATAACGAAGCCTATAGTATTCGTGGCGATATATGAGCAATGTCACTATGCTTATAAAGCAAACAATAACAAGGAGAAGTTGGTAGTACTTCCTCATGATGTTACCTGATGTTTTGCGAGGATTCTTCATTTATCCACCGGCATCTAGAACAACTGTAATTGAATTTCTTAACAATGTAACAAACTGATTTCTAATTCACTTACTTTAGATACTTATTACTGTACTTACGAAGATTTAAAAGGAATTTTAAAATATTACTGCATAGAAAACCGCATCAAGAACATTTTGTTCAACTTGTTTAATTGACATTGACAATCATCTGACTTTGACACATTGACAATTTTTTTCCATGTAGAGAAAACATAGGGAACGAAGCCCGTACAGCCAAGTCTTCGGTGCATTGAAATGCAAGTCTAATACATTTCAATGCGTCTTGGGAGAGTTTGGCGTCAAATAATCGATGACAGACGCTGTACGGTTAAAGTTGCCTCCTTTCTAAAATTAAAGTTTAGTTTAGTTTTTGTTAAAATTAATATTATAAGTTGTTCTTCACTGTACCTAATTACTGTACTATCACATGGCCAATACCTATATATTTGAGGCCAATAACTTATTTTAATTTCCACTTTTTAATTTTTAAGATAATGTTATTCCTAAAATATATAAAGTTAATATCTGTAAGGTATCCTTATTAATAAATACACTATTTAAGAATAATTGGATATAAATTTTATTTACTTCTGACATTTATATTTAATTTTAGACGACAATTTTTATCAGTAGGTTGCTTAAGTGTCCAACAACTATCAATATCTACCATTTCCCTTAAATGGCAATACTAGGATCATAAAAGATATTTAAGATATTTTTTTAATAACTTTTAAGTATAATAAAATTGAGAAGCAAACAGGGAAATCTTAAAATAGTGAAAAACAAAAAAACATTTAAAAAATTTACATTATAATAATACGGAAACGATATCGATAAACCTTGTCCAGAAAAAAACATACTGTCAAAATTTACTTAAAATTCATTGCTACCAACCTAACTAAAACAAAAGTTTAGCAAGTCATTCATCGGCATTTTTAGGAAGTAAGCATTTATTGCATTGTAAAAATTAAATATTTGTAATAAACAATGTCTACTAATAAAGAAGATACGCTCAGGCAGTTTTGTGATGTTACCGGTGCAGATGAGGACCGCAGTAAATTCTTTTTGGAATCGTCTAATTGGCAATTAGAAGTAAGTAAAACAAGACCTTAGCGAATTTTTCAAACCTCTGTACCTATTATTAGACTTATTATTATTTGAACCTCCAAATCATTAGATAGGATATCATTACGGCAAATATCCATCAGATATTTGTTTCTTCATAGTGTTTCAGATAGCATTACTTAGCGCATGAATTCGAGTGTAGCCCATAAATATTATAATTTCCAATAAGGTTGCTGTACCTATATTATTTACATACAAACAATTCTAAAATACAAGGTATAGGTACTTATCATATGCATATTATAATAAAATGATTTACCTTGAACTGGAAGACATTTAAAAGAACATACCTATTAATGAATTACATTTGTTTACAGATAGCTTTATCTAGTTTTTATGAGCATGGTGGAAACGTAGACGAGGCACCACCAAACCCTGTGGCTAGGGCTTCGCCCCCCTCACTCTCTGATAGTGACATGGAGTCTCCACCTGAGTCACCTGCACATCCTCAAAAGAAAGACAAAAAGAAACCAGCTACAAAATTTGCTACACTTGATTCTATACAACATGACAGCTCAAGTCAAGATGAAGAAGGTATATGTTACTATTTTCATTGATATTTTCTGCAAACTTCTGAGATTCAACTTATTTTGTTATTTATTTTGTTGAGGGTAAACAATATAAACAACTAATATTGCATATGTTTTATAGATCAAATAATTTTGTTTATTGCTCTCTTTAAAAAAAAATATGTAAAAACATTATATTTAACAAAATATAATTGATTCTTAAAAATTAAATCATTTGAATATGGTTATTTATTATTTCTTTTTTAATGAAACAGAACACACTGACATAATGACATGCAATATATTTTTCACTGTATCAAATTGTGGGATTTTACAGCTAAAGATAAATGTATAATAACGATGCAACAAGGATGAGTGTATTATTATTTCCAGGGCAAGCATTTTATGCTGGAGGCTCAGAAAGGTCTGGTCAACAGATTTTGGGACCAGGAAAAGGAAGGAAGGATTTAGTCACTGAGATGTTTAAGAGTGTCAGAGAGTAAGTAAATTATTCTTCTTCTTCCCTTTTTCACTCAAGGTGGGGTTGGTACAACATGTCTTGTTCATCCATTCCCCCTGTCACATCAGTTCAGTTCAGCATTCATTTCTTTACTTCTCATATTACAATTCATACGCTCAATCCATCGCTTTCTTGGTCTTCCATGGCCATTGAAATTTAAATGTGTTATTTTTCAAAACTTCTCAATTTAAAGCTTAATAGCTGTTTGTACCTATTAAATATCAGCAACATTGTCTCATCAATCTATTCTATAAATCTAAAGTGATATAACATTATTTCAAATTCATGGGAATGGTGACCACGGATAGGTATACATTTACATAGAAAACGCAAGTATGACAATTTGTATTGAAACCAGGTGTGTCAACTTTTTAACTTCTACTGTGATGTATGTCACAGCCGTCATTTTAAGGCGTAAGCCTTCCTCAGTGATACATTCTTCCACGTCGAAGTGCTGGTAGGGTATAAATTGACGTGCAAAAGTATTTCTAAGAAATCTACTTGCAATAAAGTTATTTCATTTCATTTTATTTCTGGAGATCCAAACTGATTAAAAGATGCCGATACCACCGTTGCTCCTCAGCGATTTATCACACCACGAGGCACTTATTTTTAGTTTTTCAGCTATTCGGACGCGCGCAGGCTAGTTAGCAGTGGCCAACACCGACGTTTGGTCGGGATTTTCGGAATGTGTACCTCCGTAAATGTTTATCTGTGGCCGTAACCGTAGACATGTAAAAAGAATTATTGCTGTACTTCTTATCATTGAGCAGTTATACCTTCCATCATCACCTCAGCACCATAATTTGTTGATTATCATATAAATAATTTTACAAAAAATATGAAATATGGTATATGTGCCTATAAACTTTGAAGGATGTCCTCGATTTCTCTAGGATCCCATCATCAGATCCTGACGTCGTGAGATTGGGACCAAGTTCCGATCAAACCTGATATAATAACGTTTGAATCATTGAAACCGGTTCAGCCGTTTCAGAGTAATTGATGAACATACACAAAAAAAATATAAAATTGAAGGCGGTTAAAAAGGGCCTTTACTGTGTGTTTTTCAGACGCGGCGCGGTAGCGTTTGACGACGATCCGTCGCCGTCGGCCAGCAGAGGGCGCGGCGGAGCTTTCACAGGCATCGGTTACAGGCTCGGTAAGTTGTCTAATTTACCAGCAGGAGATCGCTACCTACTACGTAGTCTATAAGGCCTTGTTATTGTCGGTAGCGGGTGGAAAATCGCGCGACTTGATCAAACTCCATAGATGTGTATCGTCCTCCGCCAATACACGTCCCCCTGCTGGGCACAGGCCTTCCTCATGGAAACAAACACATGAAGAATATGGGCCGTAACATCACCACGCTGGCCCAATGCGGGTTGGTGGGTAAAAACACTTGCAATATCAACCGGGACGAACGGCCTTACGTGCCTTCCTAAGCACGGAGTTCGAGATCACAATGTTTTGGTCATCCATCCACGGCGTGACCATGGCGAAGGTAGTTTTGTTTTCGATATCGAAAGCCAAAGCGTGCTTACCACTACGCCACCGAGCTCCGCGGCCTTATACATACAAACATACATAAAATCACGTCTGTAATGTAGACAGAGTCCAAGGAGCTCTGTGTTCCTTAAGACCACATTTAGCCTAGCGGCCTTAAAAACGACGTGATGTGTTTTCTTGTTACCTTTATCCCTGCTTGCTTGAATTGAAAGGTAAAGAGGCAGTTTAATAACTATAGTCGACCGCAATCGCTGTGCCATACCATGAGTATGTGCTGGGAGGAGTATCGCCGTCAGTTCGCCTATCGCTGACATCTGTCGCTGTCCTTGGGCGCGATACAGCTGTTGTGGTCAGACTATAATAGTACTGTAACAGTTTCATCTTATGTCACTGGTTGGCCACTTACTGTGATTCTTGTAGGAGTTAAACTCTCAGATATCACTTACATTTTAGGCAGCATACCCACTTATTCTGATGGGCATTTTACTTGTATGCTGAAATGTTAACAAACTTATGTTATAGATTTGTGTCCTGATGTTGTTCCGTAAACGGTCTACTTACGTCCATTTAATCAGAGGCACAGCAGTGTGTACCCGGCACCCGGTGGTTAATAAAAGGCGCTGGGTCGTAAATTATAATTATATATTTTATTAATTAAAAACTAAGGCACTCTGTAACAATTTAAAAAAACACAGCGTATAAAAATGAAAGATATTTTCAAAAGTAGGGCTACTTACAATAGTGCCCGAACAAAGTTATTTAGATACTTTAAATAACTGCTCTTTTACAATCAGCCTACTACGATAGTTTGCAAGTTATAAATTATATTAATTAATTAATTAGTAGGTATAATTATTATAATAATATTTTGGATTGAAAGTTGTACGACTGACACTGTTGGAGACCAAAAAACAATGAGGAGACAGATGGTTTGTTTTTAAAAAGAAACAAAGAGGGAAATGGCCAGAGAATAGCGCAATAACAGCAAAGAGTCGCTAATACTGGTATAGCGCCTCGTTACAGCAGGGTATAATCGGGATAGTGGAGGGGCGCGCCCTAAATCGCCTCCTAGATCGCCTCGTTTGTAGGCAAATCGTTATGTTTTTTAGTGTTTAGAGGTGCAGCCGATTTTAGGGCCGACTTAAGAGCCATGAGTAGACCCCTTTAAAAGAAATACTTGTATATAAGTTCAATTGCATTTCAGGTCAAACTAATGATGATCATGAACAAGTCACACCGACAGGCGGACAGTCACAGGTATTTCTTTTTGAACATTCACACCTTTCAACTAGCCCCATTTTAAGCAAATGCTGCATGTGTTACGGACACAAGTTGACGGATAAATATATTTAATAGATAAATACATATAAATATATATTAACATCAAAGATTGGAGAACAAATGCCTGAATTCATCACCCAAACTTTTGCCACCACCTCTGTCTATCCTTTTGGGCGTGATGTTGATTGTGTTGCTTTACACTGAACCATGCATGCATGCACGTGCAGGGCAACCGGCTCGCTCTCTATTACTTGGTGACTTAATAAATTATGGGTGTTAGCTCGGACTGCTAGATTCTATTCAGTGGTATGGAAGATATGTCCTGGATTTTAATATGTATTACAGAGTGGTAATCGATTTTCAGAAGTGCTCGATAACGGCAATAGGCTTGTCCTCTATTAAGTGGGATAAACAAATGTACTGGATAAGTGCGGGTTTGTAAATTTCGTAGCACATTTATCAATTCAGAAAGGGATCATCACCGTATCGCTTCGCCGTAAAATGGAGCGTAGAGTGAGATAGCGTGAGCTTGTCCCGAGGCGAGACGATTACGTTACGATTCCGAATAGTGTGCGTTGCAGAAGAGTTTCACTCAAAGAATACAGCCCCTTTATTCTAAACTGTCGGAAACTAAACGAATCACGGAATCTATACCTGTCACTTTTTATTGCGCCGCATTAGAGCGAGACGGGACGTGAGTTTCCGAATCGAATCCGTGAACCGACAGTTTAGAATAAGGGGCTGAACTGCTAGCGTTGATACGTTTACTTTCCGCTTAAGAGTTAATATGTGTACGACCTTAATGCGACATCTTACTACTCCTTCGGTGATCGTCCTCAGACTATATACGTCCCACTGCTGGGACAGGCCTTCCTCATGCGGAAAACACATGAGGAGTATAGGCCGTAACACCACCACGCTGGCCCAATGCGGGTTGGTGGGTAGAAACCCAATTGCGACCGGGACCAACGGCTTAACGTGCCTTCCGAGGAGGAGATACAAACGTTATAATACTAGTATGTTTCCAGTCATCGGAGCAAGTGCGCTCAGTCCGGCTTCGTATGTTCCGCGAGGGGTTCACGGTGGACAACGGCCCGTTACGGTACTACGCTGATCCCGACAACGCCGAGTTCTTAGATTGTATTAGGCGAGGGTGAGTGGCGTCTACTTTTATTAGTGCCGCAGATGGAAGAAGGAAAACTGAAGAAACGATGGAATTAATACATGCATACATATAATAATCTGGACTATTATCCCGTAAGGCAAAAGCACCGCAAAAGCAGTTCATTGTCATAGTCCGCGCTTCACCAAGCAGTGACTGCACTCAGCGTGACAGGTGGTGAGCCTGTCGCCGCTATAAGCTATTGGATGTTGTGCAGTTCTAAGTCCATTAGTCGCCTTTTACGACAACCAAGGGAAGAGATGGGTTGGTAGTATTCTCTATGGAATTAATGCTTGAAGGATATTAGAATATGAAAAGTGGGTGCTGAGCAGACGAGTGATGGAGGAGAAATGGAAGAAGACATATTCTTCCGATCTAGATTGACGAAGCTACTTTCGCCGTGGTCAGTCCTTGGATGGGTAACCGGATAAACTCGGATGTCGAGTTCCTCCGTGCTTTTTAAGGCACGCTAAGCCGCTGGTCCTGGTCGGTATTGCAACCGTTTCTACTCCCTAATACGCTTTGGCCCAGCAGTGGAACGTATTAGGCTGGCGCCGAATTGACATGATTGTGAATGGATGTGTGGGGAGAGGAAGACCGAAAAAAAGATGGATGGATTGTGTGAATGATGGTATGGGATGAGAGTGAGAGGAAGAGATTGTTTCGACGACCTCCATGGTCGAGTGGTCAGTACGCCGGTCGCACGGCATTGCCATCTCGAGAGGTTCTGGGTTCGATCCCCGGTGGGGGTAAATGTTTGTGTGGTGAATACAGGATTTTGTTCTCCAGTCTTGGATGTTTATATATGTATTGTATGTATTCTGGTTATTTATATGTATTATCTATTAAATATGTTAATTCCTCATCTAATATCTTTAATACAAGCAGCATTAGTTGCTTAAAATGGGGCTAGATGAATGGTGTGAATGGCAACAAAAAAGAGGTGATATGGCGACTGGAGGAGGAAGGTATGTTGCGCCGAACCCAAATGGAAAAGAGAAAGAAAGAACTCAAATTAATTTAGAATGAGAGGGAGACCAAAAAGAGATTGGTTTGCTGTGTGAGTGAAGAATGATATAGAATAAAATAAGAAGATTTTGAGTAGGAGAGTGATAGAGAAAAAGGGAGACTTTAGATGTGAGGATAACGTTAATTGATTCCACCCTAAGGCGTAAAGTGCAGAAATAAGGCTCTAATAAGCTCTATAAACAAGCTCTATAAACCGACTATTAAAAATTTCTATAAAAACTTATACGTTTCCTTTGCAGAGAGATGCCAACAGAACTAGCGGGTGAAGGTGGCGGAGTGAGAGTGAGCCTGGAAGACCACTGGCATGAAGACTACCAGAAACAGCCCGCCAAGACACACGCCTTCACTGGCAAGGGACACCTCCTGGGCAGGTTGGTATAGCGATTAAGGTCTTCTATAGCCGTGTACTTTTTTTACTGACAGGCAAGCTCTTGGCCTTCATCTCACCTGGAAGTGGAGGAACAGGGGCCATCTTACGTCCAATTACTGGAACACAACAATGCTTAACAGAATAGTGGAGCTCGCAAGCGTAGTGGGTAGTACGCTTTGGCATTCGATATCGAAAATAATACTACCTTCGCCACGGTCAGGCCTTGGATGGGTGGCCAAAACATTGTGATCTCAAACTCCTTCGTGCTATTGTAACCGTTTCTACCCTCCAGCCCGTATTGGGCCAGCGTGGTGGTGTTACGGCGCAGACCCCTCATGTGTTTCTCCTTGAGGAAGGCTCGACGAAGGAACGATGCTTCAAAACAACTTTGTTATTCGCAAGAGAACTAAGGTCGTTGGGGCAAAAAAGTTCTTAAGTGGCGACTGCGTACTGGGTGGCGCAACGTTGGGAGGCCCCCAACGAGGTGGACCGACGATTCAGTGAAGATCGCAGGAAGTCGCTGAATGCGGGTGGTGTAGTGAAGTGCCGCCATTAAAGATTTAATTAAGGTAGTCCTCCAGGGTCCATTGATTTTTCATATCTGTATAACCTGCTAGGGCTAGCTAAATGGGGGCATAGCTAAATTAAGTAGTATATATCGCTATTTCCATACATGGGTCTTTAGTTAGTCTAAAACTTATTATTGTTGCTTGTACTCCCCATCGTTCGACTTATTACGTTAGGTGTTGCTACTATACTAGCTGAATTACTTAATTTATCTATGATTCCGCTAGTATAGGAGCGCCACCTAACGTAATAAGTCGTAAGGAGTACAAGCAACAATAATAAGTTTTAGACGAACTAAAAACCCATGGGAATAGCGATCTATACTACTTAATGTTACAGTAGATATTGATTTAGGTTGTGTTCGTAGCCCGACGCCCACAGTGGTGGGCGCCACCGCGGCCGTCGCCGCCGACGTCGACGTCGGCGACCGCGCCGCCAACCAGCGCGCCGCGCAGGCCGCCGTGCAGCTGGACGACGCCGGCCCCGTCACCACCATACAGGTGCGGGACACCACACACGCACAAGGACACCACACGCGCACTGGGGACGCCACGCACGCTCTGGGGACACCACACGCGCACTGGGGACACCACACACGCGTTGGGGACGCCACGCACGCACTGGGGACACCACACGCGTTGGGGACGCTACGCACGCACTGGGGCCACCACACACGCACTGGGGACACCACACACGCGTTGGGGACGCCACGCACGCACTGGGGACACCACACTCGTTGGGGACGCTACGCACGCACTGGGGACACCACACGCGTTGGGGACGCCACGCACGCACTGGGGACACCACACACGCACTGGGGACACCACACACGCGATGGAGACGCCACGCACGCACTGGGGACACCACACACGCGTTGGGGACACCATGCACGCACTGGGGACACCACACTCGCACTGGAGACGCCACACACGCACTGGAGACACCACACATGCACTGGAGACACCACACACGGACTAGGGACACAACATACGCACTGGGAACGCCACACACGCACTAGGGACACCACTCACGTACATGACTCCACACACTCATTGATAGGAGAACATATTGTTCGGTCCCCAGTTCCGGCTAGTGGACGGCAGCCGCATCACGGGCCGCTTCAACCACTCGCACACGGTGCGCGACCTGCAGCAGTACGTGGCGCGCGCGGAGCCGGCCTACCAGCTGCAGCCGTTCGCGCTGCTCACGCTGTTCCCCAGCGCCGAGCTCGACCCCGCCGCCACCGTGGCGCAGGCCGGCCTGCTCAACTCCACGCTGCTGCAGCGGCTCAAGTGAACGACAAATATATACCACTCTTTGTTATATTGCGTTCTGATTTATACCTCTTTCTACTATTTTCTACCAATTCCTGCAAATTCCTAAAATTTTCTACCATTCCTACCATTTCTATCATTCCTACCATTTTCTACCATTCCTACCATTTTCTACTATTTCTACCATTTTTTCTACTATTTGTACCACTCCTACCATTTTCTACGATTTCTATCAAATTCTTTCAATTCTACTATGTCTACTATTACTGTCTCCTATTATTGCGTTTCATTTCATTTAATTCAATTCCAACTAGATGTTTGCTAAAAATTTCTACTAAATTCCGAGGGTACGTAGCTTAGGAATCTGTAAGGCCGCACCAGGCTCTGACGTCAGAACGGAGTATTCAGTAATCATCGACGTGAACTGGTTTGGTGGACCAGGAGTAAGAAAGCATTGGCTTAACAAAAGCATAAAATTACTACCAATGACCGATGGCGTAGGCTTATAATTGCCTCCAAATGCTTATGATTATCACCTATTGCTTACGGTTACTACCTATTGCTTACGAGTATTAGCTTATAAATGGTTGCATCAGAATTTAATTAGCTTAAAGTTGCCTATTATTTATTTGTAGGAATACTCATCTTATCAGGAACTCCACACAAAACGGTATTCGTCGATTATTTAAAAATACCAGAGCAGTCGATCAACAATTATCGATGCCTTCTATCGACGACCGGTCGATTGGTCTACTAACACCCTTATTGCGCTTATCCTTATTGCGTGTGATCTCCGCGTCGCTCGGCCGCCATCATGACTGAAACCAGCGTACTAACCACTACGCTTATTGAGTTATAAATAAAAATAAAAATACTAATAGCTAGATCATCAAAAAAGAAATCTTAAATATCTCCGAAAGCGTGCGTCGTAGCTCAAAAATAACAAAATCATCAGGTAGTGTGGAGTCATTTGTTGAGGCTTTAAATAAAAAAAAAATTTCGCCACCTAGAGCTCATAGCGGTACAGCAGAAATTAATTACAACACTTCATTATTGGTCACCCATCCCAAGTTCAACCATGAGGAAAGTCTCTTTGTTTCTAAAATTAAATCTAAAGCGTATAACCACTACGCTGCCGATAACTGGCTATGTGTATTGTGGTTCTATAATATACACACACCGGCAAAATTAGGGGAACGCAAAAATAAGGTCGAATTATTTCCAATGTTCATTATGATTTATAATTTTTGTTGTCAATAAATAGTTACATTGTCTTAAAATAGGTATTTTTAAACCATTATATCCACCATATTAGGTTACACCACCATATACCACCATATTATTATATAACCATATTAGGTATTTTTATATCCCAGGCATGTTCTATTGGGTTCATGTCCGGTGATTGTGCTGGCCAGTTCATTTGAGTGATACCAACCTCATGAAGGTAGCTACTCACGATACGCGTAGTGTGCGAGTGCGCGTTATCGTGCATAAAAATGAAATTTTGGCCAATAAACGGGGCAAAAGGCATGACAAGGTAACTGAACCTCCACCATATGACACCGTTTCTATGAAGTTTGTCTGGTTGTAACGTTCGGCTCTATACCTCCACATCCTCTCCCTCTCATCCACAAAATTTTGCGCAAAAATGGCTCTCATCCGTGAATAAAACGCGATTCCACTCTCTTGACCAATCTCAGTGTTCACGGGCAAACGCTATTCTTGCCACACGATGAGCTGCCTCGAGTTTAGGTGCCTTGGCTGGCACATTCGACCTTAACCCAACTTCATTTAGTCGTCTCCTCACTGTCTGTTCACTAACATTAACCTTACGGACCTCAGCCAGCTGATTTCGGGTCTGAACAGCAGTTGGTCGACGATTCCTCAAAGTTTACAAGGTGATAAAACGGTCATCAATGGCACTTATGGCCCGATTTCTGCCTTGTCCTCGCACTCGCACGTAAGATCCAGTCTCCCTGTAGCGTTGTACAATGCGGTTAATCACTGAAGTCGATACACCTAAAGCTCTGTTTACTGAGCGGTATGTGTGCCCCTACTTGATCATTGTTACAGCCCTAGCTACTAGTCGCTGGCAAATCACGACAAATAAAAAAAATTACAGTAGAATGAGCCACAGTCACTATACACAGGACCCAAGAAAGATCTTATCAAAAGCAATTCTACCGCTAAGTGTCAGCAGATTGTTAAAGGGCCATAAAACCTGTCAACACATTTGTAAATGAGAAATGTGCTCATGTTAATTTATAGAGAGAGTTTTAATACATAAATTATTACAACTTGTCAAAATAGCCGAAAGTATTTAAAAAAATCGAGCTTTTCTTTGCGTTCCCCTAATTGTGCCGGTGTGTGTATTATAGGTAGGTATCGTCCTGGCGTAATTCACCAGTCTGTACACAATTAAATAAAAAGTAAATTTTCATTAAATTAACAGTAAATGAACTTAATATAGCGTACTTATTACTAAGATATTGAGTTCCTAGAGCGCATAATCCAACAGTTACAGTGGAATGGGAAAGGGTTGATGATTGATGGAGAGAGACTTGCAGATTTGAGATTTGCTGACGACCTGGTTCTGGTTTCAGAGAGCATCGAAGACATGATGACGATAATCGGAGACTTAAGGGTGTAATCTGAGAAAACTGGTCTTAAAATGAATCTGGGAAAAACCAAGATAATGACCAACATTCCTGAAGTCACAAACTACCAGCTTCCAGTGGAGAGAGTGACTGATTATATATATTTGGGCCATAAGGTGACTGGGCTTTGAGGACCAAACAGTGGAAGTGGAGCGAAGGATAACTCAAGCGTGGGCTGCATTCGGTGCCAATAAACAAACGCTGTGTGGAAAAATACCTCTACATCTCTAGGTCAAAGTGTTCGAACAGTGTGTCGTGCCGGTGTTAACTTACGGCACGGAAACCATTGTCTTACACAGAAATCCGCCGAGAAGTTCCGAGTCGCGCAAAGGGACATGGAGAGACCAATGCTGGGAATCACCCTGCGAGACCGGAAACGCAACGATTGGATCAGAAATAAAAATAATTAAGCGCAATAAGGGTTTTGACCGCCTCTCTGGTCTAGTGGTTGACACCACTAGGTGTAGATCGGGAGGTCCGGTGTTCGATTCCCCACGGGGGCAGGGGTTTTTCTGCTCGGTGTTCCGGCAATCAGAGGTAAGATAGTCAGCTCCTCAGTTGTTGAGTATTACAGGTGAAGCTCGCTTCCACCTTCGGCCTTATCGTCACTTAGCAACAGGTGAGATGAAGGCCAAGGATTACCTGTCATATTTAAAAAAAACAAAGTTAAAGATATCATGGTTACAATAGCGAAGAAAAAGTGGACATGCGCGGGGCACATTCCGAGAATGGACATGAGTCGCCGGACAAGACGGGTTCTTAAATATAGACCCAGAGCGGACACTAGAGGACGCGGAAGACCACTGCAGAGCTGGGTGGATGACATTCGACGACACGGAGGTCGAGACTGGATGAGTCGGGTACAAGATCGCCAAGAATGGAAGAAGAAGAGGCCTATGTCCAAGATTGGATCACTTAAAGCCGCCATGATGATGATAATGATTGAGTTCCTGAAATAAAAAAATATATGTATCCAGTTCGTAGCTTAATGAACGAATATAACGAAAACTTTAAACCTATGAATTTATTTTAAAAAAATTTTAGAGGTAAAATAAAATAGTAAATAATAATAATGTAGTATATCTATCATAACCAAATTACACGTGTTTTCTAGTTTTTTACCAAATAAAACACTAGAATTAAAGATATTCATATTTAATTAGTAAATAGCAATAACAAAAAATATAATTTACAATATCATTTGAAGCTGTAACGATCTAATTACTTCTAGAATATTCTAAATACTTAAAACAATTTCTATAAATCCGAAATACTATTAAAACGTATAGTAATCTAACTATAATTATCACAGATGCCTATAATAAATTTATCACATTAAAATGTCAAATATCGTCTTTGCAAGGACGCCATTTTGTATTCCGCTAGAATTTAGATTGTCGCCAAGATGGCGGCTAACTGCAACACGCGGCTCTTGGGAAGGTGCAAGCGCAAGGATCCGTCGCAATACACTCGCTGGGACAGATGCAGTCACACGCTGAAAGAAAATAAAAAAAATAGTTAATACACGGACAGGCTCAAGTATTTGCACAAGTATTTTTGAAATGATTAAAATTTACTATAGCGCTAAGTTCCAAATCGATTTACTGCCAATTTACTCGATACCCCTAGGGGTCCGATACAAAAAAATGGACCAAGAAATCTCCTGGCAACATCGAGAATCAATCAATCATAATCTGCAAGTTTTTCTAAGCTCAAAACCATTTACAGAACGCTCATATTTTGCAGGAGATTTTTTTGTATCGGACCCCGATACAAAAAAATGGACCAAGAAATCTCCTGGCAACATCGAGAATCAATCAATCATAATCTGCAAGTTTTTCTGAGCTCAAAACCATTTACAGAACGCTCATATTTTGCACACTCAACATCTAGCACATGCGATAAGTATATCGTTTTGTAAAAATATTTAATTTTGTTCCGCGTTCTGCGTAAATGTTATTATGCGGATTCACATATAGACTACTTAGTAAAAATATTATGTTCTACATACGTTTGCAATCTCCGTAAGCGCAGGGGTCCATGTATTCAGTGCAGTCTTCGCCGGGTGGCAGGAACGAAGACTTGTAGATCGTTGTGCAGTCCAACTGATAACCCAAATTGAATTACGTAAGTTATTGTTTCATGTTGACTTCCGTGGCAGAGTTTTTACGCTGCCTGGTTTAAAGTTCGCCATCTCTGTGGTCATGTCTAGTCATAGATGTTTATTTTTTTTTATTTATGGGATAGGGGGCAAGCGAGCTGACGGGTCACCTGATGTTAAGCAACTACCGCCGCCCATGGACACTTTGGCCGGTTCGTATACTTATTCATTTTTTTATATTTATCATTGGGGTAACCAGCTTTGAATACCATCTATCCAACAGGTAAATTAAAATTTGGGACACAATCAGCGTGGATCTTCCAATTGGTGGTAAACCCTAAATATACCAACGTACCCGTCACCTAGTGTGCATCAAAAGCTAGAAAGGTGCGGTAGAAAGTTTTTTTATTATTTATCTATTGTGATGTGCTTTTTAATAGTTACCCTCTGACAAGGCTTCTGGTACTGGCCCTTGCAGGCCCACGGCGGCCTCTGCGGAGAGGGCACGCACACTGGCTGGTACGACATCTTCTGGGTCGTCTCGCTTTCCATTTTAGCTGAAATAGGTAACATTATGAAGAGCATTACGAAGAAACCATTACTAGTACGCCAGGGCTTTACAAAGCTAAAAATTAAGACATAGGTATAATTAAAGCCGGATTTAGGTACATTAAGAAATTTGTGTCATGAATAATTATTTTAATTTTGTGAAATTTGTTGCCGTACATGTGCAATTAGTTTCACTATATATAACAGTGTCTATATATAACAGTGTCTTGAAATTAACAGTATCGCTCAGACAATAGCTACTGCAGCATCTAAGCTTTATTTTTTGATGCAGAACTTCGTCGTAGAAATGATAAGACGAAAATGAATTATACAAAATTTTATGATGCTAGTTCCATAAATTATCAAACGAATTTAGAGTGCCATCCTGTTCTACATAGTGTTTGCCATACGTCCACTCTACGCAGCTGCTGTCGCGACACTAGTTTGGCGTCGCATTTACATAGTGAAGGTAGTAGCATGACATTAGTTTAACTCTGTGGTTTTTTATAATATATGCGCAGGAAGGAAATTACTCCAGTGTCTCGAAAATAACACATGCATTATAAAACTTGGCGTTTACACGTGAAATTATTGGTGAAATTAATGGTACAAAAGTAATATCAATTCACTAATTTCAAATTATCCCAGAGTAGAGTATAGGTAACCTCTCAAGTCTCTCAACGGCTACAAAACGAGATAATAGAAACATGATACTATTCGCGATCGCCGGCGTTCGCGTGGCGTCGTGTTTTTTACGATTTGGCTTTCGATACAAAAACACAGATATTTTCGTGATGTTCAGACCTAGGGTGGACGATCAAAATTTGATCTCAGGGTCCTCTGTGCTTATGCCGTTGGTCCCGGTCGCGATTGATTCCACCCACCAATCCAGATTGCGTGGTGTCTACGCCCAACAATGAGGCGTATATAGGCTGGTGAAGTAAGCGAGGTAGGAAAAAGTAGTCTATACCACTACCTAATCTTGAACTTCCAAACTGGGTTAGCATCACCACTTACCAGAAGATCGCAGCTAGATAACATTGCTTTCATATGTTTGAGTTCATGCTGTGAGTAAGGTCGCCAGAGCTCATAAAAAGAGAGTTTTGTTTGGAGGAACAGCTCGTCTTATGGGTAAATATGTATGTAGGTAGTAATAATAAATTACCTGCAGGCTTTTCAAAGCATTTGACTGGTGCGTAAGACTCCTGCGGTGGCACGCGGCCAGGGTCCAAATATGACATGCGGTTCACCGTTCGATCTGAAAACAAACAAGTAATATTTTAAAACATAATTCCGAAAACGGTTTGATCATACGTAATAAGGAAAAACCAAAACGAAGAATGGACCGAATCGCAATGTATTTTGCTTCACGGAAGCGCTTCATAAAGCTAAGCAGACATGATGGTGGAAAATTATAAAGGAAAACACGTTTTGCCGGGGTTATTAGAGCGACAGTGAGAAGAAAACATTATTTCTCAACAATTTATTCATACGAGTATGGAGGGGTTGGGACTACTCACAGCATTTTGATTTTTGACCCAAAGGGATCTGTGCTTCCCTTTTCCTATTAATTCCTCCGTTTCATCACCGAAAATGTCCTGAATGAACGTTATGATGCCGGCTGGGGGTATGTCTATAAATTCCTTCGGTTTAGGATAAGCCGTTTGCCTAGAATTTTAGTAGCTTATTGCCTAGTGCATTGCATTCATTCTTAAAAATTTACATTCAAACGGCTGCTCAAGGCGGTGGAACTTGGCAGCCAGGGTTTTGGCACGCAGTGGTGAGATTCTGCATGGGGTCCGGGCCCCACATGGCGTGGTCAATTATAACTAAAGTGGGATGGAAAGAGATATTTCTCAACTCACTCTCAAACGGTTGTTCAACGCAGTGGAATTTGGCGGGTGGTTTGCAGCTCTCAGTGGGTATGCAGGGTTTGGGCACGAAGTCATGTCGCTGCGTGGTGATGTTCTGCATGGGGCCCTGGCCCCACATGTCGTGGTGGCACGGCCGGATTGGTTGCGTCACGCAAACTGGGTTCGGGAGGAACGACAGCTGGGGAGTCACAAAATATTGATATATTATGGGACTGATATTACGTAATAAGTAGGTATGTAAAACTCTTGCGTACACAAAAAAGAAAAAATATTCTGACTTTTGTACAAATAATCTGCAAAGGCAAACCTATCCCTTAAGGACGACAGGCCCAAAAAACTGCAATAGATCACTAATTAGATAGATAGATAGATTAAAACCTTATTTACTCAAAGATTATCCATCACACACAAAAATAGAAAAAAAAAGAAAAACAAATAACAACAGTGAGCGGTTTTGTTCACATCTGGATGCGAGCAAAGCACGGATATTTTGTTACTAATTAGGTACCTAATAATCTCTTTGTGTACCTAGAAATGAGAGTGACTATAGAGATTTGATTGGGGGTAGGTCCCCCAGATGATAATCATCATTTATTATGTAAATAGCGTGTCAAACATTCCAGTACAATATGTCACTTTAAAATGCGATTATTTAAACCACAGTGTAAATTTTATTTTATGACCATTATGTTTGCTTAAATGTTAAGCTATGTGGCTATATATGGATATATATAAATGGTTGCTCCTAATCTCTATAATCTCAAAGTGTATGAGATATCTTTAGTGCTTTGTCGTAGGGGCTATAAAATGTGGTTAGTCAGTCACGGTCGACGAATTCTCTATTTAAGTATAGAGGCTTCAGCTACTTACGGCAATAAAAGAAATTCAAGCTCTTCGTTTCAAAAATAATGGTCTATAATGTTGAGTAAACTTATCAGTTCGAAGTCAGGGATCACGCTCAATAAGAACGTATTTACTACAACCAAATACCTATAAAGAGCCGTGTGGTAGCGGCTCATTAAAATAATAGTTCAACCCGTCTCTTCCCTTGGGTGTCGCAAAAGGCGACTAACGGATTTAGAACTGCACAACCATCCAATAGCTCATAGCGGCGACTGGCTCAACACCTGTCACGCTGAGTGCAGTCACAGCTTGGTGAAGCGCGGTCTATGGCAGTGGACTGCTTCTGCAGTGCTTTTGCCTAGTATCTGACTAACCCTTATGGAATAATAGTTGTGATTTGTATGCATGTATGTAAAACACAGTCGAACACGTTCACGCCCAATCACACCCCATACTCTCGTACTCGCGTTCCTTCGTGTTGGCTCGTGGAATTTGGATGGGTCATAACGATTTCGACTGAGATTTTATTGTGGTAAATACGTTCTCATTAAGCGTGGTTGGGGCTTTACGGCTCTTTTTTTATTATAAACTAAGACGTGAAGATGCGGTAACGGAGTTCACCGGAGCCGTTTCACCCAAACGGCACTACTCGACGGGTTGCAGATTCGAGGCCCACCAGTACCATATATCGCTTTCCTCACGCAACTCACACTTTGCTCGATGCATGGCTACGAGGGCTGCACTAAAAGTATCGGGAATGGAATATTTCCACTGTTCCTGTCATATTAAAATCTTTTTAATTGAAAACTTCTTGGTTTTATGAATGGAAAACCTTTTACTTAAAAAAAGATTCTCGGTCTTGTCACAAGGTTTTGTCAAACTTGTTTAGTCGTTGAGAAAATGGAACTGACTCGAAAAAATTCAAGTGCGATGATTTATTATGACATTCGAAGTGGTTTAACACAATAACAGTGTGTTGACCGGATGATTTTAAATAGTAATGTTGTGTCACTTCCTTGATTCCCGAAATTTTCAGTGCCGCCCTCGTACATGCTCGCCTTCCGTTGCATAGACTTTTCTGCACATAGAGGTTAACACTTCTGCCTACCTGCCTACCCTTTTGGGAACAACCGTGATAGCCGATATAGTGGCTCACCTTGTGCACGGTGTCTCCCTCCATCTGTGCGGTAGAAGGTACTAGATTGGGCGCTGGCTTGACAGGTAACGGGATTGGAGTTTTCGCAGGTAGATAGCTGAAAGAGTAAAAAATTAAATTACCAATAGGTATATTGGTAATAATAAATAAACGACTTTCCATATTAAAATCTAAACAACTCTTGCCATGGCCTGATGATGGTTCTTGACCTAGGTTACTTTGTGTATGCTGGTCCCGATCGCTATTGCAACCTTTTCTACCCACCAATTCGCATTGGGCCAGCGTGGTGTTACGGCCCCTACTCCTTCTCTCTTCTTCTACTCTAGTTTCTCCATGTAAGGCAGTGACGACAAAAAAAATTAACCAGCATGCAGCTTTGTGATTGTTGGTCCCGGTTGGTATTGCAACCGTTTCTGACCGCCAACCGGCATTGGGCCAGCGTGGTGGTGTTTTATCTCAAAGTCCCCATGTGTTTTTTCATGTAGGAAGGCCAGCCTAGCATTGGAGCGGATATACTTTGGTGACGAACTAGCTTTACGCCGTCGTTGAACATTTCGGAGTTTTAATTCCACCAGCTCTTTGTTGCCAATCTTTTCACTTTCGATGACCAATCGCTTCATTGTGATGAAAATAAACCAATACCAACCTGCCAGCGTCTGTTTTCCCGAGCTCGTATAACCCGAATCTATTCAAGTCGCGAGTGAATAGGCTTCTTCTGGGTAAGCTCGCTCCATCGTCGACATCATCTTTGCCTTCGGCTAGATTGAAGTCAAGAGCAAACCCATCTTAAATAAAAAAAATAAACCAATACCAACCTGTTCTTGTAGATGGTCTCCGTCTCAAACCGCTTGGAGGCGGTGACGGGGTTGGTGCACGAGTCCGGGATGATCGCGCGTCGCCGGCAGTCGCTCTGGGCATCCAGGTAACTGGTGGAAACAACAGATATATAATGATAATGATGATAAAAATTTACGCCTATACATTTTTTACCGAGAAATCGAGAACAGAAGCGTGCATTATTATAAGATACCTATGTCCAGTGGTGGAAGAGAAGGTTGTAGATGATTATGATGTTGAATTGTTAACCGTTAGTTAGCTTAGGTAGCTAAATATCCTATGAGACGCAGTATAAGGTAGGTACTGAATTTTTGTGGAGATTGAACCGGCCGGTTTTGGACCGATGGGGATTAAAATTGAACTGTCATGTACGACTTATGCAGTTTCTGTTTCTTCCATCCTACCATCGTTGTAGCAGATGGTATGGGTCTTTTAAAAAACGGCTTTTTTAAGGGCGTTTTTAAATGATTAGCAGAATATTCGAACAGCAAAAAAATACAATTGGTCAGCAACTTATAGGAAGCAGATATAATCTAATTTGTCAGCAAAGAATTAATTGGGCAATTAATGATTTTGCAGCTCAATTAATTATCCTGCTGACCTAATAATTATTCTGCTGACCTAAATAATTATTAACCGCGCAAATAACTATATTGCGGTCAAAATATTAGTTTTCTGCCCAAATGATTTTTCGGCAAACCTTTTAGTTGCTGAATAGTTAAATGGAAGCCCAATCAATTACTTCCCTTCTTTGAATGTAATTAGGCTATAATATTGGTAATTGTTTGCGAAGCTGTGGTAGTGATTGATGTATTATTTTCTATTTAGAGCAAGGGGGCTGAAATCTGTACCTCATCATGTAAGTGGTGTTGATGTCCAGCTTCTGGCACGGCTTTTGGTACTGCCCTTTGCACGCCCACGGCAACGGCTCTTTTGGCAGTATCTAAACCAAATAATAAATTCGTCGTGAAACGAAAAGTACCTACCTACATATAAAATAGGTAGGTCCAAGCAGTGGACGGACGATCTAGTGGGTCGTTGTTTTTTGAAGGGCCCTGAGCTGATGCCTCTGACGGCTACTGAGTTATCACCGGATTTTTTACAGAAACGAGAACTGTGGTGGTTCCTCAAGCCTTTAGTGGCGAACCACGACTGAAGGGATTCTCTCTGGAAGGCATCCCCCCTAGGGGGTCCCGCTTCCAGGGAGAGCCTCCAGGGTGCTGTTTTTTTCAGCTCAATTCCGCTTCGCATCCGATTCGCATCTGTTTAGCCGCGTAAGTATCTCATATAAAATCGCAGAAAAAACTATATTATCAAAATTACAGATCTAGTAGAATCAGTGTGACAACGAATAATGAAAAAAAGGTGGCAGATGACATGACAGTAAAAAAGAACTATAAACACTATGTGGCGTTACAGTGGTGTTACATAGAAAAGCGCTGAATAGAGCCGAAGAATCGTAACAATCGTAGCAATCTTACTTTCACATTTAGTTTAATCAAAATAATAATATTTATTTATTCTCAGGCAATACTTACATAGTCCATACCCATAGTGTTAGTAACAATGTATTCTTAGCTGTATGTTAGTAAATAACAGGTTTAAAAAGTAAACTATTATGAAATAGGTTTCGTCGACTTACCTTCATATATGCAAGTCGATGAATCTATTATACAAAGCAGAGTATAATCTGTCTCCAATCATAGCCAGAATTTTATTGCTGCTCCCTCTGACACGCCGTTATAGTGAGTGACACTTTAGACTTTTCCTTCTGCATTTAGATTATTCTCAACATACCTGGTTAGGCATATAGCTCATCTTGTGGGTGGTGGTGCCGTCCATCTTAGCGGCGGGCTTCTCGTAGCATCGCTCGGGCGCGTAAGACTTCGGTATCTCCGTCCTCTCCGGTGGTAAGTACGACAGCTTGTTTACTGTTCGATCTGCAAAACGCCGGTTAAAGAAAAATTTCTGTACATTTTTAACCGACTTCAAAAAGGGCCACTTCTTTTTTTGTGTATGTTCACCGATTACTCCGAAACGGCTGAACCGCTATGATTCAAACGTTATTATATCAGGTTTCATCTTACGCAAAAGTATTGTAATAATAATTCTTACATTTAAATCTTTGATTCTTACAGTTTATAGGAACGGAAAGCTCGCATCATGGAAGGTTTGCATCTTTTACTACATTTAGTATGGTTTTAAAAAGTAATTTGGAACAAAAACAGGGCACGTACTGACTGGCGTACGAATTCAATTTCCTTTTCTCCCTTTAATTACCTAGCAATATTTAGTCTTGTTTGCTATGTTTTCCAGTTAACTTTTCCTTTTTTTGCCAATATATGCTACTGTTGCCAATACACTTGATTGGCTTTAGATATAAGAAAAACAATTATAATGATTAACTCGTCTCTAATAAAATTACATTTCGACGTAGCGCTGCTTCTACCATCAAAAGACGTACAAATACATACAAACATATACATTACACGTTCATCACTGAAGGGGTAGGGGCAGAGGTGTTAAACACCCACATTCAGTCCGATATGTTTCAAGTCCCAATGTACCAGAGGCGAGCCTGTTGCCATGCACGATATGTTATTCAAGCACGGCGGTAGGTACAACTAGATGGGATCGATCAGGCGACTGCTTGCGTAGTGCCGTCCGGGATGGAATTTTAATCGCTACCGTTATTGAAGTATCTAATATAACTTTGTCATAATAATCCAAAGACTACCGTACAGGGTACAAAACACCTGACTCACTTTCAAACGGCTGTTCAACGCAATGGAACTTGGGCGGCGGCTTGCAGCTCTCCCTCAGCACGCAGGGCTTCGGCACGTAGTCGTGCCGCTGCGTCGTGATGTTCTGAATGGGGCCCTGGCCCCACATGTCGTGATGACAGGGCCGAATTGGCTGCGTCACGCAGACCGGGTTCGGGAGGAACGACATCTGAGAAGAGTAGAAGAAATATTGTACATACCACTACATGTAAATAATAGGTTGGGGAAAAAGTTTCTTCGCATTTTTTAAGAAAATTCAAAACATTTTTTAATATAGTTTATTTACATTTAACTAAAGTATGTAGGTACCATTTTGTTCGATAAATTTTTGCCATCTTGTAGGTAGGGACATGATCCCATTGCTATAGAAATTTTGGGACTTCTGGTCAAAATACCGCGACAAGTGGTTTTGGCAGTCCTCTCGTGATGTTAACCTGACACTGCCTAAAGAATTCTGAAGAGACCGAAACAGGTGGAAATCTGAAGGTTCAAGGTCAGGACTATACGGCGGATGCATTAACACCTCCCAGCCAAACTCTCTTAATTTTTGCTGAGTGGCTAAAGATGTGTGAGGACTAGCGTTATCGTGATGAAAAACCACACCCCTTCTGTTGATTAATTCCGACCGCTTTCTCTCAACTTCTTGCTTTAATCTCATCAGTTGTTCGCAGTAGAGTTCAGAATCGATGGTCCTGCCTGGTGGTAACAGCTCATATTGAATAATGCCCTTCCAATCCCACCACACACACAGCATCACCTTGTTGCGAGTTAACCCGGGTTTCGCCACAGTCTGTGAAGCCTGACCGGCCTTTGACCACGACCTTTTTTCGCACGTTCTTGTCCTACGTGATCCACTTTTCATCACCAGTTATCAGCTTCTTCAAAAATGGTTCGGTTTCATTACGTCGTAATAAAGAATCACAAATGAGTATACGGTTTCTTTCATTGAGCTCGTGAGGTACCCAAATGTCGAGCTTTTTTGTGTACCCAGTTTTTTTCAAATGCGCCAAAACTGTTTTGTGGTCAATTCCCAGTTCTTCAGCTACGTCGTAACTACTGACATGCCGATCTTGCTCCACTTTTTCAAAAATGGCATCCATTTTATCTGTAATAGGGCGACCAGAGCGACGTGCATCTTTGACATCAAAATTTCCGGATTGAAAACGCTTAAACCAAATTTGTGCTACTCTCACAGACACAGCACTAGGTCCATAAACATCGCAAATTTTTTTCGCGGCTTGCGTTGCATATTTACCTTTTTTGTAGTAAAATTTTAAAATGTATCGAATTTCTTCATTAGATTCACTCATCTTGGCGGTACGAAAAATAAATGAAAATCACACATTTTCCTAATTTGAATTTGGAATTATGTTCTGTAAAATTTAAACTTTCAATGATACCAAAACCAGCCAGATACAAGTAGTATAGCCAAAGAGATTTTATTACAAGTTTATACATACTATAATGCGAAAAGACTTTTTCCCCAACCTAATACATAAAATGGCACATTTTCTCCATAAGGCAGCGCTGAGCTTAATTCTTTCCATTCGCGATCCTAACATACTTCTTTCTCTGCATCTCAGTTCAATCAATCTATGCACATGGTTAGCGATGTCGGAAATATCTTATCTTAGGGCACTGAGTATAGAAAGAAAGAAAGAAAAACATTTATTCCGATACAGACACGAGACATTATACGTTCATAAAGAATATATACATATCTATATTACACATAAACAAAGAAAAATACAGGAATACATAGTAACTATCTGTTTGAAACTGTCTCACGGCTTTGCCTAAACAGGTAGCCAATTCAAGCATGATGTCAGGTTTTTGAGTCCTGATGCTGGTTTTCTATTGGCACATTATATATTCTTTTGCGTTCTCTGCTCTCATATCAGTCTTCATAGATGATCAGCTATTTTAAATATTTTTATTGAAAAATGGCATTTACTCAGCGCAGCAGCAGCAGGAACAACGCCGATCTTCTGGAAACACCATATTGAGCGCTTAATGACTAGTAAAATCAACTTTCCAACTCTCCTACGTTTTGCAATCAAGACTAGGTAACATAGTCAATATAGTAAGAAAATTAAACGAACCAAGAAAAGAAAAACATCTAAGAAAAGAAGGAAGTCAAATCAACGAAAACATCTTGGCTAGTCGCCAAAGTCCGTTTTCGTTATCACAGAAGTCCTGGTCGATTTAGTAATTTGGATTCGGAGTCGCTTTAGGTTATTTTCGAGTAGTTTCTTCTTATATTCGGTATTGGCATAATATATCGTTTATCAAGAACCAAATACACCTTAACTTTGGTTTTGGAAACCCATATAATATTACAGTTGCTTTTCTCGCACTAATGGAAGATTCCTTCTTAATTACCTAGGTGTAACTGTTATGCTATTTATCCAAACTAAAATCAATAGCAACTCATTAATCATAAGATGTAAATGGGGTCGCAGGATCATTCATCAGATTTCGTGTCGTGGTTACGAAGCGACATCAATTTGTTTTGTTAATTTGTAGTTTTACGACACGGTTTCATTTTGTGATTCGACTACGATTCGGACCAAGACACGAAGTTGTGTCGTTTTAATTTGTAGCTGTAGAATAATCAGATAAAACGGAATTTTATGCGAATCTTGTGATTCTTCGTCAGGAAAGTCCCCATATATGTCCGACCGTCCGCGTGTGTGTGTGACCTCCGTGGTCGAGTGGTCTGTATGCCGGTCTCAAGGAGTCGCCATCTCGAGAGGTTCTGGGTTCGATCCCCGGTGGGGCCAAATGTTTGGGTGATAAATTTTCAGGCATTTGTTCTGAGTCTTGGATGTTTATATATATTCATATATTCAGGATAATTATATGTATTTATCTATAAAATATATTCATCCGTCATCTAATGTCCGTAACACAAGCAGCATTAGTTGCTTAAAATGGGGCTAGTTGATAGGTGTGAATGTTTGAAGATATTTATTTATATATGTCAAGTAAGTACCTACTTAATGTGAATTGATAGTAGAGGCAGTAAAGAACTGATAAGAATATACATTTTCTCTAACAGTTGCACTGAGGAGGAGCTCGGTGGCGTAGTGCCCTTTGAATTTCAATATCGAAAACAAAGCTTCCCTCACCATGGTCAGGGATGGGTGACCAAAACTTTGTGATCTCTAGCTCCTCCGTGCTTCGGTAGGCACGTTAAGCCGTTGGTCCCGGTGGGTCCCACAAATTAGGCCGTGGGACGTATATAGGCTGATGACGAAGAAGAGCCTACCTTCTGGACAGTACAGCTTTCCATCGGCGCGCAGCTCGGCACTAGGTTCGGGGGAGGCTTCCTCGCCACGCCCCGGAGGTTCTTGCACCCGTCGACGGGCAAGTACGACATGTTGTACGTGGTCCCGGCTTCGACGCGCGCCGCCGGCTTCACGTAGCACCGCCGGGGCGCGTATGAATCCGGGATACGAGGTTGCTTGTAGCACTGGAAAGGAATATTGTGGTTAAAAATATTTCTTGTATTCTATGGTGAATGTACCTAAATGTTGCGTTGTTTAACAAGTGCTAACTGAAAACAACTGTTGGTCTAGTGGTTGACACCACTTGGGAGGTCCGCGGTTTAATTCCCGGTGGCGGTAGGCCCGCCTGACTAGCTACCACCGTCTTACCTGAATCTAAATCTGTCACCATAATGCTATTATAATTCATTGTTGTGTTCCGGCAATCAGAGGTAAGATAGCCAGTTTCTCAGTTGTTGAGGAATACAGGTGAAGCTTGTTGCCAGTTTCGGCCTTATCGTCATGAAGAACTTTGCCTGTCATATGTAAAAAAGCACTAGTAATATCTGTGATGACCTTCCAATATCTCGCAAGATAACTTATCCATGTTTTTCTCAGCAGTCAAAAGCCTATCTTGTTTCTGTTATACATTTATTTGGTATTGATAAATTCTATTAAATTTCCTGGAAGGAAAACTAGATACATATTGTAAGTATTGTAAGATAGAAAGAGGACATTAGCCTTATTCAAACTTAACAGCTTTCTACAAATAGCGAAGGTTTGAACAGTACAGTAAGTAAGTATTAAAAGTACATCGGAAAAAAAGGGCCCGAACTCTCCCAGAAATTTTCATTAGTCTACCACATAACTGTTAGGTACCGCAGTAAAAACCAAATATTTGAATAAAAGTTAAATCAGAAGCAATCTATAATAGTAGGCATTCCTGAACCCTTGGGTTAGGTGGTACTGCTCTTCTAAAACACAATCACACAATATAAGAAATAAACGAAAATTTTCACTATGTTATTGATTATAATACCGTGCGAAGCATTGACTCCATATTTTTCGCAGGTTTACCAACAGTACAAAATATTACAAAGCTTTAAACTTCAGATTAAATTACACAGACGGCGTCAATTCGAGCCGAAACTGACATGACTAGCAGAATTCGCTATAATAACCATTGTCTGTATTTAGGGCGCCTGTGTTGTGGAGCAACATATAACTCAGTATGACAGCTTTTGTGAATCTTTTTGGTGTTGTGCTTTAGTTTAAATAACGAAAACAATGTTTCATCTCTATAATTGGACCTTAGATGGGTGACCAATATTTGTTAAGAGTTCTTTTGCGATTCGGACGGAAGATAAGTAATGCTGTTTGTTCCAAACAACCCATCAATCAACTGAATCGATTTTGTAGTTTTTAATTTTGAATCCTTTATGTAATCAGCTTTTCCTGGTAGGGTTGACAGAAACCAGCCACAAGTTACAATTTAAGCACATCTCTTTCGCGCTACTGTTACTTTCAACTCTCCTTCCACCATCCTCACCATTTATCATCATCAGCCCACTCCTGTCCACTCCTGGACATAGGCCTCCCCTAATGCACTTCGCCGCTTGCGACTTTCGGCCGTTCTAATCCAGCGCACTCCACCAACCTATGAATATCGTCATCCCATCTTATCACACGGCATCCTCAGCATTATTAATAAGTAGGTAATATAAAACCAAGTCGTCACCTTTAACATCTCTGTGTACTACACAAAAACGTATCCCTACCAGGTTAGGCTTAAAAATCCCCTCCAAAGATCGCCACTATCATACAAGAATAGTTTGTGAAGCGATTGAGATAAAGAAATACAAGTATTTCAATCAGGGACGGGTTTAAATTGTCATCAGCGTGGAATCCAGTGATTAACAAGTGTACGCCGCGGACTGTACCTTTACAAACCAACCTAGATACTGTTAGTGTGGTATGCCGAAGTGACTGCAATATTAATGATGTGTGGGTAGAAGAGGAATCACGGGCCCGCCCGAGCAGACGACGACGCTGCGCGCCAGTCAGCTCGTGACCACGGTTGGTGTAACCCAACCGAAACGTCGGGTAGTAAGTAGTATCTATATACTACATAATGTATGTCGCATGTAGTCCCGTTAGTGTAACCTTTATATACAGGCTAGGACCGTTTCAGACAAAAAAACAGATATACTTTCCCACTGCCGGGCGCAGGCCTTCTTCATGGAACCAAACACATGAGGATTATTACACCGACTCGCTGGCCCAATGCGGGCTGGTTGGGTAGAATCATTTATTGTTAACATAGTTAACTGTCTACAGTTGATTGTGTGTTAGGTGTCACGGAACCGACTAGCACGGATATATATCAGCTTGCTCCTTTTCATCTGCACTGCAGCCTTCATCAGTAGTGTTGTTAACTTTGGTAATATTTGGTATTATCTGTGCCACAAGGTCGATAAATATTCCTTTAGTTGGTTAAAGTCCACTAGATGAAAATGTCCACAGAATCAAAACGTTCAATGTACCTGAATTCTAAAAACGTAATCACTGGTAACTTGCTCTTATTGAAGTCGTTATGATAGGAAGTCAATCATTTCATTACTTAAGTTATCATGCCCACGGTCATACTAGGTTTGTCATCATTGGCTCAAGCACAAAAAATACACAAAAAAGGTATCTTTCTAGAAAGCCCTTAGTATGGTGTGGAAAAATACAACACACTGACCATAACACATGAACTGTTACGAAATTATTATAGAAAGGATAATACATAATACGCCGGCTGTAACCACTAATGTAGTATTGTAATGCACTTTCATAATCTCCGTAAATCAACCTAACTTGTGTTAGGCGCGGATGGTGCGGGAGTAACGCAAACCTGCAGTGCGATCATAAAGCATTCACAGGCGGCAGCATTAATATTGGGTCCTTACCTATGAAATTGGTGTTTTTTTTCTCTCTTAGTATTTTGTCTGTAACTATTAAGATTTAGAGTATTCCTAAAAAATAATTACCTCGTCTAAAAATAGACTATATTTTTGAGCTCTTTTGATTTGTTTTGATAATTTGTTGTAAGTTTAATTGTGTTAAAATTGGGCACGGAGACAACTCGTTTTAAGTCCCGAATACATCATTTTATTTGCATTCACTTAAAAACGATAAATAATTTTTATGAAGTGTGATATTGCTCATATTACTAAAGCTTGTCTAATGATAGATGCCAAATATTATTGTCTTTGGATTTGTCGTTGTGAAGAAAACTGAAAAAAAATTAGTATGGAAAATGCAGAATTCTCCAAAATCTCCATACAAAACACCAATTTCATAGGTAAGGACCTAATTTAATAATATATTAATGTACATACATACATACAATCACGCCTGTAATCCCCGAAGGGGTCGGCAGAGTACAAGGAGCACTGTGTTCCTTAAGACCACATTTAGCCATACAAAAATTGGGTTTGGTCAGATGGAAAATCGTGAAAAAGTATTAACAAGTGGCTAGATCATCCTCTACACAATCTCAGACCCAGTAGGTACCCAATACGCCATTAGTCGCCTCTTACGACATTCTAGGAAAGAAAAGCAGTTGGCGCTTTCTTTTTGCGTCCCGGACCAACACGGGATTAATATACATTAATGTATATTATAGCACGATACATCTGAATACATTTAATTACATATAATGATAGTTAGGATATGTGGTGAATACAATAAGTTAAAAACTATTATGGACGATTCTTTGGCTCGCTTTAAGCATACGATACTGGAATCACATGCAAAGTAAATTAGAAATATATATTTATTATTATTTTTTATTATGGAAATTAAGTTCATGTTGTAGCAGGACACTGTAATTTGCTGATTAAGCCCTATCAGGCTGGACGGACCAGAACTGTTTCTACTCGGGCGTCACGTTAGGTTCACTTCATATTAATACATAGTATTATTAAGTGTTAACTAATGTGAAAATTAATAAATCAACAATCAAGCTATTTACTATTTCATTAAAATCCTTCCAGATTCCGACATTGTCTGGACTAGAGTAACTAGTAAACCGTACCCAATAAATATAAAGTAAATATCAAAATGTATTAATATATATTGTTCTTTTTTATTATTTAGTAAATATCACCTATCAACTAGTCCCATTTTAAGCAACTAAATGCTGCTTGTGTTACGGAAACTAGATGACGGACAAATATATTTAATACATAAATACATATAATTATTAAGAATATACATAATATAATACATATTTAATGAACATCCAAGACTGGAGAACAAATGTCTGAAAATTCAGCACCCAAACACTTCCACTGGGGATCGAACCGAGGACCTCTCGAGATGGCGACGCCTTAAGACCGGCGTACAGACCACTCGACCACGGAGGTCGTCAAACTATGATGAATATGTAAAGAATGTTGTACACGCCTGTAATAGGTGTACACATCAGGACATTTTTATGTATATTTGTGTTTTTGTACGGATTAATGTGCATATAGGTGTCTTGTGTAAATAAATAAATTACGTCTTCCAATACTAGTTAGAGCCGCTTTGCTTACCCCAGCGCCAGAAGCGAGGTGCACTCTTAAGATATGTTTTATGCAGGTGGTCATTATGTTTAATCTAGATGTAGACTTACTGGTTTAACAATCGGCGGCTTCCCACAGCAGCACGAGCGGCACGGGCAGGGGTGTTCCTGCTTTCCGTCGATGGGCTTCCCGTCCCGAAGGCCAGACTTAATCCCAGCGGTGGGAGCGCACGGGTCCGCTGCTGGGCATGGCACACACCTGGAATTTGAGGGACATTGATAATGAGCAACGTAAGCTGGTTCCCGTTGAAGTTTGTAGGTGTGTTCCAGCAGTGGGAACGCATGGGTTCGCTGCTGGACACGGCACACACTTGGAACGTGGCGCGCACACACACACACACACACACACACATATTGATACTTTGGACTTAGTTTAACCGCCTCAATGGTCTAGTGGTTCAAACCATCAGATGTAGATCGGGAGGTCCGGGGTTCGATTCCACATGAGGGCAGTTATTTTTCTCATCGGCTTGCTTGATGGTGGATGGTAAGGCCCGCCTGGTTAGCTTCCAACTTCTTAAGAAAGTCTGCCACCATAATAAAAAATTGATTAAAGCATTGTTGTGTTCCAGCAATAAGAACTGAGACAGCAGTTCCTCAATTGTTCAGGAATACAGGTGAAGCTATCATAAGGTGCGATGAAAGCCAAGAGCTTACGTGTCAATTGTTTAAAAAATGTTATTTTCAATACAGATTTGATATTTGTCGTCAATGTTTCAATCTTATCGAAATCTACACCTTCCGCTATATGGCCATTGTCAGTGTTCCATCACACTGTGCAGCAAGTGGTAAGCTTAATTTTAGACACATGATGTAAAACTTCAAAAATATTTGTTTATTAAATCAAGCAAGAAGTCTTAAGTCCTTTCCTATGAAATTGGTGTTTTGTATGGAAATTTTGGGGAATTCTGCATTTTCCATACTAACATTTTATCAGTTTTCTTCACAACGACAAATCCAGAGATAATAATATTTGGCATGTATCATTAGACAAGCTTTAGTAATATGTGTAATATGACACTTCATAAAAATTATTTATCGTTTTTAAGTGAATGCAAATAAAATTATGTATTCGGGAGGCACTTAAAAAGAGTTGTCTCCGTGTCCAATTTTAACACAATTAAACTTACAACAAATTATCAAAACAAATCAAAAGAGCTCAAAAATATAGTCTATTTTTAGACGAGGTAATTATTTTTTTGGAATACTCTGAATCTTAATAGTTACAGACAAAATACTAAGAATAAAAACACCAATTTCATAGGTAAGGACCCAATACATTTAGCCGTTTATTAAAGAAGATTTACAACAATTTACACCCGAAAACAACAAATAGAGATAGTATTAATTTTTCTGACCGCACTTTAAGGATATTAAAATATCAATATTTCATATAAGGCCTTTGATGACCCTTGGATGGGTGACCAAATTTTGCGAATTCGCATTCATCCGTGCTTCAGAAGAAACGTTACGTGACCTCATATCAAATAAGTGTTTTATGTGGGAAGGTGTGTGCTAATTGATATTGGGTGGTGGAGGTTCAAAATGACATATTATTATTATTTAAAATATTACAGCTAACTAATCAAGATATTCAATCTTCCACTTACTCAGGCATGATTTAGTTTTAATATCTAGACGTAAATGATAACACTGAACAAAAACATAAAATAAAACTAAAAACTAAAGAAATTAGACTGAAAAGAATTTATAAAAACATCTCTACTAAAATGGACTATTAGTAAATGACAACTAGGAAAATTCATTTGTTTTCTCTTATGCAATCAAGAAGGTTTTCCTTTTTTGAGTTTTAAGTATTCAACCTTTTTCGTCTGAATCGCAGGTAAGTAATTGAAAAAAAAAACTAAAAATAATTTTTAAGATTTGGCCACTGTGCTTATTATGGGTGGATAAACAAAGATTGAGAGGAAGCCCGAGGAAGCGGTGACTGAGTATGAGGTATAACTTGTGCGCAGCGTTTTTTATTAGATTTCAAATATTTAAAGAAAAATAATTACACAAAAGTATATAAAATTTTAAAGTAAATGTATGAAAGAAAACTTTTTTTTTTATAATAAAAAGCTATTATTATAAAAATTTACAAATGAATATCGGCGATGATATCGTTCGATTTTCAGCTGCCCTACCTTGTAACGTTGACAAAATTGATTTGTCGAATGATTGATGCAACATCAAATGTTCGACATGACAGAAATCCAATTCATATCCATTGAAATTTGGCTTTGTGTGTGTGTGTGTGTACTGGATATACTTAGTTCTACAGTGTGTTCTACATTCTACAGTGTGTACGGGATATACTTAGTTCACTATAACAGATTTAAAACTGCAATCAATGGCTTCCTTACCAATAAAGCATATTATGACTTAAATTTATTTTTAAGCGATAAGATGGATGACATGACATATATTTTGTAACTTTTTTCTTTTTTTTATCTAATTAATCATAATTTAAATTTTATTTTGGAATGTAATCAATTTTATTATCAATAATGTTCATATGAATTATCAATAATCAATTATATAATATAAATCAATAATGTTAATATTTTTGAATTTGAATTTTGAATTTTTTATGCCTTATGGTGAATCATGGTTGTACATAATCAATTACTAAAACATCATTGTAATCCCCATGTTTTATGAAAAAATAAATGTATTGAATTGAATTGAATACTTACTAAAAAGAATCCCGTAAAACGAATAAATGATTTTGAATTTTTCGAACACTATCTTGTCTTTAATCTTGTTTCGCCCACTCGATGGCGGGGTCACCTTTGACACAACGCAAGTAACAAAATGAATCATTAGTTAACTGATCAGGAATTTATGATTGCACATAACCGTGCAATAAAAGGAATCTGTCTGTATGTAGTAAACTTTTGACAAATTGTTTTATACATATACAAATACCAATCGTGGCAACGTGGGAACGAAGCGGGAAGAACGGGATACATAACATACATGCACAAATCATCACGCCTCTTTCCGCGATGGGGTGGGCAGAGGTGTAAAACACCCACAATTCGCCAGATATGTTAGGTCCCGTGTAACAGGTGGCGAGCCTGTTGCCATGCACCGGGCACTATGTGAGGCAAGCGATATTTACAATGAATTGTACATAAGTTTTATTCTTACTCAGTGGTACAGCCGGTGGGATCGAACCCGCGTTTCCCGCGGCCTCTCGAACGAGTAGAACCCCGTCCTTCCCAACTCGGCTACCGCTGCCGCTGACGAACGGGGTAGAACATTAATAACTAAACCCGCGTTCGCTGTGGTCCGAACTATTCCAAGATATCGTGTCCGTAAAAGGTGTCCACACTCCATACTCTCGTATTAGCATTTCCTCGTCTCGCCTCGTGGAGCGTGGATGAGCCATAACGTTTTCGACAGTGATTTGGTTGTGGTAAATACGTTCATATTTACCGCGATCGGGGTCCAGCACCCTTATTCTAAATTGTCGGAAACTAAACAAATTACGGAATCTATATTGCTGTCACTTTTTATAGCAGCGAGTTAGAGCGAGACGGGACGTGGCTTTCCGAATCGAATCCGTAATCCGACAGTTTAGAATATGGGGGCAGCAGGTGTGTGTTGTCTTTTGTAAGTAGCGCATTTGTAACGTGATTGATGGTTTGGGTCGATTTTTTTTTACATATGACAGGTAAGCTCTTGACCTTCATCTCACCTGATGGTAAGTGACGATAAGACCGAAGGTGAAAGCGAGCTTCACCTGTAATCCTCAACAACTGAGGAACTGGCTATCTTACCTCTGATTGCCGGAACACAACAATGCTTAAAACATCGTTATTATGGCGACAAATTTAGGTAAGACGGTGGTAGCTAGCCAGGCGGGCTTAGAAGCCTTACTACCAACCAAACCGAGCAGAATAACTTCTGCCCCCATGGGGAATCGAACCCGGACCTCCCGATCAACACCCGGTGGTGTGAACCACTAGACCAGAGAGGCGGTTAAAACAACATTAGATTTCAACATTATTGATGTTTTCCTCATTAGTGTTTACGTTTATTTTAAACAATGTATGAAAATAATGTCAATCAATAGATACATTAATTAGAGGGCACTAGTGTTCTCGCGATTACCCTGACGATTATCAATCATATGATAATATTCTTAAAAAAAACGTAGACACTTCACATTAATGAGAAAAAAAGCATTAACCCCCTTTGAAATCGACCCCTTTACTGTTATAGTGGCATACAAGGTTAGTACTGGTTAGCACCTACCTACTCATCATAAGTGTTTAGACTAGAAAGAAAGAAGAAATAAAGAAAATAATTTCTTAGTGATACAGAATCAACCTTAGTACTAAGCTTAATACCTAATAAATTGTGACACTAAATGGCGAGCCACTCAGCATGTGGACCTACCTCTGCACTTCGACCTATTCAGGTACTAGCTGACAGGCAATGGCGAAGCGATTACGATGCTGCATTAAACATTTAAATCCCGAATGACATCTTGAGATGCCATAATAATAATGTGTGAGTAGAAGACGAATCACGGGCCCGCCCGAGCAAACGACGAAGCGTGCATCAGGTCGTGGATGGATTTAAAACTATGTGCATAAAGCGGAATTTTGGAATACATACAAACGCTAATAACTTTGCTAAAATTAAAAAAATCTGACTACACAAATATGAACAATAGTTGGTACAGAATACCCAATTCATTTTTGGTACTTATTATAAACGTACGTATTAAAAACTAATGGTGTATATTTATAATGCGAAAAAGCCTTAAAGTAGAATAAACATACCATTATCGTCACGCCTTTCCCCCGAAGAGGTAGGCAGAGGTGTAAAACACCCACATGTCCCCATGTGCATCGGGCACAATAAAACGTTTTAACATTTTTAACCATATCATAAAATGGTCAATTCTACAATATGGCTACGACATAAACATGAATAAAATACAAAAATTAACACAAAGTACTTTATAGTTAACAAGTAGTATTGGCTCTCAGATTATGAATAACGTAATTTACTGCATCTGCTATTACTTTCCTATCCATTGATGCTTTAGTCTGTGGCTCTTTAGAATCTTACGTTGAAAACAAGCAATCGTTGCTTATTAATAAGCAACGATTGCTGACACATGAAATAAATGACAAATATTGTATGCTGCGTTAGAATGAGTCACATAATAGATACTAGCGGAATGTCATTCATTATTATCATTCGCAATTCATTCATAATATTATCAGTGGTAATTTGAACTTCAGTTCACACTGTAGTGAGTCCAGTTTTTTTATTGCGCGTATAAAAATTTGAAGTGATTTTTTTTTATTCCCACGCAATATTAAGCTTGGGCGCGCTTGGGTAAGTTTACCTTCTTTTTTTAAATAAATTAATTATGAAAAGTTAATTTTAGAACGGTGTTCAAATTTTAGTGTTTCTTTGACATTTTGCAGTAAAAGGCGGAAGTGTTATCACCCACTTTTCGCCAGATATGTTAAGTCCCCGTGTAACAGGTGGTGAGACTGTTGCCATGTATCGGGCACAATGTGAGGCAAGCGATATTCACAATCAACTTTAAGTTTTATTCAAACTCAGTGGTACAGGCGGTGGGATCGAACCCGCGACTCCCGCGGCCTCTCGAACGAACCGTGTCCCGTCCGTCCCAACTCGGCTACCGCTTGATTAATCCAAATGGGTCTTAATTAGGTAATTTTATTGATAGGTATTATTTATGGAAGCTCGAGTCATTATAATGATCGTATCAGCGATTTAAACCCAAGTATACATCCTCGAGATCCCCCATGCTTCGGAAGACACGTTAAGCCGTTGGTCCCAGTCGCTATTGCGACTGTATCTACCCACCAACCCGCATGGATGACCTCCGTGGTCAAGTGGTCTGTACACGCCGGTATCAAGGCGTCGCCATCTCGAGAGGTTCTGGGTTCGATCCCCGGTGGGGGCAAATGTTTGGGTAATGAATTTTCAGGCATTTGTTCTCTGGTCTTATATATTCAGAATATTTATATGTATTTATCTATTAAATATATATTTATCCGTCATCTAGTATCCGTAACACAAGCAGCATTAGTGGCTTTAAATGGGGCTAGTTGATTAGTGTAAATGTCTGAAGATATTTATTTTTTATTTTTTTATTTATTGGGCCAGCGTGGTGGTTTCTCCATGAGGAAGGCCTGTGCCCAGCAGTGGGACGTATTTAGGCTGAGGACAGGAGGACAATCTATACAAACATATAATAAAACTGTAGAGGATGAATGTCTGTACATGGAAAAAAAATGGTTAAATCAAGTCAGGGGGATGTAAAAAGAGGGAAAATTCCAAAAGAGTTATTATTTTTAGTTTCTCTGTCTGTTTGTACGGGTTAATCTCCGAAATGGTTGAACCGGTTTCAATGATATTTGGCATGATGATACATTATATCCCTAAATAAGGTATCATCGTGCAAAATTTCACACAGACAAACAAATGAATAGACAGAGAAACAAAAAAAATGTTTGGTATTTTTTTTTACATATCCCTTTTTTCTATGTACTGACATTCGACCTCCTTTTATTATATGTAGGGATATAGATATTTTCATTAATCATAAAATTCGTGAAAGTATTTTTCAAATAAAAAGGTTTTCTCTTTAGAGCCGTGACAATGAGCTGTGACTGTGATTATGCGTTGGACGTCGGTGCCGTCGAGGAAAGACATTATAGCAACTGTAGTTCTTTAAATGGACAGAGTGGGGCAAGGAGCACAAGGTGAGAGCACAGAGAATATTAGGTCCTTACCTATGAAATTGGTGTTTTGTATGGAGATTTTGGGAAATTATGCATTTTCCATACTATATTTTTTTCAGTTTTCTTCACAACGACAAATCGAGTGATAATAATATTTGGCATGTATCATTAGACAAGCTTTAGTAATATGTGTAATATCACACTTCATAAAAAATATTTATCGTTTTTAAGTGAATGCAAATAAAATGATGTATTCGGGAGGCACTTAAAAAGAGTTGTCTCCGTGTCCAATTTTAACACAATTAAACTTACAACAAATTATCAAAACAAATCAAAAGAGCTCAAAAATATAGTCTATTTTTAGACGAGGTAATTATTTTTTTAGGAATACACTGAATCTTAATAGTTACAGACAAAATACTAAAAGAGAAAAAAACACCAATTTCAAAGATAAGGACCCAATATAAATGTTTGTCTACCTCAGGTGGCAAAGCATCCTAAGTCGAAATTTTCATTACCGTCAAGTAAGTTCCGTAAGGGGTCTACTACTCGTCATCAGCCTATATACGTCCCACTGCTGGGACAGGCCTTCCTCATGGAGAAACACATGAGGAGTATGGGCCGTAACACCACCACGCTGGCCCAATGCGGTTTGGTGGGTAGAAACGGTCACAAATGCGACCGGGACCAATGGCTTAACGTGCCTTCCGAAGCACGGAGGAGCTCGAGATCACAAAGCCTTGGTCACCCATCTACGGCCTGACCATGGCGAAGGTAGCTTTGTTTTCGATCGAAGCCAGAGCGCACTGACCACTACGCCACCGAGCTCCTCACGCCACCGAGTTCCTACTACTCACGGCCCTTAAATCAGAGGCAATATCGGCCAGTGGTGGCGCACCCTAAAACCTCCTAGATCGCTCGTGTAGGCAAATCGTTACGATTTTTAGTGTGTAGAGTAACAGTGGATTTTAGGATCAATTTACCCCCACCATTGCTGTTACGATATTGCCTCTGATTGTAAAGACGTGAGTAGACCCCTTAAGTCTCTCGGAACTTTTCTTTTAATATTAAGAAATCGTTTACCGCTGGCATTTATAGTAACGTTACAAAATAAAGAACAAATCAATAAGTTGAACGAAGGGGTACAAGCAACAATGATATGTTATAAACCACTTAGACGAACTAAAAACCTAAAAACCGATACTGTAACGAGGCGCCATAGCTATATTAGCGCCTCGTTGCTGTCATTGCGCTCTTCTCTGGCCATTTTTCTCTTGGTTTCCGTTTTTAAATTTGCTGTCTGTCTCTTTTTATTTGTTTTGTTCTCGAAGTTCATTCTTACGAGAGTCAGCGCGTAGAACGGTTGACTCCCTACTAACAATAATTGTAATATATTTATAGTGATGATCAATTTGATAAGCTTAAAAAAAAGTTACAACAACCCATAAGATCAGTTCCTGATAAATAACAAAGTCTATAAGTCTCTTTAAGGCACTATTTTGTGCCTTAATTCTTCAATATATACAATACCTAAGTGATGACCCAGCGTCTTTCATTTTATCCCTAGCTTCACCCTGTTACAATACTACTTAATTAATCGATGGCGTCTGCACGTTTGCGCGTTTATATAGGTTTGTAGTTTGCGGTAAGTGTCAAGGGTATATAATATAACATCATCATAGGATATAGTAATACATGCACTCATATCACGCCTATGTAGGCAGAGTTGCATTAGGTATACACTTCTTCACTTGATTAGTAATTTCGTTGGACCCACGTAATGGGGCAAGCTTTTTACCAGGCACTGAAATCCATAATCACTCTGTAATTCAAACCAAGATTCCAACAGCAAGGACATACATACATATAATCACGACTATTATCCCCTAAGGGTTAGTCAGAGACTAGGCAAAAGCACTCCATTACCATAGTACGCGCTTCACCAAGCAGTGACTACACTCAGCGCGACAGGTGGTGAGCCCGTCGCCAGGACAGAACAGAATGCCAGGACCGACAGAATGCTATATATTTGTAAGATTTGTTCTCAGAAACGCTGACGGTACGATGCGTCTTCCAAACGAGAACCTTTCGGGGCTGGATGTAGATGTTCTCTACCATTTGGGCCTTGACACCAAACGGTACGACTTGCCTGCCACCTTCGGAGATGTAAAGGTATTACCAGCATTCATTTACGGTGACTAATAACCTTATTAGCATTACACGCCTCTAACCATCATCAACATCCACGCTTGGCTATCATTAAAACGACAGATACCCAACTACAAACACACACACACAGGGGTAATCTACAGCACACACAATGTTTCATTTAGGAATTTCTTATTTGTAATACTCGTAAATGTGTCTCAAAAAACACAGCATTTTACGAAGTAAATTACGTAGGTACCTAGTTATATTTTGAAAGTTTAAATTGTACGGGTATTTTCTCTATTTAGGTAAATATTAGGCCCTTACCTATGAAATTGGTGTTTTGTATGGAGATTTTGGGGAATTTATCGTTTTTAAGTGAATGCAAATAAAATTATGTATTCGGGAGGCACTTAAAAAGTCTCCGTGTCCAATTTTAACACAATTAAACTTACAACAAATTATCAAAACAAATCAAAAGAGTTCAAAAATATAGTCTATTTTTAGGCGAGGTAATTATTTTTTAGGAATACTCTGAATCTTAATAGTTACAGACAAAATACTAAGACAGAATAAAAACACCAATTTCATAGGTAAGGACCCAATATTTATAAATCTACAAGATCACTTAATTGTTAATTAAGATATTCACAAAGTAAATTATCTTCCTACTTAGACGGGCCCTCTTATAATATTCTAGGAATTTCTATCAAGAATTCTTTTCCTTTTATCTTGAGTAGAATCTGGCAGATTTGGTATGGAATGTACATTCTTAGCGGGCTAAAGACTACGAAGGCGAGATCCAAAAGGTAGTTTTAGCAATGTAACGGAAGAGCACATTCTTTATCTATATACACAAACATAATTATCATTAGGGTGCCCTTCCACCAGAGCTAGCTGTAGTTATGCTGTGTGCGAGGAAAAAATAGACGAATAGGGTTAACCATCGGTTATCTTATAGGTTATCTATAAATCCGTCGTTAGACCAGTCGTAATGTATGGATCTGAATGTTAGGCAACGAAAGCGATGGATGAAAGAAAACTGCACTCAGCAGAGATGCGAATATTGCGACGGATGTGTGGAGTCACAAGAATGGACAAGATCCGGAATGGGTATATTAGAGGAAGTTTAAAAGTAGCGCCAGTGACAGAAAAGGTTAGGAGCAATAGGTCAGCGTGGTATGGACATGTGATGAGGATGATCGGTCACATTACAAGAAGGATGCTGAGCATGGATGTGTACGGACCTAGAGTGAGAGGAAGTCCAAAGAAGCGATGGATTGAATGCGTGAAGAATGATGTGAGAATAAAAGGAGTGGATGCTGAGCTGACGAGTGACAGAGAATAACAATAATAATAATTTATTTATTTGTAAGACAAGGGTTTATAGTTGTTACATAGTTGAAGAACAAGACATGTTGTGCCGACCCCACCTAGAGTGGGAAAAGGGCAAGAAGAAGAAGAAGAAGGATTATTTCGTTTCAAGTGACTCGCAAAATAGTGTCATCCTATCGGTCTATTTTTCCTCGCACACAGCATAGCCACGTAGAACTGGCACCTTTACTCCCTTATATGATAATCCCACAGGTCTGACACAGCTCGTTGACAAAACGCGCTATTTTTTAAGCGCCGATTAGTAATGAATTATTTATGTTTTTATTATAATTGGCATTACTGTTTTCTAAGTGTATTACTATTTATTGACTACTTAGATTTTGGACATGTATTAAATAATTTGTATATTTGACATTGTAATAGATATTAATTATTTTATCATTTATTTTTAATATTATTAATGGTAATTTTAATGATGTTGGCATGTAAGTGTATTGGATCTACTCTTTAAGACTTACATGTAAATAAAATAAATAAATAAATAAATCCCTTATCATGTTTTCGACTCGTAGAATCTGTTTGGTTGTACCCGAGTAGTTACCGTGGTAGGGCTCGAAAGGGTAAACGAGTTTTAGTGGATATTCCCAGCGAGCAGCTAAGTGAGTCATATACGGTAATTATAGTATTTTCCCTTAAAACGTTACAGAGAGATCCTAGGGCATATTGTGAGGTATACGATATTCACAATATACTGTAATAGCTAGCTATCCCTACCTATCAAACTTACTCATTTGAGCAAACTATCGAAACCTAATAAAGTTTAATGTTACCAATGCTTTTAAATGGGCAACATGAGATGGATACGCAATTAACGAATAATTTGCCTATTTGTTACATTGTTTTGTCGTATTATTTATAGTTACTAACAGAAACTGGAGCTTTTAAACCATAGGTTTAAGCTAACAAAGTATAGAATTACCAATACTATTTCCAATTTGAGATAGATACGCAATTAACGAAGAAATTGCGTATCCATTACATCGTTTTATTATAAGATGATAAAAGAAAGCCTTTAAGCATAGTAGTTCAATGCTTTAAGCCCATAGTGTGACGAACTAAACAATTAAATATAAAGTTTTGGTCATACAAGTCCCAAATATATCGTTTGAGCTCTTAGTAAAGTAAATATAGCGATCTAAGCTTAATTAGTTTGTGGGTCAACCACAGAACTAATTTGACGACCTTCGTGGTGAAGTGGATTGTTGGTTTCAAGGTGTCGCTACTCGAGAGATTTCGGGTTCGATCCACAGGTAAATGTTTGTGTGATGAATACAGGTATTTGTTCTCCTGTCCTTGTTATTTTTAATTAATTAACAACTTCGCAAGATTAGGAGTCTAAAATAGTAAATAACTACGTTCCTTCTACGAGTGTCACATTAACTCAATACATTAATTAAAAACGAGATTTTACAAGCTTATATTATAATGTACTGTCGTGACTTAAGTAAGACTATGTCCCGTTTTTTGTTTGCAGTTCATTTGTATGGGCGGCACTAAGTACAGGATGCGAGATTTTGCTAATTACATGGCAGATGTACTGGGAATGCCCAGAGAGAAACTAGTGAATCTTACGAAACATTCGCAGAGGTACGCGATGTATAAAATTGGTCCGGTACTAGCTGTCAGTGTAAGTATAATTTATATAATACAAATATTATTTGCAACATGTGTGTGGGTGACAGAATCGTTTACTGCTGCGATATTCGCAATAGAAGTCACACCTACTGCGAAGCATTCGACGTATCGAATATGTAGTTGACGTTAATCGAAAATACTTTATAAAGACAGAATCGTTACTATACATAAATTGTGTTTATTAACATCTCTGTGGGTTAATAAGCGGGCAAATAATGTAAGATTTAACAGATATTCTGTACTTTTGCTTACTTTACTATTCGATACGTCAATTTTTGTGCAAGATGACCACAAATGGCGGCTGTCTTTTTAGTTTCTTTTGGAGTTGTGTGAATACTAGCTGTATTATGGATACTAGGAACAGTCGGTTTGTAGATAAACTCAAACTCAAACTCAAAGTCATTTAATCAAATTGGTATCATCAAATACACTTTTGACAAGTCAAAACAAACAAAATAAATTATAAGTATCCTTAAATTGATAATACCACTACTTTTTTTTCGGCCTGTTCACTACCGGGAGGCCTTGTCTAGAGAAGATACAGGCAAGAAACTCTGCAAGGTTTCCGTCCTCCCTTTACATCAATATATTCTACAACCTAATAAAATTTACGTGTATTATATAATACTCTTAGTCACAAATGTCAAAATTGAATTGGAAGGAAAATGCTCCAAAAGCGACGTATCAATATATGCAAGTGATTGTAATAGTTATACTGAAGTAGTTAATTAATTGTCATGTCTATTCGGAACACTCTCCTGGCCAAAACAAAAAAAAAAATATATCTAATATGAATGGATACAATAATAATACCTATGTTTCACAAAAAAGTTTTGTGTTAATATAATAGAAAAAAAAGGAATTTATGATAGCTAAACAAAATGTATAATAAAAAAGTAAACATTTCAATATACAAGATACTAGTTAACTAGTAGTCCTAGTTGGGAAATAAGGATGGTGACTCGACCCTGTTCATATCTATATCGTCCTCAGCCTATATACGTTCCACTGCTGGGCACAGGCCTTTCACAGGCCTTCCTCATCGAGAAACACAACCACGCTGGCGCAATGCGGGTTGGTGGGTAGAAACGGTCGCAATAGCGAACGGGACCAACGGCTTAACGTGCGTTCCGAAACACGGAGGAGTTCGAGATCACACAGTTTTGGTCACCCATCCACATCCTGACCATGGCGAAATGAAATGAAATGAAATGATTTCATTGAAATGAAATGAAATCATTTCATTTCATGTCACCCATCCACATCCTGACCATGGCGATGGTAGCTTTGTGTTCAATCGAAAGCCAAAGCGTACTAACCACTACGCCATCTATATACATAATATAATAATAAAACTGTAGAGGTCGAATCTCTGTACTTAGAAAAAAATGCTTAAAACCAAGTCAGGGACTGTAATAAAATTAAAATTACCAAATCATGTTTTTTTTTTGCACTCTGTTATATGTTATATGTATACGGGCTAATCATTGAAATGGCTGGACCGATTTCAATAAAATTTTGCATGGTGATACCTTATATCTCTCGTCAACGATCGGAAAATTAAAAGGTTCCCGTGGGATAGTTAGAAACTATAGTAACCACGAACGAAGTCACGGGCAGCAGCTAGTTGATTATATTGTTACACAAAACATTGGTCTAGCTAGACCCTAGACGATTGCTTCTTTCAGTACTAAATGATGTTGTAGCATATTCTCATAATTAGTCGGGTAACTAAGTATAGGAATTTCCCGTTCATATCGAGAATATTGAACTGGAGTCACCGACATAACCTAGCAGTGGGCTGGTCACATTAGGAGTAGAACTGACAACCGTTGGAGTCGTAAAGTTCTTGAGTTAAGACCGCGACTCGGCAAACGCAATGTGGGACGGGAGCGCATGTTTTCGCATAACGTCGATTGTCATAACATCGTTTGTCATACATCGAATGGCATAATCATCAAATAGCATAACAATCATGTCACATATTCCTTCTTACTCATAACATTTAAGTGACATAACTCTCTAAAGGCATATTATTATAAAGCATAACTATAGAAATTCCTAATTTCATTTAGCACAACATTAGGTAGTCCTAAAATGAATCGAATAATCACCCAGATTCGAAAGAACCAATCCCAAGGAAATGTGTTCTGATAAATATTAGGTTAAGGTTATTTTTTTTTATGACCCTTAAAAACTATATTTGTGTCATTGAAATATATTTAGTTAACAATTTGGGGCAGAGAAAAATATTATGCGTTGTGATCATTATGCTTTTTATTAGTTGTGCGTTTCAAATTTATGCCTTATAATACTTATGACAAACAATTTTAGCCGATACAATATTAGGACTCTCAAAATTATGCGTCGCAATTTTATGCGTTTTGATGATTATGCCTTTCAATATTATGGATCTTCATATTATGACAATAAACGTTATGCTTAAAATTACGGAGCCGTGTGGGACGCCCTGTGACAAGATGGGATGACGATATTCGTAGGTTGGCTGGAGTGGCTGGATGAGAACGGCCGAAGATCGAGAGCGGTGTCGTGCATTAGGAGACACCTATGTCCAGCAGTGGACGAGCGTAGGTTGATAATGATGATGATGATTATCGAGAATGTGTTTTTGAAAAAGTTCAGGTCAAAGGTACTGTAAGGAGAGTAGATTAAATGATAGAATAGCAAGTGAAAAGAAGTAGTCTGTGCGAAAAGGGTACCGTCATTTGTGCGAAAAGTGAAATTGGAGGGCGCTTTTGTGCATATTTACGATATTTGCTAAGTTGACAACACTATTTTTATTTATACAATTTCTATGAAAAACAATAAGTTCACCTGCAATAAAATCTAAACAATTTTTAATTATTATAATTTCATTGTATTTCAAGGGGTTGTCGAGTTGGATCATAATGTTATTTCTATTTTATGTCTCTTTTCCCCACAGACTCGAAATCAATCCCGCCTTAACCAATGAATCGATTTAAATGAAATTGTGACTCCTTTGCTTGGTTTTGGGACTTGCGGGTGTTCATGAGCGATAGTAAATCAGTGATCGGAATAGGTAGAGCTATTTAGGTCCATTGACCGCAGATATTGATGTTTATTTATTTATTCTTCTTGCACAAAAGTACAATGGCGGACATAATGCCATTCTCTACCAGTCAACTGGAAAGCAAAGTGAGGATGGCTAGATTTTAATAGGGATATTCCTCGGGATTCCCACTAATACTCCGGGATTCAATTATTATAATTATATTTATCAATAAGTATAAAAATGGTAGCTTTTTTGTTTCAATAAATAAATTATTTCGTTTTGGTAATTTTGTTTAAGATTTTAGTGTGGTTAATTACCAATATTTTGTTCCTTTCAATCATATTTTGATTTTTGAGATAGAAATAATAATATATATGACATGTTGTTGTACAATCACGGAAGAAAATGTTAAATGATTGTTGATTCTTGTATAGTTATAATTAATTGTTTTATATACATACTATTCTATCATATGGCAAGTACATAAAATAGCTCTACCTATTCCGATCACTGGTAATTATACCTTTAGGTGATCTGTCTTCTCCTTCCCTCTTCCTTATTTGCCTGCTCTTTTCCCAATTTCATTTGGGGTCGGCGCAACGTGCATTTCTCAAAATAATATCATATACATGCCAAGAAATTCAATACCTATTGTGAGTACTTAGTATCTATAACTTGGTAGTGAGGTTATTTCGACGTATTAAGTTAGTTTATTTCAATGTCACCTAAAATGAAACTGCAGCTAATAACATTCGATAAGATTATCGAATGACATTATTTGCCATCTCTTTATCTAAAGTGCCTATTTCTATTGTATTCCTTGAACTCCTTGGACTGACCTATTCGAGCTAGCAAACTTATCACCAATCATTGTACAGTGAATTGAAAATATGCAGTAAACGATTAATAACTAGTAGGTTTATACGAGTAGAATCCACCTTTAATATCTCGCACGACCTCACTAATATACGGAAGTGTAGAACGGAACAGTGATTCCTAACGACACTACGGCACCTTAAAGGACGTTGCATGGGTACGCTGACAGCCAGCGCTGGCCAACAGCGCCGGCAAGAATATTTTTTGACGTATAAGCGCACGAGTGGCTGTGAAACGATTTTAGTAGCTCCGTGTAATTGTAAACGTGCGCGCGGCCCGCGCGGGGGCGGTCAGCGTATCTATGATGATTATTCTCATTTTTGAAAAACATACGAATCACACAACCTCTAACTGTCACAGTCTATTGCGGCAATTGAGAGGGAGATGGGACGCATCTTTCAGATATGAATCCGTGAAAGGACAGTTTAGAATAAGGGTAGTATCGTTCTGGTAGTGTCGAGTGGAATTAATGTACTCTTGCCACGCATCCCGCAGCGTGGAGCAGAAAGTGTGTTAATATAACCGGGTGTTGATCGGGAGGTCCGGGGTTCGATTTCCCATGGGGGCAGAAGTTTTTCTGCTCGGTTTGGTTGAAGGTAGAGCTTCTAAACCTACCTGGCTAGCTACCACCGTCTTACCTAAATCTGTCGCCATATTATCAATGTTCTAAGCATAATTGTGTTCCGACAAGTAGACGTAAGATAGCCAGTTCCTCAGTTGTAGAGGAATACAGGTAAAGCTCGCTTGCACCTTCAGCCTAATCATCACTTACCATCAGGTGTGATAAAGGCCAAGAGCTTACTGGTCATATGAAAAAAAAAATTCTTAGGAGGATCACCTGAATGACGACCTACGTGGTCGAGTAGTCTGTATGCTGGTCTCAAGACGTCGCCATCTCGAGAGGTTCAGTGTTCGATCCCCGGTGGGGGCAAATGTTCGTGTAATGAGTACAGGCTTTGTTCTCCAGTCTTTGATGCTTATATATTATATGTATTGTATATATGCTGAATATTTATGCCATATTTATCTAATAAATATATTTGTCCGTCATCTGGTATCCGTAACACTGGCAGCATTATAGGCTAGTTGATAGGTGTGAATGCCTGAAGATAACGTAAACCGTTTTTTTAAATCAAAGGTACAGCAAATGTCAAACCTGATGGTAAGCAATTAACGGCGCTCATAAACATCAAAGGAGACACAAGCGTTGCCGGCCTATTAGGAATAACAAAATAAATATAATATTGATGACTTTCATTTGTTTTTCAGCATGGCATAGGCATACCTTCGATGACAACGGCTCTTCAGGAGGTGATTAAGCTGATGTATTATGCCAAAGCGAAGAGTCCATTTGTGTTCAGGATTGGGACCAGTGGCGGGCTGACTATACCACCAGGCTCTGTGGTGGTGTCGTCACATGGACTTGGAGGGACTTTGGAGCCGTCCTATGATTTAGTGAGTATTTTTTTAAATAGCTACTTATAAAAAATATAATAATAGCTGCTAATGAGGAGATTGATGGTGATTGATCGACTTTGGTTTCGATAAACATTTTCATTATGGAAACTACATTTGCAACTTTCGTAATTGGATGGGCGACCAATTTTGGACTTGCTCTGTTCTTCGAACGCTTTTACTTTCGATATTGAAAACAAAGCTACCTTCGCCACGGTCAGGCCTTGGATGTTCGACTAAAATTTTCTGATTTTGGACTCCTCCGTACTGCGTACTTCGTTAAGCCGTTGGTCTTGGTAGCAATTGTAATCGGTTTTACACGTAAACCCGCATTGGGCAAGAGTGGTGGTGTTACGGCCTACTTCTTATGTGTTTCTCCATGTAGGAAGACCTGTGCCCAGCAGTGGGACGTATTTAGGTTGAGGACGAAACAAAAGTAAATAAATAATTTTAGCATCTGCTAAGTAAAAAAGTAGCGCTATTATTTATTTTAATCCTGTTGGGTTAAAACGTGAATGCCTCTTAAATGATTAAAAATAATTGTCACAATTGTTTAACAGAGTTTTGAAGTTGTAAAAACATTGTTTCAAAATTAATTCTGTAGACATTTTATCAAGTAGGAAATTCTTATGAACAATTAGGCGTTGATATTAATTATTATCAAATGGAAGGATTTATATGGTTATGTGTATATTTTCTGTTGCTATTACGGAAACGAAGCTACCGTCGTCATGGTTGCACTCTGGATGGGTGACCGTGGTTTGTGAAGGTTTTATCCGTTGCAAGTTTTCTTAGTTGCTATTGCATCTGTCTATACCTACACATCAATCCGCATGAACACAAATTGGTGGCGTTAATAATAACCTACCTGTTTCTTCCGTACAATAATAGTACATAATATAAATAAATAACAAGGCCAGCCGGATATGAACAGGAAGATAAATAACGTAGAGGTTAACATTTAGAATTGTAAAATAAATTTATGTTTGTTAGTTTTATAATGTTTTTACGCGCCATAAGGGTAACTACTTGAACCTACATAAATAAATAAATTTGAATTTTTGATTTTTTCTTTGAATTATTACAAATTTAATTGTGTTATTTGTGTTAAAATATAAAAATTACAGAGCAGGATTCTATCTTAACAAAACATTTCGTTAATATCAACATTATGGAAATAATTACCTAGTCTGTTATTATTTCAAAAAGTTCTCCTTTATTTACATAATGGAGGACGCAATAGTTAGTAAAGTAAGCGGAAAGTCAGTTACAATACAGTTGGCTCTTAGCCAGCAGAATAAAAGGGAATTCAAAAACCAATATTCACCGGATCTGTCTGACTCTTAATATAATAATATTAAACTTTGCTATGTAGTCATTAAAGTCGGGTTTTAAACAGCGTCTTGTCTATTATGGCTTGAAAGGGATTTATGTTCTATTTTCTGATAGCCTTATCAGATTGGTTGTTATGCAAACGCTGTTATTATAACAAAACTTGTAGGGGAACTCCCGTAACGCTGGACACGCGTCTTATTTAAATAAAATATAAACCTGGTCGATTCGAACTACAGGTGAAAGGGGCGTGTGTACACAGGTACACAATCACGAACACAGGCCCGAACCTGAGGCCTTAGTGTAATTTTTTTAGTATAAAATACGTTACTATTGTAGTTGCGTTAAGAGCTCAATTTGTATGGGAAACTTAGTATGCGTTACGTTCCGCTAGAGGCGCTATTCACGTTTCCCATACAAATCGGACTCTTAACGCAACTACAATAGTAACGTATTTTCTACTCAAAAACTTACACTAAAGCCTCTGTTTATACTTGCTGAGAAATTACGATCGTCCGGAGTTAGGTGCCGTCCGGCATTACGGGACTTCGCCCTACTAGTACACCAAACATGTTGAGTTGGTGATAAGGCTGGCTAGCTTCCACCATCTTACAAAAATCTGTTGCCATAATAACAACGATAACAAGCATTGTTCTATTCCAATTAGATGCAAGATAGCCAGTTCTCGGTTGTTTAGGAGTAAAGGTGAAGCTCGCTTACACATTCACCTCATCGGCACTTACCATCAGGTCAAAGGCCAAGAGCTTGCCTGTCATAATATGTAAAAAATACTAAAATACATGTATGAAAAAAAAGGCTGACTAGTGACAGAGGAGAATGGAAGAAGAAGACATGTTGTGCCGACCCCACCTAGAGTGGGAAAAGGGCAAGAAGAAGAGAGAACAAAAAGGCGTTAAAGTAACAATTAAAGCTACAAATTCACAAATTCTATTCTCCATTTACCTAGATCTATCACCGTGTACGATAGTTACGATACGATACGATAGACTTTTCCTTTCTGTCGGGATCCTATATTCTAAAAAAAATACTTATTTGAGCTGACCAAAGATTTCTTTTGCCTAGGATACGGTCAGTAGTAATAACTGTCCGGAATTAATTTAAATTGTATACATTTTACAGCCCGTCCTGGGAAAGATCCGAAAAATGCCATCCTATCTTGATACGAGGCTGTGTCAAGAGATCGCTGCTCTCGCGTCTGACATCACTGAGTTCAAGACCTTCGTCGGGGCTACTATGGGAGCTGAAGACTTTTATAGAGGTTTACTTACATACTACACTACTACTACACTTCAATTATTTGAATTTAGGCTCTATCTTAATGTCTTAAGGGCGAATTTGAACAAGTGTCGATTGGTACACATTGGTACACAAAATGCTTTAGCTGTCAAATCTCTCAAACTCCGTCGACAGCGGATTCGACACCAATGACATTTTAGAATTTATTGGTGTCTGTAGACGACGGATAAATATATTTTCATCCCACCACCTCGGAAAGTGTAATTTTGCGCTTCGAAATCTGGCTGGAAAATTCTATTTTATTCGCTTGAGCGGCAAAGTAGATTTGAATTTAGAACATCACATATAATGAGTACTCAATATAATTGTAAATTCAAAACGTCATTAAACCTATTTAATGTAACCTCTATGGTGCCAAATTTATGATTAGAACTTTTTAAATTGTGAAAAAATATTTTGTCATTATAAATTGTTTTCTTTTTCATTTTGTCATTTCCTCGCTGAGGTGGGATGAAAAGTTACGTATTGCACTCGAGTGGAAAGATTTTTCACCTTGTGCTCGTTTGTTTCCCTCGCTGACGCTCAGGATTCTAATTTAGAATCACTCGCTGCGCTCGTGATTCAACTTAAGAATCCTTCGCTTGCTCGGTCATCCAAATCGAGCACGCGGTTAAAAAGGAACTTTCCACTCTTGTATAATAAATAACTATTAATAGATAAACACATATAAATATTCTGAATATATATAAATATATATTGGGTCCTTACCTATGAAATTGGTGTTTTTTTCACTCTTAGTATTTTGTCTGTAACTATTAAGATTCAGAGTATTCCTATAAAATAATTACCTCGTCTAAAAATGGACTATATTTTTGAGCTCTTTTGATTTGTTTTGATAATTTGTTGTAAGTTTAATTGTGTTAAAATTAGACACAAAGACAATTATTTTTAACTGCCTCCGAATACATCATCTGATTTGCATTAACATAAAAACGATGAATAATTTTTATCAAGCGTGTTCACACACATATTGCTAAAGCTTGTCTAATGATACATGCCAAATATTATTATCTCTGGATTTGTCGTTGTAAAGAAAACTGATCAAATGTTAGTATGTAAAATGCAGACATCCCCAAAATCTCCATACAAAACACCAATTTCATAGGTAAGGACCTAATAGATAAACACATATAAATATTCTGAATATACATAAATATATATAAACATCCAAGACTGGAGAACAAATGCCTGAAAATTCATCACCCAAACATCACACACATTGGTAGGCACAGGCGTTCCTCGTGGAGAAACATGAGGAATATGGGCCGTAACACTACCACGCTGGCCCAATGCGGGTTGGTGGGTAGAAACGGTTGCAATATCGATCGGTACCAACGGCTTACCGTTACTTCCCAAGCACGGAGGTTTTCGAGACCATAAGGATTTGGTCACTCGTCCAAGGCCTGCACATGGCGAAGGTTTTCGATATCAAAAGCCAAAGCGTACTAGCTACGCCACCGAGCTCCTCGCAAACCTAAAATAAAGCCATGACCTAATTTCATCTTATTTTAACCTGTTTCCTAAATGTCCTCTTCTATTCTATCACTCGCTAAGTCCTTCTCTTACTCTCTTCCTCATAATAATTATCAGCAAGACCTCCGTGGTGAAACGGGCATAAGGCGACGCCATTTCGAGAGGTTCTGGGTTCGATCGGGGTCAAATGTTTGTGTGATGATTACAGGTAGTTGTTCTCCAGTCTTGGACGTTTATATAATATATTGTATATATTATCAATATTATAATTTAATATAAAATGGACTAGTTGATAGGTGTGAATGCTTCTTTCATCTATCTTTTTGACCTTCATCAGCGCTACTATGGGCACTTTGTAAAAACTATTTGGTTTGCCAATCGCTACACCCTGGCTAGTTTTGTGATAGACGTATATTTGTATTTAGATTGTTTATATTTTGATACAAATGTCTACCTTCACTGAGGAATGTAAGGGCAGCTCTACTAAAAATCATATAACGCGCTTAGGATACAATATAATAATTTCTTTAGAGCGTTGTTGCGACTCTCACGTTATTGCAGTGCATCTGGTATGTTTGCCGATTTACACGTAGATGAAGAAATCATCTACGTGCAGATGCAGTCATTCGAAAGAAAACAGCGTCACTGTTATGGCGTGTAAGAGGGAGCAGCAACAAAATTCTGGCGATTATTGGCGACAGATTAGAGTTTTTCACTTCATTCCTGTCATCCTAATAAACACCACTCTCTGTACTCCAAAACCCTGTTTTATTAGTCACTGTCGACTTATATAGAGATCTAGAACACTATTACTGCAATTTATAAGTGCACTTCAATCATTTCAATTTAGTTTCTATCTTAGAGCATTAAGAGCTATTTTGGATATGCATTCAGTACTTCAGTACAAATGAATAGTAGAATTTGTTTGATATAAGTGTTATCTGCACACATTTGTCAAGCATACTGTTATCATCACAGATATACATTAACATAGTTAAAGTAACTATAACGATTTGTATTGAAACCCAGCTGGTCGATTTTAAGGCCCGTATTACAGAACCAAACTCAAGCGTAGATGTCTGCTTGAGTGCAGTTAAAAAGGGATGGCGCTGTGTGGGATTAATAGCGCCATCCCTCTCTAACAGTGCTCAAGCAGAGATCTACGCTTGAGTTTAGTTCCGTAATGCGGACTTTAGACGTCTACGGTGACGTCACAGCCGTAATTTTGAGGCGGGAGTTCCAAGAAAATCATTGAAGGATAGGTACCGATGATGTTGATGCCCCTCCACATATTATCACACAACGAGAATTTTTTTTGTTCAGTTTTTACAGTTATTCGGGCGCGCGCAGACTAGTTAGCAGTCTATGGTAGGCCAACCGCGACGATCAAAAATATGTGACTTTTGACAGTAAATGACTCATATTAGAAGGAAATAAAGATTGCCACCTCTTAAATGTGTATCATATTTTTGTACTCGTCAGTACATGCATTTGCATCATGTATCTAAATGCATCTGCGGTTATGTTATATAATCAGCATTAAACAACAATAATTCTTATTATATACAAACTTATATGCACTACAAAGCGTTTCTCATTCTATAAATAGATAACATAACAGCTGATTAGACTGCGTACTGTCACATACAATAAATGCATACACTTGTGTTCTTACAGTATTGTAATAAGGTTCAAATTTGAATGGGATTGTATACATTTTAATGCTCGTGACTATACATAGCACAGCAACAAGTTTTCTTTGACTCGTGTTAGATTAGATGTAATATACCGTTGCTAATCGAATGTTTTTATAATCGCCCATGTTATAGTTAAAAATATTGGGTAATAATTAGGAAGATTTCTTTCTGCTGAGAGCTCAAACCGTGACAGAGCCCATTTATTGACAACACAACTTCAACAACAAACACTTAGGTATAGACGTAAAAACAAAAAGGTTGTTTCATAAAATTTCCTTTCAATAGTTATTACCTACCGTTTTTAGGATAAGATAACCAGATATGTTACAATGGTATTAGTGATTATCAGCTACAAACAGATAAAAGCAATACTAGCGATAAATTCTATATTATCTAGCTATAAAGGAGTTACATCTGTAAGAATTAGTCAATAATTTATCTATGCTTGAATTAATGCTGAACGGAAATTTAGACTTTTCAAGGCCGTAATCATATTCATTAGTAAATATCAAAAGGGACGTTTTATAGCAACAATTACACGAGATAGTAATAGTAGAGTGACGCCACACGCGCGTGCTTATACGTCAAAATGTATGGAAATCTCGCCAGCGCCGGCCGCCCGCGCCGGCCACCGGCGCCGGCGCCGCCGTGATTCTAAAAATAAATAAAACAAGTAAGTGTTACACGAACTTGTTTTATTTATTTCTCAAATATTTTAACCATTTATTATGATTAGCAAACTTATTTCATAAAAAAATTGTATATTGAAAAACTATATTTATATATATAGGGTTTTCATCAAAAGTTTTTTAAATATTCTAGGAAGAATATACTTAGAATTTTCATAGTTATAATATATATTTGAGGAGGATTATCTCCAACAGTTTCGAATATTGTAGGTGCAATTACTAAACTGAAGAAATTCGCGTTTTCCATTTTCTTTGTAATCCTACCTGCCCTCACAATCAAGGAATGTGAGTTCGAATCCGGTCTGAGGATAAAAACTGTTTCCATACCCCTCGTGTAAGTTTTCATTGCAAAAAGCTCATCTTTTTTAGTTGTGTTAAGAAATCTAAGCGCCACTAGCGGAAAGTGTCAGAAATCACGTTTCCCATAGAAATTCATAACGCAACAAAAAAAAATTTTGTTCAAAAAATCGACTATAATCTCTATAAGACCTTTGAGTTCATAAAATCTACATTATTGTCGCTATGTAACGGCCGTGTAACTAAAAAGCGAGTAAAAGATCTCATTTTTCCTTATATCGTGACAGAGCATTAATTTTTAAAAGGAGCAATTTATTCACCGTTAATAACAGGCTGGGATGGCGAATTATGCCCGTTGGAAGTTTGATATGAAGCAAGTAGAAACAGGCTTTTTGTTATGTTATGTGAAAATAACTGATCATCTTAGCGGCCAGCGACGTTGCAGGCTGCATTTCCCCTGCATATTTATCTATCCCCTTATATATTATCCCCTTAAGGGTCAGCGCGAACACCGGTGCTCGCAAACATTAGATGTTTCTATTGAGTTTAGTTTGCTGAATATTGAAATGCTAAAAGGAAGAGTTCGCAAAAAACAATCTACAATCGTAACACAACGTTCACGTTATTCTAGTCTTATAATTATCTAAATTTATTACTACTTGTTTTTTTGCAACCTCATCACTAGATACATAATCATTATGAGTTGAACACATCAATACACATACAAAATGTATTTATCACACACACACTTTGCCCGTAATATCGTCGAACCCATGTAATAGGGGACAAGCTTAATACCATAACCAGGCATTATGGCTTCTACCCCCCCCCCGACAGATGTATTACCGTTTTACTAGAAAAAAATACAAAAAAAAGTATTTATTTTATAGGCCAAGCTTGGCACTTATAATCGTAGCTTGGCACGTAAAATAGTAGTTTATGTAACTGTCACATAATATAGGTAATTAAATCACGAGTGTGGTTTAAAAAAAACGAGTTTTAATAGTATCACGCGAGTGTTTTAATACCGAGTTTATGTAGTTACATACACTACTTTATCTACACTCATTATTCAAAGAAATAAAACAAAAAAAGATAATTAATTGTATTTATTGTTGGCTGTCTGGAAAATATTTGCCATAGTTTTGTGTATTTTTAAGGAAAAAAAAATGTTGCATAATGAGTCCAACCTGTTGCATAATGGTCATTATGTTACAGTTTCCGTTTTTAAATTTTCGTTTTTATCATCTGTGTTAAAAAGTATGTCAATAAGAGTTCGAGTCAAGAAAAAAAACAAAAATAATTTTATTTCATAGGCCAAGTTCGGCACTTAAAATCGTCAAAATTTTAGATTATTATGCATTTTTTATTATGAATTATTTTAAAATTACAGTATTAAGTCTGAGTTCATAATTCGAACATTATAACATGAGTGTAGATAAAAGAGTTGTTCTTTTCTCAGGCCAGGCACGATTGGACGGCCCGTTCTGTGACTACACAGAAGAGGACAAGTTGGGGTTCCTGAACTCTTTGACTGCCTTGGGGGCTCTGAACATAGAGATGGAGGCGAACGCGTTCGCAGCGTATACGAGCCAGGCGGGGCTACGGGCTGCTATAGTCTGTGTCACTTTACTGAACAGACTCGATGGTGATCAGGTTGGTATACGCACACTAACATCATAAATAACAACATATCTTTACGATATTTTTATATATTGATTAATAATTTTTTTTAATAACTCAATACAGTAATGAAAAATAAAATGATTTTACAAACTTATTATGTATTGTCGCGACAAAAGTAAGTCTATGTTCCGTTTATACGAAAAGGCGAAACGCGCGAAGCTCGCGCGCGCGACGCGCACAGAGCTAAGAACATTCAGAAATTGATATTTACTTTTGTATGAAAGTAAAATGTGTTTTATTATCAAAAGGCTTAGAACAAATGTTGTTATATATTTAACATTATTATGATGTTAGCTGCCTAGTATTATGTGGTTGTTGATTCATGAAAAATAACCTTTTAACCGCCTCCCTGGTCTAGTGGTTCACACCACCGGGTGCTGATCGGGAGGTTCGGGTTCGATTCCCCATGGGCGGCAGAAGTTTTTCTGCTCGGCTAGGTTGGTGGTAGGTTTTCTAAGCCCGCCTGGTACCGCTACCACCGTCTTACCTAAATTTGTCGCCATTGTAACAATGTTATAAGCGTTGTTGTGTTCCGGCAATCAGTGGTAAGACAGCCAGTTCCTCAGTTGTTGAGGTTTACAGGTGAAGTTCGCTTCCACCTTCGGCCTTATCGTCACTTACCATCAGGTGAGATGAAGGCCAAGAGCTTACCTGTCATATGCTACGCCTACTAGTATAGTAGTACTAGTATACTAGTATAGAACTTGCGATAATCATAATTTGACTATTATAAAATCCAGGATTATCTGGAGGATAAAATGGTGTGGAAATATTAGATAGAAATAGCATGTTATTTTGATGGATTAATAGAAATTAGGAAAATAATGTATAAATATATTTAATACTGACAATAATAATTTGATTGCCGATAGAATAAAAAGAAGTGGCTCAAGAGTTTCATTCCAGATTCTTCTCATGAAAAGCCTTACTCTCGGAATCGGGCCGCTTGTATCGATTACAATCACAGTCAAAGCGCTGTGGTTGTACTTGCTACAAGCGCTCGCGGTAAAACCTTAATATATAATATACTTTTTTTAAATTATATAAATTGATAAATTGTAAAATATTAACGTTTTTAAGTGCCAGGTTTGGCTTAAAAAATAAAGTTGTTTTGTTTGACTCAGATCGACAAATTCGATTCATCTGAAGTGTAAAGGCGGATGTTTTGTATCGATTAAATATTGCTATTTTCACACTGGCTGTTGCTATATGGGTCACAGCGAGGCAAGCTAAGTATTATATATATATGATAAACTGTGGCTATGTCACCAGCCTATATTAGTCCCTCTGTAGCCTCAGGATATGGAGGAACTTACGAGGAGTACGAGTGACACCACTACGTTGGGTCACGCTGAAACGGCTGAAATAGCAAGCGAGAATAATGGCTTAACTTGCCTTCCGAAGCACGAAGGAACTCGAGATCACAAAGTTTTGGTCACCCATCTAAGAACTGACGATGCCAACAGAAGCTTTGTTTTCAATCAAGAACCAAGCTTGCGAGCCAATAACAATGCCAACGAGCTAATCCAACATATAGAGGCGATACAGAGAACCTTTTTTTGAAGTTGATTATAATACTTAAACCTTCTAATTTCTTGAATGTAACAAATGCTTTGGTGAAAACCGCATCAAAATCGGTTGAGCCAATCGCGAGATAATCGCGAACAAACATACATACAGACAGGTCAAACTGAGAGCTTCCTTTTTGAAGTCGGTTAAAAATAGGTCGTGTTTGACTTCTACCATAAAATACAATCTTAAAATTTCCTTTTTTCAATTAAATAGGTATTTGGAGAAAGAGTGTTGTACGAATTCATAATATTTATTTATACTTTATATTTTCAGGTAACTCCCAGCAAAGAAACGCTTACCCAGTGGCAGACACGACCAATGCTCGTTGTGGCGAAGTTCATATCGAAATATCTTGAGCGAAATAACACGACATAATAGGCTAGTGACTCATATCAAAAGTAATGAAAATAATGTTTAATTCACATAATATTTAGTACCTAGAGTCCGAAATATACCAAATTCAATCCACACTAATATTATAAATGTGAAAGTAATTCTGTTTGTCTGTCTTGCTTTCACGTCAAAACTATTGAACCGATTCAATTGAAATTTGGTACACAGATAGTCTAGAGCCTGAAAAAGAATATAGAATACTTTTTATCCCGATATTCTCATGGGAACGGGTACCACGCGGGTAAAACCGTGGTTATCAATATCTGCTCGACCGAGTATTATGTGACATATTCCGTCAAAACGTTATTTCATTTCGAATTTTAAAATTGTAAAATAATGACCGACAGAGATTTAACACCACGACAATAATTAATCAGATTGCTCTGACAAGTAAAGTTATTTTCATTATTTTAATAATTAGAGGTTTTAGTTAAACTATTAACAATCAACATTTTGCTAATAAGAGGTAGGAATGTAATGTTGAGCACTTTGTAAAAAGTAATGAAGTGTTAACAAACACCAAAAATATTTTGTAAATTTTTATCGGCGTTAAATCTGTAGCCGCGCGAACGGCGTCGCGGGCACAGCTAGTAAATATGTATATCAGGGATTGCTGTAGAAATTTAATTTAAACATGTTTATGTTTTTACTTTTTTTTATCCACCAAAACGCTATCCACCATGTTTGTGAAATTAGTGAAGTAAACAATTACTACGCATGGTCAAAATCCGTCAAGCGCCAGTCGCAACCAATCAATCATGTTTGTCGGCTGTGTCAGCCTGTGTCACGCATGCGTATTGAATTATTTACTAAAATCGTGACCTAACTGCACAGATAATTCATAGACCATCATGATTGAAGGCGTTTTTGACAGTTAAGCAAAAACGTTAATTTAATATTAATTGTGATATAGGCCTCAACTAGCCTTTTTTATAAGCGACTCTGCATGATAATATAATTTATATTATTTTTATACCGCAGAAGAATGACTGTACAATATTATAAGCCTTATTGCTATACACCAAAATTGTTTTTTGCTATAAAGAAATAAAAATAGTGTCCCTACAGTCAGTTTTTTGACCCGTGGTCATGTTGACCAGTAAATATGTATCAATGCAATGGCGAATTTTCAAAGATTACTATAGTTAATAAATAATCATAGACAAATTACCCCGTTCTCCATTTTGTTTCATATATTTTGTGACCTAACCATTATTTGTCCGAATGATAAGAATCCTCATATCCTTATAATATCACTTGCCCTTAAATCGAACTCTCTTAATATAATTTGTCCTATTTTTTTTGCTATAAATATTATAATCTATAATATTTAAAAGACATAAAAGGCTTTTCTATAACAGTTATAAGTTCTAACGTAGTGTGTCATAATATAACGTGACCGAAAGTATAAAAACTATAATTACATAGAAATGTTTTCTATCCAATTATTATTTAATATTAATAGCTAATAATTACAAAATATTACTTAAATAATATCTGATTCTATCATGGTTGTTTCATTATTTTACCAAAATCCCTGTATGTCACTCGAAGTAATGCAAGCCAACATGCAGCATGCAAGCAAGCATGTAGCATGCAAACAAGCATACAAGCAAGCATGTAGCATGCAAGCATGCAAGCAAGCATGTAGCATGCAAACAAGCATACAAGCAAGCATGTAGCATGCAAGCAAGCATGTAGCATGCAAACAAGCATACAAGCAAGCATGTAGCATGCAAGCAAGCATGTAGCATGCAAACAAGCATACAAGCAAGCAATTAGCATGCAAAAAAAACCCACCCCAATAAGCTAACTGACAATGCCAATAATTTAAAATTTATATGAAAATCTATATATCTATATAAAAATTTACCTAAATAAAAATAATAAACTAAAATAAATTTAAATGTAAAATAATTAAAAAAATGAATAACTAATTTATAAATCAATTGATACAACAAGAATAAAATGCTCTTTATTTTACCGTTTTATTTTCATTCCGTCCCCTTATCGATTTCATTCCATCCAACATTCAACCAGATAAATGATGAGGTGAATCTTATTCCAGCCATCTCGGAGATTAGCCCGTACAAGCAGGCAAACAGATCGATCGAAAAAAAAATATATTTTTGTTTCTCGGTCAGTTTGTCTGTTTGAACGGGCTAATCTCTGAAATGGCTGGGCCGATTTCAATGAATTTTTGCATGGTTTTATCTTATATCCCTGGTCAACATCTTAGACACTTTTTATCCCGGAAAATTAAAGGGTTCCCGTGGAATAGTTAAAAAACCATAGTAACCACAGATGAAGTCGTGTGCTGTTGCACGTTTGCAATAAATGATTATGATTATGATCTTTATGTGGTTCTCTGATTAGGTTCTTTAAAAAACATTGCCGAAAGAGGGGTTGTAGGGTCCTTTAAAACTCATTGCCAAAGTATGAGGACCGTACCTTGATAATTTTAATACCCGTAGTTTTTTTTTATTTTTGCCATAAATTTAAAACTATCGACATTAAAGCGCAACTCTATTAAATATTGAGTTTAGTAAATTACTTCCTAATTTAACTCTGTTACTACTCCCGGTAGCTAGTACTTAAAATAGATTTTTAGGGGTGAGTTTTGAAACACCTGTATAGGCTTATGACAGATATTGGTATGGATACATAAATAAAATTGTTGTTGTTGGCGATTCGTATCTACCTCAGCAATATTTTTATAAACCGTTAAACCGCCTATTATTTCTTTAAATATCTACACTCGGCTAATAAATGACAATAAATAAAATACAATTTTACTGCACATAATTTCATAATCGTAACTGTCAATTTACACTCAGTCCGACCAAGAGAATCCATCAGGGAAAAATCTACTCTCTTTGCTAAGGTATAAAGCTTGATTTCACATGACCTTGATCTCGGTTCCGTAGCATGTGCGCAAAGCCTTTTCCCTCCAAATTGAAGCTACGCGCTACGTCAGTCCGTAGCAGTGGATCGTAGCAGGCGGGCGGTGCTACGCGTAAAATCCTTGGATATATTACAAAAACCTTTAGTTTTTTTAATAAAAACCCCGCCCGATTTGTGTTTTTAAATTAAATCCAGTTTTAGTGTACGTTTTTCTGGTTTTACCGATAATATAGAGGTTTTGTGGTGAATTTTGTGTGTGCGTTGTAGTGTAATGATAAAATAGAGGTTTCCGTTAAATATCGGGATCGAGTGTTATTTTAAGGATTCGGTGCAGTGTCTGTGTTCTATTTTGGAGATGACTCATAGACGTAAGTATTTTTTATTCATAAAAAAACGTAAGACAGAAACACTCTTTTCTAGTCTTATTATAAAAATACTCTCTTCCGCACTCCTAAAGAGAGGCTTTATATTTTTGGTTGGCTTAAAAAACCGGTAGCTTTCTAAGCTACGTCATAAAATGATTTCTATTACGCTAACAATAAGATTGAAGATGATAATCTACTCCACTTATTCATGTTTTTCTTCTTCATTGCTAATCTACAGCCTGTGCCTAAAAATATTCAATGGAATATTTATTTCAAATGTTCTTTGTTATTTCTTTGTTTTTATAAAAAAACGACATAAAATAATAGTGACTCATAAAAAGGGGTAAAGTAAAAATGTGTTTAATTTGTGTTATTATAAATGTTACTATGAAGATGTTCTTCAAGGGAAGAAAGAAGAGATAATGAAGAATGATAAAATAATGTCGCGTGTATTACGGAATTTCCAAAAATACAAATCCTTGAGATTTTCTCCTAAAAAACATTATGAAAAATATGGAATAATTTGCTTGGCGATTTCACAAATGGTTCCCAGAGCAAAAGGTGCACTGCACTACAAAAAAAAATTAAGGAAAAATTATATTTTGAAGGTCTGAAGGTTTTCAATGAATGTGAATTTTATGTGTAATATTAAGTGTAAAGGACAAGTAACTAAATAAATTATAAAGAATAACTAAGGACGAAAAACAAGGAATATAGTATAAATACTTACATATTTTTTTGTATGTACCAAAAAATGTTTTAACATTCACCCACATGGCACCCGTTCCCATGGGAATATCGGGATAAAATGGATCTAGACAATCTGTATTCCAAATGTTGGTTAAATTGGATCAGTAGTTTTGACGTGAAAGCGAGACAGACAGACAGAGTTATAATATTAGTATGGATGACCCAATGTTCGACATATTTCTTTCTTTATCTATCAGCCCAAAAACGTCCACTGGCAATAGGCCAATGTTTTTTACGACGACCGGTCTCGCGTCGCCCGCATTCAGCGACCTCCTGCTATCTTCGCCAGATCGTCGGTTCACCTCCTTGGGGGCCTTCCTATGTTGCACCTTCCAGTACGCGCTCGCCTCTCGAGAACCTTTCCGTACCAACAGCCGTCAGTTCTGCGAGGAATGTGCCCTGCCTACTGCCACTTAAAGAAAACATTATGAGTGCAATCCAATTAGTCCACCGTTTGTAAAACAATTGTGATTTCAACTAGACCTACAATTGCTTGCATTTTGAAACACGAGAAGCTCGGGGCGTAGTGATTAGTACGTTTTGACTTTCGATACCGACTTTCGAACCAAGCCTTCCGTTTTCAGGCAAACCGTGATCAGGCCGTGGACGGGTGACCAAAACTTTGTGATCTCGAACTCCTCCGTGCTTCGGACGGCACATTGAGCCTTATTTCCGGTGGCTACTGCAACCGTTTCTACCCAACAGGCATTGGGCCAGCATGGTGGTGTTACGGTCTATACTCCTCATTAATTTGGTTCCATGAGGAATGCCTGAGCCTTGCAGGTGGACGTATATAGGCTGAGGACATATTCTTAAACAAAGAAAATCGAGATAATAAGGTTCGATCACCAACACATTTGGGTTTAATAGCATCAAAGTTGCTCTAACTTTGGGTTTTATAGCATCTAAGGTTGCTCTACCTTTGGGTTTAATAGCATCTAAGGTTGCTCTAACTTTGGGTTTTATAGCATCTAAGGTTGCTCTACCTTTGGGTTTAATAGCATCTAAGGTTGCTCTACCTTTGGGTTTTATAGCATCTAAGGTTGCTCTACCTTTGGGTTTAATAGCATCTAAGGTTGCTCTAACTTTGGGTTTTATAGCATCTAAGGTTGCTCTAACTTTGGGTTTTATAGCATCTAAGGTTGCTCTACCTTTGGGTTTAATAGCATCTAAGGTTGCTCTAACTTTGGGTTTTATAGCATCTAAGGTTGCTCTACCTTTGGGTTTAATAGCATCTAAGGTTGCTCTAACTTTTATATCGAAACCAAAAAGCGAGTATTTCAACCGCGACATTAAACAAACTCCACAAATCATGATAATGAGGAACAGACACCGGCATACCGCTATGCCAGGAAACTTCTCAAATCTTGTTAATGAAAGTCGTGATAATCACTTTTATTGTGTTGGGAGATTAATGTCATATCATAGGCTTTTTGTTATTTTAAGTATTAAGGTGTCTTAGGTGGACTGATCGATTTGGTGAGATTTCCATACATTTTGACGTAAAGCGCGCGCGTATTGCGCTCCCTCAAATAAAGTTGGGGATAGGGTAAAGAAATAATGATAACTTTATATCTACAATTTTAGACTTAAACATAAGTAAACTTATATATCTCCCAATTGATAAACATTAACAGGATGATATGATAATAATTTTATGCTATGAAATTTATCTTCGTGTCGCTACGGAGGGAATATTGTACCTTTAAAACTTAGAGCTTGCACTCTGGGCGACAGACTGGATTAATTAAAAAAATCTAAATTCAAAAGCGTTTATTCAGTTTATATGCGTCTTAGCGCATTGTTATGAATGTCATAAACATTTTACAATATTTCGTGGAAGAGAAAAACTATGCCATCCGTTCACAAAAACTCAGTCACATGAATCTCAAAGAGTTGGTATAAGTGTTGTTATTTCAGTCGCCCTTTATGTTATTTAGATATCAGATAAACATTATGGCCTTCGTTGTGGTAAGCAGTTACCGTAGCCTATAAACTGATTGCAACAATGACGTGACACTTGTGCCGACAACCCTAGCCCCCTTCCGACCCTGTGGAGCTCTGGCTACATTACTCATCAAGAGATACATCACACCACATGCATGTAATGTTATTTGATTGGTCAGGTGGAGATATGTCATGGTGTGGTGGTGTCATGGTGGTGGTATGTATGTGGTGGTGGTGTGTGGTGTCCTTTAACTTTATTTATAGCTATTTGAAAAATTAGCAAGTAATTTTTCTTCAGCTACAGCCAAACATTTTGTTGTGACTACTTATGACGTTATTTTTTAAGGCCGAAGATTTTATTTTATTTTATCGATATTTTTGTAGACTATTGTAAGTCGTGTGGTAGCGGCTCATTAAAAGAATACTACTAACCCTTGGGTGTCGTAAAAGGCAACTAATGGACTTGGAACTGCACAACTATATATACCTTAATATACATAACTTATAGCGAGGACGGGCTAACCAACTGTCACGCTGAGTGAAATCATTGCTTGGTGAAGCACGGACTATGGTAATGGACTACTTTTGCGGTGCTTTTGCCTAGACTCTGACCAACCCTTAGGGGATAATAATCGTGGTTATATGTATATGTATGTAAGTATTCTAAAACTCAAGAACAAAATATTCGTAAAATTATGTCCGTAGCACATATTTAAAAATGAAAACTGTTAAAACTAACAGGGATGTAGTTATTGGGTCCTTACCTATGAAATTGGTGTTTTTATTCTGTCTTAGCAATATGTCCGTAACTATTAAGTTTCAGAACATTCTTATAAAATAATTGCCTCTTCTAAAAATAGACCATATATTTGAGCTCGTATTATTTAATTTGATAATTTCTTGTAAGTTTAATTGTGTTAAAATTAGACACAAAGACAATTATTTTTAACTGCCTCCCATTTGATTTGCATTAACATAAAAACGATGAATAATTTTTATCAAGCGTGTTCACACACATATTGCTAAAGCATGTCTAATGATACATGCCAAATATTATTATCTCTGGATTTGTCGCTGTGAAGAAAACTGATAAAATGTTAGTATGTAAAATGCAGACATCCCCAAAATCTCCATACAAAACACCAATTTCATAGGTAAGGACCTAATATTTCGATGCGAGTAATCTAGGTAATGTATGCAAACGCACAGCTCACAGTAATCTAGATAAGCAAAACTAAGCCTACCGCCCGACAGTTTGCTGGAATATCAGATTTTATAATTAGTTCAACCGCATATGACGTAGGCAATTCTATGCAGAAGCAATAGAGTACTTCTATGAAATAAATTACCGAGGAACGCATACTTCATTATTATTTAGTTATATGCTGGTTATTTTTGCTGACCAATGAAGAATCATCACATATTCACCCTCACTGTGATATATTTGGTTTTAACTGTAAGGGTCAAAGAAAAGTTGGATAAAATTGTGAATAATTATATGATAAGGAATGGAGTGGATGGTAATGCAGGGAGAGGAAGACCAAAGAAGAGATTGTGTGAATGAGGACATGGCTAGAATGAGAGTGAATGTTGATATGGCGTGTGATAGGGGAGAGTGGAGGAGAAAGACTCGTTGCGCCGATTCCAAATGAAATTGGGAAAAGGGCAGGATAATGATGAAGGAATGGAGTGAAGGAACGAATGATGAAATATGGGATTACGAAGAGGAGAATAAAAGAAATTTGTTGCATGAAAGAGTAGTAGGTGCTATTGCTCAAGAGCGTCTGCGAACAATAAGCGCCCGTAATACGTCCGGCCAGCAGACCGCGCAGGACATGGTTCCTCATTTAATAAATGAATTACCCTATTAAGAATAAGTTTAATGGAAAAAATATTAAACTGATTTTAAAGTCCTTTTTCCTAAAAAAATTGATTATCTGATCTGGACATTGAGGCGAAAACTGTGGTGTACGTCAATGTATTATTTTCAATTTAATGAATTATTTTGTAAACTATAATAATTAAAAAAAGGTACAAAGTGTCAAAAATAATAAGGTATGCTATGCTGATTTCGTTGGCAATAAGATGACGAATGAAATTAAATACACGAGGAATATTTTATAAATACATTTGAATGGGAAAGTTGGAGGTGATAGACAGGTGATCAATCCTTGAGCAATCGAGCATGTTCTAAAGAAGAGGTATTCATCGAAGCGCACCCATTTTGAAGCGCACTGAATTAAGCGTACTAAAATTATTACTCGAAGCGTACCATCTTTTAAAAATATTTAGGGTAAGGTATTAAATAAAATAGTTCCTATATAGTTAGGACAGCTTGGTACTTTTTGGAAATATAGATATTATACGCTTACTTGCAAAATCTGCAAATGTTGAGATGGATGTGTGGAGTTACCAATATGATACGAATATGTTAGAGGATGTTTTATATAACACTCACTGATTAATCACGAAATCTCTCAATTTTTTTTTATCGTTGATTATCAATAGTTTCAGTAGTAGGGTAGCAGCCCTATTACTATTCAAAAGGTAAACATAGTTGCGCTTCGAGGAATAATTTTGGTCCGCTTCATTCGATGAACTTCAAAATGGGTGCGCTTAGAGGAATACCTCCTAAAGAAAGTCCCGTTTAATACTACCCTCAACCGAAAGGTATGTGTAAGAAGAGTATGGGAAACGACAGTGGTTTGCCAAGGTCGTAGCAAGTAGAGGGCGGGCAAAAATATGTAACCACTTTTTGACAGTGTAAAATGTACTCGACTGTACCAGAAAAAAGGCGTGATTATAAGAGTGTAGGTAATTATTTTATTTAGTTCCCTCTTTTATGGCCCTAAATCAATATATCATTAACACAGTGAGCCAATCAAATGAAATATGTTTTACGTTTCGACCAAGTGGACCGCAATAAGCAATTTTCGTGATCGCTCGCAGTCATTCTTGGTTATGTATTGAACTATGAATGGTTCTGATTTATTTCTTTTATGAGGGTTGTCTGAAATAATTAATCAACGTCGAAACAATGGAAGAAGCGCGGACTATGGCAATGGACTGCCTTTGCGGCGCTTTTCCCTAGTCTCTGACTAACTCCTAGGGGATAATAGTCGTGATTATATGTATGTATGTGAAACAATGGAATGGTGTGTTGGTGATGATAATGAAACAGTACATTAAACCTGTTGATACATTAAAACTGTTACAATCGCTCGCGGTAAAGAAGTTTAATACAATGGTTTAATTTAATACTGTCATTTTAAATAAACTATTTATTTGTAAAATGCATAATATTGTAAAATGTTGACGATTTTAAGTGCCGAACTTGGCCTATGAAACAAAATTATTTTTTATTTTGATTTCGATTTTGACAGTAAAAAAGGACGAAAATTGGATTTTGCATGATTGTAATATTATTTGTAGGAGATATAATAATATAACTAAATAAATATCACATATTTTTACGATGTTTATTCAATGACTTATTTAAAAGAATACAATGTCACAATATTTACATTATAAAAAGGTACTTTTATTTGTAAAACCTAATATTTATATTATAAACCTCACCATATTATCTAAATCATGTTAATGATTAAATTGAATAATAAATAATTTTCTTTGTGTTTTTGTCAAAATTGAATGTAAATAAAGCCGTGTGTACACAAAACAAGGTAATAAAACGGTTTTATAACAGTTTGCGTAATATGATTAAAAACTCGTAGTGTAGCGGGATTAGCGATAAAACAACACAAGTACTTTATCTGAACGTGTGTATTCACTGGTATAAACACTTAATTACACTTTAATACATGACAGATATTAAATTAGGTAAAAAGGTAATAGTAAGCTGCGCACCGAGCGTCAGAGCGGACCAACTGGACTTATTTATTCTACTTTCTCGCTCGCTCGCCGTCGTGGCGGGCGGAAACCAACGACTACTCCCGATAACGGATCGGGAGGCATCGCGCGCGATTCGAATGCCGCTTAGTGCGGGAACAAAAATTAGTATCCGCTACAGTAGTATTAATCTATAGTACTCGTATGTGCCAGTTACAAAAACAAAAGGTTATATAATAAAAAAGCAAGCTGATTTAATACTTCTTGAAAGATATTGAATAAAACTTATAAGTTAGTATCCTTTGAATAATACTGCTCGAGTTTATTGTGTTCTTTTTAAGGCAACCGTTTCGCGCCTGTCACATTGAGACTTAAAAAAAACACGTGAAATATATAGTTACTTTCAATCAAAGGTAAACAATAAAGTGACCTCACCGATTTTTTAAATTAATAATCACACTATTTACATGCATATTGGCACATAAATCATTAACTGTACACATAAAATAATTAATGCAAACAATTGCTGCCCTTTTATTAGATTTCTACTGGTACTGTTATCACAGAACATTTCAAAGACTACAAACTACCTTTGTTTTGTTTTCTTTTGGGCAACTTTGGTTGAAAGATAATGTAGATGGCAAAACATTAGCCTACTCCTTCGTGGATGAAACTGGAGTGTTGATGTGTTCAAAACAAATCTAAACTGTTCTGTATAAATAAATCTAGAGAATCATAAATAATTCGAAAGGTTTTTCCGCGCTATAAAACCCAAAGAGTTTTCTTAGGATTCAAGATGGACGACAAAAAACAGAAAGAAATGTTTAGCTCCCGTAACTTAGCAGATGGTCAAGTTAAATTACGAAAATAGCTTCTATTGCGTACTGAATAGAGGTGATGTCGAAGTCATATAAATGCAGCTGACAGCCCTATCCAGTCTTTACAATTCGCTTTTTTTTATTGAGGCCGGCGCTACATTCATTTATTTGCAATTGAATTGTGGGGATGAGAACTCTGTTTTAGATAAAGCTTAGTTGCCTTGTTTCATAAAGAACGAAAGTAATCAGTTTATTGACGACAGACCTAGGGGACAATTTTGCGATTTCGATGTTCTTAAGAAAGTCCAGGTTAAAAGTACCCGAATCAGCCGAGGAAATATAAGGATTGTAATGAGAGTAGATGGTAAAAAGAAATATGTAAGGATATATCGTTGCAAGTGGAAATAATCTCACCTGTCTTCGTATAAAAATATACATAAAACGAATACATGGGACTTCAGCATAGGCTCCATCAACCTAAGCTGTTACATGGCTGGTATTCTGAACGGTTCATAATATTATCTATACACATAATAAAACTGTAGAGGTTGAATGTCTGTACATAGAAAAAAAATGCTTAAATAAATGGGGACGTAAAAAGAGGGAACATATATAATATAGACAGGATGGGATTACATGTCTCTGATTATGCGATAGTTTAAGATATAACAATAGTGCTTTAGTCTGGTTTAAAGCAGTGAATAGAAGGACTGTACTGGATAGAAGCTGGAAGACATTTCCATATCTGAGCAGCGCGGAACGTAAAAGAGTGTAGCAGAAAAGTCGAATTACATTTGGGAAGGTCTAGCGTCTTGGTGACATAAAATAGCTTCATGGCTTCATGATATTTTCTTACCTTCCATGGTCTTACCTTCCTTCCATGTAAAAATATTTCAGTATCATAATGTACCTATTTAGATTTTTAATCCAGATACGTAGAAAGTCGGCCCGTTCGTACCTGTTACCAGGTCAATGAGTTACGAATAAATTAAACCGATATTGACTTTGTTAAGGACTAACCTTTGAATGAGGTAAAGAAGGCAAAGGTTGAGTGTTTGAGCTGTAGATATAACATTGCGTTTGTGGCTTCGCACAATTTCTCCGGTTCAATAAGTTATTCAATCTGATCGAGTTTTACAATTTAATTCGGATCTGTTTTGTTATTTCATTTGCAAGGGTTTTATGACTAGTGGGCATCTAGTGGGTAAACTTACCTAAGACACGTATAAAAAAATATCAAGCTATGTCTTCGTCTAGATTTTTCAACAAATAAATAAAATTATAAACTTAAATTGCATGTTGCCTAGAATCAAAAAGAAACATATGCCTACCTAACAATGGTGTAAAGAATATCCATAAAGAACGTTACATCCACAACACCGCCGGTGACTGCGGGTCACCAGCGGGGTTGTGGATGGGTTCCCACGACCTCGTCTGGCAGCGACACGCGAACGCTCGTCGTGTCATCCTCGTCCGAAGAAGACGACGATGGCGCGGCGGTCACGCGCCTTTTAGCGGCAAGGTGACAATAGAGGAACGTCGCTGGTTTTTAGTGAGTAGGCCCTGCACTCTGCGGGGAGAGTCCCACATAACCCTCCCAGGCATAGGTGTATGCGTAACGCATTTTCCAGCGTAAAAAAAAGGTAAAGTTAACTCCAAAAATGTTTAACTACCTTTGACAGTGACTCTTAAGAGAAGGAAATAAAGATTATCACCTCTAAAATGTGTATACATATTTTTGTACTCGATTGTACCTTCTAAATGACTGTATTTCGTCAGCAGTAAAATTACACGAGACTGCTCGACTGGGACATGTGGAAACTATAATCGAGACATAAAAAGTAACTTATGTTCTGAAAATGCAACATTGAATGTATAAAATAGATGCATTAATGATTATATTAATAAGTAGGTGTTAACGCCTCTGCCTACCCCTTAAGAGGTGTGATAATATCATAATTTATTTATTAATAACATATAATGTTATTAATAAATAACAATGTGGGTTGGTGGGTAGAAACAGGCGCATTAGCGACCGGGACCAACGGCTTAACGAGCCTTCCGAAGCACGGAGGAGCTCGAGGTCACAATGTTTTGGTCACCCATCCACGACCTGACTATGGCGATGGTAGCTTTGTTTTCAATCGAAAGCCAAAGCGTACTAACCACTACGCCACCGAGCTCCTCACTTAACTTCACTGGGCTACAAAATATTACGCACTAGTACGGTAATATTGTTAAAAAATATTTCCTCATCTCTATACATCAAATACATCAAAATTGGGTTTCAGCCATTCTGATCTGCTATTAAGCCTTCCTGGAGTCCTTTTAGCAAATGCTTAGCTGAAGGTTTTTAACCGGCTGGAAATACACAAAGGATTTTTTACTAGTAAAAGATACAAGTTTCATCTGGGCTGACGACCACATCATTACTGAAGAATGCAGGCAGCACATGAGCACAGGACCTATTGAAATCCCTGGAGAGCCTATGTCGAAAAATGACTCCTCACTGATATAATGATAATGACAGTGATTGGAGGTTACAACGTGCAATCTGCCATAATATTTCCCATTAAATTTACTCCTCGAAGGAAGCGATAGGTTTAAAGGCTTCAATAAAACTTAATGAAGCGTGACCACAGGTGTTTTATACCCCTCCGATATCTTGTTCGGTATTCTGTTTCCTAAGTTCTTCTTGATCTTTCTCTAATTATCTTTGTAGGTTTTTATAGGTCAGAGGGGCTAAATTAAAATACGGAATTATGACGACAAAAATATTCTCAATACTTTCACTAGGAAGCTAATACGACTGACTCCTTGCACAGCAGAATCGATAATAATTTGGAAGTGATTTGAATTGGGTGAAGCGTGAGAATGAACGAATGATTGGGAATCGAATGAACTTATAATTGAGAATAATCAATTGAATTACTTTATTATTCTTTAATAATTTATCATTGTTTAATTACAATAAAAAACACTATTTATATCCAATGATTAATTTTTGCAAACGAAAACAAACGTTAAGGAAAATTTGTCAAGAAATAGAAAAGAACATGGCTAGTAATTTACAGCATTATATCTTCGGTCGTGAAGGAATTAATTAATTATCATAATTCATCTTCATTATGAAAATTATCTTGAAAGGGAACGATGTGATTTTCCATAGAAGCTTTAAATATAATACAACCAGGTTAAACACAAGGAAATGGAATCTCTTCCGAAATTTACGGTTTATTACAACACCGAGTTACGAACACAGAATTCCCGAGTAACATGAAGTTATCGTACGTTACGAAAAGGAATTTCACACGTTTCCAATATCATTATGTTAGGTACATACGTACTTTTAGCGACTTCAGAAGCCATCCATGAATTATATAGACACTTCGATATTTCTTGAGGATCTGCTAAAATAAATCGTCCTTGATGACGCTTCGGAGGTCTTGTAAGGAAAGGTAATCCATCCAAACAAAACTTATTAAGCTATCTTGCTAAGTATCTATTTATTAAATTTTGTAATTGAGACAACATAGGCGTCCTTTTCTGACAGCGCCGTGGCACTGCTAGATATAGACTTCCCTTAATTATATGCCATTATTGTTTAGCCTACCGTCATCGGATTGACGCATCCACACCCTCCAGCATCACTTCGCAAATCATCATGATGCTGCAGGGCGTTCTATATGTAATCCAAAAATGTAACCATTTTTGACAGTAAATTACTCTTAAATAGAAGCTCTAAAATGTGTGCACATCTTTTTGTACTGTCGACTGTACGAATCTAATATAATATTGTTATATCATTCAATCATAAAATTTAACACCTCGTTTTACCTTCAAATGTCTAATGATTAACCGTTTTGAACATTTATTACGTAAACCAAGAATGATAAGTAGGTAAGCGTTAAGTTTGGGTAATTTTCGTCAATTTTACGGAACACAGCTTTAAGCCGTTCCATTGAATAATTAGTTACGTTTACTTTAAGAAAACTTTAGTTTGCTCTGAACTTTATATGGCTGAACCAAATCCCGTTCAAATTTGGGAGTTACCGAAGGCTTTTATGTGTAAATACAGTTGAAATAGTGTTAACTAGTTTTCTCATTGAATTATTATTAAACTATATTGAAAGATATATATTTATTAAATTTTTAAAATTGTATTTACTTAAGTATCAAAACTTTTAATTGATAAAAAAACTGCTTTCCTGAATTCACCCAATTATGCTTTCGAAAAGCGAATGTATGAGTACTATAAAACGGATACTCAAATCGCTTCAAGTGTGCCCATAAAATTTGAAGGTTCCCTCGATTTCTCCTGGATTCTATCGTTAGATCCTAATCTAGTGAATTTGGGACCACCTGTGATGTATACCCTTTCAAAAAAAGAAAGAATTTTCCAAATCCGTTCAGGCGTCTTCGAGTAATCGGCGAATATACAAAAAAAGATTTCGACAAATTAAAAATATTTGTCATTCTATTAATTGTTAATACATTACGACGGTGTCCACCTGTGAGATATAGACAACGTTGCCAGACGTCCCGATTTTTAACTGAAAATTAAATGTCGCACGCGGGGCAGGTCCAGTCCCACGTTTTTGGAGATTCGAATTATTTAAATACATTTTTTTTATTCCATTTTTATGACTATATTTGTTAAATACAAATTTGTTAAATATAACAGCAAAGAAAAAGGATCACTTGGAAAATCTTCAATATCTTCAAAATTTAAAGATCTTGATCTAGCTTGAATTGTTTCCTTTAACTAGAAAATGACGATATTTTTGCATGAAAGAGATTTTTCAATCTTTTCACTATAATTATTAATATCGAGAAACGCAACAAATACATATAAAAGCACGCTTGTAAGTGGTAAAAAAACTGAGCCATTTTCATAAACCACGATATGGTTTATAAAAAATATGTCAGTTTTTTATCCTCCTTCCATCATTCGGGATTATCCCATGAGTGTTCCACATTTGGTGCGTTGGAGGTTTTTTCTATTTTATTTTATCGTTAGCATACCATTATAAATAAGGTATCTATTAAGGTCTCAGCTTGTAACGAGGCGATATATTAGTATCAGCGACTCTTTGCTGTTATTGCGCTCTTCTCTGGCCACTTTCTCTTTGTTTCTTTTTTTTAAACTAACCATCTGTCTCTTTTTCATTGTTTTTGGTCTCCAATTTCATTCGTATCAGAGTCATCGTCTGTAGCGGTCGACGCCTAAATAAATTATATTAATAGTTAACTATCTATTAACGTTTTTATAAATTGTATAAACGTTTTTATAAATTGGTCCATTTGTGCCTGTTTCTAAAATATACAATAAGACATCAAGCCGTTTTTATTTTAACATCGGCATCCACCAGGTCACAAGCTTGAAGCGCCAGGCACGACTTGAGCTATATTTATGTACATAATTTGATTTAATCAATTTGCATAAATCTTAAGATTGCGTTTACAGGTGTTCAGAATGACAGCCTTTTGTAGGCGTACTAGACAACCCGTAGGTGAATAATGAAATAAAAAAAATTATTTATTAATAACATATAATGTTATTAATAAATAACATATTATGTTATTAATAAATAATTTTTTTTAAATAAATTTGGTTTTCGTTTGCAAAAATTAATCATTGGATATAAATAGTGTTTTTTATTGTAATTAAACAATGATAAATTATTAAAGAATAATAAAGTAATTCAATTGATTATTCTCAATTAAAAGTTCATTCGATTCCCAATCGTTCGTTCATTCTCACGCTTCACCCAATTCAAATCACTTCCAAATTATTATCGATTCTGCTGTGTTAGGAGTCAGTCGTATTAGCTTCCTAGTGAAAGTATTGTGAATATTTTTGTCGTCATAATTCCGTATTTTAATTTAGCCCCTCTGACCTATAAAAACCTACAAAGATAATTAGAGAAAGATCAAGAAGAACTTGGGAGACAGAATACCGAACAAGATATCGGAGGGGTATAAAACACCTGTGGTCACGCTCCATTAAGTTTTATTGAAGCCTTTAAACCTATCGCTTCCTTCGAGGAGTAAATTTAATGGGAAATATTATGGCAGATTGCACGTTGTAACCTCCAATCACTGTCATTATCATTATATCAGTGAGGAGTCATTTTTCGACATAGGCTCCAATAATGGATTTCAATAGGTCCTGTGCTCATGTGCTGCCTGCATTCTTCAGTAATGATGTGGTCAGCCCAGATGAAACTTGTATCTTTTACTAGTAAAAAATCCTTTGTGTATTTCCAGCCGGTTAAAAACCTTCAGCTAAGCATTTGCTAAAAGGACTCCAGGAAGGCTTATTATCAGATCAGGATGGCTGAAGCCCAATTTTGATGTATTTGATGTATAGAGATGAGGAAATACTTTTTAAAAATATTACCGCATAGTGCGTAATATTTTGTAGCCCAGCGAAGTTAAGTGAGGAGCTCGGTGGCGTAGTGGTTAGTACGCTTTGGCTTTCGATTGAAAACAAAGCTACCATCGACATAGTCAGGTCGTGGATGGGTGACCAAAACATTGTGACCTCGAGCTCCTCCGTGCTTCGGAAGGCACGTTAAGCCGTTGGTCCCGGTCGCTAATGCGCCTGTTTCTACCCACCAACCCACATTGTGGCAGCGTGGTGGCGTTTCGGCCCATACTCCTCATGTGTTTCTCTATGAGGAAGACCTGTGCCCAGCAATGGGACGTATATAGGCTGAGTACAGAAGCTACATTTCAAATTATAATGTGCCAACAAATCATTATCACGCTTCATACATTTAATTTTCATACACTTTCATACATTTCATACACGTTCATGCACTTTTATACATTTCATTCACTTTTCGAATAGAAGGTAGTATATTCCTCGCAAGTGTGCTGAAAATCGGCGAATGAATCACGTGTGTATTGATGATTGCCGTCCTCAGCTCTCCTAAGACCAATCTCAATGTCGCCTCAGCGGTAATCACCAATGTTATACACTTCTACCATAATGTACTATTATAATATTAGGTCCTTACCTATGAAATTGGTGTTTTGTATGGAGATTTTGGGGATGTCTGCATTTTACATACTAACATTTTATCAGATTTCTCCACAATGACAAATCCAGAGATAACAATATTTGGCATGTATCATTAGACAAGCTTGAGCAATATGTGTGTGAACACGCTTGATAAAAATTATTCATCGTTTTTATGTTAATGCAAATCAAATGATGTATTCGGGAGGCAGTTAAAAATAATTGTCTTTGTGTCTAATTTTAACACAATTAAACTTACAAAAAATTATCAAATTAAATAACACGAGCTCAAATATATGGTCTATTTATAGAAGAGGCAATTATTTTATAAGAATGTTCTGAAAATTAATAGTTACGGACAAATTGCTAAGACAGAATAAAAGCACCAATTTATAGGTAAGGATCCAATATATTCTTTCTTCTGGTATGTAGGCTATTATCTCGCTAATTGTCCCTGCGGCTTTACATTAGTAAGCTGCACGGATATGATACTGCATCATCCCGCTGACATCAAGGAGATTTCAAGATTGAAGAGTCTACTATGACTGATTTCAGAGATATCGATCATTGAAGTTGAAATCGTTAATTCGTTAAGCTTGTCGACGACCACATATATATGAAACGGCTATGAAAGAAGTGGTATAATAATAATAATAATAATAAAGCCATTTAATTCCCAAACAAATAAACTAATTGAATTACATTTATAAAAACAAAATTAATTAATTCACTTTTTTTTTTAAATTCAATTATAATTAAACAATATAATAAAATACTTAATATTAATATTAAATTTTATTTGGGAGCCCATGATAGGGCAAAGGCCTCCTCCATGCATCTCCATTGCTGCCTGTCTTTGGCCACTCTAGTCCATAGAGGGCCCACGCAGCGCACGATGTCGTCCACCCACCGGCGGCGCGGGCGCCCTTGGCGGCGCGCGGTTTCGCGCGGCCACCAGTGCAGTACTCTTTCGCTCCAGCGTCCATCCTGAGCGCGAGCCACATGACCCGCCCAGCGCCACTTTAAAAGACAGACCAGCTTAGCTATATCGTTCAGCTTTGTTTTTTCTCTGATATTAGAGTTTCTAATCCTATCTCGGATTTTCACTCCCAGCATGCTTCGTTCAGCCGACCTCTGGAATACCGAGAGTTTTCGAACGATTTCGTTTGTAAGCGCCCAGCACTGACACCCATATAGTAGTGTAGGAGAAACTACTGACTCGAAGGCTTTTTTCTTCAGTGCAATTGGGAGTTTGGACTTGAATATACGCTTTAAGGACCAGTATTTCTTCCAAGCAAGTTTAATTCTTCGTTCCACTTCTCTTAGGGTTTGTTCTTTAAACGAGACTCTTTGACCCAAATACACATACTCTTCCACATATTCCAATTGACTGTTTGATATTATTACAGGGATGATTTCACTATTTGTCATTACACAGGTTTTATCTAGATTCATGAAAAGAAGTGGTATAAAAAACTGAAATGCAGCAAGCAAGAAGTCAACAGGTACATAAAATGTTATCATGAAAACAAACAAGAGAAGAATAAGTTACAAAAAAACAATAATTAATAGCTAACATGAAGTTATGTTATTATTCATTTTCTTAATAATTTCATCCATGTATAAAATGTAAACTGGTCGAATGCAGTACACGAGCTGTCGTTAATGAATGCCCGTTCACGGCCTGCCAAAGCGAGCCTCTATTTAAAGTGAACACATTGAAGAAAGGCTTTAGAGAGCTACTCGAAGGCTTGAATATTGGATTTTAATTAAAGCATTGAAATAACACTAGCGGTGTTCCTGTCGGGAAATAATGAACACATTTTTACATGTATAATATTCAATAATATTTGTCTGCATTTTATGATTCACGTATTTTTAGTAATGAATGTAATGTAGGGAACGACTTTTTTAATTTTTTTTTGTAAAATTTTCTATTACTGGGAAGGCAAGGGGAACTAAGCTCATACGGCCGAGTCTTCGGTATTTTTGTCTTCAGTATTTGTATTGAAATGTAATTGTAATACATTTCAATGCGTCTTGGGAGAGTTCGGTGCTAAATGATAGATGGTAGACACTGTGGTGCTACTTCGATGAGGTGGATAACCACGCTAGTAGTGAACATCTTTAAAATTGACGAAATTAAAGGCAAAGTTCGAATATTAACAAAATAAAATTTCCATGATACAATTATTAATTATCTAGATATATTTAAGAGCTGCTATATCCATGCAAGAGGTCAGCGGTCTATATGTTTATATAAAAAATTAAATAAATGTACTTTTTAAAGTTCCGCAGTGAAAAAGGTTCGCCCTTAGTTATATTAAGATTTGAGGTTTTAAACACAGCCGTTTACATTACGTTGGCCGTAAGCATTTTATAGCAAAAAAGAAAATACAATTTCAATCTATAACTGTCTACGATTCACGGGCTCGTGTAGATAGTGGAAGATTTTTCGATTTAACAGGTCACTGGTCACCTCCCCAAGGTGCCGACCAACTACAATAACATTCATCTCCCATAATATATGTATATGTTGCAAAGCAACCGTTGTGGTTGTTTAACAAAAAAATATCAGCAATTTCTGGATAGGAGAAAAGGACCAAGAATTTTATGACATATTGTATCGTTCCTAACCTCTTAGCGGGCACCGCGAATACGTTTCTAATGTGTCTTGTTTTGTGCTAGTTAAAAGTTTATGTCTATTTCCCTCAATGAGTTTAAATATCATAATGCGGTGTTATTGCTAAAGGGGCTGATATAGTGTTGGAATAACCTAACAATACTGTGATGGCCTCTTGAATATTGAGCTTATTAAACAGATTTTAATGAGAAAACTAGTAACACTATTTTTACTGTATTAACACAAAAAGGCCTTCGGTAAACTCCCATATTGAACGGGATTAAACAATATAAAGTTCAGAGCAAACTAAAGTTTTCTTAAAGTAAACGTTACTAACTATTCAATGGAACGGCTTTAAGCTGTGTTCCGTAAAATTGACGAAAATTACCCAAACATTGCATTTATCTACTTGTTGTTGTTCAAAATGGGTAATTAACAGAAATTTGAAGGTAAGACGGGGTGTTAAATTTTATGATTGAATGATATTCTAGCGTACACTCGAGTACATAAAAAGTACCTGCATGTGTTTACATTTTAGAGGTGACAATCTTTATTTCCTTCTAATAACAGTCATTTACTGTCAAAAATGGTTTCATATTTTTGGAGTTTAGTGTACATATAGAACGCCCACCAGTGACATGATGATTTGCGAAACGATGCTGGAAGGTGTGGTGTTCGTTTTAAAAAAGAAAGAAAGAGGGAAATGGCCAGAGAAGAGCGCTATAACAGCAAAGAGTCGCTAATACTGCTATAGCGCCTCGTTACAAGCAGAAGTTTTTCTGCTCGGTTTGCTTGGTGGTAGGGCTTCTAAGCCCGACTGGTTTTAGCTACCACCGACTTACCTCAGTTTATCGCATTAATAACAATGTTATAATCATTGTTGAGTTCCGGCAATCAGTTGTTGAGGATTACAGGTGAAGCTTGCTTCCACCTTCGGCCTTGTCATCTCTTACTATCAGGTGAGATAAAGGCCAAGAGCAGACCAGATATGTATAGGCACCAATAGTAGAGTTGAAAAACGGCACTACCTGTAGTCGAGTTGAAAAATATGTATGCATGTTTGACAGTAAATGACTCTTATTGCAAGCGAATAAAGACTGTCACCTGTAAAATATGCATATATATTTTTTAACTCGACTGTACTCGTGCAAGAGATCACAGGGTTAATCAATTTACTATGAATTTTGCTTGAGGCACGACTATTTCTTATCTTATGTTGGGACATTTTTTTCTATTTAAAAACTATAAGCACCTCTTTCGTCGACAATTTATTATGCTGTAAATAGCAGAACATTACTCTCTCTCGACCAAGCGAAAAAGCAATCTAACCACTTTGTTTTATGTATTCCATTCGCGAACTACCAAGGCGTCGTAACTAGAGAGACAGTTGACGTTACTATCGATATAGCTATAGTGAATTTACACCGTATTGAGCGATAGAAGCGAACGATTCTAGGGAAAGAGAATTTAATGAAGTTGCACTTCTGTTATTCGTGCTTTGAATTCGGCTCTCCAGACTTGGTTTACTTGTAAAATGGAATATCGATCGTTATTTAATACGACTAACCATTTCAATACGTCTGTTAGCAGAGCATTGCAGCGGTAGCCGAGTTCGACCGGACGGGGCACTACTCGTATGAGGCCGCGGGAAATGCGGGTTCGATCATACCGCCTTTACTCGTACTACTGAGATTTGAATAAAACTTATGTACAGTTCGTTGTGAATATCGCTTGCCTCAAATTGCGCCCGGTGTATGGCAAACAGGCTCGCCACCTGTCACATGGGGACCTAACATATCTGGCGAAATGTGGGTGTTTAACACCCTTCGGGGAAAGAGGCGTAATTATATGTTTTGTTATGTTAGCAGAGGTGCACTTACATAGTGCGGTAAGCTTGTTCTTACAAACGAGGGGATAAATATAAGCTTGAGACGAAGTTAATAGCTAACTATACTCTTTTTATAGCTTAACATATTTCAGGTATCGATCCATAAAAATTGTAAAACCCTCCTTATTTAATGTTAAAATAAAAATATTCTTTAGTGAATTTCCACCGTTCATAATCCATTTTTTAGTCAAAACCGTTACAGTTCTATGAATAAATTATGTTCTAGCATACATTAACTGAGCGCAACTATTTTTAAGCTTCGTTATCGTTGACGAGAAACTGTTTGTCAGTGACTGACTAATTTCATGTACAGTAATGCATAAAATCTGTACACATTTGACAGAAGATAGACTTTATTCGCTTCAAATAAAATTACGTGTCAAACGTTTATACATATTTTGCACCTGACTGTACATGTAAATTCCTCAGAGTAAACAGAACTGGAGTAGCCATTTGTCAATTTCTCAAACATTTTATTCTGCCATTTCTTGCGGGGGGTGAGGTTACCACTACACTCAAAGCCAGCACAACGCACAACGTTTTTACAAATGCACACATGCATAATTCGACACACAAATTTAAATTTCACGCACACACACTCTTAAAATAGTCAGGTGGGGTGTGCGTTTTGACAACGTCACAGCCGCACTCCCCACGAGACCAGCGCTCGAAATTTGAAATCGTAGAATTCTAAAACATGAAATATTGAAGTAAATAATTATGTAATCTTAAAAATTATCATTACAAATAAAAGGTGACACCATCATTTAGCATACTCGATGTTTTCTATTTATTTTTACAACAAAAAACAGCACAGGCAGGCATTTTTGCGGGAGCTCTGATCGCCGCAACGTTTACAATGTTATGGCTGTCAAAATGGCGGCTCAACTAGGTTTATTAAACGTGCAAGCATCCGATGCTTGTGCATTTGGCAGAGGGGAATGTTAGACAAAGGCTACTCCAGTTCTGTTTACTCTGAGGTAAATTCTTATAATATTTAATTTGATCGACTTGAGTTTTATTATAGACAAAAATACTTATGCTTCACCACACTTGATGTTTACATGTGTTTGCTTGTATATGTATATAAGAGTGGAATCTAGGTGAAAACATATACAGTTCCTTTAATCCCATAGTGAATTAATGTTGTCGTATGATACTAATGAAAAAAATTAATTTGAGAATAGTTTTTGTAAGTCTTGAAATGTCGTTGATAGTACTTGACCAAACACATAGCAGTTCGCTTCACCGATTCATTAAATCGCTCATCCAAAAGAATATTGACGTAATTACGTTTTTGCGATTTTTCAGGAGAGCGTTTTAAAAGTTTGACATCGAAAATATTGTGTATTTCCAATCATTCTATTGATATATTTTAATAGTTATGTTGTGTTACTTTACTACCAATAATATAATATATACATGAAGTTTTGGCATCAAAAACTCATTTTCGACTTGTTGGTAATTATGTCATTATTCTTTTGGATGAGCGAAATATTAATGCAGTGACTTGACAAGTTATGAATCCCTACTCTTTGCTGCGATCTTTGTGTTCCTAAACAGCATCTAGATTAACTGTCTAGACAACTACAGATGGCTTTTGAGGTAACTCACTGGTAATCATTTAATCACTAGCATTGACCGCTTAAGGACCCTCAGTATAATATAGCGACCATGGCCGTACTGAACAGAACTCGAAATCGAAATGTTTAGGTCACCCATGCAAAGACTGACTATGGCAAAAGTAGCTTTGTTAAGTACCATAACTTTACATTAACCCCTCTTTCCCCGAAGGGGTAGGCAGAGGTGTTAGACACCCACACTTCGCCAGATATGTTAGGTCCCCATTTGATAGGTGGCGAGCCTGTTGCCTTGCACCGGGCACAACGTGAGGCAGCGATATTCACAATAAACTGTACATAGTTTCATTCAAACTCAGTGGTACAGGCGGTGGGATCGAACCCGCGTTTCCTGCGGCCTCTCGAACGAGTAGTGACGCGTCCGTCCCAACTCGGCTCCCGCTGCCTTAAAAGTACGATAGTGAATAATAACATTGGAGTCAAGCTAATATTCGACCTACTGGCTACAGCAACAATGTACGTAGAGGATTAACAAGTCCTGAATCGCGATGACAGAGTTTCCAAGACAAATTAATACATATTTTTATATAAAAAATGAAATGACAATTCAATGTTTTTGACTACAATATTTAAGGCAAATACTGTTGATACTTATTGTAACAATACAATAGTAACAAACATTATTATTATTAAAATTCGACGAATAATAATCGGACCGCGGTCCCCGAGCGGACCGGGTTAAGTGGAAGGTCTTTCCTTTTCGCTAAGGGTACGGCATACCTTCCCGCATCCCCTATTCAATTCAACCAAATTTCTCCTATGCGAACGTCTATCCTAATTAGAGCATTCGCAATTTAAAAATTAAGTAAACAGTAATTAACAGCACCACTACATGGTGTTAGGCGCCGCGTAAATATTGGGTAACATAACACTGCTATAGCCCGGCGAAATAAACTCATAAAGCTTTGGGGCTTAATTGGCTGCGCAATGACTTTGATGTTGAGCCCTTAGAGCGTTTAATTTAAATGTTAGTAGGTTAACGATAGATTATACTCATATTTTTAGGTTCTTTGTCAAGTGGTCTTAATGATGAAAGAAATATGAAAATTCAATTAGTTTTGTTATTGATAGGAACACAAATAAATTTAAATCAGCGAGGTTTGGAACAGCCCTGTCTATCTAAAGAAGCCTTTGGAGCTAAAATAACAGTGTTTGTCTGTGTGTACATTTGAATACATATCACGTAAAAGCCACTTAAAGGTGTTTTTGTTTGACTTTCCTCCAATAAAATATTTGAATAAGAGCACGCAGACTCAAATAATCTCTGTTTGCCTTCGAAATCTCTAAATTAGCCGTACAAAGACCAAGGCAATTATTTGAAAAAAAATACTCAAAAAAATATATAAATAAACAAAAAAACACAAAATTCTGATGGAACTGATTATATTCAAAGATATATTTTAGACAGAATAGGAGATGATAAAGGCTTATCTTCTCGCTGGTTCTGAGTCATACTTATATTACAATCATTTAAAATGTTATCAATTCCTTTTGTTATTATGGCTGTTTAAAAAAGGCTAACTGTTGAGTTTCATACGGCAGTTCTTCTCAACAGGCCATTCTCAACGTCGAAGTGCTAGTAGGAAAAAAAATATTGACGTGCAAAAGTATTTCATGTAAATACAATTGCAGAATAAATAATTTCATTTCATTTCAGTCGGTGGTATTGGTCTTGATATTATGGCCGTTAGGGTACGACTTTCCGTCCGTTGTATAAGAAGATGATTTGCCGATGATTTTCTGAGTACTATTTGCTCAACTGCCACGAATCTTTCGTTTGGAGGATACGTGGCAATGGTGGCAATTGACCGTTTGCTTGCGCGGCGGAGTTTTAACAGGCAGTTGACAGATGTCACGCTACCTTCAGTAGCCTTTTCACTCGAGAATAGAAAAGGACGGTCGAGAAAGAATATAAGGTTAAGGATGCGTTCATTCCACAAAATGTTTGAAACAAACAGTTTATTTTGATTTCAAACGATCTCAGCACATACTCAATTCCATGCTTGACGTGGGCAAAAGGTGGTTAGTAATTGAATTTAATGACTTGACACTATGTAGATACGAATGTAAAAAGGTTTTCCACGGTTTTCTGTAATAATTATGATGCTTAAACAAATTTTGAATGAGTAATGTAGGGGCTATGTCGTAGAAGTTTTTTCTAAGAAAAATACTACTAAAGGAGTTTGGGCTAACACTTTTATACAAATGAAATATCACGTAACCGAGAAAATGAATTCTAAGCGAAAAGTGCGGCATCGAAGTCAAATATAGGGTGTGACTACAAACTACAGTAATAATCCATACAAATATTATAAATGCGAAAGTAACTCTGTCTGTCTGTCTTAGTGTCTTGCTTTCACGTCAAAACTAGTGAACCGATTCAATTGAAATTTGGTACACAGATAGTCTAGAGCCTGAGAAAGGACATAGGCTTTTTATCCCGATCCCATGATTCCCATGGGAACGGGTACCGCGCGGGTGTAACCGTGGTTATCAACATCTGCTCGACCGAGTATTATGTGACATATTCCGTCAAAATCTTATTTCATTTCGAATTTTAAAAATTCTCGGTATTGTAAAATACTGTCACGACTACAGAGATTTATCACAACGACAACAATTAATCAGATGATACTGACAAGAAATGTTATTTTCATTATTTTAGTTAGAGGTTTTAGTTCAACTATTAGGTCCTTACCTATGAAATTGTCGTTTTGTATGGAGATTTTGGGGATTTCTGCATTTTCCGTACTAAAATTGTTTCAGTTTTCTTCACAACGACAAATCCAAAGATAATAATATTAGGCATCTATCATTAGACAAGCTTTAGTAATATGTGTAATATCACACTTCATAAAAATTATTTATCGTTTTTAAGTGAATGCAAATAAAATGATGTATTCGGGAGGCACTTAAAAAGAGTTGTCTCCGTGTCCAATTTTAACACAATTAAACATACAACAAATTATCAAAACAAATCAAAAGAGCTCAAAAATATAGTCTATTTTTAGACGCGGTAATTATTTTTTAGGAATACTCTGAATCTCAATAGTTACGGACAAATTGCTAAGACAGAATAAAAACACCAATTTCATAGGTAAGGATCCAATATTAATAATCAACATTTTGCTAATAAGAGTTAGTAATGTAATGTTGAGAACTTTGTAAGACAACAATGCAGTGTTAACAAACACAAAAACTTTTTGTAAACTTTTATCGGTGTTAAATCAATAGCCACGCGAACGTCGCGGGCACAGCTAGTTCTGTATAAGGCAAAAGCTTAATCACGTTAATAAAGCCTAACCCAGTACGTAACTAATAGGTCCCGCCGCGATGACAGTAATATTGTTAATAGATGCCTAGCATAGTTTACATCAATTGTGATATTTTGTACTATGTCTGTATAGGACTCACATATCTGTAAAGACAAAAGTCCTAAAAAAAAATAAAGAGAAAAAAAAAAAACTAATAGGTCTTTGTTCATTGTTTCAAGTGCTCATATAATGATTATAATGCTAAAAATCTATGTTCATAATATCTATGTTCACCCACTTGATTGTACTAGCCTAACATTTATAAAAAACAAGAATTGTAAAAAATGTGAAAAAAAGAGCAACCCTCGAGTTTCTGGCTCGCTCTTCTCGGGGATGTCTGCGTTCCGAGCGAGTGGTAGATTCACTTATTCATAAATTGACGTTTTCAGGTTTTTGTATATCAAGCCGATAAAATAAAGATATTTTTGATTTGATTTGATTTGATATGAAATTGCCGTTATGTATGGAGATTTTGGGGAACTCTGTTTTTTTCTTACTAACATTTATTTAGTTTTCTTCACAACGACAAATCCAAAGATAATAATATTTGGCATGTATCATAAGACAAGCTTTAGCAACATGTGTGATATCACACTTCATAAAAAATATTTATCGTTTTTAAGAATGCAAATCAATTGATGTATTCGGGAGGCACTTAAAATGAGTTGTCTCCGTATCCAATTTTAGCACTATTAAATTTACAACAAATTATCAAAACAAATCAAAAGAGCTATAAAATATGGTCTGTTTTTAGAGGAGGTAATTATTATCTTGAGAATACTCTAAACTTAATAGTTACAGACAAAATACTAAGAGAGAAAAAAACGGCAATTTCATAGGTAAAGACCTATTATTATTAGAATATAAACAAGGTCCAACAAAGGATCTCAGCAAAAGATCTTTCCCTTTCGAAGATGATGTGGCGTACCACGCGTCATTACATGTAAAGTAGGTAGTCTAATTTGGTGGCTTGCCTCCACTCGCGGTTGCTCACCGACATTTTGTTTAGCGCAACGTTCGTCTGTATTGGCAAATATAAGGGGCATCCGTCTTTTTCTAACATGCCAAATGTCTAGACTATCCTAGTATCGAAACTCATCCAACATAACAACAAGCGTAACGTGATGGATTGTGAAGAAATAACTGGATGGCTTGTCACTATTCTTTTATTGGTAAAATTTAAAGGCACATCTGGAACAATTTATAAAAAGGTAAATAACACAAATCACTGAACACACATAAAGAATATTATAAACGGTAGGGCTACAAACAATAGTGCCTTGGTAAATTAGATAGATAGAATAAGTTTATTAAAATAGTTGTAGCAATTTATATATATTATATATTTAGGCGTCGAGACTACCGCTCCAGACACTGACTCTGATAGGAAACTTCTCTCCGGGGCAGCGTCTGCTTCTTTATAAGTCGCAAGTAAGGCCCCATATGGAGTGCTGCTGTCATCTTTGGGCGGGTGCACCAGCATACCAACTTGGACCTCTTGACGCGGTTCAAAGACGAGCCCTGAGAATTGTCGGCGATCCCGAGCTCCCAAGCGGTATTGAGCCCTTAAGCTTGAGGAGAGATTTTGCTTCCTTGTGTGTGTTCTACCGCTTGTACAATGGGATCTGCTCTGAGGAGTTATTTGACATGATGCCAACAGTTTCTTTTTATCACCGCACCGCTCGCCATCGCCAGGGAATTCATCCTCACACGTTAGAACCAAAATGGTCGCGTACCGTGCGTTTTAGGAGGAATTTCCTTCCTCGTACGCTTAGGCTGTGGAATGAGCTCCCTGGTGAGGCTTTCCCAAGAGACTACAGCGTGGAATCCTTCAAAAAGGGCGTGAAAAGGTTTTTTAAGGGTCGGCAACGCGCTGGTGATGCCCTCGGTGTTGCAGGCGTCCATAGGCTACGGTGACCACTGCCCATCTGTGTGGGCCGTATGCTTATTTGCCACCCTGGTAGTATAAAAAAAATGAAAAATGGAGACCAAGAACAATGAACAAGTTTCTCAATATGAAAACAAAAAGAAACTGGCCAGAGAAGAGCGCAACGCAATAACAGCAAAGAGTCACTTATACTGATATAGCGCTTCGTTACACAAGTACAACAATATATCACGTCTCTATCCCCGAAGGGGAAGTCAGAGGTGTCAAACACCCACATTTCGCATGTCTAAGTCCCCATGTTACAGGTGGCATGCACCGGGACAATGTGAGATAAACGACGTTCACAACATGTCATGATTCAACACGTATTGGTAATAACATACATAATTATGCTCGGATTATCAATAGGACATTCATATTATTAAGTTGTCATTTTCTCATATTTTTTTATTAGGAACGGGGCAGGACAAAGACGAAGATAAGATTTTCTCATAGAGAGCCTTTGAAGTTGCAATAACGATGTAGTCAGCCCTGTGTGATAAGCACGACCATTACACTTATTGTTCTCGGTTCAGATTTAATATATTTATTCAGTTTAATAAAATATGGGGTATTATATAGAATTCTGTACTTTACTATGTAATAATATTATTGCGGACGCGTTTTTGAAATAAGGCATTCAATAAAAATAACAATAACACATGTGAATGTCGCTACATGTGAAATATTTCGCGCCTACTGCATTCGCAAGGCTCATAAATTGTCACGATTCATTTAGAGAGGTTCCCAGACTTATTTTTCTTATAGACCACATTCAAAATTTGTCTGGTTCCGGTGGACGATGCAGCTACATTTCTACCATATTCCCAAAACTCGACCAAAATGTGAAGACAACAAGACCCCCGTCGAGTTTCCCGTAGACCCCTAGGGGTCCACCTGGACCACTTTGGGAACTAATTATTTTAGTATACACATGAATGTACGGAACGAATGAGGTATTCCTCGAAGCGCACCTATTTTGAAGCGCACCGAACGAATGAAGTGCACCAAAATTATTCACAGAACGCAACTACTTTTAAAAATGGGGAAGAACAACACATTTTAGGGGTAAGTTAATAAATAAAATAGTTTGTATATGCCTATTTAATCTTCTATCTTCTTCTATCTTGTGGTAATTTTTTATCACAAAAAATAAGACAAGCGAAACGAATATTTATTTATAATCTACTTATTTATTTTAGGTACAGTGTATATTATGTGTACATGCAATAATCACAAAATGTTACATGTTCTAATATCAGAAAACCTTCGTTAGTTCATTTTGTAAGCGCTTTCCATAATGATGGTGTGTATTGTAAAAATCTACAAAAGAACTTACCCTAGTTCGTTGCGCATGACAAGCAAATATTTTTCACCTTCGCCTCGCTAATATAAATTGAATGATTCGTTGGCATTCGAGTGTATAGTAGACAACACAACCAAGGTACACAATTTTGTATTTAAGGATGAAGAAAATACGTGGTGGTTAGAAGTCTAGCTACGCAACCAAAAGTTGTCAAAATAAGTAAAAGTGTTCCACTTGCGGCAACTTAACATTGCTTATTTGTAGAATGTAACTTAAGTAATAAAACACGAATTATTTGGATGCCCAGTAGTGACGTGACACGTTGCCGCGTCGTCTGCTGCTCTTGCGTGTCGTCTGTCACCAACTTTTACCTATAAGATCAGCGGTCGCCGTAGCCTGTAGACATTCGTAGCACCTTCAGCAATACACCTACGAGTTGGCTGTTCAAATTCAAGACAATATAATGTTGATAGTATAGGAACGAAAGAGGGAAAATACCAAAATATATATTTTTTTAATGTTTTTGTTACTCTGCCTGTTCGTCTATTTGTCTGTACGGGCTAATCTCCTAAAATGGCTAGACCGATTTCAATGAAATTTTGCATGGTGATACCTTATATCCCTGGTCTACATCTTATATACTCTTTATTCCGGAAAAATAAAACGTTCTCTTTGGATAGTTAAAAACCATAGTAACCGTGGACGCGATCGCGGGCATCAGTACTTAGTTAAATAATAATAATTTCATAATCGTGCCTCATATTATTTTTTATTCTATCACTCGCAATACCTCAAGTTAATTCGCCTAAAATAACAAACAACATTGAGGTAAAAGAAACAAGAACTAGGCGCGTATTAGATATCCGTCCTTATTGAACACTGCAAAGCCTGAATACATCCATTACGCTCTAACTTAGGGCATTTTCTGCTTTACAATCGGTACACGATCCTCGCCAAAATAATTTGGGTCAATATAAGCTACATTATCTTACACTGTAACAAGTGGGATGTTTGTAGTTGGAATGTAGACAAGAAATTATTGATTTTGAATGTAATGCATATGTCGCAGGATGATAGATACAGCCGTAAAATACTTAATCTCTAGGAATACGAGTATAATTAATCATATACATAGTTATAGCAAATCATTTCGCAATCAGACGTCATATAGCAATCAGACGACCTCCGTGGTCGAGTGGTCTGTATGCCGGTCTCAAGGCGTCGCCATCTCGAGAGGTTCTGGGTTCGATCCCCAGTGGGGGCAAATGTTTGGGTGATGAAAGGCATTTGTTCTCCAGTCTTGGTTGTTTATATACATTTCTATATATTCTGGTTATTTATATGTATTTATCTATTAAATATATTTATCCGTCATCTAGTGTCCGTTACACAAGCAGCATTAGTTGCTTATAATGGGGCTAGTTGATAGGTGTGAATGTCTGAGGATATTATTATTATTATTATTTCAATCATTTAGCAAATAATTATTATCTTACTAAAAATTAATTATCAAACCTTTTTTCTTTGCAGTTCAATGTAGATTGACCCGTGTTACACTCCTACAATTACATCACTAAACTTAATCTTATAATATGATTATAACACTAAACATCAACTGTATTATACCTATGTTCCGGTATATAATTATATTTCTAGGAATATATATATATACATACATACATATTTTTTTATTTAACTTGGCAATCAAGCAAGCATACTTAAAATGGCAACCACCTTGTTGAAAGTTAAATTTCAATATTTATTTTAATAGTGTTGGGATTAGGAATGCGCATAAGAAATGCCGTATCGTAAGGAATGCCGTCCCGTATCCACCTCAAAGCACGGAAACCACCCAACTTTTCTTCTAATTAGAACTGGAATATTTGCCGTCGTGTAACCACTACATACATACATATAATCACGACTATTATCCCTAAGGGTTAGTCAGAGACTAGGCAAACGCACCGCAAAAGCAGTCCCCTTCGATAGTCCGCGCTTCACCAAGCAGTGACTGCACTCAGCGTGGTGGTGAGCCCGTCGGGGATAATAGTCCTTACCCTTAGGGGATAATAGTCGTGAATACATGTATGTATATAGTACTTACACGATGGCAAAGATTCCAGTTCAAATTAGAAGAACAGTTGGGTAATTCCAGTGCTAACGGGTGGGTACGGAACGACATTCCTTCCGCATTCCCAATCCCAACACTCGTAAAATAAATAGTAAAATTCAACTTTCAACAAGATGTTGCCAATTTAATTTTGCTTGATTGCCAAGTTAAATAATAAATACCTACAGTCTCGACTTCTGTTTTAAAGGGACTTAGATGAATTTTTCGAATTATGGGTTTACAATAAAACTGTGACTACCAGTTTAAAAAGTACAATACTTTAAAATCTGTAACTTTTAATATCTCTAAGATTCCATTGAGAATGGCTGGTACGTTGAAAATGGTTTTCCCGAAAAATCAATATTCTATGCCAACTCATAAAACATGAGTAAGCAATAAAAATCCCCTCAGTAATAAATTACAATGGAATGTGTTGAAAATGTTTTAACGACAGCAATACTTAGTTTACGGTTCAATTTTAAATGAGCCTTATTATTGATTTTTTAAACAGATGGCGAGGTAGAAAGAAGTACTTTACGAACCCGGAATTATAAAGTTTTTGTCTCAAAATTTGTATTGGAAAGGTTTTAATTATTTATACCAATTAGCCATTTTATAGGCAAACATTTTGTAACAGACTTTCTGTATTTACTAAAACTCCCAATAATATACCCTCGAACCCTTCTGAAGGAGCGACTTGGAATTTTGCAAAGCAATTTATCCAATCTTTTTATGAAAACATAAAAATATTCTAAAAGATAATTAATTATTCAACCTGAAACCTTTCAACGATGCGAAATAATTCCAGCAGAAAATTACAAAATAAAAAATATTGTAACAATTTTCAAGGAAGGTTCTTAAGAAAATCTTGTTGACACTTATCTTCATTTACGAGACAGTCGCTTCTTTTGGTTTTAATAAGATCTTCAAAGGCGTAAGAATTAAATAAATGTTTCATTGTATGAAGCCTGTAATTCTTTTTAATGAGAAAATTAATTTACAGAACGTAAGTGGAATTATCAAGATCCACATCAAAATTGTTGTTAAAGGAATCTGAGTTTGAAAATTAAAAAAGTATCTTTGTATACTTATAATAAAATTAAATACAGGTATTATGCTCTTTAACCCGAAGACTGGTGTGTATTCATTTATATTATTTAGTTCATTTCTTTTTTCCTTTCATTCTTTGCCAAAAGGTTGCCTGGAGATATTGCCATTAGCGATAAGGCCGCCTGTGTTGTATTGCATATTGTGCTGTATTTTTAGTATTTTTTTATCTATCTATCGTTTTAAAAACTTAGCTCCTACGGATCGAAGTAAAATTTTGCCAGATGTCGTCCTTTATTACTTTCTTTATTCGCACGAGAGAAATGTGGCCATCTGGTTAATGTGAACCGAAGTATTGGGTTCAAATGATTTAACATTCGAAGCGTGGCTCGTAACTAATATAATTTGATATATTGTTATTGAAAATTCTAATAAATATATTATATATGCACCGACGAGTGACAGCTTTGAATCACAAAAGAAAATTTCGATTGAGCACTCTTAAAATGTGTTCTAACGGGTGTTTTTAGAGGAGTGCCCAACATAAGCCAATATAAGCCGCGTTATTGCCAATAAACGGTTCTTGTTGCTCGAAAAGTGGTCAATAATAGGACATCCCGATTACGCTTCAATTTTACTGAATCATTTATGAACACAAATAGCATAGAATTACCTTTATCATACCAATATCATAAGAATAACATTTATTTTCATGTGTTTCATTTCATTTTGAACTTGTATTGAACCTTTAAAAATACCAATATGTAAATAAATGTCCTTTATCACTCATATCATATCTATATTTAGTAATTTTTAAATGAAACAAAAATTTATAGCACTCAATATACTCGTATATTGAAACATCAAACTAATAACAAATGCCTGTATTCATCACATAAACAGCTGCCCCCATAGGGAATCTAGAACGTCTTAGAACCTAGAACTATGGATTTGCAATGAACGATAGTGCCCTTAGATTAGGATTTTCATAAAAAAATCAGCCTACTACATTTTAATTAAATTTATTTTTTTAATTTTTTTTTTTTCAAATTTAAATTAGAAGGTAAGGTTTCTGTGTCGATTCGGAACTTTTACTTGACACTACCGCATATTACCGATGATAAGCGAAAAAGTTCAATAAATGAGTGCAATTCGTTTTACTTACTTTCACCTAGGTAGTATCAATCAGCTAATATTAATAAGAAAGGTAAATTCATTTTTTATTACACGCTTTTATTTAACTCACACTGTTTGTGTTTGTCTGCGTCAAAATTTGGAATCTTAATTTGACCCATATCCCGGTCTTCGATTACGATGAAATTTTACACACGCTCTGAGTTCTGATGAAAATATATGACAAGCTTAGAAACGTCATTACACATCCAATATGGCGGCCTCCCCAAGATGGCGGACTGGCTGTTTGAAATCCACTCCCATGATATGGATATCAAATGAAAGGGTTTGCTGTCAGGAATACGAAAAAAATTGTCACACGACATAAATCCAACATGGCGGACATCCAAGATTGCGGATTGGCTATTTGAAGTGCACCCCCATGATATGAGTATTAAATGAAAGGGTTTGCTGAATGGGATACGAAAAAAATTATCACGTGACCTAAATCCAACATGGCGGCCGTTACAAGTAGTTAATTAAGTTTGAATAATAAGAAGACTAAAAAGTATAAAATAAAAATAATAGTTTAAAAAACTAAAAAACACGCTTTTGTCCAAAAAAGTAAGATTACATAAACGCTCCACGCTTTCTTTTTGTAATTTTTAGTGCGTGCTAAAAGCGTGTTTTTTAGTGTTTTAAACTATTATTTTTATCTTCTTATTAGTACACATGATGTTATAACGTGGGATTCAACAGCAATAGAAATTGGGATCCATTTACAATATCTAAAAAATCGGGATCTAAAAGTAGGAACTAACGCCAATAAATAAAGCAGCGTGGAGAAAAATAGGGATATGTCTCAGTAATCTCTTCTTAACGCCTGTTCGTTTTATCTAAAAGACGAACCGCCTTTTAGATTAAACGAACTTATCCGTCGAAAAACGCCTCTCTGGTCTAGTGGTTCACATCACCGGGTGTTGATCGGGAGGTCCGGGTTCGATTCCCCATGGGGGCAGAAGTTTTTCTGCTCGTTTGGTTTGCGGTAGGGCTTCTAAGCCTGGCTAGCTACCACCTATAATTGTCGTCATACTTACAATGTTTTAAGCATTATTGTGTTCCGGCAATCAGAGATAAGAAAGCCAGTTCCTCAGTTGAGGATTACAAGTGAAGCTCGCTTCCACCTTCGGCCTTATCGTCACTATCAGATGAGATGAAGGCCAAGAGCTTACCTGTTATATGTAAAAAAACCAAGCACTAACTCATAAGAATGTGTAGAAAATATTTACAAATTACACCTTTAGAAAAAAAATAATAAAATAGAGGTATGTAGTGTCTGTCCTTGCTGTTGGAGTTTGGTTTGAATTATACATTGTTTATGGATTTTATAGTGCCTGGTAAAACGACTAGTTCCGTATTAAATGTTTATGATTAATATTACTTATAAACAAGAATAATGGTAGCTACTAATTTACAAGTATTCCTTCGTGGTCCTACTTTTGTGATCTTGATGAACCAGAGATAGAAACATCAAACCCACTCTTTTACTCTTTCCTGGTCCAGATAAGTAATTGAAGGATAAAAATAAATTGAGGTTATCGTAAGCCGATATAACGTGGACTGAGGGCTCTGGTCGCCAAGTTTTGATGGCACAAGTTCGGGAATGGCATTTAAAATTGACGGCAGCGTTATTATGAGGTAAAACGGAACGAACTTGTTTTCATAAAAGTTTACTAATTTGAGCTTTTATTGTTTTTGTACCTTTATATCCATATTTTATTTAAATATATTTTGTAAAAGATCTTGCGTTAAAATCGTCAATTGTTAGGTAAATACCTTATTTTCAAAAATTACACACACATACATGCAAAACAAATTTGTCATTACTTCAAATACAACATACAAAGTTTTTCTACATTACACCAAACAATACAATAAACATTACAAAACATTAAACAAAAGGTAAGTAACATGTGTGTCGTATAAATGTCAAGGGCGATAGCTCAGATTATGGTATACTCAGAGAGCAACCCACTGATTTTCAGCTATTAACTAATAAAAAGGAGAAAAGCGCGAGAATGACTGGACTCCTTGATACCACCAAATATATCTGGAAAAAATTAAAACCAAACAAATAATTAAATTACGAAATAACAAAAGCAAGAGCAGAACGAACTTAGAACGTTGGTAAGAACGAACTATCGTACGTCTCAATCCAAGTTGCCAAAAAGGCAAACAAAACAAAGGTAATGTTTCATCTCTAAAATGTTTTGTGATGACTGTAGGTAATTGAAACCAATTAAAACGGACAACATTTGTTACTGTTAATTATATTTAAGTGCCAATGTCCATGTAAAAAGTGTGATTATTGAATAACAAATTTGATAAAGCGGCTTTTTTGTTTACCTTTTTGGCAACTTGGATTGAGACGTTCTATAGCTATTAATTTGCTATAGAGACCATTACTGAAATGCATTGACTCCGGCGACTATTGCCACTAACGCCAAATTCACAAAATTACTAATAGTTACTACTTTAAAACTAATTTGACGACCTCAGTGGTCGAGTGGTCTGTATGCCGGTCTCAAGGCGTCGCCATCTCGAGAGGTTCTGGGTTCGATCCCCGGTGGGGGCAAAAATTTGTTCTCCAGTCTTGGATGTTTTTATATATTCATGATAATTATATGTATTTATCTATTAAATATATTTATCCCTCATCTAGTGTCCGTAACACAAGCAGCATTAGTTGCTTAAAATGGGGCTAGTTGATAGGTGTGAATGTATGAAGATATTATTAAACTGTTACTGGTTTAAGTAGCAAGCGACAGCCGTGTTGGCTGGCAGGCGCAACATTGGAAAGGTTCTCACGAGGTTGACGATCTGGTAAAGGCCGCAGAAAGTCGCTGGACAGGTCGTTCATCATCATCATCATGGATCATTGAGACAGTCCTATGTACAGCGTCGACGTCTGTATGGTGATGAATGGATGTGATGTTATATCCATACTTTGTACGAAGGTTTTGCCATAAAATTGTAAATTGTTAAAGTATTAAGTAGGAGTAATATGCGATAAGCTGGCAAAACATTTGGGCTCTGCATAAACCTAAGTGCCAGATGGGACTAGCATCACATCAGCCGGGAAACGTTCGAGTTACGCAATTCTTTTACACAGATATCTGCCGTAGATAGCGGCGGGGAGGCTGGCAGAGTAAGGATAATAATTTCATTTCAAGTCCACAACAACGAGTTTTGTGTGCTTAGAAAAATCTACCATATTACAGAGAATCAATTTTAAAAGGTAACACTTTTTTTATAGAAAGCATAGGAAATTACACTACCATGGTGAGCAGCAGGAGAGTCCATTTTCGGAGATAGCGGGCCACAGAGGACAGCAGCCCTAGCCACCTCCACCTTGCTTGCATGAGGTGCCTCTTCACGCCTGTCTAGAAGGAACCCATGTTGTGTGAGAAGGGAATACAAATCCATTATTCGTTGTTCTTACCGAACGTCTGCCATTACTTGTCAGATCAATAAAGCTCTTAAGATAAATATAGGAAGTCTCAAAGTGCCTTCTCGGGAATTCTTAAGCCAACTGACGAATTTCTAGTCTTAGATATTGCAACTCACAAGCGCGCTTCAGTCATTTGAATTTAGACTCTATTGCAATAAGTTAAGAGCGTAGCCAACCGTAGACACGAAATGGTAAAGTATGTTTCAATCTATGATAAAGATATTTTCTTTTCGTAGCTTATTAGGGCGGATTCGTATGTGCTTACTCGGATTTAATTATCCTTATTAATAAGTAGCTCGTATCTATTAGAAATATTAACTTATAAGTAATATGTAGGTGTAGCCACTGAAATCTTTAATCTGGTATGAAAATAAAGTAGGAGTCGCCATCACCTCAACAAAATTTCTATTCTTCGATATTTTTTTGGATTATTATGAATCGTATGGTAGCGGCTCATTAAAAGAATACTACCAACCCATCTCTTCCATTGTGTGTGGTAAAAAGCGACTAATGGACATAGAGCTGCACAACCATCCAATAGCTTATAGCGGCGACGGGCTCACCACCTGTCACGCTGAGTGCAGTCACTGCTTGGTGAAGCGCGGGCGGACGGCAATTGACTACTTCTGCGGTGCTTTTGCTTAGTCTTGTATTAACCCTCAGGAGATAATAGTCGTGATTTTAAGTATGTATGTGTATTAAAGACAACTCGGACGGACGGATAGGTAACTCGGTGCCTCATTGATTTGGAGGTTTTTAGCTTGATAGCTTACTTGATAACTTACTATCTACTTCAATAGTCACCTCAATAGTTAGAATCCAGACCAATAACGTCAATGGAAACGCTAAAATGTATGACGTCAGCTTGACAAATTGTCAGCGATGAAAATTCGAAGCAATACAGTGTGTCCCACGGCCATGCCATATGGAGGGAAAGTATATTAAATATTGAAGGTAGGATGTTTTACTGAAAGAGGACATCATTTTATTTTTTATAAGAAGTTTAACTGCATTCATAGATTTATTCAAAATCGCCTGCCTCTACCGGGAATCGAACTCGCGAAATGTGAAAAAAAAATCACCATGCATTTTATGATAACCGTCGAATGGGTTAATCATATGGATTATTTTTTCCTAAAGAACATAGCATCTTCAATGAAAGGAAGATCATGCGACTTTAAATAAATCTATGAATGCAGTTCCACATAAAATAAAAAATAAAATGATGTCTTCTTAAAGTAAAAGATCATATCTTCAATATTTGATATACTTTCCCTCCATGTGGCATGGCCGTGGGACGCCCTGTATACATAAGCTGTGCCGCCAGTCGCCATTTTACTAATCCCATATTGTTTTGTAGTAAATTGTCTAAGATTATTAAACTTTAGTTATATTTGAAAATTCGACTATTGGACAAGCTGTCATATCACGACATAATACGTTTTCGCCATTGTACCATATTTTAACCTATTGGACAGCCTAACCACGGATCAAAAACTACTCGTATACTCGTGTTGATCATCGTATTGTATGAAAAAAATGCATATTTTATGTATAAGCAGGTACTACATAATTCATAATTATAGAGGTAGAGAACGATATTTGTCGTTAAGTCCGCCGTATGTACCTTGTTAAGGACATTAAAGTTTAAATAAATGATAAAAAAATTTTTTTACAAAATAATAGCCCCATAAATATTGATGGTAATAATATTTAAGTTACTTTGTTTAAGTGTACTTACATAAATTCTGAGTTGGACACTTAGCTAAATGAGTATAAAGTTTGTTTGCGAAGTTCATAAATTTTAGCTTAAGTATCTAAATAAAATGATACGTCCCCCTGCTGGGCACTGGACTTCCAGCACTGAGGAATTAAAGAGGAGTACCTTCGGGTCGTAACACCACGCTGCCGAAATGGGTGGTAAAAACAGCGAAAGAAACCAACTGTTTACATTGCCTACGGAGGATCTCGAACACATAAAATTTTGGTCACATTCCAAGACCAGACCATGGCGAAGGTAGTTTTATTTAAAATCGAAAGACATAGCGTAAGAACGACTACACAATTGAGTTCATCGAGACAGGATTCACTTTAAAAGAAGTGAAAAATTTACTGTCATTCACATAATTATCTTCAATATAAATGTGTAAAACTAGAAAACTATATTCTTTTCTCGTGAGTCACAAAAACCAGCAAAAACGCCTACAATTTCCAATTTATATAAAAATCCACGTTATTGCCGCCAGCGTGGACAAAGCAAATGAACAATTCGAGGGATCTAGATAAAATGGACGGCTAGATAGGACACTTCTGCAATCTCAATGGAAGCGTAACCGTATAACTATTACGTCATTATTATAACTTAACTACATTGCTTATGTAAAAGAAAGGTCTGTACGCCGGTCTCAAGGCGTCGCCATCTCGAGAGGTCCTGGGTTCGATCACCAGTGGAAGGCAAGTGTTTGGGTGATGCATTTTCAGACATTTGTTCTCCAGTCTTGGATGTTTATATTTATATATATCCAGGATATTTATATGTATTTATCTATTAAATATATTTGTCCGTCATCTAGTATCCGTAACACAAGCGGCATTCAGTTGCTTAAGATAATTGATAGGTGTGAATGTCTGAGGTTATTTATTTATTTATTATATGTTGCAAATATTTCAGTTATTGATTCCGAATATTGCTTGAAATTATGCCTAAAGCATGGAAATATCACCTTTTTTATTAATGGGGACAAAACAATAGTTGGTCCTAGTACCTATTGCAACCATTTATACCAATCCCACTCAGGATTGGTATCCCGACCGACGCCTTGAGACCACGGAGGTCGTCCATTATATTAGTGTATAAATTAAAAGTGCAACCTACTTTAAACTCTTTTGTCGATGCAATAAATAATAAATTCTACATAGATACTACAAATTTGACTAGAAACTACGAGGTATCTATGTTGAAAACCACAAAGAACTGAAATTTGATTATATGGAAATATAGACCTAATTGTTGTGTGACATGCCAACGACATTCACTAAAGATGGTAAATCTATTTTATGTTCGACTATACATAAGGCTGGTGAGGACGAATCTTGTGTGAATTTATTTTATAACATTATGCGTAGGCTTATTAGCTTCAATGTGTATCTTATTGTCAATAGCAGACGGCTCATTCTACGTTAACAGTCGCCTATAATTCGGAACTTTTCCTGTCTAAACACAAAACGAAACACGAGTGCCCAATGAATTATTATTCATCAATGAATCGACATCGACATGGTTCGTTCACAATCACTTCGACATCATTTACTTCCATTCCGAATGAACGAAAAAAACATTCTTAACTCCCAACGAGAACCTTCACCCGTATTCTGTCCTTTTTTATAGGGTCTGTATACTTCGGTGAAAAGCGAAGATGAATGGTCTTTTCTGTGGTACTTCAACTTTACGGCATAATATAGGAATGAAGGAAACATATCTTTGCATTTACTTGAGTGACAATCATTCGATTGATTGGTCTGATTAGTCATTAAGTTTACATACTTAGTTTCTTCTTTGTCTAAAAGCTGACTTACATCAGGCAATTTTTATCGCCTCTCTGGTCTAGTGGTTGACACCACGGAATAGATAAAGAAGTTGCTGACACCACCGGCTGTAGATCGAGAGGTCCGTGGTTCGGTTCCCCACGGGGGCAAGGGTTTTCCTGCTCGGTTTGGTCGGTAGTAGGGCTTCTAAGCGCACCTGGCTAGATACCACCGTCTTAACAATTACCTACTCGTATAAGCATTGTAGTGTTCCGGCAATCAGAAGTAAGAAGCCAGTTCCTCAGTTGTTGGGGTTTACAGGTGAAGCTCGCTTCCACCTTCGGCCTTATCGTCACTTACCATCAGGTGAGATGAAGGCCAAGGGCTTACCTGTCATATTAAGAAAAGACGAGCTAATGCTCATTTGATCCCCACTTTATAAATTCTTTTTGTGTAAACAGTCATAGAGTATTATTTCTTTGTTCTGTTTGTATTCGAACGAATGCTCATTGCACGCTAGAATATAAGGACACTTTGAAAATATCGTTCTGGGGAGCGAACACGACCGAACGCATGCAAGAACGCTGTAAGCAACTGTTCGCCCGCTCTAGCTGCTCTAGCCCGTCATTTACATCAAGCCAGCGAGCATACTTAGCATAATTATTCTATAATAATGAATCATAATAATGGAATAAAGCTTGTTTCAAGTTACACCCATATTTTCGCATTAACCTAAACGCAACGGGGTTGGTTACATGACACAGTAGCGGTAAGATCACTTGCCAAAATTACGAGCAGTCGACCGCATCGCAATAGGTATTGGTTCATTTATAATGCAAATGTACTGTTATTGGTTAGGTTAGGCCTAGTCAATGTATTAAAGTCGTGTTTTGGTACAACGTTTTGGATTAGTAATTAATTATTTTGGACAAAGGAGTCAGAAAATGCTTGCGAAATTTTGGTTTGGTGAGAACCATATCAATATGAAAATTTTGAAATATTTTACAGATTCTGATTCTGATCTTCTGACGAAATTAAATTTATTAGTGTAGGTATTGTATTAAATCTATATATATATACATATAATAAATCTGTAGAGGTTGAATGTCTGTACATTGAAAAAAAAAATGCTTAATATCAAGTCAAGGGAGTGTAAAAAGAGGGAATTTACCTAAAAAAAAAATTTTGTTCTTCCGTTTGTTTGTTTGTACAGGCTAATCTCCGAAATGGCTGAACCGATTTCAATGAAATTTTGCATGGTGATACCTTATATCCCTGGTCAACATCTTAGATACTTTTTAGTCCAGAAAATTATAGGCTTCCCGTGGGATAATAACCAGTAACCGCGGCGAAGTCGCGGGCAACAGCTAGTATTAGTTGTCAACAGGCATAAAATGAGACACAGTAGAAACATATTGTTATAAATTTTATATAGTGAGTACTTATCGCTGAAAAAGCGATTTGTTTGTTCTCAGCCTATATACGTTCCACTGCTGGGCATAGGCCTTCCTCATGGAGAAATACATGAGGAGTATGGGCCATAACACCACCACGCTGGCCCAATGCGGTTTGGTAGGTAAAAAAAAAAGAATAAGCGATTGATGTTTTGCAATTCAACGGAATTACGAAGACCAAGTCACCAAAGGAAAAGCAGTAAAACCAATTCATTACATTATAACTTCGCTTCAATAATTTAAATGAAAGAAAGTCAGATTCTAAACGTAATTCAGTTTGGCTTTTGCAATAAACCCGTGACGAAACTTCCAAATTTCTTTCGGGAACTTTCTGGAATATTTCGTCATTGTTCGCTGCCGCTGTTTTTGGGAGATCGCACAATGATCGCGTGATAAAATGGCGGGTTTTATCGTATTTTGCGCTCAGTTTGCGTCGTCTAAGCATCTATTATAAGGATTTTTTATTAACAAGTTATTTTGAAATTAGAATTTTTTACATAACGAAAATACGAGTTATAATTTGAGTCGATGTAGTTTAGTTTATGATTATTTATTTCAAAAAACATATCATCTCACCCTTTTCCCTAAAGGGATAAGCAGAGGTTTTTTTTCAATCTAATAATAATATATAAAAGGTCCCACAGCCCACATGTTGCACATCTCCACTCATCCTGAGTGAAGATGTGGGACGAAGTAGGGAACGACAAAACATTTGATGCCAATCTCTTGCATAGACTATTTTGGAATAAATTTTTAGGTTATGTCACACATTGAAATAGATTCTATGTGAGAGAAGAAAATAAAGAAATTATTATTATTATTTGTGGATCAAATCGAAAGCGTTCTAGAAAGATTAGGAGAAATTAACACAAAATGGCGACACATGTTTATGGCTATAATGAAAGTTGATAAAGTGAGCAAAATATGTGAGAATCATAGCTACTGTGCAGTTGAGTACAAAAATATTTATACAAATTTTATAGGTGATAATATTTATTTCCTTCTGTTAACTGTACCGTTGCGGATACGCTACGCATAAGTACAGTACACGAACTAGACTAGCCTTGTAACGAGGCGCCATAGCTATACTAGCGCCTCGTTGCTGTCATTGCGCTCTTCTCTGGCCATTTTTCTCTTGGTTTCCGTTTTTAAATTTGCTGTCTGTCTCTTTTTATTTGTTTTGTTCTCGAAGCTCTTTCTTACCAGAGTCAGCGCGTAGAGCGGTTGACTCACTTTTAACAATAATTGTAATATATTTATAAAGTGAATCAATTTTAATAAGCTGAAACAAAGTTACAACAAACCACATGATCAGTTCCTAATAAATAACAAAGACTATAAGTTTCTTTAAGGCACTATTTTGTGCCTTAATTCCTCAATATATACAATACCTAAGTGACGACCCAGCGTCTTTCATTTTATCCCTGGCGTCACCCCGTCACAGCCTGACCTCGGTGCTGTACCTCTACTTTTAAATTGTTAGTATTTGCGTTCTATTGTTTATTTAGTCATGTTGTGACTTGTTTGTGTTACAGAATAAAATTTAATATTCAAGTGGGGTTGTATTACGTGTTTAGTAGAAACTATGAGTTATTTAAATTACATGACATGTTTTTAACATGATTTTTTTTTAGCTGAGCCAATACTGGCTCCCTCATCATCATCATAACTGGGATCTTGCTAAAACGGAATCATAAATAAAAATGTTTATTACGATACAAGCTGTCTAGCTGACTATCTATTCTTCTTCTTTTTCGTGCCCTGTTCCCAATTCTATTTGGGGTCGGCGCAACATGTCTTCCTCTTGCACTCTCCTCTATTACTTGTCAAGTCATCACTCACGCCCATCCTCATCAAATCATCATTCACACAATCCATCCATCGTTTCTATGGTTTTCCTCTCCCCGCATGCCCATCCACTTTCAAGTCCATAACTTTCCTGGTGACATGATCATTCTCCCTTCTCATTACATGTCCATACCAAGAAAGTCGCTTTTCTCTCAGTTTATCAGCAATCGGGGCAACTTTCAGACTTTCCCTAATATATTCATTCCTCACTCTATCCATTCTCGTCAAACCACACATCCACCTCAACATTCGCATTTCATTAGCTGACTATCTATTAATTAATAATTATAATCGTCCTGAGCCTATATACGTCCCACTGCTGGGCACAGGCCTTTTTCATGGAGAAACGTGAGGAGTATGGACCGTAACCACCACGCTGGCCCAATGCGGGTGGGTGGAAACAGTTGCAATAGCGACCGGGACCAACGGCTTAACGTGCCTTCTGAAGCATGGAGGAGTTCGAGATCACTAAGATTTGGTCACCCATCCAAAGCCTGGCCATGGCGAAGGTAGCTTTGTTTTTGATATCGAAAGCCAAAGTGTACTTACCACTAAGCCATCGAGCTCCTCATAATAATTCTAATAATTAAGCTGTAATAGTCGAACTGCAAGTCGGTTATTCCTTGCAGCGATGAGGTGAAAAGCTGTGAGTTGTTTGGCAGCAAATTTTATATGTCTCCCGTGACTTCGAATCGCTCGCTACGCTAAGAATTATATTTATGAAATCCTTTGTTTCATATAGTTTTACGAGTTTCATATTCAGTTTGACATAAATAAACTTTGCAGAGCCTTGCATAAGACATAACATACCACCTATTATCAAGCCTTTTTCCCCGAAGGGGTTGGCAGACCACCCACATTTCGCCAGATATGTTTAGTCCCCATGTGGCGTGGCGAGCCTGTCGCCATGCACCGGGCACAATGTGAGGCAAGCGTTATTCACAATGAACTTAAGTTTTATTCAAACTCAGTGGTACACGCGGTGGGATCGAACCCGCGATTCCCACGGCCTTCTCGAATAAGTAGTGCCAACTCAGCTCCCAACACTGCTGCTTTGTATAAGTCGTAAGTATTATATTAGGGTTTATGAGATGCTTTAATAAAATCTCTGCCGTAATGTGTCTGCCAAGAATGAAGTAGTTCTTGACATTGGGCTTAGTATGTCAGCGATGCTTAACAGCTCCGGAATAGATGAAAGGAACCGATATAGTCCAGTTACATAAAGAGCTTGACTCTGTCTGTGACGTAAAACAGAAGCGATTCAATTACACAAACAATGAGCATATTGTTAATATATATTTCTTGGGAAAAGTTCTTGATTATTCTTGCAACGAAATATTTGAAGAAAACGAAATGAATATTTTTTAGAGTGAAAATTAGTTTTTTTCTTCCTTTTCACAGTAAATATAGCTTGCGTCACATTGTGGGGATAAAGGCGTAAAGATATGTCGAGTTTTGTTATGTATTTTATTAATCTGAATAAACGTAATTGAATTTTGAAAATTAGCGTCATTACCCTAAGGACCAATGGTTGTACGAGGGAAAGAAGGCAAACCAAATTGATATTTATTGGAATGTTAATAGCGATCACGATCATATCAATAAACGTTATTACATCAATCACCAATCACTCTTATCAGGCATTCAACACGAAACATAATTATAAAAGTCCGCCCAAAAATGTCAAATGATGGTAGGAAATAATAAATTTCCTATTTTCCACTTCAACCAGTCATTATAAAGATGTTATCTGTGTAATAAGAGGTTAATGACCGTTTTTTACTCGGCTTATCTATGAATTATTGTAAACAGTGGGTAAAAAAAGAAAATGTAAACTCTAAAATACTGTTATTAGTTGTGGTCATAAAAAACATTACAGAAAACTAAGTCAGACGCTGTATTCAAATAAAGTCTTATAGCAAATATTATTAAAAATATTTGTGAATCATCCCTACCTTTTCTATTTTTTTATGACAGGAAGAAAATCAGTTCAGTAATTGTTTCAGTTGTGCCTTAATTTATAAAAAAAAATATTGTGACGAATAGTGACGGAGTTTCCTTCTCACCATCGGTCCACTACGTCACAAAACTATTAGATTAGAAAGAGGATGAATGCGTCGAGGAACTCTTTGCCCCCAAAGTTCTATGTTGCTTTGGTTAAAAATGGTCGTTAAAATTATTAGTGTTCTTGTCAGCATATGCTTTTGATTTGAAACATCTGAAACATGCCTTTATGAAACAAACATATATGGATATTTCAGAGCCACGCCGATGGCCGGCGTCGAAAAAATAGTAAATAAATAAATAAATATTCATTTTGATTAAACGTAACCAATCGCAATTAATTTCTGATGGTATAAGAAATCTCTGTTTTAATTTATTGCTCATTTTACAGGCCAGACGCTGTATATTAGGTCCTGAAATTGTTTTTTTGTATGGAGATTTTGGGGATGTCTGCATTTTACATACTAACATTTTATCAGTTTTCTTCATATAAATAATATTTGGCATGTATCATTAGACAAGCTTTAGCAATATGTGTGTGAATACGCTTGATAAAAATTATTCATCGTTTTTATGTAAATGCAAATCAAATGATGTATTAGGGAGGCAGTTAAAAATAATTGTCTTTGTGTCTAATTTTAACACAATTAAACTTACAAAACATTATCAAATTAAATAATACGAGCTCAAATATATGGTCTATTTTTAGAAGAGGCAATTATTTTATAAGAATTTTCTGTAACTTAATAGTTACGGACAAATTGTTAAGACAAAAAAAAACACCAATTTCATAGGTAAGGACCCAATATAATAGGTGACAAAAATGCAAACACGATTGGTCTTTTGAAGCAAATTCAATACACAGGGTATTGAATTGGTCACATGTGCAGTCACTGCTTGGTGAAGCGCGAGCCATGGCAGTGGATTAGTTTTTACGGTGGTTTTGACCTAGTCTAGATGCCTAGATGTATGTATGTAACCAATTTATGGAGAGTAAAGTGATATCCATGTTGTGTTAATAAAATCAACGTTGTGTAATTAAAAATAAAATGTTTTTCATGTCACCATCACTCATCGCGTATCTACTTTGCTTAGTAAATATTCCTTGTTTGCATCCACATCCCGCTGTGTATTCGGGGGGGGGGGGGGGGATTCCCCACCCCTTTAGCATATTTTTTTTTCTGGTCGAACGCAGTTAAACATAGAAGGACGAGGACGAGGTTATCAATTTGACGAAAGCTTTTGTTCCTTTTTTTATAATAAATAAGTGCACAAATCAAAAGTGGAATAAAATATTAAATTAGGGGGTGTGTATGGGCACACGTAATGTAGGGACTGATTTTTTTCCCTCTGGACCCTAACGTGTAATATATCGTTGGGTAGCTACTTATAAATGAATACGGGTTATTATAACATCATTTAACATTTATATTAACATTATAATATATAATATAAGATATATAATACAAGATATAATAATGTCATATAAGCAATGTCATGATTCTCATGAGCAGGCATTGAATCGAATTAGTGATTTAGAATTAAGTTTGTCTGAGGCACATAAGACAATGCAATTATTAGAAAATAAGGTCTCCACAGAAGGTGATGCTTCTCAGAGCCTGTTCAGTGAGTTGGCCTGTGATCCCAGCATGGTCAATGACCACTACAACTCTGTTGACTTCCGGCTCACTGGACAACAATCTACTCAGAATGTGTTTATGTCTGCCAATAAATTTAAAAAGTATGTTCGGATAAACAGATTTATTAAGAAAACAAATAAATTAATTAAAAGGAAAAATCACTATAAAAATCATATATTGCTAAGACAAGAACATGCATTGCTTAAAGAGCAATTGAGTTTATGTAATGAAAAGTTAAATAGTAGCCAATGTTTGTACGATAGCTTAACAAAACCTATGAATAAAAAAATTTGTGAGCTAGAACACTACATAAAAAACATGAGTAATGATCACCTTGACATGTTTAAAAAAATTATAGAATATCAAGTAACTGCCAGGCATGATATGATTGATTTGTGTAATTACAGTACAGAGAGGTATGCATCTCTCACCAGTAAGTATTGTGCATGTACTACTATACAAAGTAATGATTTGTTGAATTGTAACCCAGTTTTAGCACAGCAAAATGAGGGTAAGTCATCACCAAAGCCTACAGTGCCACCCACAACCCAAAACACTAATACCTTTATTTTCTCAGATAAGATGGGTCAAGGGCTGGGGCAGTTCCTTGGGGATGAGCTATCTGAAACTGTGTTAAACATATGTTCACCCGGATTGCCTTACCATATTATAATTGATAATTTGATAAATTATCAGCCTGTAAGCAATGGATCAAATGTAATAATTTTTTGTGGAGACAGTGTTGGAGTAAAAAGATACCACATTACTAATTCGATCACTAAACTATTAGAGTTCTGTAAAGTGAAGAAATGTAAAGTAACACTTTGTTCCTTTCCATATGCTAGCAATATGGATAACTATTACAATAAACAGATTTATATTTTAAATCAACATTTATACCATTTGACATGTCGTCATAGTGACGTTTTATTATACTTTGATTGTAACAAGTTTGTTACTAATTATACACTGACCAAAGATACATTGTATCTTTCAAATAAATTTAAGAAACAAATTGCTAAATTGTTAGCATATAATTTAAAAGACACTGTCACAATGACAAAGAAATCGTATAGTCATGGGACTACATACGTATCGCCGACATGTAAAACTGTCGCACAACATGTACAATTTACAACTTTAAACTAGGACATAAGACAAAAGCCAAGCGTTGTTTATTAAATATTGTCTGTCAAAATCTACAAGGCTTGGCTGGCAAGGAGTTAGAATTAGAACTTTTTACAAAAAGTCGTGAAATTGAAGTTATTTGCATTACTGAACATTGGTTAAGAATTAGTGAAGCTATTGTTTTTGACAACTTCCAATTGTCTAGTGTATTTATGAGAAGTAGTTCTATTCGCGGCGGTTCGTTAATACTACTAAAGAGCGCACTAATATATAAAGAGCGTAAGGATATAGTAAGTCTATCGATTGAAAGTGTTATTGAATTATCTTGTGTAGAACTGGAGAACTATGTTATTGTATGCGTATACCGGCCCCCTTCCGGAGATTATAACAAATTCGAATCCGTAATAGAAGACGTACTTAAAAGAATAACTAAGAAACGGAAATCTGTCATAGTTTGTGGAGACTTCAATGTTAACATACTTGAAGATACCATATTGAGCACTAGATTTATATCAATCTTTAAGTGTTTTAATTTAATTAACCATTTCTCAGAACCTACAAGAATTACTTCCCATTCAGCAACTTGTCTTGATAATATATTTTCAGATAATAAACCAGTCACTAAGTCTGTAATAACTAATCTTACATCAGATCATTGTGGTCTGATAGCTAGCTTCCCTGACAATATAGTTGATGAAATCAAGCGCATTGAATATCGTCCTATCACTCAAAGTCGTAAAGAAAGGTTCAGGCAGAATATTGATTCAAAGATTTGTGCATTAGATTATTCTCGTCTGAATGACTCAGATAGTCAATATAAAAAATTGTTTAATGTAATCCAAAAAGAATTTGATAGCGTATACACAGTGAAGACTATAAAGTGTAGCAATAAAATTAAATTTGACGACTGGGCCACCAGTGGCATTTATAAAAGCAGGAATAGATTATATGAATTATATGCATTAAGAAAATATAATCACAGCGCAGTTTTTGCTGAATATGTTAAAAACTATTCCAAAACCTTTAGGAAAGTCTGTAAATACACAAAAGCTTTACACTTACGCGAAAAAATTAAAAAATCGAATAATAAAATCAAAACTACTTGGAATATCATAAATAGAGAAACAGGTAAACTTAAATCATGTAGTAATTCAATATCTTTAAAAGTAAACAATAAGATTATTGTATCCAGTTCACAAATCGCTGATACATTTGAAAATTTTTTTACTAACATTCCTGTAATAACTACAGCTTCACTTAATTCCTCTCCTAAAGAGGCTATCAGCTATCTTAAATCATACGTGCCGGAGTGCAAAATTAATTTTCTATTTAAACATGTTAACCCTGTTGAAATAATTAAAACTTTTAAATCTTTAAAACTAAAACATTCCGGAGACTTGTGGGATATGTCTGTGCATATTATCAAGGATATTATTGATATAATTGCCCCAGATCTTGCGTACATTTTTAATAATTGTATTGATGAAGGCAGTTTTCCAGATTTAATGAAATATAGTAAAATAATACCTTTATTTAAGTCCGGATGCAAAAATGACCCGACCAATTTTAGACCGATTTCAATTTTGCCGACTCTTAGTAAAGTTTTTGAAAAAATTATACTTGAACAACTGATGGCATTCTTTAATTTAAACAGTCTTCTTCATGATACACAATACGGTTTTACTAAAGGTCGCTCCACTACCGATGCTGGAGTAGCGCTGTTAAGACATATATTTGATGCGTGGGAGAAAGCTCAAAATGTGCTGGGAGTTTTCTGTGATTTATCAAAGGCCTTCGATTGTGTGAATCATGATACTTTAATTTGCAAACTTAACCATTATGGGATAAAAAACAAAGCTCTTGGTTTAATATGCTCTTATTTAAGTTTTAGAACTCATAAAGTTGATATAAATGGGACGAAATCATCAGGATCTCATATGAAAATGGGAGTCCCGCAAGGCTCAATACTAGGACCATTCTTATTTCTAATTTATATAAATGATTTGCCTTCTTTTGCAAAGCTATTTTGTGATATTGTTTTGTTTGCTGATGACACGTCTCTAATCTTTAAAGTAGATAGAAATAAGACAAATTTTGACGATGTGAACAATGCACTTACCAAAATAATGTCCTGGTTTTCTGTGAATAATTTACAATTAAACGCCAAAAAAACAAAATGCATAAATTTTACTTTACCAAATGTAAGAAAAACAATGATAGAATTAAAACTCAACGGGGAAATACTAAGCTTAACTGAGTCTACTGTATTTCTGGGTATTACTGTGGACCATAAGCTTCAATGGAATCATCATATCACAAAACTTTCGGATAAACTTAGTTCGGCGGCCTATGCTGTCAGAAAAATAAGGCAACTTACAGATGAGGAAACTGCCAGATTAGTTTACTTTAGTTATTTTCACAGCGTTATGTCTTATGGTATCCTTTTATGGGGTAAAGCAGCAGAGATACAATCTATTTTCATTCTGCAAAAACGAGCTATAAGGTCAATTTATTGTTTAAAAGCAGGTACTTCACTTAGAAACATATTCAAAAAAATTAGTATTCTGACTGTTCCTTCCCAGTATATTTACAACTGCATCCTTTTTGTGAGAAGTAATATTAATTCTCTTTTAAAGAACAGTGACATTCACAATAGGAATACACGAAATAAGGGAAAGCTTCTTCTGCCGTCCTACAGGCTGCAGAAAATCAATAGTTCATTTGTGGGCCTTAGTATACGCTACTTTAACAAGATCCCTAGTGAAATTGTCGAATTGCCTTTGCACAGATTCAAGACATATATTAAAACTAAATTAATGTCTAAAGGTTACTATACCGTTAATGATTACCTAGAAGACAAAAATGCGTGGCAATAATTGTAATGTAGATACTATTTTTTAGATTATAATTTAGACTATCACCGTACATGTTTGTAATGAAAAATGTGGTAAACTGCAGAATATTACTCAAATTAGATATCTATCTTTTTATTTTTAAACTTCAATGACGTTGTAGTTTATGACATTTTTTAAATGTTGCTATGTAAAGGGAGGGTAGAAACTTGCTGAGTTTCTTGCCCGTTCTTCTCAGAACAAGGCCTCCTGGTAGTTTTGTGAACGGATGGCGTAATTTTTCTTTTTCACGAAATATTGTAAAATGTTTATGACATTCATAAGCATGCGCTAAGACGCATCTAAACTGAATAAATGCTTTTGATTTTGATTTTTTTTTTTGAAATATATAAAACTTATGATGGCTAACAGAGCACTAGCAAATCCTTCAACATGGAGAGACAAATTAATCGTACTAGTATAGAGTCGCTTCCCGGGGGCGATCGCCGGGGCACGTCTGGGGCTGACGCTGGACGTCACAGCATGCGAACCGTCAGTGGCTCTCCGTTGAACAGGCGGGCGGGAGTCGGGGAAACCGTATATGCTACAGCCGAACGGGGTAGGGCGGGGACGGATGATGCTTTGCAGGGTAGGGCTTCGCCCACAGACTCTGTCGGCTCATCTGTATCGACTACAAATAATATAAGCGATGATAGACGAAGAAAGTGGTCAATAGAGGAGATGAAAGAATTAATGTTCTGTTATTTTAAAGCAAGATCAGGAGGAGCAGGTTAAATGAACAAACAAATACAATAGAAACATTAAAACAGAAGGTTAAAGCTTTAGCAGGTAGGATTAAAAGATATGAAGATATGAATATAGTTATAGGGGAATAAATATCTTTTTTCCTGAAGGAATCAGGACGGGATATTTATTAACACCGACAAAACGTCGAGAAACTCAAACGAGTAATATAATAACATTTATATTTTCTGAAAAGTTAAAAAAAATATGTGTCCCCTTGAACCATAAGTTCAAAAAATATTAAAAAAATCTCAAAAGGAGAACTTTATAAGTACTTTCTAGGAAAATTATTTTGAACTTGATGGGTTGAACAGTTCTTGATAAATTTTACAATATGGAAAACTACGGAACCCTATACTGAGCGAGGCCCGAAACGCTCTTGGCCGGTTTTTTAATTAGAATTTTATTTTCCCTGAAATGTTTTCTTTAGATAAAGCTATTATTAGGAAAGGTGCCCACTTACAGAGACTTCCTGCGACATTTGTGACTAGAATACTATGTAACATTTATTTTATGCAAATTTTAATAAGTAGTTCGAGCTCAGTATTAACAGTTTTATAGTGGGATTGTTAGAAACATGCGTAGCATTTTTCCTGCGTGTGTGTTAGGTATGTTTTTATAGCCTAGTTGCACAGTACCTAGTTAGCCATAATTTCACATTTTTTACATTTTAATTGCTCATGGAATCGTTTTTTTTTATCAACCTCAAGAGGCCAGTAAAGGACCGTAATTCAACCAAGGAAATAACTTGTTACTTTAACTTTTCATCTTGATGACTTTTAGAACTTATACGAGTTGAAATACCAACTAGGAATGTTTTACCTGACAGGTAAAACCGGGCAACTCGAAAAACATGAAATTGATTTTAGGCTATTGAAATATGAATAATTTGACAGGTTTCATGATTGGAATTTGTAAACACTGTTTGATGACAGAATTTTGCAAATATTATATTATATTATTACAGAAGTAATCTTAAATCAATTTAAACGCTTATTAACTTGTAAGTTTTGATAATCTTTGAGTTCTTATTTGTTTAAATACACGCTTCTTGACATTTATGTTGATTCAAAATTACTTGGGTTAAAGTTAATCAATTAATGTCTTTGAGTTCTTATATATTTAAATACACGCTTGTTAACATTTAGATATTTTTGATTCAAAATTACTTGGTTCAAATTATTTTTTTCATGTTGGATGGAGGAACAGGCAGATGTTGGGTTGAAAGGTAAAAAAGGCAGAAAGCAGAGTTTGAAGGCACAAGTTAGACCAACGAGGCTTGTCCAGGAATGGGCGTTTTTCGTATGAGTCATCATCATCAACCTGTGGTCGTCCACATCTGTACGTCTCCCCTATTACACGCCATTTCTTTGCGCCGTTTTGTCGTAGGGCGTCTCATCGTCTCTCGAAAACAGGACTCGATAAACATGGTGTGATTACAACATGTTTTTTTTTCGTCCCCGTTTCGAGTTACTTGAGGACCTGATGCCCTACTCTCTAATAATATTCAATGGATTGGAATCGGATTTCTGTCATTGAACACTATTGAAAGTAGCGTCAAGAGCGCCACATTGATTCAAGCTTCCTATCGTCAATTTTCATTATAAATTGGAAATTGCTAAAATTTGCTCCTCTCTATGATTATGTTGATGATGATCTGACGATGATGACACTTAAAAAAACAATAATGTTGATGTAAAGGGAGGATAGAAACTTGCTGAGTTTCTTGCCCGTTCTTCTCAGAACAAGGCCTCCTGGTAGTTTTGTAAACGGATCGCGTAGTTTATCGTTTTCACGAAATTTTGTAAAATGCTTTTGACGTTCATAAGCATGTGCTAAGACGCATCTAAATTTAATAAACGATATTTAGAATATAAACGAAATTTAGAATTATTGAATTTTGAATCTATGAATAATAATATAATAATAATAATGATTATTATTTCTCTTTCACAATTTAGTAATTACAACTACAATGCTTAATATCTAACAAGTAAATAAAAAGAAACATCTGTAATTACCATATTGTGAGAGACTGGTGCCCCGTACTAGGAAACCCTGTGTTACAGGTGACCAGGCTCTCACAGGTAGTTTAATCTAAATACAGAGTAAGCTTAATTATTTACAAATACTTATTTTAATCAGTATGATTAAAGATTAATTATATGTTTCCATCCAACATGTGTATCATTGCCTAGATGCATATTTATTTTAGTGCGTGTGTTTGTGTATAAGTACGAGTATATGTGTGCAACAGTGATCGAAAAATGTTTTTATTTAAACGTAAGTAGTAGCTCTTCTGTATGATCATCAACTTTGCTCATTGTGTACTGGTGCTTCATTATGACAAAATAGCCAGTGATAACACCTATAAAGCAGCGAGTTTCCCTGACGACCCAAAGAATTTCCTCGATTGAGGTAAACTAAAATCTAATCACCTCAACTTGCAAAGGAATTGAGTCCTAAACGTTGTTTAACTTTTGATGAGGTCTTACCTTCTTTACTGTTTTATGATAAGCATCATTATGTTAGCCAGAACGTGCCAGGAACCGCTGAACGGAAACATTTCAGTTTATAATACTGGCTGGAAGCACGGCATTGTTGCTTCTAAGAAAGCCGCTAGCGAGTTGAATAGGCGTTCTTGGTACCGGCAAACGGTTTTTTATAATCATCGATTATAAAAACTATGACGGTGAACGCGAATTTTCTTGGCTTTGTAACTGTTATGAAAACAAAAAAAACGTGGTAAAAAAAAACATGGTGTAATAATGTGAGTGAAATTAACTTTGCATTTCATACATCTATATCTATTTGTATACCTTGATAAAGGTGGAAATGTAGTGATACTAACCAACCATGACACCAATCATTGTAAAACTAACCTACATTTCACAAATAAATAAATGATTAAATGATCGTTAACCCCCCCCCCCCCCCAATCCCGGGCGTGAATTTGGTTGTTTTTTCTAAGGATGCCTACATCTATGAGTCACCACAAAATCAGTACAGTCAGTGGTGTGATCTGTGTGTTGATATACCTATTGAGCTACTGTTTTTGTATGTAAATCGCCCTCAGGTTATACATCCCATTGCTGGGCACAGGCCTTCCTCATGAGGAAACACACGAGGAGTATGGGCTGTAACACCACCACGCTGGACCGATGCGGGTTGGTGGGTGGAAACTGTTGCAATAGCGACCGGGTCCAACGGCTTAACGTGCCTTCCGAAGCACGGAGGAGTTCAAAATCGCAGAGTTTTGGTCACCCATCCAAGGCCTGACCACGGCTAACTATTCGATATTAAAAGCCAAAGCGTACAAGCCACCACGTAACCAAGCTCCTTGTATGTATATAAAAATACTATAAAATGTACTTACAAAAGAACCAGTCAAGTAGCTATGAACACAATAGACTGGTCAATTTGATAGAGGACTACAATGATAAGCTGCTGTCGTTACTGAAGTACCTTATCGCAGAAAGTCGGTAGTTTTGTGCTCTATAGAAGTATTTCAGTGTGCCGTGCGTGACTTATCTTCAACTAATCGTTGTAAGGGGAACTTAATCGGAAGTTGAAGTGACTATTTTACTGCAACAAGTAGTTTAAGGCCTTAAGCTTAAGTAAAGAATTGCGAATTGCTGCGCTTAGTTAGTTTACCTGTCATATAAAATAAAACGAAAGAAATACCTAAATTAGCGCGAGGACCATCCATAAATGTAATATCTAAAAGGTTTTTTTCACCAGCGGCTTTTTATCGGATGAACGTGAGAGCGATATATTTTTAGCTGCGGGTATACTCGCATTCATGCGGGTAAAAACATGCTTGTTCTTATCTATAGATAGGCTATAGATATGTCAAAAGCTCTCATTGTACTGTGGTGTCTGTAGGAGTTACATTCAGACACTTAACGTCTTACCACAAAAGACAAATTGAACAGTTGTCTATCACTTGTTTAACTAAACACTATTTAGGCCCGAGTTCACCAACATTTAAAACAACTGATTATAAGATAAACAGCTGTTTAAATTAGTTTTTGTGCTCACCACACGTTAACCATTGATTACAGCTTTTAAACAACCGATCAACTTAACCGAGCCTGACAGCAACGTTTAACCTCCGTTTTACTTACATTTACTACATATTGACATCGAAAGTGTTACGAAAATTTATGTTTATTTTCGATTAATAGGTTGTTTTTGTTATAAATTATAATGCAGTCAGTATTAAATAGTCTAGGCAAGGAAAATTTGTTTGTTCGAAAAAATCACATTAATTCCTACACTGAAATTTATTTTAATTATTGATTAGAAATAAGAATGCAATAATATTTTTTTAGTTTTCCCCAAAATTTTATTGGAGCTTATTAAAAAAAAAAGGTTTTAAACTTATAACACGTCTATCATAAAAACATTAAATGCTACATGGGTGATTTTTTATGTAAGTGTTCCTTTTATTCAATAAACACGATATTTAAAAAGTCACCCCCGTGGTGGCAAAGGGTTTGGAAAAAAAAACATGTAAAGAAAAAACAAAAATAACAACGAAACAAAAAATAAACAAAGGGTGATTTTACATTATAATATGACTTATGTGTCTACAAGTATAAATAGAAATATTCACCATGGTGACTTCAATAGTTTTTTTTTTATGAACATTTTTGTGTTTTTGGACCCCGCGCATTAATTCTACACTAAGGAGTTTTTCGGCATGTATTGTCTTAATTTATTAGATATTAAATTTTTAAAAATCCCCAAGTAATTATTGGAGCATTTTTTCTAATACGCAAAATTCAATGGGTGGGCGGGGAATGGCGCGACTAACTATAAGACATGTGATAAAATGTAAATATGGTTGCGAATTCAATAACCAGGTTTATGTGTGCATTATTTCAAATAAAAAATTACGAAATAAAGAATTTTGTATGTACAAATAAATTTCAATTTAAATTTTCTCAAAATGAGTTTGATATTTAGCTTAGTGGATAAATATAAAATATTTTTTCAGTTTAAGTAAAGGAAGTGTGTATATTTTAGTAACAGGAATTAATTAATAATTTTACCGAGAAATCACAAGTTTAATACAAAAACATCGAAAGCTGATACACACATCTAGGGTTGAACCGATTTCTTAAGAGCCGGCTGTCAAAAAAATCTTTTTAGATGACCCCCCCGCCTACTACACCGAATACTTCAAAAAAGTTTTGTGATTATTTTAATATATTTCTACACATTTAGTATTTTGCGCTCATACTTTTTATTTAACATCATGAAAATCACACAGGATGAATGGAGCAGTTTAAAGATTTTATTAGAGAAACAATATTATTAAAAAAAAAAAAATAAAAAAAAAAAAATTAATATAAATAAAAAAAATGACCAAACTCAAGACCAAACTCAAGAAGCTTTTTCTAGATCTTTCTTCCTAAATTTGTATCTACACATTTCCTCATTTCTCTTCTTTTCAATACAGACATAGTGTATATAGTATGTATCATTTACTTTATATATATATATTTTTTTTTTATTGTGTATTTTTTTGTTAAACTGTTGTTTTTATATAGACATATTAGACATATGTATTCTATAAATATATATTATTTTTTTATCTATTTCTTTTTATTTTGTTATATTATTGTATTTGAATTTTAGTTTTTATTATCTTCATATTTTTTTTTTCCTCTTTTGCACTGGTGTCTCTTCCCTCTCCTTACTAAATCTCACACTCCTGTGATAGGTTGGCTGGCAGAGATCTCTATTAGAGATAAGTCCTCCTTTGCTTACTTTTTGTATTTACTAAAATTTTTGTGTATTTGTGCAAAAAAGAGTTTAATATAATGAATATATAAATGAATATTGTTTTCATTATTATGAAAACAATATTCTTATAATGACGATAATAATTAGATGTGAAAATTTCGGAATTTTTCCTATTTTTTTGAATATTTCAGGAAAACTATCGGCAGTTTTCTTAATAACTTCCAAAATTACCAGCAACTTTGGAAGTTTTCAATATAAACTGATGGACACATAAACTGCATCAAAGTAATAGACGACTTTGAAATAACTATTTTTTCAAAAGAATGCAAACTTTCAATACAGATTTAAATTGAAATCTCTAGATTGGTTCGTGAACTTTAAAACAGCGTAGGGTCATATCCTTAAGTTTAAGTTTGTGTACTGGAAAGGATCTTTTTTGAAGAAAATACAGATATTTAAGGATTTTTTTTTATGGAAATTGGTTTTAACAATAAACACAAACTTTATGCAGGGGTTTATTTGTGTTTTAATAAGGTGTATTACCTCCACGTGCCCTTATTACGGATTCTTATCGGTTCCGCATAGATTTTATAAGGGTTATTAAAAGATCTTGCGGAATATTGTCCCATTCTTCTGAAAGTGCTGTCTGTCGTGGGCAAAGGGTTTCTCGCATATACAGCTCTTTTTAAATTGTCCCAAACATGCTCAATGGGATTAAGATCCGGGCTGCGTGCTGGCTAATTCATTGTACGTATCCCAACCACTTCGCAATATTGTCGAACTTGTGCAGCACCGTGCGGCCGGGCATTATCCTGCATTAAAGCAAAATTTTCGCCTATGAATCCTATGTAAGGCACCATGTTATGTAGCGATCTCTGTTATCTCTCTCTCTCTCTGTTATGTAGCGATGTGCAGTCAAACCCCCTCTATTACCGTTTTGACGGACCATGTCTATGAACACAAGTTCTGTTCGCCCGTTCATCGATATGCTACCCCAGACCATACAGGAACCGCCTCCAAAAGGAACACGCTCCTCAATTCAACTTTGAGCATATCGCTCCCCACCTCGACGATAGACTCTTCTACGACCATCTGCACCATATAAACATGTTCTACGCTCGTCCGTGAACAATACGAAGGCCCATTGCTCTTCTGTCCAATTCAGGTGATCACGCGCAAATCTTAAGCGAGTTTGTCTGTGAACTACAGACAACTTTGGACCATTTGCTGGCCTAAAAGGGATGATATCCGCTTCCTTTAACCTTCTTCTTATTGTTCGTGCACTCACGCTTACTCCACGCACTTCATTATACTCGATTTTTTGTGTTAACTGACGTGAGGAAATGATTTCGCAGGGAAGTTATAACAATAAATCAGTTATCACGACCTGTGGTTGCTCGAGTCCTGCCTGTACCACGTCTCCTTCTGTAAGAACCTGTCTCCACAAACCTTCTGTATATCCTAGGAAGCGTAGACTGGTTTAAATTTAAATTTCTACCAATCGTTCGTTTATCCAAGCCCTCCCGCACCAATGCTACAATTTGAGCCGCTTGTTCGGAGGAAGCATCCATAGCATGCTTGAAAAACTCTCGATGAGTTAAAAAACTAACACATTAATTCTGCTGGTAACAATAATTCAATTGACAAAAGAATAAAAAATCAATGAGAATCTATTTAAAACTTTGCTATAAATAACACGCAAATCTGATAGTAAATTTTCTTTTCCCGCCTTTATTCATTTGTTTTACTGCAGTTCTTTATTTAAATTTTCCTTTTTTTGAGATTAAGAGCCAGTCTTTCCATATTTATATAATTTAATCTAAAAAGTTTGCATACTTATTATAAAATATCTTTTCAAAGTAATCCTGAACTTTGATGCAGTTTATGAGTCCGTCAGTGTAGATTATAGAATTAATAAACTGGAAATACATTGAACATTTCTGTGTTACTATTGCCAAATAATAAATATTAAAATTACCTATTTTTTATGGTCATCAATCAAAATCAAGCAAAAGCCGCTTCAAGTTTTATTTTATTATTTTTATATTACCTATAATATTATAAGTAAATATTATTAATTATAAATTAAAATTTTGCTATTGTTAGAAAAAAATATGTACATTGTTTTCTAAAAATGACGGTTACTGGTACAGTGTTGACATTACCAGCGCTTTATAATGCATATTTATTACGAATAAGAATTTTGATGGAACATGAAAAAATTTTTGTTTTTCTATATCTTCTCAATTTTTGAAGATATAAGATACTTTAATGTGTATAATAAAAAAACGAAACACCTATATTTAAAAGTAGATTCTCCAAATTATAACAAACGGGTTTATCAGAACCAAAGAGCTTTAAGATTTCCGAATTTGTTTGCAATTGTTTAAATACAATTTTTACAAAACGGGCAGGAGTCATTATTAAGACATAAATATCGTTGCAGTATATATGTCGCAGTAAGATGGATAAAGCCGTAGTACAGTTACAGGCGGGGGGGATTACAGGCGTGATTGTATGTATGTATGTATAGTTCTATCGTAATATAATTTGTTGTTAGTTTTATTGTTTTTTTTACAATAAACGTGTTTATTGACACGGCCTTGTATACGTAATTGCGATAAAGAAACTAATGACCAATACATTAAATTCAATATGATAAAAAAAATTTGCTTGTAGGCGACTCACTGAAATCTTGTGCATAAACTTTTATGTCATAATTGTTGCATTTTATGACTGCGGTTGGCTTCGCTCTTATTGCCCTAAGATAGAATATTAATTCAAATGATTGTAGCGTACTTGTAAATTGCAATATCTTCTTCTTATTTATCGAAAAATTTCATAAACTAAATTAAAACTTTATTTAAAATTATGCACAGGCAAATATTATATATATTACACCGGGCATTTTCTGTCAACACTAGTACCCGGTAACGTTTAGATTTTTGTCTTTATACCCATTTTTTACTTAAGACGTGTGAAAATAATATTTAAAAAAAAAATTGAAAATATTGTCTGGATAGTCGTTTTTAATTAATTTACTCTGAGTTCGCGTAATCGAAGTATTTTTAAATAATTCTAAGCAATTCACATATACCAACATACCATCAGGCCTCTATCCCCGAGGGGATAGGCAGAGGTGTTAACACTCACATTTCGCCAAAAATGTTAACAAGGGCGAGACTTTAGCATGCAAAGAGCGCATTGAGAGGCAAGCGATATTTATAACAAATTCAAACTCAGTGAGATGCGGGCGACGGGGAACAAGTAACAACTATGAAATTTGCATAAAGTAAAATTTCATGGAAAGCTCTTCATACAAAATGGTGACTTTTTTGTGGCGCATGCTAATTAGGGTGATAATTGTAGAAAACCCAAAAAAAAATGTGTAGAATTAATGTACCAATTATGTAGAGCATAAAAAAAGAGAAAAAACATAAAATTAATTAGTTTTTCTTTAGTCACCGGGGTGAAAACTTACTAAGGCAATCGGATATACATTAGGAATGTAATCTGAAATTTTCACCAAAAGTACGATTTTTTAACTTGCATTTTAGGAGCTTAAAGAAAAAAAAACGTTCAAAATTGTTTTTCTCCGAAAGCTCCAAAAATTTTATGGTGATTTTTGAGTCTAAGGCTTAGGATAGTTAAACAAATTAAATCCTACTTAAATCTCCACTGTAGAATTTTATCAGCAGGAGTTATAGGGAACGAGGGTTTTGGGCCCGTTTCCTTACAACGCTCAACAGGGGGAGGGGGGAAAACTGCAAGGTGGACTTCCAAATTCCGCAAATAATGCTCAGAAAAAGAAATTTTGTGTGTAGGATTTAATGTGACTTTTAAATTATTTTGACTGGACTATAAATGCTATGGTAGATAATTATCATGACTACTACATGGGACTTTTTGAAAATCTTGAATAGTTGGAAAGAAATACAAGAAAACCTCGTATGCTGTACTCCTTGGTGAAGCGTGGATTATGGCAATGAAGTCCTTTTGCGGTTCTTGTTATCAGTCGTGATTATATTTATGTAAACAAATAAACATGAATTTATTTTTGACATTGACTGTTACCGTTAGTTACGAATGGTGTTATCCGACCAAAATTAGAACAACGTCGTAGTAACACGTTCTTACCACGTCATTGCACTTTACAAATTGGAAGAATTTTACGTTATGATACTAAATTCAAATGTCGACGTATATTGCGTCCGTTTAATGTGACACCGCTGCTTTGAAAATAAGTATCCTTATAACATTCGTTCATTCATTCTAAACCATCGTTTAACTTCCGATTTTGTGACCATGGTAACCATGTTTGCGGGGAACAGTTAAAAGTTGAATAGTTATTTAAACGATGTTTAGGAATTGAGCGGCCGATCACTAAAACCTTGGTTAAACAATTATTGGTGAACTCGGGCCTTAAGTTTTAGTACGCGTCCAGCGTTTAATTTTTGTTTAGACGATGTTTAAGCCGCGGATAGCCCTAGACAATCGTAAAACACGGTCTTGTTGTAACGTTTTTTTAAAACACTTGCTTATCAGATGTTTAAGTTTTTTGTGGTAAGACGGTTAAAGTTCAAGAATAAAAGCAAGCAATGAAGGTATCACATACACAGGTATCTCCAGCACAACCACGGCATTTGAGATCGGGCTCGCTAATCACTGACCTCCTTGTCGTCATGGACAAAAGTCATCTTTCTTTGTGCGCACATCTCGTGCATGGAATTCCCTCCCCTCCTTCCTATAACATGGGTTCCTCCAAGAGAGGCGTAAAGAAGCACCTAATGGGCCGGCAAGGTGGAGATGGCTAGGGTTGCTGTTCCCTCTACTTCGGCAGACCCCGGGTCGCTCCCACGGAAGGGCAAGGAGGGTATATCAGGGGGTTTTAGTGGGTATTCTTGGCCAACGCCAAGGGTTGCTGTTCTCTATGGCCCGCTATCTCCGCAAATGGCTTATCCTACTGCTTATCACCAAATGGTGTTGAGTTATTTGCTGTGCTTTTTACATTTACGAGTATATACTAAAATATATTTTTATATACTCAATTATCATTGCGGGCCATACAAACTTTCAAGAAAAGTTGTAACATCATCAATCGGGCTTACGCTGCTCACATCCAACGTCTTTTCGTAAGCTTTATCAGAAGGCAGCGAGTTTTGAATATCGCTTGCCTCACACTTGTGCTCGGTGCATGGAAACTCGTCCCCTGATACATGGGGACTTAAAATATTAGACGAAATATGGGTACCTCGACCTAACCTCTGCCTATTCCTGTTCACCAGACCGTCATCTCACCTTGTAGACGTACTCCCGGGAAGAGGCCGCCACGCGAGAACCTTTCTGCTCCAACGGCAGTTCTGCAAGCAGCATCCAATAGATTTAGGATATTTTTCGCTTGCCAAAAAGATACATGAAGGTCATGAAGCGTGGGAGCGAGAACTCCTAATGAGAAGAAGAGTGAATGACATATGACAGTAAGAGGCCATAGCGTCCCCGTTTGTTCTACGAGACGAAGAAATTTGACATTGGCATTGACAAATCTTTGGTGTCCACATGCTTACAGTTTCTTTGTTGTATTACAAGGGCAACTTATACCTCTCCGATAATTCCGAACTTAACCTACAAAGTCAAATGGTCTAATTACATTAAGAATTATTGGTCTATTAGGATCCGGAACTAAGTAAACACGTCTCTGTCTAACACGTACGAAGTAAAGGAGAAACGAAATCCTACCGTTCATTTAGTCCAAAATTAGATTTCGCCAGATAATAAAGTTTTTAGGGCAACTCTATATTGGGTCTAAGTCTCGGCATAAAAATGTCGGGACTAGATCCACAAAAGCTATTTTGGAAGCATTATATTACCTACTTTCATTAAATGCTGGGAAACTAAAGCTATTTTGTTGTACTGGGTGGCTAGTTCTGAGTTGGGGACAAGAGATAGTGGCGGGCTGGTGGAAAGAGAACACAGAGCCCGTTATTCTGAACTGCCAGTTATAAATTCTACTCATGAAAGTCACGTCTAGACTCCCTCTTATTTGTCGCAATAAACAGTGTAGGTTATAACTTGAACTATTTATTTGCGAAATTTATGGGCCTTCCATACATGAAATAAAACTAATGTGACCCATTTTACAAATAAATATATGTATGTATTTTGTCAGCATTTCTCCTATAGCAGGTGGGTTGTTAGAAATTTCTATTAGAAATAAGCCCTACCTTTTGTACTTTTGTCTTTTAATGTTCTCCTGTTCTGTATTTTGTGTACAATAAATTGTTAAATAAAAATAAATAAATAAATTTATTATTTTTAGATTCGACAACCTTAAATACTTAAATTTTATTCTTACCGTAGCAATTACTGGCAAACACAGTTTTCATAGAGGATCTCGGTGGCGTAGTGGTTAGTACGCTTTGGCTTTCGTTATCTAAACGGGATGGGTGATCAAAACTTTGTGATCTCAAAGTTCCTTTGTGCTTCGAAAGGCACGTTAAGCCGTTTGTGGCTTAATCCCCTCTTTCGTACTAGCAATATCTATAACTATATAACTAGCAATATCAACACAATCTGTCCATAAACCTTTATAATTTCATCTTCTCTTGTTACAGCACTAGCCCGGTGTTGAGCTTCTGGAGGAGGAGGGATTGTTGTCCGTATTCCATGCCAGCAGGGTCGATGATTGCGTGCGTGCGCTGCGAGAGCTGACATGAGCTGAACAACATGTCTACCAAGAAACACTCTCCGAAGCCCAGTGAGTATACTGTCTATACCTATTACCTGTACATTTGTGAATATACTGGCCCGGTGCATGACAATAGCCTTGGGTCCTTACCTATGAAATTGGTGTTTTTATTCTGTCTTAGCAATTTGTCCGTAACTATTAAGTTTCAGAACATTCTTATAAAATAATTGCCTCTTCTAAAAATAGATCATATATTTGAGCTCGTATTATTTAATTTGATAATTTTTTGTAAGTTTAATTGTGTTAAAATTAGACACAAAGACAATTATTTTTAACTGCCTCCCGAATACATCATTTGATTTGCATTAACATAAAAACGATGAATAATTTTTATCAAGCGTGTGTGTGAACACATTAGACAAGCTTGAGCAATATACATATTGCTCAAGCTTGTCTAATGGTACATGCCAAATATTATTATCTCTGGATTTGTCCTTGTGAAGAAAACTGATAAAATGTTAGTATGTAAAATGCAGACATCCCCAAAATCTCCATACAAAACACCAATTTCATAGGTAAGGACCTAATATCTGGCCAAATGTGGGTCGAACCTCTGTGAACAGTCTCATCTTGTACCACAGATTACTAAATACTACCGAGTCATTTTTTTTACTCAGCGATATTTTACTATGCAATGTTATAACTTAAGTACTGTATATACTCTTACCGTATTATTCATAAAAAATAATAAAGTCTTAATAAACCTATTTTAGTTACAGTGTGTTTTGTTTTCTTCTTTCAAACACAAAATTAAATCTAAATTAGAAAGAAAGTGACAAATCACTTTTGAACTAAAATAGGTTTAATAAGCCTTTAATATTTTTTATGAATAACACGGTTACTTTGTCACATAATTATAGCTTCGCTTGCAACCTTGATTTATAATAATTTACTTTATAATTACAATACTTTAATACATTAGAGTGCGATTAACAGCCACAGCGGAAGCACTAGCCAACTAACTGTTTACTCTATTATAACTTTAAATCTTCAATATACGTCAAGATTAACTTCTAGTGATCTTTCTCTGCACTTCAACTCAACGAATACTCTGCCTCTCCTTTCGGGGATAAAGACGTGAAAATATGTTATGTTATGGTATTACCATTTGTGGTTGTTGCGGCTTCGCGTCACTGTGACCTAATAAAATCTATTGTGCCCAGCCTCCTATGTTATAGGCCCTACAGTAGCTCCGTCTACTGGGACTTGAAAAATAAGATGTTCCTAGTTTGGATTGTTTTTATTTCACCTGTATCGAGGATGTCTTCCAAGGTGTCTGCTTCTTTTGTAAATCAGTGGTTCAAGAGCAAAGAGGTTGTGGTGTGAGGTGTTACACGCTCTTGTTCACAGAATCTGCAAGCATCAGTGTCCTTTAGTCTTATGTAGTAACTTGCTTGTTCAGCTTGCAGTGACCGGTCAAAGTCGTAGTCATCACGCTCAGGTTACTCCTTTTGAGCTTTAATAGCTTAACAGGATTAACGTGGTTCGATTAGTGATTTTGAGTGAGTTATCCCGGGAGTTCGCTTGACTACTCTGCTAGATATCAGGTCCACTCCCACAGCCTATCTCAGAGCTTATTTATAATTATGGATACCTCAATCTCATTCGTTGGGGTCATATGGAAAGAGCCAACGGGTGATGAATAATCATGAAGATCACAGGAACACGCGTCTCGATCGCATGGGGAGGTCCCTTCAGCAAGTGTTCTGCCAACGTTAGCAAAGTGAGCGTTAACCTTATTGATACTCTGCAAAGGTGTATGAGAGGAAAGGAACGATGGCGAGTGATCTGTTGATCGTTAAGGCCACTAATACACTTGATGGCTTCCCAAAGTTGCTTTTTGTCATTTTTAGTTCTATTTATCTCTTCCCTTACATGTGCACGCCTAGCTTTGTTCAAAATTGAGCTTTAATAGCTCAACATTAGTAACGTGGTTCGATTAGTGCTTTTGAGTGTTTTATCCCGGGCGTTCGATCCAGTCCACTCTTGCCTCGTTAATAATGTTATGGTAAGTGATGATACTCTACTGTAGACTCAGATTGAAGAGAACTTCTTCATATTCCTTGTTCGTTAAAGGGCATTTCCCTTACAAATTATTTAACGTGTTGGTCAAATTCACTGTCCCCTTTGTGGGGTAAACTATTAAGAGTTTCCTATTTTTAGCATACTAACGCTCAGTTGCACAAAGATTTTTTAAAGACGACATTTAGTAATGAGACATTAAAACTTTAAAGTTCATTAAATTTAAAATTGGAACACAAAATAGTTCTAGCCACGTTCTAGCTAATGTCTCTTTAGCATTGATAGGGTGCTAATGTCGTTTTGTGCAACGTAAAAACTACGCTAAGGTGTTCTTTTGACACTTCAATCAATAAATTTAATGGAGCATTAGGGATAATGCCGACATTAAATTTTAAAGTTCGTTTCTGCAACTGGGTGTATGTAAATGCTAAGGTTCCAATTTCACACTAATTTAACATTGCTAGAACAAGGCAAAAGCTAGTTAACGATAAACTAACTAACAATGTATTTAAATATCTCACAAATAAACCCACATTTTAAAGAAGAAAATGAGAGCTATTATATAAATTTAAGTATTTTAAACAAGTCAGAAACCCTAAACATGGTGGGATATAAATAATTTACGGCTTACCTCAATTGTAATATTGTTGTAAACCAGCGGTGTTATAAATCCGATCTTGGGTTAAGCCATTATCCATTATTCAGTGATCTATCTACGTTTACCTTGTACGAGTATCTGAACGTGACTAATCCTCGCACAATTTTCCGGATTAGTCCTTCTTGAGCTTATGGTAAAGGGAACAGATTTCAAAACTGTTAAGCCTTGAAGACTTGTAAAATAATTAAGAAAAAAAAAACATATAAATATTGCAATTTTTCGTAGGTTTTTAATTATTCAAGGTACATTACAAACATTTCTTTCCCCGAAGAGGTAGGCAGAGGTGTTAACACTCTCATTTAGTTGTATTAGTTTCCATTTAACAGGTGGCGAGCATGTTGCCATGCACCAGGCAGAATGTGAGGCAAGCGATATTCACAATGAACTGTACATAAGTTTAATTCAAACTCAGAGTTCAGGCGGTGGGATACAACCCGTAAGTACCGCGGCCTTTCGAACGAGTAGTGTCCCGTCCGTTCAAACTCGGCTACCGCTTCCTACCTTCTTTCCTGATAGTAAAGAGTGTATTTGCTGGAGTGTAAGCGAGCGAAATCAACCTCTTTAAAAAAATCCGTCCGTCCCCAGTCTATTACACACGTCCCACAGCTGGGCACAGGTCTTCCTAATAGAGAAACTCTTGAGCAGATTGGGCAACCGTAACACCGCACGCTGGACCAATGCGGGTTGGTGGGTAGAAACGATAGCCAAGCGAACGGGACTTACTGCCTATCGTGCCTTCCGAAGCACGGAAGAGTTCGAGATCACAAAGTTTTGGTCATCCGTCCAAGGCCGGACCATGGAGAATGTAGGTTCGTTTTCAATATCGAAAGCCAATGTGTAACGAGGCGCTATATCAATATTAGCGACTCTTTGCTGTTATTGCGCTCTTCTCTGGCCATTTTCTCTTTGTTTCTGCTTTTAAACTAGTCATAATGTCTCTTTTTTTAATGTTTTGGTCTCCAATTACATTCCTATCAGAGTCAGCGTCTGGAGCGGTGGTCTACACGCTAATAACTATAAAATATTATAAAAATGTAGTGACAATAATAAAAATATATATAAATAAACTATAACGATAACAATTGTTCAAAAGGTTTAAATAACTTTTCCAAGGCACTATTATAAGTAGCCCTACCTTTGATAATACGAGTATCTTTAAGTTTTATGTTCAGTGATTTGTGAAGTTTACCTTTTTGTAGATTGTTTCAGTGTGCCTTGAGTTTTTAAATATATATTTATTTCAAGTGACGACATCTCCGGGCTTTATTTATCGCCGACATCCATCTCATCACAAGTGTAATGACCACTACGCTACCGAGCAAAAAATACATAATTGGAAAATAATTTCAAATGAAGGTATTATTTTTTTACCAACACACTTCCGTGCTTGAAACTACAGTGTGTAATAAAAATATAATAGAGCCGTATTTCCATGCGAATGCACCCACCGTTTGTGTAATTACACCTGACACGCCACGTGTCGTGCTGGGTAATTTTCGCTTCTGGGATGTTTTTTTGATGGTTAAAATTAACCAATAGTTGAATCTTGACCAAGGACGTGGTATGATAGTTTCGCCAAGAGACCAATAGTCTTTTCAACTTTTATGGCCAGTTCTTTGATCCGTAGTAATAGTTACTCACAGTTAAAAGTGTTGCCTAATGCTATGACTTGCACAAGGATAATACCAAAATGTGTGACGTCACCTCGACCAAAAGAAAGCAATATGCCTGTGTGACGTCAGCTTGTTGATTTGCAATGAAAAAAATAAAATTAATGCAATATGCCTACATCGGCTGTGAAATTCATTCAAACCATCCGGCATTTTACTTTACCTGCTATCGTGTAGTGGTTTAAATAATAGTTAAAAATTTCTTTGACTATTGGTCAAGCTAATGTTACAAGCACTTTTTTGTATTATATTATTGCGTTTACGCGATTAGTCATAATTTTGACCCTTGACTATTATTTGGGATGAAAAACCGGTCCTAGTCATCTAACAGCTATTTGATAGCGTGGAATTCGTATCAATAGGCCAGGTGATTATTCCGTAAATATAACAGATATCAGATAACTTTAAACTGTTATTGATAGTGTTTCATACAATGAGTAAAATCACATTTATAACTTTTTTCAAATAAATGTAGTACCTAGTATAAAAAATATTGAGTTTAAACTCTCCCATACAAGTTGTATGACTACTTACCTACAGCCTCAAAGAACTTTGTAAGGGATTAAACTATTTTACTTATCGTTTATGACATGATAAATCAAATATTTTTGGATTTGTATCGATATTTTATGACAAATTCTTTAAATTAGAAGTAATTATATTTTGATTCTATACAAATATCATTGCATTAGATATATATAATGAAGTTATTATTATCTGTATGTGTCATTGTGAACTCAAAAATATGGTACACTAAATATTTTATTTTATTTTATGCGTATTTGAGTTGTTTGCCCGATATCAGCCAATGTGTTATTTAGAAAAATTTGATTATTTGGCCAATGTTGTGCAAATTCGCTAATAACAGTATGCATTTTATGACAAATAGTCCTAGGAAAGTATTGTTGACCTCGTATGTCTATATCTATAATGATGGAGCGAATACGGAATAAATTTATTAGGTATTTGTATTTAAGGAAGTATATCCCTTTTACCCTTGTTTTAACTTGTTTGTATTGGGCATGGTGGGGTACAACGAACTGCGGGTACGGAGAGAGGTATCACTAACATCATATCTATTCCGGTTGATACGAGGCAATGTAGACAATAGTCAGGTGTTGAGTGTGGTGAGCTTCTGCGTCCTGGATGGGTACGAGTGGCGCCGGCGCCGTGCCGCGCGGCCGCACCAACCTACAATGCAGCGCCATTGACGCGCGCGCTGCATTCCCTCAATCAAGTTGCGGACAAAATGGACCTGTTTTCCTGTTCTCTGAATGAATTCACAAAAGTAGCATTATTTGTAATAAGTTACACGTAGGTAATTAATAGAGTAGTTGCACTATTGCATTAGGTTAAGTAGTACCTGTCATAATAGTGTGATAATAAATAAATAAATAAAAATAATAAACCTCATATATCTATAACAGGCAATTTTGTTGGTATTAAAAATGATTTTAAGATTTACGGTTCAAATTCTTCTTTTTCTTTTGTGTAAATCGACACGCTCGAGGCTAAGTATCGGGTACCCAGTTTCAAACGAGTTTAAGCTAAAAATCTTAAGTCACAGAATGAGATTCCTCTTTGAATTTACACAAAGGATTTTGTTCAGTACCCATAGTATAAGTTTTCATTGTAAAACACTTTTAGTTGCGTTATAAAATGTCAATTTCTATGAGAAATGTGATTTCAACTAGTTTCCCCTAGCTTTTCAGGTTTCCCATAGAAAACTTACACTACGGGTACAGATTGTATTTTTTCGAGGTGAAAAATGGTTCATTGTCAAGGTAAAGACTGCTCATAACTTACAAAAAAGTGTAAGCATTGAAAAATTGTGTCTTTAAATTAGCTGTTTAGTTTTTGTTGGCAAGTTATATAATAGAATTAGTGCAATTTTTTAACAATTTGAAATTGCGGTTTTGCTTAACTGTCAATAACGCATTCGGCCACGATGGTCTATGAATTATCTGTGTCGTAAGGTCACGATTTTGGTAAACAATTCAATACGCATGCGTGCTCAAGCGAGACACAGGCTGACACAGCCGACAGACATGCTTGATTGGTTGCGACTGGCGTTTGACGGATTTTGACCATGCGTAGTAATTGTTTACACGTGGTTTACACGACGCGTTACTTCACTACATTTTACGAACATGTTTGATTGCATTTTTGGCAGATGAAAAAAAAGGAATAATAAAACATGTCTAAATTGAATTTGTACAGCAATCCCTTATTTGAATAAAAATTGAACAAGGTATATTTCGGATATAATATGGTATATACACCATATTATATCCGAAATATACCTTGTTCAATTTTTATTTTGGTATATTTGGTTTAATGGGTATGCTTTCCCTTAAGTGTAAAAGGCCTTAAACGAATGGACCTAAAACTGCACAACCATCCAATAGCTTATAGCGGCGACGGGATCACCACCAGTCACGCTGAATGCAGTCACTGCTTGATGAAGCGCGGACTATGGCGATTGACTGCTTTTGCGGTACTTTTGTCTAGTCTCTGACTAACCCTTAGGGGATAATAGTCGTGATTATATGTATGTATGTATATTTCGGACCCATGTGAATTAAACATTATATTCATTACTTTTGATATGAGTCAACTAATTTAATAAAAATCAGAAAATATACCGAGCCTGTATTTTACATGGACATCATTCAATATTCGGATCTTTGCTAAACCAACGAGGTTTCAGGTACTTTCCCCTGGGGCGCTTTTCACGTTTCTCATAGAAATTGAAATTCTTAACGGAATTAAAAAAAGGTGAAGTTTTTTCAATAAGAACATATAACTACTAGGGTTGCAGGAAGATATAATTATAATGAAACCACAAAAATTATAATGGGGAACAAATCCGTAGCGCACTGGCATTATCCCAACACATGGTTTATCAATGGAAAAATTATTCATAATTTTTAAAACAAGGGATAGTCGATCCTGTTTTCTCTAATTATGCCATCTTTATTATCAACATAGGTAAACAAATTCGTGACTTCAAATTTATCGATATTGCGTGGGTATAGAGACAAGCAAAATCTAAAATTAACACAAATTACCATTTTCTGGGGGCGTTAGCGGTCCTTAAACCACCCTTATTGCATGATAAACCTATCTTTAAATAATTACATGCAAACATACATAAAATCACGACTATTATCCCCTAAGGCTTAGTCAGAAACTAGGCAAAAGCACCGCAAAAGTAGACCACTGCCATAGTCCACAAAGTACTAAAAATAATACATAAATAATAAATTCACGAAAAATTTATACTTGCTTTTTGTAGTAGGTAATCTACGTTTTTTGGAAAAGCTAAATCGCTTAAAAAAATTATATTTATTAAAAATGATAGCAACATTTTATCCTAAAGTTAGTTTGGGATAGATGTCAAAGTAAAAGAAGTCACACACGCACTATCATAGAAGTTCCGTCTTTTAAACTGTCGCCTGCCCCAAACTATTCAACTTATGGCTAAAATGTTGCCCCCTGAATCTATGAAATCTAAATAAAACACAGTTAAAATATGCGAATTTTCGATAAAATCGATCAAACTTACCGATATTAAAAGCCCCACACTATACTAAAACATAAAGTGACTCTCACACTGAGCTGCTCGCCGCCGCGCCGGCACCGCATCCAATGCGTGTTTTCTATACATATAAAGGGAAATTCAAACAACGTTAGAAGAGGCGCAATGGTCACGCTCCATCGCGCTCGTGCGGCAAAAGCTCTGACGTCATCAGAGGTCACTGAGGTTGAACTCGTAGGAACAAAACACTACATTGAAGGGTTGTTGCTGCGATCTTCACGTGCTATTCCACTCGGGTAGGGTACTTGTGGTATTATTAAAATTATTAATATCTTCTGACATTTACGCCTTCGATCATTTCACGCCTACCAACTGGCCTATTATTCCGCTTGTGATAAAGATACTAGCTGATGGATAAATAAACTCAACTCATAAGTAAACATCCAAGGTAGTTGACGATATCTGTGGTCGAGTGGTCTTTACGCTGGTCTCAAGGCGTCGCCACCTCGAGAGGTTCTGGGATCCATCCCCGGTGGAGGCAAATGTTTGGGTGATGAATTTTCAGGCATTGTCCACCAGTCTTGGATGTTTATATATATTCAGGATATTTATATGTATTTATCTATTAAATATATTTATCCATCATCTAGTGTTCGTAACACAAGCAGCATTAGTTGCTTTAAATGGGCCTAGTTGATAGATGTGAATGTCTGAAGATATTTAGATTTATTTAGATTTAGATTTAAAGGTAGTGTTCAAAATGTCTACATTCATCTCACTAACATTTGCCCTTAACTGGAATTGATCCCAGAAGCTTTCGAAGCTTCCGAGATGGCGAACCGGTATACAGATGAAGAGCTCGGTAGCATAGTGGTTAAGATCGAAAACAAAGCTACCTTCGCCATGGTCAAGCCTTGGGTGGGTGACCACAACTTTATGATCTCAAACTCCTCCGTTCTTTCGAAGGCACGTTAAGCCGTTGGTCCCGGTCGCTATTGCAACCATTTCTACCCACCAACCCGCATCGGTCCAGCGTGGTGGTGTTACAGCCCATACTCCTCGTGTGTTTCCTCATGAGGAAGGCCTGTGCCTAGCAGCGGGATGTAAGGCTGAGGACGAACCTGTATACCTGTATACAAACCACTCGACCACGGAGGTCGTCCTGAAACCGGCATCAAACCACTCCATTACTCAGATGTTAAATTATTCTAATGTTTCCCACACCTGGTTTACTTTCATCGATTACCGATTAGTTAGATGCGTTACAATGATGGCTTATGATAAATAATCTCGAGGGAAATTTGGAAGTGTATTTTAGTATATTTACCTCTCATCATGAGCAGCGAATTTAGCATTAACAGACAAAGGTTGTGTTAAATATTTACCAGACCATTAAACATTACATAATTGTTATTATAAGCATGCCTCTATGACTAAGGTAAATGGTTATAATTATATCGATTGTTATTTTCTTAACTGATCACACAATAGAATAATATTTCGTTTTGACTAATAAAGTAACTACAAATACATATATATCCAGAAGGTCATAACTTCAAAATTATTCTTGACTTTAAAAGTTTTAGGAATTAATAAATAGATAATGTAAAATTAGATAACTGTTGTTGGTATGGCATGAACGAATGTCAACAACACGTCAGAGTATAGAAAACTGTAAAACAAAGTGTATGTAATTTCCTACGCAGAAGAGACCCGTCTCATCTTATATTAAAAACTTCATATATTAAAAAAATGTATAAGTGAGCGAGTGTATAACCTTTAGTTTGATAGTTCTAGTGGTGAAAGAGTCGATAAATGTAAATCGATACTAGTGAGTCCGTTTAAAACATCGATATATAATTATGTATATACCTCCTCTATTACAGGTAAAAAAAATATTGGGTCCTTACCTATGAAATTGGTGTTTTTATTTTGTCTTAGCAATTTGTCCGTAACTATTAAGTTTCAGAACATTCTTATAAAATAATTGCCTCTTCTAAAAATAGACCATATATTTGAGCTCGTATTAGGTATTTAATTTGATAATTTTTTGTAAGTTTAATTGTGTTAAAATTAGACACAAAGACAATTATTTTTAACTGCTTCCCGAATACATCATTTGATTTGCATTAACATAAAAACGATGAATATTTTTTATCAAGCGTGTTCACACACATATTGCTAAAGCTTGTCTAATGATACATGCCAAATATTATTATCTCTGGATTTGTCGTTGTGAAGAAAACTGATAAAATGTTTGTATGTAAAATGCAGACATCCCCAAAATCTCCATACAAAACGCCAATTTCATAAGTAAGGACCTAATATAAGGGAATATTTGAAAAATTTTTTATTCAGTTTCAGCCACATCCCGAGACAAATAAGGCGAATTTTGGTTTGGTTTGAAACTAATGTTTAAACATTCAAATATTGAACATTCAGGGAGTGAGCACTTGATTTTTCATAATTGGCGAGTCAGTTATCATTTTCTTCGTGAAATTTCTCTAAGAATAATATATTTCCTTTTAACTACTTACAACAATAACATTTTTAACAGTTCTGTTGATGATTTGGAAACGAAGAAGTCATTTGTAAATCACTAACATAATTATAATGACGCCTGGATCCATGCTACTCGCAAACGAAATAAAGAAAAAAATAATAATATTCAGTTGGTTTGCCTTACATTTTCACAAGAATGGGTAAAAGATAAGGAAAATAAACAAAAAGAAATATAGGTTTACTAAGGAATACTTGCTACGATATATCTGGCGGCGATTGTACTACCCTCAAAGGCCTAATGAGCTTCAATGTTCGCCTGAGGATAGTTTCGGAGTTTGGTCCTCGGCCCTCGGCCTAAACGCTAATTGGCCTTAAACTGGAAACAAAGGCTTTATTTTTAATCACCTACTGTAAAGCTGGGTAAACGGTACCCATAATTGTTTTTAAATACTACTTCAAATTACCTCTCATGTAAATATTTTATGAATCATTATTAAGAATAATCGGAGGAATTATTTTATAAAAAAATCTATTATACCAAGATAGGTACTTCTAATGTAATTGTGATTTATGTGGGCTGTTCTACATTGGTTACAAAATTAATTCGCCGATATTTAGATGCTGTTATAATTGGACTCTAAAACTATTGGAATGTAATGTAACATAACATATAATCACCCACATTTCGCCAGATATGTAACGTCCCTATATAACAGGTGGCGAGCCTGTAGCCATGCACCGGGCACAATGTGAGGCAAACGATAATCACAATGAACTGTACATAAGTTTTATTGAAGCTCAGTGGTCTCTCGAACGAGTAGTGCCCCGTCCTTCCCAACTCAGCTACCGCTGCCAATGAAATGTAAGTAGGTACAGTATATAAGTGTTTACACCCACAATTGTCCAGATATGTTAGGTCCCCATGTAACAGGTGGCGAGCCTGTAGCCATGCAGCGGGCACAATGTGAATCAAGCGACATTCACAATGTACCCAAGTATATCGACTTGTAATTAATTACACAGCCGTAACTTTCAGGCGGTAGGTCCAAATCCAAACTGATTGCAAATAATGATGCCGCCGATGCCCTAACGTCAATTGTTACACAACGAGGCATTTTCTTTTAATTATTGCGCTATTCGGCTCTTCGGCAACTGTACATAATTAAGTTGAGATAAACTTATTTAGATGAGTTTCAACTAAATAAGTTTATGTATAAGAAATATTAAATTTGTAGAAAAATATTAGAATTGTCACAAAACTTTTTTGAAGTATTTGGTGTAGTATAGCCGGGGCCATTCTTAAAGATTTTTTTGACAGCCAGCCAGCTCTTAATAAATTTCTCGTAAGAACATCGTTCTTGTAATAAAAGATATTGATATTTCCCAAAGCAGAGTAGTAGTATGTTTACATCTCAATCGAACCCAACATAAGTCAAGAGGTCTGTAAATAACGAGAGCTCTTGACCTTTGGGGGACTAAATTAATTTGCATGAGTTGGATACCTTATTCAAGAGCTCGTTTTACAAGGTAGCATTTAAATAATCCGGAGCCCTTGCAATAAGAGACAATGTTTTAGCTTGCTAAATTGATATGAAGTGGATGAACTTAACTTTTTTTTAATAGATTGGTGAGTTGGATAAATGTGACGTATAGCACTGTATCTCATAGTATGTCATTGGATAGGTGACCAAAAAATTCTGATCTCGAGCTTCTGCGTGCTTTGGAAGGCATGTTAAGATGGGATCCTTTTTTTGGCATAATGTTGTTTGGCATAATAATAAATAAATATCTAAATAAATAAATATCTTCAGACATTTACACCTATCAACTAGTCCCATTTTAAGCAACCAAATGCTGCTTGTGTTACGGATACTAGATGACGGACAAATATATTTAATAGATAAATACACATAATTATTCAGAATAATATTATACATATATAATGAACATCCAAGACTGGAGAACAAATGTCTGAAAATTCATCACCCAAACACTTGCCTCCATTGGGGACCGAACCCAGGACCTCTCGAGATGGCGACGCCTTGAGTCTGGCGTACAGACCACTCGACCACGGAGGTCGTCGTCGTCGTGTTTGGCATAATAAAACTTAAGCATTAGTTTCTTTTGGCACAATATTTATTTCGCATCTTTGTAATTTAGACTAATGTAATTATCCACAATATTATTCCGCATAGTGGTTTACGGCATAATGTAAAGTCGATTAGAGACGACGACGAGCGAAGCGAGGAGAAGTGTTAGGTAGATCTGTGCCGTCAACGCGCGAGCCGAGCGAGCAAAACGAGCGTGCTGCGGCACCGGCCGCCGAAGCGCCAATTTGATATTTTTTACTGATAATTCTTTCTAAAATTTTATGCGAATAGTTAATTATGCCTTAAGATGGTTATGCCATTTGTAATAATGCGTAAATAATTATGCATAAATTTTTATGCTTAAATAAATTATACTGTATTATAATTCCATTCCATTCCATTTAATTTCCATTTCCATTTCCATTCCCATTCCATCTCCATTCCATTCCATTCCATTCCATCTTCATTCTATTCCATTCCATCCCATTCCATTCGATTTTTCCATTTCCATTTTTCCATTTTCTTTTATTGTAATTCCATTATGCCAATTCATATTATGTTTGAAAATGATAGGTGATAGGGAACCTGTAAAGATGTTGGTCCCTATAGTTATTACAGCCGTTTTTACCCACCGACCGCATTGGGCCATCTACCCCTCATACCTACCCCTCATGTATTTCTCCATGTAAGAATGTCCGTGCCCAGGAGTGGTTATGGTAATAAGATAAGAGTAGAGTATTTTTGACAGTTCTTATTCCAAAATAAACACATTTAATAGTGCTACAGGTAGCCTCTATAACTTGATGTTCTTATGAGTATGTTAATAATGAAACGGAATAAATATCTATGACTCGTATTCAGTTGCGTGAAAACAAACATTTATTCGCCGGCGCGCGGGGGTATTACCGAGCACGCGATCTTTCCATCCACCATACCATACGTCAGGGTAGTGAATGCCATGACAAGAATAAGCAGCTACATTACTAATAATTGGAGTGCCTGTTACTACAAATAGGAAGTAGATATACTTAAGAATTATCTTATTTCATGGTTGTTATAATTTCTCTGTTTACTTTTGGGTTAATTGTTGTCGTATCATGTTTTATTTTTATGCTACACAAGCTGTTACCCGCGAATTCCATCGCGGTTTCAATGTTTTTTAAATATCCCACGGGAACCATTAATCTTCGGAAAAAAGTATCTAAAATGTTGACCAGTTATATAAGGTATCACCATGCAAAATTACATAGAAGTCGGTCCAGCCGGAGATTTCGGAATTAGGAGATTATCCCGCACAAACACAAACAATAGATAAACAAAAAAAATGTTATCCCTCTTTTTACATCCCCCTGACTCGGTTTTAATCATTTTTATTCTATGTACAGACATTCGATTTCTAGAGTTATATACTTCTACAGCACAGATCACTGAGAGCCGCTTCGCTTTCTACAGTATACATATAGATTTATTAGGTCCTTACCGATGAAATTGGTGTTTTGTATGGAGATTTTGGGGATGTCTGCATTTTACATACTATCATTTTATCAGTTTTCTTCACAACGACAAATCCAGAGATAATAATATTTGGCATGTATCATAAGACAAGTTTTAGCAATATGTGTGTGAACACGCTTGATAAAAATTATTCATCGTTTTTATGTTAATGCAAATCAAATGATGTCAAAAAGGCAGGCAGTTAAAAATAATTGTCTTTGTGTCTAATTTTAACACAATCAAACTTACAAAAAAATATCAAATTAAATAATACGAGCTCAAATATATGGTCTATTTTTAGAAGAGGCAATTATTTTATAAGAATGTTCTGAAACTTAATAGTTACGGACAAATTGCTAAGACAGAATAAAAACACCAATTTCATAGGTAAGGACCCAATATTACATGTCATGAACAAAATATTCAATAACAACCGAAAACCATCCACTGCTGGACATAGATCTTTTTTATCGCTTTAAATCAAGTCAGGGGTATGTAAAGACAGGGAAAATAACAAGATTTTTTTTTATTCTTAGTTTCTCGGTCTATTCTTCTGTTTGTACGGGCTAATCTCCGAAATGGATGGACCAATTTCAATGAAATTTTGCATGGTAATACCTTATATCCTTGGGCAACATGCTAGATACTTATTACTATAGAATTATAGGGTTCCCGTGGGATAATTTAAAAAACCACCATAACCAAAAACCAACTATTTGTCACTATAGTACGTCAACCACATTGAAACCTAATTAATATATGGATATAGCTTACATTGGGATTGTGGTACATAAAAATACAGCAGATGCATTATGCAGAACATGCCTTGATCAGGTCCCCAATCCAAAACATCAGAAGGCAAAGGTCAAGGAGGTCGTCAAATCAATAACCAAAATTAACACTAGTTTATCACCTTTCTAACCAGAAACTCTTTTCTTTTCCATCAATGTTACCTCGTATGTTCGTAATGCTATAAATTTTCTACTCGGGCCTTCACTCTTCAAATTTAACGAGCGTAAATTTTGACGAGGGCGTGTTAATTAATCAGCCTGAGTGTTATAGAAGGGACGTGTGACTACAATGATATAATTGGGTTAAGGTTATTTTACTTTAAATTACTTTATATTATGACTTTTTTTATAAAAGCTTAGGGTGTTTTACTTTCCGCCTCCTTCTGTAAGAACTCTTGCAGAAGGAGGCTGCGGAGAGGGAGCGGGAAGAGGATCCTTTAGCGCCTCCTCTCCGGCGTAGACGAGTGGGCAGGAGAAGGCGGGCAGGAGAAGGCGGGCGCCATAAGCCCTTCCCTCTACTTGGCCCGGGAGCAGCCGCGTGCGTCGGATGGCTTCCACGCACGCGCATCACCGGCTGCCACGTCTGGAGATTTTCCGAATATGCCCGGAAAATCTCCCACTGGCGCAAACCCCGACCCAGTGTCCGTCTAGGTCGGGAAGCCCTGGGAACGGCTCGGAGAGTTGCTCCGGCAGACCCCGGGTCGCCCCACAGAAGGGCAGGAACGGGTATATCGGGGAGTTTTAGTGGGTAGTGCCAATATGGCAGGTGAGTCCCACACACGCTTACCGGTTAGCCACCGGTAGGTCCGTAAATGGATTTCTCCTCGTAAAAAAAAGGAGGTTTTTCTTTAGTAAAAAAAAACAAGATTAAGAAACCACTACGCCACTGAGCTGATATAAAATAAGAATATAAATAAAATGAAATGAAAGTAATATTTCTTGTAGGTCCACCAATTTAGCGAATGAGTAAGATTAATAACGATTATATGATTCTATAAATATAATTGTACGCGCAGACCGCGAGCGATTGTAGGGCGCCGCGACCTGCACGCTCATGATAAGTTAATGTTAGTGGAGGCTACCTCAGAGTGTAGCCCCGTGAAGATAGCCGGCCGGCTGACGGAGCGGGGGCTTCGTCGTCAGCATTGCACACGGCGCCTCCACTGCCGGGCGGCGATGGCTCAACTCTCTTGGCTATCGTCGCGCCCTCTCCCAGCGCCGGGAGGGGTGATGCCGCGCCGCCCACCTAGGGGGGCTCCGCCGGGGAGGCTGACTGGGTAAACCTTGGGTCCCGGTCTCCTCTCCATCCATCCCATTCCATTCCATTTTTCCATTTCCATTTTTCCATTTTCTTTTATTGTAATTCCATTATGCCAATTCATATTATGTTTGAAAATGATAGGTGATAGGGAACCTGTAAAGATGTTGGTCCCTATAGTTATTACAGCCGTTTTTACCCACCGACCGCATTGGGCCATCTACCCCTCATACCTACCCCTCATGTATTTCTCCATGTAAGAATGTCCGTGCCCAGGAGTGGTTATGGTAATAAGATAAGAGTAGAGTATTTTTGACAGTTCTTATTCCAAAATAAACACATTTAATAGTGCTACAGGTAGCCTCTATAACTTGATGTTCTTATGAGTATGTAAGTAATAAAACGGAATAAATATCTATGACTCGTATTCAGTTGCGTGAAAACAAACATTTATTCGCTGGCGCGCGGGGGGGGTATTACCGAGCACGCGATCTCACGCGAGAATAATAATTGGAGTGCCTGTTACTACAAATAGGAAGTAGATATACTTAAGAATTATCTTATTTCATTGGTGTTATAATTTTTCTGTTTACTTTTGGGTTGATTGTTGTCGTATCATGTTTTATTTTTATGCTACACAAGCTGTTACCCGCGAATTCCATCGCGGTTTCAATGTTTTTTAAATATCCCACGGGAACCATTAATCTTCGGAAAAAAGTATCTAAAATGTTGACCAGTTATATAAGGTATCACCATGCAAAATTACATAGAAGTCGGTCCAGCCGGAGATTTCGGATTTCGGAGATTATCCCGCACAAACACAAACAATAGATAAACAAAAAACATGTTATCCCTCTTTTTACATCCCCCTGACTCGGTTTTAATCATTTTTATTCTATGTTCGAATTCTAGAGTTATTTATTGGGTCCTTACCTATGAAATTGGTGTTTTTATTATGTCTTAGTATTTTGTCTGTAACGATTAAGATTCAGAGTATTCCTAAAAAATAATTACCTCGTCTAAAAATAGACTATATTTTTGAGCTCTTTTGATTTGTTTTGATAATTTGTTGTAAGTTTAATTGTGTTAAAATTGGACACGGAGACAACACTTTTTAAGTGCCTCCCGAATACATCATTTTATTTGCATTCACTTAAAAACGATAAATAATTTTTATGAAGTGTGATATTACGCATATTACTAAAACTTGTCTAATGATAGATGCCAAATATTATTATCTTTAAATTTGTCGTTGTGAAGAAAACTGATAAAATGTAAGTATGGAAAATGCAGAATTCCCCAAAATCTCCATACAAAACACCAATTTCATAGGTAAGGACCTAATACTTCTACAGTATAGATATAGATTTATTACATGTCATGTACAAAATATTCAATAACAACCGAAACCCGTCCACTGCTGGACATTTTTTTTATCGCTTAAAATCAAGCTAGGGGTATGTAAAGACAGGGAAACAACAAAAACATTTTTTTTTTTCATTCTTAGTATCTCTGTCTGTTCTTCTGTTTGTACGGGCTAATCTCCGAAATGGATGGACCAATTTCAATCAAATTTTGCATGGCCATACCTTATATCCTTGGTCAACATCCTAGATACTTTTTATTCCGCAGAATTAAAGGGTTCCCGTGGGATAATTAAAAAAACCACCATAATCAAAAACAAACTATATGTCACTATAGTACGTCAACCACATTGAAACCTAATTAATATATGGATACAGCTTACATTGGGATTGTGGTACATAAAAATACAGCAGATGCGTTATGCAGAACATGCCTCGATCGGGACCCCAATCCAAAACATCAAAAGGCAAAGGTCAAGGAGCCCGTCAAATCAATAACCAAAATTAACACTAGTTTATCACCTTTCTAACCAGCAACTCTTTTCTTTTCCATCAATGTTACCTCGTATGTTCGTAATGCTATAAATTTTCTACTCGGGCCTTCACTCTTCAAATTTAACGAGCGTAAGTTTTGACGAGGGCGTGTTAATTAATCAGCCTGAGTGTTATAGAAGGGACGTGTGACTACAATGATATAATTGGGCTAAGGTTATTTTACTTTAAATTACTTTATATTATGCCTTTTTTTATGAAAGCTTAGGGTGTTTTACTTTCCGCCTTCTTCTGTAAGAACGTCCTCTTGCAGAAGGTGGCTGCGGAGAGGGAGCGGGAAGAGGATCCTTTAGCGCGTCCTCTCCGGCGTAGACGGGTGGGCAAGAGAAGGCGGGCGCCATAAGCCCGTCCCTCTACTTGCCTCGGGAGCAGCTGCGTGCATCGGATGGCTTCCACGCACGCGTATCACCGGCTGCCACGTCTGGAGATTTTCCGAATATGCCCGGAAAATCTCCCACTGGCGCAAACCCCGACCTAGTGTCCGTCTAGGTCAGGAAGCCCTGGGAACGGCTCGGAGAGTTGCTCTGGCAGACCCCGGGTCGCTCCCACAGAAGGGCAGGAACGGGTATATCGGGGATTTTTAGTGGGTAGTGCCAATATGGCAGGTGAGTCCCACACACGCTTACCGGTTAGCCACCGGTAGGTCCGTAAATGGATTTCTCCTCTTAAAAAAAAGGATGTTTTTCTTTAGTCAAAAAAAAACAAGATTAAGAAACCACTACGCCACTGAGCTGATATAACATAAGAATATAAATAAAATGAATTGAAAGTAATATTTCTTGTAGGTCCACCAATTTAGTGAATGAGTAAGATTAATAACGATTTTAGATAGTTTCTAAAAATATAATTGTACGCGCAGACCGCGAGCGATTGAAGGGCGTCGCGACCTGCACGCTCATGATAAGTTAATGTTAGTCGAGGCTACCTCAGAGTGTAGCCCCGTGAGGATAGCCGGCCGGCTGACGGAGCGGGGGCTTCGTCGTCGGCATTGCACACGGCGCCTCCACTGCCGGGCGGCGATGGCTCAACTCTCTTGGCTGTCGTCGCGCCCTCTCCCAGCGCCGGGAGGGGTGATGCCGCGCCCCCCACCTAGGGGGGCTCCGCCGGGTAGGCTGACTGGGTAAACCTTTGGTCCCGGTCTCCTCTCCACTCCGCGGATAGGAGAGTCGCTGTGGTTTTAGTGAGTATGCCCCCTGGTTACGTCCCAGGGGGAGTCTCACAGTATTCGCCCATTCCCCCAATGGGCGTTTCTGCGTAAAGCATTTCCACAGCGTCAAAAAAAAAGAGTGTAGCCCTGGGCGGCAGCACGATGGTGTTAGAGGAGCTACCCCAGAAAGTAGCCCTGGGCGGCAGCGGGACGCGGAAGTGTGACCCAACACGAACGGTTGAAATCTGGTTCATTGTTGCTACTTAAAGTACACATTTATAAGTTATGTACTCGTATGTGATTCGTCGGTGTAAAGTAACGATGGTGCACGATGCTGCTGTTAATGTTGAAAGTAGGTTGGCCCACTGCTGGACGCGCTGTTGCCGGAGTCCGATGTTCGAACAATAATCGAAATAATAAGTTCACCAATAATTGCACATCTAACTGATAATTTTGCTAAGGGATACGTAAATTCCATATATAAATTAAGCAGTATAGATCGCTATTCCCATACATGAGTTTTTAGTTCGTCTAAAACATATTATTGTTGCTTGTACCCCTTTGTTCGACTTATTACGTTAGGTGGCGCTACTATACTAGCGGAATCATAGATAAATTAAGTAATTCCGTAAGTTTACAATAATTAGTTTTAGACGAACTAAAAACCCATGTATGGGAATGGCGATCTATACAACTTAATTTATTTATGGTAAATTAATTTTAATTTCACATACTCCCTTAGCTCTGTGATTAAATTTAATATTCAATACTAATCTTTGTTTTCCCTTGTGACAAACAACCTCCATTGTGTATGACGCAGCAGAAAACACAAGGTTCCAAAAGTTTGAGGGAACGTTTATCGAACTACAACTAATGAGCGTTTTTATCGTGTCGGGACGCCGTTCGCTGTTAGCTCGTGGCCTACTTATAGGGGAAATAATTTGGTTGTAAACTTGTGCAAGTAATTTTCGCTGTGTTTATTTACGACTTGTAACAATTTTGACGATACCTAAGGTCAGACATGTTACGGTTTCAATTTTGTCACCTCTTAAGTTTTTTCGTAGATGTTTGTGTTACATAATGTAGTGGCAGAGACAATTTTGTATTGACTTATGTCAACTCTTGTCAGTCAACAATTATACGTTTACCAGAAGCCTGTGTTTCCTTACTCCTAACTCCAAGATATTACAGTGGCGTTCGAGGCTGGTTGATAATTTGGTAATTATCTTTATCGTCGTGTGTTTTACGTCAAGAATATAGCACATAACATGTCTGTTGGAAAAATCGGCGAATTTGACATCGGTAATTCGACATGGTCGTCGTATATTGACAGACTGGAAATGTATTTTCTTGTAAATGGCATAGAGGACGCGAAGAGATTACCAACCCTCATCGCGGTTATCGGCGATGAGGCATACGATCTTTTGGTGAATCTAGCAAGCCCAAAGAAACCCAGGGATTTGGAGTACGGGGAGGCGGTGGAGTTGCTACGGAATCACCTACAACCGGCTCCGTCGGTGCTCGCGGAGAGATACCGGTATCGTCAGCGGAGACAAGCTGGCAATGAAAATGTAGCAAATTATGTAGCGGAGCTAAAGAAATTGTCACGTAATTGCAAATTTGTTTCTAATTTAAACGAAAATTTACGTGATCAATTTGTCTGTGGTATTCGGAGTGACGTAATACGCCAAAGACTATTCGCAGAGGATGATGCGTTGTCCTTCGCCGATGCGGTTAAAATTGCAACATCCTTGGAGGCGGCGGAGCGGGACGCGGCCGCGGTGGAAGGGAAGGTTTTGGCGGGCACAGTGACTGATATAGAAACCCACGCAGTGCATGCATTTTCGAGCGGAGACCGGAGTCGGTCAGGAAGTCAAGGGCGTGTGTTGGCGGGCGCGGTTGGACCGAAGGGTCCGGTGCGGCGCGGGCCGGAGCGGGTCGGCACGGGCGGGGCGTCGGCGGAGCAGCGGGCGCCGTGCGGGGGTTGCGGTGCAACCGATCACTACTACTCATCATGCCGTTTCCGGGATTACGTGTGCAGCCGATGCAGACACAGGGGTCACTTGAGGCGCGTCTGTCCGGGGAGCAGGAATGATCGTCGCAACGACAGCGCCGGTATTGGCGGAAGTAGCGACAGGGGCGCGCCATTCCGTGCTCGTGTTTTCTACGGAGACGCGCGGGAGGCCAGTGGAGACGATAGTATGGAGGAGGATTTTCACCACCTTTGTTTGAATAATTACCGAGCGGTGAGTCTGCCTATTTGTGTTCAAAACAGAACTATCATGATGGAGGTAGATACCGGGACCGCGGTATCCTGTGTTAGTAGACAGTTATATGAACAGCTTTTTAAAAACATTCCAATGGAACGTAGTGAACTGGCTCTTAATTTTTATGACGGTACAAAAATTACACCTTTAGGGTTGATTCGGCCAATCGTGTCGTATGGGGGGCTCAGTAAACAGTTGGAATTGTTTATAATAGAGGGTGGTACTACGTCTTTGTTAGGCAGGCAGTGGCTTGCGGAGTTAAATATTAAGATACCTTGTTTTAGTGCATGTAATAAAATAGGCAGTAGTCATGTAAAGTTTTCTCAAAATATTGAAATGTTACGTAACAGGTATAAGGAGCTGTTCAGCGGCGGGTTGGGTCGGTTTACGGGTGGCAAGGCGACGTTGCGCGTTCGTGAGGGGGCAGTGCCTGTGTTCCAGCGCGCGCGGCCGGTGCCGTACGCCCTGCGCGCCCGCCTGGACGACGAGCTGGACGCTATGCTGCGGGACGGCATCATCGAGCCCGTTGACTCCTCGGACTGGGCGTCGCCGCTGGTACCGGTAAATAAACCTGACGGATCTTTAAGAATCTGTGCTGACTATAAGGGTACTCTTAATCCTGTTTTGCATGTAGATAGATATCCGCTACCCAGGATTGATGACGTCATGGTGAATATGAGTGGTGCTCAGTACTTTTCTAAAATCGATTTATCCCAGGCGTATAACCAAATCGAGCTAGATGACTCGAAAAAGTATACCGTCATTAATACTCACAGGGGCTTGTATAGGTACAACAGGTTAGTGTTTGGCTTATCGTCTAGCCCGGGGATTTTTCAAAGAATAATGTGTAATTTACTTCAGGGTATACCAAACGTGGAAATTTTCTTAGATGACGTTATTATCGGTGGGAAAACGAAACAGGAGCACTTGGATGCTTTAGAAGCGGTGTTTAGTCGGTTACAACTAAACGGCTTAAAATTAAAAGGTAGTAAGTGCGTTTTCTTGGTGGAGGAGGTTGGATATCTCGGTTATATTTTAAGCAAGGAGGGAATAAAGACTGATCCGGCTAAGATTGAGGCTATCGTTCGTATACCAACGCCGAACAATGTTACGGAGTTGCGGTCGTTTTTAGGTATAGTAAATTTTTATGGTAAGTTTGTTAGGAACTTGAGCGAGGTTCTGGCTCCTCTGTACGAGTTACTTAAAAAAAATGTAGAGTGGGTATGGTCGCGGGATAGTCAGAACGCTTTTACGCTAGTTAAAAGGTTATTGACGAGTGCTGGAGTGTTAGCGCATTATAATCCACGGGAACCATTGTTTTTAACGTGTGACGCCAGTGGGCGCGGGGTAGGCGGGGTGATCAGCCAATACAGCGAAGACGGTCGCTGCGAGCGTCCGGTAGCCTATGCGTCGAGGTCACTGACAGAGGCGGAGAAAAATTACTCGCAGATTCATCGGGAGGCTCTGGCTATCATATTTTGTGTGAGTAAGTTCCATCAGTTTCTGTACGGCAGACATTTTACTTTACGTACAGACCACAAGCCGTTAGTTTCAATTTTTGGTCCTAATAAGGGTATTCCCACTATGGTAGCCAGTCGAATGACTAGGTGGGCGATAATTTTATCGGCCTATACTTTCGATATCGAGTATGTGCGTTCTGATCAGAATGGTGCAGACGGACTGTCACGGTTACCGCTGGCAGGGAATTTAAGTGGTCGTCGGGCTTTGCCGGAGCAAACTCACTTGCATTTTGTTCAGGAGGCGATGCTATTGAATTGTGCGGAGATTAAACGTTGCACAATGCGGGACCCCATTTTATCGAAAGTTTTAGGTTATGTTCGGGACGGTTGGCCAATCGAGTGTGACATAACCAATTTGAAACCATTTTTCAATCGGAAAGATGAATTGTATGAGGAGTTAGGGTGTCTCATGTGGGGCCATAGGTTAGTGGTGCCGGAAAAATGTAAGGGAAGGATACTTTCGATGATTCACGAGCCTCATATGGGCATTACTAAGTCGAAGGCTTTGGCTCGTAGCTACGTTTGGTGGGCGGGCATTGACGAAGCGGTGGAGCGCTTGTGCCGGGAGTGCGCGGTGTGCGCAGCGCAGGCGGACGCGCCGCCGCGGAATTCGCCGTCCATGTGGCCGTGGCCGCGTCAGCCTTGGGCCCGGCTTCATTTAGATTATATGGGGCCTATTTTTGGAAGAACTTATCTTGTAATAGTGGATGCTATGTCAAAGTGGATCGAGGTGTTCAATGTAACTAGTATGTCCGCGACTAGTCTTATTGAGAAATTAAGGGAACTTTTTAGTAGGTGGGGCTTACCGAAACAAGTAGTTAGTGACAATGGTACACAGTTTACCTCGAGTGAGTTTGAGTGTTTCTTAAGGGACCACGGAATCGAACACATTTTAACAGCACCTTATCATCCGTCTTCTAACGGCTTGGCTGAAAATACAGTCAGGTCGTTGAAACGGGTAATTAAGAAGGCGGTATACGAAAAACGGAATGTGGATCATGCGTTGTGGGATTATTTGATTCACTATAGGAATATCGAGCATTCCACTACTGGTGAGAGTCCGTCATTATTGCTTTTAGGTCGCCGAATTCGTACTAAATTGGATATTTTAAAACCGGACCGTACTGGTTTTGTAATTAAAAAACAAATTATCCAAAGAGAGTCTGCTTTGGGTGGCTCCAGGGGTATGGAAGCGGACGATGTTGTTTGGTACAAACAGTTCTTAAGGGGGGAAAAGTGGGCGCCTGGGCGCATTTTGGAGTCGTTGGGTCCCAGCAATTTCAGAGTGCAAGGGGTGGATGGTGAGGTTCTTCACCGACATATTGACCAACTGCGTAAGCGTTCAAGTATTGATCGACGGTATTCGGCTTTGAGCCCAACTCTTGATAGTAATACGGAAAGCACAGATTCTCGAAGAGTTCCCGAGCAGGAGGTACAGACAGCGGAGGCTGCCCAGGCCGAGGCGTTACCGGGACCGTCGCGTTCACCGCCGCCCGATTTGGATAGCTCTGGGGGTTATCCCTCGGCTGCTCAGCCGTCGTCACCGGGAAGACAGCTGTCAGTTTTGCCGTCCGTAAATCAACCTCATCCGTCGCTTGGTATACGTCCCATCAGGCAATGTAGGTTAAGGAATGTTCCTAATTATAAGTCTTAACGTTTAAGCGCTTCTTATGTTTTTCCTTTGTGTTTGATTTGTGTGAGGGAGTGTAGTGGCAGAGACAATTTTGTATTGACTTATGTCAACTCTTGTCAGTCAACAATTATACGTTTACCAGAAGCCTGTGTTTCCTTACTCCTAACTCCAAGATATTACACATAACATAACTAACCTCTTATGTTCCTGAAAGATATGAAGACAGATTCGTTGATAACCACGTATCTGTGTACGAGCCTGTTGTCATGCGCGGGCACAGATGTTTGTTTATTTACTACACATACATACATATAATCACGACTATTATCCCCTAAGGGTTAGTCAGAGACTATAGGCAAAAGCGCCAAAAAAAGCAGTCCATTGCTGTTGGGGATTGAGAATAGCTGGCAGGCTGGCTGCCATATTTAGTAATGTAGATTTTTTATTTAAGAATACGTCATTATTGATTTTTTTATATTAGTTGTCATTGTATAAAATTTTCTTTGAAGTATTTCTTATTGTCTTTATCTTCTTTAGTTTTATTTATTTGGAGAAATAAGCTATACACCGATTCGGGCTTTATCAAACCATTACAATTGCACCTTTCATACAAATAAAATAATAGCATGCCAATACTCTATAATAATAACAAATTTAGGTACATATAAATTTTCTCATTTATCTGCTTGGAATCTAAAATTAATATTTTAAGCCCTAAGCCTCTCTCTAATAATGGGGATGAATGTCCACTCGATGATCAAAATTTAGCTCTCTCGAAGCCGACTCATCGATTGCCTCCAAAATTTTGCCATTTGTAAACGAATACGACCTTTTCAACTTCAAGCCTTTTTATTTTGTGCAATTTTTCGGTGATATTTCATTTCATCTACATTTTGAATGTGAGTTTTATGTTCTTCGTTATAAGTGTGTGAATTGCGTGAACTTTGCTCTATACAAGATTAATTTGTCATTCCCATGTCCAGTCGGCAATTCGAAGGTCGGCGCAATGTTTTTTTTTCCTATTCGATTTCTGTCAGTCTCTATTATATTGAAACAGCCTGCAATCTCCATAGAAAAAGGTCGGTTTGGTGGAGAGGTTAGTATCCCTGCTATTAAGCTCAGCGGTTCTGCGTTCAAATCTCGACCACCAACCACTAAGTCCCCAAGCTGCTCCCAAACGAATATATGAATAGTTAATTTAGTTTATTTGTCCCTCATCTAAAATTCATATGTAAACGAATAAGTTTCTGTAACCAAATGCTACGTGAAGCCTTCAACGCTTTGAAGATTATGATAATTCATCCTTAGCTTATAAGAAGTATGGGCCGTAACACCACCACGCTGGCCCAATACGGGTTGGTGGGTAGAAACGGGCTGTTGCGACCGGGACCAACGACTTAATGTGCCTTCCGAAGCACGGAGGTGCTCGAGATCACAATGTTTTGGTCTCCCTGTCTGATGATATTTATTTATTTTATTTATTTACTAGCTTTTGCTTGCGACTCCGCTCGCGTTAAGAAGTATTATTATTAATTAGGTAACTTTCATCCCCTATTTTATCCCCTTAGGATTGGAATTTATCAAAATCCTTTCTTAGGGGATGCCTGCGTCATAGTAGCTTTATGCATGCAAAGTCTCAGCCCGATCGGTTTAAAATTGACAAAGTTTCATACAAACTTTCATTCCCTATTTTACCCCCTTGTGGGTAGAATTAATCAAAATCCTTTCTTAGCGGATGCCTACGTCATAACATCTACCTGCATGCCAAATTTCAGCCCGATCCGTCCAGTGGTTTGGGCTGTGCGTTGATAGACTATGTCAGTCAATCACCTTTGAGTTATATATATTTAGATTTACCCATCCACGGCTTGACCATGGCGAAGGTAGCTTTGTTTTCGATCGAAAGCGAAATCGTTGGTATTTGGTATATATTACGATCATTTTTAAAATTAAATTCAATATACAGACAGGTTTTACAGTTTAATACATATCCACATATCCATAAATGATGGTATGTACCGTACAACCCACCTGAAGGTTATGGTATGCGCAGTGAATATAAGCTGTCACTGAGCTATGAGTTGTAATTCCAGTAAAACGAGGCTTTAAAAATCCTTTGTGTAGTCGCATGAAATTATCACGCAAAGTCGCGTGTAGCGTTTTTAATATTTTAAAACGCATCGAGTGTTTCATCGCTGGGGTTGTGGTGGTTTCTACGTAATTTAAAAGCTCACTTATAAATTTATTAATAGGGATATATATTTATCTACTAGGGATAAGTCCTCCCTTGCATACTTTTGTTTTCATACGATTTTCTTAATGTTTGGCGCAATAAACAGTTAAATTTATCATATCTACTTTGTAATGCTTAACAACTTTCATGGTGTATTTATCTGTACGAATATCGAAACCAAGTCGCTTCCCGCCGTCTTTATAGGCAAACTAAAATCTTTCAAAGTCAGCGATAGCCGAGTTGAGACGGACGGGCCACTACTCGTTCGAGAGGACGCGAGACTCGCGGGCTCGATCCCACCACCACCTCTGAGTTTGAATAAAACTTATGTACAGTTCATTGTGAATTTTGCTTGCCTGACATTGTACCCTGTGTATGGCAACAGGCTCGCCAGCTGTTACATGGGGACGTAACATATCTGATGAAATGTGGGTGTTTAACTCCTATGCCTACCCCTTCGGGGAAAGAGGTGTGATGATATGTTATGTAAGATCTTTCAAGCTAGTTCAAGCTACGCACCGGATTTATATGTGGTTTTTCTAATAAAAAGAAGGAATACAAGAGGAAGGTTTACATATATGCTTAATAGATAATTCCCCTATGCGAAGCCGGAGCGGGTCACTAGTTTAATAAACAGGTATCACATTTTTTAATTTTAAAGTAATTTAAGATTTATGGTATCTATAACAATCGTGTGTCACCTACTATTAGAAGCTTCGCCAGTGCTCATATTTCTGGAAAACACGTAAGCAAAGTAATATTGTGCTGTGCAATTTGTGCATGGTTGTTACTGAGATTCTATAAACCATTAGTTCCCAAAGTAGTCCAGGTGGACCCCTAGGGGTCCACGGGAGACTCGACGGTAGCCTTGTCTTCATATCTTCACATTTTTGTCGATTTTTGGGAATATGGTAGAAATTATGTTGCTGCAGGGGCCACCGGAATTAAATACATTTTGAAAGTGGTCTATCAAAAAAATAAGTCTGGGAACCACTGCTTTAAACAAATATCGTTGATAATTTGACATTTCTATGCTTAAAACATCCCAAGTTCGAACATTATTGGTTGGTCTCAAAACCAGTAAAATATTGCGGGTAGCAAGTAATTTTAAGCATGTCAAATACACATGAAAATAACCTACATTGTCAATTCGGGTAATTATGACCCCGCCCCCACTCCCGTGTCACACAAATATCCACCCACTTAACGTCATGTTGATAACTATAATTTTCTTTGTTTTACCAAAACCTATTTTATATGTTGTCTAATTATTTTGAAAATAACTTAACAAGTAAAACGAACCTTTTGATTTTTTAATGCAAATTAGGCCAGAAACACGCATTATGATTTACCAATTGAATTACAGAGTCGTTTTGGATTTTCTATAGTGTCCGCTATTGGGAATAGGCTTGGCCCTCTGACTAACCCTTCGAGGTTTATGACCTGATATTGTTATTATGTATGTATCTGTATCATTCACAAATGGTATAGGTGTAGCGCAGACGACGGACTATCCGTGACAGATTTTTTAGTCTGTGAAAATAGAACATATTGAACTATATGCAGTAATGCCTCAGAGTAAACAGAACTGGAGTAGCCATTAGTCAATTTCTCAAACATTTTATATTTGCCATTTCTTGCGGGGGGTGAGGTTACCACTACAGTCAAAGCCAGCACACATAAACAATAACTTATACCGTTTTTACAAATGCACACTTGCATAGTTAGACACACCAATTTAAATTTCACGCACACACACGTTTAAAATAGTCGTTTGACAACGTCACAGCCGCACTCCCCACGAGACTAGCGTTCGAAATTTGAAATCGTAGAATTCTAAAACATGAAATAATGAAGTAAATAATCATAAAATATTAAAAATTATAATTACAAATAAAAGGTGACACCATCTTTTAGCATACTCGATGTTTTCTATTTATTTTTACAACAAAAAACAGCACAGGCAGGCATGTTCGCGGGAGTTCTGTTCGCCGCAACGTTTACAATGTTATGGCTGTTAAAATGGCGGCTCAACTAGTTTTATTAAACGTGCAAGCATCCGATGCTTGTGCATTTGGCAGAGGGGAATGTTAGACAAAGGCTACTCCAGTTCTGTTTACTGTGAGAGTAATGCACATGACGAGCAAAAAGTCCGCCGCACAAAAAATCCGTTGAAATCTGACAGACTACGCCGCACCGCCTCTGTAACTATATGCAGTAAGGCACATGACGTGCGAAAAATCCGCGAAGGATCTTTTGCGCGCTTTACAGTCATTATGTGTGCCGCAGATTCGATCGCACAAAAAGTATGTCGCCTGCGCTGCACCATATGGTTTATAGGCAACGAGAAAATAAAAACTGGCTTGTCAGTTTGTCTTGCGTCACAAGTCTATAGACGTCCTAATTCTTAGCCCTTCCATTATGGAGAAACCAATGAGGAGTACGCGCCGTAACACCACAACGGTCACCCAATGCGTATTTGTGGGTAAAAACGATTGCAATAGCGACCGACTAACAGTTTAACGTGCACGAAACACGAAGAAACTCGCGATGCCTCAGATTTGATCACCCTTCCAAGGATGGACCAAAGTTGATGCAGCTTGTTTTTTCAACACCAAAGCAAGAATGCCTCGCCACCAAGCTAAGAAATCAATCCAATTTGTAATCGTAATAATTATGGGGAGTCACAACTAGGTAAATTTTTATTTTTATGTAGTTCACCAAGAATCCGCATTGGGCCAGCGTGGTGGTGGCCCATACTCCTCATGGGTTTCTCTGGTGGTGGTGGCCTGTGCTCAGCAGTGGGACGAGCATGATAGGCTGATAACGAACGACGTAGCTAACATTGCTTGTTGGTTAATGAATCCAGGTTCCAACAAGCATATTGCAGCAAAATATATTTTTTCTTTAAATCAATAAGCTGCGCGAGGCACTAAAGAATTCTCTTACTCTTACTAATGACTATACGAATGCTTTCGGTAAAATATGTTTAAACTTGTAACGCCTACGTTACGTTACGTAACATTTTATATAATCGCGCCCTTATTCCTAATAGGATACAGGGATATAAACACCCACGTTTCGCTTGATTTGTTCAAGTACCTACATATGTAACAGTAGCCATGCACTGTTCCTAATAAGGCAATGTAATAAAGATTTTTACTTAAGACAGGTCTTGACCATTGTCGCACCTGATGGTAAAGGACGATATGACTATTCATAAGTTTTTTAATACTAACCTTTATACAATTATTATTTCAATGTATGATCGCTGGAGGTAACATTGCACAGTTCAACTTAATCTCCAAGTTAAGGCCTGCCATGACATGTTTCCGGCCTAAATTATCTTAAATGAGCGCTTCGCTCTGCCTCTTCTGATATGATTATACGTACCACATATGGATTTATTACTAAATTTCACTTTCCCTGCGGAAATGTACGAAAAACCCTTTTTCCTGCAAACGCGAGTGAAAGTAATTCAATATTTGGTGTTCAGATTGATTCGCCGCTAAATCAAACTACATTACATATTGGGTTCTTACTATGAAATTTGTGTTTTTTTCTCTCTTAGTATTTTGTCTGTAACTATTAAGATTCAGAGTATTCCTAAAAAATAATTACCTCGTCTAAAAATAGACTATATTTTTGAGCTCTTTTGATTTGTTTTGATAATTTGTTGTAAGTTTAATTGTGTTAAAATTGGACACGGAGACAACTCTTTTTAAGTGCCTCCCGAATACATCATTTTATTTGCATTCACATAAAAACGATAAATTATTTTTATGAAGTGTGATATTACACATATTAGTAGCTTGTCTAATGATAGATGTCAAATATTATATTATCTTTGGATTTGTCGTTGTGAAGAAAACTGAAAACAATTTTAGTATGGAAAATGTAGAATTCACCAAAATCTCCATACAAAACCCCAATTTCATAAGTAAGGAAACCCCCTAATACATACAATCCTTTGGTTTTTCTTTTACCCTTCTTATATTATTTACTTTTCATATTTGCGTTCCGTACGTTTTTTTTTCGTAGGCACTTTTTTTACTTTGTGGGATCTCGGACTTTTATGTGCTCCCTCTACGGGCGGGACGCGAGCGTTTGTAGGGCTGCAACTTTTAAGTATAGTCACAAGCATGAACATGTATACACTATTGAACAATAATCGTCGTTGTTCCCTTGTAATACAAGTAATTTACTGTCAAAATTGTTTTTATGTTCATGTTCGCGCCTGTACATGTTAATTGTGATGATTGGAGGAGCTACCCTAAAGATTAGCACTGTCTGAAAAGTCCCCGTAGATTAAATTACTCATTGCCTCTCGCTTCCACGCGAACGAAGAAACGGGAGGCAATGAGCATTTTTGTCTCAGAGGACTCTCCGTCCCGTGCTAAGGCTTCTGGGGGCAGCATGACATATTCAAGAGTTGGCTGTCGATGTCGATTGTACGTCGATTGTTGGGCATAAAGGTTCAAGCGTAGCAGTCTCAACGAAGGTCTGGTTGTGGGCAGTGCAGGAGTGAGGACCGATAGTTGTGAAGGTCCTTTTATTCTCAGCCTATATACGTCTGTAACGAGGCGCTATAGCTATATTAGCGACTCGTTGCTGTCATTGCGCTCTTCTCTGGCCTATTCTCTCTTGGTTTCCGTTTTTAAATTTACTGTCTGTCTCTTTTATTTGTTTTGTTCTCGAAATTCATTCTTACCAGAGTCAGCGTGTAGAGCGGTTGACTCACCGATAATAATTTAAAATATTATTTTAATGTATTTATGATGTGCTGATCAAGCCAAGCTGCTGTGCTTATAAGCTTATCCTAAAAAGTTACAAAAGCCAGAAGACTACCAGAAGATTACCAGTTCCGGCTATATATAAGGAAGGCCTTTTATTTATCATCGGTCCACCCCGTTACAAGTCCCACTGTAGGCCACAGGCCTTTCTCATGGAGAAACACATGAGGTGTAGGGCCGTAATACCATGCTGGCCCAATGCGGCGCGCCTTCGTGCCTTCCGAAGTGGATGAGTTCGAGATTAAATAGTTTGGTCACTCATTAAAGGCCAAGGCGAAGGTAGTTTTGTTTTCGACATCGAAAGCCAAAGTGCACTAATCACTACGCCACTACGGAGGTCCTTGAGGGGAGGCCTATGTCTATCATCATCCTCAGCATTAACCAACATAAGTTCATTGCAGGACGTAGGCCAAATGTTCGGCTGAGCAGATCTGGCATCACAACTTAGTTTTATGTAGGACTTTTTTGGCACATGACAGGCAAGCTCTTGGCATTCATTTAACCTGATAAGTAAGTGACGGTAAGGCCGAAGCTGGAAGCGAGCTTCATCTCTATTCACGAATTACACACGTTTTCCGGTTAAATATTTTTTTGTATCCTTTGTTCCAGTTTTCTCATAGACCAAATTAATTATTCGTGTCGTTTGACGTATGTACTTAAAAAATTGTAGGAATAATCTGTAAAATATCAGTTTTTGTTGGTAATCATGTTTTTGTGCTATGATGGATTCCGGATTGACTTCATGCTGGCATATTCTTAAGACCGAATGATAACGATAACATATCGTGTGAATTCAAAAAATATAACTTGAATGCTACTGTGTAGAACCATCTCTTCAATTACGTTCAGTACAAGGTATGCGACAAGTATTATTAACATTCCCTCGTCGGAGGATCCATAAATTGTTCGTGAATTTTCAGCACGAATCACGAACATAGTTTCAATGTTCGTGATATAACAGCCAATTAGGCTTACTTAGGTTAGGTGTACTCGTGAAATACGAATTTCCTTACAAGTGTCATGTTATGAGATATATTATATAAATTATTTGAAATAGATACCATTACTTAGGAGTACATTAGCATAGTAGTTAGGATTAGCGTTGTTTCAATTTTTGAATTCATCTAATAAACATTTGAGGCTATTGTCACAGTTTGACATGTCAGCCCCATCGTAGCCTGACCACTATGTTATAGATCAATATTCGCGTATTTTTGCCACAGTTAATACTTGGATTGGTGACCAAAACTTTGTGATTGACTCGGGTCCTTTGTGTTACGGCACGTCAATCGTGTTGATTACCGTCAACCAATCCACATCGAGCGTGGTGCTGTTTTTTTTATATGAAAGAATACAGCAATTGACACAGCCACCTGATGGTAAGCAATAGGAAAGTCCATTTTCGGAATAGCTAGGGCCACAGAGAACAGAAGCTTACCTCCACCTTGCTGGCCCATGAGGTGCTTCTTCGTGCCTGTTTTGAAGGAACCTGTGACGGGGTGAAGCCGGGGATAATGAAAACGCTGGGTCGTCACTTAGGTATTGTTATATTTAAGAATTAAGGCACAACTGAAACAATTATATAAAAAAGGTAAATTACACTGAACACAAAATAATTTCACATTTAACACTAAATATATTATAAAAAGGGTATGGCTACTTACAATAGTGCCTTAGAGAAACATATAGTCTTTGTTATAAATTAGGAACTGATAATTTGGTTTGTTGTAACTTTGTCTCAGCTTATAAAAATTAATTCACTATATAAATATTTTACAATTATTGTTAGAAGGGAGTCAACCGCTCTACGCACTGACTCACGTAAGAATGAGTTTCGAGAACAAAACAAATAAAAAGAGACAGACAGCAAATTTAAAATCGGAAACCAAGAGAAAAATGGCCAGAGAAGAGCGCAATGACAGCAACGAGGCGCTAATATAGCTATGGCGCCTCGTTACAAACCTATGTAGTGTTTCGGTCAGTGCTCCTCATGTTTTTCCATGTAGGACGGCCTGTGACTAGAACTAGGCCGTCTAAGCTGGTGACATTACATGGTGATGTATAATACCTGTTTGTTTTGCAGAGCGGTCGGAGGCGCTAAGCGGCCGGCTGTCCAAGTCAGCGTCAGAGCTGTCTTGCACCACAAACGCCCCCACCTCCCCGCCGCCCCGCGCGCGGTCTGCCCACCACCACACGCCGCTCTCCGTGGTGCACAGGACGCAGCACTTCTTTACTAATTTAAAGGTATGTTACCCACAGAATTATGAACTTTAAGGGTCCGGTGAACAGTGAATTTTTCATACAAACGTAATACCAAAATCATTTTCAATTTGAGAATATCTGGACATATCATCGCTGTTATTCGGATTAAGAAAGTATTTTTCAATGTATCTGTTAAAAAAAATTGTTCAAAATATTTATATATATAACTTATAAATATATGCAATTATATTTCGTAAAATTTTCGACGTTTTCGGACATATTTTTCGCTTATTTGTTTCATATTAAAAACGCAATTAATCATTATGTAATTTTAACAGAAATATAGAAAAATACTTACTTAATCCGAATAACAGCGATGATTTGTCCAGATATTCTCAAATAGAAAATGATTTTGGTATTACGTTTGTATAAAAAATTCACTGTTCGCCGGACCCTTAAGTGGCAGTTGGTCAGGGCACATTGCTCTTAGAACTGACGCCCATTGGAGTATACGGACGTATTGGAGACGCAACGTTGGAAAGTCCCACGCGAGGTGGTGCGACGATCTGGCTAAGGTCTCAGGAAGTCGCTGCGGGCGGCGCGGGACCAATCGTTGTTGGACATCGTTGGGGGACCTATGACCTACAGTGGACGTGTCTAGATAAGTCTAGAGACGTCCACTGGTGGTATGTATGGGTAGCCATACATGCATCCATTCATGGATGTATGGTAGCTGCCGACCACCTCATGGCACTTTCCGTGGTGCTCAGACCCAGCACTTTTTAACAAATTTTAAGGTTAGTACATTATTAACCTATGGAAGGTGATCTACACGTTGGACTGACCAGATCGAGTGTGGGAGGTTCAGTGTAGGAACACAGTAGGTTACCTAGAGCATGCAACGGTAGCGAAACATCGTAGAAAGCTTCACATGTGCCCATTTCGACCCATACCACTACTGCATAGAGACCACGACCGGTCTGTCAAGAGCTTACGGTGAACTCTTTTTATTACGAGCTCATACATGTCTTTCGGTCAAAAATAATTAAAATGTTTTTTTTTAACGAACGGCTCAATAAAATAAAATAATCGAAACTTCATATTTTAGTAAGTAAAATTATTATGAAACTTAAGCAAATATCAACCAAAACTTCATCAAAAGCTCCGTTGAAAGCACGCATTCGCTTCGCAGCATAATACCATGTTTACAGTAATTAATTTTAATTACATGCAAATCTTGTGTTGCATAGAAGCTGCGCAATTAACATCGTAAATTGTGGGCTGACCGCTTTATTTATGCTGGGTAGCGGTAGCTGAGTTGGGCAAACATCGCTACTCATGTATAGTCAATGGTTCGATCCCTGCCTGGAACCACTGAGTTTAAATCAAATGAGTATCCATTGCATTGGTTCTATTTCAGATTTTATTAACGAGTGCCTTTAATGTTATTTTGGGAAATAATCTACTGCTCCACACAGATCAGGCTCAGCCTAGTGTGACGACCAGCAGAAATTTGTTAAAATTGTGTTGATAGACATACTCTGTCCAAACTCAAGAACGACAAGATGTAAACAAACGTGAATACAGTTGTCAACTTTTTAATTCGCCGGTTTTACATAAATTTCTTCGAATTTGTAGGCTAAAGGGAACACTGCGTTTTGATTGTAAAACAAATAGTATTTTAACAACGACACATATTAAAACACATACTAAAATAACAATTTACGATGTCTTTTCTAATTCAAGAATCAAAAATTTATTTGCGATCGGTGGCATTTGCAACCCTGTGAAGCAATCCAATTCAGATATCCTAAACATTTTTCCAAAATCAATAAAGCAGAGATTTCAGTTGTTTTTGTTATTAGTTATACGTGTTACCAGAATTATAATATGGTTTTATTTGGATTTTAAAACATTCAGTTTATGTCACTGGCTCATTTTTGCGATATACCAAGTTGTATGCATTTACATACACTACTTTATCTACGCTCATTATTTATTAAAATAAAACAAACGGTAAATAATTTTATATATTAGGTCCTTACCTATGAAATTGGTGTTTTGTATGGAGATTTTGGGGATGTCCATACTAATGTTCCATACTAAAATTTTTTCATTTTTCTTCACAACGACAAATCCAAAGATAATAATATTTGGCGTGTATCATAAGACAACCTTAAGCGATATCTGTGATATCAAACTTCATAAAAATTATTTATCGTTTTTAAGTGAATACAAATAATGTATTCGGGAGGCACTTAAAAAGAGTTGACTTCGTGTCCAATTTTAACACAATAAAACTTACAACAAATTATCAAAAAAAATCAAAAGTGCTCAAAAACATAATCTCTTTTTAGACGAGGTAATTATTTTTTAGGAATACTCTGAATCTTAATAGTTACAGACAAAATACTAAGAGAGAAAAAAAACACCAATTTCATAGGTAAGGACCCAATATTATCTCCGTGTAATTAAAAGCGCGCCGCGGCCGGCGCTGCGCTCGACTATATCCTAATTTTAGAATGTCGATACATTTTAAATACCTACCGATAGTACTTCAATACACCTAATTAGATACAAATCCGTTGCCTCAATACAAAGAAACGATTTTAACTAAATTTACATGTAGTTTTCCTGTGAAACTCAGCCACTTCACTCGTATTTAATGATAGTCATTTGAGAATTACTGAAAGTAGACAATTCCGTGAAAGTCGTATGAGTTTTGTTTTATGTTGATATGTTAAATGAGGGGCTCGGTGGCGTAGTGGCTAGTACACATGGCTTTCGATCAAAAACCAAGCTACTTCCTACGCCGTGGTCGTGAATGGGTGACCAAAACTTTGTGATCTCGAACTCCTCCGTGCTTTGGAAAGCATGTTTAGTCCTTAGTCCCGGTCGCTATTTGCGACCGTTTCTACCCACCCGCATTGGGCTAGCGTGATGGTGTTACGGCAAATACGCCTCATGTGTTTTTCCGTGAAGGACGTACATAGGCTGAGGACAAATGATATGTTGAATAATTAAGTAGATATAAAGGACACAAAAAAAGGCATCGGTAGCCGAGTTAGGAAAGACGGCATTACTATAGTGCGCGCGGAACTAGTTGGCCGCGCCTTAGGTATGTGAGAGGTGGGACGGAGAGGCGGGGGCGCTTGCTGTCATTACTCAGTTCGGCGCCGTACTTCGCGACGGCCACACGCATTGAATATTCCGGCTACTTTAAACAAACCGCAAATGGAATTGCAATAGTGAGATGAGTCGCCACCTAAGGCGCGGCCAACGAGTTCCGCGCGCACTATAGTTCGGTAGTTACGGGTTCGATCCCACCGCCTGTACAACAGAGTTTGAATTAAACTTAAGTACAGTTGATTGTGAATATCGGTTGCCTCACAGTGCCTAGTTTATTTAACCTAAAGGAATGACTATTTTTGGAATGTCTATGTGTGACTGAATCAGCAATAAGGAGATCAGCTTAGACATAAGCAAAATGTTAGTGCTAGAACCTCTGCATATCAGGAATAGATGTGTGATGATATGTTATTCTTTCAGAGCCGTTGGCAACGCAGCAGAAGCCGGGAGAGGTACCCGGCTGGTACCATATTCTCGCTGGCCCCAGGTCACGACAGCAGCGGCACGGATTATGCAGCAGATCAGAGCTCAGAGCACAGCACGCCTGCCAACTCACCCAGGCATAAAGGGAGAAGAGGTAAGGGCTAGCCTTTTTTTAATATGACAGGTAAGCTCTTGGCCTTCTTCTCACAGCGACAAATTTAAGTAAGACAGTGGTAGCTAGCCAGGTGGGCTTACGCTTAGAAGCCCTACCACCACCCAAACCGAGCAGAAAAGCCCCTGCCCCTGTGGGGAATCGAACCCCGGATCTCCCGATCTATACCCGGTGGTGTCAATCACTAGACCAGAGAGCCGGCAAAAAATAAAATAATATAAAATAATTTTGACTAAAATGCCATTTTACTTCACGGACACCAATAAATGCTATAATTTCATTGGTTGTATCATTCGAAGTGTACGCATTTGACAGCCAAAGCGTTTTTGGATACCAATGTTGCTAATCGAAATTTGGTCATATTCGCCCTCAGTTTAATTGTCTTCAGCTAGCGAGTGAGGAACATGTCCTGTCCTGTCCTACTTTAGTGTAACGGTTTTTATGACATGTAGTTTAACCAAAAATACGGCTTAGCAATATAATGCCTTATTACGCTGGGTGTTAGGTGTAATATTGCTAAGCAGTGTTATTAGTTAAACAAGGCATATAGTTTATTAATGAGGCAGTTAAAGCATAGGGAGAGAGATAATGGTCAGCAAAATATTCCTTAAGCGGCGACAGCTACATTTCTTTGTTTCGCCAACTGGCAATGAAACCGTCAAGAGTGCGCCTGAGTTGGCTCCTTCCGATTCTATCTATTCTTTGTTGTTAACTTGCCCAAAAAATATTTAAATTCCTACGGAAAAACTCGTTAGTAAAAATCTGATTGTTTGTCAATCAGGCATAGAATTCTACTTGAGCACAGTTAGAATAGTTTGGTTTGGTTGCGGGATGAATAGCACCATCTCAATCTCATCTCATCACAGTAGTCAAGTAAAGATTTACGCTTGGGTTCTGTAATATGGGCCTAAAGCTTGCATACATATTTAAAGCAATATGAATGATTAAATTGGCAAATGTCCAATCTCCAACGCCGACTTTAATGCAACAGGCTAGTTGACTCATATCAAAAGTAATGAAAATAATGTGTCATTCACATAGTATTTAGTACAAGGGTCCAAAATATACCAAGTTCGATTAATATAAATAAGAGATTGCTGTAGCAATTCGATTTAATTATGTTTTATTTTTACTCTTTTTTCATCTGCCAAAAACGCTATCCACCATGTTCGTGAAATTTGTTGAGTAACGCTTCATGTAAACAATTACTACGCATGGTCAAAATCCGTCAAAGCCAGTCCCAACCAATCAAGCATAACTGTCGGCTATGTCACGCATGAGTATTGAATTGTTTACAATAATCGTGACGCTACGGCACAGAAAAATTCATAGACCATCAGCACCGAAGGCGAAGACGTTTTTGATATTTAAGCAAAAACGTAATTTATAATTTAAAATTAATTGGCTTTAAAAAAATATGTACTATTTTTTATTGTGGTGGCTATACGTAATTAATCATATGGGCCCAATAAAAAAAAGGGTCAACTAGCCTGTTATGAAAGAAGTTCTGAACTTTTTTTGGTAAAATTCTAAAATGGAACTAAGTCCATACAGCCACGTTTTTCATAATAATAATATCTTCGGTATTCGCATTGAAATGCAATTGTAATACATTTCAATGCATCTTGGGAGAGTTTGGCGCCAAATGATCGATGGTAGACAAATATAACTTTTTCGTTTAACTTTTCAAACATTAAAAAGCTGCTAATAGTCTGAAACACCAAAAAGAGTTCTAATACCGTGAGTGAAAAGTCCTATTACGTGGAGGTTACTTAACATTCGCAGGTGAGAGATTTTTCTATCAGTTGTTGTCTGTTAAGTCCACCATATGTATTGTGTGCACACTGCACATGAAAATTCTAATAAAATAAATAAGTTTAATGCAATAAATATTTAATGTTTTAGTAAATATTGGAGCAGGTTTAATATGCATTACGTGAGCCAGTGAACACGTAAATACAAAACGGCCATTAATAAAGCGAATAATGGTTAAACACTTCACAAAGCTGGTATTACATGACACGATTTCCCTGCAGATTTCCTCTTACACCTGCAGAATCACAAAATAAAATCCTCAATATAATAAGTCTAATTTATATTGACCTTTCGTAATACGGCTTATTTGGAAGATTAATTAATGGAGATATCATTTTGTAGGTACGTTAATTTGCTGTTTGGCTTCTGAATTCAAGATTCGTGAAGGGCGCCAGAAACTAAGAATACGTTAAAAAAATTACCACAATCGTATTTTTCAATGAAAATAATTGCTAATTTTAAAATCCACAAAATGAAATGATATATACTGAATTTTTGAATTTTGATGATTAAAGCACAAAAGATCCCATAGGTCTATGTGCCTTGAGTTATCTCAGCCCCATCGCAAGAATGAGATAATGATTAAACTCATGGATTTAAAAAGATAATGTGTCAGTACTGGGGATGGATTGTTAATGAACGTTATTTTGTATGAGAACCGCGCGCGCCAATCTTGAGGTGAGAGAGGAGAGAGGTTAATCTGACGTCTTTATTTTGCGGCTCTGTCAAACAGTTCGCAATAGTCAACGAACTAGAATGATAAATATATTAGAATAAGATCTCAAAATCGAGCTTGCGACTCATTTGAGCATTTTCGATATTCCTTATAGTTTATGAAATGAAATAACTTTATTGCAAAAAGATTTCTTAGAAATACTTTCGCACGTCAATTTATACCCTACCAGCACTTCGATGTGAAACAATGCATCACTGAGAAGAAGTGCCGCAAGAAACTCAGCGATTGGTTTTTTTTCATCTAAATACATCCAGTGACGATTAGTTACATTTACAATTACTAATGACGATTAGTTTTTGTCCATTTTTGTCCATACATTTTTATCATTTAAAAAATCGTCTATTTTGTAATAGCCTTTGCTTATTAAACATTTTTTATGTACAATTTAAACTAGTGTGTAGGTAAATCCAGAAGACTATGGGGTAATGTATTAAATATTTTCATACTTAAACTTAGAAACGAGGATTTTAGGATTTGGTCCTAAAGGTCTACTTAAAAAATTCATTCTGTATATTGTAAGCAACGAAAATATACAATTATATACAGAAAAGAATAAGATTACGTATGCCGGCATATTCGTTACAAGCTTGAATAGGCTTCATTTAGATAATAAATGTGTCCTACAAATTCATTAAGCAAAGATAAGAGGTTGGAATCATAAACTTTGCACTTAAATGGGATACAGTGGATAAAGTTTAAGTAATAAGTAAAGGCAAGCAGATATTAATGCTCAAGATGGAACTTAAAAGTTACAGTCGATTCTAGATTGAACTAGTTTTAAGTCTATTTTCGCACATTAGGAATTTATCGTATAAAATGTTTTTAGCTTGGATTTACTGATTTTACAGTATTTGTTTACAGAGTCGGTGTGAATTATGTATAATAATAATATCTGTAGGGTGAAACCTATAAAGGTCATATTCATAACTTTTTAGAAGAAAAGAGAGGTAAATGTTTGATATATTCTGTTTGTCTATAGAATGGAAAATGGTAATTTGATTGCCGGTGGAGAGCTGGAATATTTAAATTGGTGTTTTTTGTCATTTTCAGGAGCTCCGTAAAATATTTGTCTCAGTACCACGTTACATAATTTACATATAAATTTTCTGTTTTATTCTTAAATTATTATTTTTTATTATATATTTACCTGAAAGTGTAGAATTTTCTGTCTTAATTCCACTCGGAATGACAAACGGACAAGAACATGAATTCGTATTCGGCATCGTAAAAAATTATGGTCTATAAAAAGTTAATGAAAACATTTGCTACAGCCTTGTCGTAGCCTTATGTTCAACGTTCCATATCCTTCCTAATCTCATCGTGCTACGTCGTAGCATTGTAGCTGGTCGTAGTCTCGTAGAAATCACAACTCATGACCAAGTCACAACGCCATCTCTGCTGTAGCGCGGAACTAAAATAATTCTCAACGCCATCTCTCGGTGTAGGTGGAAATAACTTATGTATCTTGTAAGGAGGTTAATGCCTTAATGGTTTGCTTTTGGACTAAAACCCTCTCTTTATAATAATATGTTACACCATCCACTGAAACCTAGGAGGGAAACATAGTTATGTTTTATTTATTTTATTTTTATATCTTTTTTATCTACGATAGTGCATAAAACAAAGAAAGACCATCCTGTGCGATTGTTAACCTAATAAAACTTATTACAATAAACGTTTTTTAATATTTATTACCTAAAATGAAGTCGTCAATTGGTAATAATTTCAAAGACTAGGAATAGTATTGTAAAATGAACTCTAGGTTCATATAGTAAATCATTTTTGACATACGTATGTCTTCACTTTATATTTGTATGTCAGTTATTGTGCCTATAAAAAGTAAATCAAACAAACTTATCTCCAGTTGTAGCATATCAGTGCATCTACACATGCCGCCGGCATTGCTAGTATTAATAGTTTTCGTGCCGCTTCTAAAGCCGCCGGCAATACCGCCCGGTACTGTGTGGATCCACCTTTATGTAGATGTAAATTAATGAAATGACTGCATCTTTACCTTAAATAGACCAGTGGGAAGTCTAATTGACCGAATCAACAATACCAAGGCTATGTTTATTAACTGATTTAGTCTAGTCACTCTAGAGTTAGATTTTGTGAGATAAACTTTTGTTTCAAGTAATTACAATTCGTTATAGAATCTATTATTGAGTAACCCTACTTTTTAACTGTATATCAAGAATGAGTGATGACCAGAGAAATGACGCAATGTTGATTTGGTTAAATTACGAAAATATTGTGAAATTTTTAATGGTGAATTCTTGAGTTTGATGTTAGTGAATTCTATTTAACTCTCAATGCGAGAGTGATGAGATAAAAATCATGGACAAGCTTATGGTGTTTATAAATACTGTTAACAAAATTGCAGGTTTATTATAATATATTTCATTAAATAATTCGGACGTTTTATTTTATATGTTCGTTCTTAATAAATGGATATTTTTTCTATGTTCTAACTATTATGCAAAATATGAAAGGCAACACTTGCATTCCTATAAAAAAAATCTTTTAATTCCTTTAACGGCCATGTGAACGCCGGCGATCGCGTAAAATATATTATGTTTCTATTGTTTTTAGGTTTGTGGCCATTAAGAGTTTAAGTTAATACATACATACATATAATCACGACTATTATCCCCTAAGGGTTAGTCAGAGACTGTGTAAAAGCATCGCAAAAGCAGTCTATTGCCATAGTCCGCGCTTCACCAAGCAGTGACTGCACTCCGCGTGACAGGTGGTGAGCACATCGCCGCTATAAGCTATTGGATGGATGTGCAGTTCTAAGTCCATTAGTCGCCTTTTACAACACCCAAGGGAAGAAATGGGCTGGTAGTATTCTTTTAATGACCCGCTTCCACACGGCTCAAGTGAATAACATCAAAATATGATTGAAAGAAATCTTTGTTATATCCGAATTAAATTTTTTTAGCTTGTTTTGTCAGTGTTGAAAACAGATGGTAATTTATTCGGGGTTTAATTACTGTAATCTTGTAACAAAAATTAAATACAGTGTCACAAACCAGGTAGGTTTGTTGCGGGGACCCGGTGGGGGGGGGGGGAACTCTCAAACAATATAATACGTAAGGGAGCGCATGTTTTTGCATAACGTCGATTGTCATAACATCGTTTGTCATACATCGTTTGGCATAATCATCAAATAGCATAACACTCATGTCACATATTCCTTCTTACTCATAACATTTAAGTGGCATAACTCTCTAAAGGCATATTATTATAAAGCATAACTATAGAAATTCCTAATTTCATTTAGCACAACATTAGGTAGTCCTAAAATGAATCGAATAATCACCCAGATTCGAAAGAACCAATCCCAAATGTGTTCTGATAAATATTAGGTTAAGGTTATTTTTTTTATGACCCTTAAAAACTATATTCGTGCAATCGAAATTTATTTAGTAAACAATTTGAGGCAGAGAAAAATATTATGCGTTGTGATCATTATGCTTTTCATAAGTTGTGCGTTTTAAATTTATGCCTTTTAATACTTATGACAAACAATTTTAGCCTATACAATATTAGGACTCTCAAAATTATGAGTCGCGATTTTATGCGTTTTGATGATTATGCCTTTCAAAGTATGGATTTTCATATTATGATAATAAACGTTATGCTTAAAATTACGGAGCCAATACGTAACTTGACATTGACAATACAATCATAATGGCGACATTTAGTTCCGATTTTGGCCACCGGGTCAGATAAGTTTATTGAGTAAGTTTATACACTGTAAAAGGGTTGGTACTATTTTAATGGATGCTATTTTGTAAAAAACAATACATACATAAAATCACGCCTGTAATCCCCGAAGGGGTAGGCAGAGTCCAAGGAGCACTATGTTCCTAAAACAATCTCCATTTTAAAAAACAATAAAAAACAAACAACAACAACCACAATCTCCATTTTTAAATATTTATATTCACAACCTAGAAAGAAATCTTGTCTTCGCCTCGTATCCTACTGGGGTGGAACTATGGAAGGTGACCTACATTCAGCTCGAAGCTTCAACGCCAACCTTGTTACAGCTGTTACCGCTAACAATCACACTAAAATTGTGAGAGAAACATTAGAGTTAATTGAATTTTATCAATTTATTGTTAACATGACATGGCATGACATGACCTGACATATCATTACGCCTCTTTGTCTCTTCTTGTGGGTGTAACAAGTCTGCATATAGAAGCCTGATGAATGTTACAGTATTAGCCGGGAGACGTCCTCTGCGGGACCTAGGCCACCCTAGAGCATCTAGGCCACCCTATATATTTTTTTCTACAGGCATCCAGCGACTTCTCGCATACATCACCATATTGTCGGTAGTTTTCCCTTTACGTGGCCGCCACACCAACTCCTCAACATTGTCAGATTGCCAGAACTGACGGCCAATGGCGGATAGATTTTTGTGTGGCGGCCACGCATTGGGAGACATAATATTAGTAGATCCTTTTTAAATCAGATTTAGGTAAGCCCAATAAATCTTCCGTGGAATTCGATAAACTTCAGCAGAAAACTTTCGAACTAGTGAATTGTTTCAAAGTTTATTTGTCCAACCTACATTGACGCGAAGAAGGAAAGGCAAAAAAGCTCACTCGTTTTTAAAAAACTCGCTTGTCTTTGTTCTAAAAATGTTAATGACACTGGCCTTAACTGAATTGAAATGTTTCTTAAGTAACCTTTTTCTTTTACGTAAAGTACATTTTTAAAAAGGACTTGGTAGAGATATAGTTTGGATATAGCCAAGAATTTTGTACTCTAATGGATGCCAAACTCCCATACAATAGCATGAGGCAATGTTCGTCTCGATCAGTAGGTGTTCCCTCTCATTCTATCACTATTTATGAGTGACGGCTATCCGTGGGATATCCTCTTCCTCTCTTTCTATCCATAGTTTCTGTCTCACCTGTCATTTTACGCCATTTTGACACCCAGACTGAAAATTGATAGAAATTTTTGTTATTCAATATTTTAATAAAAAAATTATAAAACTGGTGATGACGTGCGTTGTTTTATGTTGTATATGTGAGTGGTATCATTGATGTACCTTATCGTTTCACAGGTGAGTCAAAAATCACATATTTGTTTGAGAAATTTGTGTGTATTTTTGGGTGAAGTCATTAGTAGTAATAGAAAGCTTTACTACAAAATGACAAACTCATTCATTAAAGTGATTGAATGAAAAGGAACACCTACTGATCGAGACAGAACATTGCCTCATGCTATTGTATGGGAGCTTGGCATCCATCATACAGTACAAAATTCTTGGATATAGCCATGATATATCCGATGTTATATTCCGCAGATAATCTAACTTTGTCCTATTCTCTTCCTTCGAAATACGTCTTGGGAGTTCAAAAACTTCGATCGTCTTTAATTGGATTCACTAGAGAATGATTTTTTGTCATATAACTTTTTTATGATCGATTTGCTTCTAACATCGTTTTGTCGGCTTTGTTTTCATTTTGTTTTCGAAATGATGATATTTTGATGTCGTATGATATCGTACTTTGGTAAAAAAAATATCAAGTTTTAATATTATGTCTACTGAATTATTTTAATCATGCTTATTGATTCGGTAACCAAATGTTCTCAGCATGTCTTCTTCTTCCACTCTCCCCTGCCACTCGACATATTACTCCTTCATTTCCTCATCACATCATGATTCACACAATCAAATCGTCTTTTTCGATCTTCCCTTTCTGTATGTATATGTCGCAGCCAAATGGTTAAAATAGCCATTCAATTAAACAGCTAGCCATTTGACTAAATAAAGCCATTCAATCATACGACTAGCTTTCTAATTAAATGTTTGAGTTGCTCAAACCGTTCAACATTACAGCTGATTCAAAAGCCGCCATCGAATTTAATTAGTTCCGTATTACAAAACGGCGCGGCGGATTGAAATGTGTGTAAGTGTTATGTGACGAAAACTCCACTCTGCTTGGTCATTAAAAAAAATAACCTGAACCAGTGATCTACCAATAATCGCCATGCACACCCCTGGTTATCCTAGTTAATTTGCCATTTATTTAGTAGGCTAAGCGTTATCTAGCTGCAGTGTTGAACCTTGCAGTCGACAAGTCGGCTAAACGACGTATAGTCGAGTGATTGAATGGCATTGTTCAGTCAAATGGCTAGCTGTTTGATTGAATAGCTATTTTAACCATTTGCCTGCGATATATACTCATACAATTTTATTTTAAATTATAAAATTATTATTATTGTTATGTATTTAAATCCATATCTTTCCTCTTCTCAAAGTGTCCCATCATGACTCCTTTTTATTAATGTTTTCAAATACTATGGACCAAAATACTAATTACAGTCACTGTACCTTTTTAAGTAATGGAATGTGCTGGTAGGTCATTATGGAGTCTGGCAATTTACTAAGCACTTACAATATTAGGTTCTTTGTATATATATAAACAGATAAAAGTTAGAAGTACACAACAATAATAATATAAAATGTTTCCGGGCCGGTATATCTGAAGCTTCAATAAAATCGTATTCCTAAATATAATGCCGTTAAAACACTTGTGACTTGCGACTGCGGTGTGATGGGTGTTCATTGGTGCAATTGATTATCATCAGGTGATCCATCTACATGTTTGGCGGTTTGCCTCTCTCCCATAAAAATGTGTATTTGGTAGGCAGAATGAGTGTGATAATAATATAAAGAGGAATATAGTTAGTGATTACATAATGATAAGAGAGACTTGAAAAAGACATAAGAACAGTGTCACATTACGCCCCCTTACTGGAAGAAAAGGGGCGAACGGAGTAGATAACGGAACGGAACGGAACGGATTTCTATTAGGAATAAGCCCTACCTTTTGTACTCAATTACCTGTCTTCTTTTGTATTGCTTGTTGTATTTTTTTTTTGTGTGTACAATAAATTGTTAAATAAATAAATAAAAAAGAGAAAGGAAAATAATATGAAACGTTAGTAGAAAAATTTAATGAAATTTAGAACGGCCGTAGATTGAATATACAAGAACCACCCCGAAAACCCTTACATATTGAGATATTAGAAAGATATAGCCATAAACATAATTATATAGAAATATAAAGGATTGAAAAAACTAAATCTAAAGAATGGACGGGTAGGTTTATGCTACATTATGCGCTACAAAATAAAGATATATAATTATGCTACCGAGAAAAACCATGCGAACTGAGAATTTCGAAAGTAATAGCCAAAAATAGTAAAGCAATACAAAATAACTAAAAACTATCAAAGAGTAAATTATGGAGCGCCAGGAAACATGCTACAACGGGTGGGAGTCTGAGAGACAGTTTTTATAACACACTAGCTGTTGCCCGCGACTTCGTCCACGGTTACTGGTTTTTTAATTATCCCAGGGAAACCCTTTAATTTTCCGGAATAAAAAGTATCTAAGATGTTAACCGGGGATATAAGGTATCACCATACAAAATTTCATTTAAATCGGTCCAGCTATTTCGGAGATTAGCCCGTAGAACCAAAAATAAAAAAAAATTGCATTAATTTTGGTATTTTTCTCCCTGGCTTTTGATTTTAAGCATTTTTTTGCAGACATTTGGCCTTTACAGTTTTATTATATGTATAAATTATTATAATACAAAAGCTTTTCTTGTTGTTCTCAATACTTCGGTCAAACGGATTGGTTCAATCCTGGTTCAATCGATATTGGATTCGTTATTCTCGAGGGTCTTTACCTAATCGAGTGGACAATGGGTTTGCAAATGGTATATTTATTCAAGGCTTTTGTATTTTTTGCCCGACTACTCATTGATACAGTTGCGTACTCCGTGGAGTCCTGGAAACCTTCTTATACCTCATTTTTGAAGTCTATATTTTTCTATTTATTGTTTATGCGTTATTATGCTCTATGGTCTTTAATCTTAGCATTCTGAGCGTTATGGTCTACGAAACAATCAATTATAAAATTTTAACCGCCTCTCTGGTCTAGTGGTTCACACCACCGGGTGTTGATCGGGAGGTCCAGGTTCGATTCCCCACGGGGGCAGAAGTGATTCTGCTCGGTTTGGTTGGTGGTGGAGCTCCTAAGCCCGCTTGGCTAGCTACCATCGTCTTACCTAAATTTGTCGCCATAATAACAATGTTATAGCGTTGTTGTGTTTCGGAAATCAGAGGTAAGATAGCCAGTTCCTCAGTTGTTGAGGATTACAGGTGAAGCTCGCTTCCACCTTCGGCCTTATCGTCACTTACGATCAGGTGAGATAAAGGACAAGAGCTTACCTGTCATATGTAAAAAAAATTTGATGGTTATCATCTTGGACAATAGCGTCAGTGGTTATACCGAAATGTGTGAGGTGAGCTTAACATTGGTAACATTGTACCATTGGGTACAATTAGCTATAAAAAGACATGGTTTTATTACTTTGGTAATAAATAAAAGCGAGTTGTGATTGAACATTGTGATTAAAAATATGTTCTTCAATGTTCCAACAAAATGTTACACGCGTTTATTTAACAAAGAAGAACGCTTGTTTTTAAAAAGAATATTATTTATACATTCATACATTGCAATTTAATTAAAGCTTGTGAAAAGCATGTAATAATGAGCTTTGCGAAGCAATATACATCAGCTGTGAACAACATTCGCCCGCAGCTCGGTGTAGTCACTGTAGGGGTATAATTGTCTATGATTTACGAAGTAATACCATAAAGTTTGTCTATTAGTGAGGTGACGTCACACATTTTAGTATCGTACATTTCCGCCAATATTTAAATTTTATGTATGACTTGACTACGGGACATAAACCGGCCCTAAGTTATTTTTAATATTTTTTGTCTCGTGTAAGTTATCATTGTAAAAAACTTAACTTTTTTACTTGCGTTAAGAATATCAATTTCTATGGGAAATGTGTATTGAGCTACTTTCCGCTAGGGGCGCTTTTCACGTTTCTCATAGAAATTGCGCTCCTTAACTCAACTAAAAAGTATTTTTTTTAACTGTTTTATTCTTATGGAAAGAAATGCCCGAAAAATTAACATAATGTATATGAAGTATAAAAATTGTCAACAAAGAGACTCAAAAAGAGCTGATATTGTAATGGTTCTTATAATTTCCCTCTTTCCGTCAGCTCCGAGTCTCCGACAGCTGTGCATTCAATGGAGCCACAATTTATTACATCTGGTCTCATTGTGCTCGCCAAACTTTAAAAATTTTGAATCTGGAAAATTATCTGACTTATTTTTGTGAAAGTGTTCGCTTCTATTTGTAATATTTTAAATTATGAGAATGCAATGGAACTAAATAAATAATTTAAAAAAATGATCTTTATTTCTAAAGCAATTTTACAATAGTGTGGTGAGACGACTCCAGAAAGTAATTTAAAATACATGCTGTTTATTCTTAAGTTTCTTAATATTAGAGATAATGCTGAACATTTCAATAACTATTTTATATAATATTATAATAAACTTAATTGTATTTAACGTGTGTGTGCGCGTGTATGTGTGTGTGTGTGTGGATGTGTGTGTGTGTGTGGATGTGTGTGGAACTAGACTAGCTAAAATTGTGTATCTGGGCATTTTCGATTCTGGGCATTCCATTTTTTTTGAAGGTTAAAGGGTTAACGTTTAATAACATCTCTGATACAAGGATAGAGCCTCGACGATATGTATGTATGTAAAAATTCAAAATAAAAAGTGTTTTTTTTTTCTTCTTCAATGGAGCTATCTAAAAAAGGAACCTATTATTTATTTATTCAACTATTTATTGTACACAAAAGAAAATTTGAGCATATACAATACATAAAATAAAAAGACGAGTACAAAAGGTAGGGCCTATATATTAGACTGAGCCGCGTGTACTAAAAATATATAATTATATATCATATAATATACAAAAAATAAATAATGTTTAAAATATATATATAAAAAATAACATAAACAAATGATACGGATATGAAAATACGGTGTTTGGGGAACGTCAGGTGAGGGTCAGTGAAACAAAAAAAATAAATAATAAAATAAAAGTTATATTGAATTGGCCGTTTTTTTTAAACAGCATGAGTGTCCTATATTGAGTGAACTTATATTTATTTTATGTTCTCCAGTGTTGGCGGGATCCCCCATATTATTTTCAATGACTATAATGTCCATATATCTTGTACTTTATCAAAATAACAAATATTTATTGCAGTCTTTATACAATCGAGAAAGTTAAAATAAATAAATATCTTCAGACATTCACACCTATCAACTGGCCCATACTAGACAACTAATGCCTGTGTTATGGATACCAGATGACGGACAAATATATTTAATAGATAAATACATATAAATTTTCAGAATATAATATACATATATAAACACCCAAGACTGGAGAACAAATGCCTGTTCACACAAACATTTGCCCCCACCGGGGATCGAACCCAGAACCTCTCGAGATGGCGACGCCTTGAGACCGGCGAACAGATCACTCGACCACGGAGGTTGTCGAAAGTTAGGAATGGAGCAAAAACTGGGAAATTGGATTCGTGGAATTTACGTGACTAGAAACGAATGCAGTATTTTTATTGGTAGCTGTTTTACTATCTTTTTAAAACTCTAATATCCTTGTCAACGTCGTTTTGAAGTCGCTTGGTACCTCGTGACTGTTGGTAGATGTTATTAGATCTATCTATAAAGTGCTATATCTAAAATTATGCCTCTATCTGTTTGGATTAGGTACGAGAGTACCTATTTATTGATTATCAGATATTCGGACGGTCATATAATAGAAAAGAAGATCATTTATTTGGTGCTGTATACCTCAGATGGCAAGTCAATTCTTTATCGCAAGATAAATGTCAAGTCCCCCAAATATATTCATTTGTACATAGACATTGGCGAACTTATATCTAAAAGTGATCTCTGCCAGTCAACCTTTAAAGCCAATATTATCATCATACCCCGTCCTCTTTTATAACAATAAAAATAAAATCATCAATAAAATTTAATTTAGAACAACCTTTCATCCCTCCCACCTCTATTATATAATGGTGGGCGTATTTAATATTCATTGTGAGTCGTCTAAATATATTCGTGAGCTGCAGCAATCGATCAACTCGGTAATCATACACAACACAACTCTTTCGATATTGATTTGAATTGTAATTGAAAATTTTTGAACCTTATGCTTAACAAATTTAGGTTGAAAATCTGTTAGGACTAAAAGTTATGTGGGACTGTGACTAGACCGACGTGCATTTTGTTGACTATAGTCCATTTTTTAATAAGTCAAAGGGATTTGACAGTGTGAATTACATATAGCCTTAGATATAACATTTCAATCTGAACATACCACTTTGATAAATTAAAAAAAAGTAAAAAATGAGACAAAATAAAAAATGTACCAACTGCTTTTCTTGCCTAGGATGTCACAAAAGGCGACTAAGGGCGTATTGGGTCTGATTGTGTAGGCGATGAGCTAGCCACTTGTTACTACTTTTTCATCTGACCAACCACCTTCTCTATCTATTCTGTGGACCAAGCCTATTTTTGTATGGCTAAATGTGGCCTAAAGGAACGCATTTCTCCTTGGACTCTGCCTAACCCGAGGATGACAAGCGTGATTGTATGTATGTTCGTAAATAACTTTATACTTTAAACTAAATTAAATTGTGTATCTATACTTCTCTAACTTTAAGAAGAAAAGAAGGATAGAAACAGTTTAGTTTAGTCTAGTTAGCGAGAACGAAATCGAACCTAATACCTCACTACAGCTTTGATACCAAACTCCAGCCCGGAATCTCACAGATGACAGCTTGACAGCTTGTCGTACAAAAACTTTCTCAGTAGGCTCTCCATTAAATGTGTGTGTGTAATAAAAATGTGATCAATGTTTGTACCTAACTACCTACTTATACATTTAGTGACGTACTCTATTTAGATATATGATGAGATATCAAATTTATTTGTGTAAGTGTGCAGAACTGATCTTTATTCTGTTTTGATACTACCTCTTTACTGTTTTTCTACTTTTCTATTTTGCTGTCTATAAATCTGTCAAATTAATAATAGTCAGTTGTCACCGTATCTATCCCTCGGGAGCAGTGTTTTTCTCTGGTTCTCGACGTTTCCTGCATTCACTCACTCATTTACACCTACACCTGAGCTATCAGTAACAGTAAGAAAGACTCAATAAAATAAAAAATACAAAAATATTTTAAAATTTTAGCTAGAACAATATGTCTTCATAAAATTAAACTTCAATCGTAGATTTCATAACCCAAGGATTCAGAAAAAATATGATCGACTAGCTTTTGCCAGCGACTTCGCCCGTGTGGAATAGTAGTTCTTACCGTGATGCTGTATAGGCTATCTAACACTGAAAGAAATTGTCAAATAGGAATAAGTATTTTTCAAATGATTGACAGTTACTACAGCGCTAAGTTCCAAATCGTTTCACTGTCAATTTACTCGATAATCCAATCATAAGCTGCAAGCTTTTCTATTTACATTTTCAAATCGATTTACATAACGCGGTCCTCATAATAGGTTTACCTATGATATTGCCATTTTTTGCTATCTATAAGTATTTTGTCTGTAATGATTAAGATTCAGAATATTCTTAAAAAATTATTACCTCCTCTAAAATAGACCATATTTTTGAGCTCTTGTTCTGATAATTTCTTGTAGGTTAATTGTGTTTAAATTAGAAACGAAGACAACTCTTTTTAAGTGCCTCCCGAATACATCATTTGATTTGCATTCACTTAAAAACGATAAATATTTTTTATGAAGAGTGATATCACTCATATGGCTAAAGCGTGTCTATGGATTTGTCGTTGTGAAGAAATCTGAAAAAATGTAAGTATGGAAAATGCAGACTTCCCCAACATCTCCATACAATACAATACACTAATTTCATAGGTAAAGACCTATTATTTTAACACTCGTCTTCCTTTACCGCCTGCTCTATCTTTTCACCAAATAGTTTGCATCCCCGGTCAGTGCGCGGCGCGACACCGAGCGAAAAGGTCGCGACTCGCGTTCTATTTTCACGCTTCGCTGTCAATTTTCCCGCCTTTCGCGCTTTTTAATCTGTGCAATATTTTCCGATATCTTTTTAAATATGACAGCTTATAGTTTTTAGTGCAAAGAGGTGCGAATTTAATTTTGTGCTGGGATGCAGTGACTTATATTCTGTGAACGTGATTCGAGTAGATGTGATATTTCTTCCGCCATTCATAAGTTAAAAGCCCTTTATTATGAATATGTACTTCAATTCCTAAGTTGTGATGTTCATCTGTAGACTGTCAAGTCTTATTAGCGAAAATTGTATGTCCAGCATTTTTATTATAACGAAGAGTTCGTCACTATAATACTAATTAAAAAAATATGTTTTTAGAAAATTTTTTCATCGTATTGGAAACTTTTTAAAATGTTTTTGGGATATAGTTATTTGAGTGCAGGTAGTTTATTTATTAACTTCTTCCTATTATTGGCGTGAGTCTTTTAATCTTTACCTACAACACATATAAAATGACACATAATTTCGCCTATTAATAACATTGTTAGGTAACTCCTAGATTTACTAATTCCATTTTACATTGGTAGTTCTTAAATCTACCACTTTAAACACAAAAAATGCGTGCACAGTTGATCTGATATTTTTATTTGATATTCTATGGTACTGTTTTATTACTTATTTGTTTAGTATAAATAGATTTCGATATTCAAAAACAAATTTTTATGAAATCAAAATAAAATTTCCCAATTATATGTATGATACAACAATGCTAAGGCAAATCTATTGACTTATAAAAAACTTAATAATAATGATCTGTTCCAACCAACTGATAAAAAGGAACGAGTTTAAAAAAAAACAATCATGTAATTGTACAACAGCCCAATAGTAATTTGCTAAAGGTTTTTGGTGGTTCTATTATTAACAAAATATGACCTTGGTTCACTGGGGAACATAAATAAAGCAATGATTTAACTTGGACCAAAAAACATTCAAATGGTCCGAAGAGATCTTGGTTAATAATAAGAATGGGACCTTGAACTTGATATTGAATTTGGTTCGGTTTTTGTGAAAAAAAAATAGATTCAAGGTTTCGTAATAACACGTAGTGTATGTTTATATCCCAATTTATTTTGAGAGTTAATTGCGGAGAATATTAAATGATAAAGCAATATTACCTATACAGAAAGCATATATAAAAGTACACAATATTATGTACAGTGGGGGACGTTGGCGGTCGACCAATAGAGTTTTTTTGGGAAGCTTTATTGAAAAGTTTATATCATGCATAATAGACCAATTAAAGATGTTTCATTTCAATCATAAATTACCACTTTGACTCTGTTACTATTTAAAAAATTGCTTTATTTTTTTTTATTCCTTACCGGCACACGTATTCCCTCCTTCTTACAATATGGGTTCCTTCAAAAGAGGCGTGCCGGGCCGGCAAGGTGAGGGAGGCTCGGGCTAGTATGACAGTATGCTGCTCTAGCTATCTTCACATATGGACTCCTCTACTGCTTATCATCAGGTAGTGTGGAGTCATTTGTTGAGCTTAAATCAAGATGTCATGTAGCTGAAATGCGAATGTTGAGGTGGGTGTGTGGTGTGACGGGAATGGATAGAGTGAGGATTGCTGATAAACTGAGAGAAAAACGACTTTCTTGCTATGGACATGTAATGAGGAAGGAGAATGATTATGTCACCAGGAAAGTTATGGATTTGAAAGTGGGCGTGTGGGGAGAGGAAGACCAAAGAAAAGATGGATAGATTGTGTGAATGATGATGTGATGAGGATGGGAGTGAGTGTTGACTTGACGAGTAATAGAGGAGAGTGGAAGAGGAAGACATGTTGCGCCAACCCCAAATAGAATTGGAAGCAGGGCAGGAAAAAGAAAAATATACACGCGGACGAAGTCGCGGTCAACAGCTAGTATAATATAACTAACATTACATTGTTCAAGAGGTCGCAAGCTCGATCCCACCGCCTGTACCACTTAGACTGAAAATTTAAGTACAGTTATTTTGTATATCACAGGCTCGCCACCTGTTATTATGGGGACTCACCATATCACGCAAAACATTTCCTACCCTTTGAAATATGAGTATTAAAATGAATTTTTATATATTTAATTTGCTTTAGTACTTCATCTTTAAAATGGTTACTTTACCACCAGAGGAATAGTCTTACTGGTTGTTTTTATACATTCTATATGACAAATAAGCATACGGCGCAACTAATGCTCAGTAGTTGGTATGATTATAGTAAAAACGTTTTGAGGTAACCTTGGACAAAAATGCGATTAACCTAATCGAGGAAGTGAGCTTAGTTTTTTTAGGTCTCTTTTGAAAGTAACAGGGAAGTACTTGATTGGGCAGCCATTTAATTATTTGGTCAGCAACAAAAAGGTCAGCCGAAAAATCATTTGGGTAGCAAACAAATATTTTGTCATCATAATAATTATTTGGGCAGCAATGTACATTATCATAGAGCATGTTTTGAAATGGCACATACTATAGAATCAGAACAGTCAAATACAAAAATAATTTTCACGATATCGTTTTGGAATTTCTAAAAAAAATATTAAAAAATATCAGTTTTGGTTAGGTACCTATCATATGGCGCGACGTTAACAAACAAACATGGCGGAACCATCAGCTGAGTTTAAGGTGAAGCATACCAAAATTCGGAATCGTTTTTGGCGTTTGTTTCGTTAATTAAACATGCGATAGAAAAAATACAAATTGTCCAGTTATTTAAATCATTGATACTATAGGAATTATGTAGTTTTATTCAAATTGGTGCACCTAATTAATGAAACTTTAAACGACAATAACTCCGAATCTGAAAGTGATATCCAAAACATTTTTTCTGCATTTGAATGTTCTGATTTTATAGTATTATCCATTTCAAAGGATGCTATATGATTATGTACATTCTGTACATGTTACCGGAAATGTATAAAATCTAGGAAAAGGATCAATGAAGATCTAGATATTCTAATAGATATTAGGTTAAGGATATTTTTATGGCCCCTAAAAACAATGTTAGTGTCATGAAAACATAATATTAAACAATTTGGCAGCAGAGAAAACATTTATGTTGCTGCCCAAGTAGTTATTTTGCTGACAAATTAGGAATATCTGCTGCCCATAAGTTTCTGACCAATTATTTATTTTAGCTGACCAAATGTATATTTCGCTGACCAAAATTCGAAAAAATTAGGACTTGGCTTGGAAAGGAGTGAGTTTTGTTAGAAAGAAATGGAAGTGGAAGACAAGCTGACCCAAATAAGATCGGGAATAGGAAATGATGATAAATCGGTGATCGAATTATGACAAGAAAACATTCAGAAAAAACTTAGACTCGATCTTATTCGTAAACCCCATTTTATTACTTAACTAGCTGATGCCCGCGACTTCGTCCGCGGTTACTGTGGTTTTTTGAATATCCCACGGGAACCCTTTAATTTTCCGGAAAAATAGTATCTAGGATGTTGACCAGGGATTTAAAGTATCACCACGCAAAATTTCATTGAAATCGGTCCAGCCGTTTCGGAGATTAGCCCGTAGAAACAGACAAATATACAATGAAACAAAAATTAAAAAAAAAAAATTATTTTCCCTCTTTTAACATCCCTATGACTTGGTTTTAAGCTTTTTTTCTATGTACAAACTTCGAACTCTACAATTTTATTATATGTATAGATATATATATTTGTCATTGTTAATGCCTTACCTTTTACGTTTCTATGATGTCTTGGGTAGTAAACCTGACATCCGCACTCTGCTGGTTTATGTATTATGTAATGTAAGGATATTGCTATGTGATATACGTGGGTATATATAAGAAAGAGTGTATAAATTCTATACAAGAAAATTGGTTATTTTAAATAGGCGTAGAATTAGTACAAAACTCAGACAACCGAAAACACTTTACCTCTTAGATGATTTTTTTTTCACTTTGCAATTCACAATTTAACAGTCTACGTACATTATTTTCTCGAAAAATATATTAATGAAAAACCACGATGAAATGATAACTATAATTATTAACTTGAATATAGTATAAAGATATATTCTTCAAGCAAAAACATTACGTGACACATAATTTATAAGCATATAATGATTTTTCACATAACATGGCAGGACATGTTTTTGTCACACTGAAATAGTTCACAACTATATTATTTTGTAAGTTCACGTAAAGTTGCCTTTTATTAACGTGGCAACGTTTTGATTCACAAATTATACTGTGATACTGAATTAATCACTATTCATTGTTAGTAAGTTTTGTGAACGGGTGACGTAGTTTCTCGCTTTCAATAAATTTTGTAAAATGCTTCTGACGTCCATAAGCATGTGCTAAGACGCATTTAAGTTGAATAAACAATATTTAATTTTGAATATTACATCGTCTTTTTACCCCACTACGGCGAAGCCAAAAGAAAGTGTATTTATTTATTTATTTATTTATTTAATCTTTAATGTCCAAAATAAAAAACACTTTTGTACATAAGGCGGAGAGAGCGATGTATTATCGTTTAGATAATACATCGCTCTCTCCCAGTCAACCTTTGGGCCAAACAGAGATTCAGAGTGGGGGCACTAAAATCCAAACAAATATCAAATTAAAATGTATTTACTCGTTGTTTCAACGTAAAGTCATTTTATCTGCTGAAAATAAAAACCCTAAAACATTTAAAATTTGTTTTAAAGTATAAATCAACATTTCCCTAATTCATAGAATGAAAACTTGTTATTGTGCCTTAGCCTCTGGGCATCGAGGCAATTAAACTAATGAATGATTGCTGCAAATAGACTAGAGGCCGAAGACAAAGAAACTTCTTTTTTATTCCGAGAAATTTCTTTTTTATTCCGGAACAATTATCGGGATAAGTTTCTAGCGAAATTAGGAACGAAAATTTCTTGGACGTTTATTTTGCGAAAGAAGAATGTAAATTAAACTTGATTGCTGTTGGAATAAGAATCAAAGATAGGTTACAATGTATGCCTATGATACAAGGATAGAATCAGTAATCGGGTCAGAACACACGTGAAAATGTAGTTAGGATGTCTATTCCTTAGAGCGTTCCTGACTAGAACCTTGTCGAACGCCTTTAGAATATAAATATAGTGTATGTACCTTCAAATTCAATTCTGTAATCTAGGATAACCTGCTTGATTTTTCCGGAATGATCAATTCTAGCGTGCCTACTATTCCAATAAACTGGTCCAAATTTATGGTCATCCTTCTTGTCCTATCCTTTCTACACTTATTTCTTCCATTATCAAATCTATACTTATTGATCTTAACACTAACGAAATAATGTTCACGCCTGCTCTAGGAATTTATTTACTGGAATACAAGCTGAATTAATATGCTACAATACAAGCCTAGAACTTCGTTTTACAATAGGTGAACATAGCTGGCAGCTGGCAGCCGGACTGTATTACAGTCCGCCACTTTTCCACTGTGCTCTCACGTTTCGAACGCTATGGTTCCGTGGTTTGTGATTTCAATTCGCGATACAAAGATATCACCGTAATGAAACGTGACGCGTCTATCACAGGCACTGGAAGTAGACGACTGTTCACAATTGAAATTTTTCCTACATCTTCGTTAGTGAAGAATTTACCTTGAAAAGACTGTTGGTCCTTTTAACCATTGAAAAAGTTTGTCAAATGGTTACAAAAGGCCAAAATATACCTGGTAGATTGTACCTGCTTAACCCTTTACAGGATAAAACAAATATTTTCTATTATAATACTTTCAGTTTTACTTTTCTATTTCGTTTCTTAAACAGAATTTAAAATTCTCGGTGTTAAAAAAACACACTGGCCTGCACGACACTCCGCACGCACCGAACTGCAACCTCTTTGCACACAACTTTTGCGCGCGGATTATTAATCTATATTTTTCTGTTCTTCAAAATTGTGACAGTTTTTTTGGCGGCATTCAACTATGGCGGATGTGATTTTTATTTCAGTGATTGTATTATTGTTTCGGAGTGGATCTTGTTGTGTAAAATCAGTGTAGTTTTGTGTTATATGTGTCAATAATGATGAGTAATGTGGAGGATCATTGAAATAAGCGTCAATTGGTGTGAAAAACGATGAGATTTTTATAGTGGTAATCCAGCTCATCGTAGTAGTACCACAGCGTCTGCCATCGATTGTTTGACGCCAAACTCTCCCAAAACGCATTGAAATGTATTACACTTGCATTTAAAGAAAGAAATTCTATATACCGAAGACTTGGCTGTATGGGCTTCGTTCCCTTTGCCTTCCCTTTATGGGAGAATTTTACAACAACAAAATTGTGACAGTTAATAAGGCATTTGTTTCGTGAGCAAGGATTTTATTTATTTGAAATAATACTCGAATACACGCACAAGAGTACAATTAACAACACTCGGTGTAAAATGTACCTAATATTAAATTCAAACAGTGCCATCCATTAATCTTTTTGGTCAATAAAGTTCTATATGGTCCCTGAATAGATTTCTTATCTCTAGCTTTATCACGTAACCCATTTCAACAGTTTGAAATACGAATCTTTCTGTACTCAACAGCTCATTGTAATAGAGGAATAAATGCTTTTAATTACATTTTGAAACGCATTAGGAGATTGGACCATACTGCCATCACGCAAATGTTTGTGTGAAACCATTGGCCCCAGTCGCTATTGCAATTGTTGGCATTGGACAAGCATACTCCTCATGTATTTCTGCAGCCCTGTGCCCAGCAGTGGGAAGTGTAGAGGGTGACAAGAAATTTTAGTAAAAACTAAAAGTACAATAAACTTTGTTCTAATCATCACTTCCTTTGCTGCTGTGATTTGGGAGATACATTTAAACAGAAATAATGGATGAGTTCTTTGCTAATTTAACCCCGAAACTTTAGAGTAGATAATAAGACATGATTTTGTAGACCATGAGTGTAGCGTTTTTAAGATATATACACAGTTATAATTACACGTGTATGTATACTCAGTGAAGTATGGAGGGACCGTTTATACATATAATTCCTCTTTATCTCTTAAAATATTCCCTTTACTCGTAAAGTTTGTCACTTGAGCGAATTCGGGAAAGAAATCCGTGTTGAGCTGATTCTATTGATGCTTTTTAGAATTATTCAAAATAAGAACATATTTGCATGTTTATTTATAATTTACTTTAAACCAATAAATTATACTATAAAATTAATACTAAAAGAAAAAAAAATAAACAAATGAATAAATATTTATTCTAGGATTCTGTCTTTTCACGTAAGCCTCATAAAAATAATTATTTAAAAACCTATTTGGCTTCGCACCGATTTCACAAAGATGACGGTAGTTAGTTCTACAAGCAACAGTTAGCTTTAATTATTTTCAAACGGTGCGCAACTGGCTTTGTCCATGATATTATTAATGTAAATTACTCACTTATTAATGTTTGTTATATTTTATTAGGTTATCCCTAAACTCCGCTTCCAACTTCGGTTCTTATTCCGAATAACCAAATTTTAAAATTCGGTTTCCGAACCCGGTTCCGATAAACCCACTTCCTTTACATCTCTAAAAGAAATGAGCTTCTAGAAAATTTGAAGATATTTTCTTAACTTAAAAGCATTGTTTGTGTTACAAAATCCTATCATAGAAACTATTACTAAAATTAACTCTACAATCAAAACAATGAACTTAAAAGTTATACCAAAGTTTTTGAAGGGTTGGCAGAGCGTCCATAGACTACGGTAACCGCACCTTAGTGTTATAAAAAAATCCCCAGCAGCTCCAAAGAGCAACAAAAAAGACACCTTTCGTGAAGTAGTAATAAAGTTCAAATTATATCTAGTTCAACAGTCAGTCAAGGTTCATAAATGTTTCAGGTTCGCTGGTGACCTTTGTTTTCATCGCTACACGCAAGGTTCAAATGTGTACTATAATAATGTGTGCTTTAATTTTATAGGTTGTCATGGTTGTTTGATTTTAATTAAATGACTTTTATGGAGGTGCACGAAAATGATATTGGAATATACCGTTTATACTATCTTGTAGAGTGTTCAAAGGAGTTGTTCGGACTCATACCATACCTGCCGCTTTCCATTACCGATCCTCGCGAGAAATTCATTCATCAGATGATTGGTTGTGCATAATGTATTTTCCGCATCATTTCCTGCTGTGTACATCCAAACTATAGAAGTAGGGAATCTAATGTCAGCAGTATTTTGGGACTGCTACGACTTTCAGAGGAGCTCAGTGGCGTAGTGGTTAGAACGCTTTGGCCTTCGATATCGAAAACAAAGCTTGTTTTTTTTAATTTGACAAGTTACCTCTTGGCCTTCATCTAACCTGATGGTATGTGACGATAAGACCGAAAGTGGAAGCGAGCTCCACCTGTAATCCTCAACAACTGAGGAACTGGCTATCTTACCTCTGATTGCCGGACAACAACAATGCTTATAATGGCGACAAATTTAAGTAAGACGATCTACACCTCCAGATCTACACCCGGTGGTGTCAACCACTAGACAAGAGAGCCGGTTAAAACCGCTAGCTACCTTCGTCATAGTCTGGATGGGTGATCTCGAACTCCTCCGTGCTTCGGAAGGCACGTTAAGCCATTGCTCCCGGTTGCTATTACAACCGTTTCTACCCACCAACCCGCAGCCAGCGTGGCGGTGTTACGGCCCATACTCCTCATGTGATTGTTTTCATGAGGAAGGCCTGTGCCCAGCAGTGGGACGTATATAGGCTGAAGACGACGACGACCTTCATTGCTTTAACAAGATAACGTATTTTTGTAGTTCTTCCGATGTTGCTGATGTCATTTTCCATCAGGTGTACTGTTTGACCGATTATAAAACTCTTCTTAAAAAATGCGGTCAAGGAAGGACCACCTAAAAAAAGAAGACAGGAGATTATTAGAGAATAGAGTCAATCACGGTATTGTAGCGTTTAACTCTAAAATACCCCCTATAGCATGACCAGGGGTGTGGTGGGTCTGTCTTGTTTTCAACTATCTTTAGAGTTATATCCTTTTTTGTTACTTCACATATCACATATTAAGTTACAATCTGTCAAATATTGTTATAGCCATCGATTTTAGCAGGAAAAGCCGCGGTGCCGGGTTATCAATCTTATCAATTTTTTCGTAGACTAAGCTGTAATTATTGCAATCTTATCTATTTCGGCCACAAAGCTGTTGTGGCAGTTTTATTGAGTAACGGCTTTTTTTTCAATAATCAAGCTTCAAAAGATCTTATGGCGCCTATATCAGTCTGCTAAAATGAAGCCTTTTTTGCTTTTTGTCTGATTTGATTTATTGTTCTTCTATCAATGTCATCATCACAAAAATATCAGATAAAGCACAAGTTGAACCTGAAAGTTATTTATTTTCTTTCATACTCAATACTTTATTCATATTTTCTACTTTACGTCAGAAGAAGTCAACTTTTTCGAGTTAGTCGACCTTGCTTTGAAAAAAAATTAATATTATACACAGGTGATATGACGCCCGATGTATAGTATCCAACTTGTACAGAAGTTGGTCGATATCAATTTTCAATATCAAACTTGCGTCATATTATGGAAAACTATCTAATGATTGAAACTGACAATTAATCAAAGTTTAGTTAAATAATCTTGACTTTTTAACTTGTTATGGAAAAACAGGTGAAGGTGTCAACGCCCACGTTAACACCTCTACCTACCCCTTCGGGGATAGGTGCCTGATAATATATACGTTGTTGTTGAATGATAATAACTAATAACATAAAACATATCATTACTCTTTCTCCGATGAGATACGCAGAGGTGATAACACCCACGTTTCGCCTAATATGTTTAGGTCCTAGTATATCAGGGGACGGGCTTGATGCCATGTACCGGGCATATTGTGTGGTAAGCAAAAGATCAAAATATTCACAGGTACTGCTAATATTATGATAATAGGCTAGTTGACTCATATTAAAAGTAATGAATACAATCGCCTGCAATCCCCGAAGGGGAAGATAGAGTCTAAAGAGCACTGTGTTCCTTAAGACCACATTTAGCAATACAAAAATTGGGTTTGGTCAGATGAAAAATCGTGAGATGAAAGAGAAGAAACAAGTGGCTAGCTCATCGCCTACACAATCACAGACACAGTACCCAATACGCCCTTAATCGCCTTTTACGACATGCTAGGCAAGAAAAGCAGTAAGTACATTCATTTTGAATATAATGCTTAATTAACATAGTATTTAGTACAAGGGTCTGAAATATACAGAGTTCATAAATTTAGATAAGGGTTTGCTGTAGAAATTTAATTTAAACATGTTTTATTTTTACTTTTTTTCATCTGCCAAAAACGCTATCCACCTTGTTCGTGAAATTAGTGAAGTAAGGCATCATATAAACAATTACTACGCATGGTCAAAAACCATCAAACGCCAGTCGCAACCAATCAAGTATATCTGTCGGCTGTGGCAGCCTGTGTCACGTATGCGCATTGAATTTTTTACCAAAATCGTGACCTTACAGCACAGATAATTCATAGACTATCATGACCGAAGGCGTTTTTGACAGTTAAGCAAAAATGTAATTTAAAATTAAAAATTTATTGTGATAAAGGCTTTAAAAATATATTTTTTTTATGGTGATGCTAATAGTAATGAATCATTTAGGGCTCAATAAAAAGTGTCAACTAGCCTATTGAAGAAGCAAAACTCTTGGTGCACATTCCAGAAATGACAGAAGAAAAGAATCATCAAATGCTATTCTCTCCTAAAAGAATGTAAGACTGCGCCGGTCCCAAGCGGGCCTTTACTGGGTTATTCACCATGACTGACGTTTTCATGCTACTAGTCCCTAGTGAATAACTTCACTTCATGTGGCGTGGCTAACGTTTATTTAGTTTTAATATTTTATTATCAGCGTCATGTTGAATTTGTAGGGTTAAAAGTGTAGTAATGTGAAATGCTCGTTTCCCTGATCTTATTGTAGGTATATGAGTACACACCTATACATACACACACATGATGTAATGTGTATACATCTATACATATACATAATATAATAAAACTGTAGAGGTCGAATGTCTGTACATAGAAAAAAAATGCTTAAAACCAAGTCAGATAAAGATATCTGCTTTAAAATTGAGTTGAAAGATTTCAACTGAACATTGTTACATACATAAGTTAAATAAAACCGTTAATATATGCATGGTAACAGTTACATACCTAGCGAAGGGTGGGTGGTTAAACCTCTGCCTACTCCTTCAGCCAAAAACAAGTGATTATATGTTATGTTTGTTTTACAACCGTATCCGCGTAGATCCTATAACCAACTCACTTTTTTTAGTTTTAGGATATCGTAGAAAATCATTTAGGTATTACAATATCTCAGCCTGCGGTATGTAAGGTCCAAATTTCGTCCTTATCAAAATAGGTATTTCACTATTCATACTAATATTATAAATGCTAAAGTAACTCTATCTGTCTGTCTGTCTCGCTTTCATTTTAAAACTACTGAACCAATTTTACCCTGGTACACAGATATTCTAGAGCTTAAGAAAGGATATAATATACCTGCTATCCCGATATTCCCATGGGAACGGGTGCCATGCGGGTGAAATAAAAAATTAAAATAACGCCTCCCAGAAAAACTAAGGATAATTTTACGTCACTATAAACTTTGCTTCTAATAATAGAGTAGAAGTAAATTTTCAATTCCATCATTATTGAGGCTACTGTTCCAATTTGAAAAAATATTTCAGTGTTGAATAGCCTATTTATTGAGGAAGGCTTTATGCTACATACCATCTCACTATCTCAAAGTAACTATTCTACGCGGACGACGTTGCGGGCAAAAGCTAGTTAACGCTGTACTTTCGCAGAACTAATTGGAAGCCTTGTCTCGAGATTAAAGGGCAAGAATATTAGCAAAATTTCGTCCTACCCTTAAATAAACTTCGTTTGTGGTATAAAATGTCTAGATGCTTTCTTTACAAAAAACATATTCCTTTTTCTACTGTGTTGTAATTTAAGTTTCTAGTTTTAGTTTTCCTATGCGATCTCGACCTCTTTTTTGTTTTCCTCAAACTATTCCCACATTCATTTAATCAACTTTCCATGTTTTAGAAGCCTGCAGATCTCAAAACCCTATTCATTCCGTCGTCCTACATTCTATCCTCATTCGATATAAGGAAATGGTCAGCACTTTATTTATCTCGTTGGAGCTACAAAAATTATTTCTATACAATTTGATACTGAGATCCTAATACCGAGGTACAGCGGAAAAAGTACTGGAAAAATTACGGACGGTATGTGCTCTTATTAGACGAAGTTGGGACAAACTCGGATATTTAGAGACTGTAAGTCTCCCTAATACCAGTTTATTCAGAACTGTTATATGCCATTAATGGTACGTTGGTAGAATATTGACCGTGGGAGATTACGTAACGGGCCGCACCCTTGGACGTTTATGTTTCAGAGTTATAATTTTAGGATTATTGCCCTTAAAAAGATAGAGGTATTTGTTGTTGACCTAATTGCATGTTTAATCCAATAATAATTGTTATAATTTTGACACACAGCAGGATCGATTGAATAAAACATGTTAATGGTTAAGACAACTGGTGATATAGTTTTCCCTATCATCATGTGAGCCGACAGTCGTCCTCTATTTGATATAGGATTTCCCGAAGAATTTCCATAACAATCGATCCTTTGCTTTCCACGATCTCCCGCAAACATTTTCTCAGCGGTGTTATTTTAACGATTAGCGAATTTCAGTAAAAAATATAATTGATCATCTAAAATAACTAATTGGTCAGCAACTTATGAGCAGCAAATATTTTTAATTTGTCAGCAAAATAACTAATTGGGCATCAACTTAAACGTTTTCTTTGTTGTCAAATTGCTTAGTATATGTTTTAATAACACAAATATAGAATTTAAGGGTCAAAAAATAATTACCTCCTTTTAAAATACACCATATTTTTGAGCTCTTTGATTTGTTTTGATAATTTGTTGTAAGTTTAATTGTGTTTAAATTAGATACAAAGACAACTCTTTTTAAGTGCCTCCCGCATACATCATTTGATTTGCATTCACTTAAAAACGATAAATACTTTTTATGAAGAGTGATATCACACATATTTCTAAAGCTTGTCTGATGATACATGTCAACAATTATTATCTCTGGATTTGTCGTTGTGGAGAAATCTGAAAAAAAGTTAGTATGGAAAATGCAGACTTCCCCAAAATCTTTATACAAAACGGCAATTTCATACTTTAACCCCTAATATATATAAGCATACATTTCCTCGGAATTGATCCTTCATTGATTCTTTTTTTAGGTTTTATATATTTCCAGTACGTATATATTGCTGAGCAAATAATTAAATGGCTGCCCAATTAATTCCTTCCCTGTTAATTAATGATTGAATAAGTTCTACTCTGGAATAGTTATTTTAATGTACCTTTAGCGAGTGTGATAGGTTGCTGTTGGTGTAAAAATATAAGTCCAAATTCCTCACTATTTTTATATTGTAAAAGTATATACACAGAAGGTTTATGGATGAACACACGAAAACACAAAAACACAATATAACACGTAAAATAAAATCGGTTATAAAGCAGCAGTAATAGTTCGGATACCTAAGCTAAAATAAAATTGATGGCAAAATGCAAAAGGTGGGTGTTAGCGCCTCTGTCTATTTAATAGATATTTGGTACACAGATAGTCTAGAGTCTGAGGAAGGACATAGCCTTCTTTTTATCCCGATATTCCCAAGCAACGGGCACCGCGCGGGTGAAATACGGGAAGCCACTAGTCATTCATATTATGATAATCATACCTACCAATAAAAGAAATAATAAGATTCAGAAGGCAATCTGCCTCTAGGGCACTATAAACTCTTTGATGCCAACAGAAAATTGCTTTTCTTATTGAAAATGATTCTCTATCCGGTCGTTACTATAGTATAAATTGCTTCGATACGTATTATATCATGTACCGAACCCGGTAACTTATCGAAGCCTTTCGATCTTGAAAACAAATCTACATTTACCATAGTCTACTCTTGGTTGGGTGATCAAAATTTGTGTTCTTGGGTTCTTTCATGATTTGGAAGACTCGTTAAGCCATCATTGTTCCCGATTCTATTCTAACCGTTTCTTCCCACCTGTTTGCATTGGACCAGCGGCAGCGTGAGCGTTCTCTTGTTTTTCTCCACATAGAAAGGCCTGTGACCAGCAGTGGGACATGTATAGACTGGCAACGCAATATCGTCTCTTCTTCTTCCTCGAGCCTTTTTTGTTATTCCATCTTCTTTCCATTCTAAATGAGTTGGTAAATTATGTTTTCTCTTCTACTCTCTTCTAGCACACGTCAACTTCGTTTGTCCTCAGCCTACTGGGCGGGCACAGGCCTTTCTCATGGAAAAACACATAAGGAGGATGGCTTTAAGAACACGCTGATCCAATGCGGGTTGGTGGGTAGAAACGGTTGCCAGCCAGCCCCTTATTTTAAACTGTCGGTTCACGGATTCGATTCGGAGAGTCACGTCCCGTCTCGCTCTAATTCGCCGCAATAAATAGTGACAGCAATAGAAATTCCGTGACTCGTTTAGTTTCCGACAGTTTAGAATAAGGGGGCAGGACCAACCAGTGGCTTAACGTGCCTTCCGAAGAACGGAGGCGTTCGAGATCACAATGTTTTGGGCGCCCATCTTAGTTAGCTTTGTTTTTGTATCGAAAATCAAAGCGTACTAACCACTACGTCACCAAGCTCCTCACAAAGTTGGGCTTACCAAAGTCCTTTATTTTTTTATTTTTTTTTTTATAATCAGCGAAGGAATGACTTAACACCACCTGATGGTAAGCAGCAGATAAGTCCATTTGCGAAGGATGCTAGGCCAGCACCAAAGGATGCAGGCCTAGCGACCTCCATTTTGCTGGCTCACTAGATGCCTTTTCACGCCTCTTTTGAAGGAACCCATGCTGTAGGAAGGAGAGAACACGTGTGCCGGTAGAGAATTCCATGCTCTGGATGTACGAGCAAAGTATGATTCCCTAAACCATTAGGATAGGATTAGGATATTCCAGTGTTTTTATACCTTTTTTATACCTACGTTATATCTACGTATCCTTCGTTCAAATAGATTATTAAAATACATTCATTTTCCAGTAACCTCAGGGTAATCTGTTGATAATGTTACAGGAAAATAAACCTTATGGCGCTAGTCTCTAGGCTTTTAATCTGTTTAAAACGAAGCATGTCCTGAAATTTGTATGTAAATCAGAACAAAATCAATCACAGAACTTCGGCGATTTCGGAGAAAGTATGTTTTTCTTTGCCATTAAAAGTTTGCAGCCAGTGAGATAATCATAAAATTAATTAAAAAACACTGTGCGTATCTCGGCATGAAAGAGAAAACGAACACATTATTTGTCTTTAGATTTTGTGTTATCCATACTTCCATACTAATATTATATATGCGAAAGTAACTCTGTCGGTCTGTCTCGCTTTCACGTCAAAACTACGGAACCAATTTAACCGAACTTTGGTACACAGATAGTCTAGAGCCTGAGAAAGGACATAGGCTACCTTATATCCCGATGTTCCCATGGTAACTGGTGCCATGTGGATGAACGTTAAAAATTTAATAACGCCTCCTAGAAAAATTAAGGACAAATTGACGCCACTATGAACTTTGCTTCTAATAAAAGAGTAGAAGTAAAATTTCAATTCCACCAATTGAGGCTACTGTCCCAATTTAAAAAAATCTTTCAGTGTTGAATAGTCTATTTATTGAGGACGGCTAAATTTTACATACAATCACACTATCTCAATGTAACTATTCTACGCGGACGACGTCGCGGGCATAAGCTAGTTATACATAAGCAGTATGTGTATCTCTTGGTATCGGAAAATAAAAAAAATCTGTGGATATGAGACACACAATAAGGTACTACTCGTAGCTTAAATCTATACTTAATTTTGTTCTTAAATTACTAATACCTTTAACTCATTTTTACCATTTACCGAACTCGTAAAAATCTTCAGTACTGAAATTCGGGTGGGTGTCTAGAGGAAGGAGCGAGTATATTCCCATGTATCCCGTATATCACAGAGTGCTGGATAAGTGATAAGGAAACCTTGACATATCTGGCACGGCTTCAAACGCACATAAGAGATAAGCTGTAAAATTTTCAGTAGTATTTTTTACGCATGCTTTTACATGATGTTAATATGTTATTATAATTTCAGTGATATGTTGTTTTATTTATAATTTAAAATAAATGAAAGGTCAGCTTGTTGTCCTGTGTAAAAATAATTTATTAAATGGTAACATACACGCGCACTGATCAAATCAAAATCAAAATCAAATCATGTCAAAAATAAGTTTATTTAGGCCAAGTTCGGCACTTAAAATCGTCAACATTTTACATTATTATGCAATTTACAAATAAATAGTTTATTATGAATTATTTAAAAATTACAGTATTAAATTAAACCATTGTATTAAACTTCATTACCGCGAGCGCTTGTAACAAGTACATCCACAGGACAGTACGTTGACTGTGGTTGTAATCGATACAAGCGGCCAGATTCCGAGAGTAAGGCTTTTCATGAGAAGAACCCGGCAAGAAACTCATGAGCTCTTTATTAAATATAATCATAAAAATTTTTGAAGAAAGCAAAACCACTTACCATCGCGTTTGTTTGGCATCCTTATCTCAAAAAAAATGGTTTTATAACTGTATGCTATTGTGCAATAATGAAAGAAGATAGGAAGAAAGAAGATACAAAGGGAAGGCTGTATTCTCAGCCTACCCCACTGGGGCAAAGGCGTGAAAATGTTTTTTTTATTTTCCGAAAAATCCATATTCCTAACGGATTTAAGCAACTTCAAATGTCTTACACCTAAATTTGTCGCCATAATAACAATGTTTTAAGTATTGTTGTGTTCCGGCAATCAGAGGTAAGATAGCCAGTTCCTCAGTTGTTGAGGATTACAGGTGAAGCTCGCTTCCACCTTCGGCTTTATCGTCACTTACCATCAGGTGAGATGAAGGTCAAGAGCTTACCTGTCGTTTGTAAAAAAAATTTATGATATTAACAACGTTAAAGCTCCGTCATATTTCCTTGAACACAGCACGTGGTACTATCCAGTAATTAGAGTGGCAGGAGAAAATATATGAATGTCCTTGACTCCTTGGCTGATTTCCAATGCTGTGACATCTTTGACGCAGGATCAGACCACGAATAATAAAATTTATATTACTTTTAAGCGAGTTTGAAACAACGATTTCTATATTCCTTTAGCGAACCGTATAGGAATGAAACAACTTTTTTTTAGAGAGCGGTGTCCAGGGCTGCTATGACCCTGGCGCGTCACCTGGGTAGATATTTGTTTTTTTTTTTTATAAAAGGCTCAACAAATGACGCCACACTACCTGATGATAAGCAGTAGAGGAGTCCATATGTTAAGATAGCTAGAGCAGCATACTGACCTACTAGCCCTAGCCACCCTCACCTTGCCGGCCCAAAAAATGCTTTATCACGCCTCTTTTGAAGGAACCCATATTGTAAGAAGGAGGGAATACGTGTGCCGGTAAGGAATTCCACGCTCTAGCTGCGCGACAGAGAAAGGAGTCACGAAACCCCCCCTTGTGACTTCCCCTACCTACTTACAGCTTCCCCAATTCCTACGCTGATCATATAGTCAAAGATGGCCCTGGGGGAGGAGGTTTTAATCTCTTCAGGAGAGACTAGATGGCCTCCGAAGTGCCGGCTTCGTAGTGGTACAGAGGCTCACATTCGCAAAGGATGAGTATGGGTGTTTCTTCCTTTGCGTGACAAAAACAGCAAGTCGAAGTATCTATCCGATGATGTGTAGGTGTTTGTTGAGCTTGCAGTGCCCGCTGAGAGATGAAACAACTTTCCTGCGTTTATATTTTCGTTCAATTGCAGTAATAATTGGGGGATATAAGGCAAGATTAAACAGGCACTATTTGAGTTTACGTGTTCCTTTGACCAAGTCATTTTCTAAAAAAACGAGATTGTGGTCGAACGTATTTAAATTATTACTAACAAACAGTGTTTATTTGCAATCAGAGTTAGTCACAGTTTTATATACGTGTTACTCTCAGGGTTATTCCGATGAATATTTATTTAAAATTCACATCGTGAGTGATTAGCAGTGATCGTAAAATTTGTAAATAATATAATTCTGTCTGGTTATTCACTGTTGTCTGTAGTCCTGTATTCGAATCCCATGTTGATCTTTGTGAATAACCCAAACGTTGGTTTTCCAGCTGACTATCGTTCCTATTATGTTTATTTAGAAAACATTTCTGTGTATATGGAAAAGTAATAACTATTTTCAGACTAATTTCCCTCCCTTCCCAACTGGGGCGTTCACAAACTATAAGCACGCAATCCACAGCTGAACGATGAAAAAGTAGGAGCGCCCTGAAACTTAAATAAAGGTTACCTTCGCAGCGAGAAGAGCGGAGCTAAGTTTAATTGCACTGTGCTAGTAGATTTTTGTAAGGTTAAGGGAAACTGGCATATGAAACACAGTATATTGTCACGCCCATATCCATCCATGTCAAGAAGAGTTATGGCACATTTTATCTGGTATGTTGGATTGGAGTATTTAAAGAGATAATGGAGACCTACAACTATTTTATGCTAGTTCCAAATAAATATTTAATTATTTCTAATTATTTCGCATAGTTGCATCATACGCCGCGTCGATTCCAATGAGTGAAAATTTATAGAAATAAAATTATTACATACCTTTCATATTAATTTCTCATAGTCATTTCGTATAATATAAAAAAAAAAAATTGTGTAGTCTCACATATAGTTAGTACAATACCCTCAAAGCAGCAAAAAGCCTGTTAATTACTGTCAAAACAAACGGTTCATAATTTTTTTTGAACATTACTTTTTAAGTAATATTGATTTTAATTTGATTTGTATTCAATTTAATTATAGACCGTATATAACAGAGGGCGATTTCGCATAATATGTTTAAGGCAGCGGTAGCCGAGTTGGGACGGATGGGATACTTTGATAGGCCGCGGGACTCGCGGGTTCAATTCTTCCGCCTGCACCACTTATGTTGAGATTATGTTGTACCACTATGTACCACTTATGTTGATATTATATGAGATTGAATAAAACTTATGTACAGTTCACACCTATCAAAATCACACCTATCAACAAGCCCCATTTTAAGCAACTAATGCTGCTTGTGTTACGGACACTAGATGACGGATAAATATATTAAATAGATAAATACATATAATTATTCTGAATTTATATAAATAAATATAAACATCCAAGACTGGAGAACAAATGTCTGAAAATTCATCACCAAAACATTAGGCCCCACCGGGGATCGAACCCAGAACCTCTCGAAATGGCGACGCCTTGAGACCGGCATACAGATCACTCGACCACGGAAGTCAACAGTTGATTGTGAATATCGCTTGCCTCACATTGTGCCCGGTGCGTGGCAACAGGCTCGCCACCTGTTACATGGGACTTAACATATCTGGCGAAATATGGGTGTTAGAACCTCTGCCTAACCGTTCGGGAAAAAAAAGAAAGAAAGAGGGAGGAGTTTGGCGGCATTTGTCTAATGGCGGACGTGATTTTTATTTCGATAATTGTAATATTGTTTCGGAGTGGATATTGTTACGGAAAATCAGTGTAGTGTAGTTTGTGTAATAAGTGTCTGTGATGATGTGCAATGTGGAGGATTATCGAAATAAGCGTCAAGTGGTGTGAAAAGTGATGAGTTTTTTATCGTGGTAATCCACCTCATCCAAGTAGCACCACAGTGTCTGCCATCGCTCGTTTGACGCCAAACTTTCCCAAGATGCATTGAAATGCAATACACTAGCATTTTAATGCAAACTACTGAAGAAATAAATACTGAAGACTTGGCTGTATGGACTTCGTTCCTTTGCCTTCCCTACATGGGAGAATTTTACAAAAAAAAAAGAAAGAAAGAAAACAAATAAATAAATTTTATTAAGAACCATGATACACTGAATATAATAGATACGACATGTTGTATACATCACGATGCTTAATAGGTATCTACTCAGCATATTCGATGCATCTGAATAATGCTCCGACGCTGATCTTCCGTAGATGCCAAGAAAAAAAAAAGAAAACAATATTATTATGTACTTCAATTCTAGATAGTGCACTGCTTCTCTCATACACAATAAAAGATAAAAATACCTTTAGCATAAAGATATATAAAATTATATGTCTACACGCAATAAATAATCTAAATAATATTAGGTTGGGGAAAAAGTCTTTTCGCATTATAGTATGTATAAACTTGTAATAAAATCTCTTTGGCTATACTATTTGTATCTGGCTGGTTTTGGTATCATTGAAAGTTTAAATTTTAAAGAACATAATTCCAAATTCAAAATAATAACTATATTAAAAAATGTTTTGAATTTTCTTAAAAAATGCGAAGAAACTTTTTCCCCAACCTATTATTTAAAGTTATTCAATGAATGTATTGTCTATAATACATTCATTTATTCATTCAAAGAGGAGGGTTGATATGTTATGTTATGTTAAAGTTCGTATGTAACAGAGTCGAACCAGTTGCCATGCCGGGGCACAGGGAGGCGAGCAATATCCGTTCATCAAATGTTTGATCGTTAGCTGTTACTGTATACCAGAGGTCGCCAGACTTATTTTTCTCATAGACCACATTCAAAATTTGTCTGGTTTCGGTGGACCCCCGCAGCTACATTTCTACCATATTCCCAAAACTCGACCAAATTGTGAAGATGTGAAGACAACAGGACCCCCGTCGAATCTCCCGTGGATGTCCCGCCTTCTTCGTTCGCGCGGAAGCGAGAGGCAATGAGCATTTTTGTCTTCGGGGACTTTTTCTCTCCGGCTCGTGCTAGGCCTTCTGGACCACTTTCGAACTTATGCTCTATACAGACGCTAGTACCGTCTTGGGCACTACTCACGCGTTGTTTATGGATTAAGCATAAATCAAGAAAAATCGCTATCGTAACAGACGCGTTTTTTCTAACACAATTTAATCATCAAATCCTACATTAAGAAACACAATTGAGGAGTGTCACACCTTCTCGCTGGCACAAAGAAAAAATATAATTAAATATCCATCTCTTTAAGAGATTGGGAAATTAGTTTCTTGTTTATTTATTCAAGAAGAGTATGACTACAGTTCGTGATACAAATTATGTGACAACCCAAGACAATTTATTAACTGTGTTAAGCAAATTCGTAAAAGCTTTTTCCAGTGTTCGTTTTTGGAATTCATACATTACTGGAATTACTTTAAGAAAGCTATCTGAGGCAGCGATAGCCAAGATGAGAAAAAGGAACTGCACAGAGAAAGAGATCACTGCCCACCGCCGTGGGACGGATTTCGCAAAAAGTGCGCCGAGTTTCCCTCCGTCGGTCCGTCCAAACTCTAAGCTATCGTTGCCTTGCGAAAGAAATATAAGGAAGAATGATATGTAAGGATCGTAACAACTGGACGTAATCTCTGGAAGAAAGGCGTCACATTATGTATTGAGACAGCCTACAATCGGTAAGCAATGTTCGATTCCAATATCTACGACCGTGATTTGTGTTCGGAACTGAGGTAACAGATAAACGGTGTAATGTATCTCAAGGGTTACGCAATCCATACAGGTACTGAAAGTATTATAGTTGCTTCTGTTCATGGCACAAGGTTGAATTTTATAGTCAATTCGATGTCAGCAGTGTTTAGAATGCACATAATGTAACAACAGACCATTGCGCCCATAACGAGGGCCCGCAAGCACAGGTGTTAACCATGACGAGTGCCGACCGCGTGATCGAGTGATCTGTATCTTGAGACGCCGGTCTGAAGGCGTCGCCATCTTGAAAGGCTCTAGTTTCAATCCCCGGAGTAGTCGTAGATAATAATAATAATAATAAATATCCTCAGACATTCACACTTATCAACTAGTCCCATTTTAAGCAACTAAATACTGCTTGTGTTACGGATATTAGATGACGGACAAATATATTTAATAGATAAATACACATAATTATTCAGAATGTATATAATATTATACATATATAATGAACATCCAAGACTAGAGAGCAAATGTCGCAATTGTGACTGTTTCTACCCACCAACCCGCATTAGGCCAGCGTGGTGATGACACAGCCCATACTGCCCGACCCACCTGCTCGTTTGCCACCTATACAATAAAAAAAAACTCCTCATGTGTTTCTCCGTGATAAAGGTCTGTCCCAGCAGTGAGACGTATATAGGCCAGCGGTGTGATTAAAAGTTATATTTTTTTAATGTGTTATATGTTGTCGTTTAATAAAAATAACATGTTATGTAAAGCGTTATTTGTTATAACAAATATAACAAACAACACTCACGGCATAGGTATTAGTTTACTCGTTCGTGTTTCGTGTTATAGTTAAAAACGAGCTGTTATAAAAAAATGTGTTATGAGTTTAATGACGCAAACGCAATGTTAAAAACTTGATCAATGAAATTCCCTTCATACTTTTATAGGCTTAGGACTGTCTGAAATAGTAGCAGAAATGAATGATCAGCAAATTAATGATTAAGATATTACTCAATTCAGGCGTCAATATACAATTGATTGAAAAAACAAAAACAAACAAAATTTACACTTATATACAGTTTTTTTTTAGTTTTGAAAGAAACTATCTTACACTTAAAATGTCAAAGAACAATACCAAAAAATATTATACACTTATTTACAGTTTATTTATATTATAAAAACTTATTTAACACTTTATTGTCTATTTACACTTTTGTTAATTCAACAAAACACGAAACGTATCGAGAACACTAACTATTGAACAACAAATCTCATGTTGAAAACAGTTACAACAACCATTAAGTAGGTATAACGCCTACCAATATAACATGTTGTTTTTTTTTATCAAACAGAAATAAACATTATTCCGTGCGCATTAGATTAAAAAATCACGCAAATAATTTTATAACATCATCGGTTTCAATATCCTTTATTGATGAAATAAAAATGAGCCTTACGGCTAAGAATTTAAAGACGTTTTTCGGTATTTTAAGCAATTAATTATTATATCTTTACTGTCAACAGCGCCACCTATCGAGACCCTCCATAATTACAATCTCTTTTTTTGTCATGGCACGACTCCAGGCGTATTGAAATTTTTAGTGGTACGCTATGGATCCACTAGATGGTGTTAAAACTAGAAAGTTAAAAATACCCATAAACCAAATTTATTTATAACATTGTTATTAGTTATTTTTTTATAACTAGTAAATTTAATGGTTATAACTTTTAATGACCACCTCTAATATAGGCTGATGACGAAAGCCAGTAAATATTCGGAAATAATTGGACTAATGTAATATAGGTATTTTCAAATGGTAATTCTAATCTGGCACTGATTTGATAAGCATGTGTCTAATAAATGGTGCCCGGTATGGCCACAAGTATACATTCTTAGATAATAATGCGATTGGCAATACGCTAAGAATTAATAGTACGCTACGAACCGTAGCTATCGTTTCGTAGCGTAACGACTATTACGTTTTCTTCATCATTGTCGTATTGAGTAATAGCAGAAGGCGTGTTTAATTTTTAGATTTTAATCTAGTAAAGAGCATGCTATGGCAATACGAGTATGTTGGAGCCGGTAATTAGGAAATGTTGTCATTAGCTAAAAAGTTCAGGCTTTTTATTTTCTGGCTTAGTTTATCAATGTAGAGTTAGCAGGAAGAAAAATATGTAATATTTTGTATATACGTGTATTGACGAGAGACAAAGAGACAAGAGAGAGTAATAAACATTCACAATATAAAATAGACGTAAAAACATATAACATATAGTCCTAAATTAAAAAAGGTTTGTTAAACAAACAGGTCGAACAATTAACAACTAGCTGTTACCCGCGACTTCGTCCGCAGTTACTATGGTTTCTTAACTATCACACGGGAACACTTTAATTTTCCGGAATAAAAAGTATATATGATGTTGACCAGGGATATAAAGTACCACCATGCAATATTTCATTAATATCGGTCTAGCCCTTTCGAAGATAGCCCGTACAAACAGACAGAGAACAAAAAAAAAATATTTTTTGGTATTTTCCTCCCTCTATTTACCCTCTATTTACATCCCCCTGACTTGGTTTGAAGCATTTTTTTTTTCAATGTACAGATATTCGACCCCCACAATTTTATAATATGTATATAGATTGGGTAGTATTTTTCAGAGAACTTTACATTGAAAATACTGACCGAGCTACTGATACTTTTTGGTGGTTCATTTTGTAATTATAGCCTGTATCATTGTCCCTTGCTTTAAAAAACAATCTCGAAAATGCAGTATTATCACACAAGTTGAGACCGTTCCCTTGTTCTGATGTGTCAATCCCGGGTTTGAATCGGCATGTGTCGTCCCGTCTTGCTTAGACTCGCATACAATGTACAGATTCGATTGATTTCTGAAACCGGATTCAAAGCTAGGCAATATGTTGCCTGTCATAAATATTGACTCAAAGTCTTGCAAATATTACTGTGAAATGATCTAGTGGTGGAGGAGCTCGGAGACGTAGTGGTTAGTACGCTTTAGCTTTCGATATCGAAAACAATGCTATCTTCACCACGGTCAGACCTTGGATAGGTGACTAAAAAAATGTGATCTCAAACTACTACATTCTTCGTAAGGCACGGCCTATTCTCTTCATGTGCTTCTCCACGAGGAAGGCCAGTGCCCAGCAGTGGGCCCAGCCCAGCACCAATATATAAATCTATTATTCGTGGCATCTCGAGAAGCCATCCGGATCTACAGTAAAGCCTGCCTCTTAACCCCTAAAGCGTCAGCGCGAACACCCGTGATCGCAAACTATCTATGTTCTGATTGTGTCTGGTTTTATGACCATGAACAGGTAAAGTAAATCACAATCAGTTTCCATTTTGGATGAAGTAACGAATCTAGCTTTAGCTTTTAACCTAAAATAGGTTATTGATTTCACAGTGAGACGCGAACGTTATCCTAAGCCGGCACAGATCAATTTCAGCTTCTAAAAATTCTAGGTTACTGCCGAAAAGTGACCTGACCCCTCATCAATATGAATTGTACATTCCTTACCTGCTTAAATACGTTTATATCTTACAGCAACGCTTCCATAGCTTCCATACAATCACGCCTGTTATCCACGAAGAGGTCGGCAGAGTCCAAGAAGCATTGTGTTCCTTAAGAGCACATTTAGCCATAAAAAAATTGGGTTTGGTCAGATGGAAGATCGTGAAAAAGTTGTAACAAACGGCTAGCTTACCTACACAACCACAGACCCAGTAACGAATACGCCCTTAGTCGCCTACGACTTGCTAGGCAAGAAAAGTCAATAAAAACAAAAAAACACTATTAAACAGTATGTCCAAGAAATAGTAGGACATACTGCAGGTGATAGCTGGGATCAATACCTACCAAAATAACATAACATATGTTCAGCCAATTTGCCGGTTTAATGGTGATTTTCGCAAGATGAAATCAAACTCATTACGAGTACAAGACCTTAAACCGCGACCCTTTTCCGGAATCCCCGGACCCCACTGTGACATGACACGCAAGCGGCGAATTAGGGTAGGTCTCAATAATTTTTAGCCCATATACTTGCCTTTTATTTTTGGAAGGGTAAGAACTAACTACACAAGATAATCCCGATTTCGGTGAAAACATGAATTCCGATTATACATACCTATCACACATACTTATCATGGTCATAATGACCACCCGGACGTCCATTATACTGGCGATAAAACAACAGATAACAACCGATAAAAAAAGTAGGTGTTGACCGCAACAAATGATTTTTATGCTGGTACAGTCGAGTGCACATAATTATGTAATACACATTTTCTAGGTAACAATTTTTTTTTAATTTATTTAGAAACCAACTGCGTTACAAATAATACTACATGATAGTTCTTATTTCTAGATAGTAAGGTTAATTACAGGTTTCCATGGATTAACAATAATATGACAGAATGTGATCTCAAAAAATCCAACAAACAAATAAAATAATAGATATCTAGAAATTGTATACCCACTAGATTACAAAATATTGTATTTTTTACTTAACAAACTTAAAAGAAAATAAAACAATATTGTGTGTACATAATACAGAAATTTAAATTTAAATTCCCACATAAAGCTACGCCTAATCCCCATTGATTGATTGGTGTTATTACAAATAGTCCAGAAACTAAAACAACGTAGTTCAGAAATCTTTATTTCCTTCTAATAAGAGTCATTTCCCGTCAAAAGTGGAGTTGACTGTAACAGTTTTGTTATAAATACCATTTGATTGTGCTACAAGTAGGTACTTGTAAAGTAAATCTTTTGAAAATTTTGTGACTCTACTCTATCCATTTTGATCTGAGACAAAAGGTAAACAAAGAATTTATGGTTCTCAAACTTTTAATCCAACTCTGGGACTCCAATTTTTTTTAATAAAATAGAAAAGAAGTAACAATATTTATTATAACTGTATCGTCTAATGAATATAAACATAATTTATTTGTGGAATGAAGTAATTAAGTTAATTGTATTTCATTGCTATCATCCAAATCATACTAAATATGAATAGAAATATAACAATTTAATTCAAATTTCAATGTTTCATCTTCATTTGGACGTATTTTAAATGCATAATAAAAGAATGAGAATACCATTCAATCCTCAGATAAAACTATCTGTCAGTCAAATGTTAGCTCTGCCCCTTTTCTTTTTATGACTTTAGAAAGTAACAGTGATAGTTTTAAATGGCGGATAATTTTATCTGAGGATTGAAAAATCGGGCCTTAGGCATTTTTTAATAGCAAAGATTAATTTAGGTATCTAAACCTACGTTATAGGTATTTTTATACGTGACTTTTTTCCAATGCAACTTATAAGCGGTAGAAGTGCCGCTTTACAAAGTGCTCACTTGCCCGTGCATTTAAGCATTATGTCCGTGCTATATTATATTATTATTACACATCAACCGCCATCGCAAAAGGACACTGACACTTGCAGATTTTGCGAACAACAGCGTGAAACACCAATGGACCTCTTGTGCTCACTTCCACAAAAGAAGCAGACACCTGGGGAAACACACCCTTGACCCAGATGAAATAAAACAATCCAAACTGGGAACATCTTATCTTTCTTAGTGCCCAGTTGATGGAGCTACTGTAGGGCCTAAATACAACTTACATAGGAGGTGGTCACAATAGATCTTATTAGGTCGCAGTGATGCGAAACAGCTCCGAACAACACAAATAATAATAATAATAACCGCCATGGGAGCAACGAATCTTACGACTGTAGTACCTAAACGTTTTTTATCAATTAATATTAAGTTTAGCAAGAAGTGTAAAGCAAAAGGTATTGTGATGTGGTAGATGCTGACGTAAAAAAATCCGGAGATGTCGTCAATTATTGTAAATTTAAGATATTTAAAAAAATTTGGCACAAATAAGGCTCGGTGCCTTGGAAAAGTTATATGAAACTTTAAATCATTTATCGTTATATTTTATTAACTAAAATATATATTGTAATTTTATCAACATTTAATTTTTATAATTTATTGGCGTCGAGACAACCGCTCCAGACTATGATAGGAATAAAATTTGAGACCAAGAACAATGAAAAAAAGAGACAGATGGTTAGATTAAAAACAGAAACAAATAGAAAATGGCCAGAGAAGAGCGCAATAACAGCAGAGAGTCGCTAATACTGGTAAAGCGCCTCGTTACAGTATAAGTACTTTCTCGCCTGATACATGTATTAGGTCCTTACCTATGAAATTGGTGTTTTGTATGGAGATTTTGGGGAATTCTGCATTTTCCATACTAACATTTTTTCAGTTTTCTTCACAACGACAAATCCAAAGATAATAATATTTGGCATCTATCATTAGACAAGCTTTAGTAATATGTGTAACATCACACTTCATAATAATTATTTATCGTTTTTAAGTGAATGCAAATAAAATGATGTATTCGGGAGGCACTTAAAAAGAGTTGTCTCCGTGTCCAATTTTAACACAATTAAACTTACAACAAATTATCAATACAAATCAAAAGAGTTCAAAAATATAGTCTATTTTTAGACGAGGTAATTATTTTTTAGGAATATTCTGAATCTTAATAGTTACAGACAAAATACTAAGAGAGAAAAAAAAACACAAATTTCATAGGTAAGGACCCAATATTTAGATCCCTATGCAACAGAGTGAGCCTGTGGCCCTTGCCTTCGTTTGTGCCGAACCGAGCCTTATCCCAACTCAGATGAACAGACGGGGAATGAACCGACAGCCATTTATACGAGTAGAGGTGATTTTCTAAACCATCTATCTCCTCCATTATTAATCCCGTTCTCTACACGACCATTCGGTTTTATCGCATATATGAAACTTGAAATACGAGACCGCCTCTCTGGTCTAGTGGTTCACACCACCGGCAATCAGAGGTAAGATAGCTAGTTTCTCAGTTGTTGAGGATACCAGGTGAAGCTCGTTTCCACCTTCGGCCTTATCGTCACTTACCATCAGTTGAGATGAAGGCCTGTCTCTAACCTGTCATATGTAAAAAAAAGAAAAAAAGAAATCAAACCCTACAAAATCGAATCGTTATATAACCTATCCCTATCAATCATTATCATACTCAACGAGACTCGATGGTAGCTAAGTCAATATACCAAATACTCGTACCTCTGTCATGTTAAACATTTCAATTGCCTCCTAAAGGGTAAAGATCCAACCAATCTCCTTATAGGTTACTTACATACGTAAAATCACGCCTGTAGGCCGTAGATGTTTCGTTCTACACGCTCCGTACTTACATATTTCTATACCTTCATCTACCGTACAGCCTACAATGGTCGATGATTTCGGGTAATTTTGATTTCGCCTTTCGTAATGTAAAGATAATGTTCGCCTAGGTCCTCAGAGTCCTCCCCCAAGGAATTGAGTCTAAGACCCTAAGTCCAGACCCATGACCCCAAAGGTTTCTATACTTCCATCCAGCAAGCTTAACCCAATCATTCAAAAACTTGCCAATCCTACGAGCGTCAGAGAGAAGATTAAATATACATTTTATATTGACTAAAGCCTCTGACTGGCAATTTAAAGTTTCTTCACATAGATGAATTGGTCTGTATAAAATTAATTTAGGTCAAACTTCAACACGAAACCCCAATCAATTGGTTCAGATCAGACACATATATTTTACATGTAGTGGTGACCTTATTTATTATAGATCTCTAAATGGAGCTATCATCCCTGTCAGTTCCATTTTATTAGGGGTCGACGCAATATGTTGTGTACCTACTAAAAAAAGTAATTTTGTTTATTATTCCCGTAAGTATTAAAAGGTATATAAAATACGTATACGGTTGATGCCGATTGTTTAAATATTGATAGGGGTTGACTAACAAAATCTACCTTATAAACTTACCTTTTCTCAAGAGAATTATTCCGAAATGAAATAAGGATTGACTGAAATATGAGATGGAAATCAAGGTTAAGATGAATAATTTAGGAGTCAATTAGGGTCAATTTTCGCTAGCCGGATGAGCAATATTCAATTAGATCGGGAAGGTAAAACGGGAATACCTACTAGACATCTTGTGTCACATTATCGATAAATTGAAGTTCCTGTGGGAATTATTTGTAAGACTGTAGCCATAGTGTAAGTTTTCATTGTAAAAAACTTCTCATTTCTTAGTTGCTCTTAGAAAGGCCAAGAATATTAATTTCTATGGGAAACGTAAAAAACGTCCCACTGCTGAGACAGGCCTTCCTCATGGAAAAACACACGAGGAGTATGGGCCGTAACACCACCACGCTGGCCCAATGCGGGTTGGTGGGTAGAAACGGTCACAGATGCGACCGGGACGGAGGAGCTCAAGATCACAAAGTTTTGGTCACCCATCCACGGCCTGACCATGGCGAAGGTAGCTTTGTTTTCGATCGAAGCCAACACGCACTGTCCACTACGCCACCGAGCTCCTCGACATTAACATATCGAAACTAAACGTAAGAAGTTTTATACCATCTAAATTCCTAAATTCCTTAAAAATAAGGGGCTTGTTTGATGGTTTGTAACAAAAACATCTTTTTGAGTTTTGGTTTAAAAATATACATTTTCCACGTACTTAGTTTGTGGATAGTTAATTTTCTATTACTTATATAGGTATGGTAAACACGAATTCGGAACAAAAAGACTAAAAACAGACGTTTTCATAGTTATTATATCTTATGAAAACATCTGTTTTTTTTTCTTCATATTAGTTAACTGTTTAAAATTTTACTACTTAATATTCACTACAGAAATATTGTTAGTCCATCTGCCGGTTTTCATATTTGCTTTTTAAAATGCATAGATTATTTTCCCTAGGGATTATAGTCAATATTGGGTCCTTACCTATGAAATAGGTGTTTTTATTCTGTTATTCTGTCTTAGCAATTTGTCCGTAACTATTAAGTTTCAGAATATTCTTATAAAATAATTGGCTCTTCTAAAAATAGACCATATATTTGAGCTCGTATTATTTAATTTGATAATTTTTTGTAAGTTTCATTGTGTTAAAATTAGACACAAAGACAATTATTTTTAACTGCCTCCCGAATACATCATTTGATTTGCATTAACATAAAAACGATGAATAATTTTTATCAAGCGTGTTCACACACATATTGCTAAAGCTTGTCTAATGATTCATGCCAAATATTATTATCTCTGGATTTGTCGTTGTGAAGAAAACTGATAAAATGTTAATATGTAAAATGCAGACATCCCCAAAATCACCAATTCAAAACACCAATTTCATAGATAAGGATCTTATATTTAACTATTAATATTTTATACGTAGTAGCGATGCCTTTCAGAAAGAATATCATAGAGAAAATCTTAAGTAAGCTTTGCAATATATTGTGGATGTCTAATATAATTCAGTTCCGGCCTAGTTCTTATGTTATATAGGCTTGGTTAAGCCTTTGAAAGGCTGTGGGAATGTAGGGAGAATTATGGGCTTATTGGTGATTTTGATCAGTTTTTTCTTTTCTTTAAACGCTTATAAATAGGTATCTGGTGTTCACGTTTGATTTACACAAACTAACTTAACTTTAACTATAACATATCTATGGGTTGCTTTATGAAAATCATAAAGTACACGTAGCTACTTAAGCTTTTAAAAATTAAAAAAAAATATCATCTCTATAAAACTACTAAAAAATGTTAACCAAAAATTTTCATTGGTATGAAAACCCTTTAGTAAAATTAAAGAAAATATGTTTTTTGGTAAAATGTAAAAGAAATTTTAACTTCATCTAGCATCTTCCGTTTGGACATACAATTCTAAGCAACTAGAACTTGCCATTAATTGTCTGATTTGATTGCAGCATTAAAATAGACCCCATAATGCTATAGCTTAAAATGCTGATAATTATAAACTATTAGTTATGACAATGACAAACTACAGAACTAGAGGATAGATGTGTTCAGAATGGCGGAGAGTGATAGTGAATGCTGTTCTCAATTGCGTTCTCATGAAGAAACTTAAAACAGCTGTGAGGAAGTGGCGAAGAATGCGCCTTTTCCGGAAAAGCGATGGTAAGTTACCACTCCGAACTAGCGGTGTGATTAAAAGTTATATTTTTTTTAATGTGTTATATGTTGTCGTTTAATAAAAATAACATGTTATGTAAAGCGTTATTTGTTATAACAAATATAACAAACAACACTCACGGCATAGGTATTAGTTTACTCGTTCGTGTTTCGTGTTATAGTTAAAAACGAGCTGTTATAAAAAAATGTGTTATGAGTTTAATGACGCAAACGCAATGTTAAAAACTTGATCAATGGAATTCCCTTCATTCTTTTATAGGCTTAGGACTGTCTGAAATAGTAGCAGAAATGAATGATCAGCAAATTAATGATTAAGATATTACTCAATTCAGGCGTCAATATACAATTGATTGAAGAAACAAAAACAAACAAAATTTACACTTATATACAGTTTTTTTTTAGTTTTGAAAGAAACTATCTTACACTTAAAATGTCAAAGAACAATACCAAAAAATATTATACACTTATTTACAGTTTATTTATATTATAAAAACTTATTTAACACTTTATTGTCTATTTACACTTTTGTTAATTCAAAAAACACGAAACGCATCGAGAACACTAACTATTGAACAACAAATCTCATGTTGAAAACAGTTACAACAACCATTAAGTAGGTATAACGCCTACCAATATAACATGTTGTTTTTTTTTATTAAACAGAAATAAACATTATTCCGTGCGCATTAGATTCAAAAATCACGCAAATAATTTTATAACATCATCGGTTTCAATATCCTTTATTGATGAAATAAAAATGAGCCTTACGGCTAAGAACTTAAAGACGTTTTTCGGTATTTTAAGCAATTAATTATTATATCTTTACTTTCAACAGCGCCACCTATCGAGACCCTCCATAATTACAATCTCTTTTTTTGTCATGACACGACTCCAGGCGTATTGAAATTTTTAGTGGTACGCTATGAATCCACTAGATGGTGTTAAAACTAGAAAGTTAAAAATACCCATAAACCAAATTTATTTATAACATTGTTATTAGTTATTTTTTTATAACTAGTAAATTTAATGGTTATAACTTTTAATGACCACCTCTACTCCGAACAGCTGACAATCTACATACAATGCGCTGAACATGAAGCAACGCACACATAAACACTGCGGACACGCAACACGCACACATAAACACTGCGGACCTTATACCTTATTGTTTTATATTTCCGACCTTCCTGTTTTTTCTCTACATACCTTTTTGTGGTTACAATTAGTAAAGTCAGTTAATTATAATAATGTTATTGACAAAAATGTGCTCACATTGTGTTTTATTCACATTTACTCCTAAATAAGCAAATGACTGCAGTCAGTTGAAGATTTAGTACAATTCGTCAGCAGCCTTTATACGTCCCACTGCTGGGACAGGCCTTCCTCATGGAGAAACACACGAGGAGTAAGGGCTGTAACACCACCACGCTGGCCCAATGCGGGTTGGTGGGTACAAACGGTCACAAATGCGACCGGGACCAATTCCGAAGCACGGAGGAGCTCGAGATCACAAAGTGTTGGTCACCCATCCACGGCCTGACCATGGCGAAGGTAGCTTTGTTTTCGACCGAAGCCAAAGCGCACTGACCACTACGCCACCCAGCTCCTCTTTTAGAAGAATGGAAGAATATAAATAATTGGTTGACTATCACTACTAATCACTAATAATTGGTTGAAGTAGTATACTCACCAAAGAGTATTCAACCGAAGGCTGGATAAGCTACTAAACATTTAAAAAAACTCACCATAAGTTGCTGCCCAATTTGTTATTTTGCTGACAAATTTAGAAATATTTGCTGTTCATATGTTGCTGACCAACTCATTGTTATTTTAGATGACCAATTGTATTTTTTTGCTGAAAAAAATTGGAATATTTTGCTAACCATTCAAATAAAAATACACTTAGGTAAACATAAAAAAAAAAAAATATTTAAAATTATTTATCTTCACAATAACAGAGGCAAACATGAAACAGTTGCAAAGGTCAGTCTCGTCGCTTAAATCGATCTCAACCAACAACCTAAGGTTAAATACGAGGTTAAAAAAGAGATATTGCTTTGAATTTGTATTGCTTTTAGGCGTGGCTTAAGGTTAAGAACTGTGACTGCTGGGAAGCGTCAATATTGTTGCGTAACTTACTAGTTTCGATTCGACTGGTAGAAATCTAAGGAATACGTTTTCAAAGGCTTACATAAGCCATTACACCAATTTTATTCTTGATAAACATGTCACAGACATATTGGGTCCTTACCTATGAAATTGGTGTTTTTTTCTCTCTTAGTATTTTGTCTGTATCTATCAAGTTTCAGAGTAATCTTAAAAAATAATTACCTCCTCTTAAAATAGAACAATATTTTTGAGCTCTTTTGATTTATTTTGATAAATTGTTGTAAGTTTAATTGTGTTAAAATTGAACACGGAGACAGCTCTTTTTAAGTGCCTCCCGAATACATCATTTGATTTGCATTCACATAAAAACGATAAATAATTTTTATGAAGATTTGATATCACACATATCGCTTAAGGTTGTCTTATGATACACGCCAAAGCGTACTAATCACTACGCCACGGAGTCATTATTATTATTATTATTTATTTTTATACAAAACAAATCAAAAGAGCTCAAAAGTATAGTCTATTTTTAGACGAGGTAATTATTTTTTAGGAATACTCTGAATCTTAATAGTTACAGACAAAATACTAAGAGAGAAAAAAAACACCAATTTCATAGGTAAGGACCCAATATAAGACTAAAACTGACGCTGTCCCTATTTTCCTCTAAGCGAATGAAAGAAACTTCATACACTTTTTTTTCTAATTAGTTGATAATCACTTCATCGCACTTGGACCCTGGTAATCTTACTAACAATATGATTATTTTGTCAACAGACCTATCGATGACACGGCAGATCTCCACAGACCCCGCGCCGTCCACTTCAGGCACTCCTGCGCACTACCCCCGCCCGCCTGTCGAGCTTTCGCAAACGGTAATGTATTACAAATAGTTATTATTATAGACTAGAATATTCAACAATAAAGAGCCAAGCCAATGCACTTTTGTGCTACTTGACAGTTCTCTAAAATCTCTTCTCGCGGTTTCACCCGCGGGGTACTTGTTGCCATGGGAAAATTGGGATAAAAAGTAGCCTATGTATTTTCTTAAGCTCTAGACTACCAAATTTTGATTAAATCGGTTCAGTTGTTTTGACGTGAAAGCAAGACCGAAAGACAGACAGACAGAGTCAATTTCGAATTTATAATATTAGTATGGATTATTATTAAGTTACCTTTATTTTGCGTTATTATGTTAGAGTGCAGATTTACTAGGTATTCTGCAAATTTTCTGGCTTACACCCAGTTGCAGAAACGAACTTTAAAATTTAATGTCGGCATTATCCCTAATGCTCCATTAAATTTATTGATTGAAGTGTCAAAAGAACACCTTAGCGTAGTTTTTACGTTGCACAAAACGACATTAGCACCCTATCAATGCTAAAGAGACATTAGCTAGAACTATTTTGTGTTCCAATTTTAAATTTAATGAACTTTAAAGTTATAATCACTCAGTTGCACAAAGATTTTTTAAAGACGACATTTGTTAATGAGACATTAAAACTTTAAAGTTCATTAAATTTAAAATTGGAACACAAAATAGTTCTAGCTAATGTCTCTTTAGCATTGATAGGGTGCTAATGTCGTTTTGTGCAACGTAAAAACTACGCTAAGGTGTTCTTTTGACACTTCAATAAATAAATTTAATGGAGCATTAGGGATAATGCCGACATTAAATTTTAAAGTTCGTTTCTGAAACTGGGTGTTAGTCTCATTACTGAATGTCGTCTTTAAAAAATCTTTGTGCAACTGAGCGTGAGTCAGTTAAAGTCAGGTTAAAGTGAACAAAATTGACTGCGTTCTTACAATAACTACCAGGCATACCTACGGTAAATTCCATAAAACAGGGTCTTGTTTGTAGTGACTGATAAATTAGTAAAGCAAGGTCACCGTTAGGTACGACAAATGAGCGAAGCGAGGAGGATTGTTAGATAAAACTGCGACCATAACGCCCGAACTGAACATATAATTTTATTTAACACGTTCGCGGTCGGTGAGTCGGCTCCGTAATTTTAAGCATAACGTTTATTGTCATAATATGAAGATCCATAATATTGAAAGGCATAATCATCAAAACGCATAAAATTGCGACGCATAATTTTGAGAGTCCTAATATTGTATCGGCTAAAATTGTTTGTCATAAATATTAAAAGGCATAAATTTGAAACGCACAACTAATGAAAAGCATAATGATCACAACGCATAATATTTTTCTCTGCCCCAAATTGTTAACTAAATATATTTCAATTACACAAATATAGTTTTTAAGGGTCATAAAAAAAATAACCTAATATATATCAGAACACATTTCCTTGGGATTGGTTCTTTCGAATCTGGGTGATTATTCGATTCATTTTAGGACTACCTAATGTTGTGCTAAATGAAATTAGGAATTTCTATAGTTATGCTTTATAATAATATGCCTTTAGAGAGTTATGCCACTTAAATGTTATGAGTAAGAAGGAATATGTGACATGATTGTTATGCTATTGATGATTATGCCATTCGATGTATGACAAACGATGTTATGACAATCGACGTTATGCGAAAACATGCGCTCCCCGGTGAGTGCTTTAGCACTATTTTATTGTATGGGATTTTTGCGATTGCTATAGCATTTCCGTCACGATGCACAATGTGCATGCGTCAAATGCTAGGTCGCCACCATACATTTGACGCATGCTATAGCATTCGCGACCACGTGGGGTAGAGGAGTAAACATTGTTTTTTCTTTGGGAGCAGAAAAGGTCACATGTGAGGTTGTATCAACAGTGACAGTAAGGAATAGAGAGCCCATATTTTATATAGAAAAAACAATTGCTCAAGCATCACTGTCAAAAAAACTCCAACATAATTAAACTGTCCAATAAGAACGCTATGCTATGCTCGTACGCGAACGTGTTCATAGTAGGTACCTAATTAACCAAATTAACGATGTACCATTCGTAACATTGTTAACTCTAAACTAAACGTAAACGTGAAATCTAAAGTGAAAAACAAATAAGGTTAAAATCCATGATGAGCTAAATTTCAATTAAAATTTTACATTTTAACGTATCGAATATCTTAGTTAATGTGCACATTATCGTCGTCATCAGCCTATATACGTCCCACTGCTGGGACATGAAGAAACACATGAGGAGTAAGGGCCGTAACACCACCACGCTGGCCCAATGCGGGTTGGTGGGTTGAAACGGTCACAAATGCAACCGGGACCAATGGCTTAACATGCCTTCCGAAGCACGGAGGAGCTTGAGATCACAAAGTCTTGGCACCCATCCACGGCCTGACCATGGCGAAGGTAGCTTTGTTTTCAACCGAAGCCAAAGCGCACTGACCACTACGCCTCCGAGCTCCTGATTAACATTACCGTATTCTGCATAAACTTTATAGTTTTATTTAAATTTTAATCTAATCATTAATACTAAAAGAAAACTAAACAAAAAAAACAGCTTATCTCCTAGCGAAAACAAAAAAAACCTACATCTAACAGTAAATTAAATTAAATTTAACTTATTCTGCATTCTAACGGTAACATATTACAGTAAAAAAGGTGTAAAATTGTAGAAACTTTAAAGAGCAGAAGATAAGTCAACAACAGCTTTTAGTTTTAATAAGTGTACTCGCATTAGACAAAGAGTACTGCATAGGTATGTACATATAACATTGTGCGTCTATAAATTAAAATATAGTAACAAAGAAAATTTGAGAAAAGCCTTAACTGATTTCGTTTGTTTCATGGTCCTCATTATTTTGTCATCATTAGCCCCGAATTTTGTTCCGGCGCAATATGATAATCTCCATTCTTTAGCAATGCTATAATTAGAGCAATCATCCGTTTTTCTTCTGCCCTTCCTATTTTATTACAAGACTAGATGTTGCCCGCGATCTCTGTTACTATGTTTTTTTAACTATCCCACGGGAACCCTTTAATTTTCCGGAATAAAAAGTATCTAAGATATTGACCAGGGATATAAGGTATCACCATGCTAAATTTCATTGAAATCGGTCCAGCCATTTCGGAAATTAGCCTGTACAAACAGACAAATAGACGAACAGACAGAGAAAAAAAAATATTTTACTATTTTCTCTCTTTTTACATCCCTTGACTTAATTTTAACCATTTTTTTTTCAATGTACAGACACTCGACCTCTACAGTTTTATTATATTTATAGATATTGGCCAGCCATTTGTCTTAGCGCCTAAATAAATTTAGCATTTTACGAGAAGGTGGCATTGCATGCAACATTTATTAAGGGGCTATAAATTTGAACAGGGTGAGAAGACGCACTCTTACATGTTCCTTAAGCCGTTCACATAAAGACTATTTTCGTAATTACACTGCCTCGGGCTAAGATATGAATAACTGAAGTTTAGAGAAAGTTATTTTCTGTTAGCTTTCAAGTTAGTTTAATAAAGTCCTTATAAGAACTAGGCTTCTACTTTTGTTACAGCTTTTGCGAATTACGCGTTGCAATTTTCTAGAAGGGTGTTTGTTTAGTACATTTCCAAATCCTCAGTTGTTGTGGATTATGGGTGAAGCTCGCTTCCACCTTCGGCCTTATCGTCACTTACCATCAGGTGAGATGAAGGCCAAGAGCTTGTCATATGTAAAAAAAATGATTTTTTATGATTTTATCTTGCAAAACTGCAAGCCCGGTCCGCTGCGCAGTCTTATTTAGAAGGGTCTTAACAACTTAGTACCAAGTCATATAAAGTTAGTCTACAGTTCCTAGACTAGGTACCTAGCTGAAGCTACGTAACAAGGTAATACGACAAAGTACTACATCGTTAAGCTAGTTTGGTTGCTAACATAGTTACAATGTTGAGAATTGAATAGTAACACACTATTAAATTTGTTTCTTAGCCTAAATAAATTTAAATGTTAAAAATACTTTGATGGCAAAACTCATCAAAATCAGTTTAGATAATTGCGAGATAATCGCGGACAAACATACATAGAGATCAAACCGAGTACCTCCTTTTTTTGAAGTCGGTTAAAAATGACAACGACTAATGTTCTACTTCCTACAAATGATATTTTTGAGAATACGAAAACTGTGATTCTTTAATAATATGCTTTATGTGCTTTAGGTCTTTGAAGTAAAATTGAATAGGTTCCTCTGGAAAAAACTCGCTACGTCGTTCATCTCAGCTGCAGCTTAGATTGTGGTCAAGAGCAATCCCATATTATTTATAGCTAATGTAAAAAAAGATTATGCAAAAAGAATGTACCATCTGCTTTTCTTACCTAGCATAAAAGACGACTAAGGGCGTTACTACTCTTTCACGATTTTTTATCTGACCAAATCCAATATTTGTATGGCTTAATGTGTTCATAAGGAACACAGTGCTCCTTAGACTCTGCCTACATTGCCTGATTATAGGCGTGATTCTATGTATGTATGTAAAAAAATAGAAACTGTGTCCATTGTGCGAAAATCATCAAAAGTATATTTAGAGAATATTGATATAGCATGTCATAATCCTACAACCCTTTTTTTCTATGAAGTGTAAGATTATGGAAATTTTTATAATGATGAAACAATTTTTGGAATCTTCGATCTTAAAACCACGAGTTAGACTCCAGATGCACGTTTTAAGTTTTAATAAGAATTCCACTGTTTTCAGGAACCAGATGAAGGGCAGAGACTCCGAGAGCAACATTTACGAAAATATGCCTTCTTCCAACTTAGAATACACTTAAAAAGGGGACAAAGTTTAGTAGCTATGGACAAAAACGGTGAGTTCACACACACACACGCACACACGCTCACTGAAGCTCCGCCGCACTGGTAGAAAGCTAAAGAGATTGTAAGGATTTATTTTTAACAAAAGAGGATCGAAACTATTTTCAAAAAAAGAATTTCGAATAAAATTTAAAAATCGAACTGTCAAACTATTTTTGTTTACACTTTACACGCACGCTGTTGTTTTAGCAATTAACAATTCTTTATAAATTGTGCTAATAACTTTAATTATTTGTAGATCTTATTAATACACAATATGATTATAATGTATACAAGAGCTATTTATTTAGGGCTATGAAACTATGTTTTGTACAAAAGTTACTCTAATATATAAGACACAAAAAAAATCACACGAAACCACATTATTGATAATATTAATTTTATTTTGCACGTTTTCTCTGTTTTTCTTGCAAATTAGTAGTGCTTTTGCTTTGAATTTTGATTATTTATTTACAAACTGTAATACTTTTTCTATACCTCACTTTGTCAATTGGCTATAAAAGATACAAATATTTTAACATGAACCCTTTTATTGTTATTCAATCGTATTGCTAGGGTTGGCAAAAAAAGGTTACTTTTTCTTGATAAACATAAAATCGTCGTTTGATAGCACCTGAGTAAGTGCTATTCTTTTACCACTAAGCCAAGGAATGTTTTAAAGTAATGAAATCCAGACTAATATTATAAATATTAAAGAAACTCTGTCTGTCGGTCTCGCTTTAACATCAAAACTACTGATTTGAACTTGAAATTTGAACCGATTTAATGAAACATTGGTACAAAGATAGTCTAGAGCCTGAAAAAAGACATAGGCTACTTTTTATCCCGATATTCCCATGGGTACGGGTACAACGGAGGAAACTATTAGTAATAAATGTGCTGAAATTAATGTTTATTAATAACGAACTTCCGGAAACATAAACATACATACATATACGACTATTATCCCTTAAGAGTTAGTCAGAGACTAGACAAAAGCACCGCAAAAGCATTCCATTGCCATAGTCACCAAGCGGTGACTGCACTCAGCGTGACAGGTGGTGAACCTGTCGCCGCTATAAGCTTTTGGATTGTAGTGCAGTTTTAAGTCCACTAGTCGCCTTTACATAAAAGTATCCTTGAAGAAAATGAGTTTCAAACAAGATAATTTGCTGCAATCAATTTATGTATACTGTAAAGTTAATATGTTTAAGTCCCAAATAGGATATAGCAAATAATTTACACAATAAACAGAAAAATCGTACCTAATTAAAACATTGTTTTGGGAAATTGCAATCAGCAGAATGGTCCTCTTGTGTGGCTTCTAAGTAAAGTTTATGTTGAAAAGTTTAAGCTGTCGAACGAAGTCTCAACAGATTTGTTCCCGAAGGACTAGTGTGCGTGTGCGGAGAGCTTTGTATCATCGTGTGAAAAGTTTGATGCAGAATTGGCAACTGGTGTGAGATTTGCCAGCTTTGTGAGCATCGGCAACGTCATTTTATAGCTTGTGGTTCACAAGCTTTGCCGTTGTACACATACATACAATCTCGCCTGTAATCCTCGAAGGGGCAGGCAAAGTCCAAGAAGCACTGTGTTCCTTAAGACCACGTTGTATGGAAACACATTTTAACCAAATTTTCGTGAAACTACTCAAAGCAAGCCATTTTTTGTGTTCCGCTTTCACCTCTCCCTACTATGGCAGAAAATCCGTCATCGAAACTCTGGTTTTACTTAAGATATCGACAGGGAAATTCTCATAAATTCAAGAGGATATGCCGGACTTTTAAATCGTTTGTATAATATCTGTGGTTAACCGGAAGGGCTTAAAGACAAAGTACGAATGACACTCCCGACCGTACACTATAACCACTTTTCTTTAGGTAGGCCGTATGCTAATTTGCCAACTTGGTGGCAACTTTAGTAAAATGGATGTCAACAAAAGCGTAGTCCCGTTGTTATTGTAAATCAATGCTTGAAGATGTACACCTCCCTAGCAGCGAAATAAAAAACCAACAAAAAATTTATTCATTTTAATTACTTTTGCACGATTACAATAAATTCAAGAACTATACGGATTATCTGCCAACAAATATTTTATGATATTAAGCTTAGATTCTATTTACTGTGACGAGAACAATACTATGTTCACCTAGTTTTTATACCTTTGTTCTAAAAGAGTTCTCATAAAAAAAGATTGATTGGTAATTAATGAACTTTCGCAGCATTTCATGAATATTTTTAAGGGGGAATAAATATTGAAATTGCAATTGTAGTTGTACTGATTTTTTCACATTTTTTTTTATATTTTTCTGAACATAATGAATAAAAAACAGCATTAAAAAGGCGATTTCTATTACTTAACCAATGGTCGCAGCATTTTGAGCAATTTGTGTATTTGATTAGATTAATTTAGTTGTAAACATTAAAAAGTATGTATTAGTTTTCTAGTTGCCAACCCTAGCTGCGTTAGGTATTTCAATCACATCGAGCGTCCTTTACTCAAAAAGGACATATTAAAAAAAATATAGAAACTTTTTTGAAATTTGTAAAAAAGAACAAACAATATCTTAAAAATTTTTCTTATCCTTGTAAGGTTGCCAGTATCATCAACAAGGAGGTTTAGGTATCTACAATAAAAACTTTATGTAGTTTTAATTTTCTTTATTTATGTTTGCTTCTTCCTTCTCTAACTTTGCGCTTTGGTGGGGTCCAAAACCAGGATTGTTGTCAGGCACCAGTGACCCGTATGTCAAGTTTAAGTCTGGAGGGAGGCTGCTGCATAAGTCCCGGATTGTGTATAGAGACCTGAATCCTGTGTGGGATGAGTGCTTTACTGTGCCTATTGAAGACCCGTTTCTGCCAGTTCAGTTGAAGGTAAGAATTACTTTTTGACAATTTTACATTTTACTACGGCTCTTATGTCATAAATTGACAAAATCGAGATTTAAACTATAGTACATCTCAATCCAAGTTTCCAAAAAGGTAACCAAAAATGTCGACTTACCGAATTTGTTATTCAATAATCACACTTTTTACATGGACATTGGCACGTAAATATAATTAACGGTAACAATTGTTGTCCGTTTCAATTGATTTCAATTACCTACAGTCATCACAAAACATTTTAGAGATAAAACACTACCATTGTTTTGTTAACCTTTTTGGCAACTTGGATTGAGACGTACTATAGGTTTAAAATTTCCTGCAAGTGGCCCTTAGGTATTGATTAAAATTTATATAGAAACATTTGTAAACAATATAAGTTGTTTACACTTACGGCCCCCTGCCACCGGAGCACCTACGACAGTTAAAAAAAAATTAAACATGCCTAATAAAACTGGCCGTCATCGGTGACGGAGTTGTTTATTCCGTCAGCATACAAATTAACGAAAAAAATAAATATACTCAGACATTCACAGCTATCAACTCGCCCAAATAAAGCAACTAATGCTGCTTGTGTTACGGATACTAGATGACGGATGGATATTTTTAATAGATATGCATATAAATATTCAGAATATTATATACCTACAAAACATAATATTAGGTCCTTACCTATGAAATTGGTGTTTTTTTTCCCTCTTAGTATTTTGTCTGTAACTATTAAGATTCAGAGTATTCCTAAAAAATAATTACCTCGTCTAAAAATAGACTATATTTTTGAGCTCTTTTGACTTGTTTTGATAATTTGTTGTAAGATTAATTGTCTTAAAATTGGACACGGAGACAACTCTTTTTAAGTGCCTCCCGAATACATCATTTTATTTGCATTCACTTAAAAACGATAAATAATTTTTATGAAGTGTGATATTACACATAATACTAAAGCTTGTCTAATGATAGATGGCAAATATTATTATCTTTGGATTTGTCGTTGTGAAGAAAACTGAAAAAATTTTAGTATGGAAAATGCAGAATTCCCCAAAATCTCCATACAAAACACCAATTTCATAGGTAAGGACCTAATATAAACATCCAATACTGGAGAATACACTAGAGATCAAACCCAGAACTTCTCGAAATGGCCTTGTGACCAGCGTACAGATCACTCGACCACGGAGGTGTCGAATACTCTCGTTTATATACAAAGAACGTGCCCGGAACTGACCTAGGAGGGTTAGGTATTCTTCGGCGTACTGAGAAAAGACAGAGAGAGAAGAGAGATAAAATCTCTCAATTCAATCTATTTATTTACATGAATATGGTTACAATTACGATGTTACATAATACTTTCCAACATATTCCCTTAACTGGACACTGATGCTTGCAGATTCTGTGAAACACCTCTTGTGCTCTTTTGAACCACTGGTTCACAAAAGGAGCAGACACCTAGGAACATCGTTGACCCAAGTGAAACAAAAACAATCCAAGCTGGGAACATCCTATTGTTCCCAGTTTGGATTGTTGGGAACGGCCATAATAAAACCTACATCTCCTATGCAGGTCATATTATGGCCCTACAGTAGCTGGTCACAATAAACCTCAATACGCGTCGCAGTACGCGAAACAGCCCCGAACAGCCATAAATAATAATGTTCACTCTGATAACTATACTCGCTCAACCCCATTTAGCTGATGTTCAAAAAAATCTCAAATCCATTACTCCTACAGGTTTTCGACTATGACTGGGGTCTCCAAGACGACTTCATGGGTTCCTGTCACCTAGACTTGACAGCGTTAGAGCTAGGTCGGCCACAGGACCTGGTGCTCTGCCTCAAGGACCCCAATAAGCCGACACAGGATATGGGGGAGATCGTGCTCAATGTTACACTTTGGCCGAAGACTCAGGAGGATAAGGAACAGGTTAGTGGACTTAATGGATTCCTGTCTACTAGGTCTAGCTCGAGTAGCTCGGTGGCGCAGTGGTAAGTGCGCTTTGGCTGCGATCGAAAACAAAGCTACCTTCGGTGATCAAGACTTTGTGATCTCGAGCTCCTCCGTGCTTCGGAAGGCACGTTAAGCCGTTGGTCCCGGTCGCATTTGTGACTGTTTCTACCCACCAACCCGCATTGGGCCAGCGTGGTGGTGTTATGGCTCATACTCCTCATGTGTTTCTCCATGTCCCAGCAGTGGGACGTATAAAGGCTGATGACGATGACGACGACGAGATCTAACTAGGCCGGCCACAGGATCTACTGCTCTGCCTCAAGGACTCCAATAAGCCGACACAGGATATGGTGAAGATCGTGCTCTATGTTACACTCTGGTTGAAGACTCAGGTCCGTTTTCCAGAATGAATCTTAAGCGTAGATCTCTACTTTAGCACAGCAAGAAAAGGATACCGTTATGTAGGGATGATGGCTTCAGTAGGTTAAGGAACAAGTACGTTACTTTATGGGTTCCTCTCTTCAGATCTAACTAGGCTGGGTACAGAACCTGATGCTTGGCCTCGGGGAGGGTCCCCGAGGCCAAGCATCATAAAAGTTAACAGTTTCATAAAAGTTAATTACCTTTTACCTGAAGCTGAATAATTCATATCAAAATACCATTCACCATTCTAATTCAGACTAAGGTCGTGAATAGATAGACCGTTAATGTATCGATAACTATAAACAAACGTGACATTTAGCAGCCGTGTGTGAGATAACCCAGACAAATATAGGTAGGTATCAGAGTATATTGGTAGGAAACTGAAATAGATGCTTGTAAATTTTGCTGTATTCTAAATCTAGCATATTTAGATACAGCAGATTCTCGATGTATTCTTTGTTGTTTGTTTTAATTGGCAGCTGTTTACCATTATACCAATTCATATAAGCATTTTCATAATTTACTTACAAAAATAAAAGAGAAACATATGCACCAATCTATTCTATTTTTATGAGATATTTTCGACAGTTCATTCATATTGCCGAAACGTTTTCATCCTATCATGGTATTTCGACCATTTATGAGGGTGGATTTGATTATTAATAAATAAATATCTCCAGACATTCACGCCTATCGACCGTTTTATGCAACTAGTGCTGCTTGTGTTACGGATACTAGATGACATAAATATATTTTGATAAATAAATGTAAATATTCAAAATATATACAATACATAAATGACTGAATATATACAATTCATTACACAAATATATGCCCCAAGCAGGGATCGAACCCAGGACCTCTCGAGATAGCGACGCCTTGAGACCGGCGTACAGACCACTCGACCACGGAGGTCGTCAATTTATTTAGATTGTCGACCTGTCAAAACTTGTATATAAAGGAAATTATCCAAAAAATTATCTCCCATACAGTCACGTGCACAAATATATATACACCTCTTAATTTAATGACCCTTATTTAAAACGAATGTGACTGTACTTCTCCGTGGGAACCCAACATTAAATTGGGCAACTTTAATTTGAATTGGGAAGACAAACCAAATCAAAAAACAATAACGAAGTCCTGAGTAGGACTTCGTTATTGTTTTTTGATTTGGTTCTGAATGTCTCAATGACACTTCGAAAGCTGTTACGAAATTGGGCATAATCAGTTTTAATAGATTTATGTAGCGTTCAAAATGCTTTGATTATTTTCGTTTAAATACTCTTTATTGCACACAGAAAAAAAAACAATACATTAAAGAAACAATAGTTGGCAAAGGCGAACTTATCCCTTCCTTTCAGAATTAATAACATTGAAAACGATAGAATGCGAACATTATTTTAACCTTTTAACTGAATTCTCATTTGGAAACCCATATTTTATAGCTGAGCTGATTTTCATAAAAATATAACATGTAGACAATTACTTCTTTGGATTTCATTTTTTTTCCCCAGACACAAAACTTAGTCACCAATTCAGAATCCAACTGTAGCAAAAGTTGCTTTGTTTTTAAAACTGATACCAAAGCATATAGTGCACCAATGAGTAAACATAACATATAACATATCATCATGCCTCTTTCCTCAATGGGATAGACAGAGGAGCTAACACCCACCAACGGGTTTCTTACACAAAATTTAAGTGGGTGTAATAGAGATTTCCTACTAATTATTGAGAGCAATGACTTTATTAATAGTTATAATACTAAAATATAATTGATCTCTATCCAAGTTCCGATTAGACTGATCGATCGAAAAGATTTATTTATACCCTGTGATGTAATGACACTTTGCATATCAACCGTTTAATTAAAACTCTATAAATAAGTGTGACACAATCTATTATGAATGTCACACATATTTACCTGTTAACGACTTTTAGGACTTCAATAACATAGATTAAAATCTAGCATCGTTCCTATTGCAATATTTTTAATTTTATCTCCTCTTCTTCTTTCAGTTCTTTTTTTAGTTAAACTGACGTCAATATGTCACTCGGATTGCAGCTCAGTAATTTTCTCCTCAGTTACTCGTCAGCTCAACCACTGTTCCATCACTACTCTAAACCAAAGCTCCTCTGTTGTTATGCGAACCTGGTTCTCATTGAATGGTCGGGACATTATCATCATAGATAGATAGATAGATAAAACCTTTATTTACTCTTAAATTCTCCATCACACAAATATACATTAACAGATATACATACATATAATCACGACTACTATCCCCTAAGGGTTAGTCAGAGACTAGACAAAAGCACCGCTTAAGCAGTCCACTGCCATAGTTCACCCTTCACCAGCAGTGACTGCACGTGCTCAGCGCGACAGGTGGTGAGCCCGTCGTCGCTATAAACTGTTGGATGGTTATGCAGTTCTAAGACCATTAGTCGCCTTTTACGACACCAAGGCAGAAGAGGGGTTGGTAGTATTCTTTTTATGAGTCGCTACCACAGGACTCAACAACAACAACACGAATTGACAGATATAACAATTACAATAGCAACTAATAATACATTTTCCAAATGCAGAAGAGTAAAAAGCAGCAACCCACCTATATTCTGTTACAACCTGAGGGCTTATCATTGAAAATAGAAAATACGTTTTATTTTTTTGTTTATCTTCCTCTGCCACTCTTCTCTGTCAGTCCATCCCAGCATCCACTTCATCATTAACCAGCACCAAAATTACTGTTGTTATTAGACCTTGGTTTCTCTGTCATTCTTCAGTTTTATATAGACTTCTTCTCGTATTATGAATCAAATTCTGTCCAACGCTTCTTTTTTCTCTTTCTGAGTACTGTCGGGATTTTTTAAATGGGAAGTTATCACAACCAGTCTATTAATGAAGTCCATGGGCATTAAAACTTTCTTAACTATTTCCTTGACATAAATTTATTTCCTGTGTCAAAGTTGATACTTCGCAACACTCAAGGATATACTTACATACATACATAAAATCACGACTACTATCCCCTAAGGGTTAGTCAGAGACTTGGCAAAAGCACCGCAAAAGCAGTCCACTGCCACAGTCCGCGCTCCACCAAGCTGCGACTGCGCATGTGCTCGCTCAGCGTGAATGGTGGCGAGCGCGTCGCCGCTATAAGCCATTGGATGGTTGTGCAATTCTAAATCCATTAGTCGCCTTTTACGACACCCAAGGGAAGATATGGGTTGGTAGTATTCTTTTAATGAGCCGCTACCACACGACTACTAGGATATAGACCTCTCTAACAGTGAAATTTTTTTTTTGTACCGGAGATTACCCCGAACATTTAAACTCACAAACCATTACAACTGTACCAACCTAATTGTAAATAATTGGTTTTTGGTCGAACTTATACGGTGAAGTTCGATAGTTTTCCATAATAATATATTTAGGGCCTGCGCAGACGATGAACTTTTCTCTGCGGACTCGCTTACAACTGTATCGAGTAATGCAATCGAGGGATTAAAAGTACCGCTTACAATTTGAGGTCATTTGAGGTAATTTTTTTGTGGACATGCAGAGAGTGGACTGGACAAAAGCACGGCAGAGTCCCCGAAGAAAATAGGACTCGTTCGTGTGACTAGGGGAATCAATCTGTAATCCGCGACTCGATAGTGACGTACGTGATGATGTGAGAATGATCGCACACCGTGTGCGTTGAGTTCACGGTAAATGACCTTTGTCTGCGCTGGCCATAAACATGGAATACTATTAATATTTCAATAAATTATTTTATTTCAAAAGCATCTAAGTATATCCTGTTAACTGAAAATATCTTTCTTCTTTTTAATAATCTTTTTAATACGACTGAGATAATACAGAGTTTTTTTTCTTATAATAAATGTAAGTATTTAAGCTTGGAAGCAAGTTCTTACAGATTTTTATTTTATTTCAATTAAAATATTACAGTATCCGAGCAATCAGTACCAATGAAAACAGTTTCCACAGATTAGAGAGATTAGAGAATTTGTAAAGAAAAAAATACACACGCTTCAAGGAGTATATATTTATTTTTTTATAGTTTATTTAAGTCATAAGTTGTCCAAATAATATTTTTACCTAATTGTAAAAGGTAATTTCCAAAGTAAAATGATAGAACTAGAAAAATACATATTCCGCCTAAAAGCCTACGTCATCACACCGTTTAAAAACCTTGACACGAAAAAGAGATTCAAATAGTACAAAGCAAACAATAGAATGAACGCGCATTTACACCATGGGCGAACTACGAGTACCATCGTATATAGACAATTAAAGAATACATTCAGATCATAATATGTTCCAAACCCGTCTAACTTCTGTCTATGTCATTACAAAATAGGTAAGCGCAGAAGTCAATCTACGTACAAAGCGCGTTCGAACACCGTTCACCGATATCTCGGACTTGTCCAGTGCTGACTTTGATACTTTACGAAAATCGCAACTCTTTTTGCTCTATATAACTAATAAATTCAGTTCTTTAAACTTAATTTTCTGAGGGCCAGTAGTAAATGTATGGAAATCGTCTGCGACTGTCGCATAACCGACTTCAAAAAATAGAAGGAGGTGGTCCAAATCTGAATATTAGGTCTTTACCTATGAAATTAGTGTTTTGTATTAGTGATTTTGGGGATGTCTGCATTTTACAAACTAACATTTTATCAGTTTTCTTCACAACGACAAATCCAGAGATAATAATATTTGGCATGTATCATTAGACAATATGTGTGTGAACACGCTTGATAAAAATTATTCATCGTTTTTATGTTAATGCAAATCAAATGATGTATTCGGGAGGCAGTTAAAAATAGTTGTCTTTGTGTCTAATTTTAACACAATTAAACTTACAAAAAATTATCAAATTAAATAATACGAGCTCAAATATAATAATATGGTCTATTTTTAGAAGAGGCAATTATTTTATAAGAATGTTCTGAAACTTAATAGTTACGGACAAATTGCTAAGACAGAATAAAAACACCAATTTCATAGGTAAGGACCCAATATTTTACAGATAAAGATAAAGATTCATTTATTTGCATAAACATGGTGTTTGTAATAATGAGCACTTCATTGGTATTAGGTATCAACATGTTTCAACATTTCTGGTGTGGAAATGTCTTTTTTTATGTACGTTTTGCTATCAAAGCTCATACTAGCGGAACGGACCACTACGAGCATGAGCTTAGTTTTTATTGTTTTATATTTCCGTTCTTCTTGTTTCGTTCTAATAATACATCAAAATAACAATACAGGACCATTACCACGTTAGGCATAAAATATTTAGTAAAAGTCAAAACATGTCTTGATATGAAAATTACCTATTTAAAAAAAATGGTGTCAACAGTAATCCTTACGATAAAATTCCCCTTAAAAATTTTAGACGATAGAAAATAAAATTTAAAAATATATCTAGAACAGTAAATCGTTATTGCCAGAAACTTTTGCTAGCCATCAGTTGATTTCACGCCTGATAATTAAATAAAAATACATGCTAAGGTCGTGTTCTCAATAGAACCTCTATTCCTTCTGTACATATCTCTTTTGTGGTATATTCTCATATAGTTGTAAATTAGTCACAGAACCCGCTTTGCGAACGACGCACGCGTTGTTTATCTGTACAGGGTAAACAAAACTCTTTCGGGTGATATTACACTAATTCCCGTACCGTGCCAATATCTACATCGGTTGTGTTTTGTTTTTCAGTTTTGACAGTGAATTTAGCGAGTGGCGTTGTTCAATTGTTTTCTTTTTAGAAACCCAAATCGAATTTGGTGTAAAGTGGTTGTTACCGCACCTGTGCTTTATTAGTAAATTACCTATACGGAATTTATTTGCACATTTTAAAAATATTTCGGGTTGTTTCAATAAAGTCAGACTTTTAAATCTTATGTAAGATTTACGTTTTATATTATATTTTTTTCTTTGGCTAGCGTCTCTATACGTAGGGACTTAATTGTCAGGCGAAAAGAGGGAGTTAAGGACCCTTCAGAAATTCAGACGAAATGATAATATTATAGTATGTTATCTACTCGTCAAATAAGGTGTCAGTAGTTCAGCATCAAATTATATTTATCTGTATTTTAATAGACAACATTGACAGTAGTACTACATTTAATAAATAATACTGTAATTCTAATAAATTTAGTAAATAATAGTCTATCATCCACTTTAAGGTTATTTTGTTAGCCGGGCTTCATCAATAACAACATATTAAGTTCTTTTTAATTTTGCATAAGCCCCTTCGACCGCTTACAGAACTGGAGTTCCAGAACTGGTTCCGAACAAGGTTCTTTTTTCTTTTAAGACGACACTGGTTCAAATCAATACTTTTTTCCAGGGGTATATTTGTTAAGGTATTTACTATGATCAATATAGCTATAGCTATTTTTTTTATTATTTTTACTGCCTTAACGTGGTAAAGGTGTTAAAGTTTACTAAATTTTAATTTTGATAATAATGTCATTAATCAAATTAACAGTTCCGCTTTTATCGTATTTCCTCCTCTTCTCTTCTGATGTTCCATTTTTATATCGTATCTTTGGTCTCCTTCTCTTTGATGATCAGTCAGGTAGTCCTCTTTCTGAAAATTTTACATTATAAGTTATAATTATAAATATTCATTCTCAAAACTAAAACTGTTTCTATTGACAAAATCGTTATTCACGGAAACGAAGCCTCAATTTGGATTAAATTATTGAAATTATTTATGGGTTTGAAATCGTGTTTGAGTGAATATTTTACGTTGTTATTATAACAGCTATGTACATTTATCGTAAAATCGTTTGCAGTACTGTCAAAGTCAACAAACAAAGTCTGTATTAACTAGATCCAAATTACTTTGTTGCCACCTTCCTTTGAGAGGTCTACTTACACTGGATTATCACGAGTCCCAACGGAGCTGTCCTATTTCTTTTGTAAAAAGAATCCTTCATCTCCTGGATTTCGTCACGTTTCGTTTAATCTATTTGCATAATGACAAGATCAATGTTTTGTTAGGGTAAGACTACCTCCGAAGTGAACAAGCATTTAGGACACAATCCTAGTTGAATAAATACAACGAATATAAATGAAATTAATTGAAAAGTTTTGACTTAATAATGATTTTCAAGACTGGATTTTCACATTTATTTTGAAAAAGCAGTTCAACAATTTGTTATTCAATTGATGAATTTCCTTTGTCCGATTAGTTAGATTCTTTTTTTGATCCGAGGTTCTGGGTTCGAATTCTGAAAGATATGATTGATATAATATGAAATTGTGTGTGTTCTTCTTACAAACGAAAAAACAATTGTCACACTAAAGAAGAATTTTTTTTGCTGTACATATTTCTGTTAAAACAAACTTTAACTTGCTTTCCAAGTGTACTGTTTACAATCTTAGGATCCACAAACAGTGGATGGACGTTTCACGATCATGCTGACGTTAATTATTATTTATTACGTTATGATGCAACATTACAATTGCAACGACCCGTGCGATTCCTGTTATCTATGATACTATCTACTGCAATTAAGTGTTGGTTAGTTATTAGACTTATTAGGTAAATCTAGCACAATTTCAGTTAAAACTCTGAACATAGCAAAAGTGTCTCATGTAATTACTACAACCCAAGCATTAGGAGAAAATGTCGTTTGAAAAGAAGAATGCTGAGTTTCGTTGTGGGACCTAGAAAGATGGGATCAAAGAATCGATAGCTTAAAATCAGTGAATCATATTGTGAGACAAAAACTTACCCTAGGGGTAGTGCTGCTAGTGTAAGTTTACATTTAAAATAAACTCAACTTGTTTTAGTTGGAATCGTGGTTTCAACTAAGTAATTTCCGCTGGGGGCGCCTATCACGTTTCCCATATAAAAAGATATTTTTAAGTTTAACAACTAAAAGAGTTGAGTTTTTTACAATAAAAACTTATAATAGGGGTGCAGATTAGCGCTCCTAGCGGAAAGTAGCTGAAATCACGTTCCTCGAATCAGATGATTACCGTTCCATTGTTCTTTCCTGTATAATAAACCTGACAACATTATTAAAAATAGTTTTATTACATCATGTTCCTAAAATCCAGACTATACCTAGACCCATGCTAGATACTTATTGATTCCATTTTGTTTATTTAAGTCTTTCAAGTCTGATGTTTCTTTGATCTTTAACACACTACGTCTTTAGTGACTGTCTGTATCTTAGACAGATTAAACACAGCACACAGTGCTTTTAAATTATTTTGTATCTACTCGGTACCATGCCGGTTGTGTTGTTGGTGGTATAGGGGCAAACCTGTAAACAAACACGGCTACTACTGTTACTTTACAAAGATAAACAAACTGTTTATCTGAATTTTTTAATCTATTTGTATAACAATCGTGATCAACACAGAACCATTCGTAAGCAAACAGTTGCTAGAACAAACGTAAACATAAATTATATTGGGTCCTTACCTATGAAATTGGTGTTTTTTCTCTCTCTTAGTATTTTGTCTGTAACTATTAAGGTTCAGAGTATTCCTAAAAATAATTACCTCGTCTAAAAATAGACTATATTTTTGAGCTCTTTTGATTTGTTTTGATAATTTGTTGTAAGTTTAATTGTGTTAAAATTGGACACGGAGACAACTCTTTTTAAGTGCCTCCCGAATACATCATTTTATTTGCATTCACTTAAAAACGACAAATAATTTTTATGAAGTATGATATTACACATATTACTAAAGCTTGTCTAATGATAGATGCCAAATATTATTATCTTTGGATTTGTCGTTGTGAAAATTATAGTATGGAAAATGCAGAATTCCCTAAAATCTCCATACAAAACACCAATTTCATAGGTAAGGACCTAATATAATGCTAAAAGTATGAATTTTTGTTGGAATTTATATAGTTACCAAAATTACTTTTTCGATATACTTACCTATTGTCTACTTATAAATCCTACTTTTTGTGGTTTTCATTGTAAACTACCTGTATACTTTTAAAATGTGCAATACCATTATTTATATAGTTTTCAAGAAAACCCAAAACAGAATTCCCGTTTGTACGATATAAATAAACAACCTCTTTACTAGGAAGATGCTTGTGTACCCGAGATAGAAACCACATTGCTAGGATCTCTGAAAATATTCAAGTCAGTGCAATAGTTGATCTGATAGTGGATAGTTGAATCCCAAAGCATCTTATGTGAGAATCAACTCAATATGGAGAATAAAGTAGAGAGAATAAAAAACCGCCTAATAAAGTTTCAAGAGAAGATACAAGATCGCATGGAAGATTTTCAAGATCAAGTGCAAAGTAAATATGAAAGGTCTAAGATATCTAAATTCATCTCACATTTGTCTGAAGATAAAAGTTCTTTAGAAGGAGAATCCAATGATGATAGACTTACAGACGGTGATAATACTTCAACGGATTCTGGAAAATTTGCAATAAGGAAGTGGGATAGGGCGAACAGTATTCCATCTGTGGTCGTTAACGGACCTGCAGATGAGAGTGGTAAAGATATCAATGATGAGTTTTTAAAATTTGAAAGAAATAGTGTCCTTTACATTAGGAAGAGTCTATCAACATCCAATTTAGCCTTCGACGACGTTTTTAATAACAATGACAGCTCTAATGATTCGAGTGTATCCAGTGTGTCTTCCAGCGACGAAAGGTAATATTAAACTTCTATGTTTTGTTCTTTTTTGAAGTTTATTAATCAAAAGATAACAGTTTAGAAACAAAGACAAAACCTTAGAAAGTGTAAGAGCCTGTTTCACAATCGGCGAGTAAGTTCTGAGTAGCTTACTTGGCAGATCGATTGACAGTTGTAATATAAAATTTATGTTAATTGAACTGCCAAGTAAGCTATACAGAACTTACTCGTCGATTGTGAAACAGGTCCTAAGAATAATAATATATTATGAAAACTTTTTTAAAATATTAATTACCTTTTGGCTAACAGCTTAATACTCAATTTCATAATTGTAAGTTTCAGTTTAAACAATGTTTTAGATTGTATTGAAAAGGATACAAAGTGATTTAAGAGCAGCTTATTTCAGTAGTTTAATCCAAAATATTTACACTGCTAAAATAAAAAAAATCGGTGGCTAGGTCTTTCTAAATTATCTTGAATTTCTGCAATAAGTTCAAATTTTTCATCAACGAACCGCCAGGCCTCCTGAGCCTCGTCAGAGAGCTGGAAGTCTACCACCAGTGCGTCACCTGGAGCCGCCTCGCGCTAACACCTGTACGGAAATCATTGAGAAACTAGGGAATAGGTTCCCAGGTCTGAAGAGCAAAGGAGACAGGATTCATCGGGTATTTGATAAAGATTCTATTTGGTGGTGGAATAACAATGCATGTTTGTATTTTAACGTTTTTGTAGTGAATAATAAACTAATTAATGTACTTGTTTGTGTTTGGCTTTTAGTTTATCTGTAAGTAATATTATACGTTTTTAGACTTGCAAATTGTGGGTTTGTTTGAATTGTATAATTTGTAAATAATAATGTAATTTGTAAAATAATTTCCTATGTCCTTACACGATTGATCGTCTTAAACAGAATTTGTATGAGAATTAATTTATCATTAACAGAATCTCAATCGAAGACGGTGAGAAAGGGCCTTAGTGTTAATAAACCATAAATTGACGTTGAGAGATGAGGTTGTTTTAATTTGATGACCAAATTTTGAAATATTTACATTGTTGTTTCTTTTTATGATTTGTATGAATGTCATGATGTTAGGTTGTTGATATTTGGGAAGCAAATTCAAATTCTTAAATAACCCATCATCTTCATTAGCCTGCCCTTTTCCCAATTTCATTTGGGGTCGGCGCAACGAATCTTTCTCCGCCACTCTCCCATATCACATGCCATATCAATTCACTCACATTCTAGCCTTAGCAATTCTTAAAATAACCCATATTAGAATTTATAGTTGGTACTCAAAAGCTTGGATCTACAATGTCTATAAATACTGTGATAAAAGCGGTCGTCTTTACGAGTTACTTCATATAGACATTTCCTTAGTCATGTCCGGCTTAGTTAAACCCATCTTGAGAAAACGTGTCCGTTTACTATAGTAGACTGATCATACTCATATGACTTAAAACCACCATTAAATGACAAAGCGTTATATAGTTGGTACAGAGGGTATGTAGAGAAGTTTAGTAGTAAAAGTTAATTTGGGTGAGTCTCACACGCGCCTACCCCATATATTTGGGACTCGCTCAGCACACGGCTCAGAGAATTTTCGGCAGAACCCGAGTCATTCCCTGGATAGGGTTTGGCTGGGTATATGTATATCGGGGAGTTTTAGTGGATAGTGCCGGCATTTCTGGTCCCACACGCGTGTACCACACCACCAGCTAGAGCGGCAGGTTAGGTCGGAAAATGGATTCCATCTGGTCAAAATATATGGATTTCTTGGTCTCGCCCGGCACCTTATCAAGGCCTTCGCCACTAAAACTCAGGTTTCACCTGGTTTCGCCTACGGAAGGATCTCCGAGCCGTTCAAAGGTTATGTCATCATTAAATTACATAATGTCATAATTAAATTACATAATTGTGTGTAGCAGTAATTTAAATTATGATTTGATTCAAATTTTCCTATTCGTTTTGGAGCTACATATTTGGTTTATAGGAATTACCTAAATGCGTTAATTTTCGGTTTAACGTTTTATACCAAATAAATTTTATAAAATAATTTGCAATCTTATTTTGCATTCTTAATTTTTTCGTTTTTAATATTTCAATGAAAAGCATAATGTGCTAAAATAAAAACGTGTTTAGGTATTCGTGCTTATCAAATACCATGTGCCTTAGACAAAAAAAAATTAATAGGTAGCTGTATCAGGTGATACCTACATATAAGTTAAAACTATAATGAGTCTTGCATGGTCTAATTTTAATTGGACTATCAACAATAGCTACCTACTAAAATACTCGTAGTTCATGATCATATTATCATGAATACTTGTTCAGATTAATAGAGTACCTACTAATCTGCCTTAGCCTTCGGTAAACAATGATGAAGCATATATAAGCAATGCATTAATAATATGTCCCTTAAGATTAAACACAGTAACTATAGGTAACAATCAACACGGACTGGATTCAGTCAATATTTTTAAATTTTTTTTTGTATTTAGTATATCCCAAATTTAGTTTATTATGCTAGTTCACTAAATACAGGCATGCAGGATCAGCCGGTGCGAAGGTCCTTATTCCCCTTCTACTGTATTCTAACTTTCACAGTATTTACTATCTATACGTATGGTGTCTCATTGGATAGTAATTAATCATCCTAATTCGAATACCGCAAATTAAAATATGTCAGAGTGAGGTACATGAAAACTGGGTTAATTGTAATTGATTTATACATTAACATTGTGTAGTGGGAACATGTAATTTAAATGCATAACACAAATATTCAAATTTTGTGGTGTATCAAAGAGACCTACAGGTATTATTGTATTTTCGATTCTACTTTAAAAGATTAATTCGTTTTTTTATAGGAAACAAATAAAATTATACATTCCGGATCTAAATTAGTATTTTGTAAAGCCATTAGAAACATTGGAGACACTGGAAACACTGTTCGTGCAAACATATTAATATTATTATTACGCGTGAATAATGTCTCCACCGATAAATAATTAATTTACTATTGAATTAAATCTAACTAAAAAAATGCCTTGGTAATCACCATACCAATTTAAAATTGGTCATCATCAACAACCTATCTTCATCACAACATAATAGGCCTCCTTTTGTATACGGTACTCTCGATCCTCGCGTTTTATCATCCAGCCCACTCCAGCCAACCTGCAAATAATAATATCGTCATCCCATTTTGTCGCAGCAATCTCCACTCTAGAATTGCCCAAATGGCCGTCAGTTCTACGGTTAATATGACCAGCCCAACGCCAGTTCAGTTTGCAGCTAAAACAGTAATATTTGTCTTCATTTGGTCAATGGGAGAATATGTCAATGTTCTGATAATCCACAAGACTTTATTTTCTCTTTTACAGCCATCATCTTCATCATTTGCCTACCCTTTTCCCAATTTCATTTGGGGTCGGCGCAACGAGTCTCTCTTCTCCAGTCTCCCCTATCACACGTCATATCAACATTCACTCCCATTCTAGCCATGTCCTCATTCACACAATCTTTTCTTCGGTCTTCCTCTGCTTTCATTACCATCCACTCTCATATTCATAACTCTTCTCGTTACATGCTTATTCTCTCTTCTCAAAATATGTACATTGTACATATCACGATTGCCGTTTTTTTCTCAACTTCTCTATCACTGGAACAACTTTCAGACATTCCCTGGTATACTCATTCTTCACTTTCAATCCTCGTCACCGCATACATCCATCTCATACGCATTTCACATGCAATCTATTTTTATCCATCTTTTTCATAACCTAACATTCCGATCCATACATAACAACAGATCTTTCTCTATTACAGTATTTGATGAAAAATACGAGGCTTAGTGATGTGAACAAGAGACTGAAAGCCCAGATTTGGAGCTCGGTGGTCACCATCGTGCTGGTGGAAGCGAAGAATCTCCCTGCTATGGACCTGGATACCCGGTCCAGTGATCCTTATTGTAAGTTTAGGTGAGTGAGCCTCCTACATTAAACCCGTGCCTTAACTGACGAGCATTCGATCACACATTTCTATTTATAGAATATTTTTTTGTCTAGAACGATTAAAATTTTAAATTTCTCCGTCAAAAATAAATAAAATATTCCATTTATGATTTCCGTGTTGGTCTTTATTTACATAAACAACAGCAACGCTTTACAATTTACGTACATGCTATAGGATATAATATGACATACCCTCGCAAGCATCAAGGTTATGGCACCATTGTCACAGTCTTGTGTATATTTACCATGCTATCTTTGATGGTACCTATTTACCTATTGTTAATGACATCTGTGACAAGTATAACGAGTACCTTCATATTCATTATCCCTCTTACCATTTTATACTTGACAATAATGCGTAGTTACAGTCCAGTTCAAAAATATTGTATACACTTTTGACAATAAATGGCTCTTGGAAGAAAATAAAATAAACCTGCACCCATAAGTGTAAGTTACCATTATAAAAAACTTAACTTTTTTAGTTGAGATATGAAACTCAATTTGTATGGGAAAATTAAAAAGCGAAGAAGAGAAGTGAAATTTATTGACTGTATAATTATAAATATACCTACCTAAAACTGCGATTGTTAACACGAGTTTGTAGTATATTATTCTCCTTAATATGGTTACAGGTTAGGTAATGAAAAATTCAAGAGTAAGGTAGTCTGGAAGACCCTCCATCCTTCTTGGCTAGAACAGTTCGATCTCCACCTGTATGACGACCAGGAGCAGGTCCTTGAAGTCACTGTGTGGGATAAGGATAAGCAGACCAAGGATGACTATATTGGAAGGTAATGGAAACCTTACAAATATCAGAATAAAGTTGAGAATTCTGCATCCAGCATCTGCCACCAGCATTTCGCCAATTATTACTCCATCAGCTCTGTATTCTCAACTATAATTTCATGGATTTGGTTCGTAATGTCTCGTCCTGTCCTGCTCCGATTTGCCGCAATAAAAAGAGACAGGTATAGAGATTCCGTGATTCGTTTGTTTCCGACAGTTGAGAATAAGGGTCCTGTCACCCAGACTGGCTCAGAGAGGACAGCATTTCTTTATCAAGTTTAAAACGGTGTTTTGAATCCTTACAATAAGGTTTATTTTTAAGTTTCACTTTGTTTGTTTTTGGTCGGTCGGTCTGTGTCTCAGTCGGCTGGTCTGTGTGAACAGACAAGGAGGTTTTTTAGGCGGAGTACTGCACGTTTGCCAAGATGCAATCTTCTTTCAAGAACGTCTTGTCTACCCGATCGGTTATCGGTTATTTGAAATTCTCACAAGACCCCTGAATAAATACCACACATTTAATCACTCCTTAATTTATCTTTGCAGGTGTGCAATAGATTTATCAAAATTGGAAAGAGAGAAAACACATAATATCTGGCAAGACTTAGAAGACGGTAACGGGCAAATTTTCCTCCTTCTGACAATCAGTGGAACCACGCAATCAGAGACAATAACGGACTTAGCCAGCTATAGAGAAAACCCCAGGGACAGGGAAATAATTGAAACAAGATATGTAAGTATTTTTTTCTGCTATCACCGGCTTGAATACGTCCCAAGTTTGGGCACAGGTCTTGCTACCACAACACCATGCTGGCCATATGCGGATTGGTAGGTAGTAACAGGACCGGGACCAACGGTAATGTGCCGAATGTGACAGAGGAACTTGAAGTCACAAATGTTTTGTTCACCCAAGGATTGACTATGATGAAAGTAGCTTTGTTTTCAAAATCGAAAGCCAAAGCGCATGAAACGACGACCTCCTTTCTTCTTCTGTGAGACCTTTATTTTCTTCTTATCAGGCATGGTACCGCCTAAACGAGAACTCGAGTGGCGTGGGATGGCTGTGTGTGAAAGTCTACGGGGCTAAGGGTCTCGCGGCTGCCGACCTTGGTGGAAAGTCAGACCCGTTCTGTGTACTCGAACTGGGGAATGCAAGGCTTCAGACACACACGGAGTATAAAACGCTCACTCCTAACTGGATGAAGATATTTACATTGTAAGTACTATAGACTTAATTATACCAAATAGCCTTTTTTGGACGTTGAAGCTAATTTTTTTCCAAATGGCGGACGTAACGATCGACATTAGGGCCGATTTCGTAGGCACAAACTTAACTACCTAAATTTTACCTAGTAAACATTTTATTCAATATGAATAATCTATCACGTTTTTTTAATAACTACGGTTTTGAAATGCTCGCGTATTTACACACCGCATTACTTTTTTGCGTACAATCAAATGGTGGTACCACGGAATAGATATAAATTATCTATTCCGTGGGTGGTACAATGCCGTGGAACTTTGTCTTTTGATCCTTTCATTACATTACCGCAAATGTCACACAGATGTCATTATTATTATTGCAAGAATGAATAAAATTACCTGAAAATGGGGTAATTTATTTTACGTGTGTATTTCGTTAAGCAATATTAATGAATTGACTTTTTTTTAGCACGGTAAAAGATATAAGCTCAATATTAGAAATTACAGTCTACGATGAAGATCACGATCATAAGGTCGAATTTTTAGGGAAACTTGCAATTCCTCTGTTAAGTATAAGAAATGGTGAGAAGCGTTGGTATGCTCTCAAGGACAAGAAGATGAGGGCTCGAGCAAAAGGAAATTATCCTCAAATACAATTAGAGATGACTGTGATATGGAATCAGGCAAGTACAGCAATAATAACTTGGTTTGGTTTATTAGATCGTTGTGTGTGGCATGAACCATTTGTGTGAGAATACGTATTCACACAACACATACAATATGTTTTTATTTTAAAAATTAAATAAATTTTAGTGGAAGAATAAGATATGTTGCCCGACCCCAAATAGATAAACAGGGCAGGACAACATATTATATACTCTTTATTGCATATAAAATAACTTAAAGAATGTGGTAAAAATAAGAGTTTGCAATATACATACATATAATCACGATTATTATCCCCTAAGGGTTAGTCAGAGACTGGGCTATAAGCACCGCAAAAGCAGCTCATTGTCATAGTCCACGATTCACCAAGCAGTGACTGCAATCACTAGGCAGAACAAAGAATAAGAAATAGAGTTTAATATTCTCAAGTACTATTAAACCCGTAGCGAAAATGTTTGGAACATTTTATGATTTGTTTTTAGCTAAAAGGAGCTATAAGGGTTGTAAATCCAAAGGAGCCAAAATATATGCACCAAGAGGCGAAGTTCAAGCGCCAATTATTTATTAGGAATGTTGTGAGGCTAAAAGCGATCATAATGTGGTTTATAGAAGTTGGTAAAATTTTACAGTAAGTATAGGTATTTAGATATAATATAAATTATACAGTTCGATATATATTAGATTATTAGATTGCTATTAGGTTACTTATATATCAGACCATTATATTAGATTGATTTAAATAATATTAAGAATGTATTTAAAATAAATGTTTCATTGGCAATACAATTAATTAGTTTAGTATCATTAATACAATTTTGAGAAATTATTTTGAATATTTAAGCTTCATTTTTTTTCAGAGACTGTTTTGAATGGGAATCTAGGGTGCGATCGTTTCTTGGTCTTCTAGTGTGGCTAGCGTTCTGTTACTATTATGAAATGTGGATGTTACCTCTTTTGTTGCTCATCTTCTTTACTAGAAATTGGTTAATATACAGACTCACTGGTAAGTAATTCTTATTTTGTTTAAATATTGACACTAGTAGTAGTGCGATATTTCGTTACTTAGTACAAATTTATCGCTTATGTCTTATTATGTTACTTTTTATTTTTAGTGAGATTAAAACGCTTATCCCGAAATTACCAAAATGGCACCTGGAAATCTATATTTTTGTTTCGTAGTAAGTTTTGGTGTGATTTCGATTTTGGTTGTTAATGTTACGTTAGTACATTACGCTTTGTATATTTGGGCTTCCTTTTTAACCACTTAAAAAAAATTTGGTTCCCCGATTACTCGAAGACGCCTTAATTAGGTAAATTTTCCTGAATTAGAAATCTTATTTTTTGTTTGAATGTGTAATCACAGGTGGTCCCACAATCTTAATAACCATATTTCTGACATTAAAAAAAAATTGTTTTACATGTCTAATAATTTCTTTTTGTAAATATTTTTTTCAACTATGCTTGATTTCATGTTGTGTATATGGATGTTGTGAAGGTAATAAAAATTATATTTTTTTTCAGGTGGTAATCCGTTACTAATGCCAGTTGACGATGATGATTTATTAGCCGAGGAAGACGACGAAGACGAAGCTGATAAGGTATTACTGTAAACCAAAGAACTATAGTTTATTATGTAACTTAATAAATTATACTATTTTCTGTAATTTTATCTGACTTTTTTGTAGGAAGAGAAGAAGTCTTTGAAGGAAAGATTACAAGCAATACAAGAAGTAACACAAACAGTACAAAATGCAATAGGATACGTAGCATCATTAGGAGAAGCCGTTAAAAAGTAAGTGAAAATGTCATAAATAGTTGTAAACATAAATTAAATGAATAAATAATGTATTATTACCATGTAAATTTTATTTTATAAAAACAATATTGTTTGTGTTTTGTTTCAGCTTAATGAACTTCACTGTGCCATATTTAAGTTATATAGCAATTATAATGTTGTTTGGAGCAATGTTACTTCTATACGTGATTCCATTAAGATATCTTTTAATGGCATGGGGTATGTTGTTGTTAAAATTACGGGAAATTTTTATTGAATATATAGAAATAAAGTTATACATAATATTATATCATGGGTTTATTTTTCAGGAATCAATAAATTCACTAGGAAAATTTTAAGACCCCACACCATTCCTAACAACGAAGTTTTAGATCTTTTGTCGAGAGTACCCGATGATGAAATATTAGTAAGTATTCAATATTCAAGCCAATTTTATGAGAAAGAGATAAAGGTTTCCTGGTATTGTAAGAACAGAAATGGAATAAACGTAAAATAAATGAATTTGCTACCATCAGAGGGTTGCTATTGGTTATAGCAGAGAATTTAAAATACTGCTCTCAAAAATTTTAAAGATATTTAAGTTTATACTATGGCCTAAATTATTTTTTCAGCTTGACTGCAGAGAATTAAAACCTCAACCTCCAAATGAGCATCGTCGTGACGCAAGAAAGAAACATAAGGCAGCATAACAGAGCCCACCCCCTGTACGGCACAGGATCAAAGACTACTTGTCTAAATTTACACATACAAAGGAACAATAGATTTTTAACATTTTGTAAATGAAATAGAATAGAATTGTAGGAATAAATAACTCAAACAAATCAGTATGACAACACTGTAAACAGTACTGTATATACAACACTGTATATTTTCTCGTGGATTTTATTGCGTATACATGTTTAAATTGCTTTCGTTTTACATTTTGTGAAATGTACTCCAGTTTACTAGAGGAAAAGATCATCATCCAATTTCTCGCGTGCTTTGTATTTTTGAGACAAGTCAGCAAATAAAACTATGGGCATTGTTCAGGTTACAGATATTTAGAAATCTTGCAGACATCATAATATTTTCTTGTTGATTTGTCAATCATTTGTAGCATTATGTCGTTTTGTGACAAAGCTCTATTTGGAGCATGCTCTAAACATAAATTTAATGTCAAATTATTATTGTTAATTGGATAAAATAAATCAAGATTTTTGTACTGAATTTGTACCAACTAAAAGTTGGGATTAACGCTGTGATCCTAAAAGATCTTTTAAAGTTGTTATCATCTAGTCAGGAAATCAATAAATATTATTATATTCAAATATTGATACATTCAAACGCATGATTGTTTTAGCAACTAGTTCAATAGTTAATAACATCCGAAAAAGAAAAACCAATTGCTACTACGTTAATATATGCTGTAACACATAATTGTTTAAGTTTTATATTTTAAGTCTGGATTTTTATATCATTATCAGTTAATCGTTACACTGTGGTCTCGTACGAACAATATTTTAGGTATTATAATAATGCATTTAAGTCCCAATAAATCTGTTAGATTGTAAAAAGTTAGATAGGGTTTTTAAAATTGGTTTGTATGAAATGTTACATTTTTCATTTTAATACGAACATTTGTTATACAATTATTATTATAGTTAATAAGTACATGTAAGTAAAGTCCATTCCTTAATTCCTCAACAAATAAACATTTAGTACACAAAATAGCATAAGACTGAGACCAATCTCATTATGTAGTAAATAATTTTTCGAAAATACAATATACAGAATATTTATACTTTTCAATGTTAAAGCTTAGAGTGATTGGAATTTAAATATTTCGCGTGCTTTCTCATTCTATTTGATATAATAAAACTAGAATTAAATTTTCAAATCGTTTTCTATAAATGTTGTCTTTCATAGTAAAACCATTAAAATTATCTAGCACGTACAATTCTGTATCTATTTCAATCTTCCATACCACACAGTTTCTTGCAAATATTTAATACTTAGGTAGGTCTTACTTATAGATAGATAAATATTAATAACTGACTTCTTATATTTTTAAATAATCTTGTTTAATATTTTTAAGATCAATACTACCCATATTTACAATTTAAATAATTTTAACAAAACAAGCTGCCGGTAGTTTCAAATTTGATACTACTTCAGCATTTTAGGTTCTAGTCATTTGCTTCGTAAGGTATTGAGTTCCTCACAAGTTGAAAAAGTAAAATTGTTTAAATTATGCGCACAGCATAGTGGTACACATTGTTCATAGAGCACAAATGCACATGACAAATTACAGAGAATATAAAATTTACAATTAGTATTTGTCGTTATAATTAACCGCCACACGAATTGTGATAAATATTTATAGATATTTAATAGTCTAGCTATATTGATTGTAAATTTGGTTTGCGATTAATATTCTTCCATAATATATCATGCTGAAATACAACCGCGAAGCGCGTCATTAATTTGCGGTTTCTGATTTGCCTTGAATTGCATTAGGCGGATATTTCAAATGTATCTAAGAATATTTACTTCAAGTGCTGCCCTTCTTCCTTACAGAAATATCCATTTTCAGCGCCACTATTGTATCTGTATATTTATTTTCTCCATGAATATTGTCTTCCTGCACCTTTAAATAAATTCGCAAGGAAAACTGTTTTTAAAATTATATTTATTAGAGCTCGTTAAAAAAGATATATTTTATAATCGCGTAATATTATGTCAATAATTGCAACTAATTCAATTATGTATTTCTTCCTGTTGAATGCATTATTATTTTACATTTATAAGATATTTTTATTAAGCACAAAAGTGATGAATAACGTTAAAGCTTTTCATATTTTAAAATATTAAAGAAATGTGATTTTATTTGTCTTTTTTTATAGGTAGTTATAAATACCTACCTATCTACCTGCTCTTCTATGTATCCTATCCAAACAAAGAAGAATGGTCATTTTGTGTCCCAGATCTAGGGCTGCCATGCGTCCGGGTGTAAACCGGGTGCAACCTACCAAAATTCGTTATACACAATTATTGAAAAAAATACATATTCATTTTACATTGAATTTATTTAAAAAAATAAGATTGGCATCCTTGTCGGGCCAGGGTAGACCAATATCCTTGTGACAAAAGACAAAACTCCTACAATATGTATATAAAAAGAGTAAACCTAGAAAGATACCGTGTTAACTACTTCAACGAGTAAACAGTGTGATTTATTCGATAAGTAAGTTAGGCAAGATCTTAAAGCATACCAGTTACAAGACAGACAAACTTACTCAATACTCACTCATATACCATACGCAGCTCGGTGGTTTTGGTCATTTGAGATTGCGGTTCGTACGCTTTGACTTTCGATATCGAACTTTTTGATTTGACTTTCTTTCACTAGGTTTAGTCCTGGGATGGGTGACCAAAAATATACAGTCGAGTTCCATTAGCCGTTGATCTAAGTCGCCATTGAAACCGTTTCTACTAATAGTAATACTAATTGGGCAAGCACGGTAGTCTTACGGACCATAACCCTCATGTGCATTTCCATGTTGAAAGGCCCAGATGTGGGACGTAAAAGGCTAGCAGCGAACTCCCATACCAATCATCCATCCAACGATCCATCTCAGCCTTGAGACGTACACTGTAGAATATAGACATCTCCAATGATCTTCACAACGAATGAGCGGTCTGAATACCCGCATCTTAAGACTTATTATTTATTATTATTATTTATTTATTTATTCAAAATATACATCACATTACAACACATTATTCCTCGCTAGATCGTTGGAAACTGATAATGATCGCCGTCCAACACCTCCCAGTACATGGCCACCGCCACTTGAGATTCTTTCCACCCCAATTAACGGCCATCAGTTCTATGAGCAAATGCCCATGCCCACTACCTCATAAGGTTAGCAAATATTTGGTTACATTGCTAAATTATTTAATTTTTCAATGTTATTAAGCATTTTTTATGTATTATCAAATATGATTGCTTTTTCTTAAGAATTGAATCAGCTTTCTGTCTTATGCATCGTCTCACCAATGAACAATCATATTTTTTCCTGTGCACATACAACGGAAATCCTAAGAAGTATTTCTTAAATAGTTTTTGTTTTGGTGGTAACGTTTGATTAAACAATATTGGAATTTAAAAAACTCTTAACACTTTGTAGAAATAATACTTCTAAAGTGTAGTTTAATTATTTATTTAAATCTGCGATTTCAAAACTCATTAGCATAGCCAGAAACAATAAACCTTAGCACTGAACACATAAAAATGGTAAGTCAAGTTAGTTTACTGGCAACACTTTAAAAAAAATAGCCGCCATTACTGTGCTGTCATTGTCTTGTCAACGCAAAGCACGAGTCGTGGCCGTCGCGGGTGAACTGCCAAAGTATAATTACATACAATTTCAAAAAATATTAATATAAAACAATGACTTCCAAATTACAAGAGTACAAAGATGCTATTGAGCGTAGCCTTGTTGACAAAAGCAAGCCTTGGACAAAATATTTTGAGAAAGCCGAGCAGAAAACCGGCGTCAACAGGGCCTACCTTTTTGTAGGTGAGTCGCTTACTTTTTACACGTTTATTTATATCCATAGCAGTCCGTTTGACGTTGGTTCTCTTGTGCAGGTTTGGTCGCGTTCACCGGTTTATATTTAGTTTTCGGATTCGGAGCTGAATTAATATGCAACACGATTGGATTTGTATACCCAGCGTATATGTCGATGAAGGCTCTGGAGTCTCCCCAGAAAGATGACGACACCAAATGGCTGACGTACTGGGTGGTGTATGCATGCTTCTCGATCGTGGAATACTTTTCGGACTTCATCGTTGGCTGGTTCCCGCTTTACTGGTTAATTAAGGTATGCCACTCCATATGTTTCAATTCTCCTTTCACTGAACAACTCTAGTGAATTGTAACCTCTTTGTCATTAGTTACCTCCTTTTTCAATATTTACCTTTAATTATTAATGTTAAATTTATCATGAAAGTAAGTACAAAGCTTAGTTAAACTATGCACAAAGAAAAACACCATAAGGGCATGAAAATCTCAGATTCTAAGAGACAGATTTTTTGTTAAACTCCCAAGCATAATGCATTTCTTTTAAAACCTCTTTGAAATCAGTGGAATATTTCTTTAGTCTACTAACAATCTAGAATCAGTATGATGGTAATGAAGCTTATTCACCTTTGGGTTGCATGCTGTAGGTATGCTCCCACAGATACAGAAGACACTTTTTATTCATCATAAATTATATGTTACCTTTCTACCAAAAACAGCTTTGTTTTTTATGAGTACAAAGCATTAAATTTCCACCCCTAAAGGGACAAGACTTAATTGATAACTTTCAAATCATAATATTATTTGTTCTCATAGAATGTCAAACTTTGTCTATTTTTCATAGGGATAATCAATCAAATAGGTGGGTAATACAAGAACTGCACTGTTTTCCTGTGTCTATTTGATGCCCGAACATAAAACACACTCAATATTGCGTACTATTTGCAGGTTATTTTTGTTCTATTAACTTAAATGCACCTATTAGGTAATTATCCTAATTATAAAGTTAACTTCACTAATTATTGCCTAGACAATTCTATAAGCTTTTGTTTAGGCCTCATAGAAGTTGAAACATACAATTATTTATATTTTATTAGTAAAAAAGATAAATTATGAACTGATAAAGTTTACTTTAAAATGTATCTTTTATCAAATTTCTTTCAGTTATCTGCATTATCTGCCATTTGATTATCAGTCAATGACTCACATTAGACAAAAGAATCAATTTGCTATATTTGTAAAAAATTACATGATTTTCATGAAATTTGTACATATTAAGTGTAGTTAGTGCACCTATGATTTGGTCATAACAATAAATAATCTTTATATACCACTACTATTTTAGTTAGTTACCAAGAGTTAGTTACAATTATTTACTAAATTAACTAATTGTATTTTTAACTGCACATTATTTATTACAACATTTATATATGTTGTATTCAATGCGGTTTTAACACCATCAATTAAAATCAGGGACTTAAACCAAGGAATGGTGTGGGTTGGTGTAAACATCTCATCAATTTTGTTTTTGATGTAACAAAAAATCTTATAAATATTTATCTGATGCAGTCATTCAAATATTAGAATTTGTTTTGTAGAATTATTTATTACCTCAGAGTAACATCTACTAAAGAAAACTTAACCCTTTGAGGGTCCAGTGAACACTTGTGCTCGCATACAATATACGTTTTTATTGTCTTGTTGTGTGACTGTATAGGTTAAAATAGGTTATTTAAATTTTGAATAATTTCTCTGAATTTTCACAAAAGTAAACTAAAACTAGCAATTTCAAACCAAGAGTGAGGTTTTGTTAAAAAGACTATTTCAACCTTGACTAAACATTACAATTGAAGTCCAAACTCATTGTTCTGTTGCGTAGATCCTACACATGAAAGGAATTACGTCACTTGAAAAGTAACTCTTATTGCGCACAGATAAGGTGCACAATTTACAGTGTTGTCTGTCTCCTGATCTATCCTTACATTAAAGCGTTTTGTTCATCTCATACACTTAGCAGTTTACAGTACGTCTAATTTAAAACCAATATTTTTTGGATGTTTATAAGACTGCGACTTTTTGAGTTTGAATATACCGACAATTATGTAAAATGGTAACCTATTTTACACTTTGTTTATGCCGCATCAAGCTCTAAAGCCTTATAGACACTCGCTGGTAGCCGGATGTCCTAGGGGATCCCCTATCAGAGAGAAATTATCCAGTGGTAGCTCGCCACTACATGTATGAATATGTACCTAAATTCTTCTAAAAATCCGGTGAAACTAGAGGTCATCTGCGGCGAACAGTTGGGGCCAATTAAAAATATATATATTAGGTATGTATTACGCGTTACGACTATTCTGAAATGGTCTTAAAAAGCTTGTAAACTAGTCAACAGGCACAAAACGATAGCAATATCTATTGTTTGCGGACACCGGTGTTCGCGCTGCACAGATAATGCTACTATTACAGCTGCACAGATAATGTCTTTCCTTGTTTCGTAGAAAGTAGATGTGCTGAGTCATGTTTCCCTTCTCTAGAGAGCTTTGTTATTAGGGATGCCATTTCATCTCGCTATAGAAGGATGTTTGATACTTTACTGTCGTTCCCTCCCAGACACATTAGAACCAGTTTCTAATGTTATCAACTATTGTCTGTATTATAAATTTTAACACGGCTGCAAATTAAAGTGATTTTCCGAAGACTAACATAGTGTTCGTATTAACAACGCTGAAAAGACAAGAATGGCAGACATATTTTGTATAAAACCATTATTAATTCCATAAATCGGAAAGACTTTGTAAATGTCTAAATGTTTAGTCTTTTTTCCCCAAATTTTTTTTGTTCCTATATTTGGCATACAGTATCGATCAAGACGCCACATCGATCGAGTACTCGAGTCCGCATTGACTAAGGGTGCCATTTTACCAGAGGTATACATAGCTATGCCGTGTGCCAGGAAAAATTGACCAATAGGACTACTTCGTTTAACGTGACTCGCAAAATTGTGCCATCCTATTAGTCTTTTTCTTTCTCGCAGGCACGCTTATTCTTGGCTTGACAACCCTACTAATGCCATAATAGGGGCTGCAATCCCCTATGGTGACTCAATTACACACCCTCTTAAACTTGGGTGCTTGTGGGGTATCGATATAAACGCCCATATTGATACTTATTATTATTCCTTACATATTACCTTTGTTTTGTCTGTTCAGTGGTGTAGATTAGAATGATTCTTCCAAGTAAAACGGTTCGATCAAGATTATATGGAAAAGGACTATAGTTAAATTATTAACGGAGTAGTACTGAGACAGCTGGGAAATACGTACGTTTGTATTAAGAAAACTCCCGTATTTCCTAAGTACTAAAATCAGTCTGTAAGCCATCGCTAAGCATGTCGTGATTACATTCCGTCTCTGGATTATCACATTCGTCCCATTACTTATAGAGAAAAATAGACTCTGAATTAACTGCCTATTAGGTAGATCTTCCCATATTTGTGACTTAAAATCTTAAATCATGTTGTCACGGTGCTGGTTTTTATAGAATAATAATTGATCTTGTATCATCGGTAAAATTAGACGGATTCTGTTATGCATATAGATAGGTAACCAAAATATTAATAGTCGTATATACGTATTATGGCTAATGTTATCCATCTGATGATGCAGACATCATAATGAGTATACCAGGGAATGTCTGAAAGTTGCTCCAGTGATAGAGAAGTTGAGAGCAAAAGCGGCTATCGTGGTATGGACATATTTTGAGAAGAGAGAATGAGCATATCACGAAATAGTAAATAAATATGAGAGTGTATGGTAATGCAGGAAGAGAGCAGCAGACCGAAGAAAAGATAGATAGAATGTGTGAATGAGGACTTGGCTAGAATGGGAGTGTAAACTGTATTCTCTGGGTGTAGCAATAAGATACCTTGTTTTGTCAACAGTTGGTTTACCAAAAAAAGCGTATAAATTTTGTCACCAGCCTAAATATGATCTACTGAGATATTGGGAATAATATTTCTCCTATTAAAATAGGTCATAAACGTGTCGTAGAAATATAGACTAGATATCTTATCTCTGGTCTAAAACATTTTGTAACATTAACAAATAATGTTTACTATATTATTATGTTTGCTGTAAATAATATCAACGTTTTTATAAGTAGTGTACTTAGCAATTATTATTAATTTACATGTTAACACTAATGAAGATAAAATTTTAACTGCAACGTTATCACCGGCATATGATAATGGAGTAACATTAGTAATGTTAATAATATTTAAAAATAAATTCGTGATGTCATCAACCGTACACGAAGACGAATTAATGATAAAGCTGGTTACGTAGTGACATTGAATCATGAATTGTAATCTATAATGCAATAGTAATAAAGGTCATTATCAAGGACATAGTGATACAAGATACTCCAAAGGTCAGTGTTACAAAGGAGTATGTATTATACAGTTATTCAACCTTTCCGTCAAGCGGGATACCTTTTTAAAATTTATAAAGGCCCGTTTTGAAAATCCTTATGGAAGATGTCGAATCCTTTGCATTTTTGTTTGTGCATTCTATGAGAAACACCAAGCATTTAGTCGTTTTAACTATAGTCGTGCCAGTTAACATTAGAACCATTACCAAACCTAAAGTGAAGATGAATGACTTTCTCAAACAATTTTTATTATTATATTATTGTGCAATACTTGCACACAGGATAAATCTTTCAAACATGTCACTGTAGGTATATATTTCTCACTGCCGCTTATTACCTTGAAGGATTGTTTACAAAACAGACAAATCTAGAAATAATTTTCATTCAAGGTTACAATTTACTAACTATTTTTGATAATTAAAGACATTTGAACTCCGAGTTCTAGATAATATTCGTATTTGTAATAAAAGATACACTGTAATTAAATATTTTTAGTTCTCATTCGTATTGCGCGTTCATAATATTTTAGTTCATATTTTTTTTATATTTTATGTTTAATAAGAACAATGCACTTTTTAATTTCACAAATTATACAAGAAATATGTACCATAAATTCTATAAAGTATGTAAAACAATTTTTCACATCAATGTTTTTATTATTTTATCACTAGGTATTTATTTTATCACAGACTATTTCATTGTAACAGGTTGTGTTTTATTATAATAGTGACGCGATAACACAATAGAAGCAGAAACTGTGTTCGCTTTTACACAAACAAAAGGCTTAACAATGTTCAATTGCTTGAAACATACGCTCATTTACAAACATCGATCCTTATTGTCTAATCATTAATTATTTGACGTTATCTATGGGCTATAAAAGTAGTTTCCATTGTAATCTACGGAAACTAATTTTAAATAATGTCAAGGTAACTGACACGGGAAAGAGAATATCGTACCAACCACCCTATCCTTTTTACGAGACCTTTCTGTTAAAGGACCCGAGGTTCTAGTATGGAAAAAACACGTGTTTCTATGCTGTTGTATAGCAATTTCGTGATACAACGAAATTTCTTGTACCTACCCCCTTTGAGACACTAGCACACTGAATAGTTTCTTGGCATAGTTAAAATTCGTATAGAGGATTTTAGAAAGATTTAAAAAACGAAAAATAATTAACTTTCAATTTTGTACTAAGGTCAAGTTTCAATATTTTCCTAATTTTATTTCTTGGTCTTATTTCAGTGCATCTTCATCATATGGTGCTACCTGCCCACTGAATTCAACGGATCATTGGTTATCTATTACCGCATCATCCGTCCGTACTACCAGAAACACCACGATCGCATTGACAACCTCGCTAATTCCGGTAAGTTAAATTGAAAACACTTTATTCTAATTATCTCTGTTATTGTAAGATAATCTTTAGGCAACCCATTACGAATTGGTGGTTTAAATATGTCCAAATAACTCTTAAATACCGCACCTATTACATAGTTTTTCATTATGCATTCTACCTTCCGGATATAACCGGATTGCGAATTTCCTTATTTATCCCTGCTGGAGTGTATATAATATATTTATAATGCAATTTGGGGTTCTCAATAATACAAGAACCATTATTTCCACTTACGTTACAAAAATAAAATAATATTGGGGAATTGATGATTTTTATAATTAATTGACGACATTTTGGCTTCTAAATCAATATGGGATGATTTCTGTATGTACACCAAACATAATTTATGACAAAATCAGCATATAATACTGCAAACAAAACAATAATTAAACATTAAAAATCTGTCACTGCTTACATATTTTGCCAGAATGCGTGCTTAACTCATATTTAAATTAAATAATAGTTAACAAAGTTGAGAATTGGAAGTGTCTGACGGAAAAAAAGTGCCAAGTGTTCATTTTCTTACGGTTTATTAAAGTTATCAATTAAAATGAATCTATATTCAATATTTTTAAAAGAATTATACGAAATTTTAATTACTTGGCTGTTAACACAAAAAAGTCATCATTCATAAGGATCATTCATATTTCTTTTCCAAAAAGGATTTGTTTTCCTATTAGAAGAATTGTAATAATTATTTCTTTATTTATAGCTTTGCCCTTCCACTCTTAAATAAACAATGATGTAAAACGTGTCTGAACGTAATGAAACAATTATTAATGTAGCAATGAAAAACATTGGCTGCTAAACTTAATAAAAAAAATAGTAATATCTCGAAAAAACCTAATTTCAAAGTTTTTAAAATATATATCAATGACTATACATTAGTAAACATTTGATTTTACTTGCAATACAGTTACTAGATACTTCTTAAGACGTTTTCTTCTGCTTTTAATACAATAATATTATAATTTGCAGATGATAAAGTTTTACAGACTTTTATGTTATGCTAAATTATAGTAATACGCAATTTTGCTGATTTTAGAATTGAAGGACATCGTTAAAAATATCAACAAACATGTGGACAAGACCACGAAACAATTCAATAAATTATTAAAGGATCTGTAATTGATTCTGAACTGGTACGCGAGAAAGGTACATTAAAAAAATCGCTCGCTCGGCTTTGCATTTCGCAATATGCTTTGCTCTGTGATTATGTTCGGGACATTTATATGTTTTCATGGGGTTTTTGTGTAAAAGAATACGCCCAACTTGCTTCCATACTTCTATTCACACGTACTCGTAATTTAAGGCACATTTATGTTTAGTTTTGATGCTCTATCTATACCATTACTGTATGTATATGATTCTATTCGCAAAGGGATACTCAGGAGTGGAATTAAACAGTATTTTTTAAATTGTCTTATCATTTGGAAACTAAAAACGATGTTTCATTGATTAAACTTATTCATGACCAAGATTCTCAACGTCCTTTAGTTTCGATCTAAATGAAAATCTCAATGAATATTATTAGATTATTATCTTTATCTTTGCAAGATGTTAATGTCCAAGAATTGGTGAAAGAAGCAAACTTGAAGATTGAGCGTTCAATCAAACAGTTTAAAGACGTTGAACCAATTTCATAATAGCCAAGACTCCTTCAAATACTCTCTTCTGAAAGATTCTAAACATTCTTATTACCTTTTACCTAAAGTACACGACGTAAAAGTACGCGATGTTAAAGTACAAGATACTAAAAAAGAACTTACAAAAGTACAAGATGTAATGCAACCAGTTGTATCAGATGAAGAAGTAAATTTTCGAGAGTTGGTGCAAGCAGCAAACTATAGGATTGATCGGTCGATGAAAAAAATTTTACAATGAACGTTTAATATTTTGCCAAGACCATTAATCCTTTAAAATGCAGTGTACGTTTATTCTTTTGTTTATTTCTTTTTATTTTGTAGCGATGTTGTGAATTAGCATTTTATTTTATTGAGTTTATTATTCAAAGTTCTTACAAAGAAATTGAGATGTTTGCTTCCAAAGACACTTCTATTTTTTGAAACGGTTTACTTTCCTCAATTTGTTAACTTCATTTATAGTGCTATTATGATTAAAACTTTATATTTTGCTCAATCTGTACCCCAAGCTATCTATATTGATAATATAAAAAATTCTACTACACCTCAGTTAATCAGTAGTTAATCAATTGTAGGATCATTATACCTCCGAGTGTTAAATTTCATTAATAATTTACGGTCATTTGTGTTAGTAAAATCGCGATTTCCTTTTTGTTCTAGACGTAACGTTGACAAGGTTATTAATATTACCTCACTTATTTTACTGAATGGTATTTATTGTTTGTAAGAACTATGAGATTGCATTTATTAATTATTATTTTATCATTATAGAGTTCTTAATTTTCCTTTGTAGTTGTCCGCCAAAAATATTTTTTACCAAACATTTTAGCAAAGTATTCGTTTATTGTAGGTAAAGCAGATTAGAGAAAGTATTACGCAAAATTCTTCTTTGGTAAGTAAAATCATGAGGGCTGCTAAAAAGAGACTAAATACTAACGTGTATTAAAAATCTGGCAGAAAATATAAATCATATTTTCTGCATCGCAACAATTTTAAGGCTAAGTAGTTAGAAGAACATGATCGATTTTTAAAACAAGCAATGCTAAAGTAAATTTCATCCGGTTTAAGATTTTGTAGCTAATTAACATTAGCCAGTATAAAATATTAATCAACCAATAATTAATGTAACATATTGATAGTTTATTAGGCATTTATTGCATAACATCTCGCTTAATCTAAAGAAAAAATGTTTGATGACACTTCTGCTGCCTTATCTTCGCTTTATGTTATGTTTCACATATATTTATGTTGAAAATACTCCAGAAAAATTTGTCTGTTCTTGTTTGTCAAAATTAATATTGTTCTGTTTGGTTTAATTTATTTTTATAATTTGCTTTTAGTTCTTCTGTTGTTTGAGATTTTTATTAAATTAGATTTTGTATGAAAATTGAATTTCATATCAACATTATCCATGACAAAATAGACGTTCATAATTATTATGATAAGTTTTATTTTTGCTTGTAAAATCATCTTTATTTGATAGTACAAATTATTAAGTACATTGTCACTTGACGTAATTAGGGTTTGAATTAGTTAATTTTTATAAATATTTCAATATTTTATCATCTCATACTTTCGGTACTTACTAATATTTATTGTAAGCTACTGCAATTTATCATGTCTTGTTTGCTTTTGTATGTTTGTGACTTGCACTGATTGTTGGACTAATAAATTTTACAATCTTTTCTGCCGGATATAACACCTAGGATTTTACTTCAATGATTTTTGCAAGATTTAACTACCCAATATAATTTTTTTATTATTTTTGACAACAAGGTTTTTTCCTGTATTTTATTGTATTAACTAAGAAACTACGTTTATTACTTTAAATAGATGAGACTGATCATGAGCATTGTTCACAAGTCACAGTTGTGTATGTCATTGTAATTATGTATATTTGTTCTTCATATTGTATCTATATTCTGAACTATAAGCCCTGATTTTGCCCACGTTATCATTACAATTATATTTCCGAGGACAACGAAAAATGTATTGACGTAAGCAAAATCAGAATATTAGCCATTATATATTGACATATTATCTATGTAAAGTAATAAAAACTGTATAGTGCTATTATGTAATGTATTTTTAACTGTGTAATGAGCACTCTTCTATATTATACTCAATAAAATAAAATTTTAAGAGAAACGTCGATCTTTTCATTTAAAAGACTAATGTCGGGGTCCGAGTTTGATCGTCACATTTTTATCGATAACTTATTTTTTACAAATTAAAAGCATGTTATTGATAAAATGTATGCGTTAGTTTAAGAAAGGTAATGACAAGCATTAGTAGTGTTTCACTGTGTTATTATATAAAAATAATTTATCCATGCCTTTTTTGTACGATAGGAAAATAATGGTTTTCTCCGAAAATATTCAGATGTGTAATCTAGAATGGTGCTCATTATACTATAATTTCTTTTAATAATGTTTTTTTTTTTACTTTTCAGCCACCCGCTTGGTAGCAGATGCTGTTGGGAAAAATAAGTAGATTTTCAGCCATTTCACGAACTTGGGAGCGAAAGTACAAATAAATTTTCAGCACCCGTTTTAGCTTTGCAGCACTTTCACAGACATCCAAATTTTTATGATGTATTAGTGTATAGAAGCATTCAATTCTAGTCTTTAAGTCTGCGGAATTGAGTGTAAATTTAACAGCACATCAATATTAGGTCAATTATTTTAAAATAGAATTAATTGACCAGTTCATTATGCTGGTTCGACCTCATTGCCGTGACGATAAGACTATTGATTTCGCCCTGCTTTGGGTTGACAAAACCAATTTATCATGACCTCTACATTTTATATATATCTAAAGTCTAAGTTTTTAAGTGATGGAAATTTTACACTACCTACATTTTGTATAGGTATTAAATCTTTAGTTGTACTTGGCTGATAAGATCTTGAGGGGTTAGAAACTTAAGTAAATGCCACTAGTTTTTTTAATTTACTTCCCAATTGTAAGATCTCTTAGTTGAACAATGAATTCTTACACATTTCGTTTTGTATACAGTAAACAAAATTGCTCAAGGAATGTTAGTTGTTTGTTTCTTTTTAAGGTTATAAGTACCAATAGTTTTTAGTGTTGCCCGTACTAAGAATATCCAATGTGGCCATTGTGAAATAATACTATATTTATATAGAGAAAATACAAGAATCCACGTTATTTTTGTACGGTTTCTAACACGAGTATAAGCCTAAACACGCGTAGCCTAGGATATGTAATCATGTTAAAAGTTTGTCTAATGCTTGTATTATTCTCATGTTACCAATGTTATGTGCCTTTGATGTTTTGGCTGTCGGCATCAATATTGCAAGGAATTGTTGTCTTGTCATTTTTCACGTATGTAATAAAATGGAATTCATTGTAAATTGTATTTTATTTCGAAACCTGATTTTTTTAATGAGTAATAGCATAATTTATTGTCGGTCTTGAATCAGTGTGTAAAAGAATTATGGATAGAAATTATTGATAATTAGCTTAATTTTATGCTAATAAAACATTTTAATCTATAATGAAAAAGTCGTAATTATACATTCTGATGAACTTTTGTAATACAAATATAAGACTACAAAGAGTAGAAAACTAAAATTGAGGTTACTGTAATCATTTACTCTAGTAACCATAAAGATCTATAACTTCCTCTAAATTTAAAATTTTCTGTTTGCACATTGAAAATATATTAAAATATATTATAGTGTCTGACGGACACACACACACACAATATTTTGCAATTACTCTTGGAGTATATTCTCTTTTAAGTCTCCTTCAGTTTTTTTCCAGTCTATGATTTAAAAATAATATAATTTACATATTGAATATCCTCCCGGATAAAATTGAGCTTAATTTTTTTTTACATAACCATCACAATAAGAATTTTTCTTTATCAATGGGAAATATAAATGAGAAGCATGTAAGTATATTAACAATAAAAACAACAATATTTTACTTGTATTATAATGTAAAACTAACATAAAACTAAAATCATTTGTAGATTATTTAGGAGGTTGTAGCTTCCGCAGCCTTCTGTGCTTCTAGTTTTGCCAAGTTTTCTTGTTCAACTTTTCTATTTCTCCATGCCGTCATGTAGGACCTTGGGTGGATAGGGAAGAAACCAGATAAACCTGAAATATATTAAAAGTTATCTTTACTGTGTGAACATTATAAACACCAATAAGAAACATGTGAGTGATCTTTCACATCTCTCTCAGATTATAATAATATTCAAATAATTTGATCTTGCTAACCTAATATAAATTATAATATTATTATAAATTTCATTTATTTGAGGAAGGAGTCTACGCATATCCCAGTAGGTATATAAAACTGACTTCGCACTGTCTGTTATATTGCACATGGATGGAGGTTCAAGAATGAATTTCATTCATGGTGCTCTGTCTCATGCAAGAAACGCTGCAATATAACACTGTGGGACGCCAGCTTTGGAAAAAAGTCTATACCGACTTAAATGTGTGGAAAATAGTACAGATTTGATAGAACCCAAGTAGACTGCATGGCTTAATCAGGTGTATAAAAAGAGGATACAAAGTTATATATTCTTACCAAGAATCTCTGCAACTGGAGTGCTAACATGAGCTCCTTTGCCAAGCCAATACTTTATTCTCTCCAAATTGAGTGCCACTAGTTTTTCATTGTTGATATTGGGCACAGGATCATACGAACCAAGTTGTTCAATACATGGTTGACTATTTGTTTTTCTTCGCTATGGAACATAAAAATTCTTTTTCATTGCAATATCACACATTTTACTCGATTGAAAATATACAACTTCTATAAAATATCATAAACGACGATAACTTAATACATGAGGGAGTGAAATAACAATAAAACAAGCGGAACTTACAGTTGTAACAGATATATGAAAGAATGGTCTATTTGTACATCCTTGACGAATCAAGCGAATAGATTTAGCTGATCTTGCAAAATATCTTCCGGTGCCGCTAGCTGGAGGCAGCATTATAATAAATATTAATGATTAGCACCTTTATCCTATGTAATCCTTATAATTTTAAATGCCAAATATTTTTAGGTTATGTATGTGACAATGACAAGTGACTGACACTTGCGCCAAGTTTAGGAATAGGAATAGCCAAAGCAAAACCAGATTCTGCGGAATGCGGTTTTAGCATTTTACTCGTGTGGTTTATAATTTTGAAGTATTTTCGTTTAAAAAAATAATCTATTCAAGTGCTTTAAACAAAGTTCTGATCGGTATTCAAAATTAAATATTGTAACATAATCGTAAAACAAAGGTTTTTTCCGAACGTACCTAGCTTGAAATGGCTCTCCGCTTACTTAGCTCTTTCTTCTGATTTCTTTTTGTGCGCAATCTTGTAAAATGGATCAATGGATAAATATTTTTCTATTGCAGGAGTTCGATTATGAAAAATCAACGTTGGACCACAGTTACAGTCGCTGCGAACTGACGACTATAATATAGAATTGATTTCGTCGTATTTCTGCTAATTATATTTCACATATATGTACTGTAAATTTTTTAGAATTTGGCAGTCAAGTGATAAATATTATTGCAGTTACTTAGTTTACTGAATAAATACATAATATCTATCATTTACTATACTTTAAAACTTGTTAAAGATACATTAAAGTTTTATAAAGTCTATTTGTATAAACAAAAGTTCCACAGACGAACTTTAGTAGTTATTGTTAATAAGTTATTTTTTTTTTTTCATTTATTATAGTTTACAAAATAATACATAAATTTGAAAATAATACATTGACATAAACCACAGAGGTTTCGCGACAATGTAGAAATCAGATCAGATCATCACGAAAGTACCTACCTACTTTAAGTACCTACCTACTTTAAGTATACCTACTTAGGTATCGTACTGTAACAATACCACAGTCAGCGTTTCTAATTTAACAAATTTTTCAATATGCTTTATGTAGTAAAACCGGAGTAAAGCGGAATATAGTTTAATCGAGTACCTACAAGCTACAAAGTTTGTATTACAAGAATCAATGTAACCTGACGTTGTCATGACACACCTATAGAAAATGTACCTACTTTCAATACAAATCCACGTTAAAATCGATAGGCACATTTTACAAACATTTTTCTTGGTACCAGGCGCGTATAAATCATGGGGCATGGACCTAATTTGTGTAGAAGCGCCACCTACAACTGCGATACTAGTGGAGGTTTGACAAGGCGCGTACCGCTAGCGATTTCCCGCTTTTCATTCATCGCACAGGCAAGGGTAGTGTTGCGCTATGCTGAACAAAGTTACACAACGATATAATCAAATGGACGACGTTAATTCCTTAGTTTTTGAAATTAAACTGCTGTTTTTTATGATATTTCTATAAAGATAAAGCTCTACCTTTTGTAAAAGTCCTACCATTTGCACTCGTCTCTTTACTTTATGTGTTGTATATTGTCAATTTTTATTTTGTGTACAATAAAAAGTTATGTGAATAAATAAGATATTAAAAGTAATAATATGCATCTGAAATGTGGGTATTAACACTTCTGCCTACCCCTTTGGGGAAAGGGGCTTGATGATATTTTATGTTATTGTTATAATACGCATTCTTAATTTAAGATCACGTTCGGAACTATCGTAAAGCTTCAGGTAGAGCATCAAGGTGCTTGCACTGTTTATTATGAATACATAATTAACTACTATGAATACAGTTTTATTAAGGCCGGCGCGGCGACTTCTTGCACGAGCAGTGCCGTTTTCCAATCTCATTTATTGCCATAATTATGATTTAAACCTCTGACGATAAATTAAAAAATAATTAAGATTTTTAGTTTCAGTTCGATTTTCAAATTCATCGACTAGGAAAAACTCTCGAAGTTCACATCCCTGTGCTCTTCCCGATCACTACTAGCGTCTCTGACCGACATAACTCGACCTTACTACGGAAGGAGACGGAGTTATATTTGTGAACCGCGTGCGTAAGGGACAGAGAACACAAGTAGGTCACGGGATAGGAGATGTCTTGGAACTGCTGCTTTTATTTAGCGCTGTTACGCTGCAAAATAAGCGAGGTAGCTGAAATCGGAGTTCTATAAATAGGGTCCAACCTCTTTGCGGGACTATCCCAATTATAGGTTAGAAAATAATGATAGATCAATTTAACAACAAATCATGTCTTTATGAGATTTTTTTATTTGTTTCGATATTGTAAGTTGTTAAAGGCATATTTTAAAATTTGTTTAAACCACGAATAAATGAATTCATTACCTATTTTATTAGGTACTTAGGTAATTACGGACATAAGTCCCACAACTGGGCACAGACATTTAAAATTGACACACGGAGAATAACTTATAAATATAAAAATAATTTCAAGCAAACATTGAACGTAGCGAAGGCTGCTTTTTTTAATATCAGAAGACAGCGAAAAAATTACCCCACCGAGCTCGAAATGATAAATGATACTAAACATCTAAAAGACTATTGATGGGTGGTCTTATTGCCTAGTGATATCTACCAGCCAACTCAAATTAAGCATGCTGGGTAGTAATGCACGATAAACTAAAACTAAGACTTAATTTCTACAGGCGGAAACATAAATAACGAAGTACTTTTCAGACATTTTCGATACAATTAAATGAATGACGCTAAATCACAAGGTTATCTCTTAAGTAGTAAGCATTTTAAAATTTGTGTTGACTATTATTACTGTGTGAGATGTGTTGTCATAATCAATTTTTTTTGGAGCTGACTGTACAGAAAAATAAGCTACGATATAATGTTAATGTATTTTAGTAAAAGAAAGAATAAAAATGTAAATTATATTTTTTCCCCATATAAATTAAAAAAATATTTTTTTTACTAGTAAGTTCACTGCCTATTTATTAAGTGTTTGTGTTTGAGTGTTTGATCGTAGAATGAAATAAATAGTTTTTTATATCGTCAAAACAACATTTCTGTACACTTTTAGGTTAATCTATATCTTTTTCACACTGTGCCCGAAGCAATCTCTGCTTACCACTGTGGGAAAAAGGCGTGACTTTATGTATGTACCTATGTATGTGCCCGATGTATGGCAAAAGGCTTTAGAGGCTTAAGTATATAAGGGTGTTAACACCTCTGACTATCCCATGATTATATTATTATTTACACTTATTTCTTGAGTCGTATTCACAAGTGCGTGACGTCTGATAAAATCTTAAAAAAATATACTTTTTACATAATTATTCGAGTGTAGGTTTATGACTGGTTTAGAGCATTTGTTTTTATACATAATAATATAATTCATTCATAATTTTTAAAATGCATTCATTATAAATACCCTATTTATGTTGCTGGCTGTAGTTGGATAACTTGTGATAGAATCCGACAATGTCTAGGTCAGATCCAATCTGTGGTCATCGTGTTCGTAATTTGGTCGGAATAAGTAATTAATCGTGACCTCCGTTGGCAAGTGGTTTTATTTGTTTTAAGGGTCTCCATCAGTAGATGTTCTGGGTTCGAATCCCGCTGGGGGTAAATGTTGAAGAACAGGCATTTGTGATTTAGTCTCTAATGTTTATCAACATTTGTAAATAACTATTTTTCATATTTTTATTCATCTATCACATTGTATGCATAACACAAGTGGCTGTTTGGACTAGTTTATAGTTGTCAATATCAGAGAACCGTCAACCGGCATGAGCTACTTATTAAGACTAGTTGTTAGTTATGATTTATAAATTAAATGAAATAAAGGGTGTCCCGAATCAATGGGCAGCGCTGCAGCGGCTGAGCGGCGTGCGCGCGCCGCGGTCCGCGCGATCGATGCGTGCGGGCGCTCAGTGCTCGCGTACCCTCCACGCAGTCCGGTGCACAATGCGATCCCAGTGACGCGGGAAATAGTCAAGCTGTATCTCCGCGAGTACGCCGGGGAGGAGGAGCGGCCGCCGCGGGAGGAGTGGCGGCGGCAGGACTGGGGCGGCGGCCGCGGGCGCCTGCCGCAGGTCGACCGCAGCCCCTCGCGGCGCAGCCCCTACCTCACGCGCGATGACGAGCCCTCCCCGGCCCCCGACGAGCGCGGCCGCTCGGCCTCCGCCGGCGCCCACCATCGCCGCCCGCGCCCCTTACGCTACCAATCCCTGGAACGAGACTACGAACGCTCCTACCCTCCACCCCCGCCCGAAGATGAGTACTACCGACGAGAACCACCACCCCTCTTCCTGGGGGAACTACAATCCCAGAACTCCGACCTCCAACGGGAGCTGGGAAACCTTAAGAAGGAACTGGAACTGACCAACCAGAAACTGGGCTCCAGTATGCACAGCATAAAGACCTTCTGGAGCCCGGAACTAAAGAAGGAACGCGCGCTGAGGAAAGAAGAGAGCGCCAAGTACAGCCTTATTAATGACCAACTCAAACTGCTCAACCAGGAAAACCAGGTCAGTAATCACTTTCCAACTTTTAAGCAGTACTGACTCGCTGTAATATCGGATATCGATCCGTCTATTCAACATGTTCATTTCAATCTTTTCGCCGGTTTCTTGACAATCGTTGAATATTTTTCAATCAATAAGCTTTCTACAGAAAACTTTGCGTTAGAAAGGGTATTAGACCGTTTGAAAATATACACGGATTACAGAACAATAATCCAAAAATGGAAGGAATTCTGCTACGGATTGATGACTCCGTAGCGGAATTCCTTCTATTTTTTGTTCTACATCTCTCATGAAGCTTGCACATTCTTTCTTCAGAATCATTGAGCATATACGTAGCTATGTCTAGCAAGTACATACCTACAGAACTGTATTTTTCCACAGAAAAAGTCTAAATTCGGCCACTTCTAAAATATAATTTGCAGTCAGGAAACTGATGTCAAATACAATTTGAAATGAATATAATTTTTTTTTCGTCTTTATTTACTCTTCAGGGCTAATTTAAAGTTTAGGATTGTTAATATATTGTTGGACACCACTCAAAGTACTTATATTGTGATTTAATCGAAGGTTTTAATATTTGTGTGTGAGCGGGGTTTTTAATATACTGAAAAGTAGGTCAGCCATATAATAATGTACGTAAGGTGATACTTACATCATGTTTATGAGCAACCATGAAGATATTGACTGTCATTTTATAACGAAAGCTATAAGATCACAAGATGTGGAAGAGAAATAATTAAAGTCTAGGGTTGTGATATCATCTATTACTAACATCGTTCGTAGAATATTAACTTAAATTTGTATGATTTCAAAGGTTAAATTTATTTGATGCAGTGGGAGGTTCAAAAGTATGAATGTTAATTGATTGGGATCTGTTATGTTCTTCGAAAGTTATTATGAACATTTATTGGAAAACTGAGGATACTTCAAAAGACACTTTACATTAATGTTATGGGATTTGATGGCATTTTAGGGCCACTAAGTTTGGGCTTAGCTTTCTTGAATGACGTAAGTTTTGTATTTATTACCTATTTTTATCTTCATAGCACAAAAGTAAATAAATTGAAGAATTATAAACACATTATAATTATAATTCAAAAGAGGCATGCAAAGGTATCTTGTGAGCCAGCAAGTTGGAGGTCGCTAGACCTGCATCCTTTGGTGCTGCCCTAGCATCCTTCGCAAATGGACTTATCTACTGCTTACCATCAGGCGGTGTTGAGTCATTTGCTGGGCTGATTATAAAAAAAAAACAGGACCAATTTTTAAAGACATCTACGACAGGATATAAGATGCGTTAAGATTAATAATAGTACATTATGGTACAAGTGTGTAATGTTGGTGATTACCGCTGAGGCGCATTGAGGCCCGAGCCGTCAGGCGAGGGTCTTAAGGAGCCGAGGACGGTAATCATCAATACACACGTGTATCATACAACGTTTTTCAACACACTTCTGAATAATAGATATTTTTCCTTTGAGTTTTCTGGTAGTAAACTTTCCATAACGTTCTGGGCTTCACATCTTATATCGGGCGGTGTACAACATAAATCATTTCCTTCATAAATTGTATTTGCAGACATCTTAATTAATAACTAACTAAATAACTTCAAAAGAGAAAACGAGACGAGTTGTGAAAAATGTTTCGTAATGGCGGGAAAAATTAATCAGTTTTCCTATGCGCGCGCATCGGCCATAGACTAATAAATTTCGTAATGGCGGGAAAAATTAATTAGTTTTCCTATGCGCGTGCATCGGCCATAGACTAAAAAATGAGGTTTCTTTTTTTTGGGCTTTTCGCGGATAGCTTTTTAGCGCAAATGTAACCGTAACTCAACCAATAATATTAAAAAAAACTATTACTCACTCGTGAATAATAGTAATGAAAAAGTCACAGTTTGATTATAGGTGTCATTATGTGCCTAGTTGCCATGGGATTAGAGCCACTTTATAAGGAAGTGTGTTAAAAATTATTTTACACTAGGTACGTATATACAACGTACATGCATCGTGCATGGGTCAGTTTGTTCTAAGTGTAAGATCGTGTATTATATTCGTTCCGTTTTACGTCTAAAACGGACCCTTTTTTGGCATTCAGATTATTATGGCTATGCTGATCTTCGTTTCACTTATTTCACACCATATTTATATTTATTGCGACTTTTTTGGTAGGCCACAAGTTGAAGCGGCGAGTAGCACATTTCTGGGAAGTTTCTCTCTTGTACTCATACCTTTTAGGGTGTCCCACAACCAGGGAGCATCCCGCGCACCCGAGCTGGAATCGAAAAAATGTCCATAAACTTCAGTTATGCAGGTCCCAAAACTAGCATGTCCTATAGGAAAATATTCCAAGGAATTATGCAAAGATTGTAATTTAGTTACTGTAATCTTTATAATTCTGTGTTAATTGGAGCCAAATTCGAATAACACTAATCGGTCGTTTGTTGGAACTTCTGACACCTACGTCGCTTAGTCTTAGTCAGGACCACAGATAACTGAAAGCCGCTTCGCTTCTTAAGTCAGGACTAGGGGGTTATCTAATTATGTACTGAATACTTGTTCAATAGTACTAACTTTTTTTTTCGTTGAACATATACTATTCCACAGGTCAAATATAAGTTTCAGTGTCGTAGTAATGTGTTTTCATTGATTCCCAAGTCTTTCAAGAACAGAGAATCTTTAGGTGCTCATAGAAGTTGATTTCATCCTTACTTTTCATGAATTTATTTCGAAAAAAAAAGTTAATTTTATTTAAATGATGGGCAGTTCAAGGCGTAAATGACAAACATCATTTGTGTGGATTTATTTGAGAATTTTTTGCGTCCATACCCCTCTTACAATTTTTTCTATCAGAAAATACATCATGTTTTCTTTTTCTTCCATTAAGTATATAAGCTGCGTGGTTCTCTAAAATAATTGTTGGTACTTTACCAATTATTAGTCGGGCGCCAAGGACACGGCTGTCGATTATATCAAATGCGTAACCATATTCGTAACCATTGACCGATCCTAAACCATTACCAGAATCAATCAATGGAATAAAATATTATACTAGGCCAGATTCTCTTTTGAAGGATGGGTCCTTATACTTATGATAGATATCACAAGTTAACAGAAAAATTGCGGGTGGCTGATATTTTAATATTGTATCGTATCGGTTCGGACTTTGTAAAAATATATCTGTTACGTAGATTATTATAAAATACAAGCATTACTTTTTTCAGCCCACTTTCTCATAAAGTGACTCTTATTTCACCGCAATCAGGCACATAATGATACCCGTTATGTGACTTTTTCATTACTATTATTCACTAGTGAGTTATAGATTTTTTTATGTTGATTGAGTTGCTTTTTCTTAAAAAAGTTTCGGTACCAAAAAGATCGTGATCAAATTTCTACGTTTATTTCAGAACAATATCATTTGATTACTTTCGGTTACTTTTAGATACTCTCGGATACATTCGAATACATTTCATCCACTTTTCGAAAAGGGGGTAGTACAATTTTATTAGCAAGTGTGTTGAATAACGCCGTATGATACACGTGTGTATCGAAATGTATTAATGATTACCGTCTTCGACACTCTTCTCAATGTCGGTAATAACCAACTTTACATGCTTGTACCATAATGAATCTGTCCTAGAGAAGGTCTGGAAAAAAGATTAACTTATAAGATTTCATGAATGATAATAATGTGAGGAGGAGGAGAGAGTTGTGACTTAGCTACTCTTAGAATAGGATTGACGAAGAAGTCAAAAGAACCCAAATAGAATTTGGAACATGGCAGGACAAAGATAATGGTTGTATAACTCTGAGATGTGAACATAGTTAAGAGATAATAAGTCATTATAAAATTCACTATTTTACTTACGTTAAGAATTTAAACTATGGGAACATGAAAAGCGCCCCTAGCGGAATGTAGCTGAAATCACGATTCTCATAGAAATTGACATTCATAATGCCACTAAAAAAGTGAAGTTTTTTGCAATTAAAACTTACACTAGAAGTAGAGTAGTTAGGAAAAGAAAAGAACGGAAATGGATAAGTAGGATAGGAACTATTGGGACCTTTACATATGATGACATTTTAACCGCCTCTTTGGTCTAGTCTCAAGTCTTGTGGTTGACACCACCGGGTGTTGATCGGGAGTTTTTTCTGGGGCAGGGGTTTTTCTACTCGGTTCGGTTGGTGGTAGGGCTTCTAACCTTGCCTGGCTGGCTACCACCGTCTTACCTAAATCTTTCACCATGATAGCAGTGTTATAATCATTGTTGTATTTCGGCAAATAGAGGAAAGATAGCCAGTTCCTCAGTTGTTGAGGAATACAAGTGAAGCTCGCTTCCACCTTCGGCCTCATCGTCACTTACCATTAGGAGAGATGAAGGCCAAGAGCTTGTATGTCATATGTAAAAAAAACATGAAGTATTTTCGAAGAAATAGAACAGTTGCGTCTACTTACTGAAGATTGCTGATCTAATCTTAAGAAGAACGTCTGAAATGGACAGCACAGTTACGACATTGGTAGAATCGAGGATGTTCGCTTCCGATTAATAGCATTTGATTTTGGGTTTTATTGGAAGTGTTATTTCTAATAGTACCAAGTAAAGTGGAGTAAATATGATCGTAGAAGTAACAAAAAATAGACTGCTACTCGTAGTTTAAATTTTGTTAAGATTTTAAATAATAATTTTAACTTTACGTCTATTTTAAGTAACGTTTTCTGAAAACCTCTACTGTTCGTTCATTCTCAACCTGTATATGTTCCACTGAAGAGCACAAGCCTTCCTCATGGAGAAACACACACGCTGACCAAATAGTAAATAGTTAATACCAAATAGTGTTGGTGGGGGGAAGAAATGATTGCAATAGCGGCCGGGACCATCGGCTTAACGTGTCTTCCGATGCACGGAGGAGCTCGAGATCAAAAGGTTTTGGTCACCCATCCACGGCCTGACCATGGCGAAGGTAGCTTCGTTTTCGTTATCCAAAGCTTTAGAGTAACTACGCCACCGAGCTCCTCAAAAACCTCTACTGGCCCAACATTTCCTTCCTCATCTGTCTGAACAACTTGTTCATATTTTCTTTTAGTCCTAAAAAGTCTGCAGAAAAATTTAAAGCAAACAACGTTACATTAACGTTAGTGCTATTTGCGATGGTTGTTCTCGGATTTTATAGATATGAATAACTAACGTTAAGTCTCTTCCCTTTGGTGTCGTAATACTCCTTTGCATAATACTACTACGTAAATAAGGAACGTAACTGATTGTTCACGTTGGGCCAGTCTCATACTAAATGGGCATTGTCCTTTCAACACATGAAAATTCATGAAAAAGGTCATTCACAAAGCTAACATATTTCTGCGAAAGATGGTCAAGAAAATGAGTTAGTTTTCATCTTCCACGATCTTTTGTTATTGCTATAACATATGATAAAATCATCAAGACTCCTTTGGGGATACCCAAGAGTAGGAGTAGGCCCTTCCGCTTACATTTGTTTAGAATCTTACTGTCGAGTAATAAAATACTGAGGAGTTATTTATTTATTAATTTATAATAATACAAAGATTTTATACCAGTCTTACAAATTAATTCAGTGCAACAGAAACCAATTTAGGTTTGACTGAGCACCGAGTCGTTCAACCCTCGATATGTGATTAAAACCATTTATACACAATAATCCACATAATTTTAGATTTTTGGCTAAGATCACATTGCTGTAAACCCTGGTGTATATGTTTGTCAACTACCTATATTATATTCGTCTCAGTATCTGAGAAACGAGCCACACATAAACTAAACAAACAAAAGATAGGCAGTAGAAGTTCCAAAACAAGATAAATTTAGACTCATTTTGCGATGATGCTATTTCCATTATCCGCTATTTATATAAATCATACTTAGTATTAAAATTCTTGAAAAACGAGTGAACAATTACGCTATTTTCAGTTTAGGGTGGGTTTCGTAAAGTAAACCTTAAAATAACATTACAAAATATTACGCCATGATTCACAGCTATGCCGTAGGGAAATCCACTAATGACAATATTTACACTCCCTTTTTTAAAATGAAACGGTTGTAGTATTGAGTTTATTAGCGGGGCTCAGAAATGTAAACGTTAATTGAACTTTATTTAATAGCCGATAAGAATTAAGATAAGCTAAATAATTGTGATTTGTGATCTTTCTGGAACATCGAGGAGCTTTCATTATTAAGCCACTCGAGGTTAAATAATGTTAAAAATATAAATTAATAAAGACCGTTGTTATATTTGTTCCGACTGTTGATATATTATTATTTATGTGAACATCGATCGCACTACATCTATAGTAACAAAACAAAAAACATACAATGTTTAAAAATAATACAATAACAACTGACTTCAAATATTGGCCTGTATTCGTGTTTATTGATATTATATTTTGGTATCTGATCAAACGTCGACCAGAAGCACTTACGAGAATAATTGTAATGTGAAAGTACTTTACTGGTAAAACGATTTGTTTATCGGAAATATTATTGAATACTTGGATGTTCCATATACACGTATGACCTACATTTCCTATGAGTTAGTTTGATCCAGTCGAGTTGAAGGTTGTTCCGTGTTTGTAATTTCATTAGGTATAAAGACACGAGCGAGAATAGGTGAGGTCTTCATACTGTATTATATATTACTGTAAAAGATCTGCGGTAAAATATAAAATAAAATTATTTTAGACTAGCTGTTGCCCGCGACTTCGTTCACGGTTAACAATCCCACGGGAACCCTTTAATTTTTCGGAATAAAAAGAATCTAAGATGTTGACCAGGGATATAAGGTCACCATGCAAAAATTTGTTGAAATTGGTCCAGCCATTTCGGAGATTAGGCCGTACAGTCGAGTTTAAAAACATGTATGCACATTTGACAGGTGACAGTCTTTATTCCCTTCCAATAAGAGTCATTTACTGTCAAAAGTGCACAGATATTTTTGAACTCGACTGTACAAGCAGACAGAGAAACAAAAAGTTAGGAAAAATAATTTCTTAGTATTTTCCTTTTTTTATCCTCTGACTTGGTTTTAAGCACTTTTTTTCTATGTACAGACATTCGCCCTTAAGTTTTAGCTATATGTTTATATAGAATATATGTTATCAAGAAGAAAAGCAATCAACCTCTATTGCAACCGTTTCTACCAACCCGTAGTGGGCGTGGTGGTGTTACGGCCCATGAGGAAGGCTTGTTACCATCTAGCCTGAGAACGGTCGGACGATAGCGCAAATCGGACATTTAATAAGTCTTCCAACGTCGAGTTCCTTCCAATTCAGCCATTCAGCTTCCTATATACAAGGTCCGAATCGTACGTGACCGCTCTATACTCCAAATTAAACACTATAAATTAGTTTGTCCCCTTTTATCCACATTCCTGTGACGTAATGCAGACAGTTGATGGAGACGATATCGCGGAACCGAAAAAGTTCCGTCTCTTTTAGTTCGTATTAGTTTTTTATTCAGTGAGCTATGAATTCGTGTCAATTCCTATAGTTAAAAATAACTGGCCAAGTGAGCTGCTAACGATTTTGGACATAGCTGAGGAATTGTATAGACTATAACTCAGAGTAGTTGGTAGCGTATGGTTCCCCTTTTGTTTCGTTATCTATATATATAATATATATAACTCAAAGGTGCCTACATCTTTTTGATGACAGCGCTACTTTTGATCTTTTATATCAACTATAAATATAAAAGAAATTTATTAGCATTACTCATAAACTGTTATGACTAGAAATATTTATTTTCATACCCACGCATCGTTTGCACCGCGATTTTTTTTTGTTTATAAACAACGTGCCTTATTGCTTATGAAATTTGTATTTTTGAATAACTTATTTCTTTTTAAAAAAACAATGGTATTAATTAGAGCAATAGATTACAAAACAACAGTGTCTAAAATAGGTGTTTGTACGCAAAAGCAAAATAGTAACATTATTTGATTATTTATATTCATTTGTAATAATATTAAATACTTACCTTATATTATGTAAGTTTTATAGACGTTATGTAGATTACCTGTAATTTCAGCAAAATATTACCTATTGCTTTAATCGCACTGATCTGTATCTGTATATTATTAGCCTTAACTTCGTCCACGATACTATGGTTTTTTCAACTATCCCATGGCAACCATTTACTTTTCAGGAATAAAAAGTATCTAAGATGTAGACCAGGGATATAAGGTATCACCATGCAAAACTTCATTGAAATCGGTCCAGCCATTTCGGAGCTTAGCCCGTACAAACCAACGGATAAAAATTTTTTTTTTCCCTCTTTTTACAACCCCCCTGGCTTGATTTTAAGCATTTTCTTTATGTACAGACATTTGACCTCTTCTGTTTTATTATATGTCTATCTATCTATCAGCCAATTGTCGTCCACTGCTGGACATAGGCTTCCCTCAATGATCGCCACAACTCGCGGTCCTGAGCCGCCTGCATCCAGCGACTTCCTGCCTTATTATATGTATAGATAACATTTTGCTTCAATGTCAATAACAAAAATGTACAAATGGCGGTCTTAATGACTAATATCGCTCTCTACTAGTCAAACATTCGACAAAGTAGAGATCTAGTGGCGGGTTTACTGAAATAGCATGCATATATTTTATATTACTTAAAAATACACCACATAATCACATAAATACGCTTAGGTATAACTAGATAAATAATAGTTTTTATGTAGACACACATGATATATCATTTTCTGTGTGGACACCATCCTACATCAGTCGAAGTGGCATGAGCAACGCGATATGGTATTTATCACGTCCAATTGTCAAATTTCATAGTAATTGACAGTTGAACGTGATAACAACACGATAGATAACAAAATGCCGTGTGTTCATCCTGAGAGGGCAGGTGAGGTAGAGTTATGTAGAGTTAGAATTTCTCCGATTTTAAAAGCCGATAAAGTATGTGACGATGTCAGTATATTTAAGAACTTAAGGCACAAACTGGAATAATTCATAAAAAGGTAAATATCACAAATCACTGAACATAAATGTTCAATATTAATATAAAAGGTACTTACAATAGTTCATTGGAAAAGTTATTTGAACACATAACGTTATGGTTTTATTAACTATTATGTAGATTATAATTTTACATCTCTCATGTTCGGTAAGTAGGTCCTTAATACCCCCAGATGCGGGTTGTAAGTGATCAATTACCGCCCTAGGTTAATAATGTAGCTAGAAACTACCTAGGGCGGTAAGAAATTAAAAAAAAAACTCTTTCAAAAAGTTCGCGTACATCTAACCATCTTACTGGCACTAGACATCATGCATTCAGCCCAATGACAAAAGAGGTCGCTTCGCTATTTTCATCAATTTTGAATATCAAACGGCGAAGCTAAATTTAGTTCTTGAAAATAAATTTATTTATTCTTGTAATGCCTTTTTTTCCACTTACCTCACAATCGATATGTAAAGCAGAGTAGTTAGCTCGGGTGTAAGCATCAATTGCACCCTCGAACTATAAGCGCCCTCGCTGCGCTCGTGCGCCTAAATATCTCGGGCTGCAATTGATGCCTTACAGCCCTTGGCTACTAATCTACTATTATTATCAACAATTAAATTTATTGGCAACCGCTCCAGAAGGTGACTCTGATAGGAATCAATTGGAGACCCTAGACCAAAACAATGAAAAAAGAGACAGTTGGTTTGTTTAAACACTGAAACAAAGAGAATATGGATAGAGAAGAGCGCAATAGTCGCTAATACTGATATAGCACCTCGTTACAAGTATGGTTGACAGAACACCAAAGGAGTCACGAGTGCATTGCGGGCAATCTAATTGGAATACGCTCTTTTCGAAGGTTTGGATATCGTAACGGTCCTAAAATATCGCAGGTGACAATTCATTCAGTAGTTTAACCTGAAATAATGCCAACAAGACGTAGACATAGAAGAAAAGGGCCAAGGAAATTAGAAGGAAAATCTGCAACACTAACAGAAACTCATTAAGGATCTGGGAGTTAGAATGTTAGCGAATCCTTAAAGCAAACTAAGAAAAAAGTTCGGAAGTAGTTTCCAAATTTGTTTTTCTTTCAACTTTTTTTTTGTAAAGTTCTCCCATGAAGGGAAGGCAAAGGGAACTAAGCCCATACAGCCAAGTCTTCAGTATTTTATTTCTTCAGTAGTTTGCATTGAAATGCTAGTGTATTGCATTTCAATGCATCTTGGGAGAGTTTGACGTCAAACAATCGATGGCAGACACTGTGGTGCTACTTGGATGAGGTGGATTACCACGATAAAAATCTCATCACTTTTCACACCACTTGACGCTTATTTCGATAATCCTCCACATTGCACATCATCACAGACACTTATTACACAAAACTACACTGATTTTACGTAACAATATCCACTCCGTACAATATTACAATAATCGAAATAAAAATCACGTCCGCCATAGTTGAATGCCGCCAAAAACTCTTTTATTTTTCTATCGTGAGGGTTCAAGGAAGCAAAGGGACCAACTGATGTTGAATGGGTAGGTAGATGTTGTATGGAATAGGTAACAAGAAAAAAAATGGAGCCGTATTTGTAAAACGAAAAATTGGTGCAAACTGCATTGCATTGTAGTATTGTTGTTTGAGTACAACCACAGCCAGGAAACCAGTCTACAAAATGATTTTTTGGTTTCTGTTATTCTAATAAGGTTTTTATTAGAAAAACTCAAGCTCAGTGGCGTAGTGGTTTTTGATATTGAAAAAAATCTATCTTCGCCATAGTCAGGCCTAGGATGGGTGACCAAAACTTTGTGATCTTTAGCTCCTCCGTGCTTCGGAGGCACGTTAAATCGTGGATCTCGGTCGCAATTGCAACCGTTTTTACCCACCAACCCGCATTGGACCAGCCTGGTGGTGTTACGGCCATTAGTCCTCACGTGTTTCTCCATGTAGGAAGGCCTGTGACAGCAGTGGGACGTATTTAGGCTGAGGACGAACCCCCAGTTAAAACCCCCCAGTAAAAGTTGTTTACAATATCTAAAATCTACACAACGGTTCCCCAAAAACAAAATCTCATTTGTTCGTTTTGTTTGTCTGTAGAAGTAATTATAAAAAGCAATAAAATAAAGATACGCTATAATAAAGCCCTAATACCCCAATCTCTATTCGATGCAGTCACAGTCCTGTATTTTGGTCACCGTATTTAATTTGGGCCATTGGTATTCTTCGCGTGTTTGGGCCACACATTAATAATATTTGCAGTCAATTGTTTTCAAACTATGTGGTAGCGGCATTGAGGAGGGTATGGCGGGTAACTGACGAGCTCGGTGGCTGGCATAGTGATTCGTACGCTTTGGCTTTCGATATAAAAAAAAGCTACTTTCTTCATAGTCAGTCCTGGGATGTGTGACCAAAACTTTGCGATCTCGAGTTCTACCAACTAATCTGCATTGGGCCAACGTGGTGGTTTTAAGGCCCATACTCCTCATGTCTTGCTCCAAGGATGACCTGTGCTCAGCAATGAATGGATACAGCTGCGACTGGAGAGACTCGAAGTCGTTTGCTTCTCTCTGTCCACTTGAAGCTGGAACGGAAATAATTCGTTTTGATCATAGTCAAGATGATAATATAGTTTCTGTTAAGATGGTGTGATGATTTGTGAAGCGCTGCTGGCAAATTTGACAAGCCGAACAGAGGGAGACCTTTCAACCGCCTCTATTCCTCAACAACTGAGGAACTGGCTATCTTAACTCTGATTGTCGAAACACAACAATGCTAAAACATTGTTATTATGTTATAATAATAATAAGATTACATTGATCGATCGATTCGATTACATCTGTAATATACAGTGCAGCACGAGTAAATGTTCTCTCATAAGATGAAAATGTCAATACATCGATAGTAAGATTTTCCGTTCTAACAACATATAAGTAATTACCAACGTTATCCAAAAATCCCGTTTAATTTCAACAAGCCGTACAATTCCTGTGTTCAGCAGTTTCCAATGTTGTATCTTTAATGAGTGCGAGTAGGCCATTATGGGAGGCTTCCTTTGTTGGCATATTTTTTAAAGCCACCAACAATAAGTCGGGTGGCGCCCTCTAGCGGGCTATAATGACCTGTTTCCGGACTTCGCGGTTTTTGAATTAATTTTACTATTGGAGACTCTTAACTGCGTTCTACCTTCAAATGCAGTTGGTTAGTATTTTTTATTATTATGAATCACTGGCTAGATTTTGTTAAAGTGAACTTTAGGAAGAAGTAGAGATGGCTTCGTCCTCAGTCTTTACACGTCCCACTGCTGGGCCGTAACACCACCACGCTGTCCCGATGCGGGGTTTCTACCCAGAAATGGCTGCAATAGCAACCGGGACCAATGGCTTAGCGTGCCTTCCGGAGCACGGAGGAGTTCGAGATATCAAAGTTTTGGACACCCATCCACGACCTGACCATGGTGAAGGTAGCTCTAGGTGGTAGGGAGTAGTTTGAATCATTATAAACTATTACTTGGTCTCTTAACAATTGATTCCATTTTTGGGTTTCGGCTATATTCTTTTTAATAGAACGGAGATTGAGAAGGAGATAGATGAAGCGCGGGAGCGTGAAATCCTAGCCAATTACAAACCGCCCAAGAGAAAAAGAGAACACGAATGAATGACAGTTATGTTATCGCGAGTAGTAAGAGCCCATAGCGTCCCCGTTTGTTCTACGAGACCACAGATTACTAAATAGTAACTACGTATGAGACGAAGAAATTTGACATTTACCAACACAATGTCTGATTTTTTTGTCATGTCTCCAAGCCGCTTATGTGTCTAATCTATGATATAGAAAGGTTTATGTATCGTCCCATATGTGTATAAGTTGGTGATGATAAAATACTTATTGTAGAAGGAATTTGTCAGGTTCCTGGAAAGCAGTGCATTACCACAATGTAACTGTCACTTTTGGCGCCAAGCCAGCGGCTATAGCTACCATAGTCTCGATGCAGCCACCTGTTGGCATCGGCTAATGATAATGAGGGTGCAGAAAAAAGTCATAACTTTATTGGGACAACGTTTTCGCTATGTTCGCCATTTGCCTCGTTCTTCTATGGTGCACCAGTCAACTATGTCTGTTATTTTAATCTGTTTTTTTTTGCGTGGATCGGGAAAAGGAAAACTGTTTGGGCTGCCTTGCTAACCTGATGGTTTTGGTATTCTATACTACAATATTTGCAATTTTCATATATTGTGGATGAGAACACTGATGAGAGAGAAATAATCCTACATAGTATTTAGTTTTTTTGGTTGCAAGAACTTTTATTTATTTAAACAATTTTTTTAAACTAGTCAACGGGCACAATACTATACCAAATAGAAACATCTATTGTTTTCGAACACCGTTGATCGCGGTGCCCGCCAAGGGGTTAGTGTGCATCACACAAGAATGTACATATGACAGACTTAACTACTAACATCGTTCTCTACCAGTATATCTTTGGGTTAAGCAGAGATGTGGTGTATATTAAAGTGCAACTACAGTCAATAATTTAGTAATAATTTATTTTGACAGTTGTTTGTAGTGAGTAGACAGAGATTTTAAGTTAAGTTAAAACCTAAATTTCCCCTGTTACTTTTACCTATTATTCATAAAACAATGCGCCATCTTTACAGAATCGATTTAAATTTGCTGATTTAACTTACTACTTACTATTTTAATTTTGTTACATTAAATTCAATACGAAAATATTTTCCGTGTTGCGTGAAAAAAGGTCGCATTCCTACTAGGTATATTTAAAAAATATGTATAGTCCAGTCAAAATAATTTAAAAGTCACATTAAATCCTACACACAAAATTTATTTTTCTGAGCATTCTTTGCGGAATTTGGAAGTCCACCTTGCAGTTTTCCCCCCTCCCCCTGTTGAGCGTTGTAAGGAAACGGGCCCAAAACCCTCGTTCCCTATAACTCCTGCTGATAAAATTCTACAGTGGAGATTTAAGTAGGATTTAATTTGTTTAACTATCCTTAGCTTTAGAGTCAAAAATCACCATAAAATTTTTGGAGCTTTCGGAGAAAAACAATTTTGAACGTTTTTTTTTTCTTTAAGCTCCTAAAATGCAAGTTAAAAAATCGTACTTTTGGTGAAAATTTCAGAATATATTCCTAATGTATATCCGAATGCCTTAGTAAGTTTTCACCCCGGTGACTAAAGAAAAACTAATTAATTTTTTGTTTTTTCTCTTTTTTATGCTGTACATAATTGGTACATTAATTCTACACAATTTTTTTTGGGTTTCTACAATTATCACCTTAATAAGCATGCGCCACAAAAAAGTCACCATTTTTTATGAAGAGCTTTCCATGAAATTTTACTTTATGCAAATTTCATAGGTGTTACTCGTTCCCCGTCGCCCGCATCTCACTGAGTTTGAATTTGTTATAAATATCGCTTGCCTCTCAATGCGCTCTTTGCATGCAAAAGTCTCGCCCTTGTTAATATTTTTAGCGAAATGTGAGTGACACCTCTGCCTATCCCCTCGGGGATAGAGGCCTGATGGTATGTGAATTGCTTAGAATTATTTAAAAATACTTCGATTACGCGAACTCAGAGTAAATCAAGTAAAAACGACTATCCAGACCATATTTTTAAAGTATTTTTAAAAATTATTATTATTATTTTATTACTTACTTACTTATTTTCGCACTTCTTAAGTAAAAAATGGGTATAAAGACAAAAATCTGATCGTTATCGATTACTGGTGTTGACAGAAAATGCCCTGTATAATATATATAATATTTTAAATAAAATTTTAATTTTAGTTTATGAAATTTTACAATAAATAAAACTTCGAAAATTAATTTTTTTTTTTTTTTTTTTATAAGTGGGCAGTTTTTGTTAGAAGCTATCAATAGTTGGGCGCTATCGGCTTACGCCCAGACTATTTTAGCGTGATTTATGTAGATTTTTTTTTTTTTTTTTTTTTTTTTTTTTTTTTTTTTTTTTTGATATTGCAATTTACGAGTACGCTACAATCATTTGAATTAATATTCTATCTTAGGGCAATAAGAGCGAAGCCAACCGCAGTCATAAAATGCAACAATATGACATAAAAGTTTATGCACAAGATTTCAGTGAGTCGCCTACAAGCTAATTTTTTTTATTATATTGAATTTAATGTATTGGTCATTACTTTCTTTATCGCAATCACGTATACAAGGCCGTGTCAATAAACACGTTTATTGTATAAAAAAAACAATAAAACTAACAACAAATTATATAACGATAGAACTATACATACATACATACAATCACGCCAGTAATCCCCCCCGCCTGTATCTATATTACGGCTTTATCCATCTTACTGCGACATATATACAGCAACGATATTTATGTCTTAATAATGATTCTGATAAACCCGTTTGTTATAATTTGGAGAATCTACTTTGAAATATAGGTGTTTCGTTTTTTTTATTATACACATTAAAGTATCTTATATTGTCAACAATTGAGAATATACAGAAAAACAAAAAAAAATTTCATGTTCCATAAAAATTCTAAATCGTAATAAATATGGATTATAAAACGCTGGTAATATCGACACTGTACCAGTAACCGTAATTTTTTAGAAAACAATGTACATATTTTTTTCTTCCAATAGCAAAATTTTAATTTTTAATATTTACTTATAATATTGGGTCCTTACCTATGAAATTGGTGTTTTTATTCTGTCTTAACAATTTGTCCGTAACTATTAAGTTTCAGAACATTCTTATAAAATAATTGCCTCTTCTAAAAATATACCATATATTTGAGCTCGTATTATTTAATTTGATAATTTTTTATAAGTTTAATTGTGTTAAAATTAGACAAAAAGACAATTATTTTTAACTGGCTCCCGAATACATCATTTGATTTGCATTAACATAAAAACAATGAATCATTTTTATCAAGCGTGTTCACACACATATTGCTAAAGCTTGTCTAATGATACATGCCAAATATTATTATCTCTGGATTTGTCGTTGTGAAGAAAACTGATAAAATGTTAGTATGTAAAATGCAGACATCCCCAAAATCTCCATACAAAACACCAATTTCATAGGTAAGGACCTAATATTATAGGTACGAACTTTTAATATAAAAATAATAAAATAAAACTTGAAGCGGCTTTTGCTTGATTTTGATTGATGACCATAAAAAATAGGTAATTTTAATATTTATTATATGGCAATAGTAACACAGTTAGAAATGTTCAAAGTATTTCCAGTTTATTAATTCTATAATCTACAATGACGGACTCATAAACTGTATCAAAGTTCAGGATTACTTTGAAATGAATTTTTATAATAAGTATACAAACTTTTTAGATTAAATTATATAAATATGGAAAGACTGGCTCTTAATCTCAAAAAAAAAGGAAAATTTTAAAATTGAACTGCAGTAAAACAAATGAATATAGGCGGGAAAAGAAAATTTACTCGTAGTATCAGATTTGCGTGTTATTTATAGCAAAGTTTTAAATTGATTCTCATTGATTTTTTATTCTTTTATCAATTGAATTATTGTTACCAGCAGAATTATTTGGTTTGTTTTTTAACTCATCGAGAGTTTTTGAATCATAATATGGATGCTTCGTCCGAACAAGCGGCTCAAATTGTAGCATTGGTGCGGGAGGGCTTGGATCAACGAACGATTGGTAGAAATTTAAATTTAAACCAGTCTACGGTTTCTAGAATATACAGAAGGTTTGTGGAGACAGGTTCTTACAGAAGGAGACGTGGTACAGGCAGGACTCGAGCAACCACAGGTCGTGATGACCGATTTATTGTTATAACTTCCCTGCGAAATCGTTTCCTCACGTCAGTTTAAATAAAAAACAGAGCGTAATGAAGTGCGTGGAGTAAACGTGAGTGCACGAACAATAAGAAGAAGGTTAAAGGAAGCGGATATCACCCCTTTTAGACCAGCAAATGGTCCAAAGTGGTGTCTGTTTTTCACAGACAAGGTCGCTTAAGATTTGCGCATGATCACCTGAATTGGACAGAAGAGCAATGGGCCTCCGTATTGTTCACGGACGAGTGTAGAATATGTTTATATGGTGCAGATGGTCGCAGAAGAGTCTATCGTCGACGCGGGGAGCTATATGCTCAAAGTTGCATTGAGGAGCGTGTTCCTTTTGGAGGCGGTTCCTGTATGGTCTGGGGTGGCATATCGATGAACGGGCAACCAGAACTTGTGTTCATAGACATGGTCCGTCAAAACGGTAATAGAGGGGGTTTGACTGCTACATAACAGAGATCTTAGAAGATCACGTGGTGCCTTACATGGGATTCATAGGCGAAAATTTTGCTTTAATGCAGGATAATGCCCGGCCGCACGGTGCTGCACAAGTTCAACAATATTGCGAAGAGGTTGGGATACGTACAATGAATTGGCCAGCACGCAGCTCGGATCTTAATCTCATTGAGCATGTTTGGGACAATTTGAAAAGAGCTGTATATGCGAGAAACCCTTTGTCCACGACAGACAGCACTTTCAGAAGATTGGGACAATATTCCGCAAGATCTTTTAATAACCCTTATAAAATCTATGCGGAACCGATAAGTATCCGTAATAAGGGCACGTGAAGGTAATACACCTTATTAAAACACAAATAAACCCTTCCATAAACTTTGTGTTTATTGTTAAAACCAATTTCCAAAAAAAAAATCTTTAAATTTTTGTATTTTCTTCAAAAAGTCTTAAGGTCCTTTCCAGTACCCAAACTTAAACTTAAGGATATGACCCTACGCTGTTTTAAAGTTCACGAACCAATCTAGAGCTTTCAATTTAAATCTGTATAGAAAGTTTGCATACATGGGAAAAAATAGTTATTTCAAAGTCGTCTATTACATTGATGCAGTTCATGTGTCCGTCAGTTTATATTGAAAACTTCCAAAGTTGCTGGTAATTTTGGAAGTTATTAAGAAAACTTCCGATAGTTTTCCTGACATATTTAAAAAATTAGGAAACATTCCAATGTTTTCACATCTAATTATAATCGTCATTATAACGTCATTGTTTTCATAATAATAATAATAAAATCTTTAAACTGCTCCATTCATCCTGTGTGATTTTCATGATGTTAAATGAAAAGTATGAGCGCAAAATACTAAATGTGTAGAAATATATTAAAATTGTCACAAAACTTTTTTGAAGTATTCGCTGTAGTAGGCGGGGGGCCATCTAAAAAGATTTTTTTGACAGCCGGGTCTTAAGAAATCGGTTCGACCCTAGATGTGTGTATCAGCTTTCGATGTTTTTGTATTAAACTTGTAATTTCTCGGTAAAATTATTAATTAATTCCTGTTACTAAAATATACACACTTACTTTACCTTAAACTGAAAAAATATTTTTTATTTATCCACTAAGTTAAATATCTATCTCATTATGAGAAAAATTAAATTTATTTGTACATACAAAATTCTTTATTTCGTAATTTTTTATTTGAAATAATGCACACATAAACCTGGTTATTGGATCCGCAACAATATTTACATTGTATCACATGTCTTATAAGTAGTCGCGCCATTCCCCGCCCACCCATTGAATTTTGGATATTAGAAAAAATGCTCCAATAATTCCTTGGGGATTTTTAAAAATTTAATATCTAATAAATTAAGACAATACATGCCGAAAAACTCTTTCGTGTAGAATTAATGCGCGGGGTCCAAAAACACAAAAATGTTCATAAAAAAAAACTATTGAAGTCACCATGGTGAATATTTCTATTAATACTTGTAGAGATATAAGTCATATTATAATGTAAAATCACCCTTTGTTTATTTTTTGTTTTGTTGTTATTCTTGTTTTTTCTTTACATATTTTTTTTTCCAAACCCTTTGCCACCACGGGGGTGACTTTTTAAATATCGTGTTTATTGAATAAAAGGAACACTTACATAAAAAATCACCCATGTAGAATTTAATGTTTTTATGATAGACGTGCTATAAGTTTAAACCCTTTTTTTTTTAATAAGCTCCAATAAAATTTTGGGGAAAACTAAAAAATTATTATTGCATTCTTATTTCTAATCAATAATTAAAATAAATTTCACTGTAGGAATTAATGTGATTTTTTCGAACAAACGAATTTTCCTTGCCTAGACTAGTAGTTTCCATTTAACATTCGTGGATGCAATAGGTTTTACAATGGGTTCCGCACTCATCCCGCTAATTGAAGTGTTTCGACGTGGTTTTTACACACTTTCTCTTTTTTGTCAGCTTCCGAATCCAGGAGAATTTAAAGTTAGATAGTATTTGATATTTATTTTGAATGGTGTCATGGTGTAAAGCACAAACGTGTAAACCCGATGTATGATTTCGGCGATTACCTATAATATGTTTTTTGTGTTGAATAAAAGAGGAAATTGTTGGTGTAAGATTTTGGATTTTATTTCTTCATGAGGAGGATGAAAATAAAATCGTCCACCTCTTTCTGTATCAGGGATTTGAATAAATTTATGAACAGGTTGTACTATCATGTTTACAATGTTTTTGACGACCCCCATGGTCGAGCAGTCGGTACGCCGCCGGTCTCAAGGCGTCGCCATCTTGAGATGTTCTGGGTTCGATCGCCGCTGGGGGCAGATGTTTGTGTGATGAATACAGTCATATATATGTATATATGTATTTATCAATTAAATATCTTATACGTATCCGGAACACAAGAAGCATTAAGTGTTTAAAATGAGGCTAGTTGATAGGTGTGATTGTCGGAAGATATTTATTTATTTATTTAATCTGCTTAGACCTCAGGATCGAAACATAGATGTCACGTGAACTTATCTAACACCTCTAATTATATACTCTTTTTTGGTAGTACTTGATGATATGTTAATTTGTTTAGTGTTAAGTTTGTATGTAAGTAATGTATTTAATGAAAGTTTGTTTTTCATCTAAAAGCACAACTTACGCAATACGCGCAATTCGAATATGTTGTTTGGAGTGGCACTTTTTTATAACGTTATCATTCGTTATCAAGATTATTCTAACAGCTGTTTGTAGCGTAGGCTGTTTTTTATCTTCATGGGATGTGTAATAATAAATATCATATTTATCATGCATATTCCATGTTATATCAAATCAAACTAAAAGACTTTATAAATTGTCCTTTGGGATCATTAAAAGTTTTTTCCTTCATCATTGTCAGCCTATAGTGCGCGCAGAACTCGTTGGCCGCGCCTTAGGTGGCGACTAATCTCGCTATTGCAATCTCATGTGCTTTTTGTTTAAAGTAGCCGGAACTTTCAATGCGTGTGGCCGTCGCGAAGTACGGCGCCGAACTGAGCAATGACAGCAGGCGCCCCCGCCTCTTCGTCACTCCGCTCACATACCTAAGGCGCGGCCAACTAGTTCCGCGCGCACTATCGAGACGTCCATTGCCGGAAATAGGCCCCATGGAACTTTACAATGATCGATCCGGCGATTCCCACATCCAGCGTCTTCCCGCGGCTGTCACCAGATTGTCGTCGGTTCACTTCGTAGAGGGCCTACTAGTTGCGCGTCCCATTTCTTTGCCTACCGGGTATAATTCATAATAATGTCTTCACACATTCACATCTATCAACTAGCTCCATTTTAAGCAACTGATGCTATAAATATCCAGAATATCTTCGAAAATATATACACGACAAAGACTGGATAACAAATGCCTGTATTCATCACAGAAACATTGGCCCCACCGGGGATCGAGGCCGTCAAATTAAGGATACTAAATTTTTTCTTTTGACTGTAGATAGTTAGGTACTTAAAGTTATATCTTATCGGATCTAGGGTAGACGGATTAACCTATAGACACACAAAATTGGTGTGATGAGTTGTTTATAGATGAGTCATAAATATTCATAGATGAACAGGCGAACGTGTAGTATATACAATCTGGATATGTAAAGTATTTTGATTCGTTTTGACTTGCTACAAGTGTCTTACTGTTTGTATATAAATATATTTAAAAAAATCTAAATACTAAATCACTGCCATTAGTGTAAGTTTTCATTGAAAAAACTTAACATTTTGAGCTGCATTAAGAAATGTCATGAATGAAAATTTCTATGGGAAACATGAAAAACGCCCCTAGCGGAATTTAGTTAAAATCACATTTTGCATAGAAATGTACATTTGTGACATTTTCGAACACAACTCAAAGTGAGAGGTATGTTTTACAATGAAAACTTTTGACGGGTACAGAACAAAAGGTCCAAATTCGAATCGTAGCCTTCATACCAGTACCCACCATACAAGTTTTCATTGTAAACTTCTCACAATTTGAATTTCAATGGGAAACGTGAAAGACTACCCCTAGCGGAAACTAGTTGAAATCACATTTCTCATAGAAATTGGCATTTCTTAACGCGATTATAAGAGAGAAATTAAAACTTACAGTAGGGTACAGAATCTCTCCTATCCTGAATTCTAATACAATCGTGTAAGTTTTTTTCACGGTTCCTATACAAATTTGCATTCTTGACATTTTCTCGCACCTCAAAGTGAGAAATGTAAATGAAAATTACACTAGGGGAACAGAACCTATGAAATTGGTGTTTTGTATGGAGATTTTGGGGAAGTCTGCATTTTCCGTACTAAATTTTTTTTAGTTTTCTTCACAACGACAAAACCATAGATAAATATATTTAGCATGTGTGATATCACTATTCATAAAAATAATTTATCGTTTTTATGTTAATGCAAATCAAATGATGTAATCGGGAGATAGTTAAGAAGCGTTGTCTTCGTACCTAATTTTAACGCAATTAACTTACAAAAAAAATATCTAAACAAATCATCAAAGCTCAAAAACATGATAAATTTTTAGAAAAGGTAATTATTTTATGACCAATGTTTGCATTCTCCATATAATCATCAACTGAGACCCGAACCTAACACCTTGAAATCAGCATATAAACCACTCGAAAGAGGTCGACTTTTAGGTTAAGGTTAAAAAAGCGATTTTCTCTCAATTGTTTTCCCATTTGTACGAGAAAACACGTGTTTACACCCAGAACACATGGCGTGGACGGAGGTTTATGAGCATCGAATGAGGGAACGATGATTTTTATTACCAATTAACGTTTAACCGGGTAAATAATGGTTTATTACGGCCGTAATATTCCTGAGGCGTAGACCTACCAACTTATTATTTTATTATCTAGTAGACATTGCTATGTTCAAAATATTCCTTTTGCGTAATGTGCCATCAGACAAAATGTGGCGTTGGTTAGTGTATGTAGTGTGTGTAACGTCTATTAACTTGAATACCCAGGGTGTTCAAGACGTTAACAAAAAGTGAATAATATCGGTACCAATATGGTCGGTACCAAAGTGTTTCCAATATGGAATATGGAACTTTATTTGTACAGATATTATCGAGCTTTTTGTAGACTCTATTCATTTGAATACCCTGAGTGTCACTAACTACTTGACGCTGACTGTACCTTTGATAAGTAAATGAATTCATTACAAATTTCATGACTGACTTTTCATTATGGCATTTCTTTTAAGCTTATGTGTTCTTTCTATAATTATATTATTTATTTCTCAAGCGTGTAATGTAGGTTTTTTAAAGTAAATTCTCCTTTATTATAAATTATAAAAACCTATAAATAAAACTCGTTCTTGTTACGAAGACATATTTTGATTTTCAGCTTTATTGCGTTGGCATAAGAGCGTTGAACTCGCTACAATTTTGTACTTTGGTCTACCATACATAAATGAAATGAAATGAAATCCTTTATTCTGCAATTAGATTTACATGAAATACTTTTGCATAATAATATTATAGGGAATAAACAAAACACTATGATATTATTATAATAATTAAAATAAAAAAGCCACGTAGCACTTGTAGCAATGTAGCACGTCGCAGCAGGGTGTAGCAGCCGTAGCATTTCGTAGCACTCCATCGCGAAAATGCAAACATTCTTAAATTTCATATTCGTGTAACTTGCAGTGCAAAGGTTCCAATTTATTAATCCCATCATAAGTAATACAACTATATCTCTTTGCGTAACAGCACGCTTGACTGGCCCCCTCTCGTGTTACTCACACGGGACAAATTAACAGACAATATAAAACAATGATGACATGCGTAATTTACTGGTGTTCATTCATGTATACCATATATATATACCACCATATTGATTCATGTTTGTGGTGCGCTCAGCAGAGAATGTTTGTTAGACTATGAGACCGGTTCCTTAAGCAACAACCAGATCAAACTTAACAAAATTTAGTTGAGTGCTGTCATGTCCTACTCTTTTCCATTTAATTAGAAAAGGATAGATATACAATTTAGTTTAATCCTGTCAAACTGAAATTAGATTACATCACTCATACGCGATGAGTGAAGTAATTGTATGGATCCAATTAATTTTTAAATGCATGTTCATAACATTAAAACTAGATACTATTTAATAACCCTGTGACTACAGAAATGTTTGTATTTAATAACTGAAGGGTCAGAAAACCAGACACAACAGAAAAATCTACTGTTTGCGAGCACCGGTGTTCGCCCTGACCGTCAAAGAGTAAAAAAATATTCTAACGAATAAACCAATAAATACATTTTTTGTTGCATAAACTATTTCTTAAAATTTTATTGCGACGTCAAATCGTCTTTATTCTATAAGACATAATAAAATCCCTTTCTTAATAGAGCAGGCGCCATAGGAAGTTGAGTGTGAAAAATAAGAGGACCGCGTTCTGTAATATCTTTGAACATAGAAAGCTTGCAGATTATATTCTGAATGTTGCTAGAAGATTAAGTAAAACCGGAAAAGATCCGGAATTGGCTCGCCAAATACGCCTTATTGGCAAGAATGGCTTCGACAAACAAGAGTTAATCATAAATATTAATGAATTATTTTCAATAAATCAACAATTAAAATTGTTTTTCAGCATTTTTGCTCGATAGCAGAAAGGTGTCGGATTAAAAAAAATTGACCAAGAAATCTCCTAGCAACATTCAGAATCTTAATCTGCAAGCTTTTCTAAGTTCAAAACGATTTACAGAACGCGGTCCTCATATTTTGCACACTCAATTTCCTATGGCGCCTGCTCTATTTAGAAAGGGATTTTATTATGACTTATAGAATGAAGACGTTATTTGACGTCGCAATAGATTAAAAACAATACTAAGAAATCTCCTAGCAACATTCAGAATCGTAATCTACAAGCTTTTCTGAGCTCAAAACTATTCACAGAACGGGGTCCTTATACGAGGATTTGGACTCTCAACTGGCGCCTTTTCTATAATAACCTAGTCGTGGTGTTTCCGCTCCGAATTCTACTGACATTAGTGTTTGGTATAAGTGAGATGAGTGTTTGGTTTTTCCATAGGGTGGACTGACTCACAAGTTGACTCGTGTTTTTACAGCGAATTAGGTAATTTAAATATTTTTTTTTCCTTTATAGCTACCTTTCAAACCATCTCGTAGTAAACTAACGTGACTGTTTTATGGATACGAAATGGCAGAAAAATAAACATACAAAATATTTTGGAAAACACTGGGAAAAACAAACACCTGCCCTTACCGGGATTCGATTCCAGATCCTTAGATGCAAACGTCTTTAAGCCAACGTTTTAATACAACGCTTAAATTTATTATCTTAAACGGGATATGCGAAAAATTTAGAAACAAGGAATACAGTAGAATTTTAATTTTACTAGTTGCTTCCCGCGGTATCACCCCTGTGGTCCAAGTTGAAATGAAAATATCGGGATAAAAAGCCTATATATGGAGAAAGGCCCAGGTTCTAATTTACTATCTGTGTACCAAAATATCGTTTAAATCGGTTCATTAGTTTTTACGTGAAAGGAAGACCGAAAGACAGACAGATAGAGTTACTTTCGCATTTATAATATTAGTATGGATTGGATATAGTATAGCCAGACTTAATTTTAAATATGAAATCCCATTTACTGTAGATTCTCTCCACGCGTTTAATACGAAAGATTTTCACAAGCAAAAGGCTGGTGGAAAATACTCTTGAACATAAATAAAAAAAAATAACACAATACGCAGTATGAAAACGCTCGTTGCGAACAAAACTCTACGAGGTTCTAAATTCAAGTTATGCAAATAGTGTTAATCAGAAAAAATGCGGAGGCTAACGTAAAAATGAGAAGGAAACAGCCTGAATGACGTTGGTTGCGTAACGGTTGCTATTTTCGGTTGTCCAAAGTGCTCGCGGATCAATGAAGCGGCGACACTAGCGCCGCCCGGCGGAAGGTTCGATGACCTCGCCCCGCGGAAGCGTAGCGTAACTCGCGACCTCCACACAATTTATGCGAGCCTAGTACCCCGCTCTGAATTTTAGCAATTATTAGGATTCCAGTGACGTAAGTTTATTAAAAAATACCAACCATTATATCATTTTTGTTGGTTTTGTTCAGTTGACTTTATTTCACATAAATTGTAGCTGGTTTTATGAAAAACGGTACCTAGGCTTTCGTAGGATATTGTTGAATGATTGATACATTTGGGGTTCTAAGCAAACGGTATATTTATAATAAATAATAAAGGAAGCTCTGTGGCTTGGTGGTTAGAACGCTTTGGCTTCGATCGAAAACAAACCTACTTTCGCCATGATCACCTGGGTGACCAAAACCTTGTGATATCTAACTCCTGTGTGCTTCGAAAGGCACGTTAAGCCGCTGGTCCTGTTTCTACCCACCAACCCTCATTGGGCCAGCGTGGTAGTGTTACGGCCCATACTCCTCATGTGTTTCACCATGAAGAAGGCCTGTGTCCAGAAGTGGGACGTATATGGGCGTTAAAAAAGAATTTGAAGAGGGTGTTATTTAAATGGTTAGCAAAATATTCGAAGTTTGGTCAGCACAAAAAATTGGTCAGCTAAAATAACTAATTGGTCAGCAACATATGGGCAGCAGGTATTTGACAGCAAAATAAGTAATTGGGCAGCAACTTAAATGTTTTTTTTTCTGCTGCCAAATTGTTTTAATATGTTTTGATGACACAAATATTGTTTTTAAGGGTTATATCATATTAAACAACGAGTTTATACATTTCTGGTGACATATATTGCTGCCCAAATAATTATATTACTGACAAAATATTTGTTTGCTCCCCAAATGATTTTTCGGCTGTCCTTTTTGTTGACCAAATAACTAAATGGCTGCCCAATTAATTACTTCCCATTTGAAAGTACTGTAGAATTTCACAACGAGTAAAAAAAATATTTTGTTTAACGTAATTTCTAAATATTGAAACGAATAAATTAGTTTAATTTTCTCTAACTTTTAATACCATTTAATTCAAATAAAACTCGTAATTCCGTACGTGAAGAAACTGCGGTTACGAGTACAAGACATTTTCTAAAAGAAAATTTGTCTCCCGTCTTCATATTTTCCGGCCCATTTTTCGAGTGGATGCCGCTGAAACCACACCACTCAATTTTCAACTTTATACTTAGCTGTCGCAAGTTCCACAATAACGAATAAAACTGGTCACTAAACTTTTAAAAGGTCTGCCCAAGAGGTTTTTCGCATCTGCTTGACATTCGTAACAAGATGAAAATTTTACGAGCCTATTATATGGCCTATTTAAAACGCTTAGATTGCTTATTTTAAACGCGACTTATTCTATTTTCATATTTTAACTAACTATTTCATAATAAAACTGCTCTTGTGTATGTGGAGGGATGTCTATAAATGTGGCATTAACGTCAGCGTCAAATATATTATTATAGGACACTCAAATAAATAGATGCTACCAAAAAATCAATAATATCGGTGCAAATAAAGTAGATCCATAGAAAGATTTTCCATAATAATTATGAAAACTTTTTTGTTGTCATCAATATGGAAACTTAATTTGTAGCGATATTATTGTCTTTTCTATGGTGTCTATTTAATTGTGCCACTAACTATTTTTCGCTGCCTGTACCATGTGCTAATGTAAGGTAGTATTACTGCGATCGCAATAGCAGACCATAAATCATCTCCATACTTCATAATTGGTCATTTACTAAAGAACACGTAACATTGAGGTATTTGCATTAATCCTTTATAGCTATCAGAAAAATGCGAGCCATTTATTCATCAGGCTGCCCGTGGGTCGTGTAATTGCCAATGACAGCTCATTACACCCCCTCGGGGAGGAACAGTCTGTAGGAGACACCTCGTCACTACGGTATCGATTTTACGAGTTACGTTGCCGGGACTTCAATGGTCACTTTTTCTTAATGCAACTTTACGTGGGTCTATGCGAATGCGAAAGTGTAAGGTTTTGAACCTTAATTCGTTTTATATATGGTACTATTTAGTCATTAATGACTTCAAAAAAAGTGGGAGATTCTCAATTCGTCCGAATCTTTTTTATTATGTATGTTCCCCGATTACTCGATGACGCCTAAACCGATTCGGGAAATTCGTTCTTTGTTTAAAAGTATATTTCAAAGGTCCTATTCTCATCGGATCAGGATCTGATGATGGAATCTAGGAGAAATCGAAGGAACTCTTCAAATTTTCGGGACCTACGTGAAGCGACTTCGGTATTTATTTTAAAGTACTCGTTCATTAGCTTGTCGAAAGCAAAATTTACCCAATTTTGCTTTCGACAAGCTAAAGTTTTATAAAAACACAACTAAAAATGAAAAAAGTATGAATTTTTAATAATTATAAAAAAATTTGGCGGTTTTGTTAAATTTTTTATATTACCTTCTGGAGTTCCTTTGGAGGAACTGATAGGTGTTTTTTGTTTCTCAGTATAAAGTCAATGTTTTTCCAAAGGGCCTGTATGATATCTAGAAAAGAGCGTATTACCACTTAATAGCAACGCACGCGTGACTCGTTCCCCATCTTCTTCTTCCCATAGAGCATCTTAACGCAACTAAAAAAGTTAAGTTTTTTACAATGAAAAATTACACTAGGGGCGTAAAAGCTGTTATTATAGCTCACACCATATTAATTTTTAAATGTGCTACAATGTATATTAATTTACAGTTTAATTTTACTTTAGGTTTTACCTATGAAATTGGTGTTTTGTATGGAGATTTTGGGGAATTCACAACGACAAATCCAAAGATAATAATATTTGGCATCTATCATTAGACAAGCTTTAGTAATATAAAATAAAAATCACACTTGATAAAAATATAAAAAGAGCTCAAAAATAAAGTCTATTTTTAGACGAGGTAATTATTTTTTAGGAATACTCTGAATCTTAATAGTTACAGACAAAATACTAAGAGACAAAAAAACACCAATTTCATAGGTAAGGACCCAATATTCGATGTAGCGACGAGCATCTAAAGAGGCCTCTGTTATGTGGATGGCTCTTGACTTCTTTAAGTGTTATATGCAAAAGAGCGGATGAAGCGCACTTCGGACTGGCCAGTCGGATAAAAAAGAAATAGTTCATGATTAAATTTCTTTTTCATTCAGGGAGTTATTGCCGGCATTCGTCTATAATGCCGGACGAGATTTTTATTCAACGAATGTAATATTTTCGGAGTGGATATTGTTACGTAAAATCAATGTAGTTTTGTGTAATAAGTGTAATAATTATCAATGTGGAGGATCATTGAAATAAGCGTCAAATGGTGAGAAAACTTATAAGTTCTTTATCGTGGTAATCCACCTCATCGAAGTAGCATTGCATTGAAATGTATTACACTTGCATTTTATTACAAATACGGAAGACATAATATTATTACGAAAGGCACGGCTGTTTTGGCTTACATCCTTTTGTAGTCGCTTAATAGGAAAAAAATTTCAGAAAAAAAAAGTGAATTTAGGAACATTTTTAATATTAGGTCCTTACCTATGAAATTGGTGTTTTGTATGGAGATTTTGGGGATGTCTGCATTTTACATACTAACATTTTATCAGTTTTCTTTACAACGACAAATCCAAAGATAATAATATTTGGCATGTATAATAATAATAATAATAATAATTCTTTATTTACTCTTCACAATAAGTAAAGGAGAAAGTAATATAAAGGAGTTCTTAATTACTAAGTAGCATTTTATAAATGTTATTTGGCTATCCTTTGGACCCATACTTGTAGACTTTGTGAAGAGTCTAGTCCCTGAAAAGGTCTCCTCAGAGGCCTGTACTACAGGTAACTAGGCCCCTCCCATGGAGTACATGTTATAGTCATTGTGTACAATATTTATGCGATTATTGCAATGTTACAATAAAGATATCTTGGTTTTGATTTTATGACTATTTAAGGTTGTAAGTGCCCAATATCTAACATTATCATTAACATTAACTTATAACATTCACCGTAGCTTACTGACTAAGTTTATATCCAAATTTAAAACTATTTTTCTTATATTATGTTATATTGTGTTGGCTGTTACATCTTAACTAGAGAGTAAGTGTAGTTATTGTATCTGTGTGTGTTATGTTTTGTTTGGTGATTGAGTTGTGGTGTGTGCGTGTATGTGAGGGTTGTAAGTATGGTGTGAGTGGTAAATAGATTGCATGGGGGTGTTTGGGGTCAAATGTTAGGTTGAAGTAGATTTTCAGTGGTTGTATAGTCTAAAGTTTTTAAGTAATGCGTGATTGTTTTTTTGCAACTGTGTTTGTGGAGGGGATATATATTTAGGAGTCTGTTCAATTTGTTATATAGGCACGGTCCAAGGTAAGAAAAGAACGAAGCAGCAGTAGCTGTGTTTGTTTGTGGGATTACGCAAACTGTTCTGTTCCGTCGCCTGTCCTTTAGTTTGTTTGGATCATACGGAGTGAGGGAGTGTTGCAAGAGAGTAGTATATAGTATGTAGGTTTGTCTGATGGTGAGTACACTCCAGCGCTTGTATAGCTCATCTGTTGGGTAACGAAAGGGGAGGCCTGCAGCTACCTTTAAGATGCATCTTTGGGCTCTTTCTACTTCGAGTAGATTTGTTTTGGCTACTCCGCCCCAAGAGGTGATACAGTAATTGACAAGCGACTGACACAGAGCGTTATACACCATCAGTATAATGTTGCGGTTGCAAATATGCCTAAGGGTTTTGAAAATATAAATAAGTTTGCGTAACCTTGATGTTAACGATTCAATATGATGTTTAAAGGTAAGGGTTTGGTCTATAATTACTCCTAGGTATTTGAGATAAGCCACTCTTTCTAGTTTGGAGCAATTACAAGTTTGGGTGGGATTTTTACAGATGTGGACAGTTATATTGTATGTGGGTGGTGGTTGACTGTTTGTTTTGAGAGAGAATGTAATGTATTTGGTTTTACTAGTATTTAGCGTAAGTCGGTTCCTGGTGAGCCAGTCGTTCGTCAATTGTAAGCCTTTTTGGGCCCTAAGGAAAGTTTCTTCCCAATTATTACCTGTGAAGAAGAGTGCAGTATCGTCTGCGAAGGCAACAATTTTACCTCCCTCTGGCTGGACTCGACATAAGCTATTGACATAAATTAAAAAGAGAGTGGGCGAGATACAGCTGCCTTGTGGCAGACCGCATGTGATATCTACTTCGTCACTAGTCCATTTTCCTATTTTAGTTCTTTGTTTCCTATGGCTAAGGAAGTCTCTGAATAGAGAATGGGCTACTCCCCGGACTCCCATCCTCTCTAGCTTGTCCAGTAAGCGAGGGATGGACACCGTATCGAATGCTTTCTTTAGGTCAAGGAATAGTACCAAGCATTTTTTCTTTGTATCTAAAGAGGATATGATGTTGGTGATTATTTCCTGTACTGCATCTCTGGTTGACTTACCGGCTCGGAATCCATACTGACTTGGTGCTAATAGTTTGTTGGACTCTAGAAACTGAATAAGACGTTTGTTCATTATTTTTTCCAAGATCTTAGATAATACTGGTAGGATGGAGATGGGACGGTAGTTATCTACTGTGCTCTTTTCTCCACTTTTGTGGATAGGTTTTATAATAGCCGTTTTGAGTGCTGAAGGAAAAACGCCATGCATAATTGATAGATTGCAAATATGAGTGATTGGTTTCAACAATATGTTAGCGTATCTCTTTATAATCCAGCTAGGAATTTGGTCAGATCCCATTGCACTTTTGTCTTTAAGGCCAATTATCAACTGATGGATTTCGTCCTCCTGAACGGGAGCCATCATTAGACTATGTGCTGGCGACAGTCTAGAGTGACTGTTTATGCAGGGCACGTTTTGTACTGGACTTGGAGGGGGGATTTGGTCTGAGAGCAGCTTTGTATCATTAGACAAGCTTTAGCAATATGTGTGTGAACACGCTTGATAAAAATTATTCATCGTTTTTATGTTAATGCAAATCAAATGATGTATTCGGGAGGCAGTTAAAAATAATTGTCTTTGTGTCTAATTTTAACACAATTAAACTTACAAAAAATTATCAAATTAAATAATACGAGCTCAAATATATGGTCTATTTTTAGAAGAGGCAATTATTTTATAAGAATGTTCTGAAACTTAATAGTTACGGACAAATTGCTAAGACAGAATAAAAACACCAATTTCAAAGGAAAGGACCCAATATTACAGGGTTGTTACAGACGGAGAGTCACTACAAAAGCACGTAAAAACTCACTTTTTTTCATAATCATTCATATTTTTTTCAACATAATTATTATCGTAATAAAAACTGGTGTGTACTTTTGCAGTAAATCCTTATCGCTAAGTGCGCTTTTGTCCTTTATACCTTTATACGCCGCCAGCTAAGGTGCCTTTTCACACTCAAATAAGGTACCTTTCTACTCCCCCTTTGAAGGAAGCCGTGTTGTAGGAGGGAGGGAATACGTGTGCGGTAAAGTGTTCCATGTTTTACCATATCCCTATTTACAACATCAATGGTATTATAAAACAACAATATTTCAGCTATGCGACGGAATAAAGGCCTTCCCTAAGGTTCTCCTTACCGATCAGTCTTCCTCTGACCGATGGTCGGTCCACTGTGTACGAAGTACGACTGCTCAGTACCGAACTTTTGTTTTATGAGCGTTGTGTTCAGCCAACTACCCGCATTATTGAAGCCATGTTGTTGGTAACCACGGATCTTTATTTCCTGTTTTTATCAATGCATATCTATAATCAACCCTTTTTCCGATAGGAAACGCAAAGATTCCACCCACAGAGATTAGTTTCTCCACTAGCTACGATCTATCTATACATATTTATACATACATACATATAATCACAACTATTATCCCCTAAGGGTTAGTCAGAGACATAGTCCGTTTCACCAAACTGCTTCAGTGACTGCACTCGTGCTCAGCGTGGTGAGCCCATCACCGATATAAGCTATTGGAAGGTTGTGCAGTTCTAAGTCCATTAGTCGCCTTTTACGACACCCGAGGGTAGAGATAGATTGCTAGAATTCTTTTTAAAAGCCGCTACATCATGACTCGACACATATATGAACCGATACAGAATTAAATACAAAATATAAAATAAAAAAATAAAAATTAAATATACTGCTTTTCTTGCCTAGCATGGCGACTAAGGGCGTATTGGGTACTGGGTCTGTGATTGTGTAGGCGATAAGCTAGCCACTTGTTACTACTCTTTCACGATTTTTCATCAGTCCACACCCAATTTTGGCATGGCTAATGTGGTCTTAAGGAACACAGTGCTCCTTGGACTCTGCCTACCACTTCGAGGATTACAGGCGTGATTGTATGTATCTATACTGATAAGTATTAAATTTTTCGTTAATTTTATAAATGTAAACTTCTTACACTCGTACAGACCAACTTAAAACACAGAACGTTCTTGTTTCGAAATAAAATCAGCGTATGGCGGAAATCCACAGAAATTTAAAAGAAGACTTGGAGATAAATAAAACTTTAGTCTGGGGCTATTATTTCCCTCGGGATAGGCTAGTTCCACCGCTTGAACTTCGGACCAACAACTTTAGAATAAACGTGGCTTAGAATTTAAGTGTTCTAAGACGGGGAAGTTGTGTTTCAGGTATCACTTAGATTGGACCGTGTCAAAATTTCATCTCGTAGTTAGTTTAGTTTGCAGCTTGGAATAGTCGTAGTAAATTAAATACAATAGGTATTTAATTATTATTAATCGTTTATAAAATTTAAAATCATTAGTCGTTTGTATCCGCCCCGATAAAATAACTTTTACCTTTTCATTTATTAGGTCCTTACCTACGAAATTGGTGTTTCGTATGGAGATTTTGGGGAATTCTGCATTTTCCATACTAACATTTTTTCAGTTTTCTTCACAACGACATATCCAAAGATAATAATATTTGGCATGTATCATTAGACAAGCTTTAGTAATATGTGTAATATCACACTTCATAAAAAGTATTTATCGTTTTTAAGTGAATGCAAATAAAATGATGTATTCGGGAGGCACTTAAAAAGAGTTGCCTCCGTGTCCAATTTTAACACAATTAAACTTACAACAAATTATCAAAACAAATCAAAAGAGCTTAAAAATATAGTCTATTTTTAGACGAGGTAATTATTATTTAGGAATACTCTGAATCTATTAAGATTCACTAAGATTAACTATTAAGTTACAGACAAAATACTAAGAGAGAAAAAAAAAACAATTTCATAGGTAGGGACCCAATATTTTACTGACAACTTGTTTATGTGTACTAAAGTTATATCATGCTGTGTGTGCACGTTTTTAAGTTACATGCTAGTGGGTGAAATAACTTCTATTGTATGCGCCGTTATTGTTTTATGTAATCTGTTGTGTATACCTTAATAAATAAATAAATATTGGGTCCTTACCTATGAAATTGGTGTTTTTATTCTGTCTTAGCAATTTGTCCGTAACTATTAAGTTTCAGAACATTCTTATAAAATAATTGCCTCTACTAATAATAGACCATATTTTTGAGCTCGTATTATTTAATACGATAATTTTTTGTAAGTTTAATTGTGTTAAAATTAGATACTAAGACAATTATTTTTAACTGCCTCCCAATACATCATTTGATTTGCATTAACATAAAAACGATGAATAATTTTTATAAAGCGTGTTCACACATATTGCTAAAGCTTGTCTAATGATACATGTCAAATATTATTATCTCTGGATTTGTCGTTGTGAAGAAAACTGATAAAATGTTAGTATGTAGAATGCAGACATCCCCAAAATCTCCATACAAAACACCAATTTCATAGGTAAGGTCCTAATATATTCAAAACATGTGTCGTTTTGAGCTAGTCTTAACAATAGAATATTAATAAAATTAATGAAATCTGAAAAATGCAGCTTAACTTTTCCCTGAAAAAAATATGTTATGTACTTAGTACTCAAGCCATGGCAACATAAAAATGTAGGTACGAGTAAAACAGGTAGGTACGAGTTTATTACGGCTTTGAAGACAATATCATTAAGGAACTGATGGAACTTACAGGTTTACTTATATACTTTATATACAGGGATTTTACGTATATTATATATACAGGCTAGGTTATTTTGTATATATAACCTTGCAGGATAAGATAGCTAATATCATAAATAACATTTTCTTCTAAGAGTTTTATCATAACTCAATACATTAACTAAAATTTATAAGCTTTTATTGTGCTGTCGTTACTCTTGTAAGTCTATGTTCGATTCATATGAAAAGCCGACACACTTGACGCTCGCGCGTGCTATGCGCACAGAGCTAAGAACATTCATTCATTTAAGTAAAATTTGTCAAATTACTAAAAGTCGTTGAACAAATCTTGTTGTTTATGAGTTTAGCTTCCTAGACTTGAATAGAATTAAAAATAACATAGTATTAATGTGTGTTTGTAATCATAAAAGAATCTCTTTTCTGAAAACAGTCTTGTAGCACTTTGGACGAGCGTAACTCTTTTAAAAAGTTATATGAGTTCATTTTCAAAAGTTACGTAACATTACCATGATTTAGTTTAATTTTCATAATATGTAAAGGGCAGCAAAGCTTTCGCAAATTTTTTTTATTTGTCACGAGTTATAAAAGGTCTAATCATGAAACTTCAATCTAATCGCCTTTGGAAACATGGCTTGTCACTTGTATGTTTATACAAACACTTCAAACCTTGGATAGGGTTGTCTCAATCAACAATCTCTATCAACAATGTAACGTTACAAACTCATGTAAAGCAATAAGACCAATAGGTACTAAGAATAATATTATTTGAGAAGCTCGGTGACGTAGTATACGCTTTAGCTTTCAAAATTAAGAACAAAGCTACTCTCACCATTTTCACTCAGTCCTTGGATGGAAGACCAATTGGATGGAAGGCCCTTCCATGGGAGCGAGTCGGATTCTGCCGATGTAATTCTTAAAATCCTAAGCCTCTCCACTACTAGGTGATACCGATACAAACAGATGGGGACTTTCCCGTGTACACTCGAGGAGCTCGGTGGCGTGGTGATCAGTGCGCTTTGGCTTCGATCGAAAACAGAGCTACCTTTGCCATGGTCAGGCCGTGGATACCCATCCAAGACTTTGTGACCTCGAGCTCTTCCGTGCTTCGGAAGGCACGTTAATCTGTTGGTCCCGGTCTCATTTGTGACCGTTTCTACTCACCAACCCAGCGTGGCATACTTCTCATGTGTTTCTCCATGAGGAAGGCCTGCCCCACCAGTGGTCGTTGGTTCGTATATAGGCTGATGACGAACTCGAGCCATCCCCAGACGTGGCAGCCGGTGCAATGCATGCGTGGAGGCCTTTTGCAATGTGAGTCTTCTTTTTCAACGTAAATTTAAGAGCGTTTGACCACAATCTTGCCTGATGGAAAGCGCCGAATTGGTCTAAGATGGAACACGCAAACTCAAAAAAACCCCCACTCTTGCCTTGAAAGTCCCCAAATTGAAACCGGAGGGAAACACAAACGCAGGAAGGTTATTCCACTTTTTTGCGGTTCGCATGAGAAAAGTTGAGGCAAACCGTTTGATGCGAAAAGGTGGAATATCGACCGCGTACGGATGGAGACCCATAACACGTCGCGTCATCCCATGATGGAACGGTGCTGGTTATGGAAAAAAAATTGTTATGGAAAATGTGATGAACTGTAGAATGTGATTTTCTTTTTTACAAGGTAACTCCAAAATTAAGTTAAAGTTTATACCTTGTTTTTGTTAAACAATGTTACTGTAAAAGTAATGAGAAATCTTGCTGATTTTATTTTTCGTTCTTTTTAAAACATGGCCCTCTAGTTATTTTGTGAACGGGTGGCGTAGTCTTTCTTATTCACGAATTTTGTAAAATATTTTTACCATTCATAAGCATGTGCTAAGTAAGACGGAACCAACCTGAAAATTTTAGGTTTTAAATTTGAATATTAGTTTTATTGTCATTAATAACTCCTCTGTCTCTCATAATGAATAAAAGCATGATTTGTAAAATTTATTTTCTCAAGGCTCGATGGTAGGTATGTCTTTATATTCAGAGTCTGCCAACCCTAGAATCGTTATTGAAGGTATCGATTCAGACGATATTAAGGAACAAGGGTAGCGATTGAAGAGCTGATTCAGACAGCAATTTGTTGAGGTGAAGGTACTTGAATATTGAATAAAACCCTCCAATGCGGTAGTGTGGTGTAACCTGCGGATAGTACGCATAATATTTGATAAAATTAAGGTTTACTGTGGATTTTATGCTAACACTTTTGTAATAAGCAGGATAGTGAAATTTTGCGTCATTACTCGTCATAATGTGCTATTGATTCCAAAATTAATCAATGCATATTTTGAATAAAGATTACATTGATAAAATACCGCTGCAAAAATTTTCTAAAAAAAACTGGTTTTTCGAGTTACGTTCTATTCACTGTTATCTTGCTCACGGTAAATCCGTGAAAGTTTCTTCAAAACTTCTGTTCTTTCATGTAAAATCTATACATTCTTCGGAGTTTCGCAACTCGATCCAATTATGTCTGCACTTTTCGCTTTGGAGGTGTAATATGAAATGGAATTTGCTTTGTTAGCATAATTTTTATCTACAGAATTAGGTTTCTCGCCTCTGGGTTCGTATTCTCTTATTAAATGTTTTCAGTGTACTGCGATTGCTATCGGAATGTCTATCATTTGCATAACTTTAGTATAGTTGATTGTGATTAACACTTGCCTCATTAGTGCTCGGTGCATGGCAACAGGCTCGCCACCTATTACTTGGGGGCTTAGGCATATCAGGCGGTGGGTGTCAACTAGGGATGTTCCGGAGCTCCGGTTCTGTTTCCGAAAAGTCGGAAGTTCTGACTGATTTTACACCTTTGATTCCGATTTCGGTTGTGATAAAATTGAATCGGATTTCTATAGAAAGTGCGCGATTGTAGTTAGAGCTTGCGCTAACAAGTTTTGACTCGTTTTCAGCATATTCTAAGTATGAAGTGCTATTTTATATTAACATTATTTTGTATTCCCTTCGGCTATGAAGAGAAAAGCAAAAGGCATCTCCGCCTTCATATGTTTGTTTTGTGTAAGACGCGCTTTAGTATCATCGACATGTATGTTGGTCAACACAACGTCTCTTCTACCCAAACTTTGGCTTACTTAGACTCCGATTCTGACTCCGGTTCCCAATACGATAAACAAATTTTAAAACTTCGGTTCCGACTCCGGTTCTGATAAACTCACCTCCGTACATCCCTAGTGTCAACACCTCTACCTCAATGGATAGAGGCGTGATAATTATGATATGTTATTTGATAACTTTGATTGCAATCACGAATATAACTTGCATCCGTAGACGAGTATTTTTTTCGATTTTTAAAAAAAATGTAATCCTAGCTTCGAATCGTGGTAAGAGCAGAAGTTTACATATATACAATCACGCCTGTAATCCCCAAGGGGTAGGCAGAGTCCAAGGAGCACTGAGTTCCTTAAGACCTCATTTAGCCATACAAAAATTGGGTTTGGTCAGATGAAAAATCGTAAAAGAGTAGTAACAAGTAGCTAGCTCATCGCCTACACGATCACAGACCCAGTACGCCCTTAGTCGCCGAAGTTTTTGTGATGAAATTATTGTATTCAGCCTTCAATTATTCAAATACCGAGAATTGAGAGCAGTGGCGTGCATTACAGTAGACCTATGTCCAACAGTGGAATTTGTCCACTTTGTCCAGGTTGACGATGATGCAATGATCAACATCAAGAATCACCAATCAACGTAAAGATGACTCGGGGAAAAATGTATTTATTCGTACTTTTATTTTTTCCTTTTATAAAAATTGTTGCGTTCCGTATCGAATATTACGTATTCATATTACAATATTTAAACAAGGAATATACCCGTAAAACCAGCAATGCGTGTTTGCGCCTACGTGTACCTACTTTAGTATACATATTTAGGATCGTAGTGATTTCACGAGGGAATCACGACCCACAGCAATGAGGATACCGCGGGAAAATGTACTCTATATATTTCTGCATAGGGCTTAATGTGCAAATAAAATACACTGTAACACGTTCGTGTTTTGTTTTCGCGTGTTTTTATTTGCAAAATTTTAGGTACAAAGAGTAATAAGCGCTTACCGACCCTTAAAAAATACACGCCTACTTTGTAATTATCATAAACACACACATCTCATCACACTCCCATCTCCTAAGGGGTAGGCAGTGGTATTAACAGCCACATTTTGCCTAATATGTTATATGTGGCCATGTGGAATGGATGGAAAGCAGACTGACCAAAAGGACTTATTAATCTGAAAACTGGAAACTGTTATGAAAGTAGATGAAGCGAAAGAAGTATGTAATGCCTACCCCTGTGGGGGAAGGCCGTGATTGTATGTCCCAATGGAGCGGGAGCGAGCCTGTTGTCTATTGCCTTAGTAATTAGCTTTGCAATAAAGTGCAATGCAAATATTAAATTGTAAAGAGAACAAATTGCTGATTTTTCTTGTCCGTTCTTCCGAGAACACGGTTTTCTTTTAGGACATTTATATATTACTGTAACAAGCATAAATAATGTATGACAATTGTAATTACATAAACATTTTCTCTCTCTATTGCAACCGTTTCTACCCACCAACCCGCATTGGGCCAGCGTGGTGGTGTTACGGCCCACAGTCCTCATGTTGTAACGAGGCGCCATAGCTATATTAGCGCCTCGTTGCTGTGATTGTGCTCTTCTCTGGCAATTTTTCTCTTGGTTTTCGTTTTTAAATTTGCTGTCTGTCTCTTTATTTGTTTTGTTGTCGAAGCTCATTCTTACGAGAGTCAGTGCGTAGAGCGGTTGACTCCCTTCTAACAATAATTGTAAAATATTTATAAAGTGAATCAATTTTTATAAGCTGAGACAAAGTTACAACAAACCACATTATCAGTTCCTAATTTATTACAAAGACTATATGTTTCTCTAAGGCACTATTGTAAGTAGCCCTACCCTTTTTATAATATATTTAAGTGTTAAATATGAAATTGTTTTGTAATTTACCTTTTTTACATAATATATTCAGTTGTGCCTTAAATCTTCATTATAATATACGACACTTAATTGACGACCCAACTGAATTTTAATTATCCCGGCTTCACCCCGTCACAATGTGTTTCTCTATGTAGGAAGGCCTGTGCCCAGCTGTGGGACGCAATAGCCTGGTAATGCTACATAATGATTCAACGAAGCATGTCGTCTACAAATTAAGTCGTAATCACTAACAAGACATAACATTTAACTCAGTAAGCATTCATGTGATACGGGACTGTATAGTCCCGTATCACATGAATGCTTACATAATATCGAAATGCAATCCTATCTCAAGGATATAGAGTTTTCTTTTATATAATTATTAACTTACTTACTATTGACACTGCATTATAAACTTTGTTTCAATTGCACAGTAACCTTTTTAGAATGAATGACTGCATTATAAGTGTCTTAGAAGTGACTAAGAGAAATTCAGCTTACATTAATTGTAATTGAGAAATATCATAACATTTGCGTGGGTACATTCAATAGAATGTGCTGTATGATCAAATTGGTTTAAACCTTTATCGACGACTGTTTTTTTTAATTAACACTCTATGATAGAATGATCTTAAAATTAATAGGATAACATAAAATCTTCACGCATATAACCTCGAAGGTGCAGGAGGTAGGCATTTCTTACACACATTTCGCTTGGGAGCGCATGTTTTCGCATAACGTCGATTGTCATAACATCGTTTGTCATACATCGAATGGCATAATCATCAAATAGCATAACACTCATGTCACATATTCCTTCTTACTCATAACATTTAAGTGGCATAACTCTCTAAAGGCATATTATTTTAAACATAACTATAGAAATTCCTAATTTCATTTAGCACAACATTAGGTAGTCCTAAAATGAATCGAATAATCACCCAGATTCGAAATAACCAATCCCAAGGAAATGTGTTCTGATACATATTAGGTTAAGGAAATTTTTTTTATGACCCCCAAGAACTATTTTTGTGCAATCAAAAGTTATTTAGTATTTCGCTTGTTATGGTTAGCTCTCTATGTAACAGGCAAGAAACCTGTTGCCTTGTATCGAGTAGAGTAGGTAAGGGTTCATTCATAACGGGCAATGAGGGCATAATGCCATGAGTATATTTCCTATACTTTCTTATCCAATTACTATTATAGTGGTAGCACCTTTATTTATCTCAAACTATCGCTTATTCAGAGACATGTAATCTCATCATGTTTATTTTATATATATTATTATATTGGGTCCTTACCTATGAAATTGGTGTTTTTCTTCTCTCTTAGTATTTTGTTCGTAACTATTAAGTTTCAGAGTATTCTTAAAAAATAATTAAAAATAGACCATATTTTCGAACTCTTTGGATTTGTTTTGATAATTCGTTGTAAGTTTTATTGTGTTAAAATTGGACACGGAGACAACTCCTTTTCAGTGCCTTCTGAATACATAATTTGATTTGCATTCACATAAAAAAGATAAATAATTTTTATGAAGTGTGATATCACACATATGGCTAAAGCTTGTCTCATGATACATGCCAAATATTATTATCTTTGGATTTGTCGTTGTAAAGAAAACTGAAAAAATGTTAGTATGGAAAATGCAGAGTTCCCCAAAATCTCCATACAATACGCCAATTTCATATGTAAGGACCTAATATATATCGTTGAGTCATGTGGTAGCGGCTCATTAAAAGAATACTACCAACCCATCTCTTTCCTTGGTTGTCGTATAAGACGACTAATGACTTTTCTAAGTCCATTAGTCGTCTTATTCGACACCCTGCACAACCTCCAATAGCTTATAGCGGCGACGGGCTTATAGTCACTGCTTGGTGAAGCGCGGACTATGGCAAAACTTAAAACTACTCAAATAAACTCCTTAGCAGATAATTTGTTTGACAAACATTGTTTGATGTTACTTTACCTATAGATACAGAATTTTATTAATGCAAGTGTCAAGAACATATGGTGAGGTGTCTCGCCGCGGGATCGAATCAGGAATGGGTAGATCCGCAAGCGAACTATATAACGCCGGTATGCCGTGTTAAATTGCGAGCCTTAAATGGATGTGAATTAAATCACCATTTTTTACAATATCCTTATATTATACTAACCTTGACTGAATAACATCTATTGTGTGAGCTCAGTGGTAATCTAAAAATTAAAAAAAAAGATTTAATGAAGTGATCGTGTCACAAAAGCAAAATTTTAACACCTAATGTTTTTACTGCCGTTTAAATAAAATAGCAAAACAGTGAAGAACCAAGGTATAAGGCCGAAGGTAGAATCGAGCTTCACCTGTATTCCTTACAACTGAGGAACTGGCTATCTTACCTCTTTTTGTCGGAACACAACAATGCTTAAAAACATGGTAGTGTAGAATTTGCAAAATACGGTCAGTCATACATTTTTGGCACACGAAGCAGGGAATGTACACGCAATTTTAGCGCGTATTCTGTGCGCAGAGCGGTCACAGTTGTCTGAGTGCGTCATTCTTATCGCACGACAGTAAGTCTGGCGACAGTGCGGCATAGATAGAGCAGCGCAGGGGAGAAATTAAAGTTTGAAGTTTTGGCGTGCATCTCAGAGGCTCCATTATTTATTTATAGGATTTTTTTATTGATTTATTTTAATAATTGAGGCCATGCATTTGAGATATAATGTCAAGCAAAGTTCTAAAATGCCAATACATGCACTATTCTTGTAATGAATTTGTAGAATTTTTTTATGATTATTTAAATTTAATAATTGAAAAGTACACCCCTACAACTTTCATAAATAAAAATAAACACCCGCCCTGGTTTTCAGTTAAGCTGATCAGAATTATAAAGGAGAAGGATAAATATCACTTAAAATACAAAAAATTTGGTAATCCAAGCGATGAGGACACTTTCTTGATGCTGAGGAGGAGAGTAAAAATTCACATAAATAAATGCTATACTGCATACATATGTAATATAGGGAAAAACATTAAAACAGACATTAAGGCATTTTGGAAATACACCAAATCTAAGAAAACCACAAATGATATCCCAAGTATTATGATCAAAGAAATTGCAAATTTATTTGCTAAATATTTTTCCACGGTTTATAATAAGGCTAGCGTCTGCCCCTTTAAATTAGATTTTCCTGAATCCAGCAATAGTTTGTCTAAAATAGTGATTGCAGAAACAGACGTAGAAAAGGCACTAAGGGCGTTAAATGTGAACAAGGGAGCTGGACCAGATGGAATACCACCGTCGTTCGTACGTATTTGTGCTCGAACGTTGAAAACTCCACTCTCTATAATCTTTAATAAGAGCCTGTCTCAGGGTTGTTTTCCAAAACAGTGGAAATTGGCCAGAATGGTACCAATCTATAAGTCAGGCAATAAGATGGACGTCTCTAATTATAGAGGTGTGAGCGTATTAAGCTGCTTTTCAAAGGTATTTGAAGAGTTGGTTTGTACTCATGTTTATAATCAAACTAAACACATAATAAGTCCTAAACAGCACGGCTTTATTCGCAATCGTTCGACATCCTCCAATTTGCTGACATATATACATTATGTTAATGAAACTATAAATAATAAGATACAAGTTGATTCTCTATACACGGATTTCTCAAAAGCCTTTGACAAGGTAGATCACAGAATACTATGTCTGAAGTTGATTCATATGGGTATGCACGGTAAACTACTGCGTTGGCTACAATCATTCCTAATGAACAGGTCTCAGCTAGTGACGGTATATGGATACGAATCGCTACCGTTTAAATCACTATCAGGTGTCCCGCAAGGTTCAAATCTGGGTCCTTTATTATTCGTTCTATTTATAAATGATCTATTGGAGCTAATTAACTGTGAGTGTCTTGCTTATGCATATGACATAAAAATATATACTGCAATTAAAGAAGATACTGACTGTGCTTCCTTGCAAAGAGATATTGATATACTTGGAAACTGGTGTTACAAAAACAACATGTCGCTTAATATAGGCAAATGTCATGTTTTCACATTTTTTAGGAAAACAAGCCCGATTCTTTATCGGTATAATATTGAGAACGTAGAACTGAATCGTGATACTGTGGTTCGAGATCTTGGAGTATGGATAGACTGTAAACTATCATTTAGACACCATTATGATCACATAATATCTAAATGTAACAGAAACATGGGATTCCTATTTAGATCGGTTCGCCCTTTTCGAGATCAAAATAGTATAATAATCTTGTTTAATTCGCTTATTAGAAGTGCATTGGAATATTGTTCTGCGGTTTGGTGCAAGATGATGGTTTGGTGGTTTGGTGTTTGGTGCACTATGATGTGCATAATAATAAAATAGAATCAATTCAGAAGCGCTTTATGCGATATCCTAGTAGCAGGAAGGGGTTAAGACGCAAGCTTCCTTCTTATCAGGATAGATTAAGGTACTTTAAAATAGATACCTTGCAAAGCAGACGTACAATACACAGGTTCACGGTTCTTTATAATATAGTCAACGCGGTTTGGGACACCAGTGAATTATTAGAACAGATTCAGTTCGCGATAGGAAGAAAACGTACACAGAAACTTTTCAATATACCTTTAACAACATACAATGTTTCTTATAATGATCCTCTGTTTCGCATGTGCAGAGCATTTAATAAAATTTGTACTGAAACATACATTTTTCACCAAACATTACATTAATTTCTGGCAACGCTGAGGTCGCACAGCCAGGTTCGAGAATTGCTATAGTAAATAAAAAATTGCGTGATATATCCATGATTAATACAGGATACGGTATTATCTCATTCTAAATTGTGATTTGATTTAATGTTATTTTATAGTTTATTTAAAGTAAGATTATAATTGCGTGTTATGCACAATTGTAATTGGTTGCAAGCTTACATCATTTCTTTACGAATGAAATATCATTTTGTTTTGTGGTTTGTTAACTGTAATTGTGTCTAAATAAATGAAAACAAAAAAAACTCCAATAGCTTATAGCGGCGACGGGCTCACCACCTGTCACGTTGAGTGCAGCCACTGCTTGGTGAAGCGCGGACTATGGCAGTCTGCTTTTTGGTACTTTTGCCTAGTCTCTGACAAACCCTTAGAAGACAATAGTCGTGATTATATATATGTATACTAACCTCTGTTACAATTTTATTATAATGCAGTTATACGCGGACAATTATAATTATTAACATATCACTAGCTATAATTTTAGTTTACCTCACACATATGTTACAAAAGGAAAACGATTTACTTTTGTAGGTGATTATTCATTTAAACATTATTTTTACATAAATGAAAGGCTTAAAATATGCAGATACTAGATAAAAAGATTTTTAGGTCACCCTAGTGCTTTAGATGTAGCTAAAACCGCTAACGTGAACTAGACGACATAGTAACAATGTCTGCCTGAAGTAATATCGGGCCTGATGGCGATTTTATTGGAGCTGTATAAAATATAATACAACCAAATATTGCTTTACCAGCTTGTTTTATTGATGGTGTCTGTTCTACTTTCAGGAAGGCAAGGATAGTTTTAGTCTTTTAAGCTAAGACTAACTTTACTCCACTTTTTAGGGATTTAACCCTTAGCTTTATCAATGCTAGGTACTTGTATGCCTTATAATCGTAATTACGACTACGTCAAAATTCTCCTTAAATTAGTTTATCCATTACAACATTTTTAAAACTCACGTACTCGTAATAATTCTTTTTACCCGACTGCCAAGGGAGGGTTATCACGTGGTTATCACAGTCAGTTATTACTCTTGATTATACTCATTTCAGAATCGTAATTCACAAAAATGAACAAAAATTGCTCGAGTTGTAAATCTGCAATTGTCATGAAAAAAGATTATGTCATCGGAGAATATTCTTCTCTAGTCTTTGATAACCTATAAAACCAAAATGTGAATCCTCATTTTATAATAGTATAATTTCCTTTATTTCAGAAACAAGCTATGCTAGTCAGACAACTAGAGGAAGAGCTAAGACTACGCATGCGTCAGCCAGCACCGGAGCTCCAGCAGCAACTGGAAGCTTTATTCGGGGAGAACGAGCACCTGCAGAGGGAGATAGCCATCTTAAGAGACACCATCAAGGTAACGGAGGATTTATCAAGAAAAAACTCTCACACACGAGATAAAATAAATGACATCATTATGTTGTCACAACTATATGTGGATGACATTATTATGCTCTCCTATCGTGTCATTATGAATGGAGAATTGATAAAATTCTTCTAGTTTTCATTATAATTGATCATCAGGTAACTATAATAAACTAATGACTGATGATTTAGTTAGAGCATCATTATTTTGATAAAGCAATATTACAAATAAAGCTATAACCAAATTATTTTCTACGCAGGAACTAGAATTGAGGATTGAAACACAAAAGCAAACACTACAAGCTAGAGATGAAAGCATTAAAAAATTACTCGAAATGCTGCAAAACAAGGGAATGGGTATGTTGATTGGTAATGATCTTGTTTCTACGAATCTATTTATTAGTAATAATTATTTAGTTTGTAGTAGAAGTAGTGCAGTAGAATTTAATGGAATGAACTTTCTAATTAATAATATTTTAGTAATAGAGTATTTAATGAAATGTAATTAAAATGAAATGAATTCTTTGTAGAACTCGATCCTGTCGAGGATAAGCTATATTTTATAAAATTTTCAGGTAAAGAGGAAGAAAGACAAATGTTTCAACAAATGCAAGCGATGGCTCAAAAACAGGTAAATGTCGTTTCTTGTCTGTCTTGAGTGCTGCATGTTATTTAAGTTCTGTGTCTACAGTAAAGTATACAGTAAATATAATTATTTTTACTGTTGACTTTACTGTCAATATTTTCCTGCATTGAATGTAGCTGTATATTGTGAATGTCACTGCTTCCTTGTTTGTGTACAATAGTGTGAACCACATGGGCGTTTTATTTTGTGATACCTTTATCATCGTCACTGTTTCTGGTAGTTTTGCTCTTGATAGTTTCATTTCATTCATTGACTTAAGCGGAATGTGACTGTCGCGAAGCCTTATGTGTTCTGAGACGACTTGTCGCCTCCACAATTCTTTTCTCAACTCTTGCTTCTCACTTCCACGGACTTTCAAAGCCTCTTTGACACTAAAGCTTGTCCCTAAGCACAAATTTCCTTTTCTTACCGCCCTCCTCTCACACGTCAACAAAATTAAAATTTAAAGTAAATAAAGTTAACCCGATTCGGCCAACACACACGAGATAAAATTATGAAATGACACGAACACGACTGAAATCACGACATTGCATGTTTAGCAGCTCATCATGTCCCTGTCACAGGATCCTTAGACCGTCTCGTAAATTTAATTATTGGGCATTCAGTTGAGCAATCATTAAATTAGATGCAAAATTTTATTTTCACCGCCTTCATCTGGGGCTGCATACTGCGACAACCCGCGGAATGCTTACCGTTCACGAATCCCGCGACTCTAACGCAGGAGGATCGCGTCCCAACAATTTACGAGGTACCCCAGGGCACGACATAGATCCGACCGTGATGCACGGTGACCGACCATCCCGTATCCCACGGCACAGCGTGACCAATCTCGATCGCAAGGAGAGTCGCCGGAAACCTAGGGAATTTTCCGGACCGTTATCAAAATTTATGCAGCTAGGTAGGAGGAAGCGCCTGAAGGCCACCGCGAACGGCAAACTTGCGCGAGAACCGCTAGATGAGCAGTCACCGTGTAGCACCGCGGTAGCCCTGCGGTGCCGGTAAATTGCCGGGACGGCGCGTAGCCCCAGCGAGGCGCGGTCGAGACGCGTCAGCGGTAGGTAGGCTGTCGTGCGTGCGGCGGGGGCGGCGGTTGACATGTGCGTGACTGGCAGGAGCTCAAGGCGACGGCGGACGCGCTGCGGGCGCTGCAGGCGCAGCTGGAGCGCGCGCTGGGCGCGGCGGGGCTGCCGGGCGGCGGCGCGGGCGCCGCGCTCACGGCCGTGCTCGACACCAAGGAGGCGCGCATCGCCACGCTCGAGCGGCAGGTGGCGCTGCTCGAAGGCGAGCTGGCCGCGCTCGCGTCGCCGCCGCCGCCCTCGCTCGCCTCCCACGCCTCGCTTTACGATAAGGCTGACCCTCCCTTCAAGAGACAAGTAAGTTTCCTGCTGAACGACGTGCGCGTGATGAAGGACGGCCGCACGAGCGCGCCGCCCGCGCGCCCGCCGCGCCCCGCGCTCCGCCGCGCCTCGCCCTACTATAGTGCCACCACTCTGTGACTCCGTCTCCTCGGCGAGTCGCTCGATTTATCGCTTTAAGTCCGAAATTAGCCGGAGTCGTCGCCGACTGTGTTGACTCGTAATATTTTTGTGTAACTTGTTCGTTGTTAAAGCTATTTTTATTAAATAAGAGGAATTATATTCTTAAAAGATGTCGAATGAGATATTTTTGTTAAGTAGGGCCCTAGGCGAAGCGAGTATATTCTAGATGTAATCGTACGGTTAGATGAGACGTGTGAGATTGACGCTGACACCAAATTGATGAATATCGATAGACTGTTCAAATTTAAGACTGTCGAGATCGTATGCATCGAATTAATTCTTCGAGTAAATAATGTTAAATTTCCTTTAAACTGTTATGATTTGATCATGTTGTGCTTTCGGTGTGATCGCAAGTCATAGTCCAGTCATGTGCCTATGGCTTTGGTCCCGCGCCACCCGTCATCTCAGCCTCACGACCTGTCATGTAGCGTCATCATCAGTTCTCTCACAGTATCGTTAGATAAGTGTATCACAACATAGGCGCCCGTGCATCTCAATATGTTACTGTCGATCTTTTGATACTTAGATATTCCAAGCCTGGAAAACTTTCTACCGACTCATCGAGGCTTCTAACTTTTCATACTTAGTATTTAGTATAGAAAGTTTTCCAGAAGCAATTGTCCATTTTAATATTAAAAACTTGTTCACGATACGGTACGATTTTAAATTTAAGGCGATTATGGAGGAAAGTTTTAAAGTTATTGCATGTGTGATATTAATGAGCAAATGGGAGAATGTTGAAATGTCTTCCATGGCACTGTAATGTAATGTGGCACGAATGGAAGTGCTGGGTGCATTTCATTCGTAAACTAACCTTTTAAAGCTTCGTCGCTTCTCATACATCGGTACTGACATCACTAATTCTATGGTGACCATAAACCAGACCTAAGTAGATTAAATTTTTAACATCAATATCATTGCCATCACTTTTGCCTAAGTAGATAGTTCCTTTTTGTATTTTATCTTGATGGTTCTAACGTTTGTTCTACTAACGGGGTGTTTGGATTTTATCTAATTTTATACCGACTATCGGATGGATGGTGGAATGATGAGCAGTTGGACGAGTTCCGTCTGGAGATCCAGAGAAGGGACCAAGAGATCCTGGCGATGGCGGCGAAGATGAAGGCGCTGGAGGAGCAGCACCAGGATTACCAGCGGCACATAGCGGTGCTCAAGGAGTCGCTGTGTGCTAAGGAAGAACACTACAGTATGCTTCAGACTGACGTGAGCAACTTTCTGATATATCAATTATTTTATAAAACAATAAATACAGACATGAATCATACTCGATACACTAATCTTCCAGATTATTAAGGATAATATAAAATTGCTACTTCTTTCAGATACCGAATGTCAGATTTTTTTTTGTGCGGGGTCCCAATTTCAAAACGAGTCAATTATTACAAAGTTATTTAACTTACTTGAAAGCTAATAAATTAGGAAAGTTGTAAGATTACAAACAATAGCGTAAAATTAAAATAGATAAACCAACTAGTACCTATATATCAATTGAATAAGGTGGCTCAGTTAGCATTTTAGTAGAGATAAAATGTGAATGATACATTATAAATAGTTAAGAATGAAATTTTAAGGAAGTCTATATATTTTTCCAAATGTGATTGAGAGAGACTAATAGAGTCGTAAGGTTCTTATAAGAGACGTGATCGAAGAAAATTGTGCCAATATTGCGCTTACAACTAACCCAAAATAATTGAAAAAATAGTCATCAATGTATGTTTCCAGGTCGAAGAACTTAAGGCACGTCTAGATGAGAAAAGCAGAATAGTTGAGAAGAAGACAGCAGCAGCGTTGGCAGCAGCACATGAGCTCGCAGAACTTAGAGACCACTCAGAAATCAAAGATCGGAAGATCAACGTGCTACAGAGGAAGGTAAAGGAAATTGTGCTATGGGCACAAGTAAACAGAGTTGGTATTGGCTAGTTTGATGATTAGATGACTTAAGCTAAAAATAAAGTTGATTTTAGGTTGTGACATGTTTCAATATTTTTTACAATTATTACTATTCGTTGTATTGGTTTCATTACTGTGATCGTAACATGTGATATTTTGAGTTTTAGTAATTAGATATATATTTTTCTTTAATTATACGCACAGCTATTTATTAGTTAAAGAGTATTTTTTAATTAATCTCTTAGCGCATAAGTTGAAAATTTTCGGATTATTCTTTGACTTTTAGATTCACTCTCAGTATTCCGTAATCCAAAATAACAACATTTAAACCAGTATTAATAAGTTTATTAATTCTAGTTCGTCTATAAAATGCTTCATTAACCTCCCTATTAGTTATAACTATCAACGTTTTCCATTCAATTTGCTCCTGCATTCCAATAGACGGTTCATAGCGAGACGAGATACCCATAATAACATCAAACGAATTAACTATATGTTTTACTCACACGGTTAGATTCGCCCTCCGATGTTCGTCAATAATGATCAAAATTGTGTCGTTTCAATGAATGGTTCAATAAATTTTCAGAAAACAGTGGTTTTAGTGCGATGAATTATAAATGTGCTTTTATAATTTAATACGTGGCTCTGAACCATTATAAACCATTATAAATTCTATACAAGCACGATAATTGTGGTTAGGGTAAACCTATCATGTATTGCTACGAAAGTAGAAAATATTTTAATTTAATTTTAGTTTATGGCTGCTATTTAGTAGATTATTATTATGTGACATAGTATATAGTTTATATTTATTAAGTTTTGATCTTATTTTGTGTTTGTCTATAGTTTTGAGTGTTATGTTGTATCCAGGTATGTTTGTTCACATATTTTTATTTAGTTTCATCGTTTTTTATTTGTTGTGTAGGTAAGTTTATTTTTATTATTTTTGCCTTATTTGCTGTAATCACATTACTAGATATTTGGTAAATGATTAACATAAGGACCTTTTTTAGATCGAAAATTTAGAAGATCTGTTGAAGGAAAAAGACAATCAAGTGGACATGGCGAGGGCTAGACTTAATGCAATGCAAGCGCATCATTGCTCCTCTGAAGGCGCATTGTCATCCTTAGAAGAGGTGATCGGGGATAAGGAGAAACAAATACAGCAGTTACGAGAACAAAGAGACCGCGCTGAACACGAGAAAAATGAGGAAAGAGAACTACATGAAAGAGAGATAGCCGATTACAAAATGAAACTCCATTCTCTCGAAAGTGAGGTGGAGAAGTTGGGTGCTAGACTTGAAAGAGCACAGGCTGAGAAAGATAGACTTGAAGCCAAATTGGAAAGCTCTCAGTCAGAGCTAGGAAAATCAAAAGCTGAGCTTGATAAAGCGGCAAGTGAAGTTGGTAGGTCTGGTGCGGATTGGGAAGCAGCGAAGCAGCGTTTGGCAAGACTGGAACTTGAGAATGAACGGCTTAAGCATGAACTTGAAAGATCTCAAACGACTTTCGGCAGAAGCACTCTAACTACCTCGCAAGAATTAGACAGAGTACAAGAGAAGGCTGATAAGGCTGCTACTGAATTGAGGAGGGCTCAAGCTGAGCTGAGAGTGACTCAGGCTGACGCTGAAAGAGCTCATTCTGAGGCGGGCGCACTTCAAGATAAGTTAGAAAAGTCGCAAGGAGAAGTTTACCGTCTGAAGGCGAAACTTGAAAATGCACAAACTGAACAAGATAGCCTCAAAGAGGAATATGATCGGTAAGTTGACAGACACAACCCAAAAACTTTTACCACGTTTTACAATATTGGTTCACATTATTAAACTATTACTAACTATTTATTTATAGACGCTTTTAAAAAAAATATACGAGTAAACCTAAAGCACACATGATTGCCTGACATTTAAAATTTATTTTAATATGTTCTAATCAACAATTATCTGCACGGAATCTAGTTATGAATGCATCAAATATAAAATAATGTTTAGTTGCACTGAAAACTGACCGTAAATAATAATTTTCTAAAGTTCGTGCTTGTAGTTAATAAACTATGAAATTATTACTATAGTGTAACTCATAAAATAGATGGGTTCTACCACAGATACACATTTACATAGATAACGTAAGTAAAACGATTTGTAGTAAAAACCATGCGAGTCTTTTTAACGTCTACTGTGACGTCATAGCCGTAATTTTAAGACGGGAGATCTAAACTGATTGAAAGATACCGATGCCGCCGATGCCCCTCTACTAATTATCACACAATGAGGCATTTTTTTTAGTTTTTGTAGCTATTCGTACGGGCAGAGACTAGCTAACAGCGGTTAACCACGACGTTTGGTCTGGGTTTTCGAACTCGCGCAGTACATGCATTTGCGTCATCTATGTGAAGGAATATTTACAGCTTTCAAAGTTTCATCTATTTTGAGGTGTACAATTAAATGTTCTTGTTCGTCCAGGCTCCAATCTTCGATCAGTCGCCTTCACTCTGAGCGAGACAAAGCTGTAGCAGAACTGGACAAGGCTAGAGAAGAGTTGGAAAGGACCCAAGCTACCCTGGGCAAGGCACAACTCCAACAAGACAAGCTGCAAGCCGCTCTGGACTCCGCACATTCAGAGATCGACAAACTACAAGAGAAGTTGGATAAGTCTGCTGCTGAGAATAGAAAGGTGAGTTTTGTGATGTTCATTTTGTTGATATGTTACTGTGGAGGGCATCTCTTCTTAGCCTCTTGGGGTTTATGTGTTACGATATAATTGTATGCATATTTAAAATTTCAAATTTTTTTTTTTTTTTTTTTTTTTTCATTTTTAATTTTTTTAATTTTAAGTCCTATTTTAAGTCCTAACCCCCATATTAACAACTGCCGGATCTTTTACCAAGTCATGTCCAGTCTAGCTTTCATTCCCCGCAATAAAGAAAGACTGGAATACGAGTAGATTTCATTAGAGTATCTGGAATACGAGTATATAAAAATCGATCGTTTTCCGATATTATTGGAGCTTTTGGGATAGGGATTCTCCTTTGGGTCAAGGATTTGAGGACGGTCAGGACGGTTCAGGACGGGTCAGGACGGTACAGGACGGTCGATCATCAGCATTCATTAGTCCTATGCTGAACATATGCCTCCCCTAATGTGTGCTGTTTGCCCTCTGTTAGCTTGTCGAATGCCAGCAGCGCTTCGCAGACCATCACACCATCTTGACAGACACTAAATAGTCTTCTTTAGTATGTTCAACACGAATTATTTCCCTTCCAGCTACAAGTGGACAGAGAGAAGCAAGCGTACGACTTCGAGTCTCTCCAGTCGCAGCTCGACAAGGCGCTGGGGCAGGCGGCGCGTATGCAGAAGGAAAGGGACACCGCACAGCTGGACGCCGAGCGGTTCCGGGATAAGCACGACAAGTCGCAGGTATGATACCGATATGATACATATACTTATAGCCTAACCTGATGGACTTCCTGCAGTCGCTCCGTAATGCGCTCGTGTATTTTACTCAACACTAAAGGTGAGTTCGTTTACGAATAACATATGGTAATAAGATACATCTGGATTGTTTCTTTTTCAACCGTGGTCGAAACCTCCGTGGTCGACGCCGTTTTCAAGGGTTTATGTGATGAATACAGGCATTTTTTCATTGATCGTATATCATTGTTTCGGACTCTTTTTATCCCAACTAAACCTCAAGCAAACGTAAGCTTGATAATGTAATCAATATGTCACGGAACTGGGACCACGAACTCAAAATAGAACACCAAAAAATATTTATTTATTATATTCAATACATAATTATCTACTTTGATCTGGGTCCACATTTCTATTATTTTATTAGTTTACGTTCTAGGTAATTCATTCGAAGATAAGCCAAGCTTTTAGCTGTTGAAATATTGTCGTTTGAATCTAGCTTCTAATATAAATTTATATGAGTCGTAGAAGTTCCCGGCTGTTGTGAATATTCACCATATTTATAGCGTATGACACATACAACAACATTACTGATGTCACCTACTGCTGTAAAGAACCGTTAAAATTAGGATTTATTTTGTTCACATCCACAAAACATATGACATCACAACTAACACTATCTGTAATGGGAATTAAGATTTATATCTTAAACTAGCTGTTGCCCACGACTTCGTCCGCGGTTATTATGGTTTTTTAAATATTCCACGGGAACCCTTTAAATTTCTCTCAAAGTCTCGGCCCGATTGGATTAAAATTGACTATGTTTCATACAAACTTTCATCCCGTATTTTATCCCCTTAGGGGTAGAATTAATCAAAATCCTTTCTTAGCGGTTGCCTACGTCATAAAATCTACCTGCATGCCAAATTTCAGCCCGATCCGTCCAGTGGTTTGGGCTGTGCGTTGATAAACTATGTCTGTCAATCACCCTTGAGTTTTAAATATATATGTGTGGAGAGGGCTATGCTCGTAGTTGGTGTGTTCTAATCGAAACGAGGAGTAGGAGAGTTAATCTCTGATGTAGACTTGATGTAGCCCAAAACTGTAAGCCCTCAGTGGCAGGAAGGTCACTTTAGTCAATCAGTTTCACACTAATAGTTTATCTTAAGCATTCACGCTCTTAACTCTAGTCTTCAATAAGTTGTAAGAAAGGAAATATTTATAATCAGACAGAGTTAAACACTAAGGCCCACTTGCAGGAAATTGAATTCGAGATTTAAAACTAGATTTAGAAATTTTTTGACATTTTTACTATGGCTGAAATGACAAAAATATACTAAATCGAGATTTAAAACTACGACGACTAATGGACTAGAACTGCACAACCATCCAATAGCTTATAGCGGCGACGGGCTCACCAGCTGTCATGCTGAGTGCAGTCACTGCTTGGTGAAGCGCGGACTATGACAATGGACTGCTTGTGCGGTGCTTTTGCCTCGTCTCTGACTAACCATTACGGGAAAATAGTCATGATTATATGTATGTATGTATTTAAAGTCGATTTTGTAATTTTTTTACATAAGAGCCAAATAAAAAAAAATACAAAATCTAGTTTTAAATCTCGATTTAAATTTCCTGCAAGTGGGTCTGGATATACATAGATAGGTATAAAAAGAAATAAAAAGCGAGGAAAACAGAAGAATAACTATAATATTAGACGTAATTGTACTAAATCTTAATGTCTACATTAGTCTACGCAAGATTCATTCGTCTGTTACAAATACTCTAACCCCAAAACCCGAATATAGCCCGGATTGGAGCCAAAATAAGGCACATTAATATTGCTGAGCCGGCGCCGGCACGTCTAGCCGCTAAAGCTACATTTGAATAAAAATAACTTCGCTCCGATAATGTACAAACTTACTTGAAAACGCTACGAGTATGTTTCATGAGTATGTTTTATCATAAGCGACATGATTATATTAGGTCCTTACCTATGAAATTGGTGTTTTGTATGGAGATTTTGGGGATGTCTGCATTTAACATACTAACATTTTATCAGTTTTCTTCACAACGTCAAATAAAGAGATAATATTTGGCATGTATCATTAGACAAACTTTAGCAATATGTGTGTGAACACGCTTGATAAAAATTATTCATCGTTTTTATGTTAATGCAAATCAAATGATGTATTCGGGAGACAGTTTAAAAATAATTGTCTTTGTGTCTAATTAAACTTACAAAAAATTTTCAAATTAAATAATACGAGCTCAAATATATGGCCTATTTTTAAAAGAGGCAATTATTTTATAAGAATGTTCTGAAACTTAATAGTTACGGACAAATTGCTAAGACAGAATAAAAACACCAATTTCATAGGTAAGGACCCAATATTATATTAGTGTTTACGAGTGTTTATAGATACTACAATTGAATATGAATTATAATAGTCCTTCTAAGCTGGATGTAGGATTGAAAAGATGATTTTCATGTTGAGTTTGATAGTAATCAATCACCACTAACAACAACCACTATTTTAAAAAAATGTGTTTAATTTTCCGAATTTTAATTGAGTTTTTCTATTAGTTTTCCCACCGTCTATCGCTTTCTGGGGGCCTAATGGAATGTAGTACTACATAGTACCAAAACACCCTGCAGCTGGAACCATGCCAAACTAACGAAAAGCCTATGATTTACGAACCACTCTCTCCGCTATTGCTTCCAATAGTAATTTCAGTTTTACGACCTCTGGAATTGGTCCTTCAGTCAATAAACATAGAGAGTAATTACGAGTATGAGTGATTTTATGTTCCAAGGAGTTTGGTTTTCAGGTTTGTTTAATTTGGTTCATCGTCGTATCGTTGTGGTGCTAATTTATGGTTCATCGTCGTATCGTTAGAGGAACTATTTTTTGTTTCGCTTGTAACGAAGTTAAAATGATCCATCTTAGTTTCAGAAAATACATGAGTACACGTATTTTCTGAAACTAATATGTGATTAAAATATATTGTTGGGTCACTTATCCTAATTCACATTACGATGAATTTTTTTCTAGATACTGATGTTGAGTCCAATCTAAAAATAAATACTAAGTACCTATATCTTACTCTTACACCAATTAGCTAAGTATAGAGTAAGGACTTCAATTTAAGGTAATGTTGGGATCTAGGGCAATAAATAAAATATATCCAAAAATTCAGAGTTGAAACGCCTTGAAACTGATGAAACATTGAGATCGTCAAATACCGTTCTAAAATCAAACCAATATTTTAAGTAGAATCCTTGACCAAACATTCTAAATTCAAAAAACTATTTCTTCTTTCCAGGCACTAATAACGCGAGTTCAGAAAGAAAGAGACGCAGCATTAGCCGAGGCGGCCAGTGGTCGGGAGCGGGCGGAAGCGGCGGCCGCTGCAGCCAATCGGGCAGCGAGGGACAGAGACAGCGCTGCCACCGAGTTGGATGTGCTCAGAGACAGATGGGAGAAGGCGCATCAGCAACACCAGAAACTTACGGTGAGCTTTTTTGTCATTCACACAATAGTTACTTCACTTTACCAAAAGCATTTACGTATAAAAAGATGCTTTGGAGCTCCATGTATCTTACATTGAAAAAAGTATATTGATAAACGAATGCAAAATTTTTGGGAATTGTCACCTAACTAGTCCCGGTTCTCGTGTTCAATTGTCATAGCGAAATTTCTCTGTATCTGAATTTGTATTTTACTTGTATTTCAGATGGAACGTGATGACGCCCTGACTGAGCTTGAAATAATGAAAGAGAAACTGGACAAAGCTCTCTACTCCTCACAAAAGACCATGGAAGAGAAAGAGACAGCGCACAAAGAATACGAGAAAATGCTTGAAAAGTATGATAGGTACACTTTGTTCTTGATGTCGTCTTGTGTTGGTGGCGATTTTGTGATCGTGGTAGCGAAATAATATTTTTTCCTCGAATATATCAATGAGAATTTCTTTGCAGGTCTCAGAACGAAATCTACAGGCTGCAAAACAAGATTGACATCCTTGAAGCTGACAAAGACCGGATCGAACTCGAGTTGGAGAAACATGTCCACGTGTCCACAAAGTCTAGAGAAGACCAGAGGAAAGTACAAGACGAATTGTCTAGATTACAGGAAATGTACGACAGAGCTTCGCTGCAACTAGGCAGGACTAAAGAACAAGAAGAGAAAGCTAAAGAAGACATGGACAGACTTCATGTTGACATAGAAATGGTTCGGGATCGGTATGAGAAGAGTCAAATTGAACTGAGAAGACTCCAAGCAGAGAAAGAAAAATTAGTCGCTGATAACGAAAGATTGCAATTTGAATACGATAGGGCTATGACACAATGTGGCAAAGCACAGGCGTCCAACGAGAAGACTCAGGAAGAAATGGCTAGAGTACAGATTGAATTGGAAAAAATGTACGACAAGCATGACAAAGTTTCGTCAGAAATGAGGAGAGTGCAAGCAGAGTTAGATAAAGTAAAACAAGATGCCAGTGGTGCTAGGGAGGAGGCGGAACGATACGCCGCACGTTATGGAAAGTACCATGACACGAAAGAAGAACACGAAAGGACCAAGTTGGAGGTGGAAAGACTTCGCACGCGGCTAGAGAAGACCACCATTGACCTGGAGCGAGCGAGGAAGGCTGAGGAAGAAGTGACGCGTCTGCGCTCGGAGCTCGAACGCATCGAAGGCCTGCGAGGTAAATACCAATTCGAACAGGACAAATGGACTAATGAACTAAACAGAATGCAGGCAGAAATCGATAAGCATCGCGAACGCTACGAATTGTCGCAGGCCGACGTTCAGCGTCTGCAAGCCGAGAAGGACCAGGCAGAGACAAAACTGCATGAATTGAATATTCAGCTTGAACTTTCGAAGAGCGAAGTGACCAAACTTAGCACGGCGTTAGAAAAGCAGCGAACTGATCTTGAACGCGCTCATATTGAGTGCGAGAAGTTTAGAGATAGGTGTGAGAAGTTGAAATTACGTTCAGAGCAACTGGATAAGGATAACGAGAGGCTCAAAGGTGAATTGCAACAAATTGAAAGGATGAAGCTACAAGCAGTCGCCGGTGACAAAGCGAGGACTGAAGATCGGCTCGAAATCGAACGACTTCGAGATAAGCTTGAGAAGGCAATACAAGCGAGGGATTCTACAGAAATGGAAGCCGGTCGGTTGGCAAAGGAACTCGAAAAGTCTCAAATGCATCTAGCTAAGTATCAAGAGACAAATGAAACGACTAGAGTGGAATATGATAGAATGACTAACGAGCTGGGAAGAATGCACGAGCGCCTTGAACGAACCATCCTTGAGATGCGACAGATTGAACAAGAGAGAGATGCGCTGAGAGCTGAAATACAGAACACACGGCGTAACGTAGAACAGCAACAGAGAACATTAGATCATAGAACTCAAGAAACGTTGGTGAAACTCCAGCAAGAGTTGGCACAGTCTGTGCGAGACAGAGAAAAGATGGCTTCGATCCTAGAACAGAGAGACAAGCAGGCGGACGCTATAGAGAAACAAATAGTCAAGTTAGAGGCGGACACGAAACAACTAACGATAGAGCGCGACCAACTCGTAGCTCAACTGGAGAAGTCTCAGGACATGCTCGTGAACTTCCAGAGAGAGTTGAACGCTTCGGAAGCGGAGCTGCAGAAGCAGCGAGAGGAAGTGCGTAGACTTAAAGAAGAGCAAAGAAAGATGGCACAAGACTCCGAGAGAGGCGCCAAAGCGGTCATCGAGAATCGGGAACGCGAGATTGCGAAGTTACAGCAGCAAGTGCAGTCCTTGTCTAAAGATCGAGATACTATTAGGCAACGAGCCGAGAAAGCTGAGAAAGAAGCTCAGAAGGCTGGAGAGGTAGATAAGTGGCGCGCGGCAGTCGAGTCGGAAAAGACAAAAGCGATCGCAGCAGAGAAAGCGTTAGCAGAGTGTCAGCAAAGGTTGCAATCGTTGGAGAAGTTGCAGCAACAGTTGCAGCAGCAGTCGCAGCAGAGGGGCCCGGAGGCACGGCAGCTGGAGGCGGCGCGGGCCGAGGCGGCGCGCGGGCAGGCGCAGCTCGAGATGCTCGTGCACGAGCTGGAGAAGAGCCAGGTCAGTTGGAGGACACCCCGCGGCACGGCGAATGGGAATCCAGTTCGAATACGACATCTTAGGCAAATTTGTTGCAGATAGTGTAGCACTGTAGAGCGAAATCGAATAATTTATTGCAGATAGTGCAGTAAGGGGACTAAAATTATTGCTTTAGCAATTTCTATTATGAATACATAACATATATACATTTCTATTGACAAACTTTATCGTAGCCTTATAAAATCAATAACTACTCTAGAATTCCTAGCAATTTCTGCTGTGAATACATTTTCACATCTCACTCATTTTCCTTTTAATGTTACCCCATACCGATTTTCGAAAGACGTTTAGTCAGAGGGCATTACTTCTTATGCATTAACTATATAAACGAGTATCTTACAGCAAAGCAACAATGTTTGCATCTATGTCTTCTAATCAAGGGTCTAAGTGCAAACTTTAAATCTTATGTCACAGGTTGACTCTTATTAGTAGCGAATAAACCTGTCAAATTTGTATACATATTTTTGCACGTGACTGTACAAACACTTTGGTCCCTATAGGAGTTGCATCGACCCAATGCAATTCTTACATAAATCACAACTAGCCCTGATTACTATAGACATTTGCCATCAGGGGACTATTCACTAGTTTGCCGATGTGTTGAAAAAACAAATTTGAAACTGGATTCTAGCGAGCCGCGTCCGCTTCCATCATTGCACCGGTGTATCGAGTAGATGTTTATTTGGATGTTTTTGTTGATCATCGCGCGTTGTCATGTATCTTTGTTGTATAGAGCATGCCTCCCGTGCCCGTTGGGCGTCCTCCAACCCCTCATTCGTATTTTTTTATTAGTTTCATCAAAGTGTTATTCATGTCGACTGTCATGCGAATGAATGTTGATTACCGGCAACGCACCTTGCATTCTGACGCACTGTTAGCAAAATTGTGGAACGTTGTGAACTAATGTGAGGTGCGAAGCAAGCTTCATGTGTCATTGACTATTGTTAATTATTTTTATTGTCTTTTTCAGCCGCATTCGCTACTGTATTGTGTATATTTGCGTCATTTCATGGTTCTGAATTAAATATGATTTTTACTGTGTCATTTTTCTCATCAAATTATTTGGCTGTGATGAAAATTTTTTATTTTGTGTTACATGTACAAAGTTCGCTTCTAGTTGTATCGGTCGTTCATTTTCAAAATTGAACCAGCTTCGGGCTTTTATACAGTGAATTCGGTTTGTTGCAATTTTAGTGTAATGTGAGCTCTAATTCGTTCTCTTACGGTCTATTTGCGTGTTTCAGCTCGATCTCCTCGAAGCGAACAAAAAACTGTCGGCGGCTGGCGCTCAGAACGCAAAAGCTGGGGACGATACAGCCCAAGTTAAGAAGCAGTTGCAAGAAGAATTTAAGAAGTTGGAAGACGCGAGGAAACAGTTCGAGGAGCAGAGGAAAATAACGGAGAGTAGGAGAAAAGAAGTGGAGGAAAAGGAGAAGTCGCTGACGGAGTTAGATCGACAGTTAAAGAAGAGAAAAGAGCAAATGGACCAAATGGAAGCATCTTTGAGGAAGGTGGGTACACAACTGAATAACTACTGTACCGTCTTTAAATAAAATATTATGATCTTAACGCAAGGATTAAAAATCATCCTACATCAAAATGTACTAACATAAAATGTACATTAGCACTTAGATTAGAGAATATCGATATTCCTTATGTTATCGTAGAAATCTAAACTAAAACCACCTAAATTCTAAACTCGAAAAATACACAGTGTAAATCAATCCAATGATTGTACAAAACATATCGCTCTAAATGATAATACTGTCTATTGTACTATTTAAATTATTTTATGTAATTCTATTGGTGAATAAATTAAATATGTTTATTCTTATTTCACACCCAGGCTGGCGGAACCACAGCAGCAGTGTCCGAACTCAACCGCAAGCTGACAGAGTCGCAGAAGGATGCAGAGACGCTGAAGCAGCAGATGGAGGGTAGCAAGGAGGAGGCGGCGCGGCTAACGGCCGAGACCGAGCGGCTGCTGCAGCTGGTGCAGATGTCGCAGGAGGAGCAGGCGCAGAAGGAGAAGCAGATCATGGACTTGCAGCAGTAAGTGATAACTAGACAACAATACATTGAATAGAATAGACTAACCGAGTCACAGAAGCACGTCTAGTGACATAGAGGCAGCAAGGAAGAGTAGCAGGTCCAGAAGATAATGTGATCATGGACTTTGAGTTAGTGATGAATTGGCAGAAACAGATTCGGCAGGGATTCAGCCTATCTTACTTTTCTGCCGCAAACCAGCAATGCCTTAATGTCTTCTAGTTTTAAGGGCAATGTATTACCTTATTAGTACTGTGACTATATCAGTTATGTCCAGGGATCGTAAAATCATGCGTCATTATTCGTCATAATGTGGATATGACTCCAATATCAATCAAATAATTAATTTCTAATTTGAGATTTCCTTTTAATTTTTAGTCAATAAATACACAGGTTTGTGATGTAAGGAGTGATTATGATATGTTATGATTAAGGTTGTTAAAACATATATTTATTAAAAAAACAATTTTCTTTTTTTTTGTTCTATTTTTATTAATTAATAAAAAAAATGAAATGAATAATTATTTCATTAATTTTGAGTCATATCCATATTCTGACAAGTAATAAAGAAAAATTTTGCGATCCCAGCACCTCAATTCTACTATAAATTTACCATTCACATTCGGTTTGCTATTTTACATAAATCAAAAACGTAAAGCAAAAGCTTACATTTCAATCATCAATGTTCATTCATCTAAGCATTCTTTCTTCAAACGCATTGGTTACGCAATGGTAAATTTATACTAGAATCGGGGCGCTGGTTATATCACAGGTTGGCAACGTGCACTGTGGTCCATTTAGAAGTTACAAGCATGTATCACAGTGACAGAAGCCTCGTACCATCAGTTGTGCAGTTGACTTGTTTGCCAAATTTTTTGGATTTTTGTTGAATAAGGTTTTGAAACCTAACTTTTCATTATTTTAGATCTGTGAAGAACCTTCAGGCCAAACTGAAAAGTCAGCAACAAGCACAAGCACAAAGAGAAGAGGTAAACAATTTAATTATATCTGTAACGCAAACTAATACTTTATTATAAAAGGCATATTCAAAAATTCTTTAAACATAAAAGTTAAATCATCCAAGAATAGCTTCACATTACAAATTTAGCATGGAATTTTTAACGTAAAAATAACGAATTGTATTATTTTACATTTGCATGAAATGAAACCTGCATTACATATTAACGAAAAGATTTTTCTATTAACAATTAAAGTAGTTGACAAATTAATTTAGTCTTATACCAATTATTACAGAGCAATGAATATAACCCCGCTCGCTACTACGCATGCTCTGTTTGATTCAGTGCTATGTGATTTTCAAAACCAAAATATTGTTGTAATGTATTTCTAACACTGTTTTACAAGTTTTTTTCATAATTTGGATCGAAGCTGATCACAGCTGACAAATACACGACCAATGCGTCATTATAGAACACGCTCTGTAATTAGTGAACGGGCCCAAAACGAGACACATCAGAAACATCTATTGTTTGCGATCACCGGCGTTCTCGGTGCCCGATAAGGGGGTGAGAATGGGAATAACTCCAAGTCAAATATAGCTGTGATCAGTTACGATACCAGGAAATACATTTTGCTAATGCGACTAAAATACTAATCGACTAATTTGTTTGTTCCACGCAGGCCGGACCCGCTGGCTTCCTCAAAAGCTTTTTCTAAGTTAGCCCTTCGCACCAAGACTGTCGTTCATTTGTTTACCCTCTTTTGTTTCTCTTTCGTTTCCTTAACTGTCGATTCGATTTCCGTAAGCGACTATTCCACTCCACGTCTCAAAATCAAAGTATGAACTTGCAATTACATTAATGTTGTAGGTAATTAAATATTTGATGAAGTGTTCAGAAATATCAGAAATACATTCATCTTGTTGTTATCCGATGGCCATAACAGGTGGAACTTATTGTAACCAACACACAACTAATTTAATTAATAATTATAGTTTAGCGATAATTTAAGTGATGTTTAAAAACAATTAAGTAATCGTGTTCAGCGGGAATAATTTTTTAAGTATTGATATAAAAAATAAATAATGTAAAACTGTTAAGTAAACATGTATTTAGATGAAGTAAGCTGTCCACTAATTAGTCGATGTACCCAGCTTTCAATCTTGTTATGCGAGATATCGATTTAAAATATTGATTAAAAATATTGATCTATAATTACGTTGACCTTTCTCGTTATTTATAAGTTGTTAAGTTTTGTTATCGAGTAAAACTGTTATTTTTATTTTTGATTAATTTTCATTTTCTTTTCGTACCGTAACCCTGGTTAGGACCTGAGTAGAGCGAGACAGAGCGAGATTGACGCAATACACGATTTGACTCAGACGTTGAAAGAGAAAGACATTCTAAAAACAAAGTTGGAACAGAGTAAAATGAAAGGTATTGACTTGGAGATAGAGTTGAACGAATCGTCTCTGATACTGTCAGAGCTACTAAAAATATCAAAAGGGCAGGAGCCGACAAATATTCAGAGGAGTAAGAGCTTTTTCGAACTTCAAAAAAGTGGTAAGGTAGCGGAAAGGTTAGACAAATGTAGACACAGTAAGAGTTACGATCATCTTGACGAAATGCACAAAGACAAGAGGCAGCCAAATGTACAAAAGTTGACAAGAAAAATATGTGATCTCACAAATGAGATTGGAATAAAAAACTCAAAAATAATAGAACAGCAGCGATGTATATCAATATTAGAAGACGCGTTAAGAGAGAACAATAATATAGCAGAATTTGAACAGCTTCTAGCTGTAGTGAGAAGTAAAGACGAAAGAATTAATGAATTGGAAAAGGTTGTAAATAACAAATCTGGTGCAAGTGTAACTGATTACAAAGAAAAGAGGATTTTAGAGTTGGAAGACGCGTTAAAAGAGTCATTTATGATAGCAGCGGAAAGGGAGAAGGTTTTTTATATTGAAGAACAAAGGCGAATTGAAACATTACAAAAGGTAAGATTTATCGTCATCATCAAAATATTAGGCGTAGTTTGTGGAAAAACAATAGCAATTATAATAATTTTGTGGCAGCAATCAATCATTTGATTTCTATATAAATGTATATCTAATGAAAAGACCTATGTCCAGCTGAGGACTAATTTAACCTAATGTTAATGAAGAAGATAATGGCATTTATAGAATACATCACCCTTTTCTAAAATAGTGGCCTTTCAAACCTTTAAATGCTTTTTACTTACTGATTTCTCTACACAATCATAGGCTGATGATAACTTCTTACCTGATGATTACTTCTAACCTTTTAGATGCGAAAAATGGAGCAACGCATAAGATCGCTGCAGAACGCTTCGGTGATGAGTTGTGAGACCTGCGCCCCGCTCATGCAGCGCTTGAAGCGGCTGGAGTTGGCGCTGCAGGACTGTCACGTCAAGAGGGATGCGGTGCTGCAGACACTGGCGAGAGTCGTGTGAGTAACAAGTCATCATCATCAGCCACCGGTGAACTCCAAGCATAGCACTTATTGTAACTCTTTGAGTGACGTTGATACGTTCTTATGAAGCAATCTTTCAGGTCCGTTAATTTAACTGGCAACACGTACGAATTGAAGTGTCACTTAAAGAATCCATTTATTATTGTTTCTTCTGCTTTGAGATTAATGCCACGAAAAATTCTTAATTCCAGTCAAAATATCTTGGAAGAACTGATCACAGAGAAGGATACTCAGATAGCCGAACTCGAGATGAAGGGAGTGCTCGACGAAAACGAGACGAACAGATGCGACGCGCTCAAGTGCGAGCGAGACAGACTGCTCAATAGGCTTAAGATTGAGGTAAATATTTTATGAATGTTTGAAATAAACATTGCTCTCCTCACACTGTACCTGGTATATGGTAACATTTCCTCCTGTTACATAGAGTCAAACAAATCTAGGAACTAACGCACCGGTAGTCCTACTTTCTCCTACCCTGCCTAGGTGTCCACTCAACTATATGTATAGTCCACGCGGGAGCTCCGAGGTATCGGTGGTTGGGGAAGCGGGTGGGTTATGTACTGTCGATACGAAAGGTTGTCCACCAGTGGACACCGCGTTGTTTACCATGGTTATTATAACAGTAAGCGTCACATGAACATAGAGTAGTCAACGCGTTGTCCACAAATAAAAGAGTGAATGGAACGATCTATTCGGATCCTGCGCACGGTAAGCTTGCGAGCAAAGCGATCAGGTGACGATATCAATAGAAATTCATAAAAATAATACTAACGTCTCGAGGGGAGATGGGAGGGAGGGAAGGGGGGGATGCGGGTCGGGTGCAGAGTGGCTATAATGATCAATGACGTTACGCGCGAGTGTCATATATATTGAGTAATATTGACATTATTGTGATAATTCCTATTAGTTGCATGCTATTTTATTAGTGACACAAGAGCGCTCTTCTTGTTAACTTACCACCATTTCATACCATGTTTTGAACAAATAAACGATTATTATTTATTATTATTATTGAGTAATGACTCGTATGTTTTTTGTTTCTTTCCTTTTTAACTCTTTTGTTCCCTTCTTTCACCCAAATCCGGCTTCAAGTTTATTATATGCAGTGCAATCGCCGCGTTACGTGTAAACTTCTTGGTTTAGTTAGGTTCATTAATATTATGTTATTGTTCCAGAACGAGCGTATAGTAGAGATCGAGCGCAGCGCTCAGCAGCCGCCGGCGCCGGCGCAAGCGCGCGCCGAGCCTGACCTCGCGCTCGCCGACGCGCTCCTCGCCGCCTGCGACGACAATGTAATTGTCTGGGTACAGTTCACACACTATTGAGAATGACAGCTTGGCTCCTAGCCGAGCCTTGGCTGATGGTAGCCTAGCTTGGATACTAAGGCTTTTTGATGACACTGACACTAGCCTGGCTTGTGTGACACTACCCCAGTCTGGCTATATAGCCTCCCTCACACCATAGTGCGCGCGGATCTCGTTGGCCGCGCCTTAGGTGGCGACTCGGGATTGTATGTTTTCGCATAACTTCGATTGTCATAACATCGTTTGTCATACATCGAATGGCATAATCATCAAAAAGCATAACACTCATGTCACATATTTCTTCTTACTCATAACATTCAAGTGGCATAACTCTCTAAGGGCATATTATTAAAAAGCATAACTATAGAAATTCCTAGTTTCATTTAGCACAACATTAGGTAGCCCTAAAATGATTCGAATAATCACCCAGATTCGATAGGACCAAATCCAAGGAAATGTGTTCTGGTAGATATTAGGTTAAGGTTATTATTTTTTATGACCCTTAAAATCTATATTTGTGTCATCGAAATACATTTAGTAAACAATTTGGGGTAGAGAAAAATATTATGCGTTGTGATCATTATGCTTTTCATTAGTTGTGCGTTTCAAATTTATGCCTTTTAATACTTATGACAAACAATTTTAGCCGATACAATATTAGGACTCTCAAAATTATGCGTCGCAATTTTATGCGTTTTGATGATTATGCCTTTCAATATTATGGATTTTCATATTATGACAATAAACGTTATGCTTAAAATTACGGAGCCGTGCGCGCGGATCTCGTTGGCCGCGCCTCAGGTGGCGACTCATCTCGCTATTGCAATCTCATGTGCGTTTTGTTTAAAGTAGCCGGAACTTTCAATGCGTGTTGACGTCGCGAAGTACGGCGCCGAACTGAGTAATGACCACCGCTCACATACCTAAGGCGCGGCCAACTAGTTCCGCGCGTACCTTAGTCACTTGGGTATATATAAATTAACTGGACTCTTCGATAGGCTGGTTGATCATATTGGTTAAAGAGCTGGCGGATACTAGCTTAGCTTGCTGACTGAGACTTGCCTAGACTGACTAAAATAGGTTGACTGGTACCTTGGCGTAAACATAATAATATAGACCGCCTTCATGCTCGCTATGTATTTGTCTGGGTACAGTTCACACACTATCGAGAATGTTTGCGAGCCTAGCCTGGACACAGGCTTTACCTTAGGCTAACTTTATTGACTCAAGCTTAGCCTGAAGACAGGTTAACTGAGTAATACTCAAAAGTAATTGATTTGTTGAAATTCCTATAATGTTTATTAGTTAATTATTGCAGTGGTTACTTAATACACGATTTGTGTGTACTTAACTTGTCAATTGCCATTACGTGAAAAAATAACAATAATCCTTTTTTGGCTTGAGCAAAACGACATCGAGCAATGTATTGTTAGCCTAATCAAGCGTAACATGTACATTTTTGCTCAACTAAGCTATAAGCGTTGACTTTTTAACACACTCACAAAACCACAGATATAAAATGTATATTTACATAGATGATGCAAATGCCTGTCGGGGTTGGCCACTGCTAACTACAGTATGCGAATGTCCGAACGACTGCAAAACTAAAAAAAAATTCTGATAATTGGCAAATAGGCATCGGCGGCATCGGTATCTTTCAATCAGTTTAGATCTCCCGTCTTAAAATTACTGCTGTGATGTAGACATTAAAATCTTACCTTATCTATGTAAATGTACCTGTACCTATTTGTGCACAAAACCATTCCGGTCAATATTATTAGGAATCGTGGTAAGAGAAAATATATCAACCTTACAACACTCATTCGCAACATCATATTTATGATTCGTGTGAGCTTTACACTCCGTTGAAAAATAATAGCTTTACATATCATTCAGGCTAATGTACTTAATTTTTTTTGCTTCTGCAATACAATTTAAAATGTCAATGTCTCACACTCAGTTGCACAAAGATTTTTAAGGACGACATTTGTTAATGAGACATTAAAACTTTAAAGTTCATTAAAGTTAAGGTTATCACAAAAAATAGTTCTAGCTAAAAGTCTCTTTAGCATTGACAGGGTGCTAATGTCGTTTTGTGCAACGTAAAACTACGCTAAGGTTGTCTTTTGACACTTCATTAAATAAATTTAATGGAGCATTAGAGATAATGCTGACATTAAATTTTAAAGTTCGTTTCTGCAACTGGGTGTAAGTCTCTCAATTTTTGGCAAAAAACTAAGTCAATATTTTTATTAAAATAACCCGTATGTCTCTCACGTTACAGATAGAGATTCAAAAGTAAACCCTTTAACATATTTTACTTCACAAGGATAATGGTTAAGCCCTTTTCTCAGATAATAACATTTTAATTTTTAATGTCCCCTGTGTCCTTGAATAGTATTTGTGTCACTGATACCTAAAATTAATTAGTACATAAAATATTTAAGATAAAAATATGTTAGCGAATAAGACATAGTGGTTCATAAATGTCATTTAATATTTTAAGAAAATTGTTGCGCTTATTCCTAAGATATAAATACCTATTATATGATATCTATATCACCTAATAAACCTTAATATATTTTATGACATAAAAAGAGGTGACCTACGTGAATTTACATCTATTTTCTAATAAATATTTGAATATTACAGGAGAGGGACATCCCAGCCACTGTGCTCTGACATCGACACAGCTAAGTCAAAAACTATGTGTTTGTGGCATTAGCATACCGCACTTGTCACCCCATCACCGCTACCTTACCAATCATTGCTTATCACTCCAGCCTACATTCTTCTGCCAAAAAAAATAAAGAGCCGAATAAAACATCGCCCTAGCTTGCAATATCAACGCGATCGCCATTTTTAAAAATCGAATCGTGCCATAGACCAAAGAGGTTTTAATGTAAATAAAATTTTATTTTTTCGTTTTAAACTTGGTTTTATTTTTAATAATTAGTTAAGGAGGTCTCAATTTCGCAAAGGCTAAATAAATATTTTTTTATACGTGAATCGAAACGGAACCAAAAATTATTTATTCTATTTGCACTTGTTAACAAAAATGTATACCTATTTAGAGCAATAATTTTTATCTAACCTGTATCTAGTTAAATCCACGATCGGTGTCTATTTTCTATCTTCGAAAAAAAACTAGTAAAATATATTGAAATTGAATTATATATCTTGATTGTTTATGATGTTGTTTCATCGGTATTTATCGTGTAATAGGAGTTACATTTCAATGCAAAGTAGTTTAGTACAGAACTGTTGGTTCTGGGTTAGCGTGGTCTGTTCTCATACAAAGTCTTGTATAGAATCTCTATAGTGAATTTTCGATAACCAAAAATAGTCGTTATGATAATTTAGAGTATTAATTAATTTTAGGAATATTATTTACACGTTAAACAATAGCTAGTTAAATTTTCAAACAATGTTGAGTTGAGTTGTGCCCGTTTGTTGATAGCGTTTTGCCTAATGTAATATGTTGCGAGATCAGTTGAGTATTATTTAAAAAAAAAACTTTGACATATCATGCACAAAGTATATAAAGGTGGCAATGAACGCTAACAGTCGGCATATCATTACGTTCTATATATAGGCTTCTCTTAAAGTTCATTAGGAAAATTGTTGTCAGTGTTCAATTTGTGAAATGCTTGTACAATGTCAAAAGAAGCACTGCCTTACATTCTAAGTAAAATAAATAATTATTTTTTCCCGTTAAATCAAACGGCTTCGCTTGCTGGAGAGACGTCCGCTCTCTTCGACTCATAGGGATGAACTGAACGTCGCGTCATTCTTCCTCCGTTGACGGCAGCTATTTTATAACTACCCACCTGTAATTTACTATTATGTGAGCTTTTTACAATGTCTTTACAACAGTATTGTATTTGTGATAATTATAATAGTCGACAGGATCGAAATCCAATTTGTGAAATATTTCAAATCTTCTCCTTCTTGTTCCGATAAATTATTTGTACGTCTAGTTAAGTAATCCTTAATACATAAGCCACGATTTCCAAGTAAAAGCTTATTGCTGTTTTAAGCAATTGTTTTTAAAGAATCGCCTTCATAAATTGGATTGTCGCTCGAAAAGCAGAGAAACATCGAAATTAATTTTCAAAAATTCCTAGTTCTCATTTTTTTATAGTTATCGGCCGTGTCTATTCATTGTAAAGGCCGCTATCCGTCACTGTCATATTCTCAAGAAATTGTCAATATTAAATGTAAACTCGTTATTTATTTAACTCACAGATAATAATTATAGAGTGTTGGCAAAATTATGGCTTTTTATACACCGTCGCTGATTGTAGTGTATGTATTTGTATGTTAGGCGGGATGTATAGGCGCTGCGGCGTGTTGTCGTTTCGAAACGCGTTCCATTTTTGAAATGTGACTTTTTCACTTTGTAAGAAATATTTTTTTTTTACTTTTTAAATCTGAAGAGGTTTGATACCACGCCGCAGCCTAAAGCGACCTTTTTCGTATCGACTCAATGTGTAGTTGAAACTGTCGATCAAGTCACAATAATTACTATGGTATTAAAGTATTATATTAGTTACTTGTTACATAAATATAATGGTATATATAAACGGTGGGTCGTATTGTTTCACACGTTGTATTGACCGAAATTATGCTGAAAATATAAAAATACATGTTCTTTGAAAATATAATATCTTCATATACGGAACAGTATTGTTTGTTTTATTTTGTGCCCTGTAAACAATTTTAGAAAAAAAGAAAGAAACTATTAATATTAATTGATTAAATAACATGAGGCTGCGTCACTATTGGTAGGTAGAAAATTGGGCCACAGCAACCGGGACCAACTTTAGATCACTTGTTTTGGTAACCCATCCAAAGTCCGACTATGGCGAAAGTTGCTTAGTATTCAAAAGAGTACAAACCATCACACAATCAAGCGTCATATGTTCGCCCACCTTCGCCAGTCCGCCAAGAATTCCTTTTAACGAAGTCTATTAAAAGTAATTATTTAAATTGTTTATTTTTAAAATAAATAGTACGTATTCACTGTTTTGAATGATGCGAACAATTAATTTTTGTAATATACTCTTTATATGTAGACTCTACATTTACAATTTTATATGTAGAGCAATATTTAATTATTTATTTCTGAGAGTAAAATAAACAAAAGTCACTATAGTGCATTTTTTAATTAGTTAAAGTGATTTTACAGTTTGGAAAGTCATTAAGCGTCAGTGATTTTGAATAATCTAAATCAGCTATTAGTGTTATAATCTAAAATCAAATACTTTATTATTCAAAGTGAAATGTTCAGTTTGTTCAATATCACTTAGCCAAAGATATTTCAAATTATTTATCGCGAAATGACATTTCAAACTGTCAAATCGCTTTGACTAATAAAAAAATGGACTATGAAATGAAATGAAAATGAATGAAATGAAAAATCTTTTTATTGCATTTTGACAAACTTGTCTTAATCTTGGATTGGAGGTATAGTGGACGACTATAGGATTTTTAATTTGACTCTAATTGTAAGTCAACCCAAAATTAGAGTCAAAATTAATAAAGCTTACCACAACTTAATAGAACAGGTCACTTTATAAATCATTAACCGTCGCAGACGGTGCTGTTGCAGAATATTGTCTGCTCACTCTGCTCTGCTCACAATTTATAAAAATAGTAGTAAGAAGTCTTTAAAATAATTCGATTGCATTCAAAACATTTAATTTGGTTGATTGCAAAAAGCGCCATCTAGTGACGAATAGAATTCTACAAACACCGAACTTCACGATATACAAAAGCACACTTTTTGAAAACGCACGCTGTAAAATTCGTACTCCTACCCGCCGATAGATGGCGCTGATATCGCATATCAAATAAGTTTTGAAGTCAGCAGCTGTTGTAAACATTTTACACTTAACTTCTAATTTTGTATTACGCAGTAGTAATAAAATTATTTTATGCATTTACGCCTTAAAAATACATAAGAATGCATGCAAAATACATGCTGTGTGATAGCAGCTTTGGCATTAGGCAATTTATACATACATTCCAAATTCAGCTTAGTCTATTAATAACAAACGTAAAGCTAATTTGCAATTACCAATTTTATCGAAATGTTTAATAAGTCAAATAAATTAAGTAATTTTTGACAATTTCCACGACCAATGTTTTGTATGTCGGCTTACGGTATTTTAGGTCCCGATTATAATATACGAGTCCCGGCGGCTGGTGTTTGACTAATGAACCCAATTAATTCATTTCGTTCTCTCTCAGTTTAGGTTTATTATTATTCTGAAAAATCAAAACAAAGTTGCATTTTATTAAATAGACTATACTTATCTGTTAAGAGAATATTTATTAAACTCTTTATCGCACCAATAAACAAAATTACAGTAAATAAAAAAGTATGCAAAGAAGGACTTATCTCTAATAGAGATTTCTGCCAGCAAACCTATCACAGGTGTGTGGGATTTAGTAAGGAGAGGGAAGAGACACCAGTGCAAAAGAGAAAAAAATATAAGATAATAAAAACTAAAATTCAAATACAATAATATAATAAAATAAAATAAAAATAGATAAAATATTGGGTCCTTATCTATGAAATTGGTGTATTTATTCTGACTTAGCAATTTGTCCGTTACTATTAAGTTTTAGAACATTCTTATAAAATAATTGCCTCTTTTAAAAATAGACCATATATTTGAGCTCGGATTATTTAATTTGATAATTTTTTGTAAGTTTAATTGTGTTAAAATTAGACACAAAGACAATTATTTTTACCTGCCTCCCGAATACATCATTTGATTTGCATTAACATAAAAACAATGATTAATTTTTATCAAGCGTTTTCACACACATATTTTTACTATTACTGACGTAAGGAACCAGCCATGTCTTCTAAAAATGTAATATATTAATAATGTAAATTGAAGTCAAATTGTCACAGTGGCCGGCCTGTATCCGCCGGCGGAAGTGCCGCCGGAAACAGGTGCACGCGCAGCACGAGGGTACAGTACACCGCATAGCGTTGATGACAATGTTGCTTCATGTTATACTGTGGATATTTGATTAGTTTATTGATTAGTTAATTCTAAGTTTTTATTAAAAAAGCTTACCCAAACCTTCCCGATTTGGGATAAAATAAAATTCTGTTTCTTTTTTAAAATAAAAGTGAGTTTCCTATAAGTAAATTAAGCTATTTTAAATATTTAAGGTACTTCGCCTCCAGGGTCCACAAAATTTTTCCACTCTGTATATGTTTAGCCCTCTACAGAAGAAAGTCAACCGCAAGCGCTGTTAGTCCTGCAGTCATCTACGCGCATCTCTTGTGTGACAACGTGGTGACAACCATAACCGAAGGGTTTGTGCAAGAATTTTGTCCTGTATGATGGATGCCAAACTCCCATACAACAGCATGAGGCAATGTTCTGTCTCGATCAGTAGGTGTTCCCTCTCATTCTATAACTTAACGAATGAGTTTGTCGTTTCGTAGTAAAGCTTTCTATTACTACTAATGACGTCACACAAAAATACACAAACAAATTTCTCAAACAAATACTCTCATTTAATATGTGATTATTGACTCACCTGTGAAATGATAAGGTACATCCAGGATACCACTCACTTACACAACATAAAACAACGCACGTCATCACCAGTTTTATAAGTTTTTATTTGAAATATTGAATTACAAAAATTTTTAAAAATTTTCAGTCTAGGTGTCAAAATGGCGTAAATATGACAGGTGAGACAGAAACTATGGATAGAAAGAGAGGAAGAGCATATCCCACGGATAGCCTTCATTCATAAATAGTGATAGAATGAGAAGGAACACCTACTGATCGAGACAGAACATTGCCTCATGCTATTGTATGGGAGTTTGGCATCCATATAGAGTACAAAATTCTTGGGTTTGTGCTTAGAATAAGGATGACTTAGAAATGACATGCTGATGACAATGTCAAGAGCGAACAAGCTAGATAATACAATGTTTTCCTAAGTGCGATAGAGATAGATATACTATTTTTTGTCCTTTTTAGAGTTCGTGTTTTTATTTGTCTGACACGTACCGTATGTGCCAAACAGTAATGTGTGTTTCTTTGTGTCGTTGTGAAATATTGCGTTTTGGACTGTAATTATTAATTACCATACAAGTATTTATTGAGTTTTACTCCACTACCTTTATCAACAATGGTTCAGTGTTGCATTATCGGCTGTAAAAGTCGCAGTGAACGAAAACACGAAAACATAACATTTCACACGTAAGTCCCATATTTCATCGTTTTATCTATTACTAGTTACCGCTTATTTACATTAAATCGTGTTCAAAATAGCGTGAAAAATACGATAAATAGCCAATGAAAATTTATTGCTTTATCGTATTTGCCGACTAAGAAAAAACGTCAACGAAAGTCAAGAGGGGCTGTCATTTTATGTGTTTTCTGAATTTTGCCGGGTTTTATGCGTTTTAGGGATACCTGTCAAAGAAAATGTAAATTACCCATTCTGAAAGAGAAATATTTAAAATTAGTTATTTTAAATATTTTAATAGATTTTCTAACTACACATTTTGCACACTAGAAACATAGCCTGGTACATTAAAGATATTTTAAAACTTTAGAATTTAGAATTCCATTTACCTCCCTTGATATTAACATACCATTCAATATGAAAATAAAATAATATTAACTCTTTATTATTGCACAAAAACAAAAAACAGAAGTATATAAGGGAGGACTTATCTCTAATAGGGATATCTTCCAGTCAACCCGTCACAGGTGTGTGAGATCTCGTGTTGTGAGAGAAGTGACACCAGTGCAACCAGTGCACAAGACGAAACAGGAATAAATGCAATTTTTTTGTACAAAAGACAAAATTAAGATTAATTCCATTTCTAAAAAATAAAGTGTTAAATATAATATACATCTGAACAAAGATATAGGTACTCAAAATTTTAAAAGCTATTACCTTAAGCGAAAATTGAGCTCAAAAGTAATAAAGTTACTATTTAAAAAAAACATACTATAATTATTATAACCATAAAATCTCCGTAACAATCGTAAATCATAAACGGATAAGACTGAAAAAACTGCGAACTCCAATAAAAATCAGGTTTTAGCAAACAGCAAACTGTTTTAAAATTAAGACCAATTTAACTTTTTAACCTCACGCGAGCGTCAAACCCGCGCCGCCTAACCACGCAGCCGACTGTATCAATCATGCCATTACAAGAGTCCACAATCACATGGAATGCGCTACAAAAAATTACTATGATCCGTTTAATCCGTAGCAGAGAGTCTCGTTGAGGACGTTGCGTTCGATGCTTTATATAGTTTAAGATGGTTCTCCCAACATATCTATACATATATTAGATCCTTACCTATGAAATTGGTGTTTTGTATGGAGATTTTGGGGAATTCTGCATTTCCCATACTAAATTATTTTCAGTTTTCTTCACAACGACAAATCCAAAGATAATAATATTTGGCATCTATCATTAGACAAGCTATAGTAATATGTGTAATATCACACTTCATAAAAATTATTTATCGTTTTTAAGTAAATGCAAATGAAATAATGTATTCGGGAGGCACTTAAAAAGAGTTGTCTCCGTGTCCAATTTTAACACAATTAAACTTACTACAAATTATCAAAACAAATCAAAAGAGCTCAAAAATATAGTCTATTTTTAGACGAGGTAATGGCTAGAACGCTTTGGCTTTCAATATTGAGAACTAAGCTAGTTTCGCCATGGTCATTAATGGGATAGGTGACTAGAACATAATGTTCTGGAGTTCCCCTTTGCTTCGGAAGGCAGTTCAGCCGTTGGTACTGGTCGGTATTGCAACCGTTTCTACCCACCAACCCACATTGGCCCAGCGTGGTGGTGTAACGGTCCATACTCATGTGTTTCTCCTTGAGGCACAGGGACGTATATAGGCTATATACCCGAAAGGGTGGGCAAACTGTTAACTAGTCAATGGTCAGAAAACGAGGCACAATAGAAACATATATATGGTATTAGGTTGGTATCCCCTTGGTGACCGCCAAGGGGTTAACATATGGTGCAAACCCATGGCTTTCAAGCTGTAACTATTCACATCTTGATCGATTGACAAATACTTTCGCTTTTAAAGTTTGGCTTTTTTTTACGTGGGTGCAACCACAGATAAATCTAATGTTCGATTAGGGTGAGTTTTTTGATCCGTAGTCAAAGTAAAAACAATAGTGAAATAGCGTTAATGGAAATGCCAAGATATGTGACATCATCTTGACAAATTGTTAAATTTGAGACAAAAATTCAAAGCAATGTACCCTGGTGGCTGTGTCGCCAGCCGCCATGTTACTAATCCCAGCACCGTGTTGTGGTTCAATTGTCTATTATTATTTAACTTTAGTTTTTGAAAATTCGACTATTGGACAAGCTGTCGTATCACGACATCGTACTTTTTCGCCATTGGTCCATATTTCAACCTGACCACGGATCAAAAGACTCACCCTTAATCTGTTTTTTTAAGTTCTTTGTAAATCTACCAATAAACAGTTTCACAAATTCATAAAACTTGCATAAATGAATTTTTATCAATAGCTCTAAAATTCACCCCTTAAAAAGGCAAAAAAAATCCCCCCCCCCTTCCCTTTCAATAAGTAAATATATCCAAACATCAAACGCAGCAACAGCAACACGAATACCTTCTCAGTAATCCCGATAGCCTACAGCAGAATACCACAGACCAATTAGGATAACCATAGTTGCGCGGGGACTAAACACCACTCGCATGCACGGACGAAAAAACGCCTACCTACCATTTTAGAATCGAGTTAAATCGCTCTTAACGATGTATCGATTTGACTTCATCGAGATTTTTATGCTAATTAGAATAACTATTACTATTCGTTTTGAAGATAATTTTGAATGTTTTACGATGAAGGAGAACCTATTATTTTAATTTTATAGCCGAGTGAGGATTATTTCTTATTGATAATGGCCGTGAGCTAGGAAAAGAAGACTAAAAAAAAATTTATGCTGAGGTCCCGTGTTGGTCCGCGACACAAAAAGAATGTACCAACTGCTTTTCTTGCCTAGCATGTCGTAAAAGGCAACTTAGGGCGTATTCGGTACTGGGTCTGTGATTGTGTAGGCGATGAGCTAGCCTCTTTCACGATTTTTCATCTGACCAAACCCAATTTTTGTATGGCTAAATGTGGTCTTAAGGAACACAGTGCTCTTTGGACTCTGCCTACCCCTTCGGGGATAACAGGCGTGATTTTATGTATGTATGTTTCTCGAACGAAAAAACTGCTACCGGTTTTCTACAAACTATGGTAATTCTGAAGACAGTGTTAAACTCACTTAGTGTGGACCGACAAGCTGGCGAAGGCTTCATGAAGTCGCTGGATGGATGGTGGAGATCATTGGGGGAGGCCTATGTCTAGCAGTGGACATCTTCAAGCTGATTGATGGTTGGACGAACCTCACATTTCACTTTCGCTCGTGAAATTCAAAATTCGAATTCAACTTAAAAAGTTGAAATCAGACGCTTCGTCAAAATTAATTTCTGTTCGCAACGAATTGTGAATGATACTCCGATGAGTGTCAGTTTGTACATATGATGAATCGGAAATGAAAGCAAAAATGAATGAATTTCAGCTAGCAAATATTTGCGGATATTTGCAAATATTTTTCATGGATGACGGAAAGAAGCGAAATAAGCATGTCAGCTTTATACAAAACTGTCAAGTCATAGACTAGAACTAATTCTGTAAGTTGAAACACATAAAGAATCTAAAGAAACAAAAACTGTAAACTCGAAAAAGATATTTCAAAGCATTTGCCGGCTTTCATAGGTTAACTAAAACAACATACTGAGCCCGCAGTGTAAAAACTTCACATTTTTACTGGCGTTAAGAATGTCAATTTCTATGGGAATCGTGAAAAGCGCCCCAAGCGGAAAGCATCAGAAATAACGTTTCCCATAGAATTTGACATTCTTAACGTTACTGAAATAGTGAAGTTTTTTACAATGATAACTTACACTTTGGTACTGTGGCTATTTAAGTACGGCGTTAAAGAAAAAAAAATGGAGAGTTTGGCGGCATTTGACTAATGGCGGACGTGATTTTTATTTCGATAATTGTAATATTCGGAGTGGATATTGTTACGGAAAATCAGTGTAGTTTTGTGTAATAAGTGTCTGTGATGATGTGCAATGGAGGATTATCGAAATAAGCGTCAAGTGGTGTGAAAACTGATGAGTTTTTTATCGTGGTAATTCACCTCATCCAAGTAGCACCACAGTGTCTGCGATCAATCGTTTAACGTCAAACTCTCCCAAGATGCATTCAAATGCATTACACTAGCATTTCAATGCAAACTACTGAAGAAATGAAATACTGAAGTCTTGGCTGTATAGGCTCCGTTCCCTTTGCCTTCCCTACATGGGAAAATTTTACAAAAATGAAAAAAAAATCTTACGAACGATTACGACAACACTCAGAGTAAACAGAACTGGAGTAGCCATTAGTCAATTTCTCAAACATTTTTTTCTGCCATTTCTTGCGGGGGGTGAGGTTACCACTACACTCAAAGCCACCCGTTTTTACAAATGCACACATGCATAATTCGACACACAAATTTAAATTTCACGCACACACACGCTTAAAATAGTCACGTGGGGTGTGCGTTTTGACAACGTCACCGCCGCACTCCCCACGAGACTAGCGCTCGAAATTTGAAATCGTAGAATTCTAAAACATGAAATAATGAAGTAAATAATCATGAAATCTTAAAAATTATAATTACAAATAAAAGGTGACACCATCTTTTAGCATACTCGATGTTTTCTATTTATTTTTACAACAAAAAACAGCACAGGCAGGCATTTTTGCGGGAGCTCTGTTCGCCGCAACGTTTACAATTTTATGGCTGTCAAAATGGCGGCTCAACTAGTTTTATTAAACGTGCAAGCATCCGATGCTTGTGCATTTGGCAGAGGGGAATGTTAGACAAAGGCTACTCCAGTTATGTTTACTCTGAGCGACAACAGTATCTATATAATTATATATAACTCAAAGGACTGACTGAAATCAGCGTATAGCCCAAACCACTGGACGGATCGGGCGGAAATTCGGCATGCAGGTAGATGTTTTGACGTAGGCATCTGCTAATAAAGGATTTTGATTAATTCTACCCCCAAGGGGATAAAATAGGGGATGAAACTTAGATAAATAAACCGATCGGGCCGAGATTTTGAGAGAAAATTAAGGGGTTACCGTGGGAAAGTTAAAAAACCGCCAAACCATAGTAACCGCGGACGAAGTCGTGGGCGACAGCTAGTCTTTATTATAAAACCATTATCTTTGTTATAAAAGCTATCTAAATACAATAAGTTTGTAACAGGCCTCCCAAATACTCTAAATAGAGAAACACAAGCGGAGGTACAGGCCCTGAAGAAACAGCTGCAACAGCGACCGGACTAACACTTTAAAGTGCCTTCCGAAGCAATGAGGAACTCGAGAACATAAAGTTTTGGTCACCCATCCCGTTAATGACCATGGCGAAAGTAGCTTAGTTTTCGAACAACTACAACTACAACTACGCCACCGAGCTCCCAGTGTAGGCTCGGTAAGTTTTGGTTACCCATCCCAAAAAAAATGGTTTAAAAAAAAACCGTTCAAGTTAAGTACAGTAGGCAAAGACTTTAAAAGAGAAAGTACCTGCGTGTTAAATCCATACATTATTATTAGAATTCTTAAATCACGGCGCGAATTGAGAAAGGTCAGGTTATACTAGGTATATAATATAACTATAAGTTAAACAACGTATGTACACAGTAACTGAGGTCGCCACATAAGAATATATTTTCTGCGCATATAATGTGAAATGGACGTTGGTCTACAACTGAGAATACTGCACCACGATCGAAACGACTTGATCGTTGCTTTTAGTTAATTTTGTTCTATCGATCGCGGTAACGTGTGCACAAATTTATATTGATATTTAATTTCAATCCGGAATTTTAGATCTAAGGTGGGTATTCTTCTTAATTTTCTGTACTTTTGCATTTTAAGCATTGTCCTTTAATTTGCAAGGATATTATTGTTTCAAGGTGTTTTATTCAAGATTAACATTAATACGCTATTGACTGTACAAAAAAGGTGTAAGATTACATTATATAATAAATTATATGTATTTATTTTACATTATCGACTTTTTGTTCTCATCTGTATTAATGACTCAGTTTAGGCATAGTATTATGTATTTATTTATATTTTATTGAGTTTATATATTGTTTAATTATATCATTTTATTTATTTAGTAACGTATATGTTTGCATATATTTCTGTTTTGTCGTGGGCACTGGTGTCGCTTCTCTCACATCTTGAGATCTCACACACCTGTGACGGGTTGACTGGAAGATATCCCTATTAGAGATAAGTCCTTCCTTGTATACTTCTGCTTTTTATACTGTATTTTTTTTGTTTATGTGCAATAAAGAGTTATTATTACATGTTTTTTTTTCAATATTTTCGAAAAGCTCCCTTGGCATAAGTAGCTCGCTTCTACCTTCGGCATTATCGTCACTTACCGTCAGGTGAGATGAAGGCCAAGAGCTTACCTGTTAAATAAATAAAAAAAAACACAAAATAATATATTAATGTTTTTAAAATAAATTACAACTATCAAAATCATTCGTCTACCGTATAACGCGACACGCACGCGCAACTACGTGCATTCTGTGTCCACACTACATATATATAGCGTCCGTTTGTCCGTATGTGCTACTAATATTGGGTCCTTACCTATGAAATTGGTATTTTTATTCTGACTTAGCAATTTGTCCGTAACTATTAAGTTTCAGAACATTCTTATAAAATAATTGCCTCTCCTAAAAATAGACCATATAATTGAGCTCGTATTATTTAGTTTGATAATTTTTTGTAAGTTTAATTGTGTTAAAATTAGACACAAAGACAATTATTTTTAACTGCCTCCCGAATACATCATTTGATTTGCATTAACATAAAAACGATGAATAATTTTTATCAAGCGTGTTCACACACATATTGCTAAAGCTTGTCTAATGATACATGCCAAATATTATTATCCCTGGATTTGTCGTTGTGAAATGCAGACATCCCCAAAATCTCCATACAAAACACCAATTTCATAGGTAAGGACCTAATACTATCAATATATTTTTATAACACAGTGTTCCCTAGCTGCCGAAGTAGCGAAGTAGCGATATGATATTTATCGCGTTTTTATCACGTCCAGTTGTCAAATCCCATAGTACTTTAACAGATGAACGTGATAAAAACGCGACATAAATCTTATTGCAATGTACATGCTAAGAGGACTGGTATAGGTACTTAGGCACTGTTTATATCGTTTAGTCGACATTTAACAGATTCTACATTTGACAAGATCTTAATATATTAGGTCCTTACCTATGAAATTGGTGTTTTGTATGGAGATTTTGGGGAATTCTGCATTTTCCATACTAAAATTTTTTCAGATTTCTTCACAACGACAAATCCAAAGATAATAATATTTGGCATCTATCATTAGACAAGCTATAGTAATATGTGTAATATCACACTTCATAAAAATTATTTATCGTTTTTAAGTGAATGCAAATAAAATGATGTATTCGGGAGGCACTTAAAAAGAGTTGTCTCCGTGTTTAATTTTAACACAATTAAACTTACAACAAATTATCAAAACAAATCAAAAGAGCTCAAAAATATAGTCTATTTTTAGACGAGGTAATTATTTTTTAGGAATACTCTGAATCTTAATAGTTACAGACAAAAAACACCAATTTCATAGGTATGGACCCAATATTACCTATATTATAACGTATCTACTATTTATCCTTTTTTATGAAAATTTTGGTATTTTCTTTACATTTATTTGGAAAACTTACAGCTAGCATCAATAATTAATAGGTAGGTAATCACGTGCAAAAATATCATACAGTTTTGACAGTTCATTACTCTTAGTACTAAGCGAATAAAGACTATCACCTGTCAAATGTGAATACATATTTTTGTGCGTGACTGTACAGTGTGTGTAAATAAAGCCAATTATAAGTTTTCACATATTTATATGGTTATGTATATATGACACTCGACCGCGTTTATAATGCTTTTTCTTAGGGATTTCGATGCGTAACCACCGGAACACCGGCGCTCAGCAGTGAGACACTGTGAAAAGGTAAGCCGGTGAGTGACGACCACGGATATACATTGATATAGATGTCGCAAATGCATGTACTGCGCGAGTCCGACCAAACGTCGGGGTTGGTCGCTGCTAATAGTCAGCGGGCGTCTGAATGGCTACAAAAACTAAAGACGTGTGGCACTCGGGGACTGCCGCGGTAAAGCTATTGCATAGCATTTTGTATCAACATATGCAATTATAATTTTATTTATTTATTTTATTCATGCAGTATTTCTTTTTCTTTGATATTAATTCAAGTTACACTTTTTGAGCGTGGTGACCGATAAGAAAACAAATTTTTCTATTATTAAATATATAGAAAAAGTTAATATTGTTTAAAATATTTTTTATTATTTTACAATACATGTGGGTTTTATTATCTTAACGCCCGCCGTGTCGAAGACTGCCGAACTGAAACGACGTTAGACGATGCACGGCCTTCAAGCCACACCTCCTTGCGCATCGGAGTGGGGAGCGTGAGGTTTTTTCGTTACGGAATTTTTGGATTCGGTCCCCGCGCTCAAGGCCCGCGATAGAAGCTATGCAATAGTTTAAAAAAATCCTCGTTGTGAGATAATTAGTGAAGTGGCATCGGCGGCATCGGTATCTTTGAATCAGTTTAGATCTCCCGTCTTAAAATTACGGCTGTGACGTCACAGTAGACGTTAAAAAGTTGACACGCTTGGTTTCAATACAAATCGTTATACTGGCATTATCTATGTAAATGTATATCTGTAGTAACGACGCACTGCTGAATTGAAATTACGTGAAATAGGCTATTTGACTCAAAAGTTATGAAAATAATGTTGATTTCACATAGTATTTAGTACAAGGGTCCGAAATATACCAAGTTCAATAAATATAAATAAGGGATTGCTGTAGAAATCACTTTAAACATATTTTATTTTTACTTTTTTTTCATCTGCCAAAAGCACTATCCGCCATGTTCGTGAAATTGGTGAAGTGAAGCGTCATGTAAACAATTACTACGCATGGTCCAAATCCGTCAAACGCCAGTCGCAATTGCAACCAATCAAACATGTCAGTTAGCTGTGTCAGCCTGTGTCACTCATGCCTATTGAATTGCTTACCAAAATCGTGACATCGCGAGGCGTTTTTGACAGTCAAGCAAAATTTTTTTTTTGTGTTTTAGGCCTCAACAAAATTAAATAATTGTTTATGGTGATGATTGACTGTGAGGTTGACTGTCAGTAATGAATGATTTGAGGCCCAATAAAAAAAGGGTCAACTAGCCTATTAGTACTCTGATTTCAAATAGCAAAAAGACTGAAATGTAAATACTTACCTAGTTCGAAATTTAAATTAAGTAAGTACCTATTTGGACATTTTAAATTTTATAAGATCCAAAAGAGCTAATGGCATGTTACATAAAAATAAAAGTAAAAGTTGTTCGAAATTTGAAAAACCAAAAGTTCTGAATTTCCGTGTCTTTTATTTTTTCTTTTACAATTAATGTTAACACATGACAAAGTGTCAACTCTATTTTACTCGTAGAATATAATGTGAAATGTATGTGTTCAGTGTATTCAGAATTATGATTTGTTCCGGTAGCACCGTAGGTTATTCCAAAAAAGACAAAATCGTGCAAAGTTAAGCTAAGAGTGAAAACGTCAAAAAATTTTTTCTAATTTCATCTCTTTTTCCGTGAATAAACTCTTTAAGGCCCAATTGCACGATCGAGAGTTAGCGCCTAACCCAGGGTTTGCCCATATATTTGCCCCAGGGTTAGGTGCTAACTCTCGACCGCGCAAGTGGGCCTTAGTGTCGAGTTTTGTACATTAACTTTGACATGATAATTTATTGCACCTGTAGGTACTTGTTTATCAGCTTAGGAAAATACTCGAATTTTCTAAGTATAATAAGTCATAGATATAATAAAACCAAATGTTCGTTTTTAACAAATGTCATAAAAAATTTTTTTCTCTACATTCTCTATATCGCAATCACAACATTCCATTTGAATAAAAACAAATTTTAAGCAATTCGCTCCAAACACTGAATCAAAATCAAAAAATCAAAATCAAAAGCATTTATTTAGTTTAGATGCGTCTAAGCGCATGCTTATGAATGTCATAAACATTTTACAATATTTTGTGAAAAAGAAAAACTACGCCATCCGAAGCCAATCTTCTTCTTGCCCATTTCCAACTCTAGGTCGGCCAGCACAACATGTCTTCTACTTCCATTCTCCTCTGTCACTCGTCAGCTCAGCATCCACTTATTTTATTCTCACATCATTCTTCTTAATTCGATCCATCGCTTCTTTGGTGGATCGCCTCTTTGGTTGTTTGGTTCCTCTAAATCTAGGTCCGTCCACATCTATGCTCAGCATCCTTTTCTTGTAATGTGACATTCATTCCTCCTCATCACATACCACGCTAGCCTATTGCTCCTAATCGTTTCTGTCACTGGCGCTACTTTCAAACTTCCTCTAATGTACTCATTCCTGATCTTGTCCATTCTTGTGACTCCATCCATCATAACATTCGCATCTCTGCTGAGTGCAGTTTTCTTTCATCCATCGCTTTCGTTGCCCAACATGCAGATCATACTCTTTTGGGCAATCAAGGGTCGCACGTTGCCTCTGAGTGCGGAGCCAATATAACACTGAAATATATATCTCGTTGTTTTTTAATTCGCTAGACAAGCAACCTAGGGCTAAGACGGACGTCCAAAAAAAACTGTATACCTACCGTACAACGCATATACAGCGTACGAAAGTTACTGTTATCTTGGCATATCCTCTCTAGGAGAGGCGCCCATAAAGTACGGAATTTATTATCTCAACGTTCGCGAACAACGGTATACGGTACTTCATGCGCGCGCCGCTCCCCCCTTGCTGCTATTGTTACGAAGGTCCCATAAAGTATCGCATTAGAGGCAAGGAATTATTCCATCTCTGGTCTCCGATTCCATACGTAATATCTCCTGAAACACTTTAAAATTCAAACATATTTTTATACAGAATTGTTCAGTAAAAAATTACGGATTTTTTGATATAAAAAACTATACCTAAAAAAGTGTTTTTAAGCTTAAATATGAAGCTCTGAAATAAATTCCTTATCTCTCTGGCGTGTATTTTAAATGCGCCACTTTATGGGCATGCGCGTCCATGTTGAACGGTATTTCTGTCGTCGGAGAGAGGAGCGCGGAAACTCAGTACTTGGCTGGTCTCGGAGCAACCCTTCGTCTTATTCTCCATCCTTGTCTTGCACGACGGTCGGCTGCGCTCCTCTACTTATAAGCACGTGCGCTACTGAAAGCGAAAATTTAAAGTGATTTTTAATTGTTTTCTAATTATCAAATAATTGGAGGCTTTTTTGATACCATCAAAGATGGGCTGATAATGAAAGTGCTACTGTATTTTTTACCACATTATGGATATATAAACGAAGAAGTGTTTATCATGTTTGCGTTGATTATTTAAATATCCGGTTTTGTTCAAAATGTAAAAGGCAACGTTTATATTATCATTAGCAAGAACCTATAAAATAAGATGTAACATGAATGGGTGACTAAGTAGCAGCATTTAAATAATTTTGGCGTTGATAGCTGCCAATAGCTATGTATGGAGTACTGACGTGGCACCAATAAGGAAGACGGAATGGGACTGGAGAGCCAATCGGCGTCGCCGATCACAGATGAGATGAGATGCTGAGCACCAATTGGCTAAAATTTAGCTACCTGTAACACCTACCTCTCTAACCCTGCAAACTGAAACACAGCAATGCAGTCTCTGCTTTGCGGAAGAAAGCTGCCCAAAAACCGACATAATTTTCGTATCTTCCATGTTAATTCTCAAACAAAGTGGTCTTTGGCACTACAGAGCTCGTCGCTGTGTGAACTGTGTTCAGACTCGTAGTGTAAGTTTTCATTGGAAAAAGTTGCATTAAGAAATATCAAGAACGTCAATTCCTATGGGAAACGCGAAAGCGTCCCTAGCGGAAACTAGTTGAAATCACATTTCTCATAGAAGTTTTAGTCCTGAAGGAGAATAATGACCTTCTTGCAAAAGAGGTTTGTTTCATTTTAGCCCACATTAGTCCACTAGTCCATTAGTACAATGTGCTCCATTAGTACAATTCACTCTTCCTCTTCTGTTTTATGAGATCTGTTATTAATGTGGTTTTGTTATGTCCGTAGGTGTGACTGATTACTCAAACTTAAATTTGAGAATAGACAAATATAACTCGATCAAAGTGAATATGTGTGTTAATACATATGGTGATAGAGGAGGGTGAAAGGCGGAGGAAATTAGCCCTCCTTCCCTGTATAACTTCTGGAATACGGAGTCATAAATATAGTTGCTTCTTTGTCGTCACGGAAAATGATTCACATATTCATTCTTTGTTCGCACATCTTGTGCATGGAATACCCTTCCGGCATAGGTATTCCGTCCGTCCTGCAATATGGATTCCTTCAAGAGAGGCGAGAAAGCACTTAATCGGCCAGAAAGGTGGAGGTGGCCAGAGCTACTGCTTTTCCGTAAATAAACTTTCCTACTGCTTAGCATCCTCCGTTCTTCGGAAGGCACGTTAAGCCGTTGGTCCCGGCCGCATTTGTGACCGTTACCAGCGTGGTGGTGTTACGGCCCATACTCCTCATGTGTTTCTTCATGAGGAAGGCCTGTCCCAGCAGTGGGACGTATATAGGCTGATGACGACGACTACTTAGCATTAGGTAGTCCTGAGTCTTGAGTCAATAAAAAAAAAAAAGCTTTAAAAATATCTCTGGTATATCATAGCTCGAGTATATTAGTGTAGCGCGGGTCTAACGCCGAGCGTCCCGCCGCTGTGCGCGCCTACGTAGTTATAGCGCGAACGTACTTTTGCCCACTTTGAAATATCGCGCGCCATCCGCAGATAGTCGCAACTGTTTCGATTTAATACTTTTTATGCGTATTTAACCCATTGACAATTGGGTAGTGTAAATATATCGATTTAGAGTAATGTTTAGATCTTTCTGTGTTTTTGTTGTTCATTTTGTAATACAAGATGTTTTGGAAACAATGTTTTTCTGCCGAGCAATCTCACTTCACAGATAGATAAAAGATCGTGTGAATATTGGCAAAAAGGAAAAAAAACAAAACGGTCAGCACGTTTTCATCCCCAACACAAGAATAATGATGAAATCAAACTGTCAATGTCGGTCGTCTTCGTCGTCGTTAGAAGTAATATTGACGGAACGGGTCCCACACACGCCTACCGCCTAGCCAGTTGTAAATAAGGTACATAAGTAGGATTCTATCCCAGTAAAATAGGCGTTGCTGCATTGAGATGCTCATAAAGGATACGGGACGTACCTACCCTTACATCAACAATTGCAATACCGATGGGAACAAAATCTTAACGTGCGTGCCTTTCGAAGCAATTAGAAACTGACAAAATTATGCTTTTAAATATCGAAAGCCAAAGCATACAGTCGGACCAATATGCCAGCGCCACCGAGCTCCTCAAAAAATTATAATAATCATCACCTTTATCCCCAAGGAGTAGGCAGAGGTGATAAATACCAAAATTTCGCTTGATCTATTTGAAAAAGTACTTAAATGCAAAAAATATGAGAATGTATGTTTTCAAGAATATAATTACCTACATAGCTCAGTATACTCGTTATAACATATAAATTTGTAATTACTTGCCTTGTGTATTAAACAGAAAATCCCAATGGCTCATGTGAAATGGATAGAAGAAAAAAAATTAAAATATTTTCTATAAATATCAGCTACGCCTCTATGAGCGTAGAGCTGACGGGCTGTCTAGAAGCGGGCGCTTTTTTACATCGAGAGCCCATCCGAGCAACGGAAAACAAAAAGACTGGATTTATATTTTTTTATTATTTTATTTATTCCCTTTTATTTTCGTTAAATTTTTGCATATCGCCCGCCTCGTACCGTTTATTGTTTTTATATTTCGCGCGCTTTCGCCATTTCGTCGGGACTGTCAACTGTCATTGTTGATTTGGCGGGAATCCGGGAAATGGTCGGTTGTTTTTTTGGAGTCGTGTGTGGGCCGAGGTATCTCCGTCCTACAGCCAGATAGCATGACGTGAATCATATAAGAGGTGTTTTGTTGTTTATTTATAGGTAGGCCTGTTTATATTTGGAATAGGTATTATGAATGTGTGTCTATTTACAGAGGCGATGATAACGTATTATTAATACATCTACTTAAAGCCATTTGCGTTTTCCCAGTGTCATTCGCTAGCTCTAGTTAGACTCTAGGTCCAGTACTGTTAAACTACCCTCTCGTCTGTGTTGTAAAAAAAAAAGGAAAAACGTGTCATTAATTTTTTTTTAAATTGTATTTGTAGGCTTTTATTTGATTCTTAAAGGCTACGCCATCCTGTTACAACTTTTAATAAAATAGCGATCAAAGACAAAAATAATAATAATAATTTATTTTGATAACATACACTCAGTTGCACAAAGATTTTTTAAAGACGACATTTAGTAATGAGGCATTAAAACTTTAAAGTTCATTAAATTTAAAATTGGAACACAAAATAGTTCTAGCTAATGTCTCTTTAGCATTGATAGGGTGCTAATGTCGTTTTGTGCAACGTAAAAACTACGCTAAGGTGTTCTTTTGACACTTCAATCAATAAATTTAATGGAGCATTAGGGATAATGCCGACATTAAATTTTAAAGTTCGTTTCTGCAACTGGGTGTTAGTCTATTACAAATCAAATGTAGGATCTCACTTTTAGACGAGACAACGCCTGTGTTAGGTAGAAACAGCATTTCGCAAAAATTAAAAATATAATTGAAAATCGTTGATTCTTTTCATTTATTTTGAGATCGATTTTTGGTCTTAAAATAGTAGTAAAGGTTTAAAATGCTTAGTTTACATGAAAAATCTGTCTTATCTTAAAAAAAAGATTTCCCTGTCTGTGTTCGTGGCGGATTTCTGACAACATAAATACATACATACATATAATCACGACTGTTATTCCCTAAGGGTTAGTCAGAGACTAGGCAAAACCGAAAAAGAAGGCCACTGCCATAGTTTGCGCTTCACCAAGCAGTGACGGCACTCAGCGTGACAGGTGGTGAGCCCGTCGCCGCTCTAAGTTATTGGATGTTGTGCAGTTCTAAGTCCATTAGTCGCCTTTTACGACACCCAAAGGAAGAGATGGGCTGGTTCCAACTAGACGATTCGAAATCACTCTTGAGAACAGCTTGTAGACGTTGTTGGGAGTGGGATCGGCCGCTACAACAAAACTTTTCTGGAAGCACAGTACGACCAAGCTTTCATGCCATGCTTTTGGAGTTCTCTCAGAAAAAATAGCAGAGTTAAATATGCGCTGGACCTTCTTCAGTACCGGCTTCCCAGCAGCTTTCAGGAGGTCCGTTGTAACTCCGGCTTTCCCCGGGGCTTTTCCATTTCCACAAATCGACTGTTTCAAAAATAGTAACAGTTTACAATTACCTACATAAGCTGAAATTATACCTGCGGTTCATTTTCGATTCATCATTGATGAAATGAAAAAATTTTATGTCGAAATTGACATTCATCGGAGTGATGAACGTCAATTTAGAAGAGAAACGTTCATGATTTACAATTTATTGGAAAGATGAATCGATTTTGATGAACTGTCTTATTAAGGCTAAGTGATTCATAAATCTTTTTAGCATTATTATTTTTAAGCGTCTTGACGGGAAGGTTCTCGAGTGGCAGTCACCTGCTGGGAGGTGTTAAGTTAGACCTACATGGTAGACCGACGATCCGGTGAAGGTAGCGGAAGTCGCTGGATGCGGGCGGCCCAGGAACGGTTGTTGTAAATATCCTTGGAGGCCCATGTCGTGAAGTGGATGTCTCTAAAATCAAATGATGATCATCTTCTTTAGAGACCTGCCTAAGTATCATAGTCCTCAGCTTAAATACGTCCCACTGCTGGACTCAGGCTTTCCTCATGAAGAAACACATGAGGAGTATGGGTAACCTGGCCCAATGCGGGTTGGTGGGTAGAAACGGTCTCAATAGCCGGGACCAACGGCTTAACGTGCCTTCCTAAGCACGAAGGAGCTCGAGATCACAAATATTTGGTCACCCATCCGCGGCCTGACCATGGCAAAAGCAGCTTTGATTTCGATCGAAAGCCAAAGCCAAAACCACTACGCCACCGAGCTCCTCCAAAGTAACATGAGCAGCGCAAAACGATATTTTGTTGTCAAATTCCATGTTACTTTGACACTTGAACGTGATAAAAACTCCATAAATATCGTAATGTGCATGCTAAGAGGGCTGAATCTTTTAACGTTTTAATTATGCATCGCATTGATTCTGAATACCATTACGAATCACTGCGATATCTATAATACCTTACCAGGTATTATAGATAACGTCAAGTAACCAATAAGTACATTTATCATTGCAAATATATTATGAATTCGAGAAATATGGGAGTATCAAGTGGACAGAGGTAAACTCTATCTTCCTCTGTGGGAGGCGAGATTTTACTTTTTGATGAGAGAGACGAAAGAATTTCACCAGAAAAGCTATGAATGGTGGATGGTTATGCCAGGAGTAAGACTGAGGAATTGAGAGGAGCTCGGAAGAGGTAGATTTATAAGGTAGGGGAATGATGACCACAGATATTAGGTCCTTACCTATGAAATTGGTGTTTTGTATGCAGATTTTGGGGATGTCTGCATTTTACACTAACATTTTATCAGTTTTCTTCACAACGACAAATCCAGAGATAATAATATTTGTCATGTATCATTAGACAAGCTTTAGCAATATGTGTGTGAACACGCTTGATAAAAATTATTCATCGTTTTTATGTTAATGCAAATCAAATGATGTATTCGGGAGGCCGTTAAAAATAATTGTCTTTGTGTCTAATTTTAACACAATTAAATTGACAAAAAATTATCAAATTAAATAATACGAGCTCAAATATATGGTCTATTTCTAGAAGAGGCAATTATTTTATAAGAATGTTCTGAAACTTAATAGTTACGGACAAATTGCTAAGATAGAATAAATTTACATAGTTACGCAAATGCATGTTCCTACTGTGCGTGTCCGAAAACCCCGACCAAACGTCGGGGTTGGCCGCTGCTTATTAGACAGCGCGCGTCTGAATGGCTGCAAAAATGAAAAAAAATGCCTCGTTGTGTGATAATTAGTGGAGAGGCATCGGCGGCATCGGTATCTTTCAATCACTTTAGATCTCCCGCCTCAAAATTACGGCTGTGACGTCACCGCACACGTTAAAAAGTTGATACGCTTGGTTTCAATACAAATCGTTATACTTGCGATATGTATGTAATCTGTGATGATGACTTCCTAAGATAGAAAGTTTACTGTAATCATTTAGATTAAGTTAATTATACTTCTACGAGTGATAAAGACAGTCTGCGTTCCGAGCGAGTGGTAGATCCACTTATTCATAAATTGACGTTTTTAAGTGTTTGTATATCAAGCCTATAAAATAAAGATATTTTTGATTTGATTTGATTTTGATTTGAGTACAGGATACGTGCGAAAGGTGTGAGCCAAGATCTGTTGGCTGTCTACACAAGTAGATACGGTATGTTTTTTTTTCTAATCTATGCGTACCCACGGGAAAATGGCGTGCTTGTATGTTCCTCCTCAGCCTATATACGTCCCACTGCTGGGCAGGCCTTCCTCATCGAGACACACATCAGGAGTGGCCATAACACCACCACGCTGGCCCGGGTGATGGGTAGAAACGGTTGCAGTAGCAGTACAAATACCGGGATTAACGTGCGTACCTAAGCACGGAGGATTTCGAGATCACAATGTTTGGTCACCCATCCAAGGCCTGACCATCGCGAAGGTAGTTTTGTTTTCGATATCGAAAGCCAAATGGTACTCACCACTACGCCGCCGAGCACGGTGGCGTGATTGTATATATGTAATAATAAAAATGATTCCAATTTTCTCTCGATAAAATAATGGATTCAAACCAAATAACTAGCCATAATATTTTGTTTCCCAAATGTTAGGCCCATTGTTCTATTATTTTCGCGTTTCAATTAAACCCAGTGCATAAAGTATTACCTGCTCTGTACGCAGTACGGAAAGTACGGATGAACAAACATTCGGCGTTCCTCTGGCTCTGGTGTACAGTCGACGAGGAGAGCGTTTACATAGAAAAATATTTAACATATTAAAAATATATAACATAGGGTTAGGCAGAGGTGTTAACACAATTCGCCGGATATGCTGTCTCCATGTGGTGGCGAGCCTGTTGCCATGCAATGGGCACAATATTTATCATTTCAAGTTAATGATAACCTTATGTTAGGAATAGCTGTTGAAAACGGCATCTTCTGTAACGGATATGTGCAGTGTTTGGCACTGGGACCGTCGAGAAGACAAGAAAAAAAATATTTGAGTCTGGTCGCCAACATGCAATGTTGTGGACGGTTTAAGCTTTTTAAAGTTTTTTTTGTAAAATTCTCAAAGGGACGGCAAAGGAACTAAGCCCATACAGCCATGTCTTTTGTAATAATATTTCTTCAGTAGTTAACATTGAAATGCATTACACTAAGCATGTTATGCATTTCAATGCATCTTGGGAGAGTTTGTCAAACATTCGATGGATGACACTGTGGTGTTACTTCGACGAGAAAAATCCCATCGTTTTTCGCACCACTTGACGAATATTTCATTGAAATATTCTCCACATTGCTCGTTAACACAGAAACTTATTACTCAAAACTACACCGATATTTCGCAACAAGATCCTCTTCGAAACAATATTACAGTCACTGAAATAAAAATAACGTTCGCCATAGTTGAATGGCGCCAAAGGCCGCTTTTTAAAGTTTCGGATGTCAAAAGATTCATTAAATTTCATTCACAGAAGTGCGGAAAAAATGCATCCACATTATTTTTTATCTTTATTTCTATCGTTGATAGGCTTACCACGATGCGGACCGTCCATCTCACGAATGGTTACAGGAAGTCCTAGGAGAGGCGTCCCAAAGCTGAATGAATGATGTTGAAGTCTAGCATTGAAAATATACCTACTATTCTCAGGCGATGTTTGAAAAGGGAGTATGAAATAAAACCACTCAGAGATTCGTGCCGATTCTTTTCAGTTTAAAGGACATCTTTTAATTTTACGAACGAATCTTATAAAAGTAGATATAAAGATATTTGCTCTGTTTTGACTGAGGAATTTTAATAAAAGATTTTTAACTTTCGCGTTGCATTTATGTAGTATATTGATACTACTTACTGCTCGACGTTTCGGCGGGGTTACACCAACCGTGGTCACGAGCTGACTGACTACATAATGTACGTCGCGTGTAGTCCCGTTAGTATGACATAGAATTTTAATAAAGTCGAAAATAAAACGTTTTCTGCGCCCGCCAGTACTCGTTCATTATTACAATAAGTAGCTATACGGACTGCTGTGTTTATTTTGAGCAAACACGCCGGCGGCGGTCCGCAGTATACAGGCAGGTACATTATGTACTCAATTATGTACTCTATGTACATACACGTACTGTGCATTTCTAATGTAACGCAAACTTTGCACGCGTAATTTTCCTTTTTCTAGTAACTATGATGATTTCTGTAAAGTATTTGGTTTGATTCGTGAGTTATGTGGTTTTTCGTTATATTGTAGAGGGTATTAAAGATACGAATTAAGGTAAACTATAAAAAACATAAAAAATAGGTATAAAGAAGGTGGTATATTTCCGCAACAAAGGGGTTAATGAAAGTAGACGCAGAGGCTGGTATATAAAGCAGATGTGGATTAGAAACTTCGATCAAATCAAATCAAATCAAAAATAATTTTATTTCTTAGGCCAAGTTTGGCACTTAAAATCGTCAACATTTTACGTATTATGCATTTTACAAAATAAATAGCTTTTTATAAATTATTTTAAAATAAGAGTAATTAACCATGTATTAAAGTTCATTACCGCGAGCGCTTGTAGCAAGTACATCCACAGCACAGTACAAATAAATCTTTGACTGTGGTTGTAATCGATACAAGCGGCCGGATTTTGAGAATAAGGCTTTTCATGAAAAGAACCCGGCAAGAGACTCATGAGTCACTTTTTTAAATAGAGATAGAAGACCTAGGCTATGTCTTGATCAAATTGTGGCTATTCGAAAGAAGACGGATGATTGAGAGTATAGTCACGAGCTGACTTGTTGAATGGGATAATCATCACATAAACATATTACATTACGCCACTAATCCTCGAAGCGGTAGGCAAAGGTGTTAAGCACCCATTTTACGCCTAAGAAGGAGGCAGGTAGGTATATAAGGCAGACGTGGACGGAAAAGTTGTAGGTGAGGTGAAGACGATTTTTTTTTGTAGGAGACAAAATCCTGTTTACGGACCATACCTACCACTGGCTAGGCGGTAGGCGCGTGTGGGACTCGCTCGGCGTTGGCCAAGAATACCCAATAAAACTCCCGAGGTGAAGACGACCTAGACTTTCCTTGATCAAATCGTGTATATTCTAAAGAAAGTTAGGTCATGTTGTGTATTATAAACCCCGACCTAATTGTAGATGTGTAATGGCCTTATTAGATTTGGGATTTTGAACCTGTACCTTAGAGATAAGCTAGATAATCTATGATCCGCTGGATTGATTTTACGAGCAGATGTTGTAATCTATGTTTTTAAATAATTAATTAAATGAGAACTCAATTTATATGTTTTTTATTATTTTTTGGCAGCAGAAAAGGTCAAATCTAGCAGGGCTGTGAAGACAGTAATGAGAGTAGATGAAGAGAAAGACGTGCTAGGATCGTAGTAAGGCGTTTATGATTTCTGCTTACGGCCCCGAGTGAACGATGTTTTAAAGTTCAAGCGCGCTTGAAAAAAGAATATTTAGATTTTTCCAGCTATTTTTTCTAACATTTCCTCAAAACAAAACATACGCGACAACGAATTTCTCAATCTATTAAGTAACAATTTTGTTGGTTGAACTTTTTTGCATCGCGTGCCTTGTGACAGACAGACAGACGGACAGGCAATTTATAATGTGTCCCTATCAAGCGATCTTGGCACGCTACCAGAAACCAGTATAATTCGACCCATTGTCTGCATACAAACTGCTTGAAGACCACTAACGTGTAGAGGTCTACGTACGCTGGTGCTCGTATCTGTTGTAACGATACCTATTTTAACCGATTTTTTCATCGATAAGGGTAAAATTGTTCGGTAATTATATTCAGGGAAGGGTTTCGTTGTTACGTTTCGATGGAACGGTAATTACCCACACGGAACGCAGATGAATCAGACATGACAGGTGATCGTGGTTAGGTTTTTAGTCACAATTTTTTTTAAATAACTGTGCAATAGTCTTTACAAAGCGTCTAGAAGCGAAAGCTAATTCAATCATTGCCCGAGTGCGAATTTTCAATTTCCTCGCCTCGTTTCGAAACACCTCGTTTATTTGATATCTATAAATGAAAGAGTCGTGTGGTAGCGGCTCATTAAAAGAATACTACCAACCTATCTCTTCCCTTGGGTGTCGTAAAAGGCGACTTATGGACATAGAACTGCACAACCATCCAATAGCTTATAGCGGCGACGGGTTCACCACCTGCCATGCTGAGTGCAGTGCTTGGTGAAGTGCGGACTATGGCAACGGACAGCTTTTAAAAGTTATATAGTATATAGATACTACGACAGCTTTTGTTTAACATTATTGATTATTAATTATGAATCCAAAATTATAAATTTACTGACATAATAATATTTATCAAAAGCTATGACACATAAAAAGTATCATTTTCTTATCACGTTCATTCTGTTATTTTCTGTTCTTTTCTTTATGTTTAGCTATAAATCATAATATTTTAAAGAAATTATGACATTATCAAATTTAATTACTATCATTAACGAATTATTGTTTTGTTTTTAATTTTTATAATGCTACTGTCCTGTAAAACTTATAATTAAAACATAAACTGTAAGACATTTGTAATTGTAAGCCCAAGCGTTGTACTGGAACTATATTGTAACATCTTTTTACATTCATGAGGACAATGAATTACTTTGACTTTGACTTTGTGGTGTTTTTGCCTAGTCTCTGACTATTTCTAGGGGATAATAGTGGGGATTATATGTATGTATGTATAAATGAAAAAATAAAGAAGTCTATGGTAGGCACACACTTGTTTCTGAAAATGAAGCTAGCATAGACAATCATGGCGCTCGACGGACTCCGCTAGTTTTAATATATGGCGGGCGGGAGCGGCCATTTTTCATTCTACTCATTACTTGCAACCCTTTGCGAATCCACCCCCGTACCGTTCGCAGAATATGAAAGCGGTGCATTGCATATATGAAAAATAATAAAAATCCATTCTTATATTAAAAATGCGAAAGTAACTGCCTGTGTGTCGGTCTTGCCTTTACTACTGAACCGATTTCATCGAGGTACACAGGTAGTCTAGAGCATTAGTTCCCAAAGTGGTCCAGATGGACCCCTAGGGGCCCACGGGAGACTCGACGGGGGCCTTGTTGTCTTCACATCTTCCCATTTTTGCCGAGTTTTGGGAAAATGGTAGAAAATGGAGAAATGTAGCTGCAGGGGGTCCACCGGAACCAGATAAATTTTGAAAGTGGTCTATGAAAAAAATTAGTCTTTTTACCCTCTTTTTATTCCTATATTCTCATGGAAACGGGTACTGCGCTAGAGAAACCGTGGGACGCCACTATTAAAATTTAAAATAGCCAACTAGGTAGTTTCACAACGTCTATCACTCCATAAGATAGAAAAAACACTTTGTAGTTTACGAAAAAATGGAAATAAATTGGTGAGAGACATTCGTAGTCCATAGGACACATGAATAGGACTAAGTAAGAAAATATAATAACAAAAGAGGAATATATAGTGTGTTGTTGTAAAATTCTCCCATGTAGGGAAGGCAAAGGGAACGGAGCCCATACAGCGAAGTCTTCAGTATATATTTCTTCAGTAGTTTGCATTGAAATGCTAGTGTAATGCATTTCAATGCATCTTGGGAGAGTTTGGCGTCAAACGATCGATGGCAGACACTGTGGTGCTACTTGGATGAGGTGGATTACCACGATAAAAAACTCATCACTTTTCACACCACTTGACGTTTATTTCGATTATCCTCCACATTGCACATCATCACAGACACTTATTACACAAAACTACACTGATTTTACGTAACAATATCCACTCCGTACAATATTACAATCATCGAAATAAAAATCACGTCCGCCATTAGTCAAATGCCGCCAAACTCTCGAGGAATATATAGATGATCAAAAAATAACATAGTTGCTGTTGTTGTAAAGTTCTCTTTTTTTTATATCAGTTTTACGGCTCTGGTTGCAGGACCTTTTAAGCCACACGTTAACATTAGAACATTTTTCTTCAGTAGTTTGCATTGAAATACATTCAAGCAGTAGTGTAATGCATTTTAATACAGCTCGGGAGAGTTAAGCGTCAACGATCGATGGTAGACACTGTGGTGTTACTTCCATGAGGTGGATTACCACGATAAAAAACTCATCACTTTTCACACCACTTGACGCTTATTTCGATAATCCTCCACATTGCACATCATCACAGACACTTATTTCACAAAACTACACTGATTTTACGTAACAATATCCACTCCGAAACAATATTACAATCATCGAAATAAAAATCAGGTCCGCCATAGTTGAATGCCGCCAAAAACCTCTCTGTGAAGTTCTCCCATGTAGGGAAGGCAAAGGGAACGAAGCCCTTACAACCATGTCTTCGATATTTTTGTCTTCAATTTCAATGCGTCTTGGGAGAGTTTGGCGTTTGGCCCATCATTATTGACACTTATTACACAAAACTACACTGATTTTACGTAACAAGATCCACTCCGAAATAATATTACAATCACTGAAATAAAAATCACGTCCGCCATAGTCAAATGCCGCCAAAATCCCTAAAAAAAAACCATATCGTCATTTTCACCACAGATATACATTTACAAATAAATTTCGAAATAACTACTCTGTATTTATTATCACTGAGGAAAATACTCTACTTTTCGTACCATTTGCGAAAAAAATAACACAATAATAATATAAGATAAGCATTTATTAAAAATAATAACAATTAAAAGTAAAAGTTAACATTCGAATCATTGGTCCAATTATTGATAGAGAGAGTTCCATTTTTGTTTGGTACATTAATTGTTGATGAACTGATTTAAGTATTTCTATGTTCTTGCGTCTGAGGAACTTGCGTTTCATTGTAGATAGTATACCGACAATTCACTGTCACTGTCGCTTTCTTTTAACATCGTAACGTATATTTAGTACATTATATTATTTATAAAAACAAATTAAAATAAACTTAACGTTTATGTATTTGAAGAAAACAAAAACGCGGCAAATTCCTAGACTAATATTTTTTTGTCGGAAAAACAAAGGCATCAAGCTCATACGGCCTCGTCGGTTTTCGTAATTTTATTTAATAATCATAACTGCACAATAAATACGTATTCCTTTTTCAAAAAGATGTATAATGCTTTATATTACCAACTCAATGGTGTAAACACAGATGTAGTTCAGTATAAATTTCGGTAAGTATTCCAAATTTTAATCACATTCTCCCCTTATAGGATGAATTAAATTCAGTACAATTTTCTTTCCCTGTTTTTAACAGATTAAAAATGGCAATTGTTATGTTCGCTTTTTGTGGCATAGAATGTAAATTTGAGCAAGTGGTACGGAAAATCTTTTTTTTTTTCATCCTTAACTATTTATTTATTTAATTATTGCACTCCATAAGTATGCAAGTTGGTACATAAATGGATAAATGAACATTATGGACCCGGATTGGACATGGCAACATTTAGAGTGTTTCCATTAAAAACAAATTTCAATAAATATGGCACATATCAAAAACAAAAACTCTAAGAATGCTTTGCATATACTTACTGGAACGAAAAACAGTTGCATTACCTTTATGTAAATTTAAATTTCATTTGGGTACATTTTATTTTTCATTTGGGTACGTTTTATTTTTCATTTGGGTACATTTTATTTATTAACTAAGCTAAGGTGCAGCATGTTTTTGCGGACGGTACTGACTGCCGTTAGGATCCCGCAGGCATTTTTCATCGCAGCTTGATTAAATCCTCAGTCGTTAATTTACGGGCCCGCGCGAATATTGTTCACTATTGTCGAACCACGGAAAACTGATTGATATCAGAAATGAGTCTTATTAAACTCCGATATAGACGAAAAATTCCACGGCCTGATCATGGCGAAGGTAGTTTTGTTTTCAATCGAAAGCCAAGAAACACACGAGGAGTATGGGCCGTAACACCACCACGCTGGCCCAATGCGGGTTGGTGGGTACAAACAGTCACAATAGCGACCGGGACCAACGGCTTAACGTGCCTTCTGATCTGAAGCACGAAGGAGCTCGAGATAACAAAGTTTTGGTCACCCATCCACGGCCTGACCATGGCGAGCTTTGTTTTGTTTTCTCCTCATGTGTTTCTCCACGAGGAAGGCCTGTGCCCAGCAGTAAGACGTATATAGGCTGAGGATTTTGTATGGGCCGTGACCATTCTCCCTTTATCACATTTCTAATGATTTTATAAAACGTGGATGATTCACATTTCGATGCTAACTTTCAAAAAAAATGAACCTACACTGTCTGATGGTAAACAGAAAAGCCCATTACCTAAAGCCCAGTTGATGGAGCTAGTGTAGGGCCTTAAATAGAACTTACACAGGAGGCTGGCCACAATAGATCCCCGGCGGGTCTCCAATGAGGGATTCACCACCTCCTTCTCCCGCACGGGAAGGTAAAGAGTCCTCCTTCAGAGGCTCGAAAAAAAAAAAGGACTTAACTAGAGGAGTCTTGAGGCTTTACCACCTCCGTTGGCCCATTCTATGTCTTTTGAAGCGTCTTTTGAAGGAATCCATGTTGTACGGATAAGGCGAGTTCCATCCAAAATATACTTCTTAGAACAACAAAAACTTTTGCCTAGCGATTCGGTTCAGTTTTGTGAGAAGTGTAACTTTTTTATTTTTGAAAATGAATAAAGAATAAATAATTTATTGCATTTAAATCAATAAAGAAATTAGGTGGGTATATAGGTCTTCTTCGTGACAATCTCAAATATCATGACGCCAGTACTCGGCGACGGCTACAGCTCTTGGTGCTGCCGCTTGGTAGTTGTGGGTAGGTAAAAATAAAATACAACTATAAAATATACATAGAATGTGTTTTAATAAGAAATGGTCACAAATAATTCTATAGTCGCCTTGAACTAGCTATTATTTATAATACTACGCCATCATTAATATTGTTGACGTGAAAAACGTAAGAATTTTAAAATAGGCAACGTGTCATTTCGCCGAAATATAAAATAGATTTAGGTGAAATCGTTCTTTATATAAAAGGTAATATAGGTATTGTACGTTTCCAAGAATATACAGGAATATCAAGAACGGTTTACTTGTAACTGAAGGATTTGTTCATCATTATAAAAAAAATAAAACCACGCGATGTCATTATAATTATTGGGTCCTTACCTATGAAGTTGGTGTTTTTTCTCTCTCTTAGTATTTTGTCTGTAACTATTAAGATTCAGAGTATTCCTAAAAAATAATTACCTCGTCTAAAAATAGACTATATTTTTGAGCTCTTTTGATTTGTTTTGAAAATTTGTTGTAAGTTTAATTGTGTTAAAATTGGACACGGAGACAACTCTTTTTAAGTGCCTCCCGAATACATCATTTTATTTGCATTCACTTAAAAACGATAAATAATTTTTATGAAGTGTGATATTACACATATTAATAAAGCTTGTCTAATGATAGATGCCAAATATTATTATCTTTGGATTTGTCGTTGTGAAGAAAACTGTAAATATTTTAGTATGGAAAATGCAGAATTCCCCAAAATCTCCATACAAAACACCAATTTCATAGGTAAGGACCTAATATTAAACCTCTTTTGTTATTATTTAATATCGTTTATGTTGAAGAGAATAATTATGTTCTTTACTTGAATAATTACGCTTAATTTTACGGTATTTTTGTTTATTTTTTTGTTACTTTACGTCATTGACCACTTATCCCTTTAAACTTTACGTACTATAGTCGACCTACTTGGTGGAAAGTAGTCTCCGTAGCCTAAACCTGAGGTGTGTTCTCACTTTGAGTTGTTAATAAAGGGAAGTAATTAATTGGGCAGCCATTTAATTATTTGGTCAGCAACAAAAAGGTCAGCTGAATAATCATTTGGTCAGCAAACAAATATTTTGTCAGCTATAGGTATTATTATTCGGACAGCAATATATTATGTGTTACCGAAAATGTAAAATCTAGGAAAAGGATCAATGAAGGATCAAGGATCAATTCCTAGGAAATGTAATCTGGTAGGTAGATATTAGATTAAGGTAATTTTTTTATGACCCATAAAAACAATATTTGTGTCATCTAAACATAATATATTAAACAATTTGGCAGCGGAGAAAACATTTAAATTGCTGCCCAATTAGTTATTTTGCTGACCAATTAGTTATTTTAGCTCATCAATTGTATTTTTTTGCTGATCAAAATTCGAATATTTTGCTGATCATTTAAATAACACCCGTTAAGAAATGTCAAGACTGAAAATTTGTATGGGAAACGTGAAAAGCACCCCTAGCGGAAACTAGTTGAAATCACATTTCCCATAGATCTGTAAGTAAGAGCTACGAGTGGGTACTTACATTAGTACGGCCGCTTCAACTTCTATTTAGGTTTGCAATAAACCTTAGGTAAGTACTGGAACATATCAGAAGGCCTAGCACGGGCCGAAGAGAAAAAGTCCCTAGGTAAAAAAATCGTCATTGCCTCTCGCTTCCTAGATCGCGGCGAAGCGAGAGGCGATGAGTTATTTTGTCTCCGGGGACCTTTTCTTTCCGGTCCGTGCTAGGCCTACAGATGAGGTGTTAACACTCCCCCCTCCCTGGCCTGGCCTGGGCCTCGCCCTCTATACTTTAGAAAATCCACGGCTAATGTCATAAAAAAATTATACAGGTATATTATTCCTTCTCTAAAATAAGCAATATCCCATAAACAATTTTATTCTTACTTAAACCTAGCCGCGACTCTTTTATGATTATTGACAAAAGTGTGACCATAAAGGTTTGGTCACGATGGCGCATCTCCCGCCAAAATGCGACGCGTTAAGTATAGACTAAAAATACGCAATATGACATAACGGAGTAATGGGCACACTCTGGTACACTCGACCTAATATTAAAATAAAGTAAATATTAGTAATAGTCGTGTGGTAGCGGCTCATTAAAAAATACTACCAACCCAACCTTGGGTGTCGTAAAAGGCGACTAATGGACTTAGAACTGCACAACATCCAATAGCTTATAGCGGCGACGGGCTCACCGCCTGTCACGCTGACTGCAGTCACTGCACTTGGTGAAGCGCGGACTATGGCAATGGACAGCTTTTGCGGTGCTTTTGCCTAGTCTCTGACTAACCCTTAAGGGATAATTGTCGTGATTTTATGTATGTATGTGTATGTTTGTAAATATTCTACAATAACTTACTTTACGGTGAACTGGCACATATTTAATTTCAAATTTTGGATACCCCAGGATCTAGCCTACTCTTGAACGTAATACCGATCGATCGACATTGAGATTGTGATGTTCCTTATCTTCTGTGGGACACAGGGGCCATAAATGGGTTCAAATTATGCGGATATTGAGTGACTTAAAGGACATTTAGCTTAACTGAAATTGGTACTCTCGTACCGCCTCTCTAGTCTCAGCTTTTCGAGATATTGGATTGTGTTATTATTTAGTTTAAATTCAGATTGCGTTCGAGAGTAGGCTAGCTGTAAAGCTTTTTTTAACCCCTTGGCGGTTACTGCGAACACCGGTATTCGCAAACAGTTGATCTTTCTATTGTGTCTCGTTTTGTGACCATTGACTTGTTATATCTCGTCCTATATACGCTACACATTAAGAGTATGAGACGTAACACCACCACGCTGGCCCAATTGCGGGTTGGTGGGTAGAAACGGTAGCAAAAGCGACCGGGACCAACGGCTTCCAACCTTCCGAAGCACGGAGGAGTTTGAGATTACAAAGTTTTGGTCACGCATTCACAGACTGACCATGGCGAAGGTAGTTTTGTTTTCGATATCGAAAGCGAAAGCGTACTAACCACTACGCCACCGAGCTCCTCTTGTATTATAAGTAGAGCTATGAAACCGAAACTTAGTGCATCTACTTTTTTCTTTTTTTCTTCACCATCCAATGGTTGACTGGTAGAAAATGCATTTGGCATTAAGTCCGCAAATGTACAACAAATGTACTAAAGTTTAAATAATAAATAAACAAGTGGAGAAGTAGGTGTATTTATATGAATCGATTTAAATACCATCATCGACCCGTGTTCGTCTACTACTGATGAAATAAATGAAGTAAAATTTTAGTAAAAGGAAATTGAAGATGGTAGGTATATAGTTCACTCCACAGAATATGAATTGACGGTAGGTAATAGAATTAGATTTTTAGCTTTAAATTAAGATTCTCGCGTTTACAACCAAACAAGGTTTAACATAAAGTGAAATAAATTTAACTCAGAAAATCAAAACTAAATCACATAATTTTTGCAAACTTATATAGACAGATACATATATTCCATAATTATCTATTAATTTTTGACCGCCTCTCTGGTCTGGAGGACATTATTGTGTTCCGGCAAACAGGGGAAAGATGGCCATCAGTTCCTCGGTGGAGAAATACAGGAGAAGCTCTCTTCCACCTTCGGCCATATCGTTAGGTGTGATGAAGGCCAAGAGCTTGCCTGTTATTTGGTAAAACAGCGTTACATGCCATTAGGTACGTTTATACGCACAGTGTAGGCAGAAGAGTTAAGCTATTATGATGAATGTGCATCTTACATGAAATCCATACTCATCCATACAAATATTATAAATGCGAAAGTAACTCTGTCTGTCTGTCTCGCTTTCACGTCAAAACTACTGAATCGATTCAATTGAAATTTGTTAGGTACACAGTGTAGAGCTGAGAAAGGACAAAGGCTTCCTTTTATCCCGATTTTCCCATGGGAACGGGTACCGCGCGGGTAAAACAGCCTTAATCAATATCTGCTCGATCGAGTATTAAGTGACATATTCCGCCAAAATGTAATTTCATTTCGAATCTTAAAATTTCTCGGCATCATTGTAAAATATTGACACGACATCAGAGATTTATTCTTATCATCACTATGGCAACAATAATTAATCAGATGACGCTGACCAGAAATGTTATTCTATTACCTTTATTAATCTTTAGAGATTTTAGTTCAACAATAAATAGTCAACATTTAAGTAAATAAAAGGTAGGAAAAAAAACAATGCTGTTCTAATTATACCAGCAAAACAGTTTTGTCAACTTTTTTCCGGCGCTACATCACGCGAATAGCCACTCGAACGACGTCACGGGTACTGCTAGTTCATTCATAAATGTGCTTCAGTCGGCAATTTCACCTTCTATTTAGACATACAAATTTCGCCTCACGTGTAAGTCCGAAACCCATAACTAAAATCAACGCTATTATTAGGTATTATTACTCATTTAACTTAAAATTTTTTGAACGAACGACAAAAATAGTACCCAACTGCTCCCTTCAAACGTAGCAGAGTATACCGGCTATTACGGCACCTCGTAAATGAGTTACGATGGCACCTACCTGCCGACCGGCCGCAGTGAAAACCGTTTTATGCGCAGTTTATGGCTGCGAGGTACTTACCACGCTTCCCGGAACGCGGGAGGGCGCTTTGCCCACTTCTCAATTGATTTTTTAAGAAATAGTTGAATTTGTGGTTAGGTTTTAGGGTAATAAATAATAAGAAACTGTGACAGAGGAGAATGTAAGAAGAAGATATGTGGTGCAGCGTGCCGACCCCACTTAGAGTGGGAAAAGGGCAAGAAGAAGGAGAAATAATTGGATACTATACTTGCCTATATATTCTCGCCTTCATCCCAGTCTAGTAGGCAGAGAACACTTACCTACAGTCTTCAACTGTGTCATATACAGACTTCCACGATCACACATCTTTCGCTTTATCTGCTTAATTAGGTATATAGGAGTAAGACTAGGTACTTATTAACAACAAAAGTATACCCATGAACCCTACAACTTAATATCTTTTTTGTTTTCTTTATAAAAAACTTACAACGAAAATCCATACTGAGTAATCTAAATCTATATCTATGTATATAAGTATGTTAAACTTAAAGGTGACTGACTGACATAGCGATGTAACAACGCACAGTCCAAACCATTGGAAGGATCGGGCTGAAATTTGGCATGCAGGTAGATGTTATGACGAAGGCATTCGCTAAGAAAGGATTTTGATTAATTCTACTCCTAAGGGGATAAAATAGGGGATGAAAGTTTGTATGAAACAGTAAATTTTAAACCGATCGGGCTGAGACTTTGAGAGAAAATTAAAGGATTCCCTTGGGATAGTTTAAAAACCATAGTAACCGCGGACGAAGTCGTGGGTAACAGCTAGTATTATTATAAATGCGAAAGTAACTCTGTCTGTCTGTTTGTCTCGCTTTCACGACAAAACTACTAAGCCAATTTAACCGATATTTGGTACACAGATATTCTAGAGCCTGAGGCATAGGCTACCTTTTATCTCGATATTCCCATGGGAACGGGGAACGGGTGCCATGCAGGTGAATGTTGAAAAATTTAAATAACGCCTCCCAGAAAAATTAAGGGCAAATTTACGCCACTACGAACTTTGCTTCTAATAATAGATTTGAAAATCATTCGGTGCCGTCTTCAGTAAATAGGCTATTCAGCCTATTTATTGAGGAAGGCTATAGATTACATACCATCACACTATCTCAAAGTAACTATTCTACGTGGACGATGTCGCGGGCAAAAGCTGGTATATTATAAAGGGATAGGCGAATCATTTGGCGATTGAATGGTACTTACGAACTACTTAGTTCGTCAAAGGGAATAGTCAAAGGGGAAAACCACATTGCCACATACAAGAGGTTTTCGGTTCAATTCCCGCTTGTATAATCACCAGAGAAAATCTACCTACCATTTTAATACTTTGTCATGCTTTTTCTTTCTCTCATTCTAAGGTATTTTCCTGTCGTCGTCGTGGCAAATGACATGACAAAGTACTTTTACACGTGACTGTACCAGTTTAAATAAAACGAAGTACCCACCTACTTATCTGCTTGACGGTATAGCGATTTGTTTTTTAAAACGGAGTTGACTACTGTAAATCTTACTAACTCACCGGAGTCGTGATCCAATTCTACCAAACTGGACCTGTCAGGCTTGGATGCGCCGACGCAGATATTCGCCGACAAAAAGGCCGCTCTTCAAACGACGCCGACTGACTCGGTTGATACTTAAAGTTTAGTAAAAACTTTTAGTTTAAATTTTCAAATTTTACTAGCTGTTGCTAGTAATACTATAGTATGGTTTGTTAACATTCCCACGGGAACCCTTTAATTTTCCGGAATAAAAAGGATCTAAAATGTAGGCCAAGGATATGAGGTATCACCATGCAAAATTTCATTAAAATCGGTCCAGCCATTGCGTAGATTAGCCCGTACAAACAGACAAACGGACAAAGGCAAACAATTTTTTCCTCTTTTACATCTGACTAGGTATTAAGCATTTTTATCTATGTTATGTAATGTCTGTACACATTCAACCTCTACAGTTTCATTATATATGTATAGATTTAAGTTATGGGTATCGGCCTCCGTTTTCGCGTGATTTGTACTTTCTTCATCGGTTTTAGTCTCATCTTTGAGGTACCCGGTTTGCATCACGTTCTGAGCAGATGTTATTGTGAATATTATTTTGATTAGTCTCTATTCCTAAAAAAATTTTACTACTTTAGGGTCGACTTCACCCTCTCCAAATCGCCATTATCGAACATGTAAATTAAAAAACGGAAGAGAATTTGTATGGAATTATCTGGCAGTTACTTGAGAACGTATACCGAGGGAGTGAATCCGATTTCTTTTTCTTTCACATACAACTTAGGTATCGCAAAGAGCTATGATGTTTCATGTTTTGAAACGTATCGAGAGGGTTTTGTAAGTGTCCCGGTAACTTTTTTCGCCAGTTTATACTTATTAGTACAGGAATCATATAAATACTTATCCCAGCATGTTCCTCGCTCAATTAAATAAATCCATATAGCAATGCATACAAAAGAGTTTCCTTAAATAAATTATGGAAACTCTTCTGCGTTGTCAACAATATGAAAACTTAATTTGTACTTTGAATGTACAATCTGTACATACCTACATGGATTTAAAGAGTGCTTTAAATAGCTACCAATTGCTGCTTACTCGAATCCTCGTCATCGTCTGAAAGCTACCTAACAAGTTTGGCTTGCGAAGCGAAAAGGTTATCAACATAACTACCGATAGAAAACAATTTATTAATTCCACATCCTTTATATACAATACAGTACATCGATACAGAAGACTTAGAAATAATTAACATTTAGAAACTAATATTACACATTAAGTTAACATTTAGCTAACACTAAAGGACTCTGGCAACTACGATTACTCGTAGTCACATTTCCATAAAATCATACAAAAATATTTTTAAATGACCATTTTATGACAGAGCCCTTTCGCACTCACCTACAGTAGCTATCGCATAATGCAAATAAATACAGAGTTTAATTTAAAATTAATTTAAGAATTAGTTACACTACAATCTAAACCGTGCCGTCCACTGCGAGCGACGCTAACTTTACAATAGAAGAGATAATTTAAACTTGATAATTTTACCGATAGAAAAGTTTTTTGAGAAATATTACAAAAATCTGCACCTATCGAGAGTAAAGAAAAATACAATTTATGTTTATTAGAACATTCTGGTTGGTATTTTTTTTTTATAATAGCGACATTATAGGGTACGTTCTAAATAGCTTTTTTAAATAATTAGTAAACGCGAGAGGTATTCAAAAATTGCTTTAAGTTAGCGTCGTTCCCAGGACGTCAAGTCAGAAGGCTTGAAGCCACAGTCAAAATTGCATTTTTGCAATTAATATACATATAACTAGTGATGTTAAAGTAACTTCAGTTCAGAATAATAAATATACAAATCCTTAGTCACTGGATAAAGATGTAAGTAATCATATTTAGTAGTTAGTCCATCAAGATTTGCAATATAGAGCACGAATGTTATTTTTGTTGCCTTTAGCAAAATTTTGATCTTATGTGGAACTTTATTATCTGAATTACATAACACTTCAGTACAAAATTGTGCGCATAAACACAACATTGATCTTTTTAAGCAGTTTTTGCTCAGTATCAAATATAAAAACATGGTGTAAAAATATTAAATTAAGCGCATTGTTTAAAACATAGTTGATCTAAAAAGATTACCTTAATCAAATCTGTTAGATAATACCGTGGTTTTATTTAGCGTTGTTTTCATAGACCCTGAATCGAGCGAGCGAAGCAAGCGGTACCGTAAGCGAACACTCTCGTACATAATATTGGTATACTGCTATATTTTAGATCAACCACGAATAAAACCAATCGCGCCTAAACCTATTGTCTTCAATACATTAAAAAATACAATAAAAATGGTGTTCATTGTAAACCAGCTTTGTACATACAAACCATGTAAAAATAACGAACTATTACGTTCGCAAATAATTTTATTGTTAGCGTTTCATTTTGTACAATATTCCTATACGAATTTCATAGCTTTGTACACTTCTAAATTTGAAAAACCTATTTGAAGCTAATATACAAAAAGCATTCGATACAAAACCAGATTGAGATACTGGTCAAATGTAAAACTATATTTTTATCTTCCTAGATGAGTAACACAACACATACCTACAATTTTATGCAATATTTTAAAACTCTATATTTCATTCGCTAATTAATGAATTAAATTACAGTCAAACAGATTTTTAGGGATTTTCAAGACACATCGTTTCTCGTTCAATAACTTAGAGAGTATTATACATAGTAATAATACTTTATTGAATTTAAAATACTTTTACTTTAAGATCTAGCATTACTAATTTATGTTTAGCTTAAACCAATGGCGTAGTTTATAATAATTTTCATTTTGGACAGAATAAATTACAAAAAAACACCTTTTGTCTACTCAGCCAGGTAATTTTTGTTGTAAAATTCAATTGCCTAAATCTAGAATAAATACTTAAAAGACTCACGGAACACAATAAAAGGGCCGATATTATTTGGTAACTTAACTACAATAATATTACTTTTAAAGTCCCAATCACATGTTTGTCAAATTTAGTAAAATAATCGACATTTTTCAATGACGTAAAAATGTGTTTATGTAAATGTCGTTTAATTTTATAGGATGTTTTATCATAAAACAAGAAGTTAGATAACAGTTCATATAAAATGTAAAAATTGTGATATCATTAAAATTTTAATGCATTTTTCCAACGCATATTAAATATGTTCAATATTGAGATAATGTTATTGAGATAAAATGAAATAAATGAATACGAATCATTGTAATTGTTGATTTGGACAATATCCAACATACCATTAATATTACGTTATTAAACTTAAATCAAATACCTACAGGTTTTGATCAAATTTAAGCATTTAATAATATATTGTAAAGTCATTAACTCATAAACTTGGTTGGTTGGTCATAAACTTGTACAATAAACAAAGCGACGCATTATCACATTGCATAGCATCGCTTGCTGTGTAGCGTAGTCATTATAAATTTTACAAATCCTACAATCACATTACATTATGATTAATATAAAAATGCTAGTTTATAAATAAACAATCAACTATTGTATACAATTGCTATTTAAAAATATTCTTCAAGTAAAATGTTAGTCCAGCTTAAAAAATTATGTGATGATGAATAAATAGATGTTTTAAATAAATTAATAGCTCTCGTGATTGGAACTTATAAAATTAATAAGTTTAAAAAAGGATTTATTAAAAACAATAGCTAATAAGAGTGATAACAATTTAAAAAGGTTAGGTTACGTCTATTTTACTTTTAGACAATAGGAACACTAAGGCCAATTTAACTTGTCAAATCTTTTGTTATAATAAATAATATTATGCATATTTTTTGGTTTGTAAAGATTAATATCGCTTTGAGTTCTTTAACCAATACATAATTATTATTTCATTCTTCAATGTGGCTTTCCATCTCTAAGCAATTTATCACCCGTTTGAATACTTAATTCAACAAGTCGAATACTTACACAAATCTTTAGGTTATTCTATTTAATGTTGTAGTGTTGAAGGTTTGTATATTCGTTTTGTATATTATCTATCTATATTTGTGGCCTTACAAAGCCGCCTAGACTTTTCCTAAGAGAAAATTCAGTATTTTTAAACATATTCAACAAGTTAAAATGGCATGACATTATTTAGGGTGTAAACAGACCAATTGATCGACGTCGATCGATGTCATGGATCGATGGTAAAATGGATTAGTCGACGTCGATCGATAGATTCTCCCATTCGACTAATCGATTCTACCATCGATCGATTGGTCTGGTAGCACCCTTACAGAATAAATAAATTATTTTAGCCTAGCTCCAATCTAAGTTTAAACTTATTAGACACAGTTATAAATTATATAAGACAGACACTTTAAAACAAAGTAATAAATCGGATTATTTCTTCGATTATGTATTCATACAAAATTCTTACATCTTTACATAGATGCTGCAATCTAATTCAGGTTTTAAAAAATAATATTATTAACAAACAAACGCTATACAAACAGTCAGAAACATTGACCATAAAACATATCATCATGCCTTTTCCCCGAAGGGGTAGGCAGAGGTGTTAAACACCCACATTTAGCCAGATATGTTAGGTCCCCATGTAACAGGTGGATAAAACATAGAAATCGCAATAAATACATGTTGTACCTATATCCTAATTAATCAATTTGTAATTGAATACAATATTTGTTTTGTGCTTTTAAAAATAATTTTCACCAAAAATTAAATATAATTTTGAAGGTTGAATACTATTGACAATGGTATTCAACCGTCTACGTCAAAGACGTTTAAAACATAGTAAAAGTTAAAACGCATTAGCAATTCTCTTCTAGAAAGAAAAATAGTTCAATCATGACTCTCATTGCATTTACAGGTTTACGAAAACATCACCAAACATATTAGATTTTTACGCATGTTTTTTAACAAACTTTGAAAACTAATTACTAGTTGTATCTTCGTTATAAGAGACTCATTTTGCATGTATTTTTCAACAAATTACTCTTAAAATGGGTCACTTAATTTAGATGCGGTTTAATACTAAAATATCAAATTTAGGTTGCACAGTCGCTCTACCAAAATATTAACATTTTGATTTATATCTAAGACATTACCATCAATTAAATATTATAAATTTACAGAATGCCTACTCCCTTAGCTCACCGCGTGTAGTATTGCAGGCGTGAAATTTAATTAACAGCAGCGAAGTCGATACGGTTGCTTAGCAACGGTGATCTGCGCTCTATGATAAAATAGCACTGCATTCTGCAGATTACGTCATTAATTATATATTTATTCAAGATAGTTAAACTACCTTAAAATGTTTGAGTTTTCGCTTGGTTTCGACACAATATCGATTCTTCAATGAAATAATGAGTTCACTAAAAATCGTCCCAAAATCTTTGTGAGAATAAAAGAACCACAAAATACGAATACATAAAATACGATTTTTTTAAAATGATAGGTAAGCTCTAGGCCATCATATCACCAGATAGTAAGTGAAGATGAAGGTGGAAGCGAGCTTCACCTGAAATCCTCAACAACTGAGGAACTGGCTATGTTACCTCTGATTACCGGAACACAGCAAAGCTTAAAACATTGTTTTTAGGTTAGACGGTGGTAGCTAGCCAGGCGGGCTTAGATGCCCTACCACCAACCAAACCGAGCAGAAAAACTTCCGAATCGGACCCAAACCTCCCGATCATCACCCGGTGGTGTGAACCACTAGACCAGAGGCGGTTAAAAATTCACCACTGAATTCACAAAACTTCACCACCTGTGACCCACTTCTGCTCTTTTTCCTTCTCGGCACTTGTCTCCTTACACTCTCCTTTGTCACTCGTCAGCTCAACATTCACCTATTTCACATATCCTTCACACCTTAGTCACCAAAACTCGCCAACAAAATACTGGCTGTCAATTAAATTTACTCGTCTGCAAAAATTACGCGGCGCAACCTTTACATTACTTACATTCACTTTGGCAGTGACCCGCTGGTCTCGTATCTTTATTTACAAATTCTTAATCCCAAGTCAAAGCGAAACAATAAATTACAAGCAAACTTTTAACACGCAGCGCATCGGTACAGTGGAGTTCAAAAATACGTATGCTCGTTTAACCGTAAATGACTCTTGTTAGAAGGAATCAAAGATTGTCACTTCTAAAAGGTGTATACATATTTTTGTATTCAACTGTACGATTAAATTATAGCCTAGTACTGAACTGTTAGTTTTGAAATTTCTTGTTACGAAAGATTAGACTAGGAAAGATTTAGAAGTTACAATACAGAAAACTCATAAAATATTATGCTCATATAAATACAAGTAATATGCTACATACTTTATATTTCAAATAATGATTAAATGTTAGGTTGTGACTTTGAATGTTACAATAGCAATACAATTTCAAATGTTATTTAAACGTTTGAATACTAGAAACATGAATACGTACATGATTCGCAATTACCGTCAGATTACGAACGATTGTTTTTAAGGGTAACTAAAATTGAGCCTTCGGTTTCAGGTTAAAAAGAGCTAATTTTCAATTTCCAATTAGGTATATTATATTTCTAATAAGAGGCATTTGCAATATTATATTAATTCTCCCGTCTTGTGAATAGAAACATCAGGAAATCTCATTCGCCTTAAAATTCCAAATTATATTTGCAAGTACACTTTTGAATTTAGAGATTATAAGCTTTTAAAAATGATCGACTGGAGCTAAGAAAGTTAACATAAGTTGCAATGGACTTCTGCCACAGATTACTAAATAGTTACTGTTCTACAAAGACCAGTGTAAAAAACTTTGGTAGTACCATTAAGACACATATCTTTGCTAATTTAAGAAATTAACAAGACTACGTGACAAAGAACGGAAAATGTTACGTTCCAAAAATCATATACAAGTTTTGGAACGTTCCTTGCTTATTTGCGTTTGACTGCGCAAGAGATAAAATAAGACATAGTCCAATTTCACGCCGTAGTTGGTGTACTGAAATAAAGCAATGAGAGCAATTTGGGACATTTCTAATTTTAAATTGACAGTACTAAACCAAAATTAAGATAAGTTTCTAGTTTGTGTTTACGGAATCTGTCTCAATGATGAACTCTTTCTACCTTATTTAAAAACAAAAACACATCGGATCTATTTACTTTTCAACGTCCTTCGTACATAGGTTAACTTTCAGTCCATAAATGTATAGCAATGTAAAACCTCTACGACTAATATTGGTTGCACTAGACAAACTGAAGGAATGGGCTAGTTGACTCGATATCAAAAGTATTGAAAATGTGTCATTCACATAGTATTTAGTACAAGGGTCTGAAATATACCAAGTTCGATAAATACAAATAAGGGGTTACTGTAGGAATTCAAATTAAATATGTTTTATTTTTCCTTTTTTTTCATGTGCAAAAAACGTTTTCCACTATCTTCGTGTAATTAGTTGAGTAACGCTTCATGTAAACAATTACTACGCATGGTCAAAATCTGTCAAACGCTAGTCGCAACCAATCAAGTATAACTGTCGTTTATGTCACGCATGCGTATTGAATTGTTTACAATAATCGTTACGCAAAGGCAGAGATATTCATAGACCACCAGGACCGAAGGTGTTTTTGACATACATGACACACGTAATTTATAATTAAAAATTTATTGTGTTATAGGCTTCAAAAATAAAATGTGTTATTTTTATGGTGATGGCTATCAGTAATGAATCATTTGGAACTCAATAAAAAAGGGTCAACTAGCCTATTCGGCAATAGTTTTTTTATGTTTACAGCTTTTGGGTTAATAAACTAGTGTTTAGTTATTTCATCGAGCGACAAAGGTGTAAGACGTAAGATAGGAAGACGAGGGTTGATGGTCAATCATGGCCGCGCGTCATTCGAAGACTCCATGTCGCTCGAACTGCTTGACACAGACTTCTTGGGTTTGTATTCTGTTATGACTACTGTCACTCCGCTAACGGTTACCTGGTGGCAAAGTTGCGTTATTGTAGATTTTATCATCATCAGTCCACAATAGCCCACTGCTGGACTTAGGCTCTGAATGGTCATATTGCTGAGATATTGCGATAATAAAGCTATAATTACCTACCCCTAGGGAAAAGGCTTTATTAATATTAGGTCCTTACCTATGAAATTAGTGTTTTGTATGGACATTTTGGGAATTCTGCATTTTCCATACTAAAATTTTTTCAGTTTTCTTCACAACGACAAATCCAAAGATAATAATATTTGGCATCTATCATTAGACAAGCTTTAGTAATATGTGTAATATCACACTTCATAAAAATTATTTATCGTTTTTAATTGAATGCAAATAAAATGATGTATTCGGGAGGCACTTAAAAAGAGTTGTCTCCGTGTCCAATTTTAACACAATTAAACTTACAAAGAATTATCAAAACAAATCAAAAGAGCTCAAAAATATAGTTTATTTTTAGACGAAGTAATTATTTTTTAGGAATACTCTGAATCTTAATAGTTACAGACAAAATACTAAGAGAGAAAAAAACACCAATTTCATAGGTAAGGACCCAATATACACTCGTATATTATGAAATATTTTGCCTGAGAGGAAATAGGTAATATTGTAATGACATTTAGGGCATATTAAATTTGCAGAATCTCCACTCGATGGCAAATTCAACACAAATGATTTGAAATATAAAAAATAAAATCAGATGGGTCATTCGCTAATGCAAACTATTAAATACAAGAAAATCTCCTTTTTAGCATGCAATGCCAATACCAGGATAAGTCGCTCATTCATAATTCTTACAGAAATCATTATCAAAAACTCCGGCAATATCCTGTTTTAATCATCTGTACAACCTGAGCTCAGTCGATAACGTTCTGCCCAGCCACTTACTTTCGTACTCGCGTTCACTCGTCTCGCCTCTCCCTTCGCCTCGTGAGTGTAGCTGAGCCGTAACGCTTTAACTGAGATTTGGTTAATACGTTCGTATATAGCGCGATCGGGGCCCAGGCAGATACAGCGACTTCCGCCACTTTTTCCAGATCGTCGTTCCACTTTGCACTACGGCCTAGGCTCACTAACGCTGCACCTTCCCTTACGTTGCAGAAGCTAGAGAACCTTTTTCCTTTATACAGAAAATTTACTTACATAGGCTTGCTACTTCACAAGTTGGCATAATACACTGGTCTATGTGGGGTCAGATATAAAAACGCTCCCTTCTTTTGAAGCTATCACACAAGCTTTAGTCAGAAGATTTGTTTGTTAGCCAACTAAATTAACTCTCAAACTGCCGCACTTGTCTTTCATTAACCTCAATGGTTACTTAGAACAAAATTAAACACTTATTACAATTCACATTAAGGCCCTTATTACAGAACTAAACTCAAGCGTAGATCTCTGCTTGAGCACTGTTAGAGAGGGATGGCGCTATTGATCCCACACAGCGCCATCCCTTTTTAACTGCGCTCAAGCAGAGATCTACGCTTGAGTTTGGTTCTCTAATACGGGCCTTAGACTATTTTTAAACTTGATAATGAACATTAGGTTAAATGGCGTCTCTAAGTGCGGCCGTTAGCGCAGAGCAGAGCTGTCTACATTACTAAGCCTGAGTAGATGCCTCCTCTTCTTACTGAGCGTCCTAGTGGATCTCAATCGCTTTTTAGAGTTACTCTCAATCAGGAGATGCCTGTTAGTTTGTTAACTAAATTATTTATTACCTGAATAATTTGAATCGTGTGGTAGCGGCTCATGAAAAGAATACTACCGACCCATCTCTTCCCTTGAGGCGACTAATGGACTTAGAACTGGTCAACCCCAATAGCTTAGCAGCGACGGGCTCACCACCTGTCCCGCTGAGGGCAGTCACTGCTTAGTGAAGCGCAGTCACTTTTGAGAGCGACTTTCGATCAGGTTTTCGATTCGTAGTAATAGTTGACTCAATAGTTAAAATCTAGACCAATGCCGTCAATAGAAACGCCAAAATCTGTCAAGTCAGCTAGACAAATTGTAAAATTTGCGATAAAAACGAAGCCATATATGACGACGTCCGTGGCTGAGTGGTCTGTACGCCGGTCTCAAGGCGTCGCCACCTCGAGAGGTCCTGGGTTCGATCCCCAGTGGAGGCAAGTGTTTGGGTGATGAATTTTCAGACATTTGTTCTCCAGTCTTGGATGTTTATATATATGTATATATATTCAGGATATTTATATGTATTTATCTATTAAATATATTTGTCCGTCATCTAGTATCCGCATATATAACACAAGCAGCATTTAGTTGCTTAAAATGGGACTAGTTGATAGGTGTGAATGTCTGAGGATATTTATATTGATTATTATTTATTTATTATTATTATATACATCAGCTGTGCCGTCAGCCGCTATTTTCTAATCCCAGCACTTCGTTGTGGTTAAATTGTCTATAATTATTTAACTATAATAATATTTGTAACTATTGGACAAGTTGTCATATCAAGACATCATACGTTTTCGCTATTAGTCTATATTTTAACGAACTGGTCAACCAGACCATCTAGCGAAGCATATCTCACTTGCATATCTCGTTTGGTCCAGCCATTCTGACGGTCACGAACCTTAGTAAACTAAATGATGTATTACCTCTCTAGTCTGCGCAGAGCTCCTGTCAACATTACTAAGCCTAGGGGGGCGCCGACTCTTCTTGCTGAGTGAGTTGGCAGATCTTGGCCGCTTTTGGGAGCTGGTGGGCGCTGTGCCGGCCGCTTGGGCTGCGACCAGCGCTGGGTTGATCCGGGGCTTACGAGTTGATGTGCCTATAACAAAAAATAAGCTAGTTAACTTTGTTGATATCCACAAGGCAGGAATGAGTAGGATAAAGATCATTTTTAGTATATTACTAGCTAATGCCCGCGACTTCGTCCGCGGTTACTGGTATTTTAACTATCCCACGAGAACCCTCTAATTTTCCGGAATATAAAGTATCTAAGATGTTGATCAAGGATATAAGGTATCACCATGCAAAATTTCATTGAAATCGGTCCAGCCATTTCGGAGATTAGCCCGTAAAACAAACAAACAGACGAACAGACAGAGAAACAAACAGACCGAAAAACAAAAAATTATAAAAATATATGTTATTTTCCCTTTTCTTACATCCCCCTGACTTGATTTAAGCATTTTTTTTATGTACAGACATTTGACCTCTACAGTTTTATTATTATTGTATAGATTATGGGAATATAAGAAATAAGAGTATGTAATCTCTTGTAAAAGAACAAAACAGGTTATTAGTAGACAAATGAAGGAAAAATGCTAGAGACTGTATGAATTTTCTAAGCTGTATTAGTAGAACTTTTTAAAACAACATTATTTGACCAGGAGACGTCTATTGAACTATAATAATACATAAAATCTACTAAATGGAATTGATGCAGTTTTCACGGATAAATTAAAATGTAGGCTCTGTTTTGAAACTTGGTTGTAATCTTCACGCGTGACAATCAATGACAAAATTTTTTATTCATATAAATCCAAAAGCTTTTAAGTATGACGTGCATGAAATTGCCTTAAACTATTTTAAGCAGGAAATGACATCATTTATGTATGAGCAGGCATATAGGAAGATAATAATCTCTACGGTGGTCCAAGATAGTCGTGGGATAACTTATGACCTAATTTCCTGTATATTATTAGGGTCAGCCGATGGTGACTTGCAAGTGAATATATTGCAGTTGTTAATTGCCAACAGCCCCTTATCCTAATTTAACCAGCAATTTATCTTTTGTGACCACATGACATAATTTACTTAATTCAGAAAAACATTAAAAAACTTTGGTTTTAATACAAGCATGAAAAGTAATAAAATATCATAACCCTATCATTTAAATATTATGGTCCCTCTTCACATTCGGCAAACTTCGGCGAATATTCAAACGTGGAGGGCTATTCGTCAACATTTGTCTTACTTCGTGTATCTTCGCTACTTTATGTGGCGGCAAAGCAGCCAATAATGTAGACGAATAACCAGAACATTCGTCGAATGTGAAGGAGCCAAATTACCTATTATTAAATTAAATTAAAACTATTCCACGGGAACCCTTTAATTTTCTGAAATAAAAAGTATCTAAGATGTTGACCAGGGATATAAGGTATCATCATGCAATATTTCACATTGAAATCGGTCCAGCCATTTCGGAGATTAGCCCGTACAAACAGATGACCCAGTACCGAGTAATTTTCACAAACCTGCTGCTAATGTCATATGAAAATAACTGACACATTTTTGATACGCTCTTTGTTTGAACCAAAAGTTTATCCGAGAAGCCATCGCCACACATATTCTTATTTAGGAGCTGCGCGAAATAGTTCCTGCAAATCTAAAGCGAATCCTCGCTTCATACACTACCAAGGGACCGGCAATATCAGAGTCTATGCGTCCCAAAGCAGTTGTATGATACGCTTGATCAGAACAACAATGGCGTTTATTTCAGTAAGAATAAAGATCAGTTTCAACCAGCAAAATAATAGCTGAAACGTTGGAAGTTAACCAGTTGAGTTTCAAACAAAAGGTTCGATTGGAAACGGCGAATAACGGTTCGTGAATGGGAATAGACAGTTCCCGAATTTCCCAAAACATTTCGTAGTTCAGATTTTGCGCTTTTCAACTTTGAAAATGATCTTTTGGTGCTCTGTGATCTCGATAAAACATCTTTGAGTGAATGTGGAAAAGTTATAGATATAACGTTGTGAAGTAACACAAATTTTATTGGATTTGAAACCACGTTTGTTACGCCTATATACGCCCCACTGCTGGGCACAGGCCTTCCTCATGGAGAAACACATGAGGAGTATGGGCCGTAACACCACCACGCTGGCCCAATGCGGGTTGGTGGGTAGAAACAGTCACAATAGCACGGAGGAGCTCGAGATGACAAAGTTTTGGTCACCCATCCACGGCCTGACCATGGCGAAGGTAGCTTTGTTTTCTACCGAAAGCCAAAGCGTACTAACCACTACGCCAACGAGCTCCTCGATATCGCGTTTACTTTTAGGTTTTTAAAGAAAGAGGTTCCTCTCTCAAAGGGCTGATCACTGCCAGAATGAATGAATGAAGAAGAGAGATTGAATGATGAATGATGATTAGATTGAATGATGTATGAATGCGTAATCTAAACGCTGCGTGAAAAGGTCGAGATGCCTGTCTATTATTTCCTTCGCATATGAACTCATCTACTTATCAGTAAATATTTTCTGCTATTTATAACATAAAATTCCCACCCCAGACAACTCTATAAGTCATATAATCCTTGGAATCAAAAAGGACCAAGGAATGCTCTAGCGTATTGACAATTTCTCAAAAGATTCTTTTGAAAAGGCTAATACTCTGAAGGACTAATTCACGAAATAGCCAACATTTACCAACCTACGCTGAGTTATATAATATGAGATGTATACTGTATTTTCATACAAAGAAAACAGGAAAACACTTCTAAACATGTCCGATCTAAAGTTCTACACGAATCTGCAATAATAAACTGTTACAATAATTTTAATCAAATATAATAGGCAGTAATCAAAGGGAAGTGATTAATTGCGCAGCCATTTATTATTTGGTCAGCAACAAAATGGTCAGCCGAAAAATTATTTGGGTAGCAAACAAATATTATGTCATCAATTTAATTATATGGGCAGCAAAATAGTTATTTGGTCGGCAGAATAATTATTTGGGCAGCTATATTATGTAACCGAAAATGTATAAAACCTAGGATCAATGAAAGTTCAATTTTGAATTCCTAGGAAATGTATTCTGATGGATATTAGGTTAAGGTTATTTTTTATTACCCTCAATAACAATATTCGTGTTATCTTAACATATATTAAACAATTCGCTAAGAAAGCATTTAAATTGCTGCCCAATTATTTTAGCTGACAAATTGTATATTTTGCTGACCAAACTGCGAATATTTAGCTGAGCGTTTAAATAACACCCGTTATTAAACTAGCGAGGTCTAGCAAAAGTAGTAACAAACCAAAAACGGGCATATCTTTACAATTTTATAGCCGTTTACAGCCTATATACGTCCCAATGCTGGGCACAGGCCTTCCTCATGTAAAGGTGAAGAGGAGTATGGGCCGTAGCACCATCACTTTGGCTCGATGCGGGTTGGTTGGTAGGAACGGTCGCAATAGCCGGGACTAACGGCTTAACGTGCCTTCTGAAGCATGGAGGAGCTCAAGATCAGAAATATTTCGTCGCCCATCCGCGGCCTAACCATGGCAAAGGTAGCTTTGTTTTCAATCGAAAGCCAAAGCGTACGAAAAGCGGCGTACGAACGACATCGAGCTCCTCTAATTTTGTAGTACAAAACCTACCGTTCAGATTCTAATCTGATATGCATATTATCGCCCAAACCGAACTCAAATAACACATACTCGTAATATTGGGTCCTTACCTATGAAATTGGTGTTTTATTCTGTCTTAGCAATTTGTCCGTAACTATTAAGTTTCAGAACATTCTTATAAAATAATTGCCTCTTCTAAAAATAGACCATATATTTGAGCTCGTATTATTTAATTTGATAATTTTTTGTAAGCTTAATTGTGTTAAAATTAGACACAAAGACAATTACTTTTAACTGCCTCCCGAATACATCATTTGATTTGCATTAACATAAAAACGATGAATAATTTTTATCAAGCGTGTACACACATATTGCTAAAGCTTGTCTAATGATACATGCCAAATATTATTATCTTTGGAAACGGCGTTGTGAAGAAAACTCAAAAAAAGTTAGTATGTAAAATGCGGACATCCCCAAAATCTCCATACAAAACAATATAAACTTAATAATATACAATGGCATATAGAGGTTTACTTGGCATGCTCCCCACAACCCCAGAGGCGACTACCCGGTAATGTACAATCTATGTACTAACAAACACAACTTGGGGAAACTTGTCGATGTAACCGTAAGTACAGTAACTTAGCTCGGATATTGGTCGTTTGTTGATGGTGTCTATGTATAAAACTACCAAAAATTAAAGAGATGCTATACCATAAGGGTCAATATCTAGTATACATAACAGTTTGCTGCGTATTGGAGTGTACCTAATGTTAAAAGAATAAGAAAAAGTTATTTGAAAACTAGTTTATTTATTCCGTGAAATGCTAATCTATACCTACATTAATAAAACTGTAGAGGTGAATGTCCATACATAGAAAAAAAATTTTTAAAACCAAGTCAAGGGATGTCTAAAGAGGGAAAATTCCAAAAAATGTTTGTACGGGCTAACCTCCGAAATGGCTGGACCGATTTCAATTAAATTTTGCATGGTGATACCTTATATCCCTGGTCAACATCTTAGATACTTTTTATTCCGGATATTTAAAGGATTCCCGTGGGATAGTTAAAAAACCAGTTCCGCGGACGAAGTCGCGGGCAACAGCTAGTTATTATCTAAAGGAGAAAGGAAAGAATTAAAGTAATTTCGTAAAACATACAAAAAGCATATCTCTACAGAATAAACTTTTTTTTATTTTGCATAAATGGCAAACTGACGGTAAATGGCTAAAATTACAAAGAAAACTCGATATTCATGAAAATCAGTTACATGCTAGTTAAGTAGGTACTAAGGATTATTAAGGAGATTTCACAGTTTTCTATAGTCTCTATAGAGCCAAAGTGCTGTTGACTTTACATATAATAAAACTATAGAGGGACTGTGACCAAGTCTGAAGGCCTAGCACGGGCCGGAGAGAAAAAGTCCCCAGAGACAAAAATCGTCATTGCCTCTCGCTTCTTCGTTCGCGCGGAAGCGAGAGGCAACGAGTAATTTTGTCGCCTGCAGGAGGATGTAGAAAGAGGGAAAGTACCAAAAAAGGTTTTTTTGTTTATTTATTAGTTTCTCTATCTGTATGGGCTAATCTCCGAAATGAAATTTTGCATGGTCACCTTACATCCCTGGACAACATTTTAGAAAGGGTTCCCGTGGGATAGACAAAAACCCATAGTAACCGCGGACGAAGTCGCGGGCAACAGCTAGTATTTTTTTAAAATTTAATTGCGTTTGACCACAATCTCGCCTGATGGAAAGCGCCGAAGTGGTCCAATAGGCTAGTTGACATATATCAAAAGTAATGAAAATAATATGTCATTCACATAGTATTTAGTAAAGGGTCCGAAATATACCAAGTTCGATAAATATAAATAAGGGATTGCTGTAGAAATTCAATTTGTTTAGAAATATGTTAAATTTTTGCTTTTTTTTCATCTGCCAAAAACGCTATCCACCATGTTCGTGAAATTAGTTGAGTAACGCTTCATGTAAATAATTACTACGCATGGTCAAAATCCGTCAAACACCCGTCGCAACCAATCAAGCATAACTGATGGCTATGTCACGCATGCGTGTTGAATTGTTTACAATAATTGTGGCGAAGGTGTTTTTGACATTTTAGCAAAAACATAATTTATAATTTAAAATTTACTGTGTTATAGGCTTCAGAAAATAATGTATTATTTTTTATGGTGATAGCTATCAGTAATTTAATCATTCATTTGGGGCCCAATAAAAAATAGGGTCAACTAGACTATTATTATTATTATTATAAAAAAAGCGATACGACAAAAGCTATTTCTCTGAACCGGAATGCCTGTGAATCGGAAACTCGGAAGCTGCATCGCTAAGGTGAAGCCTTGTGTAGGCCAACAACCGAGTTCCGGAAACAAACGAATAGTTTACTTGTGAATCGCTATCGGAATGGAGAGAACATTAAACTCTTATATCTTTGAGTCAACGTTGAGACAAGTGATTGGTAGATAGGTATAATAGATGGGTATATCGGAGTTTTTAGTGTATTCTCAGCGGGTAGCTGAGCGAGTCCCACACACGCCTACCGCCTAGCCAGCGGTAGGTAGGGTTCGTTAACAGAATTACTTCGCGACAAAGAAAGGTGGTTTTACAAAAAAAAAAAATTGCGTTAAATCGCATATATTCACACAATTACCTATTATTGGTATATTATTGTCACCATCGTAATTTAACAAAGTAATCTTATTTTTTTATTAGTAGGTACGATTTACTGACGAGACCTATCATCTATTATATTAACACCCAGTTGCAGAAACGAACTTTAAAATTTTATTTAAAATTATCTCTAATGCTCCATTAAATTTATTTACTGAAGTGTCAAAAGAACACCTTAGCGTAGTTTTACGTTGCACAAAACGACATTAGCACCCTGTCAATGCTTAAGAGACATTAGCTACCTTAACTTTAATGAACATTAAAGTTTTAATGCCTCATTAACAAATGTCGTCCTTAAAAAATCTTTGTGCAACTGAGTGTAAGGGTGTTAATCAAACGGTCAGCAAAATATACGAATTTTGGTCAGCAAAAAATACAATTGATCGGCCAAAATAACTAATTAAGCAACAAAAATGTTTTCTCTGCTGCCAAATTGTTTAATATATGTTTTGATGACACAAATATTGTTTTTACGGGTCAAAAAAAAAATCTTAACATTTCCTAATCTTTCAGAATACATTTCCTAGGAATTGATCCTTCATTGTTGCTTCTCCTACATTTTATACATTTCCAGTAACATTTATATATATTGCTGCCCTAATAACTATTTTGCAGCCCAAATAATTATCTTGCTGCCCAAATTAATAACTGCCCTTATAATGCTGACTACAGAATCTCCACAACTAATACTTTTCCTCTATGAATGAAATACCTATGTAATAAAAAATCGATCCCTTTTTAGTCCTTAACAAACGAGTGAGAACGAAATAGAAAGTGTAGGTATGGTATACGTGACGGCAGACATGACGTCACAGGGGTCAACGAATGTAACGCTGGAAAATTTAATGCAGACGAATTTTCGCCGTCTTCAATTAGGTCGGGTTATACTGAAGTAAGGTTTGTATTTCTCGCGTTTTTTATTCATGGATTATTTTACAATAAATTACATACCTATCAATACGAACATAGATTATCAAATAATTTAAGTAAATGCTATTTACTAGTAATTTTATATTATATTTGTTGAATTTTGGGTGTGTTTGTTTGAAGTTTATGTGATCATAAATTATGTAACTTACTTTTAAAATAAAAAAGATTATTGATTTTCTATAAATGAGATAAACATAGGAAGCAAAAATATTTTAAGATACCTTATAAGGATAGAAAGAAAACATTAAAATAAGACTGGGTTGCAAAAAGTTTGCTCAATAATTTGTAGTTTTAAATTTTAATTGAAAGCTGTTACTACCTCAAATAAATAAATAAATAATGGTTTTTATAATGTATTCAATATTAAATAATCCAGATATGCCATTTGCAAATAATGGTTGCAGTAATCATAATTATGTTCTTATCATAATTCTCGCAGTGCAACAAGAAAATCATATAACAGACATTTAAACTCATGTAATAATTACACAAATATTTCCACTTGCCAATGTTTTTGCAGTTCTTCCTATAGAAAGATAAATCTGATTCAATTATAAGTAAACAAGAATGATAACAAATAGAAATATATCTTAAGTTCTTATTTGCTCAAATGAGATTTATTACTTTTCATAATTATTCCCACATGTCGACTATTTCAAAACATCAATTTTAATTAAGCTTCTTCATCAGCTTGACGGTTACTAAAACAGGACTGTAATAGAATTGTTACAGACTTTTATCAGATAATATTCTACAAAACAGATAACTGTGCATTATTTAACCTTTGTTTGTAGCAGATATTAATGAATAAATTAAATATATCATAATAGGTATACAATGTCACATTCAGGTGTTTTCAACACCAATTATGTAAGGAAAATAAAATTTATAATAGTGTAGTTATTGGCAAGTTCTAGTGGCAGAATGAGCCGTTGACTTGAAGAAGAGAACAGTAGATTTTTAGCTTAAGATTTTCTAATTAAAATTGTATGTTAGTTATATTTATTGATTGACAGTCTGCTTACACTCTACCAACTATGCTTAAATACAGATATGGTTTTTGTTTGTACTTTATTGACTTTACTTAAGACAAGGCGTATCAATAGTGTTTTGTTGACAATTTAAATATTAAACTTATGCATTTGAAGAAGTTTAACTAAGGATTTTGCTATAGAAACTGAAATGAGATTATAACATGTAACAAATGAGAGAAAGTATGAGTTAAACTAAAGTATAGGCATCGTATCAGCATTTCTTTGATAAAATGTACTTGTTTTTATACGTGGCTTCGCGTATAAGCCCTATAAACCTAAAGTTATGCAGTGAAGAGTATAAAATCGATGTATACCAAAACACATGCTTACACACCAAAAATTGGGACAAAGGAATCATTCTGCCAGCAATTATATAATGATTTACCTTTTCGGACGTCGCACATCGAACATTTAAAAGCTTCTGCGTTATTTCTGTACGTACAAACGCTGCAATCCCAATAATTTTCTTCGAGCACTTTTGACTGCCTTTTGGCCCTCCGAATTGCATTTTTCTTGTCCATTTTAACGCACACTTACGTCTAACTATAACTAATGCACATTAATCATGATATTTTAGAATATCCACAGTGTGTTATCACGTTAATTACTAAAATAATTCGCCTAAGAATCATTATTTATGTTTTACTGTGCACAAAACTGTACACTTCAAAACGCCATGACAGCTCGTCAGTGTTGAGTCGGTAAAACAGCACTAGCGTTAACATTTTTTAAGCTACCTTACCGACTTGACATTCATTTCGCTTTATTCCTAGATGGCGCTCGCTGCAACTTTAAAATCTGATTCGAACACGAAGTTTCAGTTTTTCACAAAAGAATTTGTAAACTTTTTGTATTAAAAATATTGTCTTATTACCTTTATAATTTTAAACCTTCAGATTTCTATAAAAATAATTAAATGATAAGATCGACTTGTAACGAAATAGTAAAAATTTACTTGTTCCAGTATTACTTATTGAATGAAGTACCTATATAAAATCCCATGATAATTATAATGTAGGCAAGTACCTACCTAATAAAATTTTTTGCAGGGATTTGCTGTGGGATAGTTCTGAGCGGGTTGGCAACGTCGTATTTTTGATACTTTGCTATGACTTATGCTACGACAAGGTGTAGTCATGGAATAGCGTTTTTATCATAATAATATAAATAATATTATATTCTGTAGTATTAACTAGATAATGCATAGATTTGTAAATCAAAATGTTAAGGGATAATTAACTGGCTTAGTTTCATGCTATTTATTTTCAGTACTGCCTCCTAGCAATTAAAATGAACGATTCACATAGTTTTTGATGTTCACAATGTATTGAAAAATACTTTAATTATTGAATAAAAGTTTTGGTTGAGTTTGAGTTAAGTAGGTTTTTCGGTTGAATTTTTTGGCACGAATTTTTAGCGAATTTTTCGTTTTTTCCAATGTGGCATAATGATTGACATTAGAAATCATAATAATTTAATATCTTTTCAGGTAATTTGACCTCCACCGTGACGACTGAAGCTCTACTAACTCTACTTCTCACTATTGTATTTAATTTTTATGACAGCATTCATCATGATCATTTCATTACCCCCTCATACCCGAAAGGGTAGACAGAGGCGTTTAACACCCAATTTTTCCTGACATTGTCTAATCCCTATGTGTTACATGGTGGCGAACCTGTAGCCAAGATAAAATCAAGCGATATACAAAATCAATTAGTTGTAATCTAACTCAGTGGTACAGGCGGTGGGATCGAACTCGCAACATCTTGAACGGGTGCGGCCGTCCGTTCCCAACTTGGCTACTGCTGGGAGAACATAATAACGATTAAACACAATTTTTTTTACGAGCGAACGTATCTTTGAAATGCTTTTAAACAACGTAAATAATTATGTCGTCTCTTCATCTCATCAACCGTAGAAGAGATTGTTAGAAAAGAGTTTTGATAACATTCTATTTAATTTTGATATTCATTCATATTCAATATATTCATTTTTATTACGTTTACATTAACTGTGTTTATATCCGTCCGTGTGTATATTTATCCGTCATCTAGTGTCCGTAACACAAGCAGCATTAGTTGCTTAAAATGGGGCTAGTTGATAGGTGTGAATGTCTGAGGATATTATTATTATTATTATATCTAAATTCGCCTACACTGTCAGAGATTGATAAACTGATTGGTAAAAAAATGCATTTTTTGGTATTTTTTTTTAAAACTATTGGTTCTTTACAGGGGCCTGTTGTTGAGCGAAATAAAAGAAAACTTTAAATTAAATATTTATTATTTATTTATTTATATATACTTTATTGCACATAATAATACAAAGAACTACCGAAATACCGTGTATTCCACTCACTAGTATTATAACAACAATGTCAAAAAGTAAAAAAAAAACAAATAAGTATTGCATTCAATTCAAAATTAATATACCTATATGGCGGCCAGCTCTACGGCCACAGACCAGTCCTTATAGTTGTTGTATATTATGATGGCGAGTAACTTCGCTCTTAACGCCTTAAGATAGAGTCTAAAGTCGAATAACTTAGTCTCCTTCGTGAATTGCAATATCAATAACAGGGACTTTGCCTGTGTTCCCGAAGGTAGAGGGATGACCGGATTAACAACCACGTTTCCTCTGATATGCTCTACTTTGTGGGTTGACTGGAAGAGATATCTTCCTTAAGTCCAGTTCGAGAGCTTATTGCTTAAGTGCACCCTGAATTTCTTGTGTGATTTTTATTTCCCATTGGACCCTTTCAAACTAAGTAAGATAATAATTTTGATAATTATATATATCTATTAAATATATTTATCCGTCCTAGTATCCGTAACACAAGCAGCATTAGTTGTTTAAAATGGTGCTTAGTTGATAAGTGTGAATATCTGAGGATATTTATTTATTTTATTTTATTATTAATTGCGTAATTTACATCAGATATCATTAAAGTAGGTAAGTGATCTACTTAATAATTTCAGCTTATCATTTAACAAGCGATCAGCATAAGCGGCTTTGACTGGCCAAAGCACTCCGGGCTAAGGCCATTAAAAATCGGAGGATAATATTTAAAAATTAAAATTTATTGATTCCTTACATTAAGTGCTTTAAGACTGGTTCCTACCTTCGTAATTAGCATGAAAAAAGGTTGCAGCAGGCATTTTCTATCTAATAACTAATTATGGACTAGGTATCCGCTTACTTTACTAATTCACTGTCATTTCACATACATTATGGATGAAGGCAACCGGTTCGGTGGGTCCAATATGTTTTTATGGGCCTCTGCCATGAGAACCTAGAATTTTGTAAATTATGCATAATTTGTACAGACTATTTGCGTAGATCTTCGATGGAAAAATATGTATCTTAAAATAGGAATATCGGTAAGTCGTCCTTACAAAATTTTACTTGTTTCGCAGTAGGTATAGAAAGAAAAAAAAAAAAGAAATAAACTTTATTAAGAACCATGATACACTGAATCTAATAATAGATACGACATGTTGTATACATCACGATGCTTAATAGGTATCTACTCATCATAGTCGATGCATCTGAATAATGCTCCGACGCTGGTCTTCCGTAGATGCCAAGAAAAAAAAAGAGAAAACAATATGTATGTACTTCAATTCTAGATAGTGCACTGCTACTCTCATACATCATAAAAGATAAAAATACCTATTATAGTGGGTAAGTAAGGGAATAAATAATAAGTGGTTAAGTATGGGATGTCAGTTCCAAGACGTAAAAGTTGTAAGTATTCAATACACCTTTATTATGTAATATTTCGGTAATATTTCTTATAACATAAAGATATTCGTAGATAATAAGTACCAAACGGTCCAATTGTAAACTACAGTCGTAACATTTTTGAATTTTTATTTTTTATAAACCTTCAATGGAATAGATTCGGTTTCTCTTAAGTCAAACAAGAATTCAAGAAAAAATCTCAATCCCGGCCGGCAAAAAAAGGTTCATAACAAAAATACAAAGAAGGATTTCTAAGAAACCCAACCTTTTTCGTAGACTACATGTATTTTGCTACCTGCCAGCTTCTCAAATGCCGTTGGATTCTAAATTTAACTTTGAAATAGAAAAGAAAGTTGATGGGAGCAAGGGAGCAACAAATAAAGATTAGTATGGGAGTGATTAATTTATTAAATTAATTAGAGGTACAAGATGTTGTATACAATCATTTTCAAAATATCCAAATGGGCCAATAAGGAGAAGTCAGAAACTATGAAAGACTTATTCATTAGAACCAATACAATGCGTCAATTTAAAATTTAATAAAAAAAATTCAACTCTTAAACATATCATACATAATCGACTAAACGTTGACACCTATGCCTGCCCTTTGAAGTCTTTGTAAACAATGTTAATGTTGGCAGAGGATATCTTTTATTCCATGCTAGCATAAGGATTGGAAAATAGGATATAGGTAATTAATTATATCAAAATAGGAACAAAACGCAAATAACAATTTTATTACTCACTTCATTATACTGATCTACTTAATAATAATAATAATTAATGATGAGTTTCTTATTAAGCGTTTCTTATTAGTCGTCTGGTAGCAGCTCATTAAAAGAATATTACCAACCCATCTCTCCCATTGGGTGTCGTAAAAGGTCGACTATTGGACTCTGTGTTTGTCTGTTCTTTCTTTGTTTTTTATTCTTATTGTGTGTTTGTTGGTTAATAAATGTTTTTCTTTCTCTTTCTTTCTTTTTCTTTCTTTCTTTCTAACCATCCAATAGCTTATAGCGGCGACGAGCTCTTCACCTGTCACGCTGAGTGCAGTCACTGCTTGGTGAAGCGCCAACTATGCTAATTGCTTTTGCGGTGTTTTTGTTTATGACTAACACTTAGGGGATAATAATCGTGATTATATATGTATGTATGCGGACAAATCCCCTTGCTACGTTCTTGGCACACATCTTTCTTTCTTTCTTTAAATAAGCTATAAAAACAGAACAAACAATAATTTTCCTAAGAACACGTCAAATCAGACAGCTATATATTTTAAAACACCGTATAAACCTGACACATACATAATTTCAGGAGAAAAGAGTATTTGTGCTGACGAGATTTCTAACAGCAGCCTCGATCTACTGACATTACTAAATGCCCTTTCGGTTTGAGGTGGATTTGACCGGCCTCTTTCTTACAAAAGAGAAGAAGTGCACCACGTCACCCTCAATTAAGCTACGAAGGCTTTGTTCTGAGAAGAACGAGCAAGAAACTTAGCATTTTCCACTCTCTTTGTGCTACTGTCCCTTGATTTATAAAATTATAACTTTGATATCGACACGTGTTCCTAATTTACAAACAGAGCCGTTGTTGATATAGCAATGAATCATGCCATTGACATTCGGTACGACAATATCAAACATGTTGATAATTGGTCTGAAACTGTAAATATTTACATGGAAAATTTAAATAAAATCGCCATAATGTATGTAACACTTTGTTTTTAATACACATCTATTGCCTACATACATGACCAACATGCGATTGATCTTAATTTGTAATGAGTTGACAAGGCTCTTTTGTGAATAAAAGTTATCACCAGATATCTAGTGATAACTTGGCCAAGTGAGCTGTAGTTGCCTATAATATACAATATAACGTACTTAAACATACTCGACCAAGAGCTCAATTTCCGAGCGCACGTCACGAGAGTCGCTCGCAACGCCAAATTTTATATGTCCCGCCTCAACGGTATGTTAGGCAGGCATAGCAAAATGTCTCTCCGAAACAAGCGAACCATGTTTAAGGTATGCATACGCCCCGTCATGACGTACGCTAGTCCAGTGTTTGCCCACGCCGACCCATCCATCCTTAACCAACTCCAAATCATCCAAAACTCCTTCTGCCGCAGGGCCAACGACGCCCCCTGGTATGTTAAGAACGCGGACTTACATAGGGACACAGACCTACTGACGTTACAACAACATTTTAGGGCTTGCTCTGAGCGGTTCTTTAAGGCCGCAGAAGGGCATTCAAATCCCCTCATTCAAAGCGCCGCGGATTACGAACCTTGCGCTCCCCACCCGCGGTACAGATACCGCAGACCCCGACACGTCTTCACAGACGCTCCCGATCCATTGTCGCGGGCCTTAGAGGCCCTGCAAGCTGCGGCATCCGCGCCGTAGCTCCCTCCCGCTCTGTACGCGTGGCCTTCTGCTCGCATGTACAGACAAACATGACCCATACGGTCGGCCCACTTTGGTTCCGATCGTATATCTGGCGCACATGCCCTAGTAAGTAGCTAGCGCAGCGCCGCACCTCTCCCTCTCCAGAGGGAGGGGGCGCCATTCAGGTTATGCTTTACCGAAGCCCTCAGAGGCCTAAAGCAAGGTGGTGTTTAGTCGGTACGAGTCCGACATAACCCCCGGCCGGCCGGTGGGTATCCAATGAGGGATTCACCACCTCCTTCTCCCGCATGGGAAGGTAAAGAGTCCTCCTTCAGAGGCTCGAAAAAAAAAAAAAAAAAAAAAAAAACTTAAACATAAGTACAGTACATTGTGAATATCGCTCGCCTCACATTGTGCCCGGTGCATGGCAACAGGCTCGCCACTTGTTACATGGGGACCTAACATAACTAGTGAAATTGGTGTAAACACCACTGCCTACTACCCCTTTGGGGAAAGAGGCACGATGAAATATTGTTGTTGTTGTGAACTATTGTGACTAAATTTTATGTTACAAGTAGTAATTTGTGTGTTGTTTTTGTGTATGTTTTAATTTTATGTATGTTTATTCCTAAAATAGTTACCTGACTAAATTTGATGCACGTATATGAAAGGCCAAATGTAGGTTGACAGCATCGAACGGGTATACATCCATAAATAGCAGCATTCGTTCTAGACTTACATTCCTAAGATACTGCACTGATATCAGTATCAAAGGACTTATCGAATCGAACACAACTATCATCAAACAGTTCAACACATTTAGAACCTTAATAACAGCATCTAAGAATTTCAAGATTTATTATCAAGTCTTCATCATCGTTTTCAAATTCGTTTTTCCTCCATTCTAAATCTCTCAAGTTTGATACTAAGCTCTAAACTTTTCCGTCGTTCAACATAAAGAATATAAATTTGAAATCTCCATGAACACTTAAGAGTACACAGGATGGTACAAAAGTGGTTTATGTGAAGTTCTGGCCAGTTAATATGCCAATCATGATCCAGCCTAAAGCACAGAGTATACCAATATTCAAAGATTAAAAAAAACACAATTCTTCTTGAAAATTCTTTTCCTCGTCTCAATATTCAAACCTATGCGAAATAGGAATTTGATATTCTGCAGGGATTTATCAAATATTAGTTCTGGCATTTCGATGACCGATCTCTTCCAAACTGCTCCCAGAACATTTTAATTATCATTGCGGCGAACAAGCTTTACACATTTTCTCAACCTCTGAGAAGCTCCAACTATAATTTCAAATCACAATCAGCGAACTTGAACGATAGATAATTAATGTCTTGTGAATTTTGCACTGTAATTTATTGGTCTGTTAAATGGAGTTAAACGGTGCAATTATAACATGCAATATAATTTCCCTTCGCTTAGTTATATAAATTTTAATAAGATTTCAAATCGGTGTGGAAAAATTTTAATAATCAATTTTGGAAGAACTACCATAATTACGAGTGCTTCATTTTATGATGTACGAATAGCATTGTGAATTGGGCTAGAATGAGAGGAAGACCAATGAAGCGATAGCTTGAATGCGTGAAGAATAATATTAGGTCCTTACCTATGAAATTGGTGTTTTGTATGGAGATTTTGGGGAATTCTGCATTTTCCATACTAACATTTTATCAGTTTTCTTCACAACGACAAATCCAGAGATAGTAATATTTAGCATGTATCATTAGACAAGCTTTAGTAATATGTGTTATATCACTTTTCATAAAAATTATTTATCATTTTTAAGTTAATGCAAATAAAATGATGTATTCGGGAGGCACTTAAAAAGAGTTGTCTTCGTGTCCAATTTTAACACAATTAAACTTAAAACAAATTATCAAAACAAATCAAAAGAGATCAAAAATATAGTCTATTTTTAGACGAGGTAATTATTTTTTAGGAATACTCTGAATCTTTATAGTTACAGACAAAATACTAAGACAATAAAAACACCAATTTCATAGGTAAGGACCCAATATTAGAATAAAAGAACTGGATGCTGAACTGATGAGTGACAGAGGAGAATGGAAGAGGAAAACATATAGTGCCGATCCCACCTAGCGTGAGGAAACGGCCGGAAATAGAAGATCTACGAACAGCGCTCGCTCCAGACGAGTAATACAACTGACAGAATTTATGTAGTATACTAATGAAATTTGCTTTGAATTGTTGTAAGAGAAGCCTGTAGTTTGCACCTATAGCAAAATGTACAGTCACGAGCATAAATAAAATATGATAGCATTTCAGTACTTTGTCATTTTGACATCACTACAGTCTGAATTACTTGTTACTTGTAGCACATTTTTACAGCTGTTTGTAGTGAGATTGATTCCCATACCAATGTAAATGGTCCATAAGGCTCATGTGTCAAAATGCATCTATTAAATTATTCAGACTGTAATTCCCACAACAGAAGACATTTTAAGTGAAACCTTAAAATGACAAGGTACTAAAATGGTAAAATATTTATTGTACGTTTTTTAAATGAACATAGTAAAGAAATCATCACTAACTGAGGGTAGTCACGCTTAATCGAAGGATTTCCGTTTTTAGAAGAATAGCATTCTATCGAGAAATATTCTACACTCAGGTTGAGTAGAGGAAGAAACTGTTCATCTTTTTGTGTGTGAGTATATCAACCAGCAGAAGACACAATGGTAGAGATGTTAACACACACGTATCGCCCATTGTGTGCTGACACACACACACAGCTGGACATACACCTCGCAAATGTCATTCCCGACATAGAAAATAAAAGAAAAAGTCTTATTAGTAATTAGAGATATTATTTTGAATTCAAATTTGGTGATGTTGTGTGGAAGCGGACTTACTATCAAAGTAGCAAGGATAATAAGTTCTCTAAAAAGCTTGCTCCTAAATATTTAAAGTGTCGTATAGTATCTAAGAAATCTCCTTTGGTCTACGAACTACAAGACATGCAAGATAACAATACCGGTACCTGGCATGTTAAAGATATTAATTTATCAAATTTAAAATAGCGTTTACCACTGCTGAAACTTTATTTTCTTGATCAATAAAAATTATTTTACGTAATTACTATTATTCATATTACCTACTTATTAATTGGTTACTTAAGAGGATCATCGTAGCTGAACGATAGACCTAGGAATTAGAATTGAAAGTTACTATTTTTATGAATATGAGTTATGAATATGACGCCTCTTATCCCGAAGGGTTAGGCGTCCCAACTCGACTACTGCTGCATTTTCCTATAAATAAAAGTAACCCGAAAAAATCAATAGCGCACCACGTATTGCCAAAATCCGTGTAATCTACCGTCAAACGATACATCTTTTTGGTGGTTGTATTACAGTGCCAGCCTCCGTCGCTCCGGACCAATGCAACCGTTCTAGTTTTTGTCTTCTTGTGGGGAGGAGTAATTGCAGCCGCCCATGTTCAAATTTTAGCACGTAAAGGGTTGATGAAATAATTATGGAGTAGTTTACTTGCCGTGGATTCAGTATAGCTTGAAGTCTTAGAGTTTGGACAGTTGTAAATAAACCATCGTTTTTAAAATTAATACGTGAAATGAGGAGCTCGGTGGCGTAGTAGTAAGTAAAAGCTACCAAAGCTAAACAAAGCTACCTTCGCTATGGTCAGGCCGTGGATGGGTGACCAAAACTTTGTGATCTCGAGCTCCTCCGTGCTTCGGAAGGCACGTTAAGTCGTTGGTCCCGGTCGCTATTGCGACTGTTTCTACCCACCGACCCGCATTGGGCCAGTGTGGTAGGCTTACGGCCCATACTCTTCATGTGTTTCTCCATGAGGAAGGCCTGTGCCCAGCAATGGGACTTATATAGGCTGAAGACAGATGTGAAACGATTTGTATTCACATATTTTTATAATAAATAGTGGTAACGAAACCATGAATTATATATTTTTATATATTCCTTTTTTATATGTGCCTCGAAAGCTACGTTAAGCCGTTAAGGCGGTGATACATATGCCTGTAACTGACACATTTGCAAGCCATTTAAACTGACATGGTTCTAGCTAACGCGTACTTACGTTCACTGGATACAGGCATGCCAGTTTCTGTACACACGACTGTAGCACAGTACTGCCCCCCTTATTCTAAACTGTCGGTTCACGGATTCGATTCGGAAAGTCTCGTCCCGTCTCGCTCTAACTCACCGCAATAAAAAGTGTCAGGAATAGTATAGAGATTCCGTGATTCGTTTAGTTTCCGACAGTTTAGAATACTCCTTATTCTAACCTGTCGGAACTTGCAAGAAGCTGTGATGATTTGTATGCTAATTACAGACATGTGTATCGCCGTTAGTGTCGGCTTCTATTCCTACTGAGTCCACGAAATTATTCGCATTGAGCCAGCGCAGCGTATTGATGTTATGAAAGGCCTAAGTTCAGAAGGTCGTGTCCAGCAGTGGGACGTAAGTAGAGCGGAGACGAAGGGTGGTTTTGGACCAAAGTTTATTGCTTTAAATAAAAATAAATATACAAGCTATTTAAGCTACTTTAAACCTTATTATGGCATAGATAAGGATAAGGCATAGACATAGATAGTAGTAAAACATGGGTCAATTAAATAAACAGATTTATTACAACAAAAATCATAAATATTGCTGTTTTTCCCTTTAATTATTATTACGGATTTTTCACCAATAGATAAAAAAAAAGTTTTTCAATGTTATTAAGGGATATTTTAAAACAACACCGGCGACCGACGCTGACCACACGCGCGGGCTTACACGTAAAATTTTGATACAATTTGACGATTAAGCGCGCGCGCGTGAACCACGCTCTGGCCGGCCGGCCGGCGTGGCCATGAAACTATCCTAAAACAACATTATTTTCAATAATGTGTATCTAATACTCTTCAAATATCTTATTTCGAATCGTGGCATTCATTTCAAATCGTAAACCGTCTTCAGCAAAGCAAAGTATGACCACGCATTCTTCATAATCTGAAAAAAAAAAATTTTTGCACATTATTTATTAGGAGGAGCTCTGTGGCTTATTGGTGGCTTTGACTTTCGATATCGAAAACAAAGCTACCTTCGCCATGGTCAGGCCTTGAATATGTGGCCAAAACTTTGTGATCTCGAACTCCTTCGTGCTTTGCAAGGCACGTTAAGCCGTTGGTCCGTTATTACGACCGTTTCTACCCACCAACCCGTATTGGACCAACGTGGTAGTGTTACGGCCCATACTCCTCATAAGTTTTTCCATGAGGAAGGCCTGTGCCTAGCAGTGGGACGTATATAGGCTGAGGGCGAAGATTTAATAAAACTATAGTCCTTTCGATCCACATAATATAGCGGAAAAACGAAAAAAGTTAGAAGTAACCTTAAGTTTTTATTTTTAGAAAATTGTGCAAATGTAGAGTTAGAGATTATGTCATATCGTGTTTAAGTTTCCATACTAGTTAGCGTGGTGATTGCATAGCCACGTAAACAAGCGATATTACAATATTATATTACCCTCATGAATGATGACAAATTGACTTCAGCAAAGTTGAATGCCGTCAGCTTACACGCTTTTTGCGCCCTAAAAATTTTGATAAAATTAGTGTTTTAAGAATGTTTCTTATAGACGCAACCGAACATTAGTGTACCGGAGTGATCTTCATTTCTTTGTACAATGTCATCGAATGAGAACGATGACGCGCTGGCATTGCGTCAATCGTCCGAAAGAAACAAACACTAAAAAACCACTGAAACGACCTGCGCAGGCGACCGGAATACACGCACACACGCACAGGTACACCGTACAGGGTTATTCGAATGAATCGATTTTAGATATTGCGCCGGGCGCCTGTGAAGGCCCATAAACTGCACAGATCTATTCCCACACACATTCTGGTCTACCAGCGCAGGCGCACCTGCAGAGCAGGACCTTTCCGGTGGACCGAAGCATGTAGGACAGCCGAGTTAAAGGATTACTCGGACTTTATAGCGTAAATGTTTTAATATAGTACCTAGCTGTGCCCGCGACATCGTTCGCGAGGTTATTGATTTAACACCGATATAAGTTTACAAAATGTTTTTGTGTGTTTGTTAACACTGCGTTGTTTTTACAAAGTTATTATTCTCTTTTGAGCAAAATATTGAATAGTTGAACTAAAACCTCGAACTATAAAAATAATGAAAATAACATTTCTTGTCAGTCTAATCCTTAGATTATGGATGACCAAGAATTTTGTACTCTATATGGATGCCAAACTCCCATACAATAGCATGAGGCAATGTTCTGTCTCGATCAGTAGGTGTTCCCTCTCATTCTATCACTATGTATGAATGAAGGCTATCCGTGGGATATCCTTTTCCTCTCTTTCTATCCATAGTTTCTGTCTCACCTGTCATATTTACGCCATTTTGACACCTAGACTGAAAATTGTTAAAAAATTTTGTAATTCAATATTTTAAATAAAAAATTATAATACTGATGTGACATGCGTTGTGTTGAGTGATATCCTGGATGTACCTTATCATTTCACAGGTGAGTCAAAAATCACGTATTAAATGAGAGTATTTGTTCGAGAAATTTGTGTGTATTTTTGTGTGACGTCATTAGTAGTAATAGAAAGCTTTACTACGAAATGACAAACTCATTCATTAAAGTGATAGACTGAGAGGGAACACCTACTAAATAAAATTAAATTTTGACGGAATATGTCAAATAATACTCGGTCGAGCAAATATTGATAACTATGGTTATATGGTATCCCCGTTGGAATATCGGAATAAGTTGCATGACATTCACTGAGGGAATTAAATCTGTTGGTATGGCTTGTATTTGTTACTTTTTTATATTCAAAATGTACAGACATCGACCTGAACGCATTAGTGTAATGAATAAACATGAAGAAGGTTGGTTTTTGTAAGAAGAGAGCAACAAAAGTTGTCGTCGATCTAGAGAAACGAACGGGCTTCTCATTTCCTTTCACAACGTTCACTGAACATAGAAACCGATTTTTACATGGAGAGAAAAAGAATACCTTATCATTATAATCAGAAGACTTTTTCCCACTGTAGAGTCCTTTAAATACCACTTGCTCTGGTACACAACATCACTGACCTCCATACTCTAGAAAGAAATAATTTATTAGTATATATACTAATTAAATAAAGGTCCTACAGCTCAGGAACTACAGGTCCGATTTGAAAAATTCTTTCAGGCTTAGATAGCCTATTTATTGAGGAAGGAAAACATCACGCTAAGTACTAATCCACACGGACAAAGTCGCGGGGAAAAGCTAGTATTTTTTAAAACCTTGTTACACATTTGACAAACAAGCAACATATATAATATATAAGTATATTACTATTACACTAAAAGTTACCAATTTAATTGTAAAAAGATACGGGTGAGTTTTTTTATCCATATTCATGGTAACCAATAGTTAAACTCTAGACCAAAAGCGTCAATGGAAACGCCCAAATGCGTGACGCCATCTTGACAAATTGTTAAATTTGCGATGAAAATTCAAAGCAATATACATCAGCTGTGCCGCCAGCCGCCATGTTACTAATCCCAGCAACGTGTTGAGGTTAAATTGTCTATGATTATTTTACTTTTGTTACATTAGAAAATTCGACTATTGGACAAGCTGTCATATCACGATATATACGTTTTCGCCACTGATCCATATTTTAACCTACTGGTCAACCTGATCACGGATCAAAAGACCCTAAAGACAACATCTCGTAAGTTTGCGTGGATAACTTGTACTGTGTCACGGTTCTAAAACCGTCTTACAACCGTTTTCAATACTCACGTTGATTTTTGATATAAAATCCATACAAAAACATAGCATCACATAAACAGCAAACATCTAATTAAACATTCTCAGCTAATATTAACTAATTACTAGGTTTTAAATACAAATATAAACACAAAGATTGTTATTGTGATTAACTTATTTTTCATCTGTCTACTAATGACAGTTGATGTATCGGTAACGCCGGTACTTCGAAAACTTGTGATTTCTCAAAATAAGGGTATTTTAACATTAATCGGTTGTTGGTATTCTACTATAATTATTTTAAACCATAAACATTAATTGCTAATTAATTAAATAATTAGTATTTTCTGCCATAGAAAAATACGTAGATTATTTTAATTAACATTTTTAATTTATTCTTTTATCTAAGTTTTGGTTGTTGTTTTGACCATAGATAAAACTACATACTTCTACATTCTACATAATAGATTATGGAACATGATTCGTGACATCGAAGCTCCCACTAAATTCTGGGAGAACATTCTAGAAGAGTCCTGGTATATAAGCGGTAGTCCTGGGAAAGCAGACCTCTTCAGTTTTCTCTGGCTATCGCTTGTATCCTTGTAAATCTGTTTAATATCTGTGCGCGATCCCCGAACTAGGGTGAGTGTGTGTTCCTAACCTATTGTTTTGCAACTTGCTTTTCAATAATTTAATTTTATTAGTGTTAAATCCTGTACTGCTTAAACTATTAATTAAGATAACAAATTTCATGCTAATAGTTACCGTATTGATCAAAAATATAACTAGTGAATTGTAGGTAGAATTAAGTTGCAAAACAATTTATATAGTTCTTTTGATTTTGTCCCTATATATTATATGAAGATTGTAATCATGAGAAACGGGCCACTAATGGACCGTGGACGGATTACAATCCACATTTAAGTTTCTTTTGTCTATATTGTGTGAACTATTATTTTTTATAAGACCGGTGGGTAGTTTACTTTGGATTAGCTTTCTAAAAAAATATATACTATTCTAAACTAAAAATTAACTGTTCTTTTAATAGGATAAAGTGACCACTTGTTGACCCTTGTTCGACCCTTAAATCTAACATATTTTAAGGTCACTTTATCACACCTTGATTTTTTAATTCCTTTGATTTTAGAAGCATTTTAATTGTAGCGGCTTGCTTCCACCCCCTACCCTTAGACGGTCGACTGTATGGAACACCTGTTCATATCTTTAAAAATACAATTTCAGGGATCCTATCCACGGGCAGCCGCCTACCCTGCTGCTCCGTGCCTGAGCGTCGGCCTTCCACCCGCCGAAGCTGAACCCACGCCAACCACGCCTGTAGTCGGCGTGACCGGTTCCTGGTGCTTCGCCCCTTAGCTCCTTCAAGCTAAGTCCCTTTGCTTCACTTGAGAACTACCGAGCGAGAAACTGTGAACCTACCTCCCTGAGACAAATAAATTGCGTATAATCTACCCAATTCTTTTATTTTCTCTCTTGCTCTCTCGGGTCGTGCTACCCACGGCCAGAGCGTGTCAGTGGCGCCCAGCTCGCTCAGTGTTCTTCGCTCTGTGGTTCTCTTTTTTCTTTTTTTTATATTTTTTGTTGTGTTTTAGGTGGGTACCTAAGTACTTTTAATTATTTTTAACATTGCAGTAAAAATTTACGTAAACTTAATTTTTTTCAAATTAATACAAAGGTTTTGTATTAAATCAAAATTAGATTGATTTTGCCATTCGGTAAAACATATTTTTTTCATTAGATACCCACTTATAATTTTTTTATCTATCTATAACGCTGCAATTGAATTGCTTCGCACACACTCGCCCTTATTCCGTGTTTTAGTTGTTTTTTACTATGGCTGAAAATATTAATTTCCTTTCCTTGCAAAAATCAGAGCTTGAATATGAAGTTTCTTTGCGTGGTCAAACTCCAGCAGAGACTGTTTTGGAACTGAGAAAACAGATAATTAAATTGAGTAAGGAATTCCCTTCAGAGACTATTTCACTCTCTCATTTTCTGAGGATTTGGTTGGAGTTGAGTCCAGCTTAGACAAGTCACTAAAAAACATAAATACTTTAAAAATTAAATTTGATAAAAACCTGTTTTCGAGAACGGAGGAATTACTAAAACATGTATATCATCGGTTGAATAGAATCGAGATTGACGACGATGATATGGATCCGATTCTCTCGGATTGCAAAATAAATTTAGAGTCCCAAATGAGGGAGATTAGGTCTTTGTCGCCTTCGAGTCAAACATCTATTTCTGTAAACGAATTGCAGAAAGCTATTATGGGTTTGACAATTGATCATAACCGTACGCCAGATTTATCTAAAATTAAATTCAACGGAAAGTCGTGTGTGCGTGCTTTTATTCAGAAGGTAGATGAATTCATTGAGGCTAGGGGCATTACTCATGAAAAATTGCTGTCGTATGGTTACGACATTTTCACGGACGATGCTCTACATTGGTTCCGTTGCATCAAGCCCAAGGTGGACAGTTGGTCTCAGGTCGTTGATGCCTTGAAAACAGACTTTAGTCCACACGATTACGACTACCAATTCTTATCAGAAATAAGATCTCGATTTCAAGGTGAAACTGAAAACATCAGCATTTACCTGTCAATAATGGACGGCATGTTCTCTCGACTAACTAAGCCCTTACCAGAGGTTGAAAGGTTAGAAATTATTACACACAACATTAGACCGTGTTATGCTAATGCCTTGGCTTCAGTTTGGCCTATAATTAATATTGATACACTTAAGGCAGTATGCCAAAATTTCGAAAAGGTGCAATGCCAATTTAAAAAGTTTAATGAGCCAGCTGCTCCAACTTCTTCAACTCTAGCTCCTGAATTTGCCTATAGGGGCAAATCCAGCGCTTCTGCTTTAGTTGAAAAACCTTATAATAAATTTTATAACGGAACTACAAAAACAAAGAATTTTGTAAGTGCTTTAGCTTCTCAAAATGTTTATTGCCCTAGATGTCGCTCGAACTCGCATAGCCTAAATGCATGCACGCAGCCTAGAACAATTATATGCTTTAAGTGTGGGAAAAAGGGTGTACGTACTCCTGATTGCACTAAATGCAATCCAAAAAACTAGTTTGCCGGGATTGGAGAAATAGCGATTCAAATCGCTCAAAATTTAATAAATTCTGCAGCGAGACCGAGTGGAAACATTGGTTATCCTTTATTTCAAATGTCTTTTCTAACCGCTCGGTGTCTCCAATCCTGGGATCTGAAAATATATTTTCACGCCCTTATGTTAACATATTTGTTAATAACAAAAAACTCGTTGGTCTGTTAGATACTGGTTCGGGCATATCTATATTGGGAAATAGTTCAGATGATTATTTTAGAAAACTTAACTATAAAATTTATTCATGTAATCCGTTACAGCTTTCTGCAGCTGGCGGACAAAAATTCTACGCTTCTAAATACTATATCTTACCTGTAACCTTTAATACCAAAACCTATAACATAAAATTTTATATTGTACCAGAAATACAAAACAATTTAATCTTAGGTATGGATTTCTGGAGAACTTTTGGGTTGTTTCCTAGTGAACTCGATGGCCTAGTAGTCAATGCATCTCAGGAGACTAATATTTCTAACATAGCTCTTGATGATCCTAAACAAATTTTTTCATATGCTCAACTATCGGAGAAACAAAAGAAAGCCGCTGACGATATCATTTCCAAATTTCGCGGTATTTCTTATGAGGAATGTGGTTTAGGTCGTACGTCATTGATAACGCATGCTATCGATACTGGTGATGCGGCTCCGATTCGACAACGATATTACCGTATCTCTCCTCATAAACAATCTATTCTCTCCGAACATCTAGACGATATGCTTAAAGAGGACGTTGTCGAACCGTGCGAAAGCCCTTGGTCTAATCCCGTTCTTCTTACACCTAAGAAAAACGGAGAATATAGGTTTTGTTTGGACAGCAGGAAACTAAACTCTGTCACTCGTAAGGATGCCTATAGCTTACCTTACATCACTGAGATACTAGATAATCTCAGAGATGCTAAATATCTCTCTAGTGTAGATCTCTCAAAATCTTTTTGGCAGGTTTTAATAAAGCCTGAGGATAGATGCAAGACTGCATTCTATATTCCTTCTAGGGGAACGTTCCAATTTAAGTCAATGCCCTTCGGGTTAACTAATGCGCCCGCTACCCAGCAAAGACTAGTAGATTTGCTTCTTTATGGGCCTGAATTTGAAAATAAGGTGTATGTCTTCATCGACGATGTAATTATTGTTTCTAATACTTTTGAGGAACATATGTCGTTACTTTCGCGTGTTCTAGAAAAACTTAAATACGCGAATCTTACTATAAACTTCGAAAAGTGTCAGTTTTTTAGGGAAAAGCTAAGATATTTGGGTTACGTCGTTGATTCAAGTGGTCTTCATGCAGATCCAGAGAAAGTAGACGTTATTATTAATTATCCTACTCCATCTAATAAAAAGGAAGTACGTCGTTTCTTAGGTACTGCCTCTTGGTACCGTCGTTTTATCCCTAACTTTAGCACCTTGGCTGCACCGCTTAACAAACTTACCTCTCAAGGTAAGTCGGCACCTCCTTTTGCTTGGACGCCGGAGGCAGAGTCTGCTTTTAATAAACTCAAAGAGTGCTTATCATCACCTCCTATTCTATCTTGTCCTGACTATTCGGAACCCTTCCAAGTTCACACCGACGCCAGCGATTATGGTATTGGAGCGGTAATGACTCAGATCCAAAACGGCGAAGAGAGGGTTATAGCCTATATGAGTAAGTCGTTATCAGTCCAAGAACGTAACTATAGCGCTACGGAGCGCGAAGCACTCGCAGTAATTGCGGCTATAGAACATTGGCGGTGTTACTTAGACAATGGTAGAAAGTTTACCGTATATACTGACCATTCCTCTTTAAAATGGTTTCTCAATATTAATAACCCTACAGGACGTTTGGCTAGGTGGGGAATACGTCTGTCCGCATTCAATTTTGACATAAAACACAGACGTGGAAAAGACAATGTTGTTCCAGATTCTTTATCTCGTGCTGTGCCTGTAACGGCTATAGATGGTGCAAGCCAATCTTCATCTCCAGTATCTGATACTTGGTATTCGGAGATATTTGAAGGTTGCAAATCCTCTTCTACATCTTTTCCTAACTATAAAATTAATAATAATAAATTATATAAATTCATAAAAACTTTAAACCCTTTAGCTAGAGAATTTGAATGGAAAGAAGTCGTTCCGAAAGACTCTCGTTCTAGGATCGTTACTGATAATCACTCAAATCCGACCTCTGGTCATCTCGGTATTTTTAAAACTTTAAAACGTATATCTTTAAAATATTTCTGGCCTGGTATGCATAAAGATGTTACTAATTTTGTTAATAATTGTGATGCGTGTAACTCTCATAAACATGCTAATCATCCTACCTTAGGACTTATGGGTCGACCTAAGGAATGTTCTAGACCATTCCAAATGATTAGCGTGGACTTAGTTGGTCCATTGCCTCCATCTAGGAAGCAAAATACAATGCTGCTAGTTGTAACGTGTTGTTTCTCTAAATATTCTTTATTATTTCCTATACGCCGAGCTACTGCCGAAGTCATAACAAATATTTTAGAGGAAAAAGTCTTTCTTGTACATGGTATCCCCAGTACAATTCTGATGGATAATGGAAAACAGTTCGTTAGTCAAAAATTACAACAAATGTTTACTCAATATAAAGTACCTAAAGTACGTTATACGCCTAAATATACGCCACAAGTAAATACTGTTGAGCGTTATAATAAAACTATTATGACAGCTGTTTCCACATTCATCAACGAGGATCACAGGATTTGGGATCTAAACATACCAAAAATTCAATTCGCTCTCAATACTGCTGTAAGTGAAGTAACGGGTTATACCCCATCGTTTCTGGTCTTCGGGAGAGAATTGGTTACGTGTGGTTCTCACTACGTTGACGTTGATCAATCTGACGATATTGTTTTCACAACTCGAGATGCCTATGCTGAAAATACTGGAAAACTTAGGAAAATATTTGACCAAGTCCAAAGCTCTCTAATCAAATCGCATGCTCGTAATTGTGGTCCTTATAACCTGCGTCGCAAAAACTTTGACTTCAACGTTAATGATATTGTCTGGCGAAAAACATACTATCAAAGCGACAAAGATAAGCAATTTTCTAAAAAACTTGCTCCTAAATATATTAAATGTCGTATTAAAACTAAACTATCGCCCTTGGTCTATGAATTGGTTGATATGAAAGGAAAAAATCTAGGTTCTTGGCATATCAAAGATTTTAAACTGAATAATTACTCTTAACTAATATTTAATCTTAAAATTCTTTACTAATAAGTTAAACACAATAAATTACAAATTATTGCATTTGTAGTCTAAAACTATAAATAATAATTTGTTAAATTAAAAATTTTACTAACATTTAATATACAACAAACATACTATACTCTTAAAATACATTGTTTGAAAAAAAAAAAAAATTTTTTTAAAAGGCGGACTTAATCTCTCTAAGAGTGATTTCTCCCAGTCAACTTATGACTGTCAATCAAATACATTCTAATGTATTGTTTTAAAAAGAAAAAAAATTTTTTTTTAAAAAGGCGGGCTTACCTGATTTTTTCCAGACAACCTATGAATGTTCAACCAAGTACATTCTGATGTATTGGTTGCTTTTAATAATTTAAAAATAAAAATCTAAATATTATTTAAATATAAAAATAGTTCCTTGTCGTATGAAACTATCTAGTTTTTTTTCCTTTGTTGTTTACTAATGCATTTGGTTCTAACCAAATGATTATCTTATCTTACTCTTTTCGCTAATTGCGATGATTATGTTGCCTTTTGACAAAAAAATTTTTTGTTAAAAAAAAAAACCAATTCAAATCTTTTTACAAAAATTTCTTTGCAATTCCTTTTACTGGAAATATTTACTATATTGCTGTTTGTTTCTCAAAACTTTTGTTTTTTTAATGAAATTGCTTATACAATTCCTTTTACTTAAATTATATTGCTATGGCTTTAACAAATTATTTTTTGAATTTTTTTTAGAAAATGATATTCCTATACAAACCTTACTCAAATTATATTGGAGTTTTTGACAAAATTTAAGTTTCGTTTTAAATAAATTTGCTATACAATACTTTTACATAATATAATGTTTACTTTTGCTTGATCATGTTCTTCCTAAACTCTTATTCTTTTATAGAATACTATGAGGTCTCTCTTGCTTTTACTTTCACAGCTGTAATCTTTTCGTGTTTCGATTGCTAAACAATCGAAATACTCTCTTTTGCCTCGCAATTGTAGTCCTAGGTACTACCAAGACTCTAAATCTTGTATTGTCGATACCTCTCGTCAATGTTGCAGGGTACTCTTTTGCAGTTGTGTTGTAACTGGAGTGTCTGAATGTTCTATTAAAGTTTTAGTTCTTTTAAGAGAGTAGTCTTCCTTAGTGGATTTTGAATAAGCAAAATCCTACTCTAAAGGGGGGGATATGTCACGGTTCTAAAACCGTCTTACAACCGTTTTCAATACTCACGTTGATTTTTGATATAAAATCCATACAAAAACATAGCATCACATAAACAGCAAACATCTAATTAAACATTCTCAGCTAATATTAACTAATTACTAGGTTTTAAATACAAATATAAACACAAAGATTGTTATTGTGATTAACTTATTTTTCATCTGTCTACTAATGACAGTTGATGTATCGGTAACGCCGGTACTTCGAAAACTTGTGATTTCTCAAAATAAGGGTATTTTAACATTAATCGGTTGTTGGTATTCTACTATAATTATTTTAAACCATAAACATTAATTGCTAATTAATTAAATAATTAGTATTTTCTGCCATAGAAAAATACGTAGATTATTTTAATTAACATTTTTAATTTATTCTTTTATCTAAGTTTTGGTTGTTGTTTTGACCATAGATAAAACTACATACTTCTACATTCTACATAATAGATTATGGAACATGATTCGTGACATCGAAGCTCCCACTAAATTCTGGGAGAACATTCTAGAAGAGTCCTGGTATATAAGCGGTAGTCCTGGGAAAGCAGACCTCTTCAGTTTTCTCTGGCTATCGCTTGTATCCTTGTAAATCTGTTTAATATCTGTGCGCGATCCCCGAACTAGGGTGAGTGTGTGTTCCTAACCTATTGTTTTGCAACTTGCTTTTCAATAATTTAATTTTATTAGTGTTAAATCCTGTACTGCTTAAACTATTAATTAAGATAACAAATTTCATGCTAATAGTTACCGTATTGATCAAAAATATAACTAGTGAATTGTAGGTAGAATTAAGTTGCAAAACAATTTATATAGTTCTTTTGATTTTGTCCCTATATATTATATGAAGATTGTAATCATGAGAAACGGGCCACTAATGGACCGTGGACGGATTACAATCCACATTTAAGTTTCTTTTGTCTATATTGTGTGAACTATTATTTTTTATAAGACCGGTGGGTAGTTTACTTTGGATTAGCTTTCTAAAAAAATATATACTATTCTAAACTAAAAATTAACTGTTCTTTTAATAGGATAAAGTGACCACTTGTTGACCCTTGTTCGACCCTTAAATCTAACATATTTTAAGGTCACTTTATCACACCTTGATTTTTTAATTCCTTTGATTTTAGAAGCATTTTAATTGTAGCGGCTTGCTTCCACCCCCTACCCTTAGACGGTCGACTGTATGGAACACCTGTTCATATCTTTAAAAATACAATTTCAGGGATCCTATCCACGGGCAGCCGCCTACCCTGCTGCTCCGTGCCTGAGCGTCGGCCTTCCACCCGCCGAAGCTGAACCCACGCCAACCACGCCTGTAGTCGGCGTGACCGGTTCCTGGTGCTTCGCCCCTTAGCTCCTTCAAGCTAAGTCCCTTTGCTTCACTTGAGAACTACCGAGCGAGAAACTGTGAACCTACCTCCCTGAGACAAATAAATTGCGTATAATCTACCCAATTCTTTTATTTTCTCTCTTGCTCTCTCGGGTCGTGCTACCCACGGCCAGAGCGTGTCAACTGCATAGACATAAAGATAGAGGGATCGTCGTCCTCAACCTATATACACCCCAGTGCTGGGCACAGGCCTTCCTCATGGAGCAACGCTATTGAGGAGTATGGGCCGTAACCCAACGCTGGCCAATGCGGAAGAGTTCGATATCTCAAAATCCAAAACTTTACCATGGCGAAGGATGGCCATGGAAGATAGATGAATAGACAACACTTAATGTACTGCAGCATACATCGGCTTCTGCATTCTATCCACAGATTGAGAGTGTCCTTTCTTAGCTTGGTTGGTTGACGACCTCCGTGGTCGAGTGGTCTGTATGCCGGTCTCAAGGCGTCGCCATCTTGAGAGGTTCTGGGTTCGATCCCCGGCGGGAGCAAATGTTTGGGTGATGAATTTTCAGGCATTTGTTCTCCAGTCTTGTATGTTTATATATATTTATATCCTGAATATACAGGTGTACATGATCATGGAGCATCTTTTGAAATAGCACATACTATAGAATCAGAACAGTCAAATACAAAAAGTATTTTCTGGATATCACCCTCAGTTTCGGAATTTCAAAAAAATTCAAAAAAAAAAAATTAGCGCTTCCCCTTAAGTTCAGTTTTGGTTAGGTACCTATCATATTATGGCGCGACATTAACAAACACACATGGCGGAACCATCAGCTGAGTTTAAGGTGAAGCATACCTTAATTCGGAATCGTTTTTGCCGTTTATTTCGTTAATTAAACATGCGATAAAAATACAAATTGTCCAGTTATTTAAATCATTGATACTAATCAATGAAACTTTAAACGACTATATCTCCGAAACGGAAAGTGATATTCAAAAAATTCTTTTTGCATTTGAATGGTCCGATTTTATAGTATTTGCAATTTTAAAGGATGCTCTATGATTATGTACATCCTGTATATTCAGGATATTAATATGTATTTATCTATTAAATATATTTATCCATCATGTAGTGTCCGTAACACAAGCAGCATTAGTTGCTTAATAAAATGGGGCTAGTTGATAGGTGTGGGTGGGTTGATGTTTAAAGATATTATTATTATTATTTATTATTAAATTTTATTTTATTATTATTCTTTTCCGGCCCTAAAATTGTCCACAATGAGTATTTGAGAAAATAATTTTGCTATGTGTACCGTGCATGTATAACTGATATCGTAACTTTCATTTACAATTCAAAGAGCACTTTGGAATTCTTGTACTTCCAAATATTGTGATCTTGCGGTTAAAAATCTCGCTTAGATTTGAGAAAGCGTTGGAAATCTTTACAGTGTTAGCGACGCACGAGTGATGCCCTTTAGGCATTCATTCGAAGGCTAGCAGAGGATGGACGTTATGTACATTAAATGAAATAAAATTTTAATAGAAAAACAACTTATAATATTGTTTAATTTAAGGAAATGATTACCAAAAAACGGCTTTATTCGTGATAAAGTTCATTGGTTTAATAATAAAACAATGAACATACCACCGAGATTGGAAAATTATACAAACATACATCACGACTATTATCCCCTAAGGGTTAGTCAGAGACTAGGCAAAAGCACCGGAAAAGCAGTCCACTGCCATAGTCTCTAAAGGTATTTTGCTTGCACTTTTCGAAATACTTTAAGTCCTATACCTAAGCTAAAAGTTCAATTTAACGGCTAAAATAATTTATCGTGTACCCATTAACCTAGTTATTACTTACCGATGTCATCAGCAAATCTCCAAAGAAGCAAATAAAGAAGATTTGTAGTAGACTGGTTAAGAGAAACGACACGAAGGTGATCACTATAATGACGTCTGATATCACCTGGAAAAAATAAATGATCATCATAATCTTTAAAAGAATACTACCAACCCATCTTTTCCCTTGGGTGTCGTAAAAGGCGACTAATGGATTTAGAACTGCATATCATCCAATAGCTTATAGCGGCGACGGGCTCACTACCTGTCACGCTGAGTGCAGCCACTGCTTGGTGAAGCGCAGACTATAGCAGTGGACTGCTTTTGCGGTCCTTTTGCCTAGTCTCTGACTAATCCTTAGGGGATAATAGTCGTGATTTCATGTATATATGATCTTTGTATTTTTTTACCTGTTACATAGGGAACTTAGACATATCTGTCGAAATGTGGGTATTTAACACCTCCTGCCCCTTCGGGGATAAATGCACGCTTACTTATGAACATGTCGGAAAAACGATTTTATTCATTGCACAAACATTTGACCTCTTGGGATGCGAACCCGAGAACCCAGAGCGATCACACAGGGATTATCAAAGATGCGGGTAGTTTGTAAATCAACTGAACATTTAAGAAACAAATTGTTATAATTTAAAAAAGTATTTTACAAATATAGCATTCTGAATGTTAATACTCCTTATTGTTATGATTTTTTTACAATTGAAGCTTATTTTGATGCTGGCGTCGCTCGTACGATTGCAGCGGTGTCATTTTTTTTTTGTTTTTGTAAAATTCTCCCGTAGGAAAGGCAAAGGGAACGAAGCCCATACAGCCAAGTCTTCAGTATATATTTCTTCAGTATTTGCATTGAAATGCATTCTTAGGAGAGTTTGGCGTCAAACGATCGATGGCACACGCTGTGGTGCTACTTCGATTTTTTCACACCACTTGACAAATATTTCAGTGTATCTCCATATTGCTCTCTACTCTACTCCGAAACAATATTACAATCACTGAAATAAAAATCACCTCTAACGCTAATGTCGTCATGTCATCGCTAACGTCATCGGTGCCACCGATACCATCACCGCCACCGACGCCGTCACCGACACTCATTCAGCCGCCGTCACCTCAGCCGCCGCCCCCACCGACACCGACACCGACACTCACTCAGCCGCCGTCACCGCAGCCGCCGCCCCCATCGACACCGACACCGACACTCACTCAGCCGCCGTCACCTCAGCCGCCGCCACCACCGCCACCGACACCGACACTCACTCAGCCGCCGTCACCTCAGCCGCCGGCCCCACCGACACCGACACTCACTCAGCCGCCGCCCCCACCGACACCGACACCGACACTCACTCAGCCGCCATCACCTCAGCCGCCGGCCCCACCGACACCGACACTCACTCAGCCGCCACCCCCACCGACACCGACACCGACACTCACTCAGCCGCCATCACCTCAGCCGCCGCCCCCACCGACGCCGTCACCGACACTCATTCAGCCGCCGTCACCTCAGCCGCCGCCCCCACCGACACCGACACTCACTCAGCCGCCGCCATAAGTCGCGGTCGTCTCCGCCGCCGTCCCCACCGTCACCATCATCATCAACATCCACACGTTGGTCAGGGAACGAGAACGAGTCGCACTTGATAGACAAATCAGCCTATGACGCATCCTAGCTCGTCGCACATCGTCCAATTATTTAATATTAAATAAAATCCACCCATTTAAAACGATGTGTTGGTCGATAGAACAATTTTAAATTTACGTTTAGTATAAGCAGGTAAAATAAATTATCGTATTAAAAAAACTAAGAATTTTTGACTTCGATTCTAATTTCTTACATTTTATGTCATTCGTCGCTATTTGCACACAATTCGCATTCATCCGGAGGATTCCGTATACGGTAGCACATTCCGGGCACCAAAAGTAATTTGTACAAACTATTTTTAGTATAATGTTATGAAAACTAAACAACAAAAACAGCTTATCTCCTCGCGAAAACAAAAAAATACCTAAATCTAACAGTAAATTTAAAGATCTTTACCTATGAAATTGCCGTTTTTTTCTCACTTAGTATTTTGTCTGTAACTATTAAGTTTCAGAGTATTCTTAAAAAATAATTACCTCCTCTAAAAATAGACCATATTTTTTAGCTCTTTTGATTTGTTTTGATAATTTGTTATATGTTTAATTGTGTTAAAATTGGACACGGACACAACTCTTTTTAGGTGCCTCCCGAATACATAATTTGATTTGCATTCATTTAAAAATGATAAATATTTTTTATGAAGTGTGATATCAAACATATTGCTAAAGGTTGTATTTTGATACATGCCAAATATTATTTTCTTTGGATTTGTCGTTGTGAAGAAAACTGAAAAAATGTTTGTATGGAAAAAGCAGAGTTCCCCAAAATCTCCATAAAAAACGACCATTTCATAGGTAAAGACCTATTATTAAATGAAAAAATCGTCTGCACGTATATCCATCGCTGGGAATGTACCAAAAAGGCTGGCTGAATTACCTCTCTGAATAGCAACGCTTATTCTTTGAGCAAAATACAGACCAGCCCAAAACTAAAGTCCATAATTAAATGAGCAAGTAAATGTTGCGGATCTGGTGCATCACACTCGCCTCAAGAGACCATTAGAGTAAAAAAAGAATGAAAAATGGAGTTTTTGGCGGCATTCAACTATGGCGGACGTGATTTTTATTTCAGTGATTGTAATATTATTTCAGAGTAGATCTTAAATGATGAGCAATATATAGATCATTGAAATAATCGTCAAGTGGTGTGAAAAACGATGAGATTTTTATCGTGGTAATCCACCTCATCAAAGTAGCACCATAGTGTCTGCCATCGATAGTTTGACGCCAAACTCTCCCAAGATGCTCTGAAATGCATTACACTTGCATTTCAATGCAAATATTGAAGACATAATAATACCGAAGACTTGGCTGTATGGGCTCCGTTCCCTTTGCCTTCCCTACATGGGAGAATTTTACAACAACAGAATAAAAAATGAGAAAAAAAATGAGTAAAATGAGTTAAGTCCATTTTACCATTTTGCGTACACATGTCGCCAGCTGTAGGGAGGGACAGTTACGACTGAACTTACAAAGTCATCAACACTCTCGCAAAAGTATAAAATTGGGTTGTCTGCTCAATACCCATAGCTAATTTGTAAAAAAACGTTGTTGCGTCAGTCATTGGTCAACGATAAAGGGTGGGGCGACCTACGACTACCTAGTTTTGGTTGTGAGTGCGAACAACATCTGTTTGTAACTGAGCAGGCATCTTTTTGTCCTATAGTATAGTCGAGTTCAAAGATATGTAAAAATATATACACATTTGACAGGTCATTGATTGGCAAACGTGCATACCTTATTTTGAACTCGATTGTACTTAAGCCATTCCACTACGGAGGCCGTGTGTGTAAAGTTTTTCGGTTTTTTTTTATTCCATTTTCAAACGCTCATCATCTTTTTATATGAATAATTAAACTGAAGGAACACAGTATTCCTTGGACTCTGCCGACCGAATAATTGGACGATTACAGGCGTGATAGTATGTATGTAAATGTAAGTTTCATACCATAACATCGAACCCCGTAAGACAGATGAGCGCTGAACTTGTGACAAAGTTGCACAACGTCGACTTGGTGTATATCGCCTCCAGCTGTTGCGTCGATCTGCAGGAGATAAGCTTTTTTTAAGCGATATTCAACATTATGTATAACATGTTAGGTTCCAACTAAAAAATGATTTATCTGGTTTCTGCCTGTCCTTTGACAACGTTCATTATGTCAAAGGACGAAAATCAAGTTTTGTGTAACTTTATATACTAAAATTGGGTGGAAATAAATTATTTATTTTACCTTAAATAATTTGAGTAGAAAGCTTTTTTTGTATGTTTTAGATTAACAAACGATATAGAGCAGACGGATATGTTACGATTTGAATCAGATGGCCAAACACAAATTCCTACAAAACATCGATGATTTTAATTTAAAATTTTATGTTCGTTCACTGACATAGGTCTCCCCTAACGCACGCCACCGCTCTCGATTTTTGGACGTTCTCGTCATTGATTTGAAATTTTAATTTAAGAAAATGGTAGTTAGAGACTAATTATACTGGCCGCACCGAGCGGCCTAGCCGATACAAGTAACTAGCGAGGGAATCCATAATTTTATTGCAATTTCTTTCAACGATTTTCATTATCCATAAAATGATTCGCAGATTTTATTTTCAATATTCAAATCCTAGAATTAGGTTACATCGCATTTTCGTTTCCTCGAGTACTTACTTCATTCATCGTTATTTCTTTTCATGTTTCATACATTTTATCGAAATAATGTTACATCGAAGTTTTGTTACCTATTTTGACTCATCGTTAGAATCAGTTTGCAAAATCATTGTAACATCGACTATTACTTCAAAAAATCAATGTACATCGCAAATACGATTCGATGCAATTAATTTAGTTCTGTGCGTGATGTATTTTTAGAATAAATAGTAGATTAGTAGCCAAGGGCTGTAAGGCATCAATTGCAGCCCGAGATATTTAGGCGCACGAGCGCAGTGAGGGCGCTTATAGTTCGAGGGTGCAATTGATGCTTACACCCGAGCTAACTACTCTGCTTTACATCTCAATTGTGAGGTAAGTGGAAAAAAAGGCATTACAAGAATAAATAAATTTATTTTCAAGAACTAAATTTAGCTTCGCCGTTCGATATTCAAAATTGATGAAAATAGCGAAGCGACCTCTTTTGTCACAAGAATAAATAAATTTATTTTCAAGAACTAAATTTAGCTTCGCCGTTCGATATTCAAAATTGATGAAAATAGCGAAGCGACCTCTTTTGTCATTGGGCTGAATGCATGATGTCTAGTGCCAGTAAGATGGTTAGATGTACGCGAACTTTTTGAAAGAGTTTTTTTTTTAATTACTTACCGCCCTAGGGCGTTTCGAGCTACATTATTAACCTAGAGCGGTAATTGATCACTTACAACCCGCATCTGGGGGTATTAAGGACCTACTTACCGAACATGAGAGATGTAAAAAGGTATTACTTACTCTATCAGCTCTATGTGCCAGGTCACCAGTTTCCTAAATCGCACCTCAATCTCCTTGAAATTCCTGATATTGGTGTCAGTGATCATTGTCTCCAATGCATGTTGTAACAGACGAAATTGAATTCTGATGTATGTTGTGTAAGTGTAAAATAGATAGTCCACTAATACTACGTATAGTATGACGGTTATTACTGAAACAAAATAAGAAAGAAATTTTATTACTTAAAAAAAAATCCTAATTTTTTTTTGTGCTTTTAAAACGCCTTCCTGCTCTAGTGGTTGACACCAACGGGTGATGATCGGGAGGTCCGTTCGAATCCTCACGGGTGCAGGGGATTTCTGATGGGTTTGGTTGGTGGTAGGACTTTTAAGCCCACCTGGCTAGGTACCACCGCCTTACCTAAATCTGTCGCCATACTATCAATGTTGAAAAGCATTGTCGTATTTCGGTAATCAAATTAAGATAGCCAGTTCCTGAATTGTTGAGGAATACAGATGAAGATTGCTTCCACCTTCGGCATTTATCGTCACTTACCATCAGGTGTTCAAGGCTAAGTGCTTGCCTTGTAAAAAAATATTCTTTACTAGCGATCTGCACGTTTCGCATGTTCTACATAGGTATTATAATACATATGTATTAAATTCACTTGGCGTATCGTGTTCGCGTAAGTATTTGCTATATGTGCAAACACAAACAACGCAGCTAGCGAACATGCACATCGAAGGATTATTTGTTTGCTGTATAACAGTACATGCTTGGATGGGTCATTTGGAATGATTTTGTTATTTGGGCAATGACGGACAAAACTCTAGGCGAATACGCTAAGACAAGTGAAGTGCCGCCATAACAGTATTAACAAAACTGGCAACCAAATATTTTTCATCTTTTATAACTTTAATCATTTTAATTTCTATATCCACTACAAAATAGAATATCTATCAATAAGGTATTAAATGCATTCCCAATAGGAATACTTGATACTTATAAAAATGTGTCTCACCTGACCACACCTGCTTAATATAAACGAAAGGCCAAACCATCAAATTGGACGAGTTGAAGGGATATTTCGCGAGAAATGGCAGCTCTAAAATCAGTTGGTGCTGTTTGATGTAATTATAAGACATTATCAACAAACAATTAAAAGTAAAACCTGTGAGTAGCACACAGTAGGAAATATTAAGTACCCTTATCAGTTTATGAAGAAAAGACCTTTCTTCCTTGATAATAGAGTCTATTTTTGGAGAGATATTATTTATGTTTTCTGTTTCCATTCTACGGAGTTTTTTGGTTAATTCCTGAACCTTTTCCGAGTCATAAAGCGTTGTCATGAGCTTATAGATCGAAAGACAACAGTATATTATGCAAGGGGCACTGAAAGTGATATTGACAAAATGTTCTCCATTTAAAATACCATTGATTAAATAATTTACTGCCGCAGCTATGTCTAGATTCAAAGAGATGAATGTACAGTAGAAAATTATTCTTTTATTGGTATTACTTTTCTTGTTCTCAATATCGACACCGCTTAGTGTTAGTAGAAGGTTTAGTTTTTGTAACGTCTCATCGATTAAGAGAGTGCGAGACATTTTTATCATTTTTACGAACTACAACATGTTTCGTGGTTCAAACTTTTATATACGCAAAAGTTTTTAATTTTGTTATTCCTTCAACTTGAATAATAGTCATAAAGATTATATACAGCATGCTTTTTTATTGCGGTTTTCTTTGGTTCTTCAAAGACTGTTTCATCGTCATCACCATCATGCTCGTCCACTGCTGGACATAGGTGTCCCCTAATGCACGCCACCGCTCTCGATCTTCGGCCGTTCTCATCCAGCCACTCCAGCCAACCTACGAATATCGTCATCCCATCTTGTCATAGCGTCCCACACTGCGTTTGCCGAGTCGCGGTCTCCACTCAAGAACTTTACGACTCCAACGGTCGTCAGTTCTACGGCTAATGTGACCAGCCCACTGCCACTTCAGTTTGCTTATACGGTAGGCTATGTCGGTGACTAGTTCTCTGTCGGATCACATCTCTCTCATCAAGATTCTATTATGTGGTACCTTGACGCTGCCCTGGGTGTTGGAATATTGGTTTCAATGACAGAGTGGTTATTTATAGGTTTTCTATCCACCTCTACCCTTCGGGGATATGGGAGTGGTAGTCTGGTTGTTTTAATGTTAATATAGATATTGCAAGTCACGATTTACTCAATCGACTTTAGACTCTATCTTAAGGCGTTAAGAGCGTAGCTACTCGCCATCTTAAAATGAAACAACTATCAATATTCGGTTAAATTTTTTCATGTAGTCGTGGAGATTCGCGGTCTCTTAGTAATGTTTGTTTGTTTTCCTTAATGCGTGCGTCAAGGTATTGTGTCCGCCATTGTACGCCGTGCTTATAGAATAAATAAATGTTTTAGCCATTTTTGATTGTAATTGTAAAAAGTGATAATGTTATGTTATACCACTAATAAAACTATCATTTAAATTTTTTTATGAATTGAATGTCTTGATTCTAAAAACCGAGTGAAAGCGAGTGAATTTTTTGATCCGTGTTGGTCCGGGACACAAAAAGAATGTACCAACTGCTTTTCTTGCCTAGCATGACGTAAAAGGCGACTAAGGGCGTATTGGGTACTGGGTCTGTGATTGTGTAGGCAATGATTTAGCCACTTGTTACTGCTCTTTCACGATTTTTCATCTAACCAAACCCAATTTTTCTATGGCTAAATGTGGTCTTAAGGAACACAGTGCTCCTTGGACTCTGCCTACCCCTTCGGTGATTACAGGCGTGATTGTATGTGTATGTATGTAAAAAGCGAGAAGTGTGCGCCAGGATCGTAGCAAGTGGAAATCTGTTATCTCTGCCAACCCCACTGGGAAAAAGGCTTGATTTAGTGTGTGTGTGTACAATTTAACAAGAGGATTAGTCAAATGATTCCTAAGGTTATTTTAGTTTATCATATTTGAATTACTATTTTGTTAGAAAAATATACACCGAAAACGAATGTCGCGGGTCACAATTGATCATGCCTAGCACCCCAACCACTTGTTGCTCGCGTCGCGTCGTTTTGTTGCGGGGAACATTGTCGCTGGCCCAAAGAAAAACCTATGCCATCACTGATGGAATGGAAACTCCTTTCTTTTTCGTGCCATAGACACGTTTGACTCTCTACTCTATGCCTTACTTCATCCGTGGTTGCTGGGAGAAAAATCGCTTTCTATTTTTTATCTGTGGCTCGGCTGTATGATGAATGGGCGCGATGCACTTTTTTTTCCTTCCACAGCAACAAGTTGTTTACGTACGAACCAGTGAGATAGTAGAATGTTGTTTATTTACTCTATCGGTCGGAATATACGGTGATTGCATTCCATTTCGCTTTGTTTTCGGGAAATATTTCAGCCAATTCTTAAAGCGATGGATGTTTTACTTGTTTAAAGTGTAAAACTGGGAATGGTTGAATGATATTTAACTTTTATTGGTAAAAAAAATATGTGATTACTGATACACAGTAGAATATTTCGAATTTTTTAAATGAAATTCAAATAAGAAACAGAGATATAAATAAGAAACTCATCGTTTCAAATATATGGCTGCATTTTATTTCAAAACAGTACAGTCACGTACAAAAATATGTTCTTTCCTTCCCTTCTGATAAGAATCACTAACTGTCAAAAGTATATCTACATTTTTACGTATACACATTTATCAAACATCACATTACAATAATGTATACATACATTTGTATGTACATTTTTACGTGACTGTACAAATTCTATAACTAGTGACCTAAACAAATTATTTTAGACGACCTACGCTATTTATATGTATGTGCGTAGCAATGTTACCATAAGCATACATTTACATTTTACATAGATGACACAAATGCATGTACTAGCTAGCGCGGTCTTCTCAGCAGTAGGGCTGAGGTGCGGGCCTTCGAGGATCTATACTGCGCGTGTTGTGGTTGCTACTAGTTTGCGCGCAGCCGAATGGACATAATGACTAATAAAATGCCTCGTTGTGTGATAATTGGCGGAAGGGCATCGACGGCATCTGTATCTTTCAATCAGTTTGGATCTCCCACCTCAAAAACGACTGTGACGTTACAGAAGACGTCAAAAAGTTTCAATACAAATCTTGGTTTCAAAACAAGAAAATTGACACTCTTGGTTTCAATACAAATCGTTATATAATAATAAAAAAATCATCTATGTGAATGTATATCTGTGGAGTTTTTGACGGCATTTGACAATGACGGACGTAATTTTTATTTCGATGATTGTAACCAAGAATTTTTTAACTGTATGATGGATGCCAAACTCCGATACAACAGCATGAGGCAATGTTCTGTCTCGATCAGTAGGTGTTCCCTCTCATTCTATCACTTTATGAATGAGTTTGTCATTTCGTAGTAAAGCTTTCTATTACTACTAATGACGTCACACAAAAATACACACAAATTTCTCAAACAAATACTCTCATTTGATATGTGATTTTTGACTCACCAGTAAAATGATAAGGTACATCCAGGATATCACTCACATACACAACATATAACAACGCACGTCATCACCAGTTTTATAATTTTTTATTTAAAATATTGGATTACAAAAATTTGTAACAATTTTCAGTCTAGGTGTCTTAATGGCGTAAATATGACAGGTGAGACAGAAACTATGGATAGAAAGAGAAGAAGAGGATATCCCACGGTTAGCCTTCATTCATAAATAGTGAAAGAATGAGAGGGAACACCTACTGATCGAGACAGAACATTGCCTCATGCTATTGTATGGGAGTTTGGCATCCATATAGAGTATAAGATTCTTGATTGTAACATTGTTTAGGAGTGGATAGTGTTACGTCAAATCAGTTTTTGTGTAATAAGTGTCTGTGATGACGTACAAGGTCGAGGATCATTGAATAAAGTGTCAAGTGGTGTGAAAAGTGGTAATGCACCTCATCAAAGTAGCACCACAGTGCCTACCATCGACCATTTGGCGCTAAACTCTCTCAGGATGTATTGATATGAAAATTGAATTTTTTTACATATGACAGGTAAGCTATTGGAGTAATCTGTGCTCTTGGCCTTCATCTCGCCTGATGGTAACTGATGATAATGCCGAAGGTGGAAGCGGGCTTCACCTGTAATCCTCTTCAACTGAGGAACTGGCTATCTTACTCTGATTGCCGGAACACAATGCTTAAAACATTGCTATAAATTATGCTTAGTTTTTCTTTTCCTCATACTGTATAACTTCCTATTTAATACATAATGTTGTGCCCCTTGCAACTTATAATGACATCTTCATTAGTAAACAAAATTACTGCTCGTTATTTTCCAATAATTAAATACGATTGTTCCATTTCTAACCTTTTGTCTATCAACTTTAACAATTATATTTGTTGGAAAACAATATTTTTTTTCAGATACCTTGAACGGAAAGTAATTAACAGTAATTTTAGTTGAAACTACTTCGAATAAAAAAAAATTAATACTGTTCGTCGTAAGCAAAGTTATTGACTACAGTACTTGTGAATGTAGTAAACAATTTAGTATTTGAAAATTAAATAAAACATAATCCTTACTACGCTGTTCAAAATCCTTCAGGACCGTAATTCCCCGTCGTATCTTCGTTCCCAATTCCAGCTCTTACCTATTCCCAGTCGTCCTAAGCGTTTCTGCGTTACAAGACGCATATATTAGGTCCTTACCTATGAAATTAGTGTTTTGTATGGAGATTTTGGGGAATTCTGCATTTTCCATACTAACATTTTTTCAGTTTTCTTCACATCGACAAATCCAAAGATGTGATGAAATAATTTAGGAATACTCTGAATCTTAATAGTTACAGACAAAATACTATGAGAGAAAACAAACACCAACTTCATAGGTAAGGACCCAATATTACTATGCATATATTATGTTTATTTACTGATTTATGTATTATTTGCTACCTATCTACATAAGTCTTTACGAGTATTATTGTATTTTAAATGGTATATGGTATGGTAATGGTAAATAGGTGTTATTTTAGTTTAAAGTTTTATGTTCCGACTATTTTTTTCTTTGTTCAATTTAAATTGTATTTTGTTAAAATACCTTTGTGTTTGTGCACTTCTAGTGTAATCCCACTAACATCTACTCTTTGACTGGTTGTTGGGTTGACTGGAAGATATCTCTGTAGGGAATAAGTTCGCCTTTGCCAACTATTGTTTCTTTTATGTATTGTATTTTTTTTCTGTGTGCTATAAAGAATATAATAAGAAGCCTGGTGATTCCGAGGAATGACACGAATATGTTTTTCAGTGGTTCTCGATAGAATAGAATAGAATCATTTATTTCTTATAAATATGGTACAAAATTAGATCTTCAATACATTGATAGGTTCACATATTTTGCCGATTTATAGGCATAGAAATGTCAAATGGTATTATTATTATTATTAATATTTTATAGGTTAGGTTTTTTTTTCTTAATCATAGTCGATTCGCTCTGTATAATTGTGGAATGGACTGCCATCAGAGATACAAGACTGCCAAACTGTTTCTTCTTTTAAGACCAAACTCAAGAAGCATTTTCTAGCGCTTTCTTCATAAAATGGTACATTATACACATCTCCTCATTTCTCATCTTTCCAATACAGGCATAGTGTATAGTATGTATTATATATTTATATTTTTTTTTCTGCACCTCTTATGTATTCTATGAATACAGGTATATAATATTTTGTGTAATTTTTATTATAATGTATTTAAATAGTTTTTAATATATTTAATTTTTGTCTTTCCCACGGGTGTTTCTTCCCTTTTAATACCAAATCTCACACACCTGTGATGGGTTGGCTGGCAGAGATCTCTATTAGAGACAAGTCCTGGTCCAATGCGGGTTGGTGGGTAGAAATTGTCGCAATAGCGACCGAGACCAACGGCCTAACGTAACGAGCACGGAGAAACTCAAGATCACAAAGTTTTGGTCACCCATCCACGGCCTGACCATGGCGAAGGTAGCTTTGTTTTCGATCGAAAGCCAAAGCGTACGAACCACTACACCAGCGAGCTCGACATACCACTCCACGCTCGCTTTCCACCCGTAGTAAGATGGAAAATGATACTGTTTTTTGACGTTCTACGCGTCATATGGACACCACTGGACAATAATATATGTATGTATTATAATACACACAGTTTTGTGTACGACTATTTTGGAATGTATGCGTGTGTGCAGTTGGCTGGAGGCACCCCTGCTGCGTTTATCGGTGCGCGACATCACAGGGTTGTCAAATTTATAAAAAAAATATTTATGGCTGTTATTTAAACTGTTAGTAAGATATTCGAACTTTGCAAAAAAATTTTAAAATAACTAATTAGTCAGCAACTTATGGGAGATATTTCTAATTTGTCAACTACATAACTAATTGGGCAGCAACGCCAAATTGTTTAATTATGTTTTGATGACACAAAAATTGTTTTTAAGGGTCATAAAATATAACCTTAACCTAATACCTAACAGAATACATTTCATTGGAACTGATCTTTGATCCTTCATTGATTCTTTTCCTAAATTTTATACATTTCCGGTAACATATATATTGCTGCCAAAATATTTGTCGTTAACTAAATACAGGTCAGGGTTTTAAAAATATTATAATATTTAACACTTATGTTTCGGTTCGAAGCGTGGTTATTTTTTTATATGATCATAAGTAAATATTTTAACGCTTTTTTGTCACAATTGTTTAATCTCAGTCTAAACTCACTTAGATCCTTGATCCAATGTTCCTTCGCATAAGGATCGATTATAAATAAAAAACCTTTGCAATGTAAAGATTTTAACGGGTTATCAATTAAAACACACAGTGCACAATGTAGAGACATTGAACTATATTTTTTTACTGTACCTAACATTTGACACTAGTATCAGATCATATATTTGTTATACCTATTTCATATTTATTTGTAGGAATAGAAAACAATTTAATATAAATTGAAACGGATTTTTTTTTATTTTGTGCCAACCCTGAATACCTCACGCACACCCCTTGCGTCACACCCCCTGTAGCGTTCCGCAAGTGAATTCATACATCTACTTACCATACTCTAGCTCTGCTCAGCTTCAAACCACGTTAACCCGTGGTATTAAGGATCAGTTTAGCATAACTACTGTCACTCTTGACATGTTGTCTCCTACACATGGTGTGCCCATGAAAAAAATTGACGCACCATAAATTATAAGGAACCTGTTCTTTGGGGGTAGTGCGTGAGTTATGGCATATTTGGGAATTAATATTTTAAATGTGTGATTTTGGTGCAGGGAATGAAGACTTTACGTTTTTTGCTGAAGTGTTACGAAATTCGGTTGCAAGTAGAAAAAAGAACTGTTTGGGACATAGTTATACATTTACATAGATAGCTGCTTGAAGATTCGCATAGAAACTAAGCGGCTGTGACGTCCAGAAGGCTTTTGAACGCCTTCTGTGACGTCACAGCTGTAATTTTTAGAACATGAAATACAAACTGATTGAAAGATACCGATGCCGCCGATGCCCCCGGCCAATTATCACACTACGAGGCATTTGTTTTAGTTTCTGCAGCCATTCGGACACGCGGAGACTAGTTATCAGCGGCCAACCCCGACGATTGGTCGGGGTTTTCTGATTGGCTATTTAAAAAAGTGGCTCATGAGTTTCTTGCCGGGTTCTTCTCATGAAAAGCCTTACTCTCGGAATCCGGCTGCTTGTATCGATTACAACCACAGTCAAAGATGTACTGGTACTGTCCTGTGGATGTACTTGTTACAAGCGCTCGCGGTAATGAACTTTAATACAATGGTTTTATTTAATACTGTAATTTTAAAATAATTTATAATAAACTATTTATCCTCCCGAATACATCATTTTAAAGAAAGAAAGAAAGAAAGAAAAATAATTTATTAGTGACACAGAATTAACCTTAGTACTAAGCTTAATATCTAAGACACTAAATGGCGAGCCACTCAGCATGTGTCAGTTGTCGCAGACATCCGACGCTGGTATTCCGTGGTCACCAAATTTTTTCCCTTGGGAGTACTACTACGCTGCGCTGTATTAAAACTAAATAACAATTAAATAACAATTTTATTTGCATTCACTTAAAAACGATAAATATTTTTTATGAAGTGTGATATTACACATATTACTTAAGCTTGTCTAATGATACATGCCAAATATTAAAATCTCTGGATTTGTCGTTGTGACGAAAACTGATAAAATGTTAGTATGGAAAATGCAGAATTCCCCAAAATCTCCATACAAAACACCAATTTCATAGGTAAGGACCTAATATATATCTGTGCTTTGGGACGTTTCTTAGACACGCTGGCCGCCAGCGCCGTTGATATTTCCATACATTTTAAAGTAAACCGCGCGCGTATGACTGTGAAAAATTTTTAGGTATCTCTTGTAATTTTAAGCGGCTGGCCAAGCCCACCTATGAAACCACCCTTTGAGATTGGTATCTTCCCGCTTTAAAGGAAACGATATTGAGTCGTTTGCGGTAGGTAACTCTATCTAACTTATTCTGCTGCAAAATGCTTGCTGTGTTTTAACTTGAGGTAAGTTAGAGCAACAAAATTTTGTATTAGAAAACGTTGCTACAATTTAGAAAAGTAAGGGTCTTGAGAGGTGTTATTTATTAGACCGTTTTGCTATTCTATATCTATATATACTCGTACTACACGAAAACATCAAGAAACATTACTTGAATGTAATGTTACCTCCAAAGTGTTCAGCCTATATACGTCCCACTGCTGGGACAGGCCTTCCTCATGGAGAAACACATGAGGAGTATGGGCCGTAACACTACCACGCTGGCCCAATGCGGGTTGGTGGGTAAAAATTTTAACGTGCCTTCCGAAGCACGGAGGAGCTCGAGATCACAAAGTTTGGTCACCCATCCACGGCCTGACCATGGCGAAGGTGTACTACGCCATCGCCACCCGAGCTCCTCAAGTTTTCAATGTGAATGACTAATTCTTATAACCACACAAAATCAATATAGTTATCAGTCAAAATTGCTAATAAACCCTAAAATATTATGTTGCTATTTCTTTGAAAATCTCGCCAATTTTAACATTAACAATGACAAATGGCCTTCGTACTTGACAATAACACAATTCCGCGTATAAACTAACTTCGTGGTACACACAGATATATCACCATCGGTTCTATGAACTCTTTATACGGTGACGTTTTAGAATTCCCCGAAGCTCCAATGGTGACAATTTTATCAAGAAGGAGTCGGCAATTATCGGAATCGTTCTATTTAGAGAGAGACACTCGAGTTACTTGAAAAAGAGAGCAAAAAAGTATGAAAATATGATTCAAAATCAGAAATGAATTTGAGAATATAGTTGAGAAATGATGATGATACAATACTATCTCACTTTTTCCAACAAACAAAAACAAAACCTAACTTTCGCATTCGAATTTTGAATTTTATTTAACTTTCACCGCTAAATCCTCGGTGAAATTCAAAATTCGAATAGGTGAAATGCGAGTTTGTCACAGAATATACATAATATACGGTGATATTTTGCATAATTTGGTGTTGACCGTTACGTGGAGGTTCTGAAGTGCAACCAATGAGGAAGACGGAATGCGACTCGAGAGCCAATCGGCGCCGCTGAGATGAGATGCCGAGCGTTGATTGGCTAACGATCAGCACCAAAGTTAAATGCCGCTACTTTTACTAAGAAAGACTTGGTACTGAGGCGTCTGCATCTACCATTACATCTGCCCAAAGCAGCGATGCTTGCATTACTGTGTTATTTTAGCACAAAATATACTACATTTCTGTTTAGATTTTCGACCGATCAACCTTTAGGCAAAAGTGCCAAACTGATATTCAACAATACTAATCACTTTTCTGAAAAAACAAATATTAAAACCGGTGTTATCGAACTTTGATTTAAACCCGCTTTGCCTAACTCTCCCATAGACAACACACGCGCGCCATTTCTAAACACCCAACTTCCTGCGTCGATACGATATCATAGCTGTTTGTAAAGCCACGGTAAAAACAAAGGATTTACGAAGCGCCATTGTGTTTAACAAAGGCTGCAAATTATTAAAACGCCAACAATTGTTTAACATGAATATTCAACTTTACTGTCATTTGCATATAATTGTAGCTGTCATTATTGTGCTCAGTGTCATATACACAGGAGACCTATAGCGTAATAAGCCACGTTTTTATGATAAGGTACCTGCTCACTGCACCGGAGTATTCTTTGTATGGCAATGTATGAGAGTAAACCCAGTAGACCGTTTCGTCACCGACTAGCACATATTATATTGGACCTATGAAATTAGTGTTTTTTTTCTCCCTTAGTACTTTGTCTGTAACTATTAAGATTCAGAGCATTCCTAAAAAATAATTACCTCGTCTAAAAATAGACTATATTTTTGAGCTCTTTTGATTTGTTTTGATAATTTGTTGTAAGTTTAATTGTGTTAAAATTGAGTTGTATCCGACAACTCTTTTTAAGTGCCTCCCGAATACATCATTTTATTTGCATTCACTTAAAAATGATAAATAATTTTTATGAAGTGTGATATTACACATATTACTAAAGCTTGTCTAATGATAGATGCAAAATATCTTTGGATTTGTCGTTGTGAAGAACACAGAAAAAAAAATTGTATGGAAAATGCAGAATTCCCCAAAATCTCCATACAAAACACCAATTTCATAGGTAAGGACCTAATATTTCTATACAATGAATATTTTAAATGCATGCTTCGAGCACGGTAATATTGGTAAAAATGGGAAAATATAAAACAATCGTATCGTTATGTATGGATCGGAATTTCGGGCTATGGAAAAGATGGATGAAAATAGATTGCATGTGGCCGAAATGCGTATGTTAAGATGGATGTGTGAAGTGACGAAGATTGATAGAGTGAGGAATGAGTTTATCAGGGGATTCCTGAAAGTTGCTCCAGTGATAGAGAAGTTGAGAGAAAAGCGGCTGTCGTGGTGTGGACATGTTTTGAGGAGAGAGAATGAGCATGTAACGAGAGGAGTTATGAATATAAGAGTGGCAGGGAGAGGAAGACCGAAGAAGAGATGGATAGATTGTGTGAATGAGGACATGGCTGGAATGGAAGTGAATGTTGATATGGAGATAGGGGAGAGTGGAGAAAGATCCCAAATGAAATTGGGAAAAAGGCAGGCAAAAAGATGATGGTGGTGGTCTGACTCAACCACGATTTTTCTTTCGTTCTTTTGCAGAAATATAGTTTTTGTATACACAATAAATAAATATTATACCTATATAGTTTTAAATTCGAAACCAATTTTAAAGTCTCACAGTGCAGAATAAACTTTTTTAGAATACCTACTATAGAAGTCGTCGAAATAAAATATTTACCGCACGTAATTCAAGAATCGAACAAAGTGACGAACTGTCAAAACTTTCAATGCACGCGCGGCCTCCTTAGTTCGTCGAAACTTTTTGTAAATCCACGCAGCCAAGCCGGTGAAATCAGCGAAAAAAATATGAATAAAAACTTTTTTTAAGTGCACGCAAAGAGTTCGTGTATCGTGCGATACAGATTTCACGAGGGAAAGAGCGCTCGAAAAATGCAGGGAACAAAAACTTTGACGGGCCACCGGCTGTCCCGTGTCAGCCAGTCGGACGGCGCGACGGGGCCACGCGGGGGAAGAATCTCGAGATTTATCGCGAGATATTATTATTTTATTATTGAAAGTTTACTTTGTTTATTATGTTCTCAACGGTCAAAGATTATTTCGTATGTGTATTAACTCATTTAAACACCTTTTTTTCATAATTTTTTGCAAATGTTGTTCAACTATGTGGACCCTTCTACTGCTTACCATCGTTTGTTATGCAGCTCAATACTCAATACACAATATTGATTGCATTCCATAATGTACATTAAGATGGTAGTTTTTAGGATTAGGAACAATTATGGACCCTGGCGGGCACAGCACAAATTATTCAAACAATAGGAGAGTGGAAGAAATCTTATAAGTAATAATGTTATACATTTTTGTAGCCCTTTAGTTCAAGAATTATTAATTATTTATTTATTCGTATTATGTTAGAGTTTATTTATTTAAAGTAATTTAGTTGTTTATCATAATGTTTTTATATATTTAAAAACTATCATAAATGTTAGAATATCTCATTATAAGCACCTATTATTATTATTTAGAATTTAGAAGTACAATAAAAAAATTATAAATTTAATCATAACTTTGCTGAGAATTCTTAGAAGTAAAATCGTGTTAAAGGGCGAAGGGAATAGATGTGTTACGACGCGTAGCCCGGTAGGAAATTGGTATGCATTTCATGCAATTGACGTGCGTGCGAACAAAAAACCTCTTTACTGGTCTTCTTTGTTCGTGCCTACAGCAATAATCAGGTGATAGCTGAAAAGCCGACAGAGGTATAAGCGCCACAATCTGGCATGTGTGCTCTTTAGTGTGAACGGATAGGGTGAGATAAAACGATAAATAGGTATTTCTTCAGAACACTAAAACAACTATTCTTACCTAAGTAAAATAATATAACGTTGAATAACTCCAGAAAAATAATCTCGTGTACGGTATGCACACATTGCATGCCGTCGCACACGGGCACCCGCTGTCATGTCCCCTCACAAACTTATTTACAGCCCATAACTTAGAATATTATATCTTATCCTATTACAATAAGATCTATAAACACCGCATTCCTTACTTTGCCACCGGCTGCCCCATTCGGTCTAGAATTTCAAATTTCGATCGCTCTTACGGCTATCTTTTTAAAGACTATGAATAAAATTTTCACTCACCTCATTGGATATTAAGCTTTAACAAGATAAAATAAGGACGAATATTACTGCAACATTAATATTGTAGAAAAGGAACAAGCAAAATAGTTCTGATCAAGAATATTAGACCTTAGGATGTTTGAGTAGAGGTGACATCAAACGCGTGTATTAAAATTGTTAACCCTAAATCGCTATCGGCTTTTTCGTTTCCTAGCATAAAATAGTATCACGTTTAGTTGTCTAACTTAGCTTTTAGAAAATTCTGCGGGTTTTTGTATAAAAAAGGAAGTCTCTAAGAAATTTTTAAAACAAGTAAATTATATCGAATTTCTCACTGTTCGTTGGCTATTTTCAAGTTTATCTTAAATGACACAATTTATAACTAAAAGCACAGAATAACTAGTCTAATAGCATTAAGGAAATGGAATATCATCTTAAAACCATCTGATCTATATTTTTTACAAAATTTGGGAATTTAAATATTTGTAAGTATATTATATCAATTATGACAATGTAATATGTATTGGAAAATATAATTAGACTAATTTATTATCCTTGAAGTTTTTTAGTTATTTTTGTCTTGCTGAAATGAATTGAAACTATTTATAACATCATTTATTTATTTCGTACAGTACAGTAATTACCTTCTATCACCTGGCTAACTTTAACATTTTTAATGGAAAGGACATAAATGTTTTTCTATATAAAAAGACAATCAAAATAACAATTACAATGAATTAAATATTTTAATAAATAATATTAAAAACATGCAATATTAAGCCTTTGGTGTCCTAAAAAAAAACAAATCTATGGCTTATACATAGTCTTCAATAAAGCGAAATATGACCAGGAACGGCTTAGAATCTGTAAAAGAAAAAAAAAATAGGTTTTTGGCGGCATTTGACTAATGGCGGACGTGATTTTTATTTCGATAATTGTAATATTGTTTCGGAGTGGATATTGTTACGTAAAATCAGTGTAGTTTTGTGTAATAAGTGTCTGCGATAATGTGCAATGTGGAAGATTATCGAAATAAGCGTCATGTGGTGTGAAAAGTGATGAGTTTTTTATCGTGGTAAACCACCTCATCCAAGTAGCACCACAGTGTCTACCATCGATCGTTTGACGCCAAACTCTCCCAAGATGCATTGAAATGCATTACACTAGCATTTCAATGCAAACTACTGAAGATATATATACTGAAGACATGGCTGTATGGGCTTCGTTCCCTTTGCCTTCCCTACAAGGGAGAATTTTACAAAAAAAAAAAGAAAAAAAATTTTTTTTTTTAATAAAAAACACAAAATTGTTAAGCTAAAGTCTACTGTAATGTAGTAAAAAAAGATCTTATTTCGCTTACAGTGGTGAACGCCGACAGGTTCAGATCTGAGAAGTTGCTGGCTGTCAGTTTGCAAGGCCTTTGCGCTCTGTAGTGAATAACTTGTTGTTAAAAACATATACAAGATTTTTCATTGTAAATAATTTTTAAAGTTCTTACTATTTGTAAAGAAATATGGAAACATCTATTTTCTGACATTTATATCTAGATATTCTGACTCAATATTTATTTATACAGTATATATTACATTATAGTATCATTAAAAATGTAAGTACATACAGTCATAACTCACCTAATTAGCATCAAAAGCATTGTCTTCTTTGTGTTCTCATCAGTATTATACCACCTTGAGTTGTATATGGCTGTGCTGATTTGTGTGCTCTGAAATGAGAGGAAATTTAAAAAATCTATCATAATTAAAGCCTTCAGTTCTGCAGATCGTCACTTGTTTTTCCATAAATAATAATGGACGAACTGAACTTCGAATAAAAACTTAAGTGTTTGCTCCAATGAAAGGAGTAATTTTGAATTTTAGTGTCAATCCTGTAGCTAAAGCTAATATCTAAAGCGCAGAAAGAAATTTTTTGTTACTCCATCTATAAATCGATGCTGTTCATTAATTATCCTTTTAGTACTTTTTCTTTCTACAACTCTAAACTCTATCCATTTTGATCTGAGATAAAAGGTAAACAAAGAATTTGTGGATCTCAAACTTTTTATCCAATTCTGGGACAAAAAAAATATGGACTCTAATTTTTTATTATTAAATAGGAAAAGAGTGCTCCGTGCTTCGGAAGGCTGTGAATAGCTCTTTTTAAATAAGCCCCAGATATTCAAACGTCAGATACTTCAGTCCTTCAGTGTAGCGCGTTAGATTTGAAATTGTAATTTTAATTACATTTTTCAAAATGTATTGATTAAAAAACCTTTCAATTGTCCATTATGCATTTTCTTTTATGTATTGCATGCCGTGGCAACTTTAAATTAAGATGGCACTTAGATTAAGTAAATTTTATGTAATTTTTATGTGAATCATTGTACTAGTGGTTTTCTTGTTGGTTAAAATGTGTCATATTATGTATGCCTATCTTTTGAGTCTAAGAGAAAAAAGGAATCTGTACCATAACCGTTTAAATAAAAAAAAAAAAGATGTTAAGTTGATTCAGTTTATGAGTAGCCCTTTATCCTCTCGTAACTTAAAAGGCGCTCATAAATACGCAATCACCGATGTCATCAGAATGTCGCCAAAGTAGCACAGCAGTGATATCTGCGACAGGTCGTGCAAGAAGAATGTGGCGAACGAAATCACCACACCAACATCTTCCAGCATCTGGAAGTGGAATAACTGCTGTATTTTTTATATAATCAGCCCAGCAAATGACTTACCACCTGTAGGCAGAAGATGAGTCCATATGCGAAGGATGTATATCTAAAGGAGTGCTTTATAAATTTCAATTATTGCTTTGGGTTAACTTTATAAGAGACAAGCACCCCTACTAAAATACTGTTCTCACAAAAAGCTGACCGACCAAATGGTGAATTTGATTGGTCAGCTTTTTGTGCAACAACAGCATCATTTAGTGTGCTGTGCTCTTCTGTTAGACGCTACTCCAGTCAGACGTTCAGAAGGCCTAGCACGGGCCGGAGAGAAAAAGTCCCCGGAGACAAAAATGCTTATTGCCTCTCGCTTCTTCGTTCGCGCGGAAGCGAGAGGCAATAAGTAATTTTGTCTCTGGGGACTTTTTCTCTCCGGCCCGTGCTAGACCTACAGGGGTCGAGTGTTAAGTACCAAGTATTAAATAAATATTTTTTTTTAATAAAAAAATCATGTCAAACATGAGTCCACTTACCATAATGATAAATCCACTGAGACACATGAGGACCGAACTGGTAACGATGTTGAAGAGGATAGACTTCGAGAATAGCAGCTCCACTTGATTCACCAAACTGGGAGCAAAGACATTAAATAATACAAAGAAATTTGATACAAAAGGCTTTGCTTCATTTTCTAACTATCCCATATTATTACACAAAACATTTTTTTTTACATATGACAAGTAAGCTCTTGGCCATCAGGTGAGATGATCTGATGGTAAGTGACGATAAGGCCGAAGTGGAAACGAGCTTCATCTGTAATCCTCAACAACTGAGGAACTGGCTATCTTACCTCCGATTGCCGGAACACAATGCTTATAACATTGTTATTATGACGACAAATTTAGGTAAGACGGTGGTAGCAAGCCAGGCGGGCTAGAAGGTAGGTTGTTTGGTGGTAGAAGCCCTACCACCAACCAAACCGATTAGCTCTGCTGTGGTGTAACGTACGACGGGTCGTTACGTTCCCTAAAATATGGTTGAGCGAAGCGATTGCTGATTCATGTGTCATGCCTGTGAACAGGTGCCACTGTCGGTGTCTGGTCAAACTCATGCTTGTCTGATTTGTAGAAATAGCATTATCAATTAAATTTTCTTTGGGACTGTATGGTACCTATACAATGTATGACCTGGTTTTCTATATACCTACTACTTTTTAAATTTTCTTCAATTAATCAAAGGAACCTTAATTTTATTTTCTTTTTGTAATATTTTAGATTACCTATATTTGTAATGGAAAATGTGATAAACTGTAGAATATATAGCTCAGATATTTATTTATTTTTTACCTCAAAAACTTCAATGACGTTCTAGTTTATGACATTTAAAAATATGTTGATGTAAAGGGACGGTAGAAACTTGCTGTGATTCTTGCCCGTTCTTCTCAGAACAAGGCCTCCTGGCAGTTTTGTGAACGGATGGCGCAGTTTATCGTTTTCACGAAATTTTGTAAAATGCTTTTGACGTTCATAAGCATGTGATAAGACGCATTTAAATGAAATAAATAATATTGAATTGAATTTTTAAGGCAACACATGGAAAGCAGCTTATGAGTTCCTATACTAGGGCACCAGAAAACTGCAGCCCTACCCTACTCCACTTTTCTGGACCATGACTCTCCTTATCACGCCTCTTCTGAAAGACTCATGTTAAAGGACGAAGAAGAATCATTAAAAGTCTTAAAGAACTTACTCTATCAATTCCTGGTGTCTTTTAATTGCTAGCATTAAGTTCCTCTTTGTCAGTTCAGGGTTGCTGGACACCACATTCTCAAGCCGGTGACAGAGTAGACGGAAGTGCATCTGGATGTAGACACACGCTGCGATGAATAACGTGTCTGAGCCGAACAGATTTATACCCACGATGGCAGCTGAAATATCGAACCATACTAAAATTCCGTAACAAAGTAATTCGTGATAATCGAACATTTTTATCGTTCAACGTAGAGACGTCACTTCCCTTAAGGATCTACACAAGGATCAGTCCTGCACTGCCTACATCTAGCGACTTCCTGCGACCTTTACCAGATCCTCCCATCTAGCATCCACCTCCCATGACCTTTCAGTCATAGTGTCCGAAACTAGAGAGTAGCATGTATATCCTTTTTTTTAATTGACCTTAATTGATTAAACTGGTGCCTCTGACGGCTACTTAGCTATCACCGGATTATTTAAAAGAAGATGACTTTGGTGGGTCCTCAAGTCTGTAGTGGAATCACCAGTGGTGGATTTCTCTCTGGAAATCATCCCCCTTAGGGGGTCTTGTTTCCAGGGAGAGTCTCCAAAGCGCTTGAGTCGGATTCGGGATCGTGCGACTGCACTTACCGCGCAGACAGCTTTACCCTCTATAAAATATGTATAATACTGCTATACTAGTCATGGTTTATTCGCTCCCAATAGGGTTAGAACCGAACAATACATATCACATAAAAACCTGTCAGTTTTGAAAGCAATGCCCTGCCCGCTGCCACATAAGGCTCGTAATTCTTTGAGTTTTCTTCGGAGACCTAAGTTCTGAGAATTATCGTATTATTACTGATGGGATCAGGTAGAAACATTTTAAGCATAACCCTCTCTAATATCCTTTTGGATTAAAGCCTACTTGAACCATCGTGAGTTAGCGACTAACCCAGAGTTAAACATAGGGGAAAACCCTAGGTTAGGCGCTAACTCTCGATGGTGCAAGTGGGTTAATTAGCAATCGAAATTGTCAAAAAATAAGATTAAACGAAAATATTTAATTGCCCATTTATAACACTTCAGAGATTTTAATTATGAATTTTAATATCAAGATTTTGTAACCTTGTTGTTTTTATGACATTAAAACTGTATCTGTATCTCTTACTGAGAAGAGAGAGGATATTATTACACCTATATAACTGGAAGCGACCCTGTCACCATGCATCGAGTACACCATGCCAAGCGCTTCAGAATACAAATCGCTTATGAGCAATTTAAATGCCAGGCATGATTCAAATTTCCATTCGGATGAACTGTGTACTATTACACTTGTTAATGAGTCACTAAGAAACAAATCCGAGACCATATTGGTTAAAAGACAAATGTAGGTATAACTACTAACATCTAATACAAATGTTTGTCTAGTTGTTTACAATCAACTAAATAATGTACATTAAGAAACTACTGCACGGGATGCCATCAACAATAAAGTTCGACGATTATCTAAGGAAGACATCGCAATAAATAATTGACAGCAAAACCAACAGAAAAATGTTAATCATACATAAAAAATGAAAAATGAAATGGAACATTCTATATATGGTGCATGATATACAACTATACATACTATCATTGTCATAGGTAGTTGATACGCAAAATACTGTTTATAAGCGTTTCATTCTAACAATGGTTTTTCCTGTTTTGAGCTTTCTAACACCATTGGATGTGTCATCCTTTTGTTCTAAATTAGACCTTATATCTATGGTTTTAGAGCTGTTGTGGTTATGGTTTCAGTTTTATGGATGACGTTTACAGTTAATTGAGTCACTTAACGTTATTGCACTTGCTATATTTAGCCGTCGAATTTTATGTCCATCATACAAAAAGACTTCAAAATGCTAATTTATGATGATAAGTGCTAGTCTATATTAATATGAGAAACTAACCTAAATAACGAATTTATCAAACAACTTTGGGGTACTGTATTTTATAATATTACGATGTTTATTTCATTTATGAAGCCGAGCAGTTTTTATAAATATTTTAGTCATATTTTGGAACCTTCAGTGATGGTTTTCCATCAAAAGTGCATCTAATCATATAAGCCTAAAGAGTATTCTATTCTAAATTTATTAATAATAGTAGAAAGCAAAATCACTAACTTGAATAAATATGATGAAAATATATGAACGGCCATATAACCAGTCTGTCAGTATTGAAAAAGTAATTTGCCAAATACGGATACTTGTACTCCAGGATTCCTTTCATGCAGTACTCATAGATCATCGATATCACTGGCATTAATGGAAAGGCTACTACCACAACTATACAAATGTAGCATTGCATCAGGACTATTAGTTTTATAATCGTTGCTGATTCTTTTACAATTTGTTTTTCTTGATCATTGCTTTTAACATTGTCATTGACTGCACACCCTTCATTAATTTTAGCTTCCTCTTCATCGCTTATTTCAGGATGTATATCTCTTAGCTTATCAACGACTCCCGCAACAATATTTCGATTCAGGTACAAAGGTATAGATTTAGCTGTAGCCAAAAAAGATATTGTAATACATGGTATACATAAAGAGGTCTCAACAAAAGATTTTCCAGCTATAACCGCTTCGACCAGCCAGTTTATTTCGGCTAACGCATCAGTATGGAGCCAAAACAGATTGAAATAATATAAGTAAAAATCTATAAATTTCTGAAAGGCTTTTCCGTAGTTAACTTTACTAATTCTTATACCAGAAATAAGTAGAGAAATTTGAGTCAACCTTAGACTGCTTTCGAAGTTAAACTTTGACATATCTTAAATGTAATTGTTAATTATTTTCTCGAAACGTGTAACCTTTAAGAGAACCGAAATAATATTGAAGTAAAATTATTAAAAATTCGAAAAAGACATTTTAATTACAAAGCTTTGGCCAACAGTAAGAATAAAGTATTCTGTTTATTTTGACGAAAACGATTTCGTATTCCCTTTGTTTTTTATTGAATGTCTTAATTAAAAGTTAGTGTTGATAGAGTAATTAATAGGTCTGACATCTGATGGAAGAGACACGATGACAAGTGTTTTTGATGTTCCATCTAAAAATTAAAAAAAATTAAAAGGTTCTGATAGAATTACTATTGAAGCTTCTTTACGAACAAGAAAATGATATTTTTTTCCGATTTGTTTGATCTGTTAAAAACTTGTCTATCAAATAATGTACTGAAAATCAACATAGTAACAATTGTAGTAAATGAATAGATAAACAAAAATAGCTTATTTGTTATATTTTTCAAAGAAAACATAAAGCAACCGTTAATCCTTTTTACACAATAAACTTTAAAAACATTCTTTATCAAGACTTTAAATAATCTCAAATAAGCCTTGCTATTATTATGCCGTACAGATGTTGCAACTCACGCAGGCGCTTCAATCATTTGAATCTGAACTCTATAACAAGGCATCAAGAGCGTAGTTGACCGCAGATATAAAATTCAACAACTAAAACTGAACTACAGTTTTAAGTTTAACAATGGGTAAGGTTTAGTCCTGGCTTTGATGCGTCCGCCAAAACTTAGAGACACCGACACAAGGGACAGGTAGGGTGACCATGGTTGTACACTTTTACGTCACGATGCGGATAGAGAAAATGCTTGATTGTGAGAAAGGAGGAAGGCAAGAAAGGTAAAGTAGATAAGTTAGTCGTAACTACGATAAATGGATAAAGTATGTCTGAATATCATAACACCATTATTAAATTTGCAATTTGCATTTTACATTTTAAGCTATTGCATAGCTTCTATCGCGGGCCTTGAGCGCGGGGACCGAATCCAGAAATTCCGTAATGAAAAAACCTCACGCTTCCCACTCCGATGCGCAAGGAGGTGTGGCTTGAAGGCCGTGCATCGTCTAACGTCGTTTCAGTTCGGCAGTCTTCGACACGGCGTTAAGATAATAAAACCCACAAGTATTGTAAAATAATAAAAAATATTTTAAACAATATTAACTTTTTTTATTTATTTAATAATAGAAAAATTTGTTTTCTTATCGGTCACCACGCTCAAAAAGTGTAACTTGAATTAATATCAAAGAAAAAGAACTACTGCATGAATAAAATAAATAAATAAAATTATAATTGCATAAGTTGATACAAAATGCTATGCAATAGCTTTACCGCGGCAGTCCCCGAGTGCCACACGTCTTTTTTTTATCTAAACATGCCTGTTCGATTCCTTTGCCATCGTGACGTCACACGCCGATCAAAATGAGGAAGAGGGGGCAGAGGAGCGGCTATTGCGTTTATTTCTCCTGTTCTCGCAACATTTATTCTGTATACTTATAACTAGTTACCCAATATTAAACCTATTATCATCCAAGCTGGAGTTTCTAATATTTCTACCAACAACAACGACGCGATCAGTGCCTGTAAATAATAATATAATCTCTATTTCCTATTTTTTTCTTTTTTACGTTGTTGTTACAAGAAAAGAAAAAAAAAGGTTTTGTAAATAAAATCTTATAGAACGATGAATATGGGAACCCGGACAAGCGCCTACGATCATCCTAAGTAACATGGGAAGCATGAAATAATATTTATCATGTTTGTATCACTCCCAATTGTCAAGTTCCACAGAACTTTGACAGCTGAACGTGACAGAAACTCGATTTATATCATAATGCGATGTTAATATTATAAGAGGGCTGGGTCGGTATTCTGTTAACTATTTTTAATTCAGGACCTATAAGTTGGTGGGTGGTGAAAAGCCGAACAAATATAACGTGAGCCCTTTACAAGCTCCAACTTTCTACCTATCATTTCCATACACCAACCTGATGGTTACTGTTTTCAATATACGAGAGTGGCGCGCTGCGAGAGTACTTACTTCACGATTTGGTTATCAAAATCCTGTTCTAGGTCAATGTTTTGTCACCCTACTCCCAGTCTGTCGGCCTTGTGGACAGACGGGCAGACGGAAAAAGGCGGCCGGTGTATTGACAAAGGCCGGGATTTATCGCAAGGGACGCTCATGAATATTTATACGGCACACCGTTACCTAAGGACCGGTTTGAACACACCACCACTCAGGTACCCACAACCTGGGAAAATTCCGCAAACCAACTTGGTCTTTAAATCTGAGTTTATAAAGCTGATAGTCCCTTGAAGAAATTGACAATTCTTGTGAGTTGATCTTGACTGTACTTGGAGCGCTATTGTCAAGACACTGTATCGCAGAACGCTGAGCACTGATTTCTTAGTGAATACTTTTTGATGTCCGTTCTATGCTAATCAGCAATGGAACACGATTTACCCTGCTCAACACTATTATTAGTGAATTTTAATCGTTATTATCATGTATTTCGATTATAATTTTTATTCGATTACAATCACAGTCAAAGCGCTGTGGTTGTACTCGCTGCAAGAGCTCGCGGTAATTTGACCATTATTTTTTTTGTAAGATATGTAAAATGTTGAAATAAAGAGAGAGAGAATTTTTTTTATTTGGTGTTACAATAACGACGACGACGACGACGATTTTAAGTGCCAAGTTAGGCCTATGAAATATATTTTTTTTATTAAATTCTGGTGTCATTTAAATTCTATCCCCAAAGTTGTAGTTGTAGTTTTCCTGCAGTGAGTAAGGTTGCCAGAGCACAGTGAGAAATTTTTATAATAGGAGCAGAGCAGTCCGAGTCAGAGCAATCGAGTCCGGTGCCGTCAGTCTTTTCTGTGAACGCGTAATATACGCTTTGGCTTTCGATATCAAAACCAAAGCTACCTTCGCCATGGTCAGGCCATGTGACCAAAACTTTGTGATCTCGAACTCTTCCGTGCTTCGGAAGGCACTTAAGCCGTTGGTCCCGGTCGCTATAGCAAATACCAACCCGCATTGGGCAAGCGTGGTGGTGTTACGGCCCATATTTCTCATGTGTCACTCCATGACGAAGGCCTGTGCCTAGCCGTGGGACGTGCCATTTACAATACTATTTAATTTTGTCGGTCCAACAACTAATACATTAGCCATATAATCAGATGTTACAGTTATAGTCTCATATACGCAACACGGCGATGATAATTATCAATTTTCACGTTTTCTCAGTTTCTGTCAGAAAGCGGACCGGTTTGCTTCGTTGAGCGCTACGCTTTGAAGAGCACAAACTTAAAGCATTCATTCATCTTTACTCTTATTCCAAACGAATTAAAGCTTATAACACTTAAAATTCATTGCACCATAACGTGGTACTCCGACAACTTTAGATTGCCATTTAACTCAGCCTTATCTCTTTGTGATAAAGTTGAAATAGGAATATGCAGAGCCGTTCTAAAGTTTGTTTTGCTTACAATCCATGGCAAACTGGCTTGTTTCGCCTACTCGCGATATTGTCTAATTAGGTCTTTCGCAAGTCGCCCTGTTACGAAATCTTAAGTGAATCATAGGTTTGTATGAAAATTTTAAGTCGTCTTTGAAGCTACTAAAATGGTAAAAAAGCTAGCTGGCTTACACAATCACAGGCCCAGTACCCAATACGCCCTTAGTCGCCTTTTACGACATGCTAGGCAAGAAAAGCAGTTGGTACATTCTTTTGGTGTCCGGACTTAAACATAAAATATATAAAATTAGTTTTTATTTATTTTTGATACAAATCATTATAAAACAAAACATATTAATTTCTTACACTTATGATGATAATGATACGATAATTATCTTGATAATTATCGGTTAACTATCCGATAATTTCGATGCAAAAAGGTAAATATTAAGAAAGTATTATCAGTTGATGATCGTATATCAATACCTTCATCAACAAAAATCTTAATGGTAGAGTAAAAGATGTTTGCGGAGACCAGAAATTTTTAGGAAGTGCTATTTAAAGATGTAGGAACGCGAACTTAATCACTGCTGCTGTAAAACGCTTCCAAAGAATCCACTTCCACTCTTAGAACTCGTCTGGTCTACCGTCCGTGAACTTCCTCTACTCTACCAAGGTAAATACAGTAAGACAATTTTTTTTTCTCTGATTCCACATTAAACATATTATTAATTATAAACATTTTTTCAAGAAATAAATGTAATATTTCAAGGCGTCGCCATCTCGAGAGGTTCTGGGTTCGATCCCCGGTGGGTGCAAATGTTTGGGTGATGAATTTTCAGGCATTTGTTCACCAGTCTTGGATGTTTATATATATTCAGGATATTTGTATGTATTTATCTATTAAATATATTTATCCGTCATCTAGTGTCCGTAACACAAGCAGCATTAGTTGCTTAAAATAGGGCTAGTTGATAATAGGTAATATGTGTGAATGTTTGAAGATATTATTATTATTATTTATTACTGAACTGGCACGGGTACAGTCGAGTTCAAAAACATTTATGTACATTTTACAAGTGACATTCTTTATTTAGTACCTTGCATTACAAACGTGCATATATAATTATTTTTTAATTCGACTGTATTCTAAAAAAATGCAAATTTGAAATATTCTGTAGGTATCTCTCCCCTTTTACTGCCAGTCTTAAATCTTTGAGTCTTAATTCTCAAACGAAAAAGAAAGTATCGGAGTAGTTATATGTATATTATTTCCTTGGCCTTGTTTTTGTAATCAAATGTTTTTACATTAGGTACTTTTGTATCTTAACGTAGGTAGTTTTTGCTTATATTTATAATAAAGGACGTTGATTTTGTAATTTTTTGACATTTCAGCCATATAAGAATAATTTCAGTTTAACATAAATATGTAATTTTTATAATCAACTAGCTGTTGCCCGCGACTTCGTCCAAGGTTACTATGGTTTTTTACCAATCCCACGGGAACTCTTTACTTTTCTGGAATAAAAAGTATCTTAGATGTTGACGAGGGATATAAGGTATCATCATGTAAAATCTCACACACCTGTGACGGGTTGACTGGAAGATATCCCTATTAGAGATAAGTCCTCCCTTGTATACTTTTGTTTTTTTATGTACTGTTTTTTTGGTTTATGTGTAATAAAGAGTTAAATAAAATTTCATTGAAATCGGTCCAGCCATTTCGGAAATACAAACAAACAGACAGAGAAAAAATAATTATTAAAAAACATTTTTTTACAGCCCTTGACTTGGTTTTAAGCATTTTTTTCTATGTACAGACATTTGACCTCTACAATTTTATTATATGTACCTATATGTCGCAGGGAAATACTAGATTTTGTTTAGTAACTTGACAACCGTGATTTTGTGAAATCCCTGGTATCCTCATTTCCCGACGACATATAGATCAGTGGCTAACATATAAATATGTTGCTTTGTTTTTTCCTCGCGCACTGTATGTAAAAGATATAAGAAACTAAATTTTCTAGATTGTTTTAAGTCTGTGTTTTAGGATGATGATGCCGGTTAGAATCGGTTTTATCGGTTGCTCGTATCATATCCAGAACAAAAAAAAATATTTATTTAATAATGAAAAACGCAGATGACCATTATCTTTTGTGCTCCCATTTTATGTAGGTATATCTTACTTATTTGTTTGACTTTCTGGCGAAGGACACGGGAAATCCCTGGATGCGGGCAGCGCAGGACCGATCGGGGATATCCTCCGGGAGAACAGTGGGTGATTCTCAGCTGAGATGATGATTAATATGTTTTGACTTAAGCGAAATGTCTAAGGTGTTACCCCTCTGCCAATATCTCATCGATAAAGACGTGGGAATGTGTTTTGTTTTTTTTATTTAAATATAATGTATTGGACGGTTATTAGGGCCGATTCCGTTGTCACAAACTAGACTAAACTAAATTGTGTGTCTATCCTTTTCTTCTTCTTAAAGTTAGAAAAGGATACCCGTAGATACACATATTAGTTTAGTTTAGTCTAGTTTGTGACAACGGAATCGGCTCTATTGTCAATGAGTGTCACTGGCGCTCGTTGGTTACCATCAGGTGACCAGTCTGTTCGTTTCCCCCTATCTCATAAAAAAACACTTTTACCCATTGAACTCTAGCCGTCTTGCAGAAAATTATAAATCAAGTATATATCTTGTTTTTTAAATTTTTAGCCATAGTGGGAATGTCAAAAAATAACTTAATCTATTTTTAAGTCTGGATTTAAATGTTCTGTGCAAGTGGCCCTAGGATATATAAGCAAAAGTATCTAACGTACTAGTATAGAACTGTAGATATTTTTGCACGTGACTACAAAACCATAGCAGCGAAAATGGTACTTTTTTGCCAATGTTAAAGTCAGCAGCAACAACGAACTTTAAACCTTCACCGTTAAAACTGAATTTCCTCTGACGTTTCCATACTAGGTTCAGTGAAACTAGGACAAACGAATCTCGTCTTCACGCTCCGACAATAAGATTGACATTGAAGGTACATGCCTCCAATGCCATGTCAAGGCCTGTACCATTCTTAAATGTATGAATTGAATAGGCTGACTCTTTATGATCTCAATTTGATAATTCACGTCACTGGCAAATGGTGTAAGCACGGATCTAACAGAATATGGCTGAGTGAGAATGCGTTTTGTGATCAACCGTACTCCTAATGTAAGTTTTCATTGTAAAAAAATCAACTTTTTTAGTTACGTTAAGAATGTCAATTTCTATAGGAAACTTGAAAAGTGCTCCTAGCAGAAAGTAGTTAATATCGCGTTTCCCATAGTAATTGACATTTTTCTAAGATTTGACGATTGTGAAAAACTTATGAAAAATAGTAAAACCCAAATCATCTTGAGAAAATTTGGAAAAAAAGAAAATAATAATTTTTTCTTACAAATCATAGAAAACTGGGCCATCAGCCTTATAGGGTACTACCTCACCGATAAGTTTGTTCTCATAATGTTTTCACGCAAAACGCTATAGACCCAGTCATTAAATTCGTCATACAGTTAAAACCATTGGTAAGGGTTGAATTACTGCCTTCGTTCTCCGACTCTCCTTGAACATCTGTTTCATTTGAGGGTTCGAGTCCTGGGTTATCATCAAAATATTTAATTTATGCAAAGTTAATTGATTATGTATGTAACTCTCTCTCTCTTATATAAAAAGCACTAAACAGCACTCAAAACCATCTGAAGGTAAGCAGCAGAAGAGTTCATTTTGGGCAAATGGCTAGTGTTCCCGGGGCCTACAGGCTTTAAGGTCCAAAATTAAAGCCTATTGGTCCTTTTAATGGCTTTGGTAGTTTAACAGGCCTTTAAAAGGCTACTCACTTTAAAAAGCCTGTAGCTGGGTTTAAAAAAGCCTATAGGCCTAACGAGCCGATTAGATTTATTGTGCGTAGCCTTATTTTAAGCCTATAGCCATTTTCTGATATTCTGCTTAGATTGCTCATTTAGTCAAAGGTACCTATGGAATAAAAAAAAAAAAATCATAATAATAAAAAACACGCAATTTCAAGCAATAATTAAGCAAAAATTTAAGTTGATGATACTTGAACAATAAATAAGATAGACTTATCCTAAAGGATTAAAAAACCTTCATAGGCTTTTCAAGCCTTTCAATTGTGTGCCTAGCCTACAATAAGGGTAAAAGTCTGTAGTCTACAGGTCGACACTCGGGTAACTTATGGGCCCAAAAGCCTTTTTAGGCTAACCCATAATTAATAGGCCAGCTCTAAAAAAGCCTATAGGCCTCGGGAATGCTACAAATGGCTAGAGTCACAGAAAAAAGAAGAAAAATTTATAAAATTATTAAAACAAACTTTACATAATAAATGCTATTACGATTAAGACGAATACCTAAATTATAATGTTATTAATTGTAACGCATTGGATCACCATTAAGTACATATAAGTATGACAACAAAATACGTCCTCTTCTCTCCTCTCCTATACTAAATTGCGTGCCCGGCGGGGTCCATAATGATCTGGTATTAGGTCCTTACCTATGAAATTGGTGTTTTGTATGGAGATTTTGGAGAATTCTGCATTTTCCATATTAACATTTTATCAGTTTTCTTCACAACGACAAATCCAGAGATAATAATATTTGGCATGTATCATTAGACAAGCTTTAGTTATATGTGTAGTATCACACTTCATAAAAATTATTTATCGTTTTTAAGTGGATGCAAATAAAATTCGAGAGGCACTTAAAAAGAGTTGTCTCCGTGTCCAATTTTAACACAATTAAACTTACAACAAATTATCAAAACAAATCAAAAGAGCTCAAAAATATAGTCTATTTTTAGACGAGGTAATTATTTTTTAGGAATACTCTGAATCTTAATAGTTACAGACAAAATACTAAGACAGAATAAAAACACAAATTTCATAGGTAAGGACCTGATATTAATCCTGACCATCTTATGTACATTATGGTTTTGCAATGAACTTATTGTTTGTTTGAAGATCCGTCCTAGCTACCTCTACCTTACTGGACTATTAGCTATTCACGGCTATTTCACGGCTCACTTAAAGGATCCCAAATTGTATGTAGAACAGAGGAAATAAATACGAAAGATGTTGACTGGACTGTCGGTCGGTACAATAATAAATACAACATTTTTATTTTAAACTTTTAGTCTCAACAATGAGATATCATTACCCAAGGATTAAACATTAGTAAACATGTTAATAAAAGAACTTCTAAACAAATATTTTGTCACTAACTGCACTCATTAATCATTGAACAAAAGATAATAATTAAACAAGTCATTATAGTTCCGACATTTTGTAACAAAAGATCTTAGAATACCGCTTTTGACTAAATGTCAATAATTATTAGGGCCCGTAAACAAAATGTCCTCACACTAAAATTAAAATGGCGGCAAGGTCAAACAAGGGACTTAAACGTCAAAATTGTCTTTTCTCTGTCTTCCTGTAATTTATTTAAATTTTCAAAGAATGTGAACATTTCTTCTACATTTTATGACTGGAGAGAAAGTTGGACAATAAAATAAAGGGTGGTTGTAATTGTCGAATTGCGTTAAGTCTTAAATAACTTTATAGTTGTCATAAAAGTTAACGCTCGCTTTTGGAAATAAAAGATAGCAAAGAAAAAGTTCTAGTCTATGGTAGCCCATGTAAAGCTTTTCGCATAAAATTTTTAGCTTTAGGAAGGTCCTTAGTCCCTGATTAAAAAATTTCTTTTATAAATACACATAATAAACAAACATATTTTTAATAGCTACATTTGTTAAAAATACTTTCCTGGTTATCATTTATATTGTATTGTCAAGAAATCATCATAATAATTATAAATGCTTATTCTTAAAGGTATATAGATATAGTTACTTTTATCCTTCGTCAATGTGTCTTTTTCTGTAGGATTATTTGCTTATGTAATTTCATTTACTATTTGTATATAGACCTTAATATTTTGTTTTTTTTTCCATATGACAGGCAAACTCTTGGCCTTCATCTCACCTGATGCTAAGTGACGATAAGGCCGAAGGTGGAAGCGAGATTCACCTATAAATCCTCAACAACTTAGGAACTGGCTATCTTACCTCTGATTGCCGGAACACAACAAATGCTTATAACGTTATTATGACTACTGCTACTGACTCATTTTTGTATTTGATGTGATTGATCATTATAATAATTTTAGTTTTCTTTCACTGTAGCTGGTGCATGGCAAGAGGCCCGCTCGTCGTAAGAGCCACCAATTACCAATTAAGGCCAAGCTTGCCTGTCATAATGTAAAAAAATTCTCTGTCTATCCCTTCAAGGATATAAGCGTGATAATGTGACCAAATACTTATTCTGCTGCCCAAATAATTATTTCGCCGCCAAAATAATTATATTGCTGACAAAATATTTGTTTGCTGCCCAAATGATTTTGCGTCTGACCTTTTTGTTGCTTACCAAATAATTAAATAGCTGCCCAATTAACTTCCCTTTCAATTTTATAGGAGTTCGGCGGCCGCGGCGTAGTAGCTCAAATGCCTTGATTCGAGGTTGAAAATGGAACCATGTACGAACTACGAACTAAAGTATTTTATTTTTATATAATTTTACCCACGAAAAAAAAGTATCTTCACAGCCATGCTGAAAAGTGCCGATTTTACCGAATGAGGTACCAAATCTTTGTAAAGCCTATCTTGCAACACAATAAATATGTATCTATAAATCTTTAATGAACTAACAATAAAATTCGATGTTTAAAAATTTTGTCTGACGTCCAATTAGATTGACGTTAGTTCACGATAAAATACTAAATTAAAAATATATATAATTCACATTACTAGTTTGCTACTGATTCATAGATAATTACTTATTCAGTTTCCTTCTGCAAATTTCAGCTTAGATAAATGTTAGTCCATAGCTCCATGGGTCAATAAAACTTTGACTGATTTTACTTTCATTTATCTTATTAAATGTCTGAAAAAAATATTATAAATAATAAAAAAGCTAGCAATGGAGATGTTCGGAATTGGTACTTGAAAACCCCCCACGGTAAATGATGTATTAAACGAAAGCTTATGCTAAGCGGGTCCCGAATATATCTCTTTCAAGTTTTTTAACGCCCGCATTTTTGCATTATTTTGAAAAGTATATGCGTATATAGACCTTAAGATTTTGTAAAACCTTAAATGGAAGTTTTCTTAATTGAATATTGCCATAAAAAAGGAATCTTACTATTATTAGTCATAAAAAAGAATAGCAGAATACAATTCGCCGTGTTTTTCACAAATATACGAAAAAATAATTGCAAAATAGTTTTAGGCTGAACCAAATCGAACCTATGCTATTAAAAATATTTGACATTACTATGCACAGAGACGCAAGGAAAATAATACAGATGTTCTTTTAAATAATCTGTGCAAAGTACGACATTGACGTTTAAATTCTTTGAGTGAGAGTATTCTTATATTGGTTAATAAATGGTTTGTAATAATTCGATTGTGGGATTGGAGCCACAAAACTAAATAGTTAATAGAAATATATCGAGTATACTACGGTATGGGACATTACGCCGTGACACCGAAATATAATAGAATAGAAAAATATTTATTGGTTATAAAAATGAATACAATATTTAACGTCACTGGATAATAATTTATTGAGCCAGAATCAAATGCTATTTTTGTTAAAATGCAGGGACATAAAATTATATATTTTATTTTGATATAATAGTCGGTGAAACGTTGTTTTTCTTCCTATATAGTTATTGTCTTGGGGGGTTTCTGAGTACCAGCCTCCATAGTAAATCCGAACATCTCCTTTTCATCATCCGAATCACTATCCCTAGCCTATTATTGTTAGGTGTAGTCCTTCCTATAAGACACCAATTAAAAGTATGACAATGTCTAGCGTCTAGCTGACCTTGTGTGAAGTTTGGCTCCGTGTCAATTAGTTTTGCGTGTAGGTGTCTCATGTGTTATTATTATTTATTTAGATTTTTTTTTGTATTTCTTCTTTCTGAATATCCCTTTCCTTACACTGTGCATGATCTCCCCCTATTTTTTTTTAAATCAGCCCAGCAAATTACTCTACACCACCTGATGCTAAGCAGTAGTTAAGTCCATATGCGAAGGATGCTAGGGTAGCACCAAAAGATGCAGGCCTAGCGACCTCCACCTTGCTGGCTCATAAGATGCCTTACAAAGTTGCTGTTTTCCCTTTCAATCTGAACGATTGTTTGTTCGTCTTTGAGTCTCGTACTAAGACTGGTATAGTCCACTTAAGGGCACCAAACAAATACCACTTCCACATTTCAGAGCTAAAAGGACCATTTAATTATTTGATAGCAGGATTTTCGATTTTCTTATAACCTTTTTCCTGAATGTGATTGAAGTATTGGTTGGGTTATCCCCAATACAGGTGTGAAATAAAAATCAACATTAATTTGTAACTTAAACCATGACTTTTAATACATTTCTCCTATATTACATTCGTTTGTACAAAAACAACGTATCGACGATGTATACAACATACCCAGTGCTAATTCGACCTTTCACGAGAAATCACAATTAATTAAACATTAATAACTAAGACCTAATAAAAAATTACGTATAAAAACGAGATCGTGGCTATTTGGGAGATTTTTAACACAAATCAATATATTTCCATACATGACTTAATTTCCATACACGTGGATATAGTTATGAAAACAGTATGCAATCTACATTATGATAATTTTGACAAAACTAAAGTTTTCATTAAATTGGCAAATGAAGAAAAAGAATCAGCTTAAGTATAAAAATATAAAAAGGTTATAGTACTAATTTCTATCAATTTAGTTTTCTTTATTCCAAAACAACATAATATTGAATCTTTTGATGAGTGTATCTGTAAGCATAGCTAGATCCATGAAACTGAGACATACATTTACAATTATTGAGCATTTCGGTTTTAAACATATTTTTAAGGCAGAGGTCTCCAAAAACGGTAAGAACAGACGAATACAATCTGTAAAGCTTTTTGGCAAAAATTTTGAAACCTCAGTTTACACTTGATTCTATCGAGCGTACCAAGAATTGGCTAAGTTGGTTTAAGAAATAAAATGTTACATTCTCACATAATGTTACGCAGTAAACTATTGTTCAGGCTAAGTTCTGTATGTTTCTTCTCTCATAAGAACTGATCTGTAGGACAGAAGTTTCTCTTTAGAGAGAGAATTAAATAGAAAACGTTTCAAAACTATTTCCTTCTGCGCAGTTTTAGACTTTTAAAGGTCTTAAACTATCAGTAGGTATTCCTTTGTAAACGAATTGAAAATCTTCAACTTTGATAGAAACCTCATACAGTTGCTCAAATTTCGTATACTATCATTTAAATCATTCGCAACATTATATTTTTTTTACATTTTAACTGTTTGTGATTCTAAAGACAAATATTAAATAGTTTCTCTTCTAATCTTTACCACTTTACTACGACTTACGTAATATCTAAAATCAACAATATTTCACACAAAACATTCATGGATACTATAATTATGTATTTTTGCTTAATAAAATTAGTTTTATATAGTAAATCGTTTCTTGCTTCATATTTCTGGTTTTCAACTACACATGATTTGAATATAATATATAAAGTTTGTAAAGTGTTACGTTATACTTTTGGAAGGCCTTTGTGAATTTTAGTATTTTGGTCTAGTTAATTCGTTTCTGGGTTCTAACTCATATTCAATCTAAATTTACATCAATTTAGGCTTTATTTGGAAGACATTGTTTAAATAATTTCAGCCCTCTGTCCTTTATAACAGAATTCAGAATTCTTTAAGAATTTCACAGTTCACCTCCAGAATTATGTCAAGGCAGCTGCTAAAATTTATTAAAAGAAAATGTCTACAATCCTATAATAAATACTGCGTATAAATCATGTTTCAAGTCGTTCATGCGGTTAATTCATTGCGAAACATTGAAAAATTTATAGGCACTAAAAATTATAGCCCTTATTCCCCAGTACTAATTTTGAATCTTGCATTTTATATACTTCATTATAGTGTTTTTCACATCAATATTATAGCAGTTATTAGAAGAATAACGGTAGTATAGAATGTTATTTAAATGTTTCGTTTGCAAATTTATAGAATTTGGTAAAATTTTATTAACACAATTATGAAATCAAAAAACGTCATCAACATATGCCAATAGGAGTTACAATATTGTTTATATAAAGTAGGTAGGTATTATCTTATCTACGGTAAGTCCTTGAATTATTTATCTCGAAGAACTTTTGACTTCTATTCGCTGTTTAAATCTGTAGTAAATTCTTCCGTTGGTAAAATAGTAATATTTGAGGTTAATGTTTTCCATCTCGAAGCTTTATGTGCTTAAGAATTTTAGAACTCTCCCGTAAACATTGATTTTAGTATATAAATTGCAGATATAAAAATAGCAAGAGCATTAACAATCGCATAAGATCTAGCGTAAATGATTGATCACCAAGTTTTCAATGAAGTCGAACTATTACTGTGGAAGGCCTTGTTCATACTGAGATCAACAATTCCATGACTTCATCGTGTAACTAAAATGTTATATTGCTAGCATAGTAGGTACTGATAAGTGGAACAACACAGATACAGCGATTGTGGAAGCATTTTAATATTTAAGTCTATCCGTTTGGAAATTTGAATTCAACAATAATCAGCTTAATTTAGTTGTTCTTCTAAAATGACTCACTAATATTCATGTTTGAGTTTCTCCCAAACTATCACCACAAAACAATTGAATTGATATAAAAATAACCTAACATTTGTCCTAGTCTGGCGTAAGGTCGAATTAATACATGTATAATTTGAAGAATGGCTAAATATCTATCTATCTAATGGAGCAATTATATTGAACTACCAGACCTTCTTGAGATAGAACCGTGCGAGCTAGCGTTGCGTCATGCTCCCGAAGTAAACATTCGTTATCAGACTCAACATTACAGTTCATTGTAACAATTTCAAAAAGATCTGGTTCAATACGACGACTAGGCACTGGGGCAACTTTCTACGGAAACATAAGAACCGATCTCAGATCACAACCAAACTTAATGCAACAAATACCAAAACATCAACACAACTGCGAAACGTAAACAATAGAAAGAAAGCGACCCCACTTCCTAACAATTAATTTGATAATATCATATAAATTGGTTAATTATTCTGCTGTCCAGAGCATACAACCTTGGTGGCTTCACTTTAATATGGCCGTCGCACTCACACACGGGTAGTCGCTAGCGCATGTGTGGTCACCGCACATGCCACAGGCCGAGGTTAAGTACACTAAGCCGAGGCAACTTTACGATGTGGTCCAAGCCTTGCGGCGTTATACACGTACAACCGTACAGATCTATAGCACGAAGGTTCTGCAGGCCGTCGCCGAGCGCACGCAGCCCGCGGTCCGTCACGCGAGTGCACTGCCCGATGTTGAGGGTTTCCAGCTGTGACAACCTCGCTACCCTTTCTAAGCCTTCGTCTGTTAGTCTACAAGCGCTCAGAGACAGCGACCGCAACCCCGATAGTCCTAAAGTTGCATGCGATAGCGCCTCATCCCCAACTTTATCACAAAACGAAACGTCCAACGCTCTCAGTCTCCCACTCTCTGCTAAATGTGCAACTCCTGCATCTGAGACACCGTCACACGCTCTCAAATTAATGTCCTCTAAATGCGGCAGCTTGGCTAGATGCCTCAACCCTGCGTCCGTCACGGCGACACAGAAGGATAAGTTTATAGATTTTAGCTTAGGAAGACCTGTCGCTGCGTGTTTCAGCGCTTCGTCTGTTAACCTTTGGCAATCTTGCAAGCCTAAATGCTCTAGTTCCGGGGTTCCTCTGGCTTCGCCGCCGCCGCACAAGTGTGCGATGCCGGCGTCGTTGACGTGCCAGCACGACCTCAGGTTCAGCCGCCGCAGCTTCCTCAGGCCCCACGCTATCAACAACAGCCCCGTGTCAGTAATATTGCAACACCCACCCAATTCTAATTCTTCTAAATTCTTTAGCGACTGTGCTATCCTTCCCAACGAGGAGTCTGTTACTTGCTTGCATAGAGATAAGTCTAATCGTTTTAAAGCTGGTAGTTCCGCAGCAAATGCACTGGCTAGAGCCGCGTCCGTCACACTATAGCATCCACTTAGTGATAACGATTCCAGGCCTGGTAACGCTGCAACTGCGTCTCTTAGGCCTCGTCTGAGGGACAACACTTGTAGTTTCCTTACTCCCCGCCTCGCTAGGGACGAGAATAGTACAGGCGCTGGCCTTCTAAGGTGTAGAGCGGCCTCGACTCCTCGCCAGACGCTCCGCCGGTCTGACGCATCTCTCCACGCGCGGCATACCTGTGCGGCGCGGCCTCTGTCTCTAACTGGGAGCCTTTCGAAGATCAGAGCGAGGAGTTCTGGGTAAAGCCTGGATATGTGCGTGCCTTGTGGCTCCGGCGGTGGTTCGGGCACGTGGAGGTGCGGCCGATGGAGTCTGTATGGTGCACTTCGTTGTTTTCTCCTCGCACTCGGCAGCTCGGTCAAACTAAGCCGCTCGTCGCGCCAGGACAACGCGTCCTCCGTCCACGCACTCATAGCGTCACTGCACAGTTTGTACACATCGGACCGGTTGTCAAACTCTAACCGAGCGCGCGACCACCTTGCACGGTGGTTTCTCGTGGACTGACACGGTCGGAGTGTTGGATAGGGATGGTCGGTGCCCGGCACTTACATCTCGATGATTTGAACGTAGAATCGGTGCTATAATATCGATTAAAGTTTATCGATATGAATATTGGAAAACAATTTCTCTCGTTCGCTGTTTTTGTAGAGTTGACAATAATTATACCTATATTTATTTACTTAGAATTTTGCTATTTATTTAAATTGAACATTTGTCTTCACGATCATTTGGTTCGAAATGAATTTACCACTACATCATACCAATGATTAATTAATCAACAATAGAAACATGGAAATGATTTTAATTAAATGTTTGCTGTACTAATGTGTGCGTAAGAATATAATTAGTGTAATAAATACATAATTATAAAACATACTCACATCCTTATTTATTGTAGTTGTGTTTTATTTATTTGAGATTCATTATTGTATAATAACATCCGTATTAATTAAAAATAAAGTCAACTGAACGTAAAAGCTACGATTAAAAGTAGTATAATAATAACTATTATCTATCACATAATTAGCAAAGACGTTCTTAAATGCACTCTAGAATAAATGAATTGTAATTTGCGGTTCGTGGTTTTAGGTGGTTTTATTTTCACATGAAGATTTGTTTTCTATAAAAAAACTGCGAGGCTTAAGTGGCAATATTAAAGTGTAGGACCAATTATTATGGAAAACCTTGAGAGAAGTCCCGCAGTTCGCGTCCCCTTGCTGAATGATCATTATTAAACGATTTTATTATTATTATTATTCTAACTGGCTATAAAACTAGTAATTCAGGCATCCGATACACATTGTCAATATTTCTTTGCATAATATTGTTTCTAGTATTATTTATTCATCATTGTACATACAACAAATAAACTAGACCTCAGGATGGATAGAGCTCGATGGCGTTGTGGTTAATACGCATTGGTTTTAATTAATTTTTCGGCTGACCATTTTTTGCATACCAAATAATTAAATGGCTGCCCAATTAAATACTTCCCATCAAAAATATGTGTTGAGGAGCTCGATGGCTTAGTGGTTAGTGCGCTTTGTCTATCGATCGAAAACAAAACTACCTTCGCCATGATCAAGCCGTGGATGGGTAACTAGAACTTGGTGACCTCGAGCCCCTCCGTCCTTTGGAAGGCACGTTAAGCCGTTGGTCCCAGTCGCTATTGCGACTGTTTGTACCCACCAACAAGGATGGACCTTTTTATAAACGTACAAGGAACATTGTGTTTTATGTGTAAGTGTATCAAAATAATCCTGTTGTATTGAATATTATCTGACATAAAATTTGAATTATAAAAATACACGTCCGCTACCGTTTGCCGCTAATATAACGAATATATTAGAACTAAATCGATACAACATCGCTCGCGACGATACTCGCACTACCCCATCACTAAGGGGGCAGGGCGCGGGGGCCGCGGCGGCCGCCATTGGCTCGCTCGCCAGCACGTGACGCTCGTATCGATTCGGAGGCTCTGCAGCGGCATTTTTAAGTTGGCCGATTGTACGCCTCCGTCCCGCGCGGTGGTACGGCAAAGATTATGGAGGTGCAGACACGATGACGAGTTTTGTAGATGTTAAATACCTACTGCTGATAACAATATTAATATGCTATCCCATAAATCTTCTAAAATAGAGATAGATAGAGTCAATATTTTTAATATTTCTGAACTGTAATCAATTTATTGTATAAAAAGCTTTCTTGCGAATAATTTAATAATCGATTAAAAAATATTCGATCTCACTAGAGTATAATATCTACGTTGTTCAGTTGTGTTAGCTTATACAAGTTTTTTTGTAACTTACCCATAGACAAACTAACGATCTTACTGTCATCTTTAAACAACTTGTAGAATTTCTGTAAAATGTTTAAGTTTAAGCGTAAAGTAACGTAAATTTTTTACGACTCTACCAAACACAAAAATAAAAATAAGAAAATTCCAAAATAACAAAAGAAAAATCTCTGTGCGTCAAAACATCGTAGGTTACAATCAAACTGAGAGCTCATCTTCACAATCATTGAATTGAGTGATAAGGCGGCAAAACAACTCGCGCCGTATATTTTCGTTCGCTGCACTTGCCCACTGGCGTCCAGTTTAGGGAAGGCCCTGTCACCTCTCCTTTTCACTTCTATATCTCAGATATTGGATCTACGTAGACTTATGACAGGGACCAACTTATGTTAGCCATTTGATAACACCGGCCAACTATTACAAGGGCGACCGGTCGGAGCGTTCCAAATACGAAATTCGAATTGAAACGTGTTCCATTCTGGAACGCCGCGGCCCGTCTTCGGGATCAAGACGGCTAGTGTAGAATTTATTAATTTATTATAGAACACATTTAAATTTAAAAGAAAACTGTGTCACTGCGTTCGAATTTTAAATTTTAATGAGTAATAAAACAGTCGATTTTTTTATTATTCATTCGTGTTGCTTACTTTTAGAAAGTTTTCACTGTTTAAAGAAAACTTTACATATTATTATTATAAAAGAAAGTAAGGAAAATAGTTGATTAAAAAATATTTTTATTAAATTACCATATTTTAATTTCCAAAATAAAGTTCCTTTACAAAAATTGCTAACAATACTTTAGGTTAAAATTTACGACCATGTAGAGTATTCAAATAGTTAATATATTAATTTAATTGTTTGTCTTAATTTAATACGTACTTATTAATTACTATTAAAAGAAAATAAAACCTACTTCGCAGTGTATTATTCTAAATGTAAAGTCTTATTCCTACTTATGTAAGTAAATGTAAAAAAAAACAAAAAAGTAATATTAGGCACTGTTTTGGTTTTTTTGCTATTAATTCTAAGTTTTACCAAATAATAAAAAAAATAGCTTTGATTGAAGACTATCTAACGAAGTTTATAATTTCTTTCCTTTGTATCTAATCCTATTTCCTAAGTTGTTTGTAGAGCATAAAAAATATTAGTTTTAAAAAATCTAAGATTAAAAAAGAGATCTAAAAAGAATGATACTAGAATATAATTTTGAAGAAATGCAGTATGGTTAGTTGGTTACCATCGAGGAAGGAAGAAAGACGCGGTCCAAGAGAAGAATCCTTTTAGGAAGCAAAATTTAAAAAAAAATAAAAAATAGTTCAGTCATAGAATTAGATATAATATGTAAATACCTTCTCTTTGTTAGACTTACCTTTCTTACTTTTTCAACTATCGCATTCCAACAGAACTGTCGGTTCACGATTCGATTCGGAAAATCACGTCCCGTCTCGCTCTAATTCGCGGCAAAAAAAAGTGTCAGGAATAGAGACTCCGTGATTCGTTGGGTTTCCGACAGTTTAGAATCAGGGGGCTGGTCCACCGAAAGAAAACTCAAACTAGCACAAAAATGATTTAGGTAGAACCTTGATTGAAGAAAATTATGGTAATGTGTGCGATATGGAGTTGTTCACAAATTGATTGATTGAGTGTTCTGAAATCGTAAAAGATTAAATAAATAAAAAATCATAGTCGTAATAGTGATATCCAAATAGGCCAAAATTAGTGACAGATTTGTATTGAAAGTCTTTTAAGACCGCCAGAGCAGGAGGAACAATATTTTTGAATTTAGCAATCTTAGCTACATAACTTGCCCAAAGGGGGTGTTCTCATCGCAATCAATTATAACTGAACTCGTGACAGAGGACAGAGGTGTTAAACACCTACATTTTGCCAGCTGTGTTAGGTCCCCATGTAAAAGATGATGACACAATGTGAGCAAGCGTATTCACAATGAACTATAGGTACATAGGTCTTAGGCCTTAGTGTAAGTTTTTTAGTATAAAATACGTTACTATTGTAGTTGCGTTAAGAGCTCAATTTGTATGGGAAACTTAGTATGCGTTAAATTCCGCTAGAGGCGCTATTCACGTTTCCTATACAAATTGGACTCTTAACGCAACTACAATAGTAACGTATTTTATACTCAAAAACTTACACTAAAGCCTCTTATTCAATCTAACTCAGAGGTACGGGCGGTGGGATGAACCCGCGTTTCCCGCAGCCTCTCGAGTGAGTACTACAACATATTTATGTTAAATAGAATTATGATTTTTATGCAATATGCTTTAGATATAAATTTTCTTCACACTCCTATTGTTGAGGACAGATCTCTTTGTAGATTATTACTCTTTGTGTATAAATCTAGCTCGGTGGAGCTCGAGAAGCCCGGTGGCGTAGTGGTAGTACGCTTTAGCTTTCGATTGAAAACAAAGCTACCTACGCCATGCTCAGGCCGTGAATGGGTGACCACAACTTTGTGATCTCCAGCTCCTCCGTGCTTCGGAAGGTTCGTTAAATCGTTGGTCCCGGTCGCTATTGCGACTGTTTCTACCCACCAACCCGCATTGGGCCAGCGTGGTGGTGTTACGGCCCATACTCCTCATGGGTTTCTATATGAGGAAGGCCTGTGTCCAGTGGGATGTATATAGGCTGAGGACAGGACTTATTGTGTATGTACTTTTTATTTTTCACTTTTTCTGGCATTCTCATAGATTAGGGGTCTACTTACGTCCTTGAAATCGGTCCTTAGATCCGCTGTTACTCTACACATTAAAAATCGTAACGATTTGCCTACACACGAGGCGATCTAGGCGGCGCGCGCGCTTCACGGCGCTCCCCTCCAGTCTCTTCACTGCCCCGATGTTAGCTCTGATTTAAGTAGACTCCTTAAGAATTTACTTTTATGATCATTCTTCTGTGCTCACCGACGGCTCTTATAATTAAGCCAATTCAAACCGCACCAAAGTCGGCTCTTGGTTTATTTGTATCAGATTTTAGCCATCTTCTTGAATCCAATATATCGGTGATGTCAATCACGGTCAACCATAACTAATGTAATGTCTTTCTGATAAGATGAAATAAAGAATGTAAAGCTAAAAACGCTTAGAATATTGATGTATCTAGAATAAGAGTAAGACCAAGCGGTGAATTCAGTGTGAGGTGTGACATGAGAAAAATAGAAGTGGATGCTAGACTAACGAGTGATAGGTGAGAGTGGAAGAGATGACCACATTGTGCCAAGTGCCCTTCAGTGAGAAAAAGGGCAGAAAGAAGACGTTTGATTGTTAAATCCGCAAATAACGACTACCCTTCTATTTTTCTTGTAATGGACTTTAAAGTTTTGAATAAGTACCAAAATAAACTTTAACCCCTTGAGGGTTAGTGCGAACACCGGTATTCGCAAACAATAGATGTTCCTATTGACCATTTACAACTTGAACAGTGTAAAATAACAATAAAAAATCCTAATTTAGCACCTAACGTAAAATACAGATATTTTTTTCTCTCTACATTTAGTTGACACCGTCCTCCAATCATTACTAATCATAAAATAACACAACAAATTACTAAACGCAATAAGCACTAAGATGACATAAACAATAATTTATTATTATAATCCAAGTCGGCCATTTTAAAACACGCACAAATTCCTCAGGTAAGGTCTACTCACACTACAAAAACGTTTATATTCTACGCCTACTGCTTAACGGAATAAACTGTATTCGTACTAGGCATAGAGTGTAAATTAGCTTGTAGGTTACTCTTCACGTCTCTGGCAGTATAGTTATAATTGAAAACCAGCTTATAGTACTTTGAAATAAAGTTGATATTCGTTTAGTAAGGTATCGATGTAAATCAGCTGTCTCGCGTGTGTGAGTGAGACATGCAGTCCCGCCGTTCCACTTGACTGGTTTTGGCCTTAAAATACTTTTTTTTCTTTTTTCTGTTGCCTTATGGTTTGTTTCACAGGCAACAGTTACGTCTCAAGAAAGAATAATGTTGGGTGAGAACGGTAGTTTGTTACCTATGAATTTATTCAAATTAAAATTATAAAACAATGATGCAGAAAATATAATAAAATATTGGATCCTTGTGAAATTGGTGTTTTTGTTCTGTCTTAGTATTTTGTCTGTAACTATTAAGATAAAGAGTATTCCTAAAAAATAATTACCTCGTCTAAAAATAGACTTATTTTTAAGCTCTTTTGATTTGTTTTGATAATTTATTGTAAGTTTAATTGTGTTAAAATTGGACACGGAGACAACTCTTTTTAAGTGGCTCCCGAATACATCATTTTATTTGCATTCACTTAAAAACGATAAATAATTTTTATTAAGTGTGATATTACACATATTGCTAAAGCTTGTCTAATGATACATGCCAAATACTATTATCTCTGGATTTGTCGTTGTAAAGAAAATTGATAAAATGTTAGTATGAAAAATACAGAATTCCCCAAAATCTCCATACAAAACACCAATTTCATAGGTAAGGACCTAATATCTAGTACTCTTTGGCTTTGGAAAGCTACCCTCGCCACGGTCAGGCCTTGGATGGGTGACCTAAACTTTGTGATCTCGAACTCCTCCGTGTTTCGGAAGGCACGTTAAGCCGTTGGTCCCGATCGCTATTGCATTAGTTTCTAGTTTCTACCCACTAACCCGCATTGGGTCGATCTCTGTCGGCTGCAGGTATCGAAAGGTAGTCTAGATACCTGCAGAATAAAAATATTAATAAAATCATGAATACATTTCAATTGCCCTATCATATTTTCAGTAAGTAGGTAATTATGTAGTTTTCGTGGAACGCAGTTCATAACGTAATTAGAAAAATTACTTAATATAATACCTACCTAATAGCTACTGGAATTTTAAAAAAATGTGTGGAGTATCAACTTCTCATTTAATATTAGGTCCTTACCTATGAAATTGGTGTTTTGTATGGAGATTTTGGGGATGTCTGCATTTTAGATACTAACATTTTATCAGTTTTCTTCACAACGACAAATCCAGAGATAATAATATTTGGCATGTATCATTAGACAAGCTTTCGCAATATGTGGGTGAACACGCTTGATAAAAATTATTCATCGTTTTTATGTTAATGCAAATCAAATGATGTATTCGGGAGGCAGTTAAAAATAATTGTCTTTGTGTCTAATTTTAACACAATTAAACTTACAAAAAATTATCAAATTAAATAATACGAGCTAAAATATATGATCTATTTTTAGAAGAGGCAATTATTTTATTAGGATGTTCTGAAACTTAATAGTTACGGACAAATTGCTAAGACAGAATAAAAACACCAATTTTATAGGTAAGGACCCAATATTACGCATTCGTTTTATATATAATAAAAAAGAATATTGTTTTATTATATATCTTTAATTTTATATTTAGTATATAACAACTGTATTATCATTATAATAAGTATAATAATAATAGTATTATAATAATAATACCTTAATAATGCCACTATATTAGTAAACTTCTGACACTTAAAATACGTTTTTTAAATAAACTTATAAGGTCAAGTCATATTATTGCGATATTTCCTAGTTGCTTCATGGATATAAATAGCAATAATCATAAAAACAGTAAAAAGGTTTTTTAATGAACGTCTATGAAACTCCGATATGTTAATAGTCGCGGAAGTTCGGCGAACAGTAGAATTTTTATAGGAAGAGTTATTTTAAAAAGATATCAAATATACATTATGTTTTATTTTTTATAAACAATACGTACCTTTATGTAAGTTTTATATTGTTAACCGTGGTATTATATTATATAAGTTATCTGTGGTAAAATCAAGTCAGCTTAGTGAGTTTTTGGCGGCATTCAACTATGGCGGACGTGATTTTTATTTCAGTGATTGTAATATTGTTTCGGAGTGGATCTTTTTGCGTAAAATCAGTGTAGTTTTGTGTAAAAAGTGTCAATAATGATGAGCAATATAGAGGATCATTGAAATAATCGTCAAGTGGTGTGAAAAATGATGAAATATTTATCGTGGTAATCCACCTCATCGAAGTAGCACCACAATGTCTGCCATCGATCGTTTGACGCCAAACTCTCCCGTTTGCCTTCCCTACGGGAGAATTTTACAAAAAAAAGTCAGCTTAGTAAGGTAGTTACTTAAATTTTGTTTTACAATTTACAATTTTGGTTAATCTAAAGATTCCGGAAATTAAAAGAGTTTCTGTGGGATAGTTAAAAAACCATAGTGACCGCTGACGAAGATCAGGCAACAGCTAGTTTTATAATATTATTATGTATGATGTGACTTTATCGCTTAAGTCCGCTTACCCTCCAACCTACCCAAGCAAATATCAGTTATGGTACTTACGCGGCTTGCTTTTCTACCTTCAAGTCATTTAAGTAATACTACCTCTTGGTGAAGTCGCTGCAATGGGATTTCTGTCCTCGGTCAATTTTTTTCTGAAGTCTTATCTCTTCAGTCCGTAGCTACGTGTGCCGATATTATTTTGAGATTCTGATTGAATTTTATCTAATGACGAGGAATAAAACATTCCTCGTCATCCCGAATACATCATTTGATTTGCATTCACTTAAAAACGATCAATATTTTTATGAAGAGTGATATCACACATATTGCTAAAGTTTGTCTAATGATTCATGACAAAAATTATTATCTCTGGATTTGACGTTGGGGAGAAATCTGAAAAAAATTTTAGTATGGAAAATGCAGACTTCCGGAAAACCTCCATTCAAAACGGCAATTTCATAGTTAAAGACCTATTATTAAAGCGCTAGTGCATATGATAAAATGGTCCCGTGTAGGTCCGGGACACAAAAAGAATGTACTAACTGCTTTTCTTGCCTATCATGTCGTAAAAGGCGACTAAGGGCGTATTGGGTACTGGGTCTGTGATCGTGTAGGCGAAGAGCTAGCTACTTTTTACTACTCCTTCACGATTTTTCATTTGACCAAACAGAATTTTTGTATGGCTAAACGTGGTCTTAAGGAACACAGTGCTCCTTGGACTCTGCCTACCCCTTCGGAAATTACAAGTATGATTTTATGTATGTATGCATATGAAAAAATGATGTCATTATTATTAAATCTTAAATCTACGAATGGTACCTAGATTTCGCTCTTTCATAGTCTATAACTTCGCCATACCAACCCAATTGGATCGATCTAACCTAACGTGGGATAGTCCCCAAGGAGTTCTAGTCGATAACGAAAAAGTTGTAAAACGAGGAATATTACAACCACACGTGTTAGCGTCTCGTGTTCTTATAAGCTCTTAACTGAACATTTTTTATTAGTGATAATTTAAACCCTATACACACCTTGCAGGGGGCTTACGATCTAGTGAAGTTCGCGGGAGATTGCTGGATGCGGGCAGCACTGGACCGATCGTTTGTGGAGAACCTAGCGGATCCTAGTAGAGCTAACATAAGGAAAATTAGATGCAGCAGAGGAAGAGGAAGTCTTTTACAGCTGTTTTCTGCATGACTAATGAAGTTTAATACATAGAAATTGAAAACATTACGTAAAATTAAACTATTAAGAATTGCTAATTATCTGAAATGAAAAGGCACTGGTTTTGGTTGTCACTTTAATCCAACTGACATAAAGACGTATAAAAACAACATCTATAGAAAAGTAAATATCAATCAAAAACAAAGGTTCTATATAAAATCTGTGGCAGTTCGGCACACAAACTGTACATATAATGTCTTTAGTATCATACAAGAGCCGTGTGGTCGCAGCTCATTAAAAGAACACTACCAACCGAATGTCGAAAAAGCGACTAATGGACTTAGAACTGCACAACCATCCAATAGCTTATAGCGGCGACGTCACGCTGGGTGCAGTCACTGCTTGGTAAAGCGCGGACTATGGCAATGGACTGGATTTGCGGTGCTTTTGCCTAGTCTCTGACTAACCTTTAGGGAAAAATAGTTGTGATTATGTGTTGTGAAAGTGTATAAATGTAGTATCATACAAGTTTGTGTGTAGTTGCCTTACACATAGGAAGAAACATTGCCTGGTTCTCAAAATCAATACCTATTTGGCTAACCTGTTACCAAAACTGTAAAATTGTGTACTTTCGTGATGATCTGATCTGATTTCTACATTGTCGCGAAACCTCTGTGGTTTATGTCAATGTATTATTTTCAACTTTATGTATTATTTTGAAAACTATAATAAATGAAAAAAAAAAGTTAGGTTCACGATAAATGTTCTATAAATAAGTTATACCTAAGGCTTACTTTATCTCTACTTTCAAATATAACAAATTCAGATACACTTCATTCATCTCAACCCTCAAGTGATCAAAACACACTGTACGTATACAAACTTTTTGCTAAGAATTCCCTTTTCCCTAAACTTTTGTCAACCTTTTTATATCCTACCTACCTGAGGTTAGGGTGGCCTGGAATAATGAAATTATAGGATATTCCTAATATCAAAAAGTTGTGTGGTGGACACTAAGAGGAATGGCGGCTTATGATGAGAAATTAAAAAAATACAATTAAAAGAGTAAAATCAAAGAATTGTTAGGTAACATACTATGTAGATGGATAAAAAGTGGGTATTGTTAGTTAAATAAAGAGGTCAATAATTTACATGTTTCATGCTCATGTTTAAAAATGAGGAGCATCGGAAGTTAGTTTGCATGCAAGTAAGCAAGCATGCGCGAATACATACAAGACAAGTACGTACGCGTTCAACCCAACATCTTGACTTCTATCTACCTATCTATCGGCCTTTTGTCGTCCACTGCTAGACATAGGCCTGCTCCAATGATCTCCACAACGACCAGTCCTGTGCCGCCCGCATCCAGCGACTTCCTGCGACCTTCACCAAATCGTCGGTCCACCTCGTTGGGGGCCTCTCTACGTTGCACCTCCCAGTACGTCGCTACTCGAAAACCTTTCCGCCCCAACGGTCGTCAGTTCTACGAGCAATGTGCCCTGCCCACTGCCACTTAAGGTTCGCGCAATTCTGTGGGCAATGTCGGCGACCTTGGTTCTCCTGCGAATCTCGTCGTTTCCCGCAAAAAAACTTATCTTGACTGAATCGATACTGTTAAGGACGAATACTTGTGTTGGAACTCTTAGCAATGAAACTAAAGAAACTTTAAAAACTTGCTACATTTTGCCCAACACAAAATACGACAAAACGCAAACGTAATAAAAAGTCAACGACAGATATATCAAAAAATACATAAAAGCAATAGACAAAATGTGTAAAAAGGTTTTATAAAAACTAACCGCAACAGATACAAAATAATAATATCCCTTTCGTAAGATGCCTTGAGAAAAGTTATTTATATCTCATAAACGCATAATACCATTTTATAATGTATGTAAATGTTTGAGCTCAGTCTCATCTGATTGTAAACGAACATAAGACACAGGATGGAAAACACTTGTATATAAAAAACATACTGGATAGGTATTTGGCTCGATTTGAAGCTTCATCGGGTATTAATTCAATAATTTTCGCAGTATATAACTTTTGAGAAAAGCCAACTTCATTGGAGCTGGATTATCCTCTAGAGTTTTAAGAGAGACCTAATTTGAGCACTACCGAATTAATGTACTACAGAGTAAAAGTCGCAGTATATTAATATGAAACTTTTCGCCTACCTCCATACCAAAAAAAAATTAAATTACTAAACCTATACTTTACCTTTAGCTTAGAGCGAGCTTCGTCTCAATACAGCCTCAACCCTCGATTCGGCTCACCCCTATGATTTACGCTGGTTTGATTTATACTCTAGGGTATAATATACCTAGACTTCAAGGCAGTGCTTAGTGGCTTTAAAAAACCAAAAACTATTTTACTACAATATGCTGGTAAGCGTGGTCACCCCAATCATGAGACCACATGGTATTAATAATAAGCATTTTGCGGTACCTCAGATAGAATATAGCAAAAAAAACGTTTATTTATGAGAGATTTTAAAAGACTTACTTTTAAGAAATATACTCGAACGTAAGAGGTTTGCAAATTAAAACTTACAAGTAAGTAAAATGGTAGCTCCGTGGCGTAGTGTTTGTACGCTTTAGCTTTCGATATCGAAAACAAAGCAAACATCGCCAGGCTTTGGATGGGTGACCAAAACTTTTGTGATCTCGAGCTTCTCCGTGCTTCGGAAGGCACGTTAAGCCGTTGCTCCCGGTCGCCATTGCTAATGTTTATACCCACCAATCCGCATTGGGCCAGCGTGGTGTTGTTACTGTGCCCAGCAGTGGACCGTATATAGGCTGAGAACTAAGAAAAAATTCAGAATGATAGTTCTTATATTTTCCCTAATAATTTACTAATGATTTTCACTAAAGAAACATTTCTTGTTTGTCTTTACTTTTTATAATAAAATATTTGTAGATGTACAATGCAACATGTATAATAAATAAGTAACTTTACGGAAAGTTTTCACTTGAAAAATAACTTTGTACATACTTTTCAAACAATTGTGTCGGAAGTTCTATCTCTTCTTCCTGACTTTTTTTTAGCGTCACATAGACGCCATCTAGTGCTGAGTAGCTGTAAAATGCTTAAGATTCAACTCAATAGATAGCGCTGCTTGTTGTTATAGCTTAGTTCATAATACAATCCATAGATAGCGCGCATTGTAGTAAACATTGTTTTGTACTTAATTTTTATATGTTTTAAAATCCAAAGTAATAATTTAAGTTTTTAAATTTAAATTTTTTACTAAAACATTGCTTAAAAATTGCATAAGTATTTTGTTATTTTGCAACAATAGAGGCCGTTGTAAGCAAAAAATAACTCGTCATAGTCTTCAAGTTAGTGTTCTTCGGATAGGCATAATTATAGCAAGTTGCAATGGTACCAGTTTATACACGTCACTGAATACAAACACAAGCCTTGCCATAAGGGAAAACTGATAAGATAATAAAGAATAGGTATGGCCAGTCACACCACCAAACTATTCCACCCAATTCCAACCAAGACCTACGACCTATCACACTGTGGCAACACAATTGCTCATATTATTATATTTTATCTATGTTATAATTAGCTAGTTAAGAATTTAATCTATAATAGTCGTAAGATTTTATTATCTGTGTTATGACTCTCTCTTCTGTCAAAAACTTTTCTCATGACGTAATTACGAATCTGTCTGATGCATAAATATGTAAAACAACCGGCAAGTTGAGTTTGTTTATTTGTGATCTGCGCTCTGTATTAATTATTACAATAAACCTCGATACACAAGAAGCTGTGTTTCTTTCAAGAAGACCAAATCCCCAAAGTGGTGACCCCGACGTGATTTCGTCAAAAAGGGATTTTTCGTGAAGTTTTCTGGATCCAAGAGCGCATGAGGTTTCACTAACATCTGATGTTCCAACAAACTCCTTACTTTCTTCAGCTGGTTGGGAATTTTACGTAACTGCGTAGTATGAAGATTGCATCAAATCATATCGCATCGCATCGTATAGCTCGTACCGTCATCGTGCCACAACTCCTGAATGAACCTGGTAGGAGAAGACCAGTTGCACAGTTATATTTGTATTACCAAGTCCTAAGTGAGAACCAATAGAACAATTTATGTTTGAAAATTAACCATTACAAAATGCACTATTACAATTTTGTTGAAAATTAAAAATCTTACAGTTTATTATAGTAACATTAATTACAGTTTAATCTTAATTTTAGAACATAAAGATTATGTTTAAATTACTTACTGTTAGGCAGAGTTTGTACTATTTTTGTTTTGATTTTTATTTTTTGTTTATTGAGTGACATATTTTTAGTTTTATTATGTGTTTGGTATGAATAATTGTGTACCAATTAATTACTGCACTGGTGCTGCCATAACCACACTACCTACTTAGTGAAAATTAACTTTCTAATTATAAATTTTTTCTAATTTCTATTTTTACATTTACTTGTTTTGTGTGTTCTTTTCGACATGGCTGAAGAGTTGAATGCTAGAATACAGCGCTTGGAGGCTGAAAATGCAGCCCTTCAGTCCCAGCTAAAAACTCCAGAAGTATGCAGGGTGTCTGTTAAATTGCCACATTTCTGGCCCGATAAGCCTGCGGTGTGGTTCGCCCAGGTAGAGGCCCAATTCCAGATAGCAGGAATTACATCGGACAATACAATGTTTAACTATGTGATTGCACAATTAGATCAAAAATTGGCAGGTGAAGTCGAGGACTTAATCACAAGGCCTCCGGTCAAAGGCCAGCAATATTCAAAACTTAAGGAGGAATTAATCAGACGTTTATCTATGTCTGAAGAGCAAAGGGTTCGGCAATTAATTAGTGAAGAAGAGCTGGGTGACAGGCGCCCGTCCCAATTTTTGCGCCACTTGCGGTCACTGGCTGGTGGTGCTTTATCAGACGAGAACATATTACGCCAGTTATGGCTGAGACGACTTCCACAGCAAGTACAAGCCATTTTAGCTTCGCAAGCAGAACTTAGCTTGGATAAATTGGCTGACCTAGGAGACAAGGTCATGGAGATTTCTAGTACCAAGCAAGTATATACTTGCACACTTCCTGCTGCATCCACCTCCGCTCCCTCTGTTAACTTAGAAGAAATAATGCGGAGTATCTCTGAGCTATCTCTAAAGGTTGAAGCACTCAGCACCAACCATGCACGCCGCTCCTCCTCCAGGCAACGACAACCCTCCAGATCCAGGTCGAGGTCAGCATCCGGTACCCGACAGAAAATATGCTGGTATCATCGCCGATTCAACACTAAGGCCAGCAAGTGCACCCAGCCATGTGCATGGCAGGATCCCACGCATCAGGGAAACAGGCCCGGCAATCAGTAGAGGCGGCGTCTGATTGCGGACCATCTGGCCGTCGTTTGTTTTTCACTGATCCTGATTCACGAGTCAAATTCTTATTAGACACTGGATCAGATCTCTGCTGCTACCCGCGCCGGTTCCTCAAGGGCCGACTTAATGCCACAAATTTCGATGTCCGCGCGGCGAACGGCAGCTCAATTAAAACATACGGGACCATAACACGAACCATTAATCTGGGTCTACGCAGACAATTCAAGTGGAATTTTGTAGTTGCGGATGTGGATACAGCAATCATTGGCGCGGATTTTTTATCCTATTATAACTTGCTGCCAGATTGCCATAATAGACGCCTCATAGATGGCACTACCAAGCTCCACTCCTCCGCAACTATTGCTTCCATCAGGCAAACCAGCGTGAAGACCATCGTCGCTGAAGACTCGCCTTTTGCCAAAATTCTGCAGGAGTTTCCGGACATCACGCGACCACCAGGGTTACCTAGACATGTCAAGCACAACACAGTGCATCACATTAAGACCACTGATGGCCCTCCAGTTTCTTGTCGCCCTCGACGGTTAGCCCCACAAAAACTAGTGGCAGCCAAGAAAGAATTCGAAGAGATGATTCGTTGCGGCATCGCTAGGCCATCAAAGAGCGCTTGGTCATCTCCGCTGCACATGACTCCCAAAAAAGACTCATCCTGGCGTCCTTGCGGTGACTACCGCGCCCTAAATGCCAGGACAGTGCCCGACAAATATCCCGTCAGACATATCAATGATTTTACACATAACCTTCAGGATTCCAAAATTTTCAGTACTCTCGACCTTGTAAAAGCTTACCATCAAATCCCCGTGTTTGAAGGAGACATTCCGAAGACCGCCATCGTTACCCCGTTTGGCCTCTTCGAATTTCCGTCAATGACTTTTGGACTCCGTAACGCGGGACAAACGTTCCAACGTTTCATTGACGAGGTCACACGGGGTCTCGATTACTGTTTTCCTTATGTCGATGACATTCTAGTCTACTCGCCTAACGAAGAGGCCCACAAAGAGCACCTACGCGAAATTTTCCGCCGTTTCCAGGAGTATGGAGTAGTGATAAATCCTTCCAAATGCGTTCTTGGGGTAGAGCAAGTTATTTTTCTTGGCTATCTCATTAATGCCAATGGAATTCAGCCGCCGAAGGATCGAGTCAAGGTACTTTTAGAGTATGCGCCTCCCGAGACGGTCCAAGGTATGAGACGTTTTTTAGGCGTTCTAAATTATTATCGCCGTTTCATCCCTCAAGCAGCAAAATACCAAGCTCCATTGATCAATGCGGTAGTGGCGACCAAGAGTAAGGGCAACAAACCATTTCCGTGGTCTCCGGAGCTTCTCAAGGCTTTCGAACAATGCAAACGTAGCCTCTCCGAGGCCACACTCCTTCATCATCCTGCAAACAATGTTCGTTTAGGACTTTTTACGGACGCGTCCAGCGTACACGTAGGCGCTTGTTTACAGCAAGAAATCAACAATCAGTGGTACCCTCTGGCGTTCTTTAGTAAAAAGCTTACGCAACGCCAGACAGAATGGCCTGCTTATTATCGCGAGCTCCTCGCTGTATACGAAGGTGTCCAACACTTTCGATACATCCTCGAGGTTCAAAATGCTACCATTTTCACTGATCACAAGCCCTTGTTGTATGCCTTCGTCCAACGCAGAGAGAAGCTGCCACCACCACAACTTAATCAGCTGTCCTTTATCAGCCAGTTCACCACTGATATCCAATACATCAAGGGTGAACATAATATGGTTGCTGACGCAATGTCACGTATAGAAGCAATCTCGTTAGAACAAGAGTACGAAGCCCTAGCTCAAGCCCAAGAAACCGACAAGGAATTAGAACAACTACTCTCAAACACAACCAGTCTCAAGCTGACGAAAGTTTACATTCCTGGCACTGGATTTTCAATATACTGCGATGTCTCCACCAGAAAATCCCGTCCCTACGTTCCCTTGGATATGCGTCGTCCCATCTTCAATAAGTTGCACGACCTAAGTCATCCTGGCGTTCGAGCAACTACACGTTTAATCACCGAACGCTATGTTTGGCCTTCTATCAACAAAGATTGCAGGGATTGGGCCCGGTCATGCAATCCTTGCCAACGCAGCAAAGTAACTAGGCATAACTTTTCCTCCTTGGGGAATTTTAACACTCCTAGCGGTCGTTTTATGCATATCCATATAGATATCATTGGACCCCTGCCTCCCTGTAGGGATTATCGCTATTGCTTGACAGCAATAGACAGGGTTTCCAGATGGCCTGAAGTTTGGCCCATGCGTACCATCACCGCAGAGGAAGTTGCCGAAACATTAACTTCTGGGTGGATTTCTCGCTATGGCGTCCCCACAGTCATCACGACAGATCAAGGAACTCAGTTTGAGTCTGATCTGTTCCATCGACTTATGCGGATGTTTTCCACAAAGCGCATCAGGACCACTTCCTATCATCCCCAAGCAAATGGCATGATAGAACGCGTACATCGACAGCTTAAAGCTTCGTTGATGTGTAACGATAAAGAGTGGCTAGATGCTTTGCCCTTAGTTCTTCTAGGCATGCGCTCTTCTTTCAAGGCGGATATTCAAGCAACAGCTGCGGAAATGCTCTATGGAGAGACTTTACGTCTGCCCGGCGAACTTCTTGTGCATTCACAAAGTCCCAGCACGCGCGAAGATCCTATTGATTTCGTTTCACGTTTACGAGGCCTCATGAACAGGATTCGTCCAGTTCCCAGTTCACGTCACTGTGATAAATCAATATTCATTTTCAAGGACCTAGAAAAAGCGTCACACGTTTTTCTCCGTGAAGATTGCGTACGACGCCCACTACAAACACCTTACAGTGGCCCATTTCAAGTTATCAACCGAGCCGCAGACGGCAAGACGATCCAAATTCTTGTAAAAGGGAAGCATGTAAATGTCAGTATTGACAGAGTCAAACCTGCATTCGTAGATCCTGAAGGCTCTCCGGACTCGCCACCTGCAGTTTCTTCTGCTCCCAAGGTTCACCGTTCCACAGCCTCTAGAGAATGCTCAACTCCCTTACCTGGAAAGGTAGTTTCCCCTGCGCCTCCCACCTTGACACCTGCAAATGAAACCCAAAGCAAACAGTATACCACCAGATCCGGTAGACGGGTTAGATTTAAAATATTTGATTAACACCTACTTTGAGTAACCTACAGTTATAGCCATCTGACTATCATTTCACACTGTCACTTCCTTCCTAGGTTAAATTTCTCCGTGGGGGGGTGGTGTGGCAACACAATTGCTCATATTATTATATTTTATCTATGTTATAATTAGCTAGTTAAGAATTTAATCTATAATAGTCGTAAGATTTTATTATCTGTGTTATGACTCTCTCTTCTGTCAAAAACTTTTCTCATGACGTAATTACGAATCTGTCTGATGCATAAATATGTAAAACAACCGGCAAGTTGAGTTTGTTTATTTGTGATCTGCGCTCTGTATTAATTATTACAATAAACCTCGATACACAAGAAGCTGTGTTTCTTTCAAGAAGACCAAATCCCCAAAACACCTCTGTATCACCTGTATTTGCAAATAAATGTGATTTGATTTGATTTGATTTGAAAGATCTTAAAATGATGGTCACCCATCCAGTGTCGAACCTGATTAAAACCTGCTTGAATATTTCGATATTTTTTTTGCTAGATATTTTTAATAAAATATTTTTTATAAAATAAACTATTTAAGAACAAATACAAATTCACATCCTTCGTATATTTTTGGACTCTACCATAAATTTTGTATTATAATTTCGCCTATTAACGTCCTACTTACTGCTGGGCTGCGGCCTTCCTCATGGAGAAAAACATGAGGAGTATGGGCCGTAACACCACCACGCTGGCCCAATGCGGGTTGTATTATCCATACTTCCATACTAATAATAGGTCTTTGACACATGAAATTGCCGTTTTATATGGAGATTTTGGGGAACTCTGGATTTTCCATACTAACCCTTTTTCCGTTTTCTTCACTACGACAAATCCAAAGATAAAAATATTTGGCATGTATCATTAGACAAGCTCTTTGAGTAACTATATAGCAAGCTTTAGCAATATGTGTGTTATCACACTTCATAAAAATTATTTATCGTTTTAAAGTGAATGCAAATAAAATGATGTGTTCGGGAGGCACTTAAAAAGAGTGGACCCCGTGTCCAATTTTAACACAATTAAACTTACAACAAATTATCAAAACAAATCAAAAGAGCTCAAAAATATAGTCTATTTTTAGAGGAGGTAATTATTTTTTTACAATACTCTGAAACTTAATAGTTACAGAAAAAATACTAAGAGAGACAAAAGACGGCAATTTCATAGTTAAAGACCTAATATTATAAATGCGAAAGTAACTCTGTTTGTCTGTCGGTGTCGCTTTCACGTCAAAATTACTGAACCATTGACCATGCGTAGTAATTGTTCACATGACGCGTTACTTCACCAATTCCACAAACATGGTAGACAGCGTTTATTTGGCAGATGAAAAAATAAGTAAAAATAAAACATATTCATTGGATTGAATTTCTTGAATTTCTACAGCATACCCGGACCCTTCTAAATACTAAATATTTTAAACATTATTTTAATAACTAGCCTATTGTACGATGTAATATGTGCAGCAAGCCGTCACAAGAGGCTCGTCATCTACAGACGCTTTTAAAACGCTTAAACACTCAAAATAGTTATCAATACACAATTATTAACCAATTCCATTAGCATTCAACAGCAACACAAACCCGGCGTACTCGAGAGGCCGCGAGTGACAGACAAACACACGAATAAAGTGATTAGTGTTGATTGAACACACACTTCTGGCGACAATAGTAGCGGGACCATTTCAGACAAACAGGTTTCTGTGTAATAAAATGTGTACATGTACTTTTATGATGCAATAAGGTTCATGAGGAGTTCAGGAGTAGTGGTTAAGCTACCTTCGCCATGGTCAGGCCTTAGATGGGTGACCAAAATTGTAATCTTGAACTCCGTGCTTCAGAAAGCACGTTAAGCTGTTCGTCCCGACTGCGATTGCAACCATCTCTACCTAACAACCCGCATTGGGCCAGCGTGGTGGTATTACGGTCCATACTTCTCTGTTTCTCAATGAGGGAGGCCTGTGGACGGCCACGGGCCACAGTGGGACGTATGTAGACTGAGGACGATGCATACCCATATGAAAACTTCCATTATTTTATTAAACGGTGTTTAAATAAAATACCAATCTCACGCCTTGTATTTACTATTTATTCCTGTTGGCAATGCCAGAGTAAATAATAGAGCAGCTACAAGCAAACAATCTAACGAACTAAGATGTAACGGCGCGCGCGCAAGCGACGACATGCTTATGATTGTTAACTGGTACTGCGTCCAGCAGAGGGCTGGTGTTTATTGCTTTCTTGGGATTTTCACATATAATTTTTTTAAATTTAAATTCATTATAATTAGATCATGAATGGCTAACCCTACTAAGTAGATGTTTTCACCAGCATAAGTAGCATGAGCAGCGCGATATGATATATAACACGTTTTTATCAAGCCCAATAAATTGTCAAATTCCATAGTACTTTGACATTTGAACGTGATATCATCGTAATATTAGGTCCTTACCTATGAAATTGGTGTTTTGTATGGAGCTTTTGAGGAATTCTACATTTTCCATACTAACATTTTTTCAGTTTTCTTCACAATGACAAATCCAGAGATAATAATATTTGGCATGTATCATTAGACAAGCTTTAGTTATATGTGTAATATCACACTTCATAAAAATTATTTATCGTTTTTAAGTGAATGCAAATAAAATGATGTATTCGGGAGGCACTTAAAAAGAGTTGTCTCCGTGTCCAATTTTAACACAAGTGAACTTACAACAAATTATCAAAACAAATCAAAAGAGCTCAAAAATATTGTCTATTTTTAGACGAGGTAATTATTTTTTAGGAATACTCTGAATCTTAATAGTTACAGACAAAATACTAAGAGAGAAAAAAAAAATGTTTTTGTTTTGTTTTTTTATTATTGTTCATAAAGATGCAGGTGTTTATGAAGTTTGTACATCAGGATGTGAGTAAATAAAAAAATTAATATAAATAGCGGTGGCGGTGGTGGCGGTATAGCGGTGTTCATGCTAAGAGGGCTGATATGTTTATTTATTTATTTATTAGGTCTACCAACGTTTATACACACTGTTGCTTAGTTACAAACATAACTTAACTTAAAGTGTGATAATCAATTAAAGGTAAACACCACATGCAAGAAATTTATATATATAAAACTAATCAAATTATAAAATCTAAAGCAGTACTTGAAATTAAATAAGGAAATAAGGAAATGATACAAAAAACTCACAGAAAAAAAAAGACGAGAAAGAATCTAGTGCAGTCGTTGTGACACTATCTTTTTAACTTTGGCGAACGATTCAAAGTTTAGGTCAATCAAATCACTCCAGCTATTGAGGAGCCTACAAAGCCTCGGCACGGGAGAATTAGAGCCCAAGATACATCATAACTATAAACTAGCCCCCACACTAGGTCCAGCCTGTCCATTACCCAAGTGTGTGTGTGTGTGTGTGTATGTGTGTGTGTGTGTGTGTGTGTGTGTGCGTGCGTGCGTGCGTGTGTGTGTGTGTGTGTGTTTGTGTGTGTGTGTGTGTGTGTGTGTGTGTGTGTGTGTGTGTGGTGCGTGTGTGATTTTTTTATTTTTTTATAAAAACTTCTAATACTTCTTCTTAAGTTGCATATACCCACAGACGATCTGTTATGTTTAAAACCTTACTTACGTCATAAGACAGGCAAGCTCTTGGCTTCACCTGAATTCCTCAACAACTGAGACAGACAGACAGATTTAGGTACGACGATGGTAGCTAGCGCTTGTAACGAGGCGCTATATCAGTATTAGCGACTCCTTGCTGTTATTGCGCTCTTCTCTGGCTCTTCTTTTGTTTCTGTTTTAAACTAACCATCTGTCTCCTTTTTTCTTTGTTCTTGGTCTCCAATTTTATTCCTATCAGAGTCAGCGTCGGGAGCGGTTGGCTCGACGCAAATTATTATATAAATAATATTAATGAACAATAATAAAATAAGTGATAATAATAAAATTATAATTCGAATAAATAATCTGTAACGATATTAATTGTTCAAGTTTCAGAAGTTTACGAAGGGACTATTGTATGTACCTTTGATGATATCTTTAAGTTTCATATGCAGTGATTAATGAAGTTTACCTTTTTATAAATTGTTTCAGTGTGCCTTAGATTTGTATCCAATAATATACAAGAATAAGTGACGTCAGAAGTCTTTTATTAATCTACGGCATCCCCCACGTCACACGATTATGGCTCTTATCCCTTTTAATAATAATAATAATTTATTTATTTGTAAGACAAAGGTTTGTAGTTGTTACATAGATTTTCCAGCTTTGCTTACCGTTTGAAGGTGTACAATTTTTTTCTTTTAAATCACATTTATCAATTAAAATTATCATGCACATTGTCGCAACAATTACAATTTTAACATTTAACGACTTGTATTTCCTAGGTATGTTTATCTAAAAAATCTTGGATCCTGTAATATGCTTTTCCAATTAAGTAGCTATGGACTTCCTTAGACGGTGAATTGGTTGTGGTAAATATCTACTTATTTAGCGCGTTCGGCTTCCCGTGCCCTCTCTGGTCTAGTGGTTGACACCACCGGGTGTAGATCGGGAGGTCCGGAGTTCGATTCCCAACGGTGGCAGAGGTTTTTCTGCTCGGTTTGTTTGGTGGTAGGGCTTCTAAGCCCGCTTGGCTAGCTACCACCGTCTTTCGTGTGTCGCCATTATAACAATGATATAAGCATTGTTATGTTATGGCAATCAGAGATAAGATAGCCAGTTCCTCAGTTGTTGAGGATTACAGGTGAAGCTCGCTTCCACCTTCGGCCTTTCTGTCACTTACCATCAGGTGAGATGAAGGCCAAAAGCTTACTTATCATATAAAAAAATTAAGGTGATGCCTTGTACCTTTTCCTTCTGGAATATACGCGTAAAGATCAGCCAATTTTAGATTTCATCCCACCCTTTCGTCTCAAGCAGATAATTTTATTACAATATGAAAAAGAATATCTCCCATACAATAGTTTGAAAATATTCGATACTCGCATCGTTTTATGTTTAATTCATGGGTGCCGTAACTGATTGGAAGAGGGCCATTGTGCCACTAAATAATGCTCTCATTGTGAGGCGCAGGCGCAGGTATGCGAGTTACATTATTAAAAGCTAATCGCTCTTACAATTCGTTTGCTATCGTTCTAGATTGATGCTGTGTTTTAATCACACCTGGAAACAAAGCATTCATTTTTAAATACAGAAAGGGAGTTTAAATAAAGGAGTGAATAGTGGTTCGTTTTAGTTTCAAGAAAACAAAGCAACTTTATCCATGGTATAACTATATCCTTGGATTGGTGACCAAAACTTTATGTTCTCGAGATTCTCCGCGCTTCGGAAGGTGTCCTCGTTCGCTTTTGCAACCGTATCTTCTAATTCAATTCGCATTGTGCCAGCGTTATACTTTTCCCGGTAGGGTATGGTAGGCCCCCTTTAGGGGGTAATAGTCGTGATTATACAATGTAATATATCTTGCGGGTTGCTAGGACGCAAAAAGCTTACCCTCTATTACATTTGGACATAAAATACATGCGAAAAGTGGGAGTTATCAGCTCCGTTTCGGAGAAGCTCGATGGCATAGTGGATGGCTCTTTCGATATTGGAAACAAAGCTATCTCAGCTAGGTCAGACCTTCGATGGGTGACCAAAACTTCGTGCTTCGGAAGGCACGTTAAGTCGTTGGTTCCGGTAGTTATTGCAAACTACGTATGGGCCAGGGTGGTGGTGTTACGGCCCATACTCCTCATGTGTTTCTCCATGAGGAAGGCCTGTAGCAGTGGTACGTATATTGAGGATGATCGGCTCAGTCTAACTTTTTGGGTATCTAAGATTATATATCTTACATAAAATGTACACAGAAAAAATGATATAATAAGTATAAAAAATATGTAGTTTCATTTTATCTAAGCACTAACAAAATTATCACCACAACTCGATTGAAATATCAAGATAACTAACTTAGAACTATGGTGATAAATTACTTAAACGCTTTATTTCGGGCCCACATCAAGTGATTCTTAAGCACACTGGACCAGAGCTTACCCGAAGCCAGTCTGGTTTCTTACATGATACCGCGCGGACGTTACTTAGACCTAACTTAATCGTAACTTACTCGGAAACTACGAAACACTTGAAAACAATACACAAAAGACTTGTCAAGTGATTAAACAAGCTGCGATTTAGCGTTGTGAGTGTTTTAAGTGTGCTAAGTGATGTTTAAGTTGATCTAACTTAAGTTTGTAGTGCGATTTTTTTTGCGCGCCGTGGAATGCTAAAAATACCGAATCGTACAGTGATTTTTGAGGTGTTTTTTAGTGCTTATATCGTTTTAATTTGCAATCTCATGAATCTCGGCATTTATTTGGTAATATAGTTTCTAAGCTTTACGTCCTACTAAGTTATTAGTTATCCGCGTAATCTTGTTCTAACCTATATGGCTTCTAATGTTTTTAAAAGGCGTGTTGAAAATAACAAGACATAACTTTACATATAATTTTACATTTGGTTTTGTCAGTAATGTATGAATATAATATTCTAGAACATAATAAACAATAATAATTAATAACATTATAACATACAGATAATTGAAAGAAATACCAAAATATTTAGACTTGTAGGTATATAACATTAGATGTAATATCATTATCACCAGCCCACGTATGTAAGTCTGGACATATAATTTAATATTATATAGGTACTTAAATAAGCCAATGTCCTTATTAGAATAAACACCGCATTTTGATATGAATCGGGTTTTTATCAACTGTCAAAGATCTATAAAATTTGACAATGGGCGTGGTAAAAACATGATAAAAACATCGTATCGCGCTGCTCATGCTACGCTGGATATTTAAATCTAATCATGGATATTTAAAAAATATCAAGATCTATTTGTAAAGCGATACCATAACATAACTTTTGAGATGTTCTACTAAATAACAGATAATTATTCAGAAATAAGCTTAAAAACTTTTAGTATTATATTTAGCAAGCCAGCAATTAAGCCGTGTGGAAGGTGGAAGCGAGCTTCTCTTGTATTCCTCAACAACTGAGGAACAATCTGATTGCCGGAACACATTATTGCTATAACATTGTTATTATGGCGACAGTTTTGCGTAAAACACTGGTAGCTAGCCAGGCGGGCTCAGAAGCCCTACCACCAACAAACCTGAGCAGGAAAATCCCTGCCCCGTGGTAAATCGAACCCTGAACCTCTAGACCACTAAACCAGAGACGCGGTCAAAATTTCGTCTATTTTTCCTTGCACACCGCCAGCTACCAAACACAGCTCTAGTGGAAGAGCAGTCTAAGATTCCAATAAGTCGTAGTTTCTTACCATAATGAACTAGTGTAAATTTTCAATGCGACAAGGTGGTCCTTAGTACCGTTGCTGAAGAAAGAAAGTACTTTATGAAACTAAGACCTTTAATTATATTAAGATTACACACAAGTAAAGATACATCATATTCAGTGCTTTCGACTTTATGTTTTAGTCTTTGGGAATAAGGTCGAATTTCACAGTGTCTCTTCTTGTACTGAGTATCTTTGGTTCACGGCACCACCCTCTAATTAATTATAATTCAACTCTGCGGTTAAATTTACTTTTAATTATATAGTTACGGTTTGATTCAAGGATCATTCGTCGTTTAATAACAACTCGAGACTGTGTGATGAAAATAAAAAATAAAAGATTTAGGGCCTCTTGCAGGAAATTTAAATAATAATAATATCTTCAAACATTCACACCTATCAACTAGCCCCAATTTTAAGCAACTAATGCTGCTTGTGTTACGTTGTGTCGAGATTTAAAACTCGATTTTGTCAGTTTTTGTCATTTTTACTATGGCTTTTATGTCAAAAAATTACTAAATCGAGATTTAAACTAGGTTTTAAATTTCCTGCAAGACGCCCCTAGAGTTGTTTCACCTTAAGTCTTCAAAGACGTATTTTAATTTTATTTATATACATTTTATTTGTATATTTATGAATTCAAATCCTTATACATAATGCATATCATACCGACATAGCCTACCGTATTAGCAAACTGAAGTGGCAGTGGGCTGGTCACATTAGCCGTAGAACTGACGACCGTTGGAGTCGTAAAGTTCTTGAGTGGAGACCGCGACTCGGCAAACGCAGTGTGAGACGCTGTGACAAGATGGGATGACGATATTCGTAGGTTGGCTGGAGTGGCTGGATGAGAACGGCCGAGATCGAGAGCTGTGGCGTTCATTAGGGGACACCTATGTCCAGCAGTGGACGAGCATAGGTTGATGGGGATGATGAATGCATATCATCACACACAGATTTTTTTTGATACCACGTGATAAGGGACAATTAAGCCTATTGCCGTTACACTTTAAAAATTACATAACCACTCTATAATTCAATCCCAAAATCTAATACTTTTTAATTAGTACCTTATTATAAGGAAATATTCATTAAATAATTGTAAAGTAATATTAGGTCCTTACCTATGAAATTGGTGTTTTGTATGGAGATTTTGGGGATGTCTGCATTTTACATACTAACATTTTATCAGTTTTCTTCACAACGACAAATCCAGAGATAATAATATTTGGCATGTATCATAAGACAAGCTTTAGCAATATGTGTGTGAACACGTTTGATAAAAACTATTCATCGTTTTTATGTTAATGCAAATCAAATGATGTATTCGGGAGGCAGTTAAAAATAATTGTCTTTGTGTCTTATTTTAACACAATTAAACTTACAAAAAATTATCAAATTAAATAATACGAACTCAAATATATGGTCTATTTTTAGAAGAGGCAATTATTATAAAAGAATTTTCTGAAACTTAATAGTTACGGACAAATTGCTAAGACAGAATAAAAACACCAATTTCATAGGTAAGGACCCAATATTTAATATGGTGCAAGACAAATCTGACTTCCTTTTTTTTAAACCTTAATTTTTGTTTTTTTCAATTATCATATTAAACCATTATATGAAAATTTCGCTATCTCCGTGGGAACGACTGGTCACGGAGAAAGCCGCTGTATGTTTATAATTAGCACATTACTTTGTTGACAATTTACTGTACCTATAACCGGTCAACAAAGAATTTAGTTGGTTATTACTTGCTCTAATACAGCACCGAAATTTTGTTATATTACAAGTGTAAAGAGACACAAGTTCTTAGAGAAATTTATTAATGAGTTTTGAGATTTATTATTGTTTAATAAAGTTTTTTCTATTATATTCATTAACAGCAATAGATTTGTTGCGCAGCTCGCTGGCGTAGCGGTAAGTACGCATTGGCTTTCGATATCGAAAACAAAGCTACCTTCGCCATGGTCACCCTGGTTATCAATATCTGCTCGACCGAGAATTATGTGACATAATTCTGTCAAAATGTAATTTCATTTCGAATATTTAAAATTTCTCGGCATAGTAAAATAATGATACGACAACAGAGATTTATCACTATGACAACAATTAATCAGATGACACTGAGAATAAATGTTATTTTAATTATTTTTATAATTAGAGGTTTTAGTTAAATCCTCTTTTGTAATTTGATGAATAATTGGTGTTAACTTGAATAATGCTTATCACGCTGTGTTCACATGGCCGTGGAGTTACAGCCGAACATTTTATGTATTACACCTATTTTTTGTCATCTTGAATATATAATATGTTGTAATTCTGTTTTGTGTACCAAATAAGTAAATAAAAAAATAACAATCAACGATTTGCTAAAATGAGGTAGGAATGTAATGTTGAGCACTTTGTAAAAAACAATGCAGTGATAGCAAACACACGAAAACTTTTTGTGAACTTTTATCGGCGTTAAATCAATAGCCACGCGAACGACGTCGCGGGCACAGCTAGTATGTATATAAATCATATTTTAAGCGTGAACTCAAGTACCTTTACTGAGAATTTACTCGTAGTTGGACGTTGATTAATATAAGAGAAGTTTGTTTCATTTCTAAATTATGAGGTCGATGAAAACGCTGACAAGCGTTAGGTGTCTCCACTTTTATTAATTTACGGACTAGCTTGGAATTTCGTGATGATGTTTTTAAAGATTATTTATTTTGTGATGGTGTTGCAAATGTTCATGGGCGGCGATGATCACTTACCATCAGGTGACCCTGCTCGTTTGCTGCCTATACAATAAAAAAAAAGATAAAAAGAGAAGAAAAATAAGTAGGTATACTATAGGTAATAGGCTCTTAATATAATTTTGGTATTGTAAGAACCAGTACCTTATTGTATTGTATAACCTGTACTAATTGAAGTGCTTCATCGTCATCAGTTCTCATTAGTCCCACTGCTGAACATAGGTATCCCTTAATAATAAATAAATATTACATATAATATCAGTAGAAGGTCCTTCAAGAAACTTTTAACAGCCGGCCGGCTACACATACATCTATAGACATAATGTGTATAACATGTGTATAACTATATATAATAAATTACCAACGTATATGAAATTGTTAAATGGAAATATATTAAAGAAAACTTCGATAAATTGGCTACTTGAATAATGTTTCTACAGCGTTACAGAATATTTAAAGTAGGTTAATTTAATCTTGAATGTTTGACATTTTTGTATTTACCTTTCTAAAAATTTATTTGTCTAATATCTTATGACTTGCTATTATAATCGTCGTTTAATTTCAAAATTTTAATTATTAACTCACAATTTTAACTATAACAAATATCAACTGACATTATATTAAATGTACAAATATTTGCACGTCTGCAGCGTTCGGACTGAATACAGTCACAGTTGAGACCTAAGATCAGAACATTTATGTAAAAATAAAATAAATACTTACTTACTTACATGTATAAGTCGAACATTAGGAGACTCTACATATTTGCTCTCAATACCCATTATATTATTAAGTTTCGTTAAAATATTTTAAAACTTTTGCTGTCTAGTCGAAGGATTGTGTTAGTGTATATGTTACCTGAAATAAATGTAATCTGTCATTGTATACAATTCCTAGTAAATGTAAAATTTGATAGATTAAGTTAATGTTATTTTTATATAACCCTTAAAGACAATATTTATAACGTCCACTCAATTTAGACAAAAAATACACGTAGCCAACTATATCTATCAGATTATACATTTCCTAGGAATTGTCTCGAGGAAAATCTCCTAGATTTTATACATTTCCGGTACTATATACATAAAAAGAATACTTCTAATAGAAATATTTAACTGCTTCGAAACAAATGTTGGAGATAGTAGCGGTCTATAAACGCATATTCATTCATTAAAAGTATACCAGCCCATCTCTTCCCTTGGGTGTCGTAAAAGGCGACTAATTGACTTAGCACTGAACAACCATCCAATTGCTTATAGCCGCGACAGGCTTACGAGAGCAGTCACTGCTTGGTGAAGCGAGGACTATTACAATGGTCTCCTTTTGCGGTGCTTTTGCCTAGTCTCTGACTAACCCTTAGAGGATAATTGTCGTGATTGTATGTATGTATAATGACTAAGCCACAATTCACCAGAAAATAATACCTCCTTACCACACTTGTCTTCACCAGGGAACAGTATATTCATGCCTACTTTAAAACGGTAGTTACAACCCTCTAGGTAACCATATCACTAATCTTTATCGTAATGCTATTAAAGCGAACTTCCTTGTCTGTCCGACCGACCGGCAAATCCCTTGTAAGACAGCACAAGCTTAATACTTACTGGACATCGTAAATTAGATTTGAACGGAAAATATTGAAGTAAAACATAAGACTTAACAGTAGTTGTAAGCATAGATAAATTAAGTAGTATAGATCGATATTCCCATACATGGGTTTTTAGTTCGTCTTAAACTTATTATTGTTGCTTGTATCCCTTCGTTCAGTTGAAAACCCATGTATGGGAATAGCGATCTATACTACTTAATTTATCTATGTAAGTATCAATGACTGAAGCTTGACTTGAGTCAAAATTTAACAACAGTTTTGCCTTCAAATTATTACCATACATTTCAGACTTCAAATTATGCTGATCTTTTAAGGACTTATCACTAGTTCACCACCCTTAATCCCAGTTAACTAACATTATATTATTTCTACTGCATTATTATAAAATAAAAAGAAAAATATTATTATTATAGTAAAATTGTATCTCCATGAGTATATACGTAACTATAGGTAGTAGGTACGCATCTATCTCATTAGAGAAATTTTATTAAAAAAATGAAGGTTAAGTAATTGTAATAGTTATTTAAAAAATTTAACTATCAATTTAAGTATCAACATATTTATTGAGATGTTACTAATGAGATTCTCTGTTTGATTCATTATTATAAAAAAATAATAATAATAAAATCTTTCTTTCTTTCCACAGACTTAAAGAAAGCTTATAAAATAACTTAAATTTACGTGCATTTTTTTTCGTTTCAAGTCTATAGGAGACTGGTGCCTGAATTAGGTATACGAAGATCCTGTGTTACAGGTATTACTGGATCAATATGGTCTGAAACATGTTGACTCTTAATAATGGGATCATGACTAGATTGCTCCAAGTCTACTATCTCGATTTATCTCTCTCTCTCTCTTGATCTCGAAGTCCCAGTGGTTTTTTTAAAGGATCAACAACCCCGCAAGAATAACTATTCATTACAAATCATTTTACAAGCTTACATGTCGTGACATTAGTAAATCAATGTCCATACGAAAAGGCGGCACAGAACTAAGAATATTCCTTAGACATTTTCTTTTTTAAGAAAGTGAAATGTATCAAATTGGTAAAAGTCGTAAAACAAATGTTGTTATTTATGATATTAGCTACCTACCTAGTATAGGATGTTGATTTATTATAAATAAACTCGTATAATAGGACCCGTGTCTATTGCCTTGCACCCGACACAGTGTGAGGCTATATTTACAATCACCAGTATCTATTGATATACGTTGCTGACAGATACTGGACGCGACAAACCGAAGGCAAAGTGAAGTTGCACTTACTTAAGCAGGCCTATGAACAGCACTGGACTAATATGGGCTGGTGCTAATGATGATAATAACATGCATATAACTAAATAAGTATTCAATCTCCATTTTTGAAGATTAAAAGTTACTTACAATGCCGCAAAAACTCCTCAAAAACAGTGATAAAATGTAAAACAGTGAAGTGACTTACAAACTTTCCGTCGGCCATTTTGTGAAGCAATGACCGGCGCCATCTTGTGTGCGTAACAAGATGGCGTCAGTAACGGTGTTACGGTTCCTGGTTCTTCTGGCGGCTCTGGTGTGGATAGTGGAGGGGGAGAACGGGAGAAGGAGGAGGGAACCCTGGACGAATGGCAGCTGGTTGTAAGTACTGTTCTAATTATGTCTTCTTCTTGAAGTGCCATCTCCTAGGGGTTGGCAAGGATTATGTCAATCTCAACTTTGGAGTTTATAAATAATCGATAAGAGATCCAAAATTCATATTATTATAAAATTAAAAAAATGTATCCCGATGTCACCAGACATATCTTAGTTGAAAAAGAGTATATAGTTTATAACTAGTGTTATGGCTACACTAAACTCCTCTTCACTAATAATTAACTTCGGGGAATGTTCAAATGTGAAGGGCTGTTTGTATAGATTTTATCCGCTTTGTCGCTACACAATGCGGCGACATTTGAACATTCGCCGAAGTTCATCCTTAGTGGAGAGTGGTGATTAGATTTAATTTTGAAACTTTTATCATTGCATCAACACTCTAATAAAAGTGTTAAACCATTTTATTCGAGCATACTAATAACGATTAACATCGTAATAATTTGACAAATCTTTCGAACAAATAGAATTCGATATTATTTAATTTATCTTATATCTTCACTTAACTGATGCTATATTGATCTCGCTTTAAGGTTTTATTGTGAGTCTAGACGGAGGCTCAGGTGCCTCCGGTAATAAACTAAAGCCTTAGGGAACGCTGAACAAATATCAATATATGGAATTACTCTGAGATTGCCTGTAGTTCTGAAGATAGTTTTATTATTGACGAACTACGATAAAATGTTTTGATTTTCGCTATTTCTATCGGTAAAGATGAGAATATGCTGTATGATATAATCATCTCTTGTCTAATTGTAGGAGGAATTAGTCCTAAGACATTCCTATAGAGCTTACAGTGTACCAATGTTGCTAACCTTTTTTTTAAAGACGAGGAATCCAGATCACTGCTCCTAATGTCCCTATGGTATGTGGATCGTCTTCATTTCATTTTTAATTTCTTCTTTCCTTTTACCAAACATATCATGACGCCTCTTTCCCCGAAGGGGTAGGTAGAGGTGTAAACACCCACACTTCGCGAGATATATTAAGTCCCCATGTAAAAGGTAGCGAGTTTGTTGCCATGCACCGGGCACAATGTGAGGCAAGCGATATTCACAATGAACTGTACATAAGTTTTATTCAAACTCGTTGGTACAGGCGGTGCTAAAATAAGGGGGTTAAATTACAATTTTAATTGGTTAGGATAGGGTTTCTATAAAATATTGTTAATTACCACCCCAATTCAATTTAAATAAGAATTATTTAGTTATTAAGTTGAACTTTACTAGGTGGATTGCAAAGGAGCGTAGAGCTTCCTGAATTAAACGTGAAGTTAGACAGTCGAGTCGCGTGCGCAGGCAGCCCGTACACCCAGAACTCGTACATTAGGGTCGTGACGTCGTTGCACTCAAATGTGAGCTCTATTTCGTCCTAAAATAAAACGTAGGTTAACATTAGAATGGGTAATTTTAAAGATTTACACAGAATATAAATCTTAGGTACTTACTAATAAAATTCTTAGTAAAAATATTCCTACAAAAAGCTGTTACCTATCTAACATGAGTAAGGGCGAATTCAACCAAACTCGGGGATACGGTCACCAATAAATGCTTAAATTTCATTGGTTGAATCCGCTTTGGTGCGGAGACCTGCGCACTTAGTCGATTTTTGGACAAGTATGAATCTATCAGCTAAAGCATTTTCGGTGTTACTGCACCTGGTGTAGCTAATCGAAATTTGGTAGAATTCGCCCTACATACGAATTACGAACTAAAAAATCTATGAACTGTCAAACATAATACATACATATAATCTAACTTTTATCCCCGAAGGGGTAGGTAGAAGCGTTAAACACCCACATTTCGTCTGATGTCTAAGTCTCATGTAACAGCTGTCGAGTCTATTGCTGCACACGACAAAGTCAATCTAAGTAAAATAAGATTTTAAAATAGCTGCCAACTTTGAGTCGCCTGTGCCACCATGACAACTGGCTCGCTCCCGTTTCATGGGATCTTGAACATATCCAGCTGAATGTGGTGTTTTCACTTTGCCTACACTCTCGTTGCCTCTGTCCAAGATACATACATATAATCACGACTATCATCCCCCAAGGGTTAGTCTGAGACTAGGCAAAAGCACTCTTAAAGCAGGCCACTGCCATAGACCGTACTTCACCATAGACCGGTGGTGAGCTCGTCGCCGCTATAAGCTATTGGGTGTTGTTGTTTGTTGTTGTCCTAGATGCGTGATGATAATAATTATGATATGACGTATTACAATAAAAAAAAGTTACCGTCATAACACCGCCCTTAGTGATGTAGCCCCGGGTGTCGGTCGTGTCCACGAACAGGATCACCGTGAACCCGGTAATCACGTAGGGCCCGGTTTCCAGGTCTACACTTCTTGTTCTGTCCTGAAAAAGAAATTGTAGAATCCGGTGAGACTGGTCACCAGTACTATCTATAATATATATAACTCAATGGTGACTGACTGACATAGTGATCTATCAACGCACAGCCTAAACCATTGTACGGATCGGGCTGAAATTTGGCATGCAGGTGGATGTTATGACGTAGGCATCCGCTTCAAAAGGATTTTGATTAATTCTACCCTCAAGGGGATAAAATAGGGGATGAAAGTTAGTATGAATCTTTGTCAATTTAAAACCGATCGGGCTGAGACTTTGAGAGAAAATTAAAAGGTTCTCGTGGGATAGTTAAAAACCATAGTAACCGGGGATGAAGTCGTGGGCAACAGCTAGTCTGTTATATTAGGTCCTTCTGTCTGTTTTTATTCTGTCTTAGCAATTTGTCCGTAACTATTAAGTTTCAGAACATTCTTATAAAATAATGGCCTCTTCTATAAATAGACCATATATTTGAGCTGATACTATATAATTTGATAATTTTTTGTAAGTTTTATTGTGTTAAAATTAGACACAAAGACAATTATTTTTAACTGCCTCCCGAATGCATCATTTGATTTGCGTTAACATAAAAACGATGAATAATTTTTATCAAGCGTGTTCACACACATATTGCTAAAGCTTGTCTCATGATACATGCCAAATATTATTATGTCTGGATTTGTCGTTGTGAAGAAAACTGATAAAATGTTAGTATGTAAAATGCAGACATCCCCAAAATCTCCATACAAAACACCAGTTTCAGAGGTAAGGACCTAATATTATTATTTGGAACTCAGTAGTCGGTAGCGTAGTGGTTGATGATAGTTGTTGCATTTTATGGTGGCGAGTAGCTTCGCTCTTACCGCCTTAAGATAGAGTCTAAAGTCGAATGATTAAGTCGCCTTCGAGAATTACAATAACTATTCTAAACTTAAACTTTAAGACGACTTCCGTGGTCGACCGGTCTGTACCGGCCGGTCTCAAGGCGTCTCGAGAGGTTCTGGGTTCGTCTTCGGTGGGGGTAAATGTTTGTGCGATGAATTGAGGCATTTGTTCTCCAGTCTTGGATGTTTATATGTGTATTGTATATTTCCTGAATATTTTATATATGTATTTATTTATTAAATATATTTATCCGTCATCTAGTATCCGTAACACAAGCAGCATTAGTAGCTTAAAATAGAGCTAGTTGATAGGTGTGAATGTGTGAAGATATATATATTTTTTTAAACTTAAGATTTGAATTCAGATTCAAAGTTGCTTTTTTCAGTAGGTATGTAGACATGTAAGATAACCCGTGTCCATCAAATTCAGTCCAAAAGCCTATACACATGCCACACACATACTATATGTGTGTGGCATGTATATAGGCTTTTGGCCTGAATTTGATGTCTTCTTGAAATAATTTTACATAAGATTTAATCGTAAATAGTATAAATAATTAAGAAATTTGTTTAACTCAATGTGTATGAGTAGGACCTACGAAATTACTACCAAATCGTGTGCGCAATGCACCTCTACCTACCTAGTAGTTCTACCTACCTAGTTCGGGGATTTAGGCGTGATAATATTTAGTATATATAATAATTACCCGTGCTGGATATACAAGCGTCAGGTTGACATCCTGCTTGGGGAAGTCCCACGAATTTGTGCCATAAATGATCATTTCAGGATCTGTGAATCAATACGAGGAATGTTAGACTTAGAAATACAATGTCTTGGTAGTACTTACCTAGATTTCTTTATGATTCGAAAAATGACTTCATCTCACCTGATATAAAGCAAGTGTCCGGAAGCAATAGTACCAAATCATCAGTTTTATATGCATACATATAATCACTGCTATTATCATTTAAGGGTTAGTCAGAGACTAGGCAAAAGGACCGCAAAAGCACTCCACTGCCATAGTCCGCGCTTTACGAAGCAGTGACTGCACTCAGCGTGACAGGTGGTGAGCCGGTCGCCGCTATAAGCTATTGGATGTTGTGCAGTTCTAAGTCCATTCGTCGCATTTTACGACATCCAAGGGAAGAGATGGGTCTTACATAAATTTAGGTCCTTACCTATAAAATTGGTGTTTTGTATGGAGATTTTGGGGAATTCTGCATTTTCCATACTAACATATTATCAATTTTTTTTTCACAGCGACAAATCCAGAGATAATAATATTTGCCATGTATCATTACACAAGCTTTAGTAATATGTGTAATATCACACTTTATAAAAATTATTAATCGTTTTAAGTGAATACAAATAAAATGATGTATTCGGGAGGCACTTAAAAAGAGTTGTCTCCGTGTCCAATTTTAACACAATTAAACTTACAACAAATTATTAAAACAAATCAAAAGAGCTCAAAAATATAGTCTATTTTTAGACGAGGTAATTATTTTTTAGTAATACTCTGAATCTTAATAGTTACAGACAAAATACTAAGACAGAATAAAAACACCAATTTCATAGGTAAGGACCCAATATACACCATATATACAATTATTGTCAGTTGTTGAGGAATACAGGTAAAGCTCGCATCCGCCTTCACCTTATCGTCACTTACCATCAAGTGAGATGAAGGCCAAGAGCTGGCCTGGCATACATAAAAAAAATCTTTCACTGCTGAGCAAAGGCCAGAAAAGTACGGACAGAGGAGTACTGACTGATAGAATACCACGCAGACCCATTGCGTATAAGCGTATAGAAGCGGTTGCAACAGCGAGGACCAACGGCTTAACATTCCTTCAGACGAGGAACGAGAAATCACAATGTTTTGGTCACCCATCCAAAGACAGACCGTTACTCTGCTATGACGAAAGTATTTTTTTTTTTTATATCGAAAGCCAAAACAAGCTATAGCTTCTAATAAATACATACAAACATGCATGTAATCCCCGAAGGGGTAGGCAGAGTCAAAGCAACTGTGTTGCCTTAGACCACATTTAGCCCTACAAAAATTGGGTTTGGTCAGATTAAAAATCGTGAAAGAGTAGTAACAAGTCGCTAGCTACCTACACAATCACAGACCCAGCACCCAATACGCCCTTAATCGCCTTTTACGACATGCTAGGCAAGAAAAGCAGTTGGTACATTCTTATTGTGTCCCGGACCAACACGGGAAAAATTAATACAGGTAATTATGTTAAAACAAAGTTATAACAAAATGACAAAGTTATGGTATTATAAACTATAGTCGCAGTTACGACATACCAACACGATCATACGACAAAAACTCGCTACGAATATAATAACGACCATTCCAAAGATGTGTTATTTTGCTAACATTAATCCCGAGAAATGGACACTTATCTCAGTTTGATTTTAAGACAAGCTTTTTGTCTCCTTGGATAAAGAGGAAAATGTATAATAGAATAAAACCATAGAGGTCGAATGTCTGTACATAGAAAAAAATGCTTAAAACTATGTCAGGGGAATGTCAAAAGAGGGAAAATACCAAAATAATTTTTTGTTTCTCTGTATGTTCGCCTGTTTGCGATTTCAATGAAATTTTGCATGGTGATACCTTAATATCCCTGGTCAACATCTTAGATGCTTTTTATTCCGGAAAATTAAAGGGTTCCCGTTGTATAGTTAAAAACCCATAACCAACCGCGGACGAAGTCGCGGACTAGACTTAGGCGATTCTCACACTGAGACGCACGTCGGCCCGTTGTGCGAGGATGCGTGTTCTGCCGCACTTAACCGCGTTTTTGCAGGTACAGCGATCGCATAATTGTGCAGGTTTAAACGCACCTTCTCGCGTGTCGGCTGTCAGAGTAATGAGCGGCGGTGATCACGTACCATCAGGTGAGCCGTGTACCCGTATGCCCCCTTTTTTCAAAAAAAAGGATCGTAGCAAGCGGAAAGAAGTACGTTATCCAGACAGTTTATCCAGATTGTTATTTTCATCAATGGTTCTATTTTTTTGAAATCTAGAAGTCGCTCAGCGAGCTATGGAAAGGGCGACGCTCGGAGTAAATCTGAAGAACCGTCTTAGGAATGATGTGAACCGACAGAGAACTGGAGTCACCGACATAGCCTACCGTATTAGCAAACTGAAGTGGCAGTGGGCTGGTCATATTAGCCGTAGAAATGACGATCGTTGGAGTCGTAAAGTTCTTGAGTGGAGACCGCGACTCGGCAAACGCAGTGTGGGACGCCCTGTGACAAGATGGGATGACGATATTCGTAGGTTGGCTGGAGTGGCTGGATGAGAACGGCCGAAGATCGAGAGCAGTGGCGTGCATTAGGGGACACCTATGTCCAGCAGTGGACGAGCAGAGGTTGTTGATGACGATGATGTGTTCATAAATACAGATACTTTTCTACAAATAACTCAATCGCTTGGTTTTTGCGTTATTTTCAACTGACTCCGAGAATCGCGGGGAGAAGAAGAAGAAGAAGGGAGAAATCGTTCCCGCGGTAGGGACACCCCGATGGGTACATCGGGGTGCTATAGGATTCTCAGTGGTGAGCTGAACAAGGCCCACACACGCATATTGCCTACATACATACAAATTACATACATACATATACTCACGACTATTATCCCCTAAGGGTTAGTCAGAGACTAGGCAAAAGCACCGCAAAAGCAGTCCATTGCCATAGTCCGCGCTTCACCAAGCAGTGATTGCGCTCAGCGTGACAGGTGGTGAGCCCGTCGCCGCTATAAGCTATAGATATCAGCTATTGGATGGTTGTGCATTTCTAAGTCCATTAGTCGCCTTTTACGACACCCAGGGGAAGAGATGGGTTGGTAGTATTCTTCTAAAGAGCCGCTACCACACGACTCTTGCCAATTGCCTAGCCGTACAGTATTGTCCGTAAATAGAATTTTGTTGCCGTCAACAAAAAATGTTTATTTTCAATTACAAACAAAACACAATATAATATATATATAATATATATATATATATATACTTGTATCTAAAAATTGTTGTTGCTACAAAACCCCCTTTTTCGTTGCTGTTTATTTCATATTGATTATTCACGCATGTTTATTATCAGGTTGTATACAGTAGACATATATAGCTTTGGGTAGGTATCCATATTCATATTTATTCCACATCGGTAGGTCATCTGGAAGAGTTCGCTACCAACGATAACACTGACAATTCTATTTATAAGTATTTTACTTGAATATTCTATTCTAGTGTACACATTTTTCTATTTAAATTAAAGATAAACCATCGTAAAACTAAGATAAGATATACCAGAAGTAACTAACTTATCGATACTTACGTTCAACTTCATCGAAAAAACATATATACTTCTTCGCCGTCCGGTACACTGAAGAATTCATCTGGGTCGCTGATTGGTCCTCATCATAATCAACTTGGACCAATTCTCCATTACTATTCACAAATTTAACAGTAGATGAAGCACGACTCGATTTAAAAAAAACAAAACACGCGAGCAATAAGTATTTATTTAAATACATTTTCTTTATGTTTTAGAGACACAGCCATTGTTCGGTAACATTAATTACGATTACAAAAATCGGTCAACACATTTTAATTATTATGAATATGATAGGACGTGATATTCATTGATAAAAATACGATAATCTCTATTAGAGATAAGCCCGCCCATTACTTTGTGTTGTTTTTATTTTTATGTAATAATCTATTTTTTGGCAATAAAGAGTACAATAACAATAATAATAATTTTGTCATATTGTTATACCTTCATTCTGTTGTTCTTAGTTATATTAAAACCATAATATTTTAAAGAAATTATGACATTAATTTATCAAATTTAATTACTATCATTGTCGATATTTTTTTCTTAATTTTTATAATGCTACTGTCCTGTAAAACTTATAACTAAAACATAAACTGTAAGACATTTATAATTGTAAGCCCAAGCGGGTAACATGTTGTACTATATTTTATTACAAATTATCCCGTAAACGGTCTTTTATTTCACCAATTTCAATATCATAATCTATCACATTACGTACTTGTGCGATAATGTAAAGTAAAACGCACATTTTTTGATGTTCCGCCTAAAAACGAACGTAAAGAGTTTTTATGTCAGAAAGGTTGTCAACATTTTCTTTATAAAATTACCTTTGGAAGATGAAATATAATAAATAAACATTTAAATCTTTTACAAATTGTTCAAATTTTTAAAACTGCTTTAACAAGTGACTAAACATTTATTAGTTTAAGAATGTATGAGTTTTATTTATTTCCTCGCAAATGTGTAATAAAACGTCGTATGACATACGTGCGGTTCTCTCGCAAATGTGTAATAAAACGTCGTATGACATATCTTCATACGGATAATTAAGCAATATCGCTTTGGCTGTAATTTTCAACTTACCACACTTATATCATAATGTACTATTAACATCTTTTTACATTCATGAGAACAATAAATTACTCTGACTTTGACTATATCATATAGAATAATTATCATTCAGCCTTCGCTCGCTCGTTTATTTAGAATAATCGAATAGGAACAAATAGTGTTTGCTAATTTTTTATGTAGGTGTCATCGTCATCACCAGCCTACCCGCCCACTGCTGGACAAAGGGCTCCCCTAATGTATGCCACCGCTATGTTTGTATGTATTTATGCTAACATCATATAGGGTCCTTACCTATGAAATTGGTGTTTTTATTCTGTCTTAGTATTTTGTCTGTAACTATTAAGATTCAGAGTATTCCTAAAACATAATTACCTCTTCTAAAAATAGACTATATTTTTGAGCTCTTTTGATTTGTTTTGATAATTTGTTGTAAGTTTAATTGTGTTAAAATTGGACACGGAGACAACTCTTTTTAAGTGCCTCCCGAATACATCATTTTATTTGCATTCACTTAAAAACGATAAATAATTTTTATGAAGTGTGATATTACACATATTACTAAAGCTTGTCTAATGATAGATGCCAAATATTATTATCTTTGGATTTGTCGTTGTGAAGAAAACTGAAAAAAAATTAGTATGGAAAATGCAGAATTCCCCAAAATCTCCATACAAAACACCAATTTCATAGGTAAGGACCTAATTTTATAGGGGATAGGCAAACATAATCAGTCAAAATAACGACGACAGAAAAACCTAAAGATAACATACTATCTTCAGCCTATATACGTCCCACTGCTGGGCACGGGTTTTCCACATGGAGAAACACATGAGGAGTGTGGGCCGTAACACTGGCCAAATGCTGGTTGGTGGGTAGAAACAGTTGCAATAGCCACTGGGACCAACGGCTGAAAGTGCCTTCCGAAGCACAGAGGAATTCGAGATCACATAGTTTTGGTCATCCATCCAAGGCCTGACCATGGCGAAGGTAGCTTTCTTTACGATATCGAAAGCAAAATCGTTCATAGAAAATTAATATTTCTTAAAAAAATAGATAAGAAAGTGCTTATGGTTCAGATAGGCCGAAAATCCGGGACCACAAATGACAAGCCACTCGGCCACTGAGATCATCAAAATTATAAATTGAATTTTTTATGTTACAAATTCTTGGATTAATTCTTTTGTCTGTGAATGACACAGGATCATTTCTATAGGTAATCAACTACCACTACGGTCCCTTATAACAAAAAATCGGGAGCAACCCAACATTAAGAATTAATTGGTAGCGACCTATTATGTTGATCTTTGAAACGCTTATATTACAAAGGAAATAAAGTGTATTTTCGTAGGTCAGATGTTCAACTACATGTGCTGACGACTGTATTCCCAAAACCGGTTCTCAAAAGGGATCCTCGCTTTGAAGTCCTATCGTTTTATTAAAGGCTTTTATGCACAATTATACTTCATTATCTTCACCCAAACACTATTCAGTAATGCCGGTAAGGTTCCAATTATTTTTGATTGCGTTCATGTAGAGCTGTTGAACAACCATTGCGTATTACAGCGGTATGAAGATCTTGTAAGGAATTAAATCGAGGGATCTGTTTGAACATCAATTCCCTCAGTAAGAGTTTTTTGATAGTAAACTATAGGTACCTACGAGTTTTTTTCTCCATAAAGTTATATTTACTTCAGTTCTTGATGCCGATAGCCCAAGCAGGTAACATGTTATACTGGAACTATATTTTAACATCTTTTAACACTCACGAGAACAATAAATTACATTGACTTTGACTTTGACTTTGACGCTGATAGTAACATATCTGCGATTGTTGTTGAGCGACTATAAATATGCCACAGGATAACAAAAACCCTTATATATTTTATGAATCACACTTGATCTAGCACAAGCAGTTTTAATAGCAATAGCTTACATTATTATAGACCTAATTTTTGTATGGCTAAATGTGGTCTTAAGGAACAAAGTGCTATTGGACTCTGCCTACACCTTCGGGGATTACAGGCGTGATTTTATGTATGTATGTATGTATTATTATAGAACCGCACCGCTTATGTCCCTTTTTTCGACGGGGACAAATCCTTTTTACGGACCTTACCTACCGCTGGGTAGGCGTGTGTGAGACTCGCTCGGTGTTGGCCAAGAATACCCACTAAAACTCCACTATATACCCTCCTTGTCCTTCCGTGGAAGCGACCCGGGGTCTGCAGAAGCAATTCTCCGAGCCAGTCCCAGGGCTTCCCGACCTAGCCAGGTACGAGGTCGGGGTTTGCACCAAAGGGCAGACTAGGCAGCTGGTGAAATGCGTGCGTGGGAAGCCATCCTACGCACGCGGCCGCTCGCGGGTCAGGTGGAAGGAGGTAAGGGTGCCCGCCTTCTCCTGCCCACCCGTCTGCGCCGGAGAGGAGTGGCTAGAGCATCTTCTTCCCGCTCCCTATCCGCTGCCTGCTTCTGCAAGAGTTCATATTAGGTCCTTACCTATGAAATTGGTGTTTTGTATGGAGATTTTGGGGAATTCTGCATTTTTCATACTAAATTTTTTTCAGTTTTCTTCACAACGACAAATCCAAAGATAATAATATTTGGCATCTATCATTAGACAAGGTTTAGTAATATGTGTAATATCACACCTCATAAAAATTATTTATCGTTTTTAAGTGAATGCAAATAAAACGATGTATTCGGGAGGCACTTAAAAAGAGTTGTCTACAACTTACAACAAATTATCAAAACAAATCAAAAGAGCTCAAAAATATAGTCTATTTTTAGACGAGGTAATTATTTTTAGGAATACTCTGAATCTTAATAGTTACAGACAAAATACTAAGAGAGAAAAAAACACCAATTTCATAGGTAAGGACCCAATATTATGCTTACGTAAAACCAATTTTTTGACGGTAATAAGATCTCTCTTTAAATATCCCACTATCTTAATTGCTTAGGATTCCCTAAATGACTACGTACTTAACTTGTCACAAAGTTAAAATATTTAGCTTATCTACTAAAGTAAATATAAAAGCTTAAAACATTATGACAAAACAGAATTGAGATACGTAGAGGAAACGTTTCCTAAGTCTCCTTGTAACAGGTGGCGAGCCCGTTTCCGTGCACCGGGCACAGTGTGAGACTAGCGATATTATACTAAAATATACTTTTTTTTCTGTGGTTCATGTGGGGATCGAACTGGTGACCTCTTTCACACGTAGTTTTTCCCAAACCCACTATCGCTACCTTGACTTATTAATTTGATAACTGCAATTTCAACTCTATGCAATGTGAAATTGTAATTATTTTCAAAGGCGCTAAAATTGAAGAAACGAAGAACTAAGAAAGAAATTAATAATTTGGAATGAAATACGAGAAAAAAAATTATAATGTCCTAGTATCTAGTGTCATAATCATAACACTAAGGATTTTATTATTTTTCTTATATTTTTTGTTATTATTTATTTGTTCTTCTTGTTAATTATCATAGTTATCAGGCGAATTAAGGGTGTTAACTCTGCCTACCCCTACGGGGATATATACCTGAAGATCAGTATGTATGTAATGTGTTATGTTTTTTAAGTAGATGTTATTTATTCCTCACGTATTTCACGTATAAGCTCATGTTTATGTTATTCTTATGTTGTTTTTTTTACCTCAAACAAAAACACTCACAGAGTGACTAGAGTCGGAGAACTTGAATCTTCTTTTTTAAAATAAGGAATTAATTGCCGCACTCAGAGTCGTTCGTTACTTTAATGGTTACTTATGTTAAAAAATTGACACTTATTTTAATACGCATAAAGACGAATTTAAATTATTTAATGGAACATTAGCTTAAATGACGTCTCTGATTGCGGCCGTAAGTGTATTTTTGTTTATAATCTAGAGACAAGGCAAATACCAAATCTAAGGCTCTATGCAGGCCAACAAGGTAAAGGTCACTGATGCAGTACTTTGATAACCGAAGGTGATATAAAGTCGATATACCTGTATATCTACCCCATTCTACCCCACACCCTGCATAATTACCCCATTTGATAGTGTTGTTAATAAGGATCAATTTCTGGGAAATAATGATATACGGGAAACTTAAGGAAAGAGCAATTATTTTTTAAAATGTTATTTTTATTTAACCAACTAAATAAACCTTAGCTCAGTCATCAGCCTATATACGTCCCACTGCTGGGATAGACCTTCCTCATGGAGAAACACATGAGGAGTATGGGCCGTAACACCACCACGCTGGCCCAATGCGGGTTGGTGGGTAGGTGGTTCCTGCCTTAGTTCAGTAAATTTAAATGGTAGCCATAAATCATTATTTACATACAGCCGGATTAGTCGTCTCGGTCAGAGTGTTGTCTTTCTTACAGATTTTATTGTATTCAACAACACAATATTCAACCTGTACATCATAAAGCGATATTCGTACTAAGAAGGCAGGTACGCTTTCATCTAAACTCTTTTTTAATAATGTAAGTCCGCCTCTCTGGTTTTAACCGCCTCTCTGGTCTAGTGGTTGACACCACCGGGTGTAGATCGGGAGGTCCGGGGTTCAATTCCCACGGGGGGCAGGGGTTTTTCTGCTCGGTTTGGTTGGTGCTTCTTGGTTTGGCTTCTAAGCTCGCCTGGCTAGCTACCACCGTCTTACCTAAATTTGACGCCATAATAACAATGTTATAAGCATTGTTGTGTTCCGGCAATCAGAGGTAAGATAGCCAGTTCCTCAGTTGTTGAGGATTACAGGTGAAGCTCGCTTCCACCTTAGGCCTTATCGTCACTTACCAACAGGTGAGATGAAGGCCAAGAGTTTACCTGTCATGTAAAAAAAAAATAAAAAAAAAGTAAGAGTTACCAGACGAGATGGAGTACTGAATCTCTATTCAAAACTGTCAGTTCACGGATTCGATTTGGAAAGTCACGTCCCGTCTCGCTCTATTTTGCCGTAATAAAAAGTGACAGCAATAGAGATTCCGTGATTCGTTATGTTTCAGACAGTTTAAAATAAGGGATCTTGTAATCTCAGCTATAGTAATAGATTTAGATAGATAAAACAAAGACGAAAAGGTATAAAATGAGTAGGAATTCTTCTGATCGTCGTGTTTATTTGATTTATTTTATTTATTTATTTTAGTATCGTTCCATCACTAACATTATCCAGGAAAAAAAAACTTAACAATTTTTTTATTTTTTTATTTTAATTCTATGCCAAACATTTCTATAGTAAAATTATACCCGCTCCACAGTGCACTTCTAATATGTATATTCACATACGTATGGCCGACACCACCATAATCCACATAAGCATGCGCTCCATCGCATAATTTATTATCCGTAATATTTACTGCTGTTATCAGATAATAATTCTTCTCATAATACATAGGAAACGAGACGTCAGTAAATCGAATAATGAATGGCAAAGCTTCATGTTCACTTCTGTGTATTAAGGTATCAAATTCCGTGCGTTCACCCAAAAACACATTCCCTGCGCTTACTTCAATTAAAACACATAAAAAGGCAAAGACAATAATTTTCACTCCTCCCGCCATCATTTGACACTTGTTTTATTAAATCGAATGACTCATTGATCCGTTTACACCATGGCTCTCTCGAATAACCAATGCCAAACTAAAATTTATTTGAGATTATTGGTGACATGGATAAAGTTTCATCTATAGATAACATTTTGATAAGATTTGCTATTTATATGTTTTTTATGTATGCACTTAATATTATCGGTGGATCCATACACAAATCCTCCACTTATCTGGATTACTTATAACGTACAAAATGTTGTTATTCAGGTGTTTATGGCATTATCTAGTAATTGTTGGAATATATAGTGCAATTCACGAAGGCGACTAATTCATTGGACTTAAGACTCTATCATAAGGCTTTAAGAGCGAAGCAACTCTCCATCAAACAATGCAACAACTATAATCTTACATTAACTCAGAGTCGGATCCAGAAAATTCGATTTTACAGTCAGCCCACTCCAGTATCATCAGGCCATTCTTATGGTATATAGCGATAGGTAGGTTTTTTTTGTGTATTACGGTAATTTTTTTATTGCTTCTACTTCTGCCACAAAGCAATAGCTAGTTTCTCAGTTGCGTACATGCTGAATAAAAAAACAAATGTATTCTAAAAAACGTCTAACATTTCGCCAAAAATGTTAGATGTGTCTTTTCTTGTATGACGAATTCCTACGATCATATTCAACAATAATAATGTCAAGTAGATATTCTACTATCACATTGTTGGGGGAGAATCGTGACAACTTTATTACATAATTATTTACAGTAAATTATTCTAAGAATCAGATCTTACACAAATAAAGGAAACGTGATCGATGTAGCATGTGTATCTTTGTGTATGTTCTTTGAAAATATGAGTCATGTTTTCACTTGTTTTTGTAAATATGTGTCGTATTTATTCCTTTTCATTACGTGTTCCATTTTCAGTAAATGACTGATAAAGGTAAATATGTACAGTCGGAGTAAAAAAGGTAAAAGTCAATATTATTTATTTAAACGAGGTAATGTTAGCAATGTCACTTCAAATTAAACGATGTCGCATTGTTGGCAATAAGTTAGTTAAATGACAGGCCAACTTCTTAATTACTTGTAACCGAAAAGGATTTGCGTTAAACAATATAAAACTTATTCTTATACACTATTTAAGTTTAAGCAAGAAACAAACAATGCATGAAAATATGACTTCAAAAAACCCTATTCTATGTTTGAAATGTGATATATCTAGCACATTAGACAACCTCAGGAAAAACAAAGTGGGGGACGATAAACAATAAACAGCTGTTAAATATGGACGCAATTTCGCAATTTCACGGGCTGTCAAAGTGAAAGATAAATACTAATTAAAACTGATAAGGTTATGGAAATCTTATGCATTGCTTAAAACTTAATTAGTTGATTAGCTAAATAAAGCTAAGTGGTGATTAGAGGTTAAGATTAAGAGGTGATTAGCAAGTTTTTATGAATAATCTTAAACATGTCTAGATTGAAATCGTTTTGATCCTTGATCTCACAACAAATTAGTATAATTTTGTGTGCATACATAATTATACTTATTGGGTATTGATTCAGTTTCAAAAGTATTAAGTTTCTATGACTGATAAATGATTCAATTTGTAAACTGACGAAGGTTTTTCTACCACGACTGTATATATTAAAAGTGTAAAAAAGCACCTACTGATTATTTTTTATACACGTGACTTTTATTTAAGTTATTAGTGGTATCTACTCTAGAGTCGAGATAGGTTTATCTACAGAATATTAAATTTTGAGTGAGAGATATCCATACTATAAATGACGATAACGCACTAAGAAAAGCGGTATCATTCGTGTAAAAGGTCATAGGTTTAATTCGCGCTTGTATACTTAACCATACCCATACCAATGTGAAAATAAAAAACTTTATTTAAAATGCCTTTAATTTGCCTTCAATGTGACTGGTGCATGGCATCAAATTCGCTGCCTGTTACGTATATAATTTTTCCGATAAACTACAATGAGAATGATAATTTTTTCAACTGCTAGAAGTTCCTTTCTATATAGGTAGGCTCATGTAAGTACGTAAAGGGAGGATGGAACCTTGCTGAGTTTGCTGTCCGTTCTTCTCAGGGCAAGGTCTTTATAGTTCTTGTGATTCGAATATAAAAAACCTACATGAATATTTATTCTCTCTTCCCTTTACTTTTCCTTGAAAATGTTCCCATACGAACTTTGTCAGTTCATAGCTTTAATATTAGGTCCTACTATGAAATTGGTGTTTTGTATGGAGATTTTGGGGAATTCTGCATTTTCCATACTAAAATTTTTTCAGTTTTCACACAGCGACAAATCCAAAGATAAGAATATTTGGCATCTATCATTAGACTAGCTTTAGTAATATGTGTAATATCACACTTCATAAAAATTATTTATCGTTTTTAAGTGAATGCAAATAAAATGATGTATTCGGGAGGCACTTAAAAAGAGTTGTCTCCGTGTCCAATTTTAACACAATTAAACTTACAACAAATTATCAAAACAAATCAAAAGGGCTCAAAAATATAGTCTATTTTTAGACGAGGTAATTATTTCTTAGGAATACTCTGAATCTTAATAGTTACAGACATAATACTAAGAGCGAAAAAAAACACCAATTTCATAGGTAAGGACCCAATAGTTTTATCATAATCGTGTTTCGTGTTCGTGTGTGTGTGATCTACTTGTTTACACTTTAAAATGTACAGCCGAGTTCATAAATATGTATGCAGATTTGTCAGGTGACTTTATTCCTTCCAATAAGAGCCATTTACTGTCAAACGTGCCTACATGTTTTTGAATTCGACTGTACTAAGTAACAAAGAACTATACTAGCCTGTTTCGAAATGAAGTGCTACTGAAAATTTTCTAAGCTAAACTAATATTTTTTGATAAAAACATAAAAAAATGTGTAAAGTGATAAAACAAAAATCTTTTACGGGTATACCTACGCAATATATTTTAGGTTTATGTTTACTTTTATGTTTACTTACTTTTTCCGGCTATTGTGTTTAATCACTAGAAAAAAAGAAAGTACCTATTTAACATTTTGATTGTAAACATGGAAAAAGTTGCTCTGCCATTATTATCCATTAGTTTAATAAAACTATGTAAAATAAATCATTCGTTTAATAACAACACTCGAGTATTATACAATTTCAATTGACAATAAAAATTTGGGTTAATTACGCGTAAATCTCTATTAGAAATTTGAATCCAGATCCAGAGGCACTCTTCAGTTTGACATTCGCAAAATTAAATCCAATACCTCCACGGTTAATAGAAGGTTCAGCCAAGCCATTCTCCAGGTCTTTGATAGCTATTCCTTTGATTGTCTGATCTCCTAGTGGATATTCGAAATAAACCTCCTTCTCCCGTTTTATAAAAGGAATCCCGGTTGCTTCCACGGATTTCTCGTAGACCTTTCTGACGACACCATTATAATCATTCACTTGTCCAACTATCACAGTTTTACTATGTACAGTTACTACAACGCACAGTAAAAATAAAGCTTTTGTGAACATTGTAAACGAGTTATCCTTTCTGAGGAATGAACCGGAGTGAGGTATCTGAGCGAGACAGCGATATCATCGGAAGAGTGAGGTCAAATGTCTGATGAATTGAGTTTATCGTTTAAGCTTGGCCTCTATGCTGCGAGCGGTTTTCCTTGTCCAAATTTACTGATGTACCTATTAAGTACATATTATTGAATATTTCGGTAATGTTTCTTTTATAATAGACTTCATTGATTTTTTTGGTTTTGATGATGGTTTGATGATCACGGGAGATTACAGGGAAGTCTCAATATCAATAAAAAATGGATTTTACAAATACATATTTATTAAGGTCTAAGGCACTAGCACGAAAACCAAAACCCGATATGATATACCTATTTATCACTGGACAATTTTTGTTTAAATTTCTATTTAACTGAATGTCCAGAATGTTTAACTGAGTTTATAGTTATACATGTAATACTTGTTACGCGATATCGAATTTTGGCTTTCATTCTAGCTAGGCTGAACAACGACAGATGGAAGATACCTTCTTATTTATTATTTACAGGACTAAAAAAAACACATCATCCATAAATTTCAACCAAATAAGAGTAGCCACTGCCTCTCACACTTTTGAACTTGAGAACTACATAGGTAAATCCTAAACCGCCTTGTTTTATCGATGCTTCTGTCAACCCGTTCTCCAAATCCTTAATCGCGATTCCTCTTATAATCTGTCCTGGATAGCTGAGTTCTATTTCTTCATGTCTCTTGAAGAGAGGAATGGAATTCCTTTCCACCTTCCTCTCTTCTAGACATCGCACGAAACCCCCTTGCACCGACGTTTGTCCAACGAACACACTTTTACTCTGCGCAAGCGCAAAAACTCCAAATAATATTAACATACACTTTACTGACATGTTTGTTGTTGGGTAGTTGGTTTGATAATGATTGTAAGTTTGTTGTACAATAAAAAGGTCGTAATGTCACGATTTGAGATATAGTAGGTTATCGAGTACGGACACCAAAAACATAATTTGGTGATTATTGAAATCTTTAGATTCTCTAAAGATTTCGAGTTTGAAATTAAAGACTACCATTCTTATGTTGTAGACACAACCCGTTTTAATGTCATCTTAAAAGAATCACTGCAATTACATGTCTTCTCACCTGATAATAAGCAGTAGGTATAAGGCACCCGAACTAAGGCGCGAATAGAACAGCTAACCTAGCCACCTCCTCCTTGTCGGCCCCTAAGGTGCATGTTCGCCCTTCTTTGAAGGATGGTGCAGAAATACGGATTATGGAAGAAATACGTTTGCTTGAAGAGAATTCTAAAGGGAAAAGCCTGGACTGCCTGGAGTTTTTCATCATTTTATTCTATTACATTAATCTATAATTTTCCTCCTCAAGTGTGGATCGCGTGAACAGATTTCTACGTTGATATTCTTCTGGATTGACTTTGGGCAATATGGTTTATCCGTTATTGCTTTCTCCATTTAATCGGTTTTACAATGATTTTGTTTTTTATTTTGATCTTTTTTGCAGCGGCCTACGGGGTTTTGAATCACATATATGCATGGCTTCGCCATTCCGCTCGCATCTTAGTTGGATAAGGCCAAAAAGAAAAATTTTAAAGCAATGTTATAAGAAAAATATAGGTACCTACTAGTTAAAATAAATATTAATAAATAACTTTAATTTTGTAATTAAATAAATTCTAACATTCAATTCAAATATTGTTCAATTATGTTGACCGTACGTAATTTATTAATTATTATTTATTAAAAATATCTTAGAATATTATCGTTTATTTCGTCATGTAAAATTTTTAAATAAACGATATTATCAAATACACGCTTTTTTTATTTTGTATTATTTTAGCATAATTATTATATTTATCAAATTTTTATGAAATATGTTTACTTGCAAACACATTTATATGATAGCATATCACAGCTGGTATTTACAACGTTGTCCACTAGATTTATTTAATCTAAGTACATTAAAACTATTGTAAATACATAAAAAGTGCCAAAGCAGATTGATAGAACTAACGCCATTGCGGAATTAAAACATTCGTCTGTTCACTAATAAATTAAAATACTTGGTATTATAACCTTAAAGTAATTTAAACAAAATAAACAAATCATAATACTTTTTTTTTTACATTCAAGATAGCTAATTAATAATTTAAAAAGTAAATATAACTCTAGCGTCATGTAAGTCTACCAGAACATTGTTTACAACTAGAATTAAATTACCAGAAGCATATTTCGCGTTCTCGTTAGCAAAGATGGCTGACGGTCGCTATGACATCATGTAATGTGACTGGACTTAACATAAGACCTATTTGTCCGGCTTTATTTGGTATCGGATTAGTAATGCCCTAAAGTAGAAATGGACTGATTAGTTTCATTTACAGACTGTACCACAGATATAATAGGTCTTTACCTATGAAATTGTCATTTTGTACGGAGATTTTGGGGAATTCTGCATTTTCTATACTAAAATTTTTTCAGTTTTCTTCACAACGACAAATCCAAAGATAATAATAATTGGCATCTATCATTAGACAAGCTTTAGTAATATGTGTAATATCACACTTCATAAAAATTATTTATCGTTTTTAAGTGAATGCAAATAAAATGGTGTATTCGGGAGGCACTTAAAAAGAGTTGTCTCCGAGTCCAATTTTAATACAATTAAACTTACAACAAACAAATCAAAAGAGCTCAAAAATATAGTCTATTTTTAGACGAGGTAATAATTTTTTAGGAATACTCTGAATCTTAATAGTTACAGACAAAATACTAAGAGAGAAAAAAAACGGCAATTTCATAGGTAAAGACCTAATAGATTTACATAAATAATGCAATTATAACTATTGGTATTGAAATCAAGCGTATCAACTTTTTACTGTTTACTGTGACGTCATGGGCGTAATTTTGAGATGGGAGGTCTGAACTGATTGGCCAATACCGATGCCGCCGATGCCTCTCCGTCAATTATAATACAATGAGGCATATTTTTTAGTTTATGCAGCCATTCGAATGCCCGCAGACTAGAAGCAACCAACCCCGATGTTTCGCAGGAGTTTTCGAACACGCGCCGTACATGCGTTTGCGTCATCTATGTTAATGCATATCTGTGACAGTGTTCTACTTATAGTATGAGGCAGACAGTGAACTGTGTCTAAATCCAATTTTTACCATGTTTTTATTAACTTACTTTCTTGTTTGTCTTATTGTTTTTCGTGTTGATTTTTGTAACTCAATTTTGAGGCACTTCCTGACTAGCTCTCGGGCTGAAACTTTGAAATAGTTCAGAAACCGGTGGCAATGCAACTTTAAACTCTCTACGAGCACTTTTAGGTCGAAATTTCAACTTTCAGGTTTTGTGTGGAGACTACGCGCAGCGCCATCTGTTGATTGGTGTTAAACCAGCAATCAATAGATAGCGCTATGCGTAGTTAAAAAGATTAAAATAATAATATAAGACTAAAAATCTAAAAATACCGCGTATTTGAAAAGATCCAAATAATAAACAAGCATGAGGGATCACTCAAAACGTGGGGGCGCAAATTTTTAACTCGTTCGAGAGGTCGCGGGACTCGCGGGTTCGATCCCACCGCCCATCACCACTAAGTTTAAAATAATCTTATGAACAGTTGCGAATATCGTTTTCTTCATATAGTGCCCCGTGCATGGGGACGTCACCAGTTACATGAGGATTTAACATATCTGGCGAAATGTGGGTTAACCTCTGCCTACTCCTTCGGGGTAAGAGACATGATTCTGATATGTATGAATTACATGCGTTCTAATTGTCTAGCACTTACAATAGAGTGGACAATTCGCTTGCTTGCTAACATGTTAAACCAAAAACAAATTATCTTAAAGTTTCTCACTGTTATAAAAGTGATTAATATAAACCAAAAGAAACCAGTGCACCCAAAAATAAATTAAAAACTTATGGTACTAATGTAACACTTTTATTTCAAACATTCAATTAAAAATATACTTATCTGTATCTTGAATAAAATTATTTACATCTATCTAAAATCACCACTGAGTTTTTTGGGAACTCTGATCTTCTATCACGTACACTGATACCCAGAAATTGTATCCTCTTAAAACACTAGGGCTTTCTAATTCAATACTAACATGTTTGTCTCCAACGCCACCAGACCTGATATAAGCATCGCCTAACTTGTCTTCTCTCAAATCCAAAATTTGTAGAGCATTGATCACTTCATTTTTGGTACAATTCACTTCAATTGTCTTAGTTCTGACCCAAATAGCCGGGTTTTCTTGATGGACTTTGTTGTAGATTAACTTCGAGCCAGTTTCAGGGTGTCCAAGAAATAAGTCGTGCGATTTAGTCACTGCCAAAAATGAGGAAAGAACCAGAATTGATGATACACAAACCATCGTAGAAGCGTCCAAACTGTGCAATGGTGAAGCTGCAAATAATAGAATCCTATGTGAGTAAATTAAGATCACTGTGTTAATATGTGGCCCTATAATTAGCAAGTTGACATCACTATCATATTTTAAAGTGTAAATCAAGTATAAAGTATGTGATTATGAATAAACAGATATGTCATTGCCACTTCTCAGTAAAATTACATAACGTACTCGTATTACAATAGATTAAATAAAACATTTAGCACATCATCGCTAAAATTAATCTCAAGTATGATCTCAGAACTTCTTTCCTGTAGTATTGCATGTTATATAAGGCTCGGATCAATTTTTGGCTCCAGTTGTGCTTCTATCTTTTCAATATCATCTAGTAGGTTGAACAAAATGTTGAAACTAGCTGTTGCTATATTAGTCTGTTTTGCAGTCATAGTAGAATCAAACGATATACAGCTTGGACTTATTCAACCATTGTCTAAAAAGATCTATAGTGAAGTCAAGGAGTCTTCCCCTGCAGTAATTTGGAAAACGACTGAAGATGTTATTATTGATGCGCCCAAAAACCGTGTGATTACTGGCATTCGAGTGACAGATCTTAGAGATGAAAAAGACGGCGAAGCAACAATTGAAAGTGGAGGAATTGGTCAAAACAGCGTGACGATAAAACTTAAAAGTCCTTCTGCTTTGAGAGGATATAAGTTCGAAATTGAAGTGTATAGCAATAGTATATTAGGATCAGTTTTTGATAAGATCAAGGCATAATTTTGAAGACAATATACAAATATTGCTACGGATGTATAATGTTTAAACAAAAGTTTGTATCATACCTACGTCATGGAAAAGAAATATATTGTATTATGTGAGTATAATCAATAAACCATTTTTGATATTATACTTTTATTTTTTGTATTAAATCATATTAAAAAGATTATATGTCGTGAAATTGAGAGCGGTACCTAATCTATCTGCACAAGATATACAAGAAAATAATTTATTTCACCAAGACTGCTGTGAACTCAAATTAGCTGATATCGAAACATAACGTATTCATTTTTCAAATTGCATTTGGATAGAATAACAGTGCACAACCTCGAAAGTAGGTACACAAAAAAATTAACTCAATAATGTTCAAATTCCACATTCATTGGTGTAACTAATTGGACAGTATAAAATAATGAATTGACTGGTCATTTCCATTATTCCATTCGTTATCAAAATGTTGAGGTTGGGCATTATTTCCTATTTATTTGTGCTCGTTAATTCAGACAATTTAAGACTTGGCTGTGTGCAGCCGGAGTCGAGGAAATTTTTCACTGGTATTTTTGAAAAAACACCGACATGGGTGAAGAGAGTTGATGAGTTAACTTTCGATGCACCGGATAGCGAGAATATAGTTGGAATATTTGTAACTGATTTGAGAGACGATAAGAAAGGTTTAGTGACCGTGTTGGCTGGAGGTGTAGGACGTGCAAGTGTGACTATGCGGCTGGAAAGCCCCACGGTGTTCAGAGGCTACAAGTTCGAAGTTGAGGTGTACAGTGACGTTCCTGGAGCATCTTATTATTCCATGTGTCGATCGACATAATAATCAACATAAATAATAAAACGAAGTTTTTGTACAATTATTTTATTATCTGAGTAGCTGTGCCCGTGACGTCGTTCGCGTGGCTATTGATTTAACACCGATAAAAGCTTACAAAAAGTGTGTTTGTTAACACTGTATTCTTTTTTTACAATGTGCTCAACATTACATTCCTACCTCTTATTACCAAAAATTTTAAAATTCAAAATGAAATTACATTTTGGCGGAATATGCCACATAATACTCAATCGAGCAGATATTGATAACCACAGTTACACCCGCGCGGTACCCGTTCCCATGGGAATATTGGGATAAAAAGTAGCCTATGCCGTTTCTTAGGCTCTAGACTATCTGAGTACCAAAATTCAATTGAATCGGTTTAGTAGTTTTGACGTGAAAGCAAGACAGATAGAGTTACTTTGGCATTTATAATATTAGTATGGTTTTCAAAGCAACGAATTAATAAATACGCTTAATTCATTTTTGATAACAATATATCTAAAATGAATAAAACGTATTTATTAATTTTCTAAAATAGTGCCTCCTTTAGTTATATTCAAGCATACACGTCACCGGGAAATACCTCCAGTCTAAAGGAAAATACCTTTAAGAATGATCGTATTGACAATAATGCGACACGTCGCCATTAGTTTCCCAACATACTTATTGTTATCATTACATGTAAGTACAACATACTTATTGTTATCATTACATGTAAGCACAATAACCCCAGGGTATTCTTTGAATACTAGAGAATATCTTAATGAAGTAAAATATGCAACGAATTTTATTGATATTAACTCAAAGATGTTCCTGTACTTGTTTCTCTTATGTCACTGATTTCCATATTAAACTTAAAAATTGTCATGTGGCTCTTGATATAAATTCAAGAACATCACCTACTATTGGTGTTTGTGACCAAGCTACAAGCTATCCTTCTCCTAGTCTCTTTGGTGACTATACTAATTACATACATACAAACATAAAGTCACGCCTTGTCCCACAGTGGTAGGCAGAGATTACATCCTTGCATATTTCTTTCGCTTCATCAACTCTCATCACTGTCTTTATAGATGCTCGGCGATTTCGGGTACTTTTAACCTGGCCCTTCTCTAGAACGTCTTTGATCTATATTATTCAATTAAAATAATACTTACTTAATACTTACTTACTTATATCATATTCATATGACAAACCCAGTCGTGACATGCTGTTGATGAGTTTACATAATAAAACAGTAACAGCTCTATTTGTCAAAAGGACCACATAATTCAATAAATAACTACGTGGTAATTATGATTATTTCTCTTTATTTTTCCTAATTAAATGTCTTAATATCTTATGTCACAAATTGAAAACTTTCACTGTGATCTTTAATGAGCAGGTAATACTCTTAAAGGTATCACTGTTAAAGGCGATCATGGCTACTTAGCCTCAGGAAAGCCAGCATCCTTTCCAACAATGTAACAATTAATTATATAACACTAAAAGCTACGGCTTTAATACATTTAAATTTTTATTTCATAATTTTTCAACGGTAGAAATACCTGAGGAAGATCTGTATAAAGACTACAATAAAATTAGATATATTTTTTAAACAAATAGGTATCCCTGGTTGAAGAACAAACAGAAAGACGATGCAAGGGATAACTTAAGTGAGAAATTACTGTGCAATGATAAAGTGACACATGTGTTAAAAGAATAGATTCATACAAGAACAAACCAATTTGGATTTAATTATGCTATTTATTTGCAAGAAAATAGACCATCAACGAACGTCTTAAGGTTCATATAGACATGATATAGGTGACATAATCGGACTTAAAATCATTAACTTGTCATAATAGATAGTTCGAAACTCGACCCTACGCACCACGAATTCAAACTTTACGACTTTATTTTTATAGTGCAGGTTACACTACAGAACTGTTGAGATTATAACGGTCTAGCAATACATGTAAGTGACAGAAATAATAATAATATAAATAATTTTCTACTTGAGAACATTCAAGCACATCACAAAATCAGCAACTTCTTTCAGTGGGTATATGAATATGGGTCTCTTTGTGTGTGGATTTCTTCTGATCACCAAGCCTTCAAAAACAAAATTGTAAATAATTTCTAACCCTACACTGTTCGAACAGTGATTAAGTTCATTTTAATAAAAAAGTGCTAGTAATCTACGAAAGAGTTTCAAAAATAAAATTCAGTTTATTATGAACTAAAGGAAACACTGAGGCTACCAAACTGCAAAGTCATGTTAAATTCGCTTCAAGTAATAAGTAGGTACTTATTATTAAAGAAGTTAGTCAATTAACGACTACATCAATAAGAGAAAACGCGAATGAATGACTTTCACAACCCCACTAAAAGATACACATAAAAGTACAATAACAGATGAAAGAAATATAAACACAGTGCTTATGAATCGTATACTGATCAGTATTTAAAACAATAAGTCTCCTCACAATGATTTTTATGACTACACACCAATATGTAATAGTGATGAATGGTTTTGACAAAATTCAAGCGTAACCTAGAATGACAGAAACACCAAACAAGCAAGAGATGATAGGATATAAACTAAATAAATAAATATCCTCAGACATTCACACCTATCAACTAGTCCCATTTTAAGCAACTAAATGCTGCTTGTGTTACGGATACTAGATGACGGACAAATATATTTAATAGATAAATACATATAATTATTGAGAATATACATAATATAATACATATATAATGAACACCCAAGACTGGAGAACAAATGTCTGAAAATTCATCACCCAAACACTTGCCTCCACTGGGGATTGAACCCAGGACCTCTCGAGATGACGACGCCTTGAGACCGGCGTACAGACCACTCGGCCACGGAGGTCGTCATATACTATATCAACACGCCAATATCTTCGAAGGGGCAGGCGAAGATGTTTACATCCATCGTTTTCATGATATAATGTTCAAGACCCTTATGAGACATTTAAGTACACCGGAGGCCTTAGTGTAAGTTTTTTAGTATAAAATACGTTACTATTGTAGTTGCGTTAAGAGTTCAATTTGTATGGGAAACTTAGTATACGTTACGTTCCGCTAGAGGCGCTATTCACGTTTCCTATACAAATTGGACTCTTAACGCAACTACAATAGTAACGTATTTTATACTCAAAAACTTACACTAAAGCCTCGGGTACTGTGTGAGGCAAGTAAGTATTATTGAAATATATAGGTACAGGCTGGGATCGAACAGATGACCTGTTCCGCGAATTTTTCTTTCGCTGCCTCTTAGTGTATAAGTACGAAAAAATGCACTTAACAGAATTTTGCGGTATAAATCAGCAACTATTCGATCTTTTTTAAAATAAACAGAAATGTCTGTGAACTGAATAACATTTCTTGGAATCCATGTTATAAAAGTAAATATTAATAAAAGCATGACACTTATATGTCGAAGTAAGTGCCCCAGTTCTGATGAATTCTGAATTATGAATGTTTTCCTTTCATAAGAGTACCATGAACCAAAATACTGAATAAAAGAATATACCAGAAATTATCTACAAAGGAAATCGTTTTTGTATTAATTACACACCAAGGTAAACACAGCTGTTTTCAGATTCAGTCACCAGCCTTACGTTTATTTTACCTGTCTCACTCTCGCATAGCACCACTGTGTTTCACTATAAAATAAGGGCCGAGAACATTGCTGTTTCAGTTACGAATTACGATTGACCAACGTGAAAATGCGTTCATTAACAATTATATCTATTCTCTGTCTTATTCAGGCATATTATTGCCAAAGTCACGACTTATTTCTTGGACAACCTACATACGGCGATGTGGTTATATACAAAGTGAACGAAGAAAAGTATGGATTCCCTCTGATGGTCAGAAAGAGCACGATAGAGTATCCGGAACAAGGACTGAGTAATTTTGCCTACATAAAAGCTATACAAATAAAGGATAATGTCAAGGATGGATCCGGAGGCTACCCTACCATTTCTGCTGGAGGAATTGGTCAGAAATTCGTCAAAATCAAACTCAAGAGTCAAAGAGGTAGCGGATTCAACTTCACCATCACTATCTACGGAAAATACTAAACACTCATAATCGTCCAGTACTTTTTAACTATTTATACTTTTTTTTCCCACAATTTCTTGCCTAAGATGCTTTTTTTTTTAAATCTAGTCGTGATTAATCGTTACATGAAACCTGTTATTAATTTATTAAATAAATTGTTTGATTTGTATATTTTTTTTGTTTGAATGTCACTTTTTATTATAGAAGAAAGTCCCTGTTCCCGAAAACCCAGTTGCAGAAACAAACTTTAAAATTTAATGTCAGCTTATCTCCATTAAATTCATTAATTGAAGTGTCAAAAGAACACCTTAGCGTAGTTTTACGTTCCACAAAACGACATTAGTACCCTGTCAATGCTAAAGAGACATTAGCTAGAACTGTGTTGTGTAACAACCTTAACTTTAATGAACTTCAAAGTTTTAATGTCTCATTATCAAATGTCGTCCTTAAAAAATCTTTGTGCAACTGAGTGTTAGTCTCTTTAAGCAAATAAGCATTGATCCTACTTACTACAATTACCAAAATTTACACCTGCATTTAACACTGTCTTGATTAAAATAACATTTCCATACAAAATGTCACTTTAAAATGGTGTTATAACAACAGTTTAACTTTTTTTTAAAAAGGCCTAAAGTATTTGTTCCCGATAGAAGGATCTGTGAAATGCTTATACAATAATGATGTTGTTGATATAAGTTATTTGTGATTATAAGTATAATTTCATTTTAGTATCTATTACTAGTGAATCAAAGACAAGCGTATAAAAATCTATTTCTGGTATAAAAAATTTGCTGTTATAACTTTAATATTTCAACATACTTTGTACACAAGACCATGAATATTTTCTTTGTTGCATAAATTATGTAGTTTCTAATCAATTTATAAATTAGGCCTTAGAGTTAACCCAGGGTTTGCCCTTATATTTGCCCTAGGGTTAGGTGCTAATTCAAGACCGGCAAGTGGGTCTTACTCTTTTATTTCCACGACCAGTCTATAACTTTTTCAGCGTAATTAACTCACAAATAAAGTACATATTTATGCCTTCTCATGTTTCATCATTCATTCATCACATACAGGGGCTGAAATCGCGTGCACTCAAGAGTATTTCAGAGTTTACAAAACTGAAAAATTGATCAACAGAATTTAACTTTAATATCTAAAACCTAAAGTGAAAAATGTTTGAACAAATTATAAATCGCTTCGATCCCCGAAGTGGGGCGCAATTTTATGAAACTCTGTTCGAAATGGTATTCATTTTCCTGGATCACTACCAAATAGCAAACCAATCAAATACGACACCGCAGAAGATTTAACAACAGCTTTACAGAGAAACAACACAGATGCCCCCAAAAAATAAACGCAATATTACACCCAACCACCCAAAACAAAAAACTTATGTTAATTAGCTTTTTTTTCAAATATTTGATAGAGAATTTGAGATAGTCAAGTCACCAGGAATTTTAAAAAGAAAGTTATGGATTTGAAAATAGATAAGCGTGTGGGGAGAGGAAGACTAAAGAAAAGATGGATGGATTCTGCGAATGATGATGTGATGCGGATGGGAGTGGAAGAAGATATGTTCCATCAACCCCAAATAATTGAATTGGAAACAGGGCAGGATAAAGAAGAAGAATTATTTATTTAATCAGACCACTGCTGGTCGTGAGCCTCCCATAATGTACACCATTATGTAGACAATAAAAATATTTAAAATCTAAGCGATCCGGAAAAATTACCTTTCACTTGGTTGTTTTTCTAAAGGAGTAAATAATTACACGGAACAAATATTTTGAATGACAAAATTGTGAAAGACTTAAGCTTTAGATAAACGTTGGAACTCTCCCATATTTACGGGCATACAATGGACGTATCAATGAGTAAATATTGTGTTAAAGTACCACTATATCATATTACCAATATATTTTTTTAAATCTTATTCCAATGGTGTTAGGTCGAAAATCATTTGCAAACTGTAATTCAAAACATGTGTCTCACAGTGTAATGAATCATGTAAATGTAATTGTTTTTCGTAATTTCGTTGTAATGGCATATTTGCTTTAAGACAAGAGTGTACCCTCTATACTTGATATATAAACGCGTGACTTTATGACTAAGACTTGACTATGGAAATTTGGATTAATATGTCTAAATATAGTTATATATAGGTAAATATTATCAATACTTCTATACTAATATTATAAAGATGTAATGTTTGTGACGTTCTAGGGGGTAAAAAGAAACATAATTATCTCAACTTAGAATCTAAGAGTAAATTTACATATTTTCCAGTTTACCACTTCGAACGTCCAACCCAAGAATTTTGTACTCTATCCGTGGGATATACTCTTCCTCTCTTTCTATCCATTGTTTCTGTCTCACCTGTCATATTTACGCCATTTTGACACCAAAACTGAAAATTATTAAAAAAAAATTGTAATTTAATATTTTCAATAAAAAATTATAAAACTGGTGATGATGTGCGTTGTTTTATGTTGTGTAAGTGAGTGGTATCCTGGATGTACCTTATCATTTCACAGGTGAGTCAATAATCACATATTAAATGAGAGTATTTGTTTGAGAAATTTGTGTGTATTTTTGTGTGACGTCATTAGTAGTAATAGAAAGCTTTACTACGAAATGACAAACTAATTCTTAAAGTGATAGAATGAGAGGGAACACCTACTGATCGAGACAGATCATTGCCTCATGCTATTGTATCGGAGTTTGGCATCCATTATACAGTACAAAATTCTTGGTCCAACCACCAGCAAACCCGCCATATTGTGTTCGTTGACAGTTATCATCATTTTTTTTTATTATTTTAGCAATGACCTATTGAGCCTTCAGCTTAAAACGATAACATTAATGTTCGAAACAGACAATAGAAACTTATTTAAACAGTTTTCCTCTTATGTGGCCATAGATTAAATTTAGACACAGAAGCTACTAAACATACAGCCTCATCCCTGTACATTTATAAAATTAGTATGCATGGATTAGTATGGATTAATCTTACAACTAACAATATGATTTTTCTTTATAGCTTTTAAAGTCCCTCCGTTTTAGTGGGAATCCTCTTCAATCGGCTTAAATCCGCCTTATCGAATATTTAATTACAGGCCATTAGTTCAATAGATAGGGGCTGTTCCATTTATCATTCCAGGGTTAAACCATGTAACATTTGAAATAGTATCAAAATGCCCTTACAAATTTATCACGTGGGCTGATAAGGGTTAATAATGTCCGAGAGTATTATTTTATTGCGTCCTGATTTGAATATAAATTGAATCCTAGTTGTCTGTTTTAAATAATTAGTTCTTGTTTGGTTTTTTGCTTTTAAACATTATTGATAATGGTTATTGTACAGTTTTTAAAACGTTGATGGAATTACTTACTCTTTGAAGTAAGAAAAAAAATAAAATTTTTAGTAGAAAGAGATTTGAGTCGTCTGCGCGGCACAGTCGAGGGAGCTAGCTGTCGACTAATAGTGTTTTTGTAAGCAAATGAATGACTGCTATAGCACGCCCAAAAAACTCTAAAGTTCTCCTATCACTGTCGGCTCACAGATTTGATTCAGAATGTCTCAGTTTCGTCTCGCTCTGATTTGCCGCAAGAAAAGGGACAGGTACTTTATTTTTGACAATAATTGAGAATTATGGAGCTGGTCGAATGGGAGTTTTTTTTTGACTATACGAGAACATACTGATTCAAATATTATTTGGCTAAAATGACTTTACGTGTATTTTGGCGGAGAAAAAAATTACAGCTACTTACTTGAATTACAGCCAACCAAAGTGTAACTATATGCACCTCTGCCTACACCTTCGCGGATGTTCAAGTATGTAATTTGTCATCATAACTATATCATACCCATCTTTCTTTCCAGCTCCATGGGTCTCCTCGACTTCGAAAAGTGGACGAACCAGCCCGACATGTTCTCGACCAAGTCTCGCATGTGCTCCAGGATCCGGAGCTTGACTCCAGGTCAGCGGCGGCTGTGCCGTCGGTACCAGGACCACATGCCAGCTGTAGGAGCTGGCGTGAAGCAAGGGATAGAAGAGTGCCAGTACCAGTTTAAAGGCAGGAGGTGGAACTGCAGTATCACGAAGGATGGGACTGTGTTTGGGCCGTTGACTCTTATTGGTAAGTGAGATCTTGGCTATAAACAGAAGTAGATATACTGGAATCATCACCAGCCTACGGGTGTATACGTTCAACTGCTAAAAAAAGGCCTTGAGAAACACATGAGTACGGATCGTACTCGTAACACCACGCAGACCCAATTTGTATTGGTAGGTGTTGCGTGCAATTATATAGGTAGTTGTAGGTACCAATGGCTGCAATAGCGACCGGGACCAATAGCTCGTGCCTTCCGAAGCACGGAGGAACTGGACATAGACAATCCAGTGCTGGAGGTACCAGGACCACATGTCGGCAGTGGGGGTTAGCATGAAGCAAGGGATAGAAGAATGCCAACAAGATGGAACCATAGTATCAAGGATTGGACTGTTTATGATGATATATAAACACATAGGTCCATACTCCTCGACATGTAGGAAGGCCTGTGCCTAGAGTGTACGACGACGTAAAATTCATAGAGAAGCTTATAATACGATAAGGCCAGTAACAGCGTATTTTCTAGTTTCCCCTTATCTGAAGTTTGCCAGGTTAAAGTTGTATATTATTTTCACATTTCGGCCTCAGCCTACAAGTCCCACTGCTGGGTACAGGCCTTCCTCATGGAGAAACACATGAGGAGTATAGGCCATAGCACCACCACGTTGGCCCAATGCGGGATGGTGGGTAGAAACAGTTGCAAGAGCGATCAGGACCAACGGCTTAGCGTGCCTTCCGATGCACGGAGGAGTTCGAGATCACAGAGTTTTTGTTACCCATCTAAGGCCGTCAGGTGAAGCTAGCTTTGATTGCACAATTAATGAACAAAAATTTTACGGAGTTTTTGGCGGTATCCAACTATGGCGGACGTGATTTTTATTTCCGTGATTGTAATATTGTTTCAGAGTGGATCTTGTTGCGTAAAATTAGTGTAGTTTAAAATAATGATGAGCAATATGGAGAATCATTGAAATAATCGTCAAGTGGTGTGAAAAACGATGGGATTTTTGTCGGGGTAATCCACCTCATCGAAGTAACACCACAGTGTCTACCATCGATCGTTTGACGCCAAACTCTCCCAAGATTCATTGTAATGCATTACACTAGCATTTCAATGCAGACCACTGAAGAAAAGTGTTCTACTGTTAACGTGTGGCTCAAAAGGTCTTGCAACCAGAGCCGTAAAACTGAATATTAAATAAATAAAAGAGAATTTAACAACAACACAAACATTTAACAAATTAATCAAAGTGTGTGTAAATATAATATATACGTGTTTAACAAACACATGAATAGAAAGACAGTCCAATTGGCCAAGAGTACCTACCGTAAAATGATATGACAACAATTCTATTAAGAGTCGTCTCGCAGTAAACATTTTTCCTTCAAGACTTACGCCATATCTAAACAAAGACATATTTCTGGATAATACGGCGATAAATAATAGTAGGATGGAACAATGAAGCGATGACAAAACATAGCTAATATTGTGTACAGACAGCTACGCAGATTTGTGCTTACATGTCACGTACAGTGAACCACATATTCGATGTGACACACTAATATTTTTGTTTGACGATATTCTTTATCCCTGAGGAGCTCGGTGGCGTAGTGGATAGTATAGATGGATGACCAAAACTTTGTGATCTCGAACTCCCCCGCGCTTCAGATGGCACGTTAAGCCGTTGGTCCTGATCGAAATTCCATCAAGTTACATTAGGCCAACGTGGTGGTGTTACGGCCCATACTCCTCATGTGTTTCTCCATGAGGATGGCCCGTGTCCAGCAGTGGGGCGTATATAGGCCGAGATTCATTGATTTCAAATGTGCCGCCTCTTCTGATGATCTGTCCCGGCAATCGTTTCTACTCACCATCGGCATAGGGCCAACGCGGTGGTGTCACGTCCTATTCATATTCTTTATTCATGTAAAAATCAAAAATAATTTTCTTTCATAGGGTTAACTTAGCACTTAAAATAGTCAACATTATACATAGCCACATTTTTATAAAGTATATTTTAATAATAAAAATGACAAAAAAAACTAATTAAATTCACTGCCGCGAGCGCTTGAAGCAAGTACATCCACATAGCGCTACAGTGGTTGTAATCGATACAAGCGACTGGAACAGTAGGAAGGCCCATGTCCAGCTGTGGGACGCAAGTGGCTAATGACGTGCAAATTCAGGCCAATTATAATTCTGTATTACTCCTTGACACAAGACCTATTTCTCTTGTTGTCTGTACTAAGAAAATGTGGAGGAAGTATGAAATAATTTACGTAAACTTATTTTTCGTCGCAAGTCACAATAATACAGTCATCTCTACGAATTATACATAGATAAACCGTTTTTACTACCAGATAAACGCATGTAGGCTGTTATTGGAAAGTATACTTATTTAGTCGTGCGTCGTTTGGTCGTCGCCTTAAATATAAAGAAAACAATGGAAAAATCGAGATAAGCGCGGTAACTCTTTTGTAACTTATTTTACGCTAGATAATTTTATTATTTGCCAATGACAAAAAAGCAAGCTAAATGAATCAACAATATCATTAAAGCAAAGCATTAATAAAAGATTCAATATTGATAATTTATACGAAAAATGTATAAACTTTTTTCACTGAATTTTAGTCACTGCCGTCAATTAAAACCTCTTTCATACCGAAATGGAGAGAAATAAACGGTAAAGTTATCATTAAACCCCATCAAAAAGGGTTATGATTATGTCTTTCAAAACTACCAATCGACCGTTTTTTTATATGTGACAGGTAAGCTCTTGGCTTTATCTCACCTGATGGTAAGAGACGATAAGACCGAAGGTGGAAGCGAGCTTCACCTGTAATCCTCAACAACTAAGGAACTGACTATCTTACCTCTGATTGCCGAAACACAACAATGCTTAAAACATTGTTATTATGGCGACAAATTTAGGTAAGACGGTGGAAGCTACCTACGCGGGCTTAGAAGCCCTACCACGAAAACCGAGCAGAAAAACTTCTGCCCCCATGAGGAGTCGAACCCGGACCTCCCAATCAACACCCGGTGGTGTGAACCACTAGACCAGAGAGGCGGTTAAAAGCATCATCACCACTCATTACCGAAAACTCATTATGAGTGGGTACGAGAACAATATGGTCACTTTTTGGAGTAATGCTAAAAGCGTTCGGTTTATTTTTATTTTTAGTTCGTTTGAATTTTTAAAAGTTTCTTTGACAATTTATTTTATCATCCCCAAATAAATTCTACGTACCAATCTTATATCAAACAAGAGCTCGTAAATCTATCTTTTTGTACTGGCAACTATTTTCTAAAGATACAGTGAACACAGATTTAAGCCCGGAGATATAAATACGTTATCTAGTAACATGACTGATTTATAGTGGAAGGACACTTCCTTTCTCATTGTTTAAATCTAGATTCTGTATTTCACAGTCCAATTTTTTTTAAATATAAACAAAAGTGGCCTTTAATTATTCTTTTAGAAGTATCTGTCGCCGCGGTTATACTTATAGCAAAAATTTTTTAGGCTTGAATTTGTTGGAGCTTCGGTAGGCACATTGACATTCTGTTCTCGTCCTTTCGAGAGAATCGCATTTTGACAACCTCCGTGGTCGTGTAGTTTGTATACCGGTTTCAAGCCGTCCGTCGCCATCTCGAGAGGTTCTGGGTTCGATTCCCAGTAGGGGCAAATGTTTGTGTGATGAATATAGGCTTGCACTTGTTCTTCAGTCTTGATGTTTTTACATTCTTAATATTTCAAGTAAAAGCTTAGTTTATATGTAATTATTAAACATCATAATTTACACTAATTATCATACTAAAAATACTTTTAAATGTATTTAAACAAAATGTTCAAATCCACAACAAGCAAGAATAAGCTACTTCAGTTGGGCAATTTGAAAGATATGTAAGTCAGAAGATATCCGTTTAGTATTTAAATTTAAAATGCGAATGTTTTGATTTTATTGGTTGTGTTATGTCCCGTGTTGGGACACAAAAATAATGTACCAACTGTTTTTCTTGCCTAGCATGTCGTAAAAGGCGACTAAGGGCGTATTGGGTACTGGGTCTGTGATAGTGTAGGCGATGAGCTAGCCACTCGTTACTACTCTTTCACGATTTTTCATCTGACCAAACCGAATTTTTGTATGGCTAAATGTGGTCTTAAGGAATACAGTGCTCCTTGGACTCTGCCTACCCCTTCGGGGATTACAGGCGTGATTTTATGTATAGTACGTCTCAATCCAAGTTGCCAAAAAGGTAAACATAACAAAGGTAATGTTTCATCTCTAAAATGTTTTATGATGACTGTAGGTAATTGAAATCAATTGAAACGGACAACAATTGTTACCGTTAATAATATTTACGTGCTAATGTGTGTATTAAAAAAGTGTGATTATTGAATAACAAATTCGGTAAGTCGGCTTTTTTATTTACCTTTTTGGGACGTACTATTAGGTCCTTACCTATGAAATTGGTGTTTTGTATGGAGATTTTGGGGATGTATGCATTTTACATACTAACATTTTATCAGTTTTCTTCACATCGACAAATCCAGAGATAATAATATTTGGCATGTATCATTAGACAAGCTTTAGCAATATGTGTTTGAACTCGCTTGATAAAAATTATTCATCGTTTTTATGTTAGTGCAAATCAAATGATGGAGGAGGAGGGAGGCAGTTAAAAATAGTTGTCTTTGTGTCTAATTTTAACACAATTAAACTTACAAAAAATTATCAAATTAAATAATACGAGCTCAAATATATGATCTATTTTTAGAAGAGGCAATTATTTTACAAGAATGTTTTGAAACTTAATAGTTACGGACAAATTGCTGACAGAATAAAAGCACCAATTTCATAGGTAAGGACCCAATATATGTATGTATTGATTCCGCAGCATCCAGAGAAACCGCGTTCACCAACGCCGTGACGGCGGCAGGCGTGTCTCTGTACGTATCGCGCGCGTGCCGCGACGGGCGCCTGTCCAGCTGCGGCTGCAGCAGCGCGCTGCGGCCGCGCAGCCTGCACAAGGAGTGGGTGTGGGGCGGCTGCGGCGACAACCTCGAGTATGGCTACAAGTGAGTATAAAACATACATATCAAACATACATTCAGTCAAAAAAGTATCGGGAATGGATGATTTATGGTTCCAAATTCAAATTTTTTATTTTTTTGTTGTCGCTTGGCATAACTGTTTCAATTTTGGCGCGGGGTTTCAGTTGCATCTGTTATTTATATTATGTACTGTGCTGTTTTTAGTTATATCATATCTTATGTGTATTTTTCATAATGTACAAAAACATCGAACAAAGAGTTTGTCTTAAACTTTGCATCGCCAATGGAATTTCGTATTTGGAGTCACTGAAAATTGTTAAAGAAGGCTTACGGTGAATCGACTTTATCGAAAACACGTGCTTATGAGTGGTACAAAGCATTCAAAAGCGGTCGAGATGTGATGGAAGATTTGCCTCGCTCTGGTAGGCCACCAACCTCTGCAACTGAAGTTAACATCGCAAAAGTGAAGGAAATAGTGACTGAAAATCCTTATTCAAGTTTGAGAGAGAAAGCTGCCGAACTTTCTGTATTTTACGAGTCGATCCGTACCATTTTAACTAATCATTTAGGTATGAAACATGCTGCCGCTCGGCTAGTCCCAAAAGACCTTAATTTTCTCCAAAAACTCAATCGCATGAGAGTCGCTGAAGATATGCTAGAACGAGTCAATTCCGACCCAACATTCATGAAACGCATTGTTACTGGCGACGAGACGTGGGTTTACGAGTTTTACATGCAAATAAGTCAAAAAGCTTCGGAGTGGCGCCTTCCAACTGAACCAAAACCGAAAAAACCACGCCAAAGTCGATCAAAAATCAAAGTCATGATGACTGTTTTCTTTGACTATCGCGGTGTTGTGCACTCGGAATTCTTATCCATCCCAATATATATTGGGTCCTTACCTATGACATTGGCATTTTTTTGAGCTCACCTATGAAATTGGTGTTTTATTGACCATATATTTGAGCTCGTATTATTTAATTTGATAATTTTTTGTAAGTTTAATTGTGGTAAAATTAGACACAAAGACAATTATTTTTAACTGCCTCCCGAATACATTATTTGATTTGCATTAACATAAAAACGATGAATAATTTTTATCAAGCGTGTTCACACACATATTGCTAAAGCTTGTCTAATGGTACATGCCAAATATTATTATGTCTGGATTTGTCGTTGTGAAGAAAACTGATAAAATGTTAGTATGTAAAATGCAGACATCCCTAAAATCTCCATACAAAACACCAATTTCATAGGTAAGGACCTAATATATTTATGCTATTGTTTACTGCAATAAATTTAAACTCAAAGTCTTAAAATCATGTTGGTAAACAAATATACTTATGTCACGTCAATGAAATAGGTGCAAAAAATTATATAAAATTAAAATTATTTACCATTTTTTTATACCAGTACTTTCTTTAAGTCCGTTCATTACCGGTAGGCCTTTAGTTTGAATAGATTTTTGTCACTTTTAAGAAAATAATAATGTTATTTAGGGTCAAAAAATATATATTGAAATTACTTATATGTATATTATTTCGAATCAGGGTGAAACTACAAATTATGTTTAATTGAAATTGTGAGAGGGTGTTTAACTATATTTAACGCACAAATTAACAATTTGTGATCTATCAGGTGATCTATACGTGAGTATATTCTATATCTATGATATTCTATATACCTATCATCCCTAATTCCTTGGTTCCATGTCAGAATATATTTGATACAACGTCAATCTCTTGCAGGGTTATGTTAGCCGAATACTCCGATATCATACCAACTACCCAGACAGAGTAGATAATATTTTACAAATCCGTCTTGTGTTCACGCTGTACCTTCAGGCACTGTCGCTGTCTCTTATCTAACCATGGTGACGAAAGGAGACAAATATGTCTGTTTTGGAAAGGTAGGCTAGGCACTAGGCATCACATCAATCAGTAGCGTACATAGAGCGTCTACCGTAGTGTTGGTTTACTAGGATAGACTTCGGTAGCTTCTCGACAGTTATGTTACCTGAATACTATGCTCTACTTACAACTACTACTATGGATACTAAAATATACAAAAAAACCTTAGATTTTTTTACAAAATGATAGTAAAAATCAATAAAGTATGAAAAGAATTAAGCTTTAGGACATTGTAATAAGAGTTATTTATTATTTTTAATTTAAGCACTTTCTTATTACTTATTATCACTATTGTTTACAAAGCTATCTCCAGTTTTCCTCTCATACTGTATGGTGTATGAGTCATACACCCACATACTGTGATATTTCGTTGTGCTGAACGTTGGCGTTATCTGCTAGAGTTTCATGTCTTCCTGGTACATGATGAGCTAATTAGCAGCCGGTAATTATCTCTTCTTAACCATGAATCCCCTTAATCAAAACAAAATGATGCACATGCACAGCATCCTTAAAATGAAAGAAAAAAAGAAAAGATATTATTTTGTTTGCCTCCATAGAGATTGGTTAATAATAGAATTTCAGTATTATTTTAGCGTAACGTAATGCGAAAGTAACTAAATCTCTGTCTATCGGTCTCGCTTTAACTTCAAATTACACATATAGTATAGAGCCTGAGAAAAACATGGCCTACATAATATCCCGATATTCCCTTGGGAAGGGGTACCACGCGGATGAAACCGCGGGAAGTACCAGTTTTGAATATTTATTTGTAGAACTGCATTATTTCATGAACTTATTTCTCCTAATAGTAAGTTGAGTTGAGAGAGGAAAACCGAAGAAGAGATGGATAGATTGTGTGAATGAGGACATGGCTAAAATGGGAGTGAATGTTGATATGAAGAAAGACTCGTTGCGCCGACCTCAAATGAAATTGGGAAAAGTGACCTAATGAAGATAAGTAAGTTGAGTGTATCAGTTTAATAGAATTTAACATCCAGAGAAATCCTATGTTTTTTGAAAAAAATTGCTTAGATGCATGATCGCATTTTTTTATTGTTGTAAGAGATTGCCGAATGATTTGTTTTATATTCTAAGTATATTCTAGATATTATTGGGTATATGCTATCTAGGCAAGCTAGCCATTAAATAGAAATCTACAAAGTCTACCTTCTAATACATTATGTTACCCGAATACTCGCTACTATGCTTTCAACTACAACTACTACGATCCATGAAGTAAAACAAGAATTCTATTTACACACCACCTCCGATGTTCTGCGGCCCTGCCCCGAGATTATTATTTTATTTAAATACGTCCCTCCCTGGCTCGATCCGGGAAATCGCAAGCTTCTCGCGACCTATAGTCTCCTAGTACTTTTCCCCCACTTTATCGAAAATTTCCCCGCGGAAAATTCGATTTACGTTCGAAAATTCTTTCCCTAACTAATTAAATAACGAAGGTTCTCCTTTTCAATATTCAATTTATTATTATCAAAAATAATTCATTACAAAACAGAATATCCAGATGATGTTTATTAGGCTAATATGTGGAAACTCTTTCTCTAAAATTATTTAATTAAAGTTGAAAGATTTTTATTTGAGTATTCGGTATAGTTTTTCAGAAGCCAGAATGGTGATATTAATAATAAGCAGTAAAAATTATTGTCATTATTTCCCATTATTTCCTTACCTGCCTGAATGCGCCCGATGGAAGACTTGGAAGCCCAGGTAGAATTCACCTGTTTCGCCTCGCACCTGTGTACCAGGATTGCAACGATCACCTGAAGCTAACAATTGCCTTACACACACTATCAAATTTACCTTCCCACGGATTTGTTTGTTCAATTCATATACCTGTATATAAAAGCTGCATGACAACCCCTATCACCAGCTGAGATAAAAAACAATGTCTCTCTTTCACCCATGGTTGCTATGCAAATTGAGCCAGTGTGTGTGCGCAATTCACCTGTAAATGTTCTAGGAAAAGGACGCTTCTATCCTGAAAACCCACACTAACAAATTTACCTTAACACGCGTACACGGGGCTCCGTTGCAACCCCTATTTGAACGATCGCGACGGATGTAAAGCTCTCTTTCACTCTTGTTGTATTAAATCAATGTGTGCATTCGTATTCAATGTGTGCCACCTCACCTGAAAATGGTTTTCACGGTGAAAAAGGTAAATTTTCTCCTAACGCTTCCTAAAGTCCTGGTGTCCAGGTGAGAAGTAAGACAGGTGAAAAATTTACATTTACTCCTCAAACGGAAGACTCCACCTTTGTAACATAATTATGTAATTTACTTATAATAATAAGAAAGATCGCCATAGGTAAAATACAAATTTTGCTTTTCCATTGGTATCGATATGAATTTCTACGAAGCTTGTATTTAAATAAAAAGTTTCAGATAAAATTTTAATTTATTTTATGTATACTTAATTTCATACCCTAATCAGTTTCTATATTTATTTATAAGTATATACGCGTATTTGATCCGCAACTTCTCTTTGTTATTACCGCATTATAAAGAAACAACTCACATCATTCGATACCTGAAACAAAAAACAACTGAATACAAATTAATCACAATTTTCGTAAAGAGCCAGCTGTCAGTTGATCTTCACGGGTGTCAAAGCATGGCTAAAGACAGGTCGGGTACTAGGCCCGCAGGGCGTAGGTGGAGTAACAGGAAAGTGAAAAGCCATTTCAGCTTATACTGCATGGTACAAAAAGTGAGGTTACTTTCTGAATATGTTAGAATTATTTTATTTGACTGAGCCACTGTCGGTCTATCACATTCTTTGGAAACGACTGAATAATTTTTAGTAAAAAGCTTTTAGTAATTGACGATCGATTACTCAAATCTTGTAAATGTAATAAATTAGTAAAGCAAATACTAATAAATATAGTAATAAATGTATATAAAATTTTGTTTATTTTCTTACCAAGTCTAGGGAGCCAATATCGTAAATAGCACCATTTAATCTTCGAGCTTTACCATTAAAAAAAATTTTGAAGCTTTAATGTACTGTCGTGACATAAGTAAGTCTATATTTCGTTCATAAGAAAAGGATCCACGCACGACGACGCACGTGCGATGCGAACAGAGCTAAGAACATTCAGAAATTGATATTTACCTATGAAAGTAAAATGTGTCAAATAATTATAAGTCGTAGAGCAAATGTTGTTATTTGTGATGTTAGCAACCTAGTATTGCTAGATTGTTTCTTCATTAAAAATAACCCTATATAGGGATTTAAATCGCGTACAATGTTTAGAGTTTAAAGTAATTACATTAAACGTAAAGAAACATTATTTCGAAAAGATCTCTCAAATCTTCCAGTTGGAGTGTTAATATAAATTCCTCAATTTGGTAACCATGTAGCCTTATGTATATAATCGTAGCGCCCGTACGTCGTAACCGTAGCACCGCACCGTAGCAAAACCTCCTCCGAAGGTATGTGGTCTTAGTAAGTTTTCACGTACTGAAAGGGTTAGACAACCTCTGAAAAACAAGGGTTGAGTGCTTAATAATTTCCCCTGTACTTTTCAGGAATTATCTTTCATTTATTGTTTATTTAACTATTTTATTGTAGAAAAAGGGCAGGAAGAAGAGGAGGAGATTAAATATAATAAAACCATACGTTGACAAAGCGTACTACGAGAACTGTATAAAAACTTTAAAATATTTACGAAACTTATGATCCAAGAATTTTAGTCAATACAATAATTAATTAGGGCTGTTTCATCTGATAAATTATTTAAGATAAGATAAGATATATTTATTTGCATAAAGCACGGTATACAAAGGTGTTAATAATAATTAAAGATCTATGTTTTGCACATTGAATTTGCATGCATGACACAATACAAGTTCCCATTTTTAATTTATCTAGCAAATAAAGACAGAAAGTGGCTATTCCATTAATTTGAGGGGGCGTTGCAAAAATCATGTACTATTCGAAGGAGATGAAACTATTAAGAATCAAAACTAATCGATTGGATTGTTTCCTCTGGTTGCTTAAAAAGTAATAATTATCTTTAGTTATCTTCTCAGAATGTTCACAGGTAATGCCAGAAAGTCTTAATTCTTAAACTGGCTTCCCACGGTCTATGATATTGGCAGACCAACACAGACCAGCCCGCACCGGCAGACCGTGGGAAGAGAAGCGTCCGTGGCTTTGCAGGTGCACACAGATGTGTCTGAGCCGATCCATGGAGAGTCAGTAATTTCAAAGTTGCGGTGTGAGCTCGTACGTGCTCGTTTGCGTTTAATAAATTAGTATCTTTATGGTAACATTCTTTATTAAATACAAAGAAAAAGTTTGCATAGCCGTTAGAAACAATTAAACCTAGTTTTAAGAAAAAAGTTATCCAAAATAGAATTCGCAAGCGTAAGCAAGTTCATCTGTATAAAATAATTGCTTAATATTTTGTTGTATTCGTTTGATTTGGTTACTTTTTACCTATTTTCTTTTAATATAGCACTGAGATGCACTTCGTTCCGTAGAACAAATAGTAGATTATTAACCAAGGGGATAAAGCAGTGTCTTCTGTCGCGGGTGACGATTTAAATAGCGAGCGTAACGAAGGACTCGAGGTTTACTCCCGAGCGTAGCGAGGGTGTTAAAAACTTAAATCACGAGTGAAGCGAGGGATTTAAGACGAGTCCTGAGTGTAGCGAGGGATTGAAGTTCACCCAAGACTAAGACAGCTTTACGACAGATGTAGTTCAGTATAAATTTCGGTAAGTATTCCAAATTTAAATCACATTCTCCCCCTAGAGATGAATGAAATTCAGTACAATTTTCTTTCCCTGTTTTTAACAGATTAAAAATGATTATTGTTATGTTCGCTTTTTGTGGCATAGAATGTTACTTTTTTGAGCAAGTGGTACGAAAAAGTTATATTTATGTTAGTGTTGAAGTAGAACCCCAACGTGCCAATGTCACACCTCCTGTTTATTCATGTCATCCTAAAACATTTTCACGTAAGAAAGGGTGAAAGGTGAACGAACATAAATTATGAAAAATGTTCAAACGAATGAAAACTCAGGAAACTGATAGAATGTTACTTGAAACCAAAGATATTGAAACCTTGAAACACCTACATGAAATGAAAATGTTGCTGAGAGATGTGAGAAAAGAATTATTTTCTAAGTAACAATCTCCAATGAGGTTTTATTTGGAATTTAATTTGAAATTCTTTTACAGATTTGGATTTGTTTAAGTTAATAAACGAAAATGCAGGTAGGTATATTTTATAACTTTCACCTTTTTTATAAAAATCATTTAAGAAAAACATGGTAATGAAAATAAAATAGGAACCTTTTATAAAACACGCGATAATAATACAATGGCTTGTTTAATAGAAAAATTAATGTGAAAAGTTTTTCTTTACGGCCTTTATTTTCACAAAAACATGGAATTTTCTGCATATTTCGAGTCAAAGGGACCAGGAAGGTAAAGATTAGTGGAGCTTATTGGTAACCAAAGCGAATGCCATGATACCAGTGAGCCTCTCATCAAACGGCGTTAGTATGTGCGAGTGAGATGACAAAGAAATTGCAATCAAACCCAACCAAACAATAAAAACTAGTTTAAGCTTTGGATTCTTTCCATAGATATTGGGTTTTCCGTTTCACCATGACAACGGAAAATAGCATTTTTCCTTGAAACGTCACACTTTTGAGAAAGATGTACTAGGATAATATGAACTGACAGAGAAGGTCTGGTGGGTAAGAGCAAGGTAGTTAGCACCGTCGTAGTGCATGTGCGTATTTTCTTGTGTCGTAACATTTTCCCCGCCCAGAGTATAAACACAAGGAACTGCAGCTTTCGCTTGTATGAAAATGGGCGTGCCATTTCCAGCCATGTCAAGATTTCCAGGAAATAATACAAAATCCAAGGCCAACGAGAAGATTTGGCCTTTCTAAGACGAGGCTTTGTAAAAATCGAAGCCTTGGGCACTAGGAGGGTATAACGTTTACGCAGGTTTGAAAAACTCCCCGACAAAGGGAGTAAAAAAGCTAAACACAGTACCTTTGTGTGATTCTGTATCAACACACAATAGGCGGAGCTTTTCCACTCACACAAGCGACGCAGAAAGCTTTTGCTTATACTTTCCCAGTTAGATAAAGACTGGGATTGGGAATGTGCTTACATTTGTAATTTGTCTCTTTCAGAACGAGTCGTTATAAATTTTGGTAGTCCTGCTCACACACTATTGTATCCGAGTGAGAAGAAAATAGAAACCGTGCTATTGTCAAACGCATTCCTTATTGACATAGGAGTAGGTGGGACTTTTTAAGTTTTTTTTATGGAATACTTTAAAAAAGCTTTTCCGACTTGTCTGTTTGAATTTTCTCCACCAGTGCAGCAGGATTCGTGGGAGGTGAAACATGTTAGGAATGCGCTGAAGAAATTCGTCGTACTTTTCGGCTACTTCTTAGGGAAGATTTTCCCGCATTCGAGTATTTTTCCTACTAGGCTCACATAAACGAAGAAAGATCGTGAAGAATGTGAGCAATGCTTGGAATGTGAGTCGTTCTTTGGAAAACTGTGTTTCAACATGGAATTTATGTAACAAATATTTTTGAAATATAAACATTATAACGTAGTTTATATTATGTTTTCAAATAGTAGGAACGGTAAATGAGCCTTACCACTGTTAAAAAATTAAACTTTCATTGTTTGTTACCAAAAGGTACGCAATAATTTTGTCCGGTTTTGTTCATTCGATTAAGGGTCAGTTTTTTTATATATAGAGACCATAGAGTAAAAAACCATCTGAATCCGGGATAACCCCGGCTTAACGCGTTAAGATTGCTTAAATCCGTTAGAATGCACCAGGACTGTATACTCTAAAAGGAGTTGGAAATCTATCTTGACTTTGTCATCTGAACAGCTAAAAGCCTTACTAATTACCTATTTGATTTAAAATAATTATTGCGGCACAGAATACATTAAATACCTTGTTATAATTTGGTATTATGGAAAATTTTGATTTTAGGGCTTATAAAAACACTACCTTCATATTTGCCACCCTTGCCGCCAAAATACTGCAATCACTTCAAAAACATTACTTAAATCACAAACTTTAGGGTCCATTTTTGTGTACGGTCCGTAGTGCTACGATCAATACATTTGTAGCGTTCGTAGCGGTGGGCGTTACGAAGAGGGAGTGAAAATATTTATATCTCTCTCAATTTTGTCTCTTTCTACCATAAGGGGGGTAGTTTTCACGATACCAGGAGCTAAGACTGACTTTTGCGATGTAAAAAGTTTTGCGACGGAAAAATTAAATTTTGTTAAGAAATTGGTAACAGGAATATTTGAAAAACTATAATTCTGTGTTCTCTTTTTTACAACCTACATTATAAATTCTATAGTAATACAATTTGTACAATATTCATGATAATTATTTCAGTTTTACCCTTGAAAGCATTTAACTCCTTGGCGCCGCGATCCAATAAGTTCACAAACAATAGTTTCGTTTGATGTTTGTTATTATATTGTCTCGTTTTGTACACGTTGACTAGTTAAAAACAAAAACTTCTGTGGTGAATAATCCGCTACCATTATGTTTATTTTGATTTATTTTGAATTTATTATTGTGAACTTCTGCTAATTAATCGTGATATTTTTTTCTCACTCATTTTTTTCTTAGTTTTAGGGGTCCGTAGTCAACTTGGAACCCTTATAGTTTCGCCAAGTGGTCTGTCTTTCCGTCCGCGGATAATTTCAGTGACCGTACCACACTAGAGCAAAATTAAAAATGTTTTATTTGTGTACTTCCCCAAAAAAAATCACTCTCCACTTTAGTAGTGGAGAGTGATTCTTTTTCCATTTCAACCCAATTATATGATATATTTTAGAATGGGTATTTAAAAATAAATAGTTGGGGTTTACTATCATTTAACTGAGCGTGGCCTGACACGCTCTAGTTTTAAAGCTTTTAATTTTTTTATTCTAATAAATGTATCTATTATATTGTAATTATAATATGGTAGTTGCCTCGTCTTTTTTCCCCAGGTTTACAGAAGGCTTCGTAGACATCCGCGAACGGGAGCGCAAGGTGAAGCGAGGCAGCCGCGAGCAGGGCCGGCAGCTCATGAACAGGCACAACAACGAGGCGGGACGACGGGTAAGATGCTACCATCCCTGAAGGGGGAGGCAGAAGGGACATCCGGGAACGGGAGTGCAGGGTAAAACGAAGGAGCCGCGAGCAGGTCAACGGACAACGGGTAAGGTATCTCATACATACCCGAAAGGGAAGGTTGAAGTGTTGACACTACATCTGTAAAAACATGCCGTACATGACATAGCGGAGAGAAAAATGATACTTACTATAATTTTGCGAAGTAATTAATTGGGCAGCAAACAAAATTTTGTCAGCAATATAATTATTTGGGAAGTAAAATAATTATTTGGTCAACAGAATAATTAATTCGGCAGCAAAATAATTAGTTGAGCTACATAATAATTATTTTTCCAGCAATATATATGTTACCGGAAATGTACAAAATCTACTAGGAAAAGGATTACAGAAGGATCAAGGATCAATTCGTAGGAAATGTATTAGGATGAGGTTATTTTTTATGACCCTTTAACATTATTTGTGTTATATAAAACATATATCAAACATTTTGGCAGCACAGAAAACGATTAAGTTGCTACCCAATTAGTTATTTTGCTGACAAATTAGAAATATCTGCTGTCCATAAGTTACCGCTCAATTAGGTAGTTATTTTGCTGACAAATTGTATTTTTTCTGACCAAAATTCCGATATTTAGCTAACTGTTTACGTAATACCCTTTTATTTAAAGTCAAAAAAAAATTTAAAAAATGCGTCCACAATATCTCCTTTCCTTGCTAGGCCTACTGGTATTTGAAGTTGATCCTATATTTTCTTCTACCAACTGAAGCTCATTGCAAGCATGTTGGACATACCGACTTGTTTCACAGGCGGTGATCAAGAAATCTCGAGTGACGTGCAAATGTCACGGCGTCTCCGGGTCCTGCAGCCTCATCACGTGCTGGCAACAGCTGCCTACCTTCAGGGAAATTGGTGAGTGCTAATCTGACATAACATGGCAATATTATCATCACGCCTCTATCCCCGAAGGGATAGGAAGCAAACATCACACCATTCCAACGCACCTATACAGGTGATTTTTAATGATTTTTTTTTAATTTTTATTCTTGCAAGACTAGATTACTAACATCTTTAATAACAACATTTATACATATAATAAAACTGTAGAGGTCGAATGTCTGTAAATAGAAAAAAAATGCTTAAAACCAAGTCAGGGGGATTTAAAAAAAATGCCAAAAACAAATTTTATTTTATTCATTGTTTCTCTGTCTGTTTGGACTGACTAATCTCCGAAATGGCTGGACCGATTTTAATGAAATTTTGCATGGTGATACCTTATATCCCTGGTCAACATCTTAGATACTTTCTATTCCGAAAAATTCAAGGAATCCCGTGGAATAGTTAAAAAACCATAGTAACTATTAAATAATAATCTAATGTAGCAATGGACTTTTTTTGCGGTGCTTTTGCCTAACCTCTGACTAACCCCAGATAATAGTCGTGATTATATGCATGTAAGTGTGTATATAATAATCCAAACAAAAATACATCGTTTTTTATACTGTGCCTGAGGAATATATAGGCTGCCGAATATAGGCTGAAGACGGTTATATGAGTTTGAGGATGATAACATTATACCACATTTAACTCAGTGCATCATCCCAATTTTTTTTTTAAATTGTTTCAAGTCTGGATATCTTGATCACAATCTAAAGAAATTGATTTCCTATATATTTTTCTTACTGCGCCTTAGGAGAAAGCAATGCAACATATTTATATGTTAGCCACTAAGATTGAATAAAAAAATTAAATTGTTTTTATATTCCACTGAACGTAAAAAATGAGATAGGTCTCTTTTTTGTCGGGCATGGGTAAATTTTGTACGGGTCGTGACTATTCTCTTTTAAAATCCGTATAATAGTAATGTCCTCAAGTACATAAATTAAAAATTCATATAATTTACAGCTTCCAGATTCCATAGAGTCACTAAACCGACATTTATATTTATTGAAATTAACGTTCAATCTCTCTGTTTATGACTACGTTCCTTCTTTTTACGACCTTGTGAGCCGTTAATATTCTAATATACGTATTCTTTTTATGGGATTGGCCCATATTTGTAATCGCACATTAAAATGACTGAGCCACTTTTTTAAATTAAATTTATTAATATTAATGCTTATTTAAATTCTTCTTTTTATATGACAGGTAAGCTCTTGGCCTTCACCAAGCTTCACCTGTAATCCTCAACAACTGAGGAACTGGCTATCTTACCTCTGATTGCCGGAACACAACAAATGCTTATAACATTGTTATTATGGCGACGAATTTAGGCAAGACTATGGTGGCTAGCCAGGCGGGCTGAATCGAACCCCGGACCTCTCGATCTACACCCTAACATTGTATAACAAGGGAGCAAAGTCGTATTAATACGGCGAGAGATTCAAATATAAACTCTACTTTTCATCCCCTCTCTATGGGAAAATAAATTAAAGAGGATCTCATTTCGTTCATTTCACTCATTCGACTCATTTCTAGTTATTGCACGGTCCGTGGTTATTGCAAACCGTCCCACAGCTGGGCACAGGTCTTCCTCATGGAAAAACACATGAGGAGTATGGGCCGTCACCACCACGCTCTGGCCCAATGCGGGTTGGTGAGTAGAAACGGCTTAACGTGCCTTCCGAAGCACGGAGGCCTATTACATACATACCAGGCAGTAATTCATAAAATTCGTGTTCGGTTTCTATGAATGATATATGTTCTTAACAGAAAAGAGCTACTTTTCTGAGGCTGCCGACTCTTTTCGAATAGAAGGGATAAAAAAAGGAATTTCCTTCCGCGTACCATACTTGGATTGTAGAATGAGCTCGGTTTCCCTGAAACCTATAGGATGCTTCATAAAGAGCATGAAAGTGCAGCAGCGTAAAAAATACGCTTTGGTTGAGATCGAGAAGCAAAGAAACAATCATGGTGACGATCGAACCCTTAGATGGGTTACCAAAACATTCCCGAAAACACTAGTGGAAGTGGGCTATTCATACCCACATAACGCCATCTCTTTCTAGCTGTGCTGAAGCAGAAATCTACGCTTGTGATTGATCCTGGAATATGGGTCTGTGAGTTCGAGTTCCGAAGGCTATAGCGATAATAGGCTAGTTGACCCTTTTTATTAGGCCCCAAATGATTCATTACTTACCTATCACTATACAAATTAATAATAAAAAAAATTGAGGCCTATAGCACAATAATTTTTAGATTTTAAATTACATTTTTATTTAACTGTCATAACCGCCCGCGGTCATGATGGTCTATGCATTATCTGTGCCGTGATGTCACGATTTTGGTAAACATACTCATGCGTGACACAGGGCTGTGACAGCTGATTGGTTGCGACTGGCATTTGACGGATTTTGACCATGCTTGATAATTGTTTTCATGATACGTTACTTCACGGATTTCACGAACATGGTGTATAGCGTTTTTGATAGATGAAGAAAAGTGTAAAAATAAAACATGTTTGAATTGATTTTCTACCCTTACTTTTATTGAACTCAGTATATTTCGGATCCTTGTACTAAATACTGTGTGAATTAAACATTGGTTTCATTACTTTTGATACGAGTCAACTAGCCTATTTCAATGTACCAGTCCGTATGTGGCCAGTGCAGCTATAACTTGATAGTAGGCTTCGGCTCTTATTACAGAACACAACTGAAGCATAAGTCCCTGCTTGAATATTAGAAAGAAATGGAAATGATCCCCACATAATGCCATCCCTTTCTAACTGTGCTGAAGGCCTTAGCTTTAGATACTCAAACTCAAAGTAATTTAATCAAATTGGTATTATCAAATACACTTTTGACAAGTCAAAACAAAATAAATTATGCTCGTAATGATCCTAAAATTGATAATATCACTACTTTTTTTTCGGGAGGCCTTGTCTAGACAAGATACAGGCAAAGAAAAGGGACATCATATGTTCTACAACCTAATAAAATTTGTATTATACAATACCCTTAGTCATAAATGTCAAATTTGAATTGAAAGGAAAAGCGACGTATCAATATATACAAGTGAATGTAATAATTATAGTTACGTAGTTAGATTTAAAAGAAAACACTCCGCATTCTTATTTAACGTTCCGTAACAACAATTAATTAAACTAATAGGGTACCCATTGTATTCGGGCAGTCTGGCGAATGTGAATAAATGACTATTAAGTTCCTGTCAGGTCTGAACTCCTGGTACTTCTGACAATAAATTTTTTGTCATTAACCTAATCATTCATTTGTTTAAATAATTAATTACTATACACATTACACTATTTCATTACAGCTTCTCATACATTTTTCAGCAGAACTGTTATTAAAGTTTTAAACTTGATTTTAATGTATATAAAACATTACTTTTTAACGCTTTGTTTGACCTGTAATTTTAAGACAATTATTTTCAATATTGCAAAGGATACAATATTAGATCTGGAAAATGTCAACTGTCTAGTGCCTACAAAACTGAAAATCATTAATATAATGAATAATTTTATAGGTGCATTTTAACAGTTATTTATTGTGTATTTTCACAATTGTTTGTAGTGAAATTAATCGATTCCCATACCAATGTAAATGGTCCATAAAGCTCATCTTTCAAAATGCATCTATTAAATTATTCCTACTGAAGTGATCAAAAAACACACTAAATTACCCTTAAAAATAAAACAAGCTCAAATACCTCTTTAATTACAAAACAAATGCGTAAAACTGTCTGTCGCAAAAGTCGCAATGCCTCGACTCGAACGAAAAATATTGTTAAATTGAAAAGAAACAATGTTACAGATCTACCCACCAACCCGCATTGGACCAACGTGGTGGTGTTACGGCCCATACTCTTCAAGTGTTTCTCCATGAGGAAGGCCATTGCGCGGCAGTGGGACGTATGTAGACTAAGGAAGGCGACCAATTATACGCACATAGGACATAGGAGAAGAATAATTCTGAACTTTACTAGTAGTTTATGCAACTGTTGTGTATGACCTGACTGACGTGCGTGGTTTTGTATTACGCGAGTGTTTTAATGCCGAGTTATGTGCATTACATACACTATTTTATCTACACTCATTATTCAAAGAAATAAAACATTTTTTTTATTAATTTTATTTTTTGTTGGCTGTCTGGAAAACATTTGCCATAGCTTTGTGCGTTTTTTAGAAAAATAAGTGTTGCATAATGGTCATTATGTTACAGCTTCCATTTTTAAATTTTCGTTTTTATCATCTGTGTTAAAAAGTATGTCATATGAGTTCGAGTCTGAGTTCATAATTCGGACATTATAACATGAGTGTAGATAAATGTATTATTTTAATTTTTAAAAAACCGACAAAATAATTAAAAATCCTATTAAAGATACGACGTTGCCAACACGTTCAGAATGCGCACCCTTATAAGTCTGAAATAAAAAAACAGTCAAGCCCATATTGCTCAACTTGTCTGCACTTTACATACTAACATTTTATCAGTTTTCTTCACAACGACAAATCCAGAGATAATAATATTTGGCATGTATCATTAGACAAGCTTTAGAAATATGTGTGTGAACACGCTTGATAAAAATTATTCTTCGTTTTTATGTTAATGCAAATCAAATGATGTATTCGGGAGGCAGTTAAAAATAATTGTCTTTGTGACTAATTTTAACACAATTAAACTTACAAAAAAATTATCAAATTAAATAATACGAGCTCAAATATATGGTCTATTTTTAGAAGAGGCAATTGTTTTATAAGAATGTTGAGAAACTTAATAGTTACGGACAAATTGCTAAGACAGAATAAAAACACCAATTTCATAGGTAAGGACCCAATAATTATCACTAAAATGTAATATAAATAATGGTAAATTATACACTTCAACATCATTGTCTTGATTAATGTTGTTATAATTACTGGTTACCATAATGTGAGCATTCTTGGGCGGTTGTGTATCACTGACGCCCTCCTTGTCATAGACGGGTCCATATTGGCTCACCTAAAGTCGTATCTCCGAAAATGTTATTCTTACCGATGTGTAGTCCGAATCATCACAATTCCTTAAAAATTGCTTCCTAAAGTTTTTATTCATACAATTTGTAGTACTACAGACGTTACGTTGTTCATAACACTCATGTTGTTACTCCTAATGTTGTTTGTCATAACGTTTTTATCGCTAAGCATTTTCATATTGTTTTAATTTAGATTCTGTTGATTTTAGTAAAATTTGTAGACGCCCTTAAAGTCGCTTCATGCATGTGTTTCAATCAACCTAACCAGCTTGTCGATTCACTTCTCGCTAAACTAAGCGCATAAAAAATTTTTTTTTTTATACATGATATTTAATTTTCTTTACAAGTACCTACACGTCATTATAAATTAATTTATAGAAGACGCTTTAAGTAACAAAAATGAAAAAAATACCGCAAGCACTTTCTCAAGTATACGCAGTAATAAAAAAATCAAAATCAAAAGCATTTATTCAGTTTAGATGCATCTTAGCGCATGCATATGAATGTCATAAACATTTTGCAATATTTCGTGAAAAAGAAAAACTACGCCATCCGTTCACAAAACTACCAGGCAACGGTAAGAAACGGGCAAGAAACTCAGCAAGTTTCTACCCTCCCTTTACATAGCAACATTAAAAAAAATGTCATAACGTCATTGAAGTTTAAAAATAAAAAAGACAGATACCTAATTTGAGTAATATTCTGCAGTTTACCACATTTTTCATTACAAACATGTACGGTGATAGTCTAAATTATAATCTAAAAAATAGTATCTACATTACAATAGGAAAATATAATGAAAACTATTGCCACGCATTTTTGTCTTCTAGGTAATCATTAACGGTATAGTAACCTTTAGACATTAATGTTGTATACATATATGTCTTGAATCTGTGCAAAGGCAGTTCTACTAATAATAATATGCCAACAATCCAACATATTATTATGAATAAAAATGACTGAAAAAAAATTATGACTTTGAATCAAAGTAAAAGACGCTTAAGTTGAGAAAATATAGGAGAACAAATAATCGGACAATACATGTTTATTACTACCGACATTATGAAGTTGAATTATTCGGAATATTGAACATTAGGAACAGAGCAGTTAAGAATTGTGATTGTTAGGATGAAAAGTGTTAAAAAGAACAATTTTCGGAATTGAAATTTTAGACGAACTTTGGCGCACCCGTCATAGACGAGGGAAAGTGCGCGAACGCAACACAGTATAATTTATTAATCGTAAAATGGTAATGATTCTTTATTACTATATTTAGGTAAGTAATTAAAAGTTATTTATAGATATTGAATTAAATGACTTTATTGGTGCTTGGCCACAGAAATGCTAAGCATTAATTACCATAAATATTCGTTGGGTTCTTTTAAAGAGACCGATTTTTATGGTACGATTATAAACATTGTCTGAGAGCATGGTGTCTTATATGTATAAAACAACCTGAAAACTTTTCCTTCATATTATTGGGCTCTCGTCAGTATCAGTATTTTTATGGTAAAAGACATCATGGTTATTATAAGTCATAATGTTTCAGAATTTAGGTAATAATTTCATGGTTGGTGCATTTATCGAGGAAATAATAATTTTAAGTTTGCATTATTATACTATTATATTTTATATTATTACCTATATTCCTTCTCAGCCTATATACGTCCCACTGCTAGGCACATGCCTTCCTCATGAGGAGTCTGGGCCGTAACACCACCACGCTGGCCCAATGCGGTTTGGTGGGTAGAAACGGTCGCAATAACGACCGAGACCAACGGCTTAACGTGCCTTCCGAAGCACGGAGGAGCTAGAGATCACAAATATTTGGTCACCCATCCGCGGCCTGACCATGGCGAAAGTAGCTTTGTTTTCAATCAAAAGCTAAAGCTTACTAACTACTACGCCACCGAGCTCCTCAACCACCTTACCTAAATTATTTAAGCAAATTTTGGTGTAGGTAATTAATGTGTTTTCAAACATCGTTTAACTATTCAGGGTGGAAAGAATTTTATTTTTTAATAATATCTATATCGGACAGTATCAGTTGACGAGATGAAATACCTAGCGACCTTTTTTTTTCAACTTTTTGTTGGTTCGATTCCCAATACTGGTAAGCTTTTGACAAATCTGAAAATTCATAAATAATAATAATTAAAAAAGCGATGTTAATAGGTTGTTTGATGTAAGGTAGTGGGTCCATAGATTTTTTCCAGTTTAATTATCTGTAAATTGCTCTATTCAAAACACAGCTTCACCTTTTTTTCACCCCGTTTTTGTCGATCACAGGAGACTATCTAAAAGACAAGTATGATGGTGCCACCGAAGTCAAGGTGTCCAGGCGTGGGAAGCTGCGACTTGGCAACCCTAACTACATCCTGCCAACTGCGCAAGACCTGGTATATCTGGAGGAGTCGCCAAACTACTGCGTTAGGAATGACACATTGGTTTGTAGGTCTATGTTAACGTCTATGTTGGTAACTGAGAAGTCTCACACACGCCTTTTTTTACGAGGAGAAATCCATTTACGGACCGTACCTACCGGTGGCTACGCTCCCACAGAAGGGCTGCCGGAGCAGCTCTCCGAGCCGTTCCCAGGGCTTCCCGACCTAGACGGACGCTAGGTCGGGGTTTGCGCCAGTGGGAGATTATCCGGGCATATTCGGAAAATCTCCAGACGTGGCAGCCGGTGATACGCGTACGTGGAATCCATCCGACGCACGCAGCTGCTCCCGGAGTCTCACACACGACTAGCCAGTGGAAGATAGAGGAATCCTGTTTTGAGACCACGGTTAAGCTAAAGTTTTGATTTTTTTTTTCATATTTCCAGGGTTCCCCAGGCACAACAGGGCGTGAATGTAATAGGACCTCATCAGGCCTGGAGGGCTGCGCGCTGCTTTGCTGCGGCCGCGGCTACAACACCAAGAAGGTGACGCTCCGGGAGCGCTGCGGCTGCAAGTTCCACTGGTGCTGCCGCGTCCAGTGCAACACTTGTGTTAGGACTGTTGAGTTGTACACTTGTAAATAAGAACACATCAGAACACACGTGGCGTGTGCTACAGGACTTCGTCAGGCCTGGAGGTGTGCGCGCTGCTGAGCTGCGGCCGCGGCAGAAACGTGACAAGTGGAACACCTGTGTTAGGACCGTTGAGCTGTATACTTGTAAATAAGTTTCAGTAGTTAATGGTAATTATAATGTAGAAATAATATGCTCACATCTCTGCCAGTAAGGCTGGTTTCATCATAACGAGCTGTTGGGCAGCGCGCTGTTCACCAGACGGTCCATGGCTTAGGACAGTGCTGCTTAGGAGATTGACTTTGAAACTAAACTACTTACCACATACATTTCCGAGCGCGCGCGCTCCAACAGCGCTGCCGGAACGCGTAACAATAAAACCAGCCTGTATTTCAAGAGGCGCACGCAAAGCAATAATAGATAGGTATAGGTACTACCTATTATAAGTCGCTTTTTCATCAATCATTACACTAATAAAAAACAAAAATGAACTACATAATAAGGTCAATGAATTAAGGAGAAATGTCACTTTTAAATGTTTGGCCACCTCCTTGCTCAGCTGAAGTGGAACAAAAGAACATAAATAATAAGTGTAGTGGATTTTACATTTTAGTCGTATTTACTCGTAAAAAAATCTTTTCGACCTTTGAAGTGTTCCTTTAAAAGATGCCATATATTGGGTCCTTACCTATGAAATTGGTGTTTTTTTCTCTTAGTATTTTGTCCGCAACATTAAGATTCAGAGTATTCTTAAAAAATAATTACCTCGTCTAAAATAGACTATATTTTTGAGCTATTTTGATTTGTTTTGATAATTTGTTGTAAGTTTAATTGTGGTAAAATTGGACACGGAGACAACTCTTTTTAAGTGCCTCCCGAATACTACATTTTATTTGCATTCACTTAAAAACGATAAATAATTTTTATGAAGTGTGATATTACACATATTACTAAAGCTTGTCTAATGATAGATGTCAAATATTATTATCTTTGGATTTGTCGTTGTGAAGAAAACTGATAAAATGTTAGTATGGAAAATGCAGAATTCCCCAAAATCTCCATACAAAACACCAATTTCATAGGTAAGGACCTAATATATTCTTATTTTTGGATAGACGTTCAAAGTAAAAAAACAATAGGTATGTTGTATATTCTTCCAGTTTTTTGTAAATTTTCCATAATAATAATCAGTCGATTAGTACCTTGGCATAATGATCTAAGCGTAAGAGCGACCGCTATGCATCTGAATATACGAGTAGAATGTCGGAGATTATATTGAAAAACAAATCTACAACAAAATAAAGTAAAACATTGTTAAAATTTATAGAGAAAAAAGAGTAGAGAAACTGCCCAACAGCAAATAAATAAATTGTTCTGAAAGATTTAAGGTAAAGGCGAATTCAGAAAAACTTAAGAAAGTAATATCGTACGGGTGAATATATGTACTTATACTTACTTTTAAGTTTCATTGCGAGTTAAACTTTCTAAATTAATGTAGGTATTTACAAAAAAAAATAGTAATAAGAGATATAGATACAGTCAACAGGTACTAACTTACTTCATTAGACTGAACACAGTATTTTTGTTACACACGAGGCGTGTAATTAATAAGGCAGCAAGATACTCATAATTATTAGGGCAGCAATAGACATGTTACCGGAAGTGTCAAAATCTAGGAAAAGTATCAATGAAGGATCAAGGATTAATTCCTAGGAAATGTATTCTGAATTCTGATAGATATTACTTAAGTTAAGGTACCCTTAAAAACAATATTTGTGTCATCAAAACATACCTATATTTAAACAATTTTGCAGCAGAGAAAGCATTTAAGTTGCTGCTGCCTTATTAGTTATTTTGCTGACAAATTAGAAATATCTGCAGCCCATAAGTTGCTGACCAATTAGTTATTTTAGCTGATCGAAAATTTTTTTTTGCTGACAAAAATTCGAATATTTTGCTGACCGTTTGAATAACACCCCAAAAATAAAGACAATTTGAGAGTTAACGGTGTAAACTGTATTTATTGTTATATACTTATGTTATACATAGCATATGGCATAGAGTATTATGAATTTGCGAGGCTTTATATCTAAGTAATTAGAAATAATGTGTAAAATTTATATAATATAGTGCGAAATACTCTTGCCAAACTAGAAATAAAACTGTTTATCAGATACTCATACAATATACTAGTTATACAATGTAATTTTATTTAATATTAAATTGATGCATATGTTGATTTTATGAAGCCGTCACCAGATCTCTGCTTCGCGTGATAGTTGACAGAGAGCGATATTAGACGTTAAGTCCGCCATGCGTACATATTTTTTTATAATGGACACTCAAGCTTAATTTAATACTCGTATTACCTTGGAGAATAATAATAAAATGTGATCTGCAGTACTTAATTAGTTTAAAATAAGTTTTAAATGTGAAGTTGCTGGTAATTCTAATGAGGCAATTTGTAGAGGCTTTGTATGAAACAGTTTGTAATTATCTATAACCTATATTCATAAGACCGCTCAGTATTTTAACCTTTTATCCCTATATGACACAGATGGGATAGGCTTTAGGGTGGTTTCATATGTACGCTGACTGCCAGCCAGCAGCGCCACGCGCGCGATTCGGAGCCACTAACACTGTTGGTTACACAGCTACACTTGCGCGCTTTTATACGTCAAAATGTATGGAAATCTCGCCGGCGCTCTTGGCCCTTACATATACTCATGAGGAGTGACCAAGACCACTGCATGAATGAGCAGGAACTATCTAATTGTATAGGACTTTGACAGTTGAACCGTGACTACCCGATAGGTATCGTCATGCAGTGTCCATGGTTAGAGGGCAGGAACATACAATCAACAAGAAGTCAGGCTCTGCTGTAGGTGGTAAGGAAATTTTAATGCTATTAAAATTTCCTTAATTTGAACTCTTGTGCAAAAAAGTGAAAGGTTTGACAGCTTGACTATTTGGTCTCCCAACCTGAGATTTAACTTTGTATTTTGGTAACACAAGTTTACTTGTGCATTGTAATTACATTGAATGTCGTTTGACATCAAATTTTTATGTTCATGAATGAAAATTATATTTATTGAATTTATAATTAAAACAACAACAACTATTAGTTTTGTTTTATTTAAAATGAATACTTTATAATTATGTATAATTATCACCAACAACACAAAAGCAGTGTACGAGCCTAAGGCCAGTGCCTTGCCTTGGCCCTCCAACATGGAGAAAGACAAAGTACCGGACCGTAGGTTGGCCCAACGGTAGATACGCCATAAGCTTGTAACGTTGTGAGTCCGGATATAAATAAAAGTCCTTGACGTCACTTGAGGAACATCTTGTACAGCTGAAGAGTTTCCCGACGACTGGAACTGACGGCCTCCTAGTCAGCTCCTAAGAAGGGAGACCTCAGTGAATGTGGCTACTTTGCCTTGATCCCTTCTGACGTGACTTTCGCGGGCTTCTGAGGTGACTTTTGCTGGACGCAGAACCGCTCCTTCGCAAAGATGCGGATCAGTTCAACAACACCGCGTGCAATAAATCTTGAACAGGCATTAGAATGGCAGGAGAAAATCTATTTGACCTTCGTGGACTTTGATATTTCATATTCATTTTTCATAAGCCTTTGATATTTCATACGCCGGGGTTCCTGGGACTGGCTATGTCCACGCGAAATTATAATCTCCTAGAAAATTCAGGAACATCATTGCATGCGGGAGTGCGACATAGGGATGTGTCATCTCACCTCTTCTGTCCTTATTGTTCCTGATGGTATTACGATGACGACTACTAACAAACGCTGCGGCATACTATGCACACTATCCAGTGTCAGACATTGGATAGTCCCCACCCTATCCGCGGCGTTTTTAACCTGATGTCAGCTGAGTCACACTCGCCACACACATTCAAGTCAAGCTGTTTGTGTGTGTTCGCGTGCGTGCTGTATTAAATTCATATAATACCGAAGGCTTGGCTGTATGGGCTTAGTTCCCTTTGCCTTCCCGACTTAGGAGAATTTTACAGGTTTTTGACGGCATCCAACTATGGGCGGACGTAATTTTTATTTCAGTGATTTTAATATTGTTTCGGAGTAGATTTTGTTGCGTAAAATCAGTGTAGTTTTGTGTAATAAGTGTCTGTGATGATGTGCAATGTGGAGGATTATCGAAATAAGCGTCAAGTGGTGTGAAAAGTGATGAGTTTTTTATCGTGGTAATTCACCTCATCCAAGTAGCACCACAGTGTCTTCCATCGATCGCTTGACGCCAAACTCTCCCAAGATGCATTGGAATGCATTACACTAGCATTTCAATGCAAACTACTGATGAAATTAAATACTGAAGACTTGGCTGTATGGGCTCCGTTCCCTTTGCCTTCCCTACATGGGAGAATTTTACAACAACAACAGAGACTTTTACAACAACAGTCACAGTCTATGGTCTCTTGAGTTTTTGGCGGCATTCAACTATGGCGGACGTGATTTTTATTTCGATAATTGTAATATTGTACGGAGCGGATATTGTTACGTAATATCAGTGTAGTTTTGTGTAATAAGTGTCTGTGATGATGTGCAATGTGGAGGATTATCGAAATAAGCGTCAAGTGGTGTGAAAAGTGATGAGTTTTTTATCGTGGTAATCCACCTCATCCAAGTAGCACCACAGTGTCTGCCATCGATCGTTTGACGCCAAGCTCTCCCAAGATGCATTGAAATGCATTACACTAGCATTAACTATTGAAGATATATATAATGCAGACATGGCTGTATGGGCTTCGTTCCCTTTGCCTTCCCTACGGGAGAATTTTACAAAAAAAAAAAAGTCTATGGTCTTGTTTGCCAATTTTGCTATCTCTATAATCTGTGATTTTGCAATGTTTCACTTCACTCACGTTTGATTGAAAGTTTTTTATTTTTAAATTCGATTGTACAAAATTTTGTTTAATCTTTTATAAATTATTACTCTGATCAGATTGTGCAGGAAAGTGTGTATAAATCTCTGTGCAGATTTCAAGACGCCTTGAAATAAAGATATGGGAAAGCCTTCGAGTACTCGCCTATCTGTTAGTTCATGTTTTAGTTTTCTTCAACTTTATCAATAAACACTATTCAAAGGTAAAACAACTAAATTACAATACGCATGCCCGTGTGATGTGAAGAAATTTATGGCTGTCCGGTTTTTCATATTAACAAACTTTTTACGCCTAACTTGAAATGCCTTTAGAAAAAAAACTAAAAAATGCTTCTCAACAAGTCCATCCTTCATTCTCATATTTTTTCGTCGACGCTTTTAATCTAATATAAAAGGTAATTAATAAAGTTTTCAATTCATTCATTATTTCCTTTGTGTAATCTGCAACCAAAACTATGAATAAGGCTACCAATCAATACCAATGCCATTGTCAAATCAGATTTTAGTTGTTTTCCTGTTTATGTAGCGCTTCCGTTTTGTGTGTGTTGTAAATGTTTAATGTGTTGTGTTTTTGTTTAAGTAATTAATATGTTCTATAATGAGTCTTTTGCTCACAAACATTTTCAAAATTCTGTTAAAGCATAACACAATTAGAATATTTTGAAGGTACTTAAAATGTAACACTGCTTACTACCTACTCACATAGATGTAAGAAGCATTTATTTATGTGTAGCACTTGAATATTTAATGTCAATCTTTTTCATTGCTCCATTACACAGAGATGATGTTTAAATAGTAATATTGTGGGTTCTCTTTTTATCAACTTACCAAATAAACTGCACTAAACTTCCATATTATTTTCTAAAATCAATCATCTTCAAAATCAGCATTAAAAAAGTTGACATAAGGTTTTTTTATTCCTGTATAAAGTTTTTACAAATATTTCCATAATATTCTTGAATGGAGATGTTTAATTTTGTATGGGGAAAATGCCAACATGTGTACATGGTAAAACCTTGACCATATCATACACGATTTGCTTATAACTGTCAAACTGACAGATCAACGTTTTTATTACGAACATTACAGCTATGGACCAATAGTTTTTGCTCCTTGAGCTTGAGGATAGTGAAAATTGTTTTGTTTCCTACAAAAACTAAAAGGTGTATAAAATTTTTAATAGATATGTAAGGTACATAATTTATACTATTTTTTTCAATAACTGTACAGGGTCTTGGCATTTTTGTAAACATCTCCTTTCATCTTTTTCCTGCTTATTATATATCTAAATCATAAATTAAATAATAATAAGATGAACATGTCATTGCAACATAATGTGCACATCTTACACCCTCCTATTTCTACTACTGCAACTGCTAATTACCATGTTGGTGGTGATGGAAGTGGTCTTCCTCTTCAAAATATCATTCACACAATTTATCCATATGTATGGTATAGTGATCATTCTGTATTTCGGCAATTAGCGCTTGTCACTTGCTTGCCTGTAGAGGGGTTAAAAAAAGGATACAGGCAACCATCAGTTTAATAATATGAAATGATAAAACTAATTATAATATTTGCAGACGAGACAATCTCAAACTTCTCTTGCGCTGTTTGGAGAAGACTTTGACGAAGACATGGGGAAGAGAGCTAAAAGGAAACATTCTCAAATAGCTAATAAAATTCACAAGCAAACTGATAAAAAGAAATGGCACCGTCAAACACAACACAAAATTGAGAGATTGACTACTGAAGTGCTCAATCAAACAAGAAGCAAAGTTTCTTTAAACTTATCCCTTGAAAACACTGTAATAGTTTTAGATGATACCTTGCAAACTAACAGTAATAAAAGAAAACTTTCAGATAGTAATTTATTGGAACCAAAGAAATGTATCAGAACTGATAATGGGCCTATAATTATTCCTGATGATGATGTTTTGATCATTAATAATGGTCCATGCAACTCAACACCAAGGAAAAATTTGAATACAGCTCCTATAGATTGCTCCACACCCTTAGTAAAGCCAAAAGGCAATGTGCTAAAAAATACAGATGAAAATTTCAATATAGATGTTAATAATTTTACCAAAGAAATTAATGAAGATTCCTTCCTCACAATTGATTTGACTACTGAAACAAAACACGAAAGTACTGTTATAGATCTGGATAATATAGATGCTCAGGATTGTACTGTAGTCTCTGTGAGCAACGCTAGCTTGTCCATGAGTGGAGATTCTGATGTTACCGTTCTTCACAATCCGAAAAGGAAAACGAAATCTAGTTTTAAAAATATGAGCCAATTTGTCAATGGCATTGCAAAGATGAATTCTTCAGAGAAAGGGAAGTTGCTGGAATTGATAACACAGAAGATTTTTAGTGGATGCAAAGTACCGAAGAAGATTAAGAGTAATATGTCCATTGTCAAGGTAAGCAAAATATTATAAAAGGATAAGTTCGCCTTTGCCAACTATTGTCTCTTTTAAGTATTGTGTTTCTGTGTGCAATAAAGAGTATATATATGTATATATAAAGTTTTTGCAAACTGGTTTTTTTTAACTTGAATAAGTGTGGTACTGAAAGTGAAGAAAGAAGGAATGGGTATAGAACTTATAATAATAAAAGCAAGTTTGGTGAGGTTACCAAATAGTCTACTTTAGATTTGTCTTATTAGATTTGACTATTGTTGATAACAAGGTCTCTGGAATGTCTCTTCCAATTTGTGCTCTATAAAACAACAATGTGGTGTTTGTGCTAATGCAACTTTCATCTCTGAGGTAAATTATGTGACCTGCACAGTGCTTTTTTAATTTTAAAGGGTAAAATTAGTATATTATTTCTTCTTCATTACTAACTATATCTGTTTCTGTTATATATCTGTTTTGACAACCTACATGGTCAAGTGGTCTGTACGCCAGTCTCGAGGCGTCACACTCCATAGGTTCTGGGTTCGAGCCCCAGTGGGGGCAAATGTTTGTGTGATGAATACAAGCATTTGTTATCCAGTCTTGGATGTTTATTTAAGTATTGCATATTTTCTGAATATGTATAAATGTATTATTTATCTATTTAATATATTTATCCGTCATCGCGAATGTTACTACCCACCAATCCGCATTGGGCCAGCGTGGTGGTGTTACGGCCCATACTCCTCATGTGTTCCTCATGAGGAAGGCCTGTGCCAGCAGTGGGACGTATATAAGCTGAGGACATCCATCATCATCCGTCATCCATAACACGAACAGTATTAATTGATTTTTATTTTTATTTTTTATATGTATTTTAATTCTAGGAAACCATGAGCCAGGCTACTGAGACTGTAGAAGACACATACATCAAAGAGGTGATTCTAGGTCAAAAAAACTCGAGGAATAGCATCGGTAGTAATATATACAACCCGGAACGGGACCGGCGGTTCAAGACAGGACTGCGCATGATAGTTATTGACGGTAGCAATGTAGCTATGGAGTAAGTGTTAAGAAATCCTATGCGTGTCTGCAAGATTTTTAAACTCCTAGTAATTTCTAGTTGCCTGGTAACCTACACTTATGAAATGGTATCAGTAGAGCTCCAACCATAAAAATTTAAAATATAGAAGGTGGGCCTGTAAGCACATGCAAGGGAAAAGTCACTTTAAAGCAAGGGCAGATGGCATAGTTTCATGATCTATGTTTGATAATAATAATCCTTTTATTACATACATATCGTCTCGCCTTTCTTTATCCCTAGTACTTTTTCACTCTGTGGATTTAACATGCATATTTCACACAATGTGAGGCATGCATTTAAAACAACTGTACCTACTTAGGTAAGTTGTATTCAAACTCACAAAACAATCACCACCACTACCTGTCACGCTGAGTCCAGTCAGTGCTTGGTGAAACGCAATGGCAATGGACTGTTTTTGCGGCGCTTTTGCCTAGTCTCTGACCTAACCCTTAAGGGATAATAGTCGTGATTATATGTATGTGTGTAAACTCAACAGAGGCGGCGGGGTTCCATCCGGCAACCCCTCGCCAACAATTACTTTCATAGTTTTGACTTACATTGATATTACTCAATTTTGATTGTAATCAATAATTTTATTATAAACTCAAGTCGTTACCTCAATAACCTCAGTCACGTGAGCCATGACTAACATCCAAAGTTAGAGTCTAGTAGAGGGTAAAGTTCTGTGTAATCTATTTTTTATTTTATTATCCAAACATAAATGTTTTTTTATAAGTTTTTTTCGCGCATTAATAAAATTATAGAATAGGCTAGTTGACTCATATCAAAAGTAATGAAAATAATGTTTAATTCACATTTTACATAGTACAAGGGTCCGAAATATACCAAGTTCAATAAATTTAAATAAGGGATTGCTGTAGAAATTCCATTTAAACATGTTTTATTCTTACTTTTTCTTTCATCTGCCAAAAACGCTATCCACCATGTTCGTGACATTAGTTATGTAACAATTCATGTAAACAATTACTACGCATGATCAAATTCCGCCTCGCCAGGCGCAACCAATCAAGCTTGTCTATCGACTTTTGTCAAACTGTATTACGCATGCGTTTTGAATTGTTTACAATAATCGTGACTGTACGACGCAGATAATTAATAGACCATCATGACCGAATGTGTTTTTGACAGTTAAGCGAAAACGTAATTTATAATTTCAAATTTATTGTGATATAGGCTTAAAAAAATTATATTATTTTTTATGGTGATGGCTAACAGTAATGAATCATTTGGGGTCCAATACAAAAAGGGTCAAGTAGCCTATTATTATTATTGAAAGTTGAATGATATTGGTATTATATTTTGGCTGGCCAGCAGTGGACAAACAGGCTGTTAATGATGATGATATTTTTGGACATTTTACTATGTCATGATCGCCATACTTGCATCTGCTCAGTGGGCTACCAAAACTTGGGCCAACAGCTTAACAAAAAGGTTAGAAGCTCTTCACCTAGGAATCGAACCTAATAACCTGGTAATACACGACAGGCTTACCAAAGGCTACTAAAATGAGGATAGGTTCGTAATTCGCCATGTTTTAAATTGGTAATTTTCCAAATTCATATTAATCCATCGTCTCTAGATCGTAACTAGATTTCATCGCAATCGTTGTGATATATTTTGGAACAGAAGGCTTTCAAGTGACGGCCACCAAATGGGAGGTGTGACATTAAAAGGTCAAAAGGTAGACCGACGATATCCTGAGAGTGGCGGAAAGTCGCTAAATGCTGGCGGCGCACGACCGTTCCTTGTGTCGATCATTGGGGGCATCCTAGTCTATCTGGAGTAGGCCTATGTCCATCTGTGGGCGTCTTCCCGCGGACATGATGATTTTACATCTATAAATTATTAATAGGGGATTTTGACCAAAATCGAAACCTTCCAGGACAAGCAAAAAACCTTCAATGTGCTCTTTCACATTACGGAATCGCTTATTTATCTCATTTTAGCTCAAACTTTCGCCTTTTCCTCGTCACATACATCCACTCCTCCCGAAGTCCCGTATTCTTTTACCAATGACCGATTCCACTTAAATATTTTATTCTTTTGTTCCCTACATTCATTCGCAAGTTAAAAAGTGGTTTCTTACCAGAACTCCCAAACTAATCAAAGAGATAAAGCACATGGGAGAATGTTGCTCTTTAACCCAATTCTTCGTGTACATTGAAGCGAGAGGAAATGGCATTTTCTTCCTTCTGGGACCTTATTTCCAGACAATTCTAGACCTTTTGTAGCGAGGTGGAATAATTTGCCAGGTCTATAAAGGCCAGATCTTTGACGATTATGTCGTCTATTCAATTTTCTCCACGTCTCATTCCCAATTATTATTGTTTTTCCTTGTTAATGTCACATTCACTGCACACTACAAGAAGATTTTACAGAATCGTATGTATCTTTGTTTTACCTATTTCTGCTGTTTGAAGGGTAAGACAAGTGAATTCACTCTGTACTGTTCAACACTACGACACAAGTTGACGACATAGGTGATCCCAAAAAGTTGCAGCAACTCCTATAAATTTCACAAGTATTTTAGGCGACTGTATCGTACCAGCCTCTTATTCTAAACTGTCGGTTGACGGATTCGGTTCGGAAAGCCTTCCTTCTCACTCTAATTCTATGCAATAAAAAGTGACAGGCATAGAGATTCCGTGCGTCGGTTTTCCGACAGTTTAGAATAGGGCTTTGATGCATAAAAATGTGCTACTAACATATTTCAACTTCCAGACATTCGAAAGGCAGGGTGTTTTCAGTTGAAGGGCTGAAAATTTGCATAGATTATTTCGTGAAACGAGGACATGTGGTCAAGGCGTTTGTGCCTAGGTTCAGGTAAATAGCCTAAATATTGTATATATTTTGACGTCAGTCGGCCGTTATTGTCAGATACAGAGGTTAGTGTCTAGTTATTAATTTGATTAATTGGACTTGTAGTATATCCACTAAAGTTATTTGATCGTCCGAGCAGTATAATACTAATGCAGTACCACGTTTGGATATTCCAAAATATCTTATTAAGCCTTAAGTGACCGACTTGGAAGTCGCGGAACTGGCTGCGAACGCAGTCTCCTATTCTCAACTGTCGGACGACGGATTCGGTTCGGAATGTTTAGTCAGCGTCACGTCTCGTCTCGCTTTGATTCGCCGTAATAAAAACTGTAGGTAAAGAAGTTCCGTGATTCGTTTGTTTTCCGACAGTTGAGAATATAGGGGCAGATTGACTAACGCAAGGAAAATTTACACAGAAATGTCACTTGTGTTGAGAAACGACTCATTTTGGCGACGGACAGTTATATATTAACACATTTTTTCATATAGTAAATAATAGTAGATTAGTAGCCAAGGGCTGTAAGGCATCAATTGCAGCCCGAGATATTTAGGCGCACGAGCGCAGCGAGGGCGCTTATAGTTCGAGGGTGCAATTGATGCTTACACCCGAGCTAACTACTCTGCTTTACATCTCGATTGTGAGGTAAGTGGAAAAAAAGGCATTACAAGAATAAATAAATTTATTTTCAAGAACTAAATTTAGCTTCGCCGTTCGATATTCAAAATTGATGAAAATAGCGAAGCGACCTCTTTTGTCATTGGGCTGAATGCATGATGTCTAGTGCCAATAAGATGGTTAGATGTACGCGAACTTTTTGAAAGAGTTTTTTTTTTAATTACTTACCGTCTTAGGGCGTTTCTAGCTACATTATTAACCTAGGGCGGTAATTGATCACTTACAACCCGCATCTGGGGGTATTAAGGACCTACTTACCGAACATGAGAGATGTAAAATATATAAAATATACACATATCACGCCTATATCCCCGAAGGGATATATGTGTATTAATACAACCACACTGCCAGTAATGACATTAGTCCCACGTAATAAACACTCAATACTCAATAATTTTATTGTTTCCAAATGACCCATAGCCACTGTAATTCAAATTAAAATTAAAGCAGCCAGAACAGATGTAATATACCACTAAATAGACTCTGCAATCCGAGCTTACACACAAACATTTTTTCATACAATAAATATTTAATTTCAACGAGTCGTTTTTAGAAAATATATACCCGGTGTTAATCTATCCATCGCTTGATCCATTGTCCGTGTCCATTGCTGACTCGGGTATATGTCTATTTAAAATACTGGGTTCTTGTCTATGTATGGATGTTTAAAATGTATTTGCATCCGTTACCCAAGGTTCACTAACGCAAGCCTTTTAGTGCTTACTTTTGCGCGCGCACGGTTTTAGAATAGCGTTGTATATCGCTCACTTTTGAAGTTGCTGTTTTGTATACTTTGGAACATTGTCAAATAACCGCGAATGAGAAAATGTCCTATTTCATTTTAAATATAATACCCCCTTTAGTCCCACACCCTACATAAAATCAAAGCTTTTTGGAGTTAACCCAAACAACCAAAAAAAAATTTTTTGTTTATGGTTTAGATCGATAAAACCGTCTATGTACTTAATTTTATTATTTGGATTTAAAAAATCAAAGGCCTTGGATTATCTTCACCTACAGATATCACCCCAGTAATAATGGTAAGCAATTTTCTTCTTCTTAAACGTATATATGAAACGAATTCACAGTTCCTGAACGTTAAATCTTCTAAGTTGGTACGTATTTTACGAATGAAATTATATTTGGAAAAATAAATTTGAAATTCAAATAAGTTTGAAATTCAAATAAAGCCATAAAATATTTACGAGAGTCAAGAGGTCGTCTAAAATGAATTTATTGTATGACGCCTACGTGGCTGAATGGTATACGCCAGTCAAGACGTCGCTATCTTCGAGAGGTTCTGGGTTCGATTTCTAGTGGGAGCAAATGTTTGTGATGAATTCAGGCATTTGTTATCCAGGTTTGGATGCTAATATGTAATAATTTTATGAAAATTATATCTATTTTTATTCGTTGAAAGAAAGAAAAATATTAAGTCCTTACTTATGAAATTGGTGTTTTGTATGGAGATTTTGGGGATGTCTGTATTTTCCATACTAACATTTTTTCAGTTTTCTTCACAACGACAAATCCAAAGATATGTGTGATATCAAACTTCATAAAAATTATTTATCGTTTTTAAGTGAATGCAAATCAAATGATGTATTCGGGAGGCACTTAAAAAGAGTCTCCGTGTCCAATTTTAACACAATTCAACTTACAACAATTTATCAAAATAAATCAAAAGAGGTCAAAAATATGGCCTATTTTAAGAGGAGGTTATTATTTTTTAAGAATACTCTGAAACTTGATAGATACAGACAAAATACTAAGAGAGAAAAAAACACCAATTTCATAGGTACGGATGCAATATTAAAAATGTTGTCTAGTTTCTATAGCACAAGCGACAAAGCCTAATGGGGGCAATTTATAGCCAATTTGTGTGTTAGGTGCAAGTGGGGCAAGTCGACCCAGCCCCGGCTACTGGACGCGTTGGAGCGCCAGGGGCTAGTCATCTACACCCCCTCAAGGGAGATTCAGGGCAGGAACATCACCTCTTATGATGATAGGTAAAAAACACTTATGTATCAAAAAATTTTTTGTTGTAGGATAATTTATTTTATTCGTAGTAAAATTAACCAATGGTTCAAAATTTGATACTAAAATATGCTACGTCAGTCAGACTAATACTTTTTGCAATGAAAATAATAACATTTGCAGCAACAATGTTAATCAGCTGACAAATCTATTTTAACGTTCCACCGTTTTGCTTAAACTATCATGCAGAATAGGCTGAATTATATCTAATAGTTGCACTGTGGGTCAAGCTGACTTAACTCATATTGATATTACATACGCCATTAGTCATGAGTGGTCTATGTCCAGCAGAGGCTTACGATGCCGAAGTTTTCGCGTCATTAAATAAATGGTAACAGTTCTACTTACTAACATCTTCAGCACAATACAAACTAAAAATTCAATTTAACAATAAAAATAAGAACAATTACAAAATACAATCTGATCTATCAGTAGAACAAGAACAAATAGACGCTTTAGGACACTGAAATAAATATCAACGACTTTTTAAATATTATACTTATTTCACTTTATAGGTATATAGTGCAATGCGCAGCAGAATTCGACGCCGTCATTGTATCCGGTGACAACTACAGAGACTTACTGGCCGAAAATCCAAGATGGCGATTTGTGATAGAGAACAGACTTTTACAGTTCACCTGGGTGAATGATATGATAATGTTCCCACGAGATCCCCTAGGCAGGTTCGGACCTTCCTTAGAAACTTTCTTAAAACACACCCCCAACACTACACCTGAGCCAAATAATAAGCCATAACAACACCTTGTAATTTCTATTATATTTTTTTACTATGTCAAAATTTATTCAATCTCTGTTTTGTCAAGTAAAAAAAAATTATTTTGGCTTCAATCCGAATATTTTTAAATTTTTTTTTTTTTTATTCTTTGTACCAAGAAATGTAATTAAACATTTTTGTTTTGTTTACACAGAAAAAATTGTCCTGTTTATGTTACCATTACAAGTTAATTAAACAATTGTAAATTGTTGTCAATTTGCCATTGCTTATAAATACTTTAATTGGTTGTTTTGCGATTGTGAGACCTGATATTGTGTATTTAAAACTGAAATTGGTATTTTGTAGAAAGTCATATCTTTGACAATGTATACTGCTCAAAAATATGTATATTTATTGAACAGCGAAGATATTTAAAATACTATCACAATATGTAAAGATAAAAAATGAATAAAAGTCTTAACTAAAAATAAGGCCATACTTTCTTTGTAAAGTATGCTTTATTTTAAAGACTTTAAATTGGATTTTTGAACATTTTAAATTTTATAATAAGGAAAAAATAAGATGATTGAAATGTTGATTCTAATTAAGTACTAATTATTTATATGATTTGAGTTATGATTTTAAAATATAAATAGTCGCATCCTTAATCTTTTAAATTTTAGTATTTATCGTTTGATGATAGCCTCTGATATATTGAGCTCATATAGTTTTTTTATCATAATAATTATACAAACTTTCCCTTTCGTTCCTCTTGTATAAAGTCAAAATAAAAGAATGCCATAAAATTTTTTATTTGTTTAGAGAGAATTTTATTTTTGGGTGCGATTTTATTTTTTTGTTGTAATATACAACAATATAATTTCTTATGTATATCGTAATTATAACAAAAAATATTCGGTGTAGTATATAAAAGACTGGACAAATTGTAATTTCATGTCTTCTTCATTGAATCGGTGATTTGGCTGCGAATGACTCGTATTGTTAAGAAAAAATATTTTGTTTATTAAAATGTTATGTACTAAATAAAGGGTTTTATTTTTAGGTACCTAATATTTTTTTTATTTAATACAAGAAACAAGTACACGCCTTTGCTATGTATATGCTTTTTGCTTTGTTAGTCATCGATGCGACGATTATCAACCGACACTTCCACCTCAAAATATTGTAAAACTGCTATTAAAAATAAATAAAACTAGATAAGTAAACTTCAAATATTCTTTAATAATATCATGATATACTTGATACATAATATGGCTCGATTATTTTATTAGGTACTTAAGACTAATGGGATTTGCTTATAATTTTGCAAAAAAAGGTTATTAAACATAAAAGCATATAATGTTCTAAATATTTATATTACATCATCTGTGTTAATTCTAAAAGTGCACTTACAATGAACTATCAGGCGTTTATCAAAGTAATCAAAAAATTTAATAATTTTTAGAAAGATATAATGCTTCATAACAGATCTTAGTATAAGAAATAAATTAATTAGAAATAAAACTTTAACGGCAAACATAATAAATATAAATAAACATACATCATGCTGGTAACACTAAAGAACGAAATAAAATCTAAATTGCCAAAATTCTGTTCCAGCCAAAACACATTGTTTAATAGACATATCATTTATAACTATCAACCTCATCGATGAGGTCTCATAGTTTTTAGCATTGTATGACAGATATATTCCTAAGCAGTATTGATACTTTCTTAAAAAAAATATTGTTACATGCATGCAACAAGCATTGTACTTATCAATTCCTTACAATAATCTCACTTTCTTACCTCAAGCTCCTATTTATGACATACTTGCAGTCTTTACAAATAATAGTCTTCTGTGCACTTATATACATATCATACAAAATAATATACACAATCAATTGAGAAATAAACTAAGACACAATGGTTTACTTATTTCCTCTAAGTGGAAACGCCCTTATATTTCCTCATTATATTAACGATATTTATTTGTTTTTAAATACGCTTCTAAATTTTATCTGTATTATGTACTGTGTCACTGCACATAATAATTACATACAAGGCCAATTTTTATAAATAGATACCAAAATACTAACACAGGCAATTTTTAAAATCGCGAAAACTTCGCACTAAAGAAATATGGAACCGATTTATAACATCGTAACACATTTTTTGTAAATGCTAAAAATATTAATGTAGGAAGATTTTGTGATTATTTTTGGCACTACTACTAAAAAATATTAGTTTCATTTATGAGATATTTTTCAAAACAGCTATACTTTTGGTGTAGTTTCAAAGCTACAGTGGCCACTGGCGCCGGCCATGCGCGCGCGTTTTCAATTACACGGAGCTATAATACTAACATCGTTTCACAGCCACACGCGCGCGCTTATACGTCAAAATGTACGGGAATCTCGCCAGCGGCGGCCAGCGTAACTACCAAACGTCCCCAAGTTGTTAAATAGTACACAATTCAAGTAAAAATATATTTGTCAGATTGATATTTACCTTATAAAATATTCACATAAAATAATATTAAGAATAGAATTTGTAGATCTTAATTAAAAGAGTACAAATTTAATTGCAAATAGGAACAAATAGTAATACAAACCTGTATTAATTTTCGAAACTATGAAGAACGAAATAGGTAATAAATAATTTTAAAAACCCCAAAATTTTTAAGTTAGGAATACTCTGATTAGTTTTAAAATTATACAAAATTGATAGACTTGTTTATTTTGACCCAATTATTTAAGAGCAAGAATGGATATATCAAATTATCAATTTTACACACAAAATAGTTTGTATCGCCTCTCTTGCTTAAAACAATCACATTTTAAAATCAATTTACAAATAACATTAATAATAACATAACATCACAAAATTTAACAATACGAATAAAAAACTGAATTAAAAAAATTATAATTAATTGGCATGTAACAAGTAATATTTGGAATATAATTTCATATGCACGAATTTCGTTTCTTAGTACTTATTATAATGTTTTAAATTTGCATAAAAATACACGCATTATTTTCTCATCAACATATTTTTAAATTAGGAAAATTATTTTTAAATTGAGATCAGATTTTAAAGAAATATTTATGATGTATACATGTTACAATGATTTTTTTACTAATATAAATATAAACATTGTACGATAGTGTATTAGATTGTAGTAATAAAGGGCGGTACCCTTTATATTATAATACAATATACCAGTGAATAACAATATCATTCCGTTATTGTTGATCTGAAGAAGTTACTAATAGCTATGTTTTCCTCATTTATTTTCACTAGTAGCAAAGAGAGCTAACAATATTTCTTTTAGAAAACAACTACAAACTAGCACCTCGTTATGAAAACTGACAAGCGTTTAAAATCTAATCTTTGGACATCTGATCTAACTTTAACTGTTCTAACTGTAACTGTCTCCTAATAGAACCTAACTGAGTCAGTATACTAACATTCTTACCTTCATCATTGGGTATTGATGTCAGTATATTCTTCTGAACCACTGGCACTTTCCACTTATCATCAACTTTCTTCATCGCTTCACTCAAATCATTTTCAATTTTGTTGTTTGGTGATAACAGTGAATGTCTTAACATTGGAATAGGCAGTGAATCTATTGTTTGTTTTTTTTCTATCCTATCAATATTTTTAGGCTTCTCATGTACTAAAACTCTTTCCACATTCCTCTGTTTACCAATACTCTCAATGTCAAAATCATATCTCTCTTTAAAATTAAGATTTTTCCTTAAATAACTGTCTACATCGTAGTTTGGCGAAAATATTGAATTATCAGGAACATTCGATGAATATGGCTTCCTAACTGTATTTATATCTTCATATCTATCCTGGTTTGATTTTTCTTGAAATCTCTCCTGAATTTTAGGGTAGTAGATAGATTTTGTCCCCTCGCTTCTAGAAGTTTCGATGCGTTTGGAGGGTAGTTGCATGAATGGTGCCTTTAGTTTTTGATGTTCATCGTCTATCTCTTTCTGTAGATCTATTCGCTTTTGTTCGTATTCAATTGCGTCTTTTTTCACCTGTAAATAAGGATAATTAAATTAGTTGTGTGAACGTTTGATAATAAAATTATTTATGAATGCGCGTTCTTTTTCAGAATTTAAACTTTAAATCAAGGCCAAAGGCAAAGGAGTAACTATGTAACGGCCAACATGGTGCACTGGTAGGGAATTGAACTGGCGACTTCTCGCATAAGTAGTGCCTAGTTTACTAGGAAATTTTGTCTACAATAAACATTGACAAATTGCATAATGTAATAGTGCAAAGTCGGTAATGGAACTGTTTTAGCAACAATTCTAAACGCAGCCTTTTTAGACCACCTGGTCATATTATGAACTGAGCAATTCTTCAAGAGGAGCTCGGTGGCGTAGTGGTCAGTGCGCTTTGGCTTCCATTGAAAACAAAGCTAACTTCGCCATGGTCAGGCCGTGGATGGGTGACCAAGGCTTTGTGATCTCGAGCTCCTCCGTGCTTCGGAAGGCACGTTAAGCCGTTGGTCCCGGTCGCATTTGTGACCGTTTCTACCCACCAACCTGCATTGGGCCAGCGTGGTGGTGTTACGGCCCTAACTCCTCATGTATTTCTCCATGGGGAAGGCCTGTCCCAGCAGTGGGACGTATATAGGCTGATAACGTAACGTAACGTAATTCTTCAATCTGCCTAGACAAAATAAGATTAAAGCCTTTAGTCAAGACATAAATTGCATTTGGTAAGTAATAAATTGGGCAGCCATTTAATTATTTGGTTAAAAAAGGTCAGCCAAGAAATCATTTGGGCAGCAAACAAATATTTTGTCAGCAAAATAATTATTTACCCAGCAGAATAATTAGTTCGCCAGCAGAATACTCGTAATTTGTTTGTCAGCAAAATAATTGTTTGGGCGGCAAAAATAATTAGTTGAGCTGTAAAATTATTATCTGGGCAGCAATATAATATATGTTAACGAAATATATAAAATCTAGGAATAAGATCGATTATGACAGGTATTGGGTTAAGGATATTTTTTATGACCTAAAACAATATTTGTGTCATCAAAAAATATATTACACAGTCTGGAAGCAGAGAGAACATTTGAGTTGCTGGCCAATTAGTTATTTTAGCTGACCAATTGTATTTTACTGCTAATCAAAATTCTAATATTTTGCTGACCGTTTAAATTTTATTTTATTACGAATAAAATGTACTGACTGCGTCGTCCATATGGTGTTGATTGTCGATCTCCTTCTCTTGCGCCACTCTCAGCATCCGCAGTTGTTCTTCTAAGCGACGCATCTCTGCTTGTTCTAGCATCCTATAAAACACACAATTTTATTGTTATTTCAAAATCAAGACATTTCTTTCTTTTTATCATTCATTTAGTTAAGGAGCGCGTCGGCGTAGTGGTTTGCACGCTTTGGTTTTAGATATTGAAAACAAAGCTACTTTCTTCATGGTCAGTCCTAAGATGGGTGACCAAAACTTTTTGATCTCGGGTTCCTCTCTTATCATACGCGTCAGTCATACTCTTTTTTTACATATGACAGGTAAGCTCTTGGCCTTCATCTCACCTGATGGTAAGTGACGATAAGGCCGAAGGTGGAAGCGAGCTTCACCTGTAATCCTCAACAACTGAGGAACTGGCTATCTTACCTCTGATTGTCCGGAACAGAACAATGCTTAAAACATCGTTATTATGGCGACAAATTGAGGTAAGGCGGTGGTAGCTACCCAGGCGGGCTTAGAAGTTCTACCACCAACCAAACCGAGCAGAAAAACTTCTGCCCCCATGGGGAATCGAACCCGGACCTCCCGATCAACGTGTGTGAACCACTAGACCAAAGAGGCGGTTAAAATCTTACTTATTATTCTCTTATATAAACACTACTCACTTTTCTCTAGTCTTCCTCTCTTCTCTGATCCTCTGTTGCTCCAAGATTTGATTTCTAAGTTCTTGTTGGTAATACTGGCGGCGAGTCGCCGCGTCCTGGCAACACAAAACATATAGAAACTTCTGTGTAGTCTATCTTATTATCTTTACCGACATATAATAAAACTGTAAAGGTCGAATGTCTGTACATAGAAAAACAATGCTTAAAATCACGTCAGGAGGATGTAAGGTGGGAAAATACCAAAAAATAATATTTTTTTTGTTTCTCTCTGTTTGTACGGGCTAATCTCCGTAATGGCTGGACCGATTTCAATGAAATTTTGCATGGTGATACCTTATATCCCTGGTCAACATCTTAGATACTTTTTATTCCGGAAAATTAAAGGGTTCCCGTGGGATAGTTGAAAAACCATAGTAACCGCTGACGAATCGCGGGCAACAGCTAGTAACTTTTTTCATCCATCATTAACATTTCACATGATTGTTAACCCATAAAAAATATGTTAAAGGTCTTTCAAAACTCCGCTAAGGCCGAAAGGTTGTACGGTCCCTTATATAGAGCTCATTGCCAAAATATGAGGACCGAAGCTTGATATTTTTATTCGCTAAAGCTTTATTTCCCAAAAAATTTAAATTATCGACATTAACTAGTCACAATTTCTCAAAAATAATTACAAGCTATTTTTTATCAAAGTTTACATATTTAACTATACGGAACGTATCTTCTTTCAAATGAAAAAATAACTATTAAGATCGGTTGACGCAATCAAGAATTTTGTACTATAAGATGGATGCCAAACTCCCATACAATAGCATGAGGCAATGTTCTGTCTCGATCAGTAGGTGTTCCCTCTCATTCTATCACTATTTATGAATGAAGGCTATCCGTGGGATATCTTCTTCCTCTCTTTCTATTCATAGTTTCTGTCTCACCTGTCATATTTACGCCATTTTGACGTCTAGACTGAAAATTGTTACAATTTTTTGTAATTTAATATTGGGTCCTTACCTATGAAATTGGTGTTTTTATTCTGTCTTAGTATTTTGTCTGTAACTATTAAGATTCAGAGTATTAAAAAATAATTACCTAAAAAATAATTACCTCGTCTAAAAATAGACTATATTTTTGAGCTCTTTTGATTTGTTTTGATAATTTGTTGTAAGTTTAATTGTGTTAAAATTGGACACGGAGACAACTCTTTTTAAGTGCCTCCCGAATACATCATTTTATTTGCATTCACTTAAAAACGATAAATAATTTTTATGAAGTGTAATATTACACATATTACTATAGCTTGTCTAATGATACATGCCAAATATTATTATCTCTGGATTTGTCGTTGTGAAGAAAACTGATCAAATGTTAGTATGGAAAATGCAGAATTCCCCAAAATCTCTATACAAAACACCAATTTCATAGGTAAGGACCTAATATTTTCAATAAAAATTATAAGACTGGTGATGATGTGCGTTGTTTTATGTTGTGTAAGTGAGTGGTATCCTGGATGTACCTTATCATTTCACAGGTGAGTCAAAAATCACATTAAATGAGAGTATTTGTTTTTGAAATTTGTGTGTATTTTCGTGGGACGTCATTAGTAGTAATAGAAAGTTTTACTACGAAATGTCAAACTCATTCATTAAAGGGATAGAATGAGAAGGAACACCTACTGGTCGAAACAAAACATTGTCTCATGCTATTGTATGGGAGTTTGGCATCCATCATAAAGTACAAAATTCTTGGACGCAATCAAAAATTATCAGCGAAAACCCGAAATACATAAACCGTCTAGTGTGCATCGAGAGATGGCGCTGTACTTTGCACTAATTTAACTCTTAAGTGTAACGGACGGGAAACTACGGTCTTGGCCGGATTTTTTTTTCTTTTATTCTTGTTATGTTTATTTCTGATGATTATTAAAAAGCAAAAACAGTTTATAAATTATTCCATCAAATAATACAAATAGAAACCTTTTCAGCTTGCACGTTCCTCATGTGAATGGCGTCGGCGTCGAAAATCGACGGCATGTACGAATGCCGCAGGTCCGTCACCAACTTATCTCGATTACTTTTACGAACCGGAGAACGTTCTGAAAATATAAAACCATGTTAACATTAAAAAAAATCTAATTTCTGCTCAATAAAGTTAAAATATATATTTTGAACTCCCGTAAAAATAGGTGGAAATAATTTGCGTTCTGTACGAGTGGATGAAAAACATAACAAAACTTAACATCACGCCTCTATCCCCGAAGGAGTAGGCAGAGGTGTTAAACTATATTTCGCACGATATGGGTATTGTCCGGTTTCTGAAACGTCAGCTATGTTCTCAATAGTTGTTCACTCAATAAAGTTATGAATAAGATATTATGCCATTTAATGTCTTCTATCCATTTAATGTCTTGTTTTTCTTCATTTAATGCCATTACGTATAATTGCAATGTCCGGTTGCTGAGGTACTTTGACGGCAGTTTATCGATACGATAGCGCTATTGGATCGATAACTCGTAGTAAAGCGTTTCTGAACACCGCAAGTTGCTTAAAATGGGACTAGTTGATAGGTGTGAATGTCTGAGGATATTTATTTATTTATTTTTACTGCGTAAAATTAATGGACATAATTTCTTTTAATAGCAACACTAATTTTGTGCATCAAAACTATAGCAATATAATGGCAATAGTTTGTCAATGGTCAATGTTTTCACATTTTGTGATGCAGCCCACGAAATGTCAAAATTGTATGGGCAACAACAGGCTAGTTGACTCATATCAAAAGTAATGAAAATAATGTGTCATTCACACAGTATTTAGTACAAGGGTCCGAAATATACCAAGATCGATAAATATAAATAAGGGATTGCTGTAGAAATTCAATTTAAATATGTTTTATTTTTACTTTTTTTTCATCTGCCAAAAACGCTATCCGCCATGTTCGTGAAATTTGTTGAGTAACGATTCATGTAAACAATTGCCCCCACAATGCCCCCCCCCCCCCCCTCACCCCCAGCTACGGCCGTGCCCGCGTCTCCTTAAACGAGCCCTAAGGGAGGTTCTGGTGTGGTACTCACCATCAAAATCCCCATAGCTCCTCCTCCGCGCCGTCACCCTCGGGTGCCACGCGTCTGTGGGCCACGATACTTGTTGTATGGGCCTCTCGGGGTCTACTACTGTATGAGGGGACAGTTCTCTTTCTGCTTGCGTCAGCTGGCTTATTGGGGATGGTAGCTGCAATAATCAAATGGAGTGGCGCGTTATTGTGTAAGTTAAAGTAATGAATTGGGCAGGCATTTAATTTTATTTTATTTATTTATTTGATCAAAAGGTCAGCCGAAAAATCATTTGGGCAGCGAAAAATATTTTGCCAGCATTATAATTATTTGTTCTGCAGAATAATCAATTGGGCAGCAAAATAATGATTTGGGCACTAATTTACATGTTACCGGAAATGTAAGGAAAAGGATGAAGGGTCAATTACTAGGAAATGTATTAAGATAGATAGGATAGATACGTTCAGGTTTATAGACCCTTATAAACAAATAGCTGTTGCCCACGACTTCGTCTGCGGTAACTATGGTTTTTTAACTAGCCCACGGGAACCCTTTAATTTTCTCTAAAAATCTCAGCCCGATCGGTTTAAAATTTCATACAAACTTTCATCCCCTTTTTTGCCCTTGGGGGTAGAATTAATCAAAATCCTTTCTTAGCGGATGTCTACGTTATAACATCTACCTGCATGCAACATTTCAGCCCGATCCGCCCAGTGGGTTGGGCTGTGCGTTGATAGATCACTATGTCAGTCAGTCACCTTTGAGTTATATATAATATATATATTAGTGTCATCAAAACATATATCAAACATTTCGGCAGCAGAGAAAACATTTGAGTTGCTACCCAATTAGTTATTTTGCTTATAAATTAGAACTACTATTGCCCATAAGTTGCTGACCAATTAGTTACTTTGGCTAATTGTATTTTTGTGCTGACCAAAATTCGTATATTTTACTAACTTACCTGGAACAAATAAGCGTTCTCAGTTTGCACGGCGACGGACAGAGGAGATGTGACGCTGTTCACTTGCACACCAGTGGCCACTTTACTGAAACATTACGACAAATATTGGGTCCTTACCTATGAAATTGGTGTTTTGTATGGAGATTTTGGGGATGTCTGCATTTTACATACTAACATTTTATCAGTTTTCTTCACAACGACAAATCCAGAGATAATAATATTTGGCATGTATCATTAGACAAGCTTTAGCAATATGTGTGTGAACACGCTTGATAAAAATTATTCATCGTTTTTATGGTAATGCAAATCAAATGATGTATTCGGGAGGCAGTTAAAAATAATTGTCTTTGTGTCTAATTTTAACACAATTAAACTTACAAAAAATTATAATATTAAATTAAATAATACGAGCTCAAATTTATGGTCTATTTTAAGAAGAGGCAAGAGGCAATGTGTTCAAACATGAATTTGACATTCTAGAAAAAAATCTATGGGTCTGTTCTGTACAATTTTAAAAACATGCATAGTTAATGATGATTACAGAAGGGTATTAGTACTTAGTAATTTAAGAAATTTAGTTTTACTTCGAACGGAACAGATTTTCTTAAAGTTTTAATGTGTTGTAAATATGCATGGTGTGACATTGTGAGTTAAAATAAATGAAACAGGAATAAGTCCTGGTATGAAATTACTTGGTGTGAGAATGCGTGGGGGCAGCAACACTCGTTCTCCTCGACGGACTCCACATCTCCTGCTCTCTTATCCTCCTCTCCCGCGGTTCCCGCTCCCGCTGCACTCTCCCACTCTCCAGTCTTTGTCTCTCCTCTTCCACGCGTTCCCTCTCCCTCTCATCTTGTTCACGCTCTTTTTCCTCTCGTTCCTTCCGCTCTATTTCCGCCTGTTCTTTGGCTTCTTGCTTTTTCTTCGCTTGCTGCAAAATTACCACAACTTTCAGGTGAGTAGTTGCTTGTTACGAACGTGTAAAAAAAAACATCCTCAAATACAATTTTAAGAGAAAACGGGCAAAGTAGACTGTAGAGCGCACTAAATGAGGAGAGCATAAGGCAGAGGCCTTACAGAAGACCGTGGTCTGTTGTGTTCCTGTAGGTGAGTAAGGTATTCAGGAAAAAGGACTCAAGTTAACAGCGCGAGTTTGCGATTAGTGTTGCTGCAAGCTATACACTGTATACTAAACATACCACCATCGCATGATTGTTTGCCATTCTAATAAGCTCCTTTTGTGTTTCTTCAAGTGTGTACCCTGTGGTGTAGTGTATGAAGTTTTGTAATGTAGTGATATGTCATATAAGGCATTAAGGCTCTCTCGTACCTGGTCTAAGTACTCCTTATACTGCTGTTGTCTGACACGCCGCAGGGTATTCCGCCGTCGCTCGTACTCTCCCAAAGCGAACATCACGTCGCCGGACGACCGCTCGCATCGCACCATTGGGTTGTTGGGCGAATACTCACCCGCCTTCAGCATCCCGGGAAGACTTAGGTATCGCTGGAAGAAGTGGGTGCTAGTTAATAATATGAACATGAATTTTAGAGACGGAGATAAGGAGTTCGGTGGTGCAAAAGTACGAACACATTAGTCTCTTTCGATGTTGAAAACAAAATTAGTCATGGACATATTTGGATCAAACTTTGCAATCCCAATAAGATACGTTTCAGAGGAACAAAGGCTGCGCGCGCACGTTAACACGTCAAAACTTCTACAGAATTTGACGTATAAGCTCGCGCGCGTGGCCAGCGCCGTCCGCCAGCATCAGTCAACCCATATCTACCCTTGGGTGTAAACGGCGACTAATGGACTTAGAACTGCACAACCATCCAATAGCTTATAGCGGCGACGGGCTCAACACCTGTCACGCTGAGTGCAGTCACTGCTTGGTGAAGCGCGGACTATGGCAATGGACTACTTTTGCGGTGCGTTTGCCTAGTCTCCGATTAACCCTTAGGAGATAATAGTCGTGATTATACACATACATACATAAGTCACGCCTTTTTCCCACAGGGGTAGGCAGAGATTACATACATAGATAGATATTATATGTATATATGTAATATTTTTGCGTCCCTTTGAGGTTATTTGGGGCTCCTCCGTTCAACGGTCCTCAGAATGGCTCCACACACACTAACCTTCCCGCAACACGCACTCTGTCCGTGATAAATCGCTGTAACATGTGGAACTGCCTACATGTGGAAAACATGAGGGCTTCGCGTGGCTTACGGCCCCTTGGGACTGTTTTATCGGATGACAGGGCTGCTGGATAACCCTAAGCTTAACCTTTTAAAACTACTGACCAGGCTACTAAAATTCGAATCCAATCGAATTCGAATTTTAGTTTTCGACGGAGAACTTGCTTCATTATTTTTATCACTTGCTTCATTCATTAAAATTTAATTACGCCTCAGCCAATTAAAGAGCGCTCGCACACTAATAAATCCATCTTTATCTATACCAATCAGTATCGATGAGAAAAGTAACGGCCGCAGAGCGAGGAAAGCCAATGTAGCGAGACGACATGCAAATGCTGCATACAAATACGTTCTAATTGGCCATGCCCACCGGTAATCAATCATCCACGGTTAAACACCTAACCGGACAACCGGCTTAGTGTCAGTAACCCTAGAAGTAAGAAAGGGTTTGGATCACAGATCTATTTTTGTGTTTGGATTCTAGTCAAGTTGTAATTTATACGATTTTTGTACCATTCAACTTTTTCCGAACCTTATGTAATATGTAATAATAATAAATAATGAATAGCCTCAGACATTCACTGTGGATCGAACCCAGGACCTCTCGAGATGGCAGCGCCTTGAGACCGGCGTACAGACCACTCGACCACGGAGGTCGTCAAAAACGAGGATACCTTTATTAAAGTGTGGCAGTGGACAGGGCACATTGCTTGTAGAATTGACGGCCATTGAGGTGGAAAGGTTCTCGAGTGACGACCACGTACCGGAAGGCGCAACGTAGGGAGGCCGACCGACGATCTGGTGAAAGTCGCAGGAAGTCGCTGGATGCAGGCGGCGCAGGACCGCGAGTTGTGGAGATCATTGGGGGAGGCCTATGTCCAGCAGTGGATGACAATAGGCCGATAGATAGATAGGTCAGACAGCGAAAGCGAAGAGACCGGTTGGACGTCCAAGGCATGAGGTTTAAGCTCAGAGTTTAAGCCTTTAAGGATTCATGCAAACGGAATATGCACAGGTTCAGAATACAGCACGATGAGACCGGAATAGCTTCTTGTATTATGCCAAAAATTATTGTCATGACGAAGACTGGTTGACGAGTCTAAAGCAGAAAAGTCTTCGCCAAGCTCTACCACCTCCTGCAGACTCCCGATTGTTTTGCGATGTTGTGGCAAGATGTGCTGGCGCCCTATGGTCACAACAACCCCTGAACCAATCAGTGCTGCAAGAATCATCTATAACAGATGCTGTGGCCAAAGATAATGTGCATTTAAAGGCTCAATAAAGACCTTGATGCATCTATACTTAAATTTGCTACAATTTGGGTGTTAAACTGTATTTCCCAACATTGGACATGTAAATTATAGAAAAACAATAGATGTTTCTATTGTCTCGTCATCTGACCATTAACTACCCAAGTCACGCGCATGTCAAAGTATTAACGACTGCATTCGAGTCCAGTTTACACTCAGTAAAATTATTCGGTGACACATAAATGAAATAGCACTTGAAATAACTGGTAGACAAAACAAGTGGTTTTATCAAGGATTTTTTTCATGCCATGAATATTACGTTCTTCTTCATAAAATTTATGTAGGTATTAGTACAGTACGATCTGATATGTTCTCTATAATACTTAATTTAAATGTTTCATTTGACTAAACCATCACTATATTAGTTTTTTCTGTGATATAGAATCTAAATTAAACAAACAACAATGACAAACTCGCAATTTAAATTTAACAATATATTGGGTCCTTACCTATGAAATTGGTGTTTTTTTCTCTCTTAGTATTTTGTCTGTAACTATTTAGATTCAGAGTATTCCTAAAAAATGATTACCTCGTCTAAAAATAGACTATATTTTTGAGCTCTTTTGATTTGTTTTGAAAATTTGTTGTAAGTTTAATTGTATTGAAATTGGACACGGAGACAACTCTTTTTAAGTGCCTCCCGAATACATCATTTTATTTGCATTCACTTAAAAACGATAAATAATTTTTATAAAGTGTGATATTACTCATATTACTTTCCTTGGATTTGTCGTTGTGAAGAAAACTGAAAAAAATTTAGTATGGAAAATGCAGAATTCCCCCAAATCTCCATACAAAACACCAATTTCATAGGTAAGGACCTAATATCAATTAACTAAGCTGTTCAAATGAGTTTTTTTGCTAAAACAATTATGCGTAATTTTTATACGACAAAAATATAACTTATACCGCTAAATTCACGGTTTCCCAAACACGCAACGCAATCATTTGCCAGTTTATTGGCGAACTGACGTTGTTGAAGGCGTTGAGTTATAGCTGTCTGGTAAATAGGGGCAATTTGCATGATTCATTTGATTTAACATAATCATAAAGTGAATTTAAATAAAGAGGAATACCTAAATAAGTATAGTATTAATATCACACTTGACAAATATCGTCAACAATATACGAATAACGTTCGTATAAATATGAGGTGTAAATGAATAACTAAATAATAGATTAAAACAAAATGCGTTGCACTTATTTTTTTTATACCAACATATCGTCCTCAGCCTTTATACGTCCCATTGCTGGGCACAGGCCTTCTTCATGGAGAAACACATCAAGAGCATGGGCCGTAACACCACCACGCTGGCCCAATGCAGGTTGGTCGGTAGAAACAATCGCAAGAGCGACCGGGACTAACGGCTTAACGTGGCTTCCGAAGCACGGAGAAGCTCGACATCACAATGTTTTGGTCACCCATCCACGGTCTGACCATGGCGAAGTTAGCTTTGTATTCGATCGAAAGCCAAAGCGTACTAACCATTACGCCACCGAGCTTTATACCAACAATTAAGGAATGGCATTTCCTTCCTGCATGTCCATGTGCTTCTCAGTTGCCCTCAAAATTATACAATAACAATGAATGAATTCTCAACATTACGTATACAGTACAAGCGTAGTGGTTCGTACGCTATTACTTGCGATATCGAAATAAAGCTACCTTCGCCATGGTCAGACCTTGGATGGGTGTCCAAAAACTTTGTGATCTCGAACTCCTCCGTGCTTCGGAACGTTAAGCCGTTGGTCCCGGTCACTAATGCAACCGTTTCTACTCACCAACCCGCACTGGGCCAGCGTGGTGGTGTTACGACCTTACGGCCTTATGGTGTCCTGCCTGTGCCCAGCAGTGGGTATATAGGCTGAGGACGGTCGTATACAGTTGTGTATAGGTAATTTTGTATATAAATATTTTTGTATTGGCTCATATCACTCAAAGGGTTATGTTAAGAGCTATACTTGAAGTTTCTTTGCGTGATCGAATCAGGAATTAGAGGAGCGCTAACTTAACGGTTAACTAACGTCACCGATATAGCTCATAGAATTAAGAGCCTTAGAGACAGTAAGCCACATTGCTTGTAGAACTGAAGACCGTTGGGACAGAAAGGTTCTCGAATGGCGGCCACGTATACATTGGAAGTCCGCCCATGAGCTGGACCGACAATTTAGCGAAGGTCGCGGGAAGTCGCTGGATGCGGACACCGCAAGACCGATCATTCTGGAGTTCCTTGGGGAAGGCCTATGTCCAGCTTCTTTGGGCTGAATGGTGACCATGATTCAAATAAAGGTATCCTCGTTTTCGACATGAGCGTCCTAGAGAATCTCTGGTAGTGAGACTCCCAAGGGGGATGTCTACCAGAGAGAAACCCCCCAGTGGCATCACGCCGCTACGGGCTTGAGGACCTACCACAGTTTTCGCTTTTCCCAAAAAATCTGATAAAACGATAAAAGCCGTTTGAGGCAAACCGGGTCACAAAAACACATGGGTACAAATGCGTTCATTCAAAAAGGTGGGTTAGGTTATCTTGTTATCCATTTTTTTAATGAGACAAAGCCTTTTAAGGACATCCTGGCTGGACGGTAGGCGTCTGTGGGAGTAACCCAATACCTCATCTTGAAGGTTGCAATGGCCATGAACTTATTTGAACTTATTTTATTAATTATTATTTATTTTATAACGCAGTAGCTGTTGCCGCGACTTCGTCCGCGATTACTATGGTTTTCGACGGGAACCCTATAATTTTACAGAATAAAAACTATCTAAGATGTTGACAAGGGATAAAAGGTATCACCAAGCAAAATATCATTGAAATCGGTCCAGCCATTTCGGAGATTAGCCCGTACAAACAGACGAACAGACAGAGAAACAAAAAATTTTAAATAAATTTTTGGTATTTTCCCTCTTTTACACCCCCTGGCTTGATTTTAAGCATTTTTTTTCTATGTACAGACATTCGACCTGTACTGTTTTATTATATGTATAGATTGTTGGTCAAACCTGAGTAGAACACTTAGCAAATTAATAAATATTTTTCTCACAACAACAAATTAGTGCGTGCAACACTATTGTTCTTCTATTATTTATTACGGAAAACAATATATTTTTTGACTATGGCCATTCGAATGATATGATGATGACGACGAACAATAGATTTAAGTAGAAGCGTGCATTAAAATATTTAAGATAGTTTAATTATTATTTTCTTAATCAACGCATCTGCTTCTGCAAGTAGGTACTTCTACTTATAATATAAATAAAAAGAACAAAAATACATATGAAACACTTGAGATTTGTTTTAAATTGCCCTATTTGTTTAAAATTTTTATAAAAAAAAATAAAAAATACGAAAGTATCGGAACCTTACCGTTATCCTTTAAAAATCCATAATATTCGGAACAAAACTTCTCCGTAATCAGTCACAAAAGTAAAATTACGTAAATGTCACGAAAAAACTAAGAAAATACCGATCGAACCGTCTAACATTCACAAATGTTGTTGGTAAACTAACAGCGAGCGAACCACGCGGCTTAGAACAAGAGTAAGGTCCGTATTCCATAACCAAGCGAAAATCACTACTTGAGCAGCTAGAATGAGATGGCGCTATTCATCCCCACATAACGCCATCCTTTTTGGGAAGACTTTTTAAATTAATATAAAAAAATCCGTGTTTATGAAGATTCTAAATCAAACAGTTTATGAACACTGAATTACGTAATGCTGAGCATCCAAATTTAATTATTATTAAGTATAAGGAAATGTACCGCGAATCTGATTTAGCTTACGTTCAAAAAAATCGAGTCCCTACAAAACTCCTACAGACGTGAGCTGCGTAAAGTAAGTCAGTCTTTTAGAACTAATTCATCAACAGATGAAGTAGCCTTGTTTCTTATTTTTTCTTGAGCACTGTTCAAGTTACCAAATCATAGAATATAAACAATGGTGTCTTTTTTTTACTTATAGCTTAACTTTATTTATGTTCTTTTCTTTAACCCGGTGCTTAAACGTCATCCATTGACAGGCAAAATTATCATGCTAGATTTTGAATAAGTCACATAAACAATATTTAGACAAATCTGAACAAGTAACTAGGTCAAAAATTCGTCATCAGCCTATATACGTCCCACTGCTGGGACAGGCCTTCCTCATGGAGAAACACATGAGGAGTATGGGCCGTAACACCACCACGCTGGCCCAATGCGGGTTGGTGGGTAGAAACGGTCACAAATGCGACCAGGACCAACGGCTTAACGTGCCTTCCGAAGCACGGAGGAGCTCGAGATCACAAAGTCTTGGTCACCCATCAACGGCCTGACCATGGCGAAGGTAGCTTTGTTTTCGATCGAAGCCAAAGCGCACTGACCACTACGCCACCGAGCTCCTCTACTAACTAGGTCAAAAATGTTTATGGTTTATCGGCCTTTAATTGAAAACGAAAATTATTAGGGCAATCGAAATAACTTGCTTACTACAACAATTGATTAACAGCGCACTCAAAGCTATAAATTTTTCTAGTATTGCTTTGTTATGAAATAACGTTTAACATATTTCTTGAGGCAGCGTTATATGGCTCCAGGAATAAAATATAGCAGTTAAATATTTTCGTATAATTCGACTAGGAATTTAAAAAACACTGCTGTGCGTATATTACTAACAAAAATTACCGAACCGAAACATGGCCGCTTACAATGGGTCTCATAATAAAGTTAAAGGTCTACTATAGATCAATGGAGACAGCTATGCTTGAAGTCACAGCTGCGTGACCCGGAATGAACAGATCCGTAGTAGAAACAGTAAAGCTGAAGTCACCAATCAGAATATAGCCCAAGGAATTAAAGCTACACTCACAATCAAAAGTTTATATCAAATTTCGGCACGCTCTGCTTCATGCGATAATTTTTACCGACTATGAATGGACTTTTGAATGTGACTGTACATATGTGTCAGTGGGCAGATCACATTGCTCTAGAACTTTCTGCCGCGGGCTGAAAAGGTTCTTGACTCTAAGGATTCTAAGGAAACTATCTTACCTAGACAGTTCTTATCAGAATAGTTTCAACGTCAGCTTTAACTGTGTATTACACAAGCCTTCTTCTACCAGACAGTCTTTTACGAGACATACACCGCAAAATAGTATTTTTAGATAGTTCTTATCAGAATGATGTTAACGTCTCAGACTTAACGTTTCAATCCCGGATGGCATTCCGAGATCCACGAGCAATAGCTATTGTGTCAGGTGTCTGGTAGCTGAGCAGTTAAAACTGTTAACCTGGATTCTAACGCTCCTATTTGGCCACGTTATCTGACTTCTAGAGCTTGACAAGTCTGCAACTACGCAGAATTGTATCTAAATTAGACAGATCTTATCAAAATTACCTTTACGTTAGTAATGATAATCATTTAGCAGTGACACTGTTCTTTCGGATTTTGAAAGAACTTCTGTCACGCAGTTGCGTGTTACGTTATGCCAACCTTTACCATTTCGCCAATTGCACGAAAGCACGCAAATCCAGGTCTATCGCTTAATTATGTAGTTTTGGAACTCATCAAAATTCGAGGTTATGTGACGTGGCAGACAAACAAACTGGGACAAAGGGTGGCCTGTGGCCTCGTTTTCACAGGTGTTTTGGGCTTATGGGAAACATCAGAAAGTAATCAACATGATACTACTTCAGGACAAAACTCCAATCAAGAGTCGTTGAACCATTAATTATGAAAATCGATTCGGTTCTAAGTTCAACTTGAAACAGACGATTAAATATTAAATTGGATTGTCTTGTTCGATTGAGAACCGTTTTGGATGAATTGTTGATATCTAATTTAGCTGTTGCCTGCTACTTAGTGCATGTAGAATATGATTTTTGATTTGTAAAATAGAGCCTTTATCTTAAATAAGACCTGCAACAACACATGAGGGAAAATGCATTAAATTTCATGCAGTACAAAACAACATATCCCTGAATAAAAGAAATATTTACGCCCACACTTCGCCTGATATCTAAAGTCCTCACGCAAAAAGGGATAATAAGCTTGTTACAATCCACGGAACATTATGAGAAAAGTAAAATTAAACATACAATCACGCCTGCAATCCCCGAAGGGGTAGGCAGAGTCCAAGGAGCACTGTGTTCCTTAAGACCACATTTAGCCGTACAAAAATTGGGTTTGATCAGATGAAAAATCGTGAAAGAATAGTAACAAGTGGCTAGTGGAATTAAAAAACCGATATATTATCACTTTTTCAGATAAATTTGGAGGAGCTCGGTGGCGTAGTGGTTAGTACGCTTTGACTTTCGATCGAAAACAAAGCTACCTTCGCCATGGTCAGGCCGTAGATGGGTGACCGAAACTTTGTAATCTTGAACTCCTCCGTGCTTCGGAAGGCACGTTAAGCCGTTGGTCCCGGTATTGCGACCCTTTCTACCAACCAACCCGAATTGGCCAGCGTGGTGGTGTTACGGCCCATACTCATGTGTTTCTCCAAGAGGGAGGCCTGTGCCCAACAGTGGGACGAATATAGGCTGACGAGAGAGAGATCATCTTTACTACACTTGCCTAATGCTGGTATTAAAGAATATTATTTTAAGCGTCTTAAATTAGCCAGCTTGGTTAATGCTGGCATTATATAAAACAATACCCCAATCCAAATTGGCTTAAGTTTGCAATGTCATGCCAACATGGGGCCATTATTTTAAGTAATTTCGCTAATGCGCCGTTCGGCCCACCCCGACGCTCCCAGCTAGTTCTCGGCCACACCTTCCATTGTCAAGCGTGAAAACTTCCATATATTTATTTACAAAAGCTCTGTAAATACTTATCACGTACTAGTGATGCAGTTAGATGAGTCCATCTCATCACTACCTGACATTAAGCAGTATTGTTCAATTGTCCATATATGAAGGTAGCGGGCAACAAAATAATAAAGCCGACCTAGCCACCTCCACCTTCTTGGCTTATAAGATGCCCTTTCTCGCATCTTTCAAAAGAACCCAGAATAAAATTGGTCCCAGAAAAAAAAAAAAAAAATAATAAGCTAGAACAATCAATAAGTTTTTAACATGTTGCCTACCTTCGCGATCAGGTTACTAACACCTGATGTATTGTTGTATCATTTGCTGAGCTTTCATAAAAGAATAGCAATGAATTTTAGATCATGCCGTTATTTTCCTCAGAAATTAAATAACTTTCAATAAAAAAACAACTTCGAATATTATCATTGCATTGCCGATCGAACATAACGCTAACGACCTATCTAATAATTAATAGAACAATTACACAACGCGAAAGAATGAAGGAGAAACTGTAACTAGGCAAGCCATAATTGACGTGTTCAACTATTCATATCACATCGGACGGTGTGAGCTAAGTAATTGCTAGTTGGTATAGAGTCAACAAACAGAACAATAAGGTAAGTCACGCGAATTGTTACATTTTAAAAAAGTAAGAGAAAAGTTAGAAAATGCTAAGAAAGTCCCACAGAATAAAGACAGGTTTCTTGTATCGCCATCTCACTAGTGATCATTGACAAAAGAGTTGTACAGGCGCATGAATTTTTATAACCAGACCACAGTTACCGACCCTTAAAAACAGAACCTTTAACAATGTATTAAGGACTAACTGTAATATGACCTTTTGTCTAATTCATACATACATACAACAATCACGCCTATAATCCCTGAAGGGGAAGGCGGAGTCCAAGGAGCACTGTGTTCCTTAAGACCACATTTAGCCATACAAAAATAGGGTTGGTCAGACGTTGTGGCTAGCTCATCGCCTACACAATCACAGACCCAGTACCTAATACGCCCTTAGTCGCCTGTTACGACATTCTAGGCAAGAAAAGCAGTTGGACCAGCGGAAAAACGGACCAACACGGGACTAATTCATGTAAAAATTAAATGACTTAGACTTGAGTTAAGAAGTCTGGAGACCTATTTCATACGCATGGCATTTGACGAGCGGTGGTATGGTAGAGGCGAGCTACCTGATAACGAGCCTGTCAAAAGTTTTTCGTCTCAACAAATCGAAACCTAAAAAAAAACATTAACAAAGCATTAAGAAAACCGTCTTTTAATGGGGTAATGCTAACTAAATTTCCAACCAATTTAAAATTATAGGCCCAAACCGGATTAAACTATTACGTTTACAGGAAACCGTTCTTCACAAAAGAATGAATAAGCTGATGAGATATGGCATGTAGATGGAAGAGGAAGAATATTCAATCAAATCCAAATATATAATCGAAGAGCTCCAGAACTCTTACGATGTACCTACTGCTCGTCAAACTCAATAAACAGTTAAAATACAAAACAACCTTCCGTTTCCTGGTCTCCACATTATGATGTTTAATTAACATATCGGTGTAAGCCCAGCAGGAGCAGTAAGATCCAGCAGTGGGCGTCTCTGGGCTAAATGATGATTTATTGTTGTAACTGTCAGAAATATTTATTTAACTTTCAAACACGATATTACAAACGGATCATAATCCATTCTTACCGAATGTTTCCGAATCATCAAGCCGCAATTTTTTATGTAACAAAAACGTATGCAAACCAGCAAAATTGGGTTTCTGAATACGCATTGTTCGCCGGCATCGTTACGAGGTTTAGGAAAGTGATTCTTGCGGCCATTGTATAACTGTATTACTGGAGTAAAATACGGCAATTGAGTCATGGCTTCTAATAATAGAAAAAAAAACAGCATAACAGTAATAAGACATGATTTTGCAAATTTCGAAGTTGCGTTATTATCTATTATGTATACATATTCTTTTGAATATGCGTATTTAAGCGTTATTTTTATATCAATATTTAACAGCTCGGAGCTCGGTGGCGTATTTAGTAGATACTGCTTTGACTTTCGATACCGAAAACAAAGCTACCTTCGATATGCTCAGGTCTTGGATGGGTTACCAAAACTTTGTGATTTCAAACTCTTCCGTGCTTCGGAAGGCACGTTAAACCGTTGGTCCCGGTGGCTATTGCAACCGTTTCCACCCACCATCACGGGCCAGCTTGAAGGTGTTACGGCTCATACTCGTGTTTGAAATGAAATGAAATTCTTTATTTAATCATTTAGGTAACAAGTAGTCACACTCATGACGCGTCAAAACAAAAGTTTACAAACAAAATACACACTTCTACTTGTATACCTCTACATTTTTTTCTTCCTGTTCACTATCGGGAGGCCTTGTCAAGAGAAGATACAGGCAAGAAACTCTGCAAGGGGTCCACCCTCCCTTTACACAAAATTGTCTTACGTTATACAAATTACAGGCAAGTCAAAGTGGAAAGAATAAGAAGACGATAATTACAAAATTACTCATGAAAAAGAACGAGTTCCAGAAAATTTCAACATCGAATCTTGCAGCAAACACCAATACAGTCCAACAATATAATAATTCATTTCCAGATTATCATCAAAAGTTTCTACATGAGAGGTCTGTGCCCAGCAGTAGGACGTATATAGGCTGAGGATACAGGTAAACTGATGCTAAGTTTGGATGTGGATAGATCTACAATGAGCAGAAGACATAAAAGGCCCGTATTACAGATCCAAACTCAAGCGTAGATCTCTGCTTGAGCGCAGTTAAAAAGGGATGGCGCTATGTGGGATCTATAGCGGCATCCCTCTCTAACAGTGCTCAAGCTGAGATCTACGCTTGAGTTTAGTTCCGTAATACGGGACTAACACCCAGTTGCAGAAACGAACTTTAAAATTTAATGTCAGCATTATCTCTAATGCTCCATTAAATTTATTTATTGAAGTGTCAAAAGAACACCTTAGCGTAGTTTTACGTTGCACAAAACGACATTAGCAGCCTGTCAATGCTAAAGAGACATTAGCTAGAACTGTTTTGTGTGACAACCTTAACTTTAATGAAATTTAAAGTTTTAATGTCTCATTAACAAATGTCGTCCTTAAAAAGTCTTTGTGCAACTGAGTGTGAGTGTAAGACAGCTTATTTAATTTTATTTAACATCACTGTTACACTTCATAATTGTCACTCAAGTGGTATGAGAAGGAAAGAAGTGACTGTACTTAGAATTTCGACTCCTAAAAGCGTAAATTACTTGATAGGATATCGAACAATCTTCTGGTTTATAAAAGGAGTTTTTGTCCGTAATAGACGAGCTCCGTGGGTCGCCATCTCGTGAGGTTCTGGTTCGATCCCCAGTGAGGACAGATGTTTGTGTGAGGAATACAGGCATTTGATCAGCAGTCTTGGATGTTTATATAAGTATTGCATATTTTCTGAATGTATTCATCTATTCAATATATTTATCCGTCATCTAGTATCCGTAACACAAGCAGCATTGCTTAAAATGGAGCTAGTTGATAGGTTTATGTCCGAGGATATTTATTTATTATAATTCTTACTTATTATTTCTTTCGTACTAAAGTCTCTCTCTCTCCCTCTCTCTCTCTCCATCTCTCTCTCTCTCCAGCCTATACTACTATACGTCCCACTGTTGGGCACAACCTTCCTTATGGAGGAACATATGAAGAGGACACCACCACGCAGGCCCAACGCGGGTTGGTGGGTAGAAACGGTCGCAATAGACCGGGACCAACAGCTAAGCGTGCCATCCGAAGCATGGAGGAGTCGAGATCACAAAGTTTCGGTCACCCATCCACAACCTGACCATGGGGAAGGTAGCTTTGTTTTTTTATCAAAAGCCAAAGCGTACTAACCACTACGCCACCGAGCTCCTCTACTAAAGTCTATTTACTCGTATATCCACTCATGTGTTACAAGCGTATTGAAATGGAAAAATAGTAGAAATACAAGTTTTTATTACAGTAACCTTGATACAATTCCAGAAACAATAGGCATTCTTCAAGTAGGTATATCGCACACAATATAGTATATTATTTTATGTGGGTCTTCACAATACTGCAGACCCACCTCACCAGGCACGCCCTTAGTCATAATGTAATGAGGTATAATTGGAACAAGTCCAGAATTTTAATCAATAATACAATAGAGTTAGAATCGAAAATAGAAAGAACGTCCTTACCTATAAAATTGGTGTTTGTATGGAGATTTTGGGGATGTCTGCAGTTTACATACTAACATTTTATTAGTTTTCTTCACAACGACAAATCCAGAGATAATAATATTTGGCATGTATCATTAGACAAGCTTTAGCAATATGTGTGTGAACACGCTTGATAAAAATTATTCATCGTTTTTATGTTAATGCAAATCAAATGATGTATTCGAGAGGCAGTTAAAAATAATTGTCTTTGTGTCTAATTTTAACACAATTAAACTTACAAAAAATTATCAAATTAAATAATACGAGCTCAAATATATGGTCTATTTTTAGAAGAGGCAATTATTTTATAAGAATGTTCTGAAACTTAATAGTTACGGACAAATTGCTAAGACAGAATAAAAACACCAATTTCATAGGTAAGGACCCAATACATACAAGCCGCAACTGAAAATTTTATCAAGAGTTACTTATTCGTATACAAAAGTTACTGACGAAAGTCAAATATTTTCATCATCTTTTCATTAGTCTGCAAAATACTCAATGCCTCATTTTTTCTCCGGGGACTTTTTCTCTCCGGCTAAACCTACAAGAGGCCTTGCTTCGAAAACAACCGGCCAAGAGCGTGTCGGGCCACGCTCAGTATAGGGTTCCGTAGTTTTCCATCCGTCACAATTTTGATTGCGTAACCGATTTTAATAACTCGTTTTTTATTTGAAAGACGATATGTTCTATATCATATGGAAAATGAGATAAAAAAATGCTTGCATATATGGTTAAGTCACAAATTTTGTTCAAAAATAATTCGCGAATCCTAGTCCTGTCTTTGTATTAGAATAGAAGGTCGTCTTCGTTACGTACAACGCCTAGACGGCCTAATGTTGAGACCTTGATTTCCAGACCTTGGTTTGAAATTATGACATCAGATTTAGCCACGGCTTCGAACTGGCTCAGATTTTATGGCTTACAATAAACACGTCTGCGTAAGTATGAAATATTGGAGCGTTATAAAATTAATATCTCAATATTCATGACCTGCAGGTAGTCAAAAACAACTAAAAACATTTAGACCCTATTGAATGTTACAAATCCATTACTAAATTACATAGCATAAAAATCTGTTGCCTTTTTCAAAATCATAATCCAGATTTTAGACAAACGGTTTAATTTACCTATTCAGCTATTTACCTATTTATGTATGTGTTAATGTTAATTAAGCCGCCACCAGATCTCTGCTTTGCCTGATGGTTGACTGTTAGAGAGCGACATTTGTCGTTAAGTCCGCCATGTGTACATTTTCTGTATTGCACAAAAGCTTAAATAAATAAATAAATTCAGTCAATTACGATTTTATAGGTTAAATACATGATTTTTTTTAATAATTACCTATTTCTTATAAAACTTTAGAAATACTACCTATCACTAGATAGGTCCAGATAGATAATAAACCTCACCTCTTCTATAATCTCATCTTTGTATCTTTTCAATCAAAAACATATTTTAAAAAGTAGGTAAGTACTTACTTTCAAATAAAAACAGGGAAAGCACTTTACCACCACATAACAAAACACAGTCGCAACATCAACATAACATTGTTTATCACAACACGAGGGAACAAGTGACAGGCGACAATGTTTGCAAACGAAACATGTCGCTGTCTCGCACGTATTGCTCTCAGCAAGGTCTAAAACATTGTGGCTTCGCGATACCTCCAGCGCTTTAATGCGACCCTGGTACTTTAAGTCAATTCAAATTGAAAGTTATTCTTTAGGAAAACTAAATAGTAGTCATTTAATTAAAAAAAAATACTTTGAAATTTCATTATCATCATCTTGTCTGATGTAAGTTTGCAGCAAATATCAATATATTGGGTCCTTACCTATGAAATTGGTGTTTTTATTCTGTCTTAGCAATTTGTCCGTAACTATTAAGTTTCAGAACATTCTTATAAAATAATTGCCTCTTTTAAAAATAGACCATATATTTGTGCTCGTATTATTTAATTTGATAATTTTTTGTAAGTTTAATTGTGTTAAAATTAGACATAAAGACAATGATTTTTAACTGCCTCCCGAATACATCATTTGATTTGCATTAACATAAAAACGATGAATAATTTTTATCAAGCGTGTTGACACACATATTGCTAAAGCTTGTCTAATGATACATGCCAAATATTATTTTCTCTGGATTTGTCGTTGTGAAGAAAACTGATAAAATGTTAGTATGTAAAATGCAGACATCCCCAAAATCTCCATACAAAACACCAATAACATAGGTAAGGACCTAATATTAAAAATTAATTTACATGGTACTTTTGTTTTGGTCAACTCTATCGTTTTTATGTCCGTCTACTTATTCCAATTTCCAATTTGTTCGCGATTTTTGGTCTATTGTCTGGTTTGATGATTCTCCGTGTTTTAAAAACGTGTTTTTTTTATTTCGGGGACTTTTAAATCGGCTTTTCTTCAGAAAGCTTTCGATTTGAATGACCAATGTTCGAGTGCGTCGTCCTAATACGACGATGTCGTTGATTGGCACCAAATTCACTGTATTAGTTATAATATTTGGTTGCTTACGTCCTCAATTCTCTTTATCTCATAAAATTCGCAGCTCCATTCTAGAAAGAATATTAATTTACAATTGTGCAACGTGGGTGCCCGTTTTTGTTAGATTAAAGGTGGGCGATGACAAACTTCATGCAACAATATTGTAGCATTAGAAAAATTAACAAAAAAAATTGGATAAAGCTCCCATTCACAGTTACATATCAAAATAAAGAAATAATAAAAAAAAACGGAAATACCAAAATAAAATTGAAGGATATCGAACGGCATTAAAGATGCTATCAGACTAATAGACTACAATTAAAATCTCAACATTATTGTGAAGAAAATTAATCATAATTTACCACAACATACAAATCATGAAGTACCTACTTAGACGCAACCAATCGCGTATGAAATTTCATCTCAGTCAAATGACAAAGACAAGTACTATACCAAAAAAAAATGTAATAAAGACACAGTGAGAAGCATTTGGCTGTCAAACTTACAGAAAACACATTAAACATTATGATAATTATATGATCTCTCAATCATAGTAATCATACCTCCACAAAAATCCAACAACTATAGACCAAAATTAGAATGACGTAAATATCAACATAGGAAATTTTCAACATCATAAGTTACTAAAATGACAAGATTTCACCTAGAAAGCATTGCGGTTAGTCACTAGAGAGTTTCAAACCATGTCTACCTAAAGAAATATGGAAACATAAAACTTAGGTTGCCAATTTTTGTCTTGTTGATCGCTTCATAAGTCTAATGAAAGATAGTAGAGATAAATGCAATTGCAATATTGTGTCTGGCTATTCGTAATCATAACGTGGCTGCGTGGGAGACGGACGATATAAGGTCATTTACGTTAGTTGATTTGTCATTGGCCGTGATAAAGTCATTTCTTTAACTGACTTTTATATCGTAACACATTTTTATACGCAATTTGAGGTGTCGCCAGTAGAAAATAACAATTATTATGATATTTAAAATTCCATTATTTACCTACTAAACGTTTTAATATAAGTAACAACAAATGGCTGATCTGGTCACTGTGACCATTGGTAAGTTCATCCATAACAGGAAAATTTGGCCTAGTCATCTCCAACAACCTACGGTGCATTGTGACGTCTTATGTCTTGAAGAACCCCAAGATGGTGTGAGTTGGTGAGATTGTAAGTGCCGGTAATGCATTATTCTGGCAACGACAATAGACCACAAGGCTCTCGTAACACTAGTATTACACTTTGCCAACATACAATAAACTTGATACGTATAATGATATGTTATTAGGTATGAATTTCGTTGGAAAAAGTCAAATCGCCACCGTTGGATCTTGGTTGACTCCGTATTTGGTTCTGGGAGTAAAAAGGCCTGTGCCAAACACTGCGAGGAGCTCGGTGTCGTATTGCTTAGTACGCTTTGGCTTTCGATCGAATACAAAGCTTACTTCGCCATGGTCACTGGTCAGGCCGTGGATGGGTGACCAAAACATTGTGATCTCGAGCTCCTCCGTGCTTCGCTTTGGTCCCGGTCAGTGTTGCGGTCGTCTCCTCCCACCAACCCGCATTGGGCCAACGTGGTGGTGTTATGGCCCATACTCCCCCTGTGTTTCTCAATGAGGAAGGCCTGTGCGAACAAAAACAGCAAAAAAAACTACATCTAATACAAATATGCAATCCACTTACCCTAATGTATCTTTCTAGATCGGCCGGAATCTCATCCAAGTCTTGTTCAACTCTCTCCTTATCATCTCTCTTCTCTCCAGAACTTGCGGCATTGTGTGATAGTTTTAAGACTTCTGATCTCTTGGGTCTATCTGGTCGTTTCACCTCTTCTCGTGTGCCATTTTGAGGCTGGAATAGACATTTTTAACTTGAGGTTTTATTGACAATACCTATAGTAGCGGGTATAGTAAATTGTGGGAGGTACCGGCTTCAACAGGTGTATGACTATTATTTCTCTTTTGACTACATAGAATCACGGGCAGTCCGTTCTGGAATAAATTCGGGATCGGTTTTCGACTTTTGGTTTCCGCTGACCGGGACATTTTGGGTTCTTGTAGCCTAAGCCAAAAACCTTGATTTTATTCAGGAATAAATAAGGGAAGGCAGTGCAGTAAAACCAAGAAATCTTTTTCTTTAAACTCTCATTTCGCACATACGTCTAACACCGTTTTGCCCTTGAAACGACACTATTCCCTCTCTTTCACTTCTCATTCGATCGCTTAGTTATATTATAAGACTTTCGCTGTGTTCTTCCGCTAATGAATTTATCGTGCCATCTTCGCCTACATTCCCATATAAATAATGATTGTAAGCAGGATTTTATTTATTTTCTTAATTAATACCCTTATACATTTACTTCTGCAGAACAAAACAAAGTGCAAAACTGAACAAATAATTAAATCTGAATAGATTTATCCGGTTAAATTCTTCTTTTATTCCCTTTATTTAACGTCCTTTATTTCTTAGTCTGGACTAAACACATTCAACTTCTTTCGTTAGTAGGTAGGTTATTAACTTGTTTTAGTAACTTACAAAAGATTCAAAGTAAACGAAGTTATAATCGTGTCACTTATAACTATTTGAAGTAAAGGTGTAATTTTAAAATTTAATTGGTATCAGAAATCATTTAAAAATAATATAAAAGAAAAATAACAGTTAAATAAGCAATTGAATTTCAATTGGTCTACACATTGGTCAACACTATTTTACGTTTTCCCTAAAATGGAATCCCTCCAAATGTCAGAATGATCCAGTTTTAAAAATTTGAGTTTATGTAAATTTTTTCAATACTCTTTCAAATTTACTTGCGAATAGGTATCAGTTTCGTTTTCTTAGTGATATAAATATTGAATTCACTCATGCTTATAAACAATTTACTGGTTCCTACACCATATAAAGCCCCACTTAAAACCCCATCAGGCAAACAGTTTTTTTATCTGAAACACAATCTAATCTCTATACGACCTACATTAACTAATTTTCATTGTTAACCTTATCAAGTTCTTGGCGAAAGCGTTGAAATGGCTGCTTATTAGGGGTCGTGAAGAGATTGTGTTTTTGATAATTATGGAAAATAGTTCATATTAAGCACTATTTAGTCCATACCAGAGTAGAATAAATGCTGTTGAAATGAGAACGTTGAGGTGCATTTGTGGAGCCTATTTAAAATATAGGATGAGAAATAAGAGATAGTTGTGGTGTGAAAGAGGACGTGGTGACAAAAATATAGAAAGGGATGCTTTGTTGGTTTGGGCATGTTGAGAAGATGTGTGAAAGCAGACTCACGCTGGACGAAGCACAGAATCGGCTCTACATCAAGTAGAAGGCAACATTGAGACAGCCCTTCAAAACAAACAAACTTGTATAGGAGCCTACATAGACATCAAGGGTGCTTTCGACAGGAACAGCTTCACGAGCATCAGAGCGGCCCTGGAAAGCCATGAGGTGGAGGACCTGCTCATAGGATGGATAGTGAACATGTTACAAAACAGAATAGTGAGGCCGGAGGCCGGAGGGGAGGGCGCCCTAGTCGTGAGAGGCTGCCCTCAGGGAGGTGTGCAGTCCCCTCTCCTCTGGAACCTAGTTGTTAATAGCCTCATCACTCTGTTAATCAACATGTTACTAATTTACAATGGAATATGCAGACGACATTACCAGCATAACGACGGGTAACTACTATGTGACAGTATACAAGCAGCACTAAAACACGTGGAACGCTGTTGCGATAAACATAACATATTCGTTAAACCCACAAAGTCGGAACTGGTACTGTTTACAAACAAACGAAGCATCGGAGTCTCACAGCACCGAAACTATTCGGCACAACACTAGAATTGGTAAGCGAAGTCAAGTATCTGGGGGTTATACTAGACAACAAGCTACAATGGAACAGCCATGTGTGGAGCAAAACACATCTGCGAACATCGTCCTATGGCAATGTCATAGGATGATAGTCCTTTGGCAATGACATAGAATAATAAGTAAGCGCTGTGGATTCAACCCCAAGATCATCAGATAGCTTTACATGACCGTCATCAGATCCAAGGTAAGCTACGGTTCACTGGTCTGGTGGCACAGAAAAAAACCTAATATGCATGAGCATGTTGCATGGTTTTGAAAGACTAGTCTGATGCGCCATCACCATCCAACAGCAGCTATGGAAGCAATGTTCACCATCACACCACTGCACATCCACATACAGCAAGAGGCTGCACAGGTAGCACGTAGATCAACTCAATTTGGTAAGATTCGAAAAGGTAAAGGCACTTTGATAACATACTAAACTCCTGGGTAAACACTCCACGTGGATGCAATCTGCAACAAGGTGGAACCTGCTTTCATCTTCTACAAGAAATAGCTTGTCAAGAAGGTGCACTTGTCGAAATTTGAGGGTGAAGGAATTCACCATAGAACGCTGATCATCTATGCAGATGGATCCAAAACAGACACGGGAACTGAGACTGGTGTCTTTTCCGATTACCTCAACAAACACTTGGCCATTCCACTGGGAAACACTACAACTGTGTACTTAGCAGAATGTGCCAGCACACCACTAGCTGCTAAGGCTATCCTTACAGGAGTCACAGAACACATCACAATCCTCTCAGACAGCAAGTCCTACCTGCAGACTCTGTGCAGCAGGGTGACAGTCTCCAGCCTCATTAAGAAGTGCCATTACATCCTCAACGAGGTAAAAGACAACAACAATCCAAAAACTTTCATGGATCAAGGGCCACAATGGGGACAGAGGAAATGATGCGGCAGACGCTGGAACAACCCGGATGACTGCAGGAAGGCCACACTTACACTACCACGGATTAAGCAACACCTATCTAGGAAATTAATGGGACTGGATAAATTTAGGCTGCACCTCGTAACAAGTGCAATCACAGAACACAGGCCGTTTAACAAACAACTTTTTCAATATAGGTGTTACGGACAGTCCACTGTGCAGGGTGTGCATGGCGACAGTAGAAAAAGCTTCCCACGTCATGGTGGAGTGTGACGGGTTAGCAAACTGCCGGGCTAAGTACCTGGGCTCACCGGGTACCCTCCGGGAGGCCATCAGCGACGTGAAGGCGCTGGGTGACTTCCTGGCGGAGCTTAGATAGCTGGAATGATCGAGAATTCACCCTCCGACGCAAAACAGGCGCAAACTGGACGTCGAGTTGCGGAAACCGCCCGTATCGAAAAGAAGAAAAAGTACCTAGGCACACCGAGTACCCTCCGGGGGGCCATCAGCGACGTGAAGGTACTGGGCGACCTCCTAAAGGGACTTGGATGACTGGAGTGATCCAGCATTCACCCTCCGATACAAAACAGGCGCAAACTACACGTCGAGTTGCAGAAACTCTCCGTATTGTTCAGAAGAAGAAGTCATCAATTACCTACAATATCATTGAAGTTTTAGACACAAGAAGTAAAAAAAGATAATCTCAAGTTTCTACTATTTTTCAATTGACCAAATTTTCCATTCCAACTTAAATAATCACTAGATGAAATAAATTTTAATACTTTCTACATTAGATTAAGGTAAAACCATGGGGCCATGGACTCACCACCTGTCACGCTGAGTGAAGTCACTGCTTGGTGAAGTGCGGACTATGGCAATGGACTACTTTTCTCTAACTCTGACTAATCCTTAGGGAATAATAGTCGCGATAAAATGTATGTATGTGTATGAAGGCAATAAATCTGAAGTACTCACACTCGGGATTATGGCAATACTTTCACACACATCTGGACTGTAGATCAGTGTAGGTTTATAGGTTTTCCAACAACTATTGTTATTTATTTATATAGATAAATGCTTCCAACGCTCCACCAACACCGTAAGTTGTTAGTTATAGTTTTAATAAGTCTCATCGCTGGACACAGTCCTTCCTACAAAGGAATGGAGGAACTCTTATAGAGTATGGGCTGTAACACCATGAATAATAATATGAGTTAAATGTTTCATTGGCAAAATAAATGGACATAACTACTATATAAAACATATACTAGATAGAAAACAATAAATATTATATTCTCTTCCTAGATAGTCTATCTATCTATCTTCCCTTTCCTTATAATTTTATTAATATAAAATGCCAGAGAGCTATGGAAAGGAGCATGCTAGGAGTAAAATTGCAGAACTGTATTCGGAACTGCAATATAAGCAATATAAGATCCATACCTAAAGTCACAGACATACTTACCCATATAGACATGCAGAACAGATGGGGAGATGAAATAAAAGCAACAGAGGGACCCCTATGGACAAGGGTCACTAGTAACAGAAATTATTCGAAGGAATTGGAGGAGGCTTTTGCCAATAGGTACAATGAACTAAGAGATTTCATTTAAACAACACTACACGATACATGTCAAAAAACTCAGAACAAAAAAGCTCAAATTAATAAAATATAAATAAACTGATGTATTTCTGAAAAAAAAAATTTACTCCCTCTATAAATACAGAATGAAAAAAGAGGGAATAAATTTTATTCTATTCTAAATACAGCTTGAAATGAGATTTCATTTAAAATATTATTTAAAAACTAATTTATTAGGTACTAGATGCAACTATTATTTTTATTGTAAAAATACCGTGAGGATACAAAAGTTTTGTAAGGAATGCTTGACCAATAATTTGTTTACCAACAAATATATATAAGTTCTAACATACCTGTACAAACTTAGGAGACCGCTCGACCTATTCAATTTCTAAACTTCATCTACTCAAGCATCAATGTACTCAAGTACTCAATACAAAAGAAAAGGTGAGAGTAGAATAATAATTATTGTCCTATTTTATAACCCACGAAACACGGGATCGGTTGAGTTGAACCAATGCTGAAAGCGCACTACGACCTACGCTCAACATACGGAGAAAATCGATATAAAGAATCTGCAATATAAATCAACCGGTGGTTAGCCATGAAACTTACATTACATGCCGGCGACGCCGAAAGACCCAGAACAGTTTTTTCTTTTTTTAACTCGAACTTTTTCTCTGCTATAAGCCTATCTAAATCAATTGACGACAGCATTGTAATAAAATAACTATGAAAAATCACTGCGAAAGTTTTTCTTGTATCCGCGGGAAACTTAAGCGCGTAATATTTTATGAGCGTTTGTTATACTCAAAGTTTTATAATTTGTGAATTTTAGATTAGACAATAGTTGAATCTCACAAGTATTGATACAGGTATAATAGAAATTTAAACAATTTGTAAAAATAATCTTAGCACAACATTCACACTTTAGCGTTCCGTTTTTTTAAATATTTTTGTTGTGGATTGTAGTTGTTTTAAAAAGAAAGATACACAAGTGGTGTGGTTCACACAGCCATATCGTTAAAAAAATTAAATGATTGAAAATGTGGTTTTTCCCAAATATCAGCACTACCTTAAAAAAAACCTATTTGAGAATGGTTTTTACAGCAGATAAAAAAAACTAGGGGTCTGGCGCCATTCAACTATGGTAGACGTGATTTTTATTACAGTGATTGTAATATTGTTCGGAGTGGATCTTGTAACATAAAATCAGTGTATTGTGGATTAAATGATGAGCGATGTGGAGGATCATTGAAATAAACGTCAAGTTGTGTAAAAAACGGTGAGATTTTTATCATGATAATCTACCTCTTCGAAGTAACATCACAGTACCCATCATAGATCGTTTGACGCCAAACTCTCCCAAGACGCATTGAAATGTATTACACTTGCATTTCAATGCAAATACTGAAGACAAAAATACCGAAAACATGACTGTATGGATGAGCTTCGTTCCTTTTGCCTTCCCTACATGGGAGAATTTTACAGGAGTATTTGGCGGCATCCAACTATGGCGGACGGGATTTTTATTTCAGTGATTGTAATAATTATTGTTTCGGAGTTGATCTTGTTGCGTAAAATCAGTGTAGTTTTGTGTAGTAAGTGTCAATAACGATGAGCAAAATGGAGAATCATTAAAATAATTGTCAAGTGGTGTGAAAAACGATGAGATTTTTATCGTGGTCATCCACCTCATCGAAGTAACACCACAGTGTCTACCATCTATCGTTTGACGCCAAACTCTCCCAAGATGCATTGAAATGCATTTCACTGCAAACTTCTGAAGAAAAGTATTCTACTGTTAACGTGTGGCTCAAAAGGTCCTGCAGCCAGAGCCGTAAAACTGAAAATTAAATAAATAAGAGAATTTTACAACAACAAACAACAACATGTCCACAGATAAGAGAGATCACGTGGTTGTCTTTAGAAATAATCTCTCTAATCTGTGTATCTCTACATAATCTCTCTAATCTGTGTATCTCTCTTTGACATATCTCTCTAATCTGTGCTAAGCTCGTGCGTGGTTGTCAAAAACATGTGGGCACCAGACTTCACCAGAGTACTTTATAAACACGGAATGGCCCATTCCGAATGGGCAGTCATAAATTTTTGTGGGCAGTGGTCTTTTATCTCTCGGATTTTTGCTTGATTTGATCACCACACCAGTATAAGTGTTCTGTGTTCACTACTGAGCTGACCGAGAAGTAAGTGACTATCGAGCGAAAATATCACTAAACTCGATTTTCATCTTCTGCTGTTTTCTTGTATATTTTACATATTTTAGGTTGGTGCTATTTAAATTAAGCTCATAATTCGTGGTTCTTGTCAAAGTTGCTGAAATGGAAGCCGATTACGAAAATAAAGTAGCAGAGCTCAAGAGTAAAATAAAATGTATTCCCGATTTCCCAAAGAAAGGAATAATGTTTTGGTAAGTTATAATTGAGTCAGAGTGTCGTCTTAGTCTGGGTCATGACATATCATGACTAAAATTATTTTCATATTGAAATCATTTAAAAAGTTTATTAATTTTATAAAGTATACAGTAATACTATGATAGTATTTCTATACTTTTAGTATATCTATTAAAATTATGATTTTGTTAATTATTATGTAATTTTAATATTATGGTATATGATGATTATGTGTTATCATTTTTCCTCCTTCAGGGATATTTTCTCCGCAATATCGGACGGGGAGACGTGCCGCTTACTTCAGAGCCTACTGGTGCAAATAGTAAAGGAGAAGTATCCAGACATCAATGCAATTATTGGGCTGGAAGCCCGAGGGTTCCTGTTTGCATTTTCTCTTGCCGCAGAGCTGGGCCTGAGCTGTATTCCTGTTAGAAAGAAGGGAAAGCTCCCTGGTGAAGTCTTCTCATACGCATTTGACCTTGAATATGGTTCGGTGAGTATTAATCACATATATGTAATAACTAAAATGTAATGCCAAGGTTTAATGTTGATAAAGATGCTAACAATTAAAAAGAACCAAACATGACCCATTAAAAGCATAGCAATAAGTTATTTAAAAACCTAATAAAAAAAAAATTATTACTAGCTGTTGCCTAGGACTTCGTCCGCAATTACTATAGATTTTTAACTATCCCACAGGAACCCTTTAATTGTCCTGAATAAAAAGTATCTAAGATGTTGACTAGGGATATAAGGTTACACCATGCAAAATTTCATTGTAACTGGTCCAGCCATTTCAGAAAATAGTCCGTACAAACGCGAGAGAAACAAAAACAAAAAAAAACTTTTTTTTGTATTTTCCCTCTTTTCACATCCAGCTGAATTGGTTTTAGGCATTTTTTTTTATGTACAGACATTCAACATATTAAATATTTCATAAGCTTTATATGAATGAACTAATCCAAAATAAGTATGAATGATTTAAAATTTTATCTTATAAAATATATAAAACTACTTATTACATTTTCCAATGAGATAGGCCAATTTGGCTGGTAAGCCTTCTTAAATTATTATTAAGTATTAAATGTAATTACTATTAGTCTGAGCTGGCTTATCTTAATAAGTGGATAAAATATTAAAACCACACTAATTTAAATAGGTGCTGGTCTGTTTTAAAATTTATAAAACTAAAAATGTCGATATTGATTTATATATATTATTTATTTTCAATATTTATATATATTATTTTATTTATTATTATATATGTATATATTGTTAAGTACACGCGACTCAGTTTACTCCTCAGCATTTTTTCCTTCGCAGGTGGGTTGGAAGACATTTCTATTAGAAATAAGCCCTACCTCTTGTACTCAGTTACCTGTTTTCTTTTGTATTGCTTATTGTATTTTTTGTGTGTACAATAAATTGTTAAATAAATAAATGAAATGAAAAAAAAATATTCCTTCATTTTTCTGGGAGGCGTCATTTAATTTTTCACCCGCATGGCACCCGTTCCCATGGGAATATTGAGATTAAAGGTAGCCTATGTCCTTTCTCAGGCTCTAGCGAGACTATCTGTGTACCAAATTTAAATTGGTTCAGTAGTTTTGACGTGTAAGAGAAACAGACAGACAGGGTTCCTTTCGCATTTATAATATTAGAATAGATTTTCATTACTGTTAAAAAATTAACGAATTCCGGAATCTCTATACCGTGTCTATACCTAATAATTTCATAATTTGCCCGCCCTTTTCCCAATTTCATTTGGGGTCAGCGCCACGGGTCTTTCTCCTCCACTTTCCCCTATCACAAGCGATATTACATTAGTTCGTTGTAAAATCGCTTGCCTCACATTGTGCCCGGTGCATGGCAACAGGCTCGCCACCTGTTACATGGGGACTTATCTGGCAAAATGGTGGGTGTTAAAACTTCTGCCTACCCCTTCGGGGAAAGGGTATATTTGATGTGTTTTGTTTTTGTTCAATTATACCACAAACTCATACATAAACAATCTTCCTTTCAGGACGTCCTAGAAATTCAGAAGACAGTTCGTCCCGGTCTGAAGTGCCTGCTCGTTGATGATCTATTAGCCACAGGAGGTTCTCTCCAAGCAGCCATTCATCTGTTAAACGCATGCGGGGCGTCTATAGCCGGCTGTTTAGTCATTATGGAGCTGGGAGCGTTGAACGGCCGGAAAAACATTCCTGAGGGTATACCTGTACATTCCTTGATTAATTACGATTAGATATATATGTATAATACATAAATAAGTAGTAAGTACAATCAAAGACACTATAAAGTAAAAAACGGAATAAGACCACTTACCGTTTATAAATCTAGATTCAATCTAGTTACAATTTAGTTTGTATTATGTCTAATTCTAGATTTGCCAAATCAAATTTCTCTTTAAGTGTGCCATAGTGTACAAAATGTCTAAACTAATTGATTTTCGATCTTAATTTTAAAGATTAAGGATTGCACGATCGAGAGTTAGCGCCTAACCCAGGGTTTGCCCATATATTTGCAGTTAGCAGGGTTAGAGTTAGAGTTAGCAGGGTTACGTGCTAACTCTCGACCGCGCAAGTGGGCCTTAAAGTGCAAATATGTTTGTAGAAGCCTAGAGTGATACTTTAAATTCTTGAAGTGTTCCTAAAACCGATGTATATAGAAAGGATACGCAATACTTATACCATACCGTGTAGCAGCGACTCATGTCCACTACTGATTCAATAATCCTTTAGGGGTTGTTGTTACAAGCGTCTCTATTATCATCTGTCGAAAAACAGACGAATTTTGAAATCTCTATGCCTGTCCCTTTTAATTGCGGCGAAACTGAGCGAGACAGGACGTGACTTTTCAAATGGACTCGGTAAATCGACAGTTGAAAACACAACAGTTTCACTATTGCTTAAAACTTAAATAGCGTTTATAAATAAGGGTTCTAATGTTTGCTTTATTGATACAAAACTAATATGCAAGATACTTCTTCGATTACAGTACATTCCTTGATTCAATGTTATTAGACTGATATACTTATGATATCTGTAAGTACAATCAAAAGCACTTCAGACTATAAACTGTCCGATATTTAAAGGATTTTGAAACTTAACTCGAAAATTATAGAGTGCATTTTAAATAATACCTACCTACATTATTAAAATATAAATTGTATATTACCAACTTGAATTTCAAAAAAGAAATCATCGATGGACGTCTCGATCTGTCTGATCTGTCCCGGTCGCTATTGCGACTGTTACTACCCACCAACCTGCATTGGGCCAGCGTGGTGGTCTTTCGGCCCATACCCCTCATGTGTGTCTTCATTTGATTTGAAAATGCCTCTGCCAAACAGTGGGTCATGTATAGGCTGAAGACAGGTACAGTTGCATTTTATGGTGGCGAGTAGCTTCGCTCTTAACGCCTTAAGATAAGAGTCTAAACTCGAATGACTCAGTCGCCTTCGTGAATTGCAATATCTATACTGAATAACACGATAAGCTAACCTACTTTCGTTGCTGACAGTACTAAAGCGCGGGCAAAGTGGTTTTGTAGTTATTCAACTTCTACATATCTATATAAATATTTCAATTTATCGTCTGGCAGTGTTATCTGTTTGACCCTAACGTTTTAAAAAGATAATTGTATCTTATATTTATGAACTCAACTCTAAAATAGCCGAAACACGTCCACATAAAATAAACCTCAAGATCCGTGCCCACTACATAGCTTATTAGATGACAAAAAATTTTTGACCGCCTCTGATCTAGCAGGTTAGAAGTTTTTTAGTTCGATTTAGTTGGTGGTAAGACTCCAAAACTTGCCCAGAGCTACCACCGTCTTACCTAAGTCTGTCGCCATTATAAGAATGATATAAAGCATTGTAGTGTTCCGGCAATTGGAGGTAAGATAGCCAGTTCTTTAGTTATTGAGGAATACAGGTGAAGCTCGCGTCCACCCCCGGCCCTATCGTCACTTACCATCAGGTGAGATGCAGGCCAAGAGCTAACTGGCTGACTGTTTCAGGCAAAAAATATTCTTTAGAAATATATGATACTAACAAACTGCGCTCATATCAGGCTCGCCACCTGTTACATGGGGTCCTAACATAGAATTTCTTGATTTCTTCGTGAGAAATTCAACAAGGAATTCTCTTAAGAAAACTACTCTGAGAAGCTGTGACTAATTTGGTTCAGTAATCAATTCGCTCGAAAGTAAATTACTCGAATCGGATGATTCGTATTCCGAAATTAGCGCTACCTACGAAAATCTCGATGTTTAAGAACATCAAAGAAATATATTGTAGGAACTATGATAGTCACGCCAATATATAAAAAAAGGATTTAAATAAAAAAAATTTTCATTAAACTTTTTGAGGTAAACTTGTGAAAAACGAGGGTGATAATAGAAACGCCATAATAATGCGTTTTCATAATCACTTTGCTTTTTTACTATATATTCACAGACAGAATTGTAATAAATGTCTGTCTGTAGATTACGACCGCCGCGTATTACCAAGGCTTATAAAAATATATGCATAAATTAATCTGGCGAAATGTGTGTGTCGGGGAAAGAGAATCCAAGAAGTTGACCAGGGATATAAGGTATCACGATGCAAAATTTCTTAACGTTATTTCCCTTATACTGTGCTTATATACTAACTTCTCTTTGATAACATAATAGCTACATATACATATCAAGAAATATTCCCATTCTAGGCCTTTAAGGATACCCATACATTGTGTTGTTTTTATTTTTATGTAAAAATGATTTTTTGGCTAGAGTATAATAAATAATTATAAATTTTAGAGGGGGACTAATTTACTCTTTAATCCCAGTGCTTTAGAAGTGAGATTTCTATAAATTAAAGTACTGCTGGGAAGTTTATTAAGTTTTATAATACAATCTATGTTCATGTCAATATTTTACTATATTTTATTAAAAATAATGTGCAAAAGTTGTATCTCTATAATACTGTTAATGGTTTTAAGGTAAGTAAAGCTCAATATTATTTTTCATGTAACATGAACATAGTAATGTGTTTTATTATTTATGGATAGCTTTAGGTGCAGTAAACAGCATGTAAGAAATGAAACAGTGATTAAATATTTTACAAAATAGTAACCAATAGATTTCAACCTAAATACATTGAAAATAGCAGACATGATTGAGATATTTTAACACTGTTGCAGGCTCATGAGCTGTACACTGTTCATAAATATTAGTTTGTATATAAGATTAGGATGCAAAACGATTAATTAAAACAATCAATTTATGATAATGTCTAGATGTCAGAGACACACACCGGAAGGAAGTAGTCCGAGTCAGTGTGACCATAGAACGTCAAAAAATTAACTTAATCTGACAAAGGAATTAGGATTATACATACTAATTTCAACACTTCCCCTTAATCCTAATCCACTTTAAGCTATACATGCTTAAAACAAAAAAAACAAGTATCATACATTACATGTCAGAGTCAAAACAAAAAATTATAATTTTCACAATCTAATTGTCAATACATAAACACAGATATGAAAAAAAATAACTCTATCTACACACTGGCTTTACATTTAAATCCTGGCTGAATTTACAGTGTTTAGTTATACATAAGGGCTTTGTTAATACATCAGCTGTCATTTCCTGTGTGGGCAAATATTTAACAGTAAGAATATCTTTACAAACCAAATCTTTTACAAAATGATATCTCAAATCAACATGTTTAGTTTTCTTATGGGAATATTCTTTAGCTAACAATAACTTTTGTGCACTCTGGTTGTCATTAAATACAACTATACTAAAGTGTTTATTAACAATTTCCATTAAGAAGTTCCTAATAAAACACAAATCTTTCGCAACATCACTTATTGCTAGGTACTCAGCCTCAGTGCTGGACAATGCAACACAACGCTGCTTCCTTGATTCCCAATTAACAACATTCTTACCTAATTTCACAACAAAGCCTGAATATGACTTCCTATCTGTTATGTCATTACCCCAATCAGCATCAGTCCACGCAGTCAAGTTAAAACAATTATCACTTTTATAAAAATACAAACCATGATCAATAGTACCTTTCAAATAGCGTAACACTCTTTTTGCTGCCAACCAATGAGTTTTATCAAAGTTTGTAACATACTGACTGAGCTGACTACATGTAAATGCTATGTCAGGCCTTGTGCACACAGATAAGTACATTAAACAGCCTATAAGCTCTCTATAAGGATATTCAGTACCATAATTATTATCATTGTTATCTGACAATACTAATTTGGTATTAAGCATCATTGGTGTGGACACTGGTTTACAATCAGACATTCCAAATTTACTCAGTACTCTATTTATATATTCTGATTGATCCAGTATTAAAGTATCTTTATTTCGTGTTACACGCATACCCAAACAACTTGTTAGTGAACCCAAATTCTTTACATTAAAATTACTTTGTAACAAATGAAACAAATCATCGGTATTACAATTTGAAAAAATATAGAAGTCGTCTACATATAGTGCAATCACTGTAATATTCCTCTGATCCTTTTTCACATATACACAAGGCTCACACTTGCTTTGCATATAACCATCTTTACACACTACCTCATGGACTTTCAAATTCCACATGCGACTTGCTTGTTTCAGTCCATAGATACTCTTCAACAACAAACACACCTTGCTATTATCAGATACAAAACCAGTGGGTTGCTCCATATAAATTCTTTCATTCAGATCGCCGTTTAAAAAAGCTGTAGTCACATCAACATGTCGTATACACCAATCATTCTGATGTGCTAATGAAAATAATATGCGCATAGTTGAATGACGAACAACTGGAGAAAACGTGTCATAGTAGTCAACACCTTCTCTTTGACTAAAGCCGCGAGCAACTAAACGGGCCTTATAGCGATCAAAACTGCCTGAGGTATTATGTTTTATTTTATACACCCATTTACACTTAATGACATTAGTATTAGATGGCCTGTCTACGAGTTTCCATACCCCATTCTTGAGTAGCGAATCGTACTCCAATTGCATAGCTTTCTGCCATTCTTCAGAATCACGAGATACGACTGCAGCCTCATAAGAAGTAGGCTCATCAAATAAAACAGATGTAAACATACCCAATTCATAATCCTCATACTTGCTAGGTAATTTGTTCCTTGTACTACGCACGGTTCGTCCAGGAGTAGCAGACAGTGGCTGCGCTGTCACGTCCACATCCTCTACTGGACTCTCCGTCTCACTGTCACCAGTGCAGTACTCCTCGGAATCTAATTCAGAACAATTTGAAATTAATTCATTTTCATTACAATTTTTACTATTACTATCATCAAAATTATCAGAATTTCCAATATTCACTAATTTATCATTACAATTTAATTCATTATGATTATTCAATTCATTATTATAATCTATTAAAGGCATAATTAGACATTCATTATTTTGACTAGACTTCAAATTGTTATCACAGATAAAATCTTTATAAAACTTTCCTTCCATAAAGTTCACATTTCTAGACATAATAACCTTATACGGATTAGATGGCTCAATTAGTCGGTAACCTTTTACAGTATCTGAATAACCAACAAATATGCACATCTTCGCCCTAGCATTCAACTTAGATGTACGAATATGCTCAGGTAACAAATGGTAGGCAATGCAGCCGAAAACACGAAGATGTCCGAGACTAACACTTCTTCCGGACCAAATCTCTTCAGGCACACGTCCTGCTAACACCCGAGTGGGGCTCCTGTTCTTCAGATAGAGAGCAGTCATTACTGCCTCACCCCAAAAACGGTTACAGAGACATGCCTCCCTCAGCAAACATCTAACCTTATTCATGAGGGTGCGATTCAATCGCTCCGCTACACCATTTTGTGGAGGACAATACGGTACAGACAATTGATGAATAATACCTTCCTTAGCTAAGTAATTGTTAAACTCAATACTACAATATTCACCACCATTGTCAGAACGCAGGCATTTCACCGTAAAACCAGTCTGTTTCTCTACAAGATTCTTAAAATGAATAAAGCATTTACATACCTCTGACTTATTCTTCATAAGGTATCCAAACGACTTTCTGGTGTAATCGTCGGTCAACGTAAGTAAGTAACGTGCTCCATTCCAGCTTGAGTCCATGGGCCCACATACATCTGAGTGGATGAGTTCCAGCGGATGAGACGTTTGTATCGCTTTGCCTCTGGGATAAGCCTTGGCCACCGGCTTCCCCCCAAGACATGCAACACAATTTTTGATATCTTCTGTTTCTGAATTATTTATCTGAAATAAGATATCATTAGCACCTCTATCACGCAGAACACACATTCCTGTCAAGCCAAGATGTCCAAGCCTTTTATGCCACATATTAGCACCCACTTTAGAAGACTCAGCATACTTTGCAGTCTGTACATTCTGCACTTCATGCAGAAATGCCGAGGACCGCCCCTCAACACGTATACCTTTCAACTTATAAATACCATGACACAACTCAGCAGTCATAATTGGTTTGCTTTTCATATTACATAGACTATCATAAACGCTGCATCCATTCTTATCGAATACCACCTTTAAACCTTTTTCAACCATTTTACTCACTGACAACAGATTTGCGGCTAACTGGGGAACATACATAACATCACATAAAGCTCTATCAATATTATTAATTTTTACCTTTATGTCACCCACACCAATGCTTGACAATAAGTTTCTACTATCAGCCCCTTGCACTTGAATATTCTTGCTTTTAAAGTTAGTAAAGTAATCTATGTTATTTGTCATATGACTTGATGAACCACTATCGATGATAAAATCTGTCTTGTCGGCCATAGCGATGAAACTTGACGCGATGAGGCTGTTGCTAACGGCGCTGTCCTTGCTATTCCTCTTCTCCCTTTTCCATTTGAAGCAACGGGATTTTATATGGCCCTGCTTTCCACAAAAATGGCATTTGATAGGCTTCGAAGACTTTGCAACAATAAAAGCAGCATCACCATTTGCACCTCCATTCCGTCTATAATCCTCTTGTAAGAGTCGGGTTCTCACGACCTCACTTGATATGTTTCCGCTAAGAAAAACTGTCTCAAGGCCAGATACCAAATTATCAAACTCTCTTGGAAGACCAGACAATAAGATTTCTGCAATTTCTTCATCTTGAATTGTTTTTCCAATATCTTCCAATTGTCGAACAAGAGTCATAACCGAGTCAACATACATAGTCATGTTTTCATAATTCGAATACTCTATACGGTGCAATTGACGCAGCAACACGACACGTCGATATATTCCTTTGTCAGCAAAAATGTTACTTAATTTTTCCCATGCTTCCTTAGAAGTTGAACAACTATGCAAATGCTGGTACAGTGCTGGTTTCACGTATAAAGCTATTCTTGCTAGAGCTTTTCTGTCTTTTTCAACATCTAGAACAGTCGTATTTGTGGGTTCAATGCAATTCCATAGTCCATCCAGTATAAGCGCATTTTTCACAGCAAATTTCCATGTGGAATAATTGTTCACGCCTTCCAATTTCTCGACGTAGAACCCACTTCTGTCAGTGCTTCCGTTATCAGCCATGGTTCAATCGGTGTATGAGATTCACAGCAATTATTCACACCAAGTGATATTTGCGTCCTAATCAAGTCCCTGCCTTTTATTAACGAGTCTGGGCCCATAACCTGATAGCAAGTGCAGAGCAGTGTTGGCAGCGCAGCAGCGGCAAGGGACAGGACAGCAAATAAAAATATCACCATTGGTTGATAATATTTGTGTTTATTTAACTTAGTAAATATTGCACAAATACACCGTGTCAAATATAAGATTAGGATGCAAAACGATTAATTAAAACAATCAATTTATGATAATGTCTAGATGTCAGAGACACACACCGGAAGGAAGTAGTCCGAGTCAGTGTGACCATAGAACGTCAAAAAATTAACTTAATCTGACAAAGGAATTAGGATTATACATACTAATTTCAACAGTAAGTTGATAAGTAAACATATCAGTGATAAGTATTTTTTTCTTATGAAATAGCAGTTAAAACTGCTACCTTAAAACCTATTGCATTAAATGCAAAATTTATTCTTTTTTCACTGTCAACTGAGTTGCAGTAACAAGTGTTACAATTTGTTTTGGTTATTCCAATACTGATAAGCTAATATTAAAGTCCGAAAGTTAAGTCATGGGAGAAACCTTGTCCTTTCTGGACAACTTAAGTTTTGATTTTGAGCTGACGGTAGGGTTTGTATATTTGTTCGCAATTTGAGAAGCCGGACTTAGAACGGATTTTTATCCGGATAATCCGGATTTTTTATGTAAATATATTTTTTTGATTTTTTTATTCAAGATTTTTTATATTTGCGTAAATATATATACTTTCTTATTGATTTATGTAAAAACAAATTAAAATGTACAATGTTGTAAATCTCGTTGTGTTGCCATTTAACTTAATTTTGGTTTCCCACATTTATGGGAGCATGTTATAATTTATGGAATCGGTGATTATAAAACACAAGCCTATAACACTCAAAAATAACGTATTGTATGCAACGATTTATTTGAAGCGGCGCGGCCGCTGCTTGCTTTTTCATACATTTGCTTGTAATTTCGCGGCACAGCCGCGAGACTGCGAGGCCGCTCGGCCGCGCGGCGCGGACACATAATTAAACCCAAGTAAATAGTAAAAAAATTGCAGATTATCTAAAAATTCAGCAAGCCGTGATAGATGGATTCTTTTACAATTAGAAAGTTACGCTATTTTTGAGAGTCATACGCTTGTGTTTTGTTTAGAACCGACATGAATTTACGTTTTAAGTATTGTAATAATAATCTTACCAAAACATTCTTTAAAATACCATGTCTCGATGGAGCTGCTTATTTACCTCTAAAAAGTAATGAAATCTAGACAAAATCGTGCCAAGTCTAAGGTTCCTTACTGCGATTTCTTTATTATTATAGTTAATGTTGTGTGACTTGGCCGTTGAACCTTCTTTATACGTTAGCCTACAATTGACTGGTTATTGAATCAACGTTTTCCAAGTGGCAATTTTCCATCGTCAATGAGTAGCGGTTTTGCCGACAGATTGGTGTCATGGAGCACTTGGTTTTGTACCCTTGTGTACCCTTCAACGGCCAAGTAAAAAATAAAGCCAAGCCAATCTAAAATTCTCACACAACTAGCTTTTTATATAATACATATAAACTTCTTTTTCAAATACGAATTGCATTAACTTCTGGCCCTTAATTAATAATACATCATAATAATATTAAAATAAGTTAAAATAATATTATTTCAATTTAAAAAATAGGGTAATTAAAACATCATGAGTATGCAACACTCAATTTTTGCATGTTGACATTGCGATCTGAGCGAGACGGCAAGACAGTGCATTGTATAGGTAGGACTTGTGTAAGTGGGACAGATATATGTTTATCTTTCAAATTATTAGTGGTTTCAAAGCTACGGCGTTTAACTTCGGAACCGGCTACGCTTTTATTTGACGCAATTTAATGCAGTTTGCAAATTAGTGTTAATATAACCTAGTGTTAATCTAGCTAGTGATATGAATAACTTGTACGTTTGTAAAATTGTCCGAAATACTTATGAAATTATCATATCTGTCAATAACTTTGTTCATTTTGTAGGGACAGCGTCTGTTCATCCCAACATGTCCTATTTAGTGCAACATCTTGGCACGCAGAGCTCTTCAACAAAATTCATAATCAAAAAATAATTATAGTAATTTACAATTACAACTATTGTTATTTCAGACTGCACTATTCGTTAGCTTGGCGGTTGCGGCGGTGAGATCGAACCCGCGAGTCGGGACTCGCGGGTTCGATCTCACCGCCGCAACCACTGAGTTTGAATAAATCTTGATTGTCAATATAGCTTGCCTCACATTGTGCCCGGTGCATGGCATCAGGCTCGCCACCTGGTGCACGGAGACTTAACGTAATATTTGGCGAAATGTGGGTGTTAGTTAACACCTTTGCTTACCCCTTTCAAATTAAGATATTGTCCTTGCTGACTGTATAGTTTACATTTTTGTGATACACCTAGAATGCAATACTGACAAAGTAGGTAGCTATTGAGTATTGGCCGCTAAATAAGTATAGAGCATCCTATTGACTTTGGCCGAGTGGCGTTCTCTGAGGTCACGATTGTGAATTCCGATGGAAGCGCATGTTTTTATACACCATTACAACCATTTGGTCTCCGGACATGAATGTTAAGAAGTTTATTTAGTACTTGTTTTATTATTAAGTATATTTAAGCGTCTTATAAGAATCAAACTCAAGAAAAGATTATATGCTATACAGAAGTATATGAATTCGAGTAGGTATCAAAGTCTTGTCTAAAGTGTTATAAAATGCAATGGAATGGTACCATTCCAAAAGTTGTTATATTTACATTAAGGAACTTCTTATATTGTTGTAATATGTTTACATATTGATGTGTAGAAAATTGTTCAATAAAAATCTCCAATATTAAAATAATCTTTTATTTATTACTTCTCAAACTACTATATTTATTGCAATATCCATTGTATTTCTATATAAATTATATATCTATCATTAAATACTAATATAACATTTATCTGTTAATACAAAGCGATACCATCGTACTTAATTCATCTTTAGTATTAAATGTGTCACAAGAGATATTCCTAACATTTACAGTCAAATTTTTTACGAGTTAATAATTATTCTTAGGGTTAAAAGTGAGTCATTACAATATTTAATAAACTTATTTAGATATCACAGGGGTGTCAGAAGGTGTAATATTATCATTTTGAGAATCAACGTCGTCTTGGTCTTTACTGTCTGATCCAGGTTCAAAATCTTGGTTATTTAGTGAATGGTCAGTGGTTGAGGACTCCCTTTGTGTTGAGTATGGCAATGGGTAGTAGATTATCGGTATTCCTTCATTTTCACTACCACTAGTCTGTTTATTTGTATCTTGAGTTCTAGGGAATAAGGTCACGTTTTCATCATCATTATTTGTAACTTTAACATCTTCATCAGCTACGAATGAAGGAGCATTAACGCCGATTTTATCTTCTTCTACATTAAGAGCTTGTCTTTTTCTTCTCTCTATTATAGGATCAAATATTTTGACGCTTAAATCAGCGTCTTGGGGATTTGTTTGGTGGTTCGCGTCATGTTTTGTAGGCTTGATAAAAGTAACTTCTTCCTTTTTAATATCTCTAGTAAAGATATGCCGAGGTTGGGAGCCTGTGTTAATATCATCTTCCTTAATTGAGATTTTTTCTGCTGCTAATTGAGGCGAGTCAGTATTTCGTTCGTAATAGACTATAGGTATTCCTAAATTTTCACTCCCACTAGATTGTTCAGCAGTTTCTTGTGTTCTTGGGAATGAAGTTATATTCTCATCATCATTAATTGTTACACTAACATCTTCATCAGCAAAAGGAGCAGGATTAACGCCGATTTTGTCTTCTTCTACATTTAAAGCTTGTCTCTTTCTTCTCTCTATTATAGGATCAAATAGTCTGACGCTTATATCAGGGTCTTTTGAATTTGTTTGCCGGTTCGCGTCATGTTTTGTACCCTGTACAGGAGTATTTTCTTCCTTTTTTGTATCTCTAGTAGAGATACGCCTAGGTTGGAAGCTTGTTTTGATATTTCCTTCCTTTGTCGCTATTTGTTCTCCTGCTATATGAGGCGAATCAGTATTTCCTTCAAATTCGTTAAATCTACTAAAACTTGTTTTAAGGCTATAATTATCAACTTTTTCTGTGCTCGTATCTTGAGCTACTATTTTTTTATCGTTATCTGAATCGGTTTGAGCATTAGCTTCAAATACACTCTGTCTTGCGACTACAATTGGATTTGGGTTAGGAATGTTTTCAATACCTTTTAAATCACGACTTGTTTCTGTATTGTTACCTCCACTGATGTTATCACTATTACGAACTGGCCTCGAGAAACCATCGAAGCTTGGGCTATCTTTTTCTGTTTTACCTTCAATGTCATGCTCCAATTTATCAGTAGTTTCTCTAGTCTGGTCTGTTACTAACGGAGTATTGTCATTAATTTCAGTATCAGAATTGACATTCTCGTTTTCTTTATTTTCTGTAGTCATGTAAAATATGGGAGATGTTGTTGGTACAACTATTTGTCTTATTTCGTGGATTGGAAGCAACGGTGCTTTATCGCCTTCAGGATTTTGCACAGCTGACTCCTCTGGTGCGTCTTGTATGGTCTGACCGGGATGTAGAGGTTCTTCATTATGGTGGTTATCATTTATTTGACCATCCGGGGCAGTATAAACCTCGATATGGAAGTCAAATCCTCTAAATGCTGCAGGACTTTGCAATTCAAGCGTAACTGTCTTCTGCCCTTCGCCGCCATCTACTATTTTTACCTGCCCATCCTTTTCTGACCTGAGGTCCGTCACAATAATCCTGCTAATCACTTCGTTAGTAGTAGCGTTGACTGTAACATTTTCTGCTCGCGTCCAAATGGCAGGAGTCGCATGTCTGTTTTCGTCGAACACTTTTCTGCCCAAATTGTTTGTCCCAATGAAAATATCATTGCTAGTAGTCAAAGCTACCGACGCGAGAAGTATTACTATGTTTATCATCGTGGCTGAGATTAGACTGACGAGATTCACAATATTCGGAGCTTTTATAGATTGTCACATCTTGAGGAAATTTTCCGTCAGTAAGTATTTAAGTTAATATTTTTTACTTCTCAGTAGATTTATCCTTTGAATATTAATGACATCCTGCAGGAAAATGTAACCACAATTATTTTAGGTACAGTCACATCTACAAGATAGTGTTTTCTGTGGACTGACGACTTCTGTGAGCTAGTATCTTGTAGGCACACCGGATCGGTCGCTCTTGTGGTTCTGATTGGAGTCCCGGTAATGGCAGATGTTTGTATAACGCATATGAGCATTTGTATTTACGATATCGATGCTAATTAAATTATATTTAGTAGTGGTAGGTATTTGCATTCGTTGCCCATGAAATAGGGGCTTTTTACCGGGAACTATACAACATCCATAACCACTCAGTAACTCAAATCAATATTCCAAAAGCCAAGACATGCTACACACCTACAACTAAATAGAATCTCTGCTCTCTCTGCAATATTTAGCAGTTTATAAAAAGCGGACTAATATAAGGTTGACTGTATCTCTGTACGTGATCCTTATCCGTTATATCAAGCGCACGGCTGCGGCATAAAAATTAGGAAGTGTGGACGTCATACATGTGGAGGAAACATGTGCCGATGTACAGAGACAATGTCAATGTCAGATCACCGACGAACAGAACTGATCTTTGGCATCACGTTTATTAATAGACCATCCACCATCCCAGCTGTTTCAATCAATGATCATTCATCATCTCATCTGATCAAGTTGTTCAAACCACCGGGTTTTGTGGCACCCGGAGTATGAACGGGCTATAGGTAGGTCCATCTCTAAAATTTGGTGACCATGACAAGATGAAAACACGGATTTTATCCACAGGTTTAAACTGTGTGAATTCACTAGGACAGCATTATACACTATTTGTTATAGGTAGGTATGTAGATGTTTACACCATTTTTTTAAAGTATACATGTAAGTGTAGTTGTCTTTGTCTTAACTATCGCATTAGGTTTAATCTGTAAAGATAGATTAGGTTTTAAATAAAAAAAAAATCTTTGTGTAATAAAAACTGGAGAAATCCGGACGGATAGCAGTAGCACCAGGAGGCTGCATGCTTAGCAAAAAGGGAAGATCCATCCATCCTTCGAGCCAGGTGTGCGCTGGGGGGCCGCAATTTTCTATTATTCGCCAGATCTTGTATAATTTATTGGATGTTATTTTAACGCTGAAATAACTAATTGGCCAGCAACTTATGGGCAACAAATATTTCTACATTGTTCAGCAAAATAACTAATTGGGCAGCAGATATTTCTAATTTGTCAGCTAAATAACTAATTGGGTAGCAACTAAATGTTTTCTTTGTTGCCAAATGCCACAAATATTGTTTTGCCCAAATAATTTTTCGGCTGACCTTTTTGTCGCTGCCCTGACAATTACTTTGATGTGGACTTGCTAATCTCGTAACTTCCTTATCTTATTACTGTGGTCAGTAGGTCTAGTATTCATTTGACTCCAATGTTAATGACTGTTGCACCTTTGGCTGTCAAATCAACCGTTACTTTAATCGAAGCGTTAAGACGTAGCCGTAACAATGATGCTGTTTGCGACTCCGCTTCATTCTTAACATCCTCAAGTCAAAGCTTTGCTAGATTTCTTGAACATATTTCGCGCATAGGTACTTACATATATATTTATACAAGTAACCCCTTGACAGAGCCTTAAGGTACACTGTATACATACTTCACTTCAATATAGAAATCGTGACCTGTGAATTCAGCAGCGCTTTTTATATTAAACACACAGATTTGTTCTTATCATACCAAATAAATAAACTAAAAAGTGCGTCCTTCTTAGGGCTTCGGTCTTCGTCGAATATGCCGCTAATCACTTGACCGCCGGCTGACACATACACATGATAAAGGTCATGATTGGATCCCCTACATAACTAAAAGTATAGTGTTGCTTTAAGATCTTTATCGTAGATTTTCTTGCCAAACTTTCTTCCATGCTAAATCATCACCCGTCACGATTCCCAACACTTAAAAGCATGACAATCTTGAACATCTTCAGGGTTTGATCAAACTTTGAAACTGACAACGTATAGAACGGAGTGCTGAGAGCTGTTAGTTACCTATTAACGGGATTGATAAAACTATTTACTTTCTGTATACGGAGGAAGGAAAATAGACACCTCATTAGTTTCAACGAATTTCAATTGTCACAGGATATTGCTTCCGATTATTATAATAATATTGTAAAGGAAACTTATACGATGATTTCGGTTATTTGTTTTTCATTTGTTGATGAGTCATCGTGTTTTGTTAGGGAATTAGTCGTGTTATTGTAAATATGAAAATGGCCAATTTGTTGGAAACCAATCACCAATTCTCGAACTCGCGTCGAAAGAAAGAGTCATTAGTAAATAGTTTGTTTATATATGTAAATTAAACAATTAGCATGAATATCAACATTGAAAAGCAAATATAAAATATTAAAAATAAGAACTAGAACTTTAAATCCTCTTTAAACTTTCTTGAACTTATGAAAGCTCAGGAAGCCGCAGTCCCATTCTCCTCTATTAATACAATCTCCACTACCCTGGTTGGCTGTGGACTCTGCAGGATCTCTGGAACATTTTGGTCCAGTGGGATATCCGTCAGCAAGTCTGGTGCACTATACACTTTAACACGGAAATTGTAACCTTTTAGGGGGCCAGGGCTTTCAAACTTTATAGATACAAAGTTATGTTTCTCGCCTCCTTTTATTAAATATGCAACGCCGTCCTTCCCTGGGCTTCGGTCTTTAATGAAGATACCACTGATCGTGTTACCATGGGTAGCATTCACATACAGTACTTGTGACCTCGTCCACAAAAATGGTCTTGCTTTGACATCTGCATCGTAGATTTTCTTGCCAAACTCTTTCGTTCCAATATTCAGATCTATACACCCCACGACTCCCAATACAAACAACAGTAACATTTTTAACATCGCGAAGTTGGTGACAAACAATGAACGAGATCGCGCACCGATTGTTTGGAACTGTTCGTTATTGAAATCGACACAAAGTATTTATATTATTTTATTGCAATGCAATTTATGAAGATTCATTGCTATAAATACGCGTATAATCAAAGCAGGAAATTGCTCACTAATATATAATTTTCAATTAAATTACTTAATTAAAGTAATTAGGGTTAAAATCTCTGTAAACAAACACAACAAGTCAGTTTAAAGGTCGTATATTGTTAATAAATAGGACTTTTACAATTCTAGTGACTGGTACAAGATTTAAATTATTACACCGCGCTTAGGGCACGATTTCAAAGAGTTCGGTGGTAGTTTCGCTGACCACATCGACAGGCACCGCTGGTGGCAAGGAATCCGCAGGCTGTTGGGGAGCAGTTGCGTCGTCGAGTGGTGCAGTCGGAACTTGCTCAGGCGTCAACACAATGTCCCTAGTCACGGCAGGTTCAAAGCTCTGCGGGATCTGTGGAACATTTGTGTCACCAACAGGTACAGAAGGAAATTGTGGCGCCTCAACAAAGTCCCTAACTATGGCGGGTTCAATCCTCTGCGGGGTTTCTGGAACATTTCCTTCCTCGGCTGCTACAGATGGAACTTGCTGGGGCTTCACAAAATCCCTAACCACGGCAGGTTCAAAGTTCGGGATTTCTTGAACATCTGTCTCCACCGGTAACGCTGGGATATCAACCCTTGGAAAAACGTCTGGAGCACTATACACTTCAACGTGGAAATCGTATCCTCTGAAGATGGCAGGGCTTTTCAGCTGTATAGACACAAACTTCTGTGTCTCGCCTCCTTTCAATATGTATGCAACGCCGTCCTTCTTAGGCCTCCGGTCTTCAATGAAGATTCCGCTGATCACTTCTCGGGGGCCAGCGCTTACATCCACAACTTTGGTTCTCTTCCATAAAGCGGGGCTGGCTTTCACATCTGCATCGTAGATTTTCTTGCCAAACGCCCTTGTTCCGAGATTCACATCTACACACGTCACGATTCCCAACACAGACAACAATACTATAAACTTAAACATGTTGAAGCTTTAAACAATAGGTATGACTGGCTTGACTGTAAAAGGGTGGTAGAGAACTGTCCAGTATTGGATACTACTCAAGCATTTATACTGAATCGTAAGGAAAATACGTAATTAGTTATGAACACGTATTAATTGTCAAGGCAGGAAATTACTCACAAATACTACAATTTTATATGGGAAACCAAAATGTTGATGACGGATAATTATTGCTTGATGAGTAATAAACTGGTGTCGCACTCGTTTAAGTGAATGTAATTTCACATTATTCACACCCGAGTCTAAAATTGATTAGCAGACTACGAAATGTCAAAAGTTGTACCATTGGACACTATTGTCATTATATTGGTATAGTTGTAAATTAGAATCGGGGCTATATATCGGTGTAAAAGAACGACATCACAGCTAATAAACCAAAAACTAAATGTTGAAAGTTTAAAAACACAAATTTATTCAAAAACCAACTATCAAAAGCACCTACGTCCTCATTTGCAGTAATTTGGTTTAGAGCACGGGCATTTATCGGGTATTCTCAATCCTTTGGCCATTTGCTTCATGAAAGGGTGCACTTCATCGCTGAAGAATGGCCTGAGAAAAATAAATAAAAACTTATTATTTACTGTATAAATTCTATTTAGTGGACATAGAGTTAAAGAAGCGACGCACGCAATTTTTTTTTTAGGACTAACTATTGATAACAAGCTTACTTGGAAAGAGCAGTCAAATAATCTATGTCAAAAAAATATGTACATTTACTTACACTCCTTATAAATTAAAAACAATTGCAATTATTAGTACTGTTCGTGCAGCGTATCATGGTAACTAAATCCCTTGCAAAATAAGGGTTTAATAAATCTCTATTTACCCCTTCGGGGAAAAAGGCGTGATGATGACATATTAGGTGTTGTTATGTTTCAAGTGACTCGGAAAATGGCGTAATCCTATTAGTCTATTATTCCTCGCACATCGCTTTCATATAGAAAATTGCAAATAATTATTTGAACTAGACGTTTATTATAAAGCCTATGAGGAGCTCATAAGAGGAGCGGCGTAGTGGTTCGTACGCATTGGCTGGCTTTCCATATTGCTAATTTCATAGGTCCTAAGGTCGGTGACCATCATTTTGCGAGCCGGAGTTCCTTCGTGCTTCGGAAGGTCTCGTTCGCTATTGCAATAGCAACCGTTATCTAAGCATAATTGATTTTGTTTGTGGGCCAGAAATGTTTATTTGCATTCTTTAGTACTAGAAATGTTTATTTGCATTTTCGCTGAGCACTTGTGTGCAGTCACTGCTTGGTGAAGCGCGGACTATGGCAGTGGACTGCTTTTGCGGTGCTTTTGCCTAGCCTCTGACTAACCCTTAAGAAATAATCGTCGTGATTATATGTATGTATGTAGATTATAATGAATACTGAGTTCATTGCGTTCTGTACAATTTTCCTCAATTAAATATAAGTTGTTGTTTGCAATTCGACATTACCTAATCTGTGTAGACTTTAGTGTAAGGACATATGGATGAAATTTAAATGCCAAATATTGAATAGTGAGTCGGGAATAGATGATGTTTTGCGGTATATTGTAAAATTCTAGAAAGTACGAGATTAATAGTAAATACGTCATTAGTATCTTGTGGGGTGAAACCGCGGTTTGGTGGTGACTTACGTCACTAACGTATAATTTAGTGATGGTCAATTCGATATATCTAGTCGGTAATTTGTAAGAATGTATTTCGATAAACAATTGGTTACTGAAAAAAGGTAAAAATTATTTCTGGCCTTCACACTTATGAACTAAAACAAAGTAAGCAGATTGCGCGCTTATGTTTATATATATGTACCTATTAGTTACCAAAAATCAAAGGCAATTAATTAATTCAGTTTATGTATTTAAGTAGGTACTCTTCTGAATGTCAAATTATGCCAACTGAAAGCGAGTGGACTGTATGATAAATGAAAGGATGGATAGCTCAAAATAATTAATATTGTAATAAAATAATTTAAAGGTACAAACTGACAATATATAAACAATGTTAACTAATATAATATGCCTCAGCAGCAGACGTCACAATCCCTCTTCTCCCAATAGTCACCATAGCAACAACCAAACACCATCGCCAAAATCTGACGTCACCAATCGTCACTAGCTTCCAGGAGGCCTTGTTCTGGGAAGAACGGGCAAGAAACTCACTAGTAGTCACTAGTTAGAAACTCACCGCCTCCTTTTACAATAATTTTGTTTTTTGGAGGTGTGCATTATAAGGAAACAACAAATACAATTATTATTACTGTCTGTTATTCATAAACTTTATCTCATGACTAGGCACGAGAGTTTACAACCCTATAGGAACTTTTATGCTTTCCCTTTGTTATCCACCATTATCCAAACGTTCTGGATGAACGTCATGATGTAGACTGGGGCATGCCCATAAATTCCTCAAGTTTGGGATAAGCCTTACCTAGAATCCGTAGTCGCATATTGCCTTGTGGATTAAATACACATACTTGTATAAGGTACGTGTTCCATGTTTTCGGTCACCTTTCTTTGCCTATTGGGTGTGTGCTTTTTCGTGGAAAAATGGTCAGTAAGGTGAACTTTCTCGATTGTATTGTTGCAATGTGTATGTAAAATTGTTGAATGTTTAATATCAATTTTAAGAGCATTGAAAGCATAGATTTAGAATAAACTGACGTATAGATCACCTGACAGCTCAAAAATGTATTACCAATTTAGAATTGTGAATGTGTGCGTTTACTAGTTACGTATCCATAATTCTTCCAAGATATATCGATAGTTGCAGTTGCACCTAAACTTAAAAAAAGTGTTTTTTAATTATCTCTTTTTAATTATCAGTAATATTTTTTGTTGAAATTCTACCGAAACTAGAACGCAAGCAAAATTTCATGACTTCCTAACGTGACTAAAAGTATCAATGTTATTAATGGGATAGATTTCACCAAAATATAATAAAATATGTTTTGATATTGTTTTATGAATATAATATAACATATCATCACGCCTCTTTCCCCAAAGGGGTAGGCAGAGGTGTTAAACACCTACATGGTTGTTTATTAATAAGTAGTCGATTATCCTTTATCATAATTCTTTTTTTTTTGAGTCGTGTGGTAGCGGCTCATGAGTCATGTGATAGCAGCTCATCAAAAGAATACTACCAACCCATCTCTTCTCTTGGGTGTCGTAAAAGGCGAGTAATGGACTTAAAACTGCACAACTTCGAATAGCTTAAAGCGGCGACGGGCGCACCACCTGTCACGCTGAGTGCAGTCGCTGCTTGGTGAAGCGCGGACTAAGGCAGCAGTGGACAGCTTTTGTGGTGCTTTTGCCTAGTCTCTGACTAACTCTTAGGGGATAATAGTCGTGATTTTTTTAAAGGGTAAATTACATTGTTTTGGAATTTAACAAATGTTTTTCTATTGTGTCGAAACTTCAATATTCAGCAACAATAACGTTTGGCAAGTTTCAATTGTAAAATTTTGGGATTCTCACTCTTTTATTCTCCCTGAAAAAAAATTCTCTAGGTTCTTATTATTTTTTTACATGACCCGCTGCAAATCAAGTAAGCATTATTTTCATGCATGTAAAATATAAAAAATCATTTATATTCGATTGTAAAAAATTCTACATAGACAGCGATAACAATGTCGATAAATTTGAGTCTAGCACCAATGTACATGAAAAATTTTTATTATTCCTCAAAATCTTACAAACTAGAAATAAAAGAACTTTTAACTACGCAAAATATTAAATAAAATAAAGGGATTGACGTAATTTTGTACTAACAACATAGGAAATCCAATTCCAATAAAAAATAAACGGTTCATTGTTGTAGGTACCAAGTTTGAACGTATTTACAATAAGAATCACACGAATTTGTCGCACTGTACCTTAATTAGGTCTATTTTCATATTAATAAGTAGTTTTATCCTCTTCCTTAGACTATTTATGTATACAGCACAAAAGTTATGTAACTACTTATTCCTCGATTTTAAGTCGTATTACAGGTAGGTAAGGTACTGTAAGGTAGTGCCAAGTAAAGTTTAGGGAAACTTTGCATTTAATTTTATATAGCACGGTACCTACATAGATTAATTAGATCAGTATTAAATAGAATATTATTCGCGTTTGACCATTCTCGTTATTTTTTACTGTTGGAAAACAAACGAATCACGGAATCTTTATACCTGTCTCTCTTTATTGCGACGATACAGAGCGAGACGGGACGTGTCTTATCGAAACGAATCGTCAATCGATAGTTGAAAATAATTGGGCACTGCAGTTTTTTTACGAAGTGTTAGTGTAGAGTTAGCAGGAAGAAAAATATGTTATATTTTGTATATACGTGTATTGACGAGAGACAAAGAGACAAGAGAGAGTAATAAACATTCAGAATATAAAATTGACGTTAAAACATATAGACGGCCAGGGTGTCCTAAATTAAAAAAAGGTTTTTTAAACAAACAGGTCGCACAGTTAGTTAAAAGGAAATTGATAAAAGAGAGTTAAAGAGGAAGATATGTTGCGTTGACCCCAAATAAAATTGGGGTATAGAGATGGAAAAACAAGTTATAAAAGGACCATTGCGAAATAAGCGTTGTTTTCAATGTACTCGTAGAAAGTCAACCGTACGAACCACGACGCCGCCGAGCTTATTATCTATACGTATATAAAAAGACTGTAATCTTGAATATATTAGGTCCTTACCTATGAAATTGGTGTTTTGTATGGATATTTTGGGTAATTCTTCATTTTCCATGCTAACATTTTATCAGTTTTCTTCACAACGACAAATCCAGAGATAATAATATTTGGCATGTATCATTAGACAAGCTTTAGTAATATGTGTAATATCACACTTCATAAAAAATATTTATCGTTTTTAAGTGAATGCAAATAAATTGATGTATTCGGGAGGCACTTAAAATGAGTTGTCTCCGTGTCCAATTTTAACACAATTAAACTTACAACAAATTATCAAAACAAATCAAAAGAGCTCAAAAATATAGTCTATTTTTAGACGAGGTGATTATTTTTTAGGAATACTGTGAATCTTAATAGTTACAGACAAAATACGAAGACAGAATAAAAACACCAATTTCATAGGTAAGGACCCAATATCAGATGAAAATTAAATGTGGATGGTAGAGGTGATACGAACTACACCTTTAGTTAATAATACACTGTCTTTTTTGTACAATTAAAGAAGGCGACAAACCGTGAAAGCATTCTCTGAATCTCCTGCTGATACTGTTCAGTAGCTTTTTTGTATTTCTCCAATTGGTCCAACTCTTCTTGTCTCGCTCGCTCCTGTTGGACAAACAGCATCAACAATATAAAAAGAGAAGATAATATTTACATGATTCTAAATGATTGCTATTTTCGTTTTATTTCGTTGAATGTGAATATTATGTGTTCCTCCTCATGAGTTTCTCCATGAGGAAGGCCTGTGCCCAGCAGTGGGACATATAATAGGCTGAGGACGAGGGTGAATATTATGTGAATGTTTGCAGGCATTTTTTTCATGATTCCGCCATTTACGTGACGGCGTCGACCCAAACCCAGGACCTCACAGATGTCGACACCTTGATACCGTTATACAGACCACCGACCACAGAGGTCGTCAACTACTTACAACTATCGACTGATACATATATACATATAATCACGACTTTTATCCCCTACGGGTTAGTCAGAGACTAGGTAAAGGCACCGCAAAAGCAGTCCACTGCCATAGTCCACGCTTCACCAAGCAGTGACTGCACATTTTGTCAACGTGACAGGTGGTGAGCCCGTCGCCGCTATAAGCTATTGGATGGTTGTGCAGTTCTAAGTCCATTAGTCGCCTTTTACGACACCCAAAAGGAAGAGTTGGGTTGGTAGTATTCTTTTAATGAGCAGCTACCATTAACTCTAAACAAACCATGTAAATCCCCCATTACCGACTGATTGTCGTCAAATGGGTCGGCTGAGTAATTTAAACATGAAAGTAAAGCAAACAAACAAATTCGCTATCGCATTTACAATACTAATGTGGTAGTTTGAATGAATGGATGAATCATTGGAAATTGAAAACACGTCCATGCGCGAGTTGAAATGTGCGTGAATGATTACGCACCGCCATGAATATTGATACGATACGTCTGTATGACGTATGCTTAAATCAGTAAGGACTGAAAATCACGCATATCATCTGGCGAGTTAACACCTTGCCTACCCCCTCGGGGGTAAAGGCTTGATGATATGTATGTACCTATGTAAGGAGGTGGTTGTAATGTTAGGTCCATACCTATGAAATTGGTGTTTTGTATGGAGATTTTGGGGATGTATGCATTTTACATACTAACATTTTATCAGTTTTCTGCACAACGACAAATCCAGAGATAATAATATTTGGCATGTATCATTAGACAAGCTTTAGCAATATGTGTGTGAACACGCTTGATAAAAATTATTCATCGTTTTTATGTTAATGCAAATCAAATGATGTATTTGGGAGGCAGTTAAAAATAATTGTCTTTGTGTCTAATTTTAACACAATTAAAGTTACAAAAAAAAACCTTACAAATTAAATAATACGAGCTCAAATATATGCTATGGTCTATTTTTAGAAGAGGCAATTTTTTTATACGAATGTTCTGAAACTGAATAGTTACGGTAAGGACCCAATATATTGTATAACCTCTTTACAAATTTCTAAGTGTCAGTGAACTATAGACTAGTATATAGATATTGCAATTCACGAAGGCGACTAAGGCCCGTATTACGGAACTAAACTCAAGCGTAGATCTCTGCTTGAGCACTGTTAGAGAGGGATGGCGCTATTGATCCCACACAGCGCCATCCCTTTTTAAATCCTAAATCATTCGACTTTAGACTCTATCTTAAGGCGTTAAGAGCTAAGCTACTCGCCACCATAAAATGCAACAATTGCAGCAGACATTTTATTTTAATCGCGATAAAGATCAAAATGGCTACAACGCCGGCGATCACTATTAAGAATTTGTCTCGCTTACATATTATCAAACAATAATTATATTTATCTTTCAGCTTAATTTTTAAATTAATTCTCAAAATACATAGGATATTATTTTAAATTACCTATTTTAATTTAAGTACATAGATAAGAACGTACGCTATTGCGACCGTTTCTACCCACCAATCCGCATTGAGCCAGCGTGGTGGTGTTACGGCCCATACTCCTCGTTCGGAGGAGATCGAGATCACAAAGTTTTACCTTTCGAAACGTTAGGTCGTTGGTCCCTATCGCTATTGCGACCGTTTTTACCCACCAATCCGCATTGGGCTAGCGTGGTGGTGTTACGGCCCATGCTCCTTGTGTGTTTCTCCATGAGGAAAGCCTGTGCCCAGGGGGACGTAAATAGGCTAAGAACGATTAATATTATTCTATTAGGTGATGTATAATTACTCTTTAGATACCGTACACGTGAAACCGGTTCTTTGTGTGATTAACGTAAGTAAACGTTATAATTTATTAGGTATTTAAATAAGTGTTGTACGGAAGCAAAATGGTTCGGGAATTTTACTAATTGCATGGGTATTTTTTATATAAACATTTTAACGACCGATAAAACCACTTAATTAAATTCATCATGTCGACAAACACCCTCCTAATGGTAACTGGCTGTAGTCGATAATAAATATTATACTTGTAAGAGTGATGATATCTGTGTGTGTGTGAAGATCTTTGTGATTTTGAGTTCCTCCGAGCATCGCAAAGCATTTTAAGCTGTTTGTATCGGTCGAACGTTTCAAAGCGCAGGCCACAGCCGGCGGGCGAAGTATGGAAATTATGACAAACTAAGCGAAGCTTTGACGAATAATGTGAGAAAGTGGCTTCGTTAGAATCGTTTGATGTTTTGTTTCGCGTCGCTGACGTACCTCAGCTTAGCTAGCCTACTCGTGAACGCAATCTCAATTAACATACATACATATATAAAATCACGCCTATAATCCCCGAAGGGGTAGGCAGAGTCCAAGGAGCACTGTGTTCCTTAAAACCACATTTAGCCATACAAAAATTGAGTTTCGTCAGATGAAAAAATCGTGAAAGAGTGGTAACAAGTGGCTAGCTCATCGCCTACACGATCACAGACCCAGTACCCATGACGCCCTTAGTCGCCTTTTACGAAATGCTAGTTGAGAAAAGCAGCTGGTACATTCTTTTGTGTCCCGGACCAACACGGGACAATAGGGGATCTCAATTAAAACTCAATAAAAACACAATCCAATATCCACACTCAAAATACCGAGACGAGAGAGCGGTACGAAACTAACGATTTTAGCAAAACTCAATGTCATTTAATGTCGGCACATTTGAATCCATTTATGTAATAACGCGCGTAGACTAGTTAGCAGCGGCCAATCCCGACGTTTGGTCGGGGTTTTCGGACACAGTATTTGCATTTGCGACATCTATGTAAATGCATATCTGTACCCGTGGTCTTTCGGTACACACTCTGTGGGACCTGTATAAAACCAAACCAGCTAGCCTACTCTCGCACGCAATCTCAATTAAAACTCAACAATAACACAATCCAATATCTCAAAATGCCGAGACTAGAGAGGCGGTAGCAGAGTACTAATTTCAGCTAAGCTCAATGTCATTTAGGCCACTCAATATCCGCAGAATTTGAACCCATTTATGGCCCTGGTGTCCCACTGAAGAATAGGAAACATCACAATCCCAATGTCGATCGATCGGTATTGCGTTCAAGAGTAGGCTAGCTGATCTTACCTTAAGCAGCGCATTGTATTCAATCTGATCAAGCAAATTCCGTTGATGTTGCTTCCGTGCGCGCGCGTCGGCCAGCTCCTTCTCAGTCACCAACTTCTGCAGCTGCCCAAACACTTGTCGCTGGTACTCGTCTTCTTCTAGCAGCTTCTTGCGGAGGTTCTCTCTCGCACGCTTCCGGTCTTTTATCTGTTCTATCATTGCTGTGCGTACGTCCTGGTGGGGAGAATGAGCTCTTAGAATGAAGGGAAATCCAAGAGAAAGTGAGTTGAAAAGTTGAAGGTGCAACATATTATACAAGGTTTTTTTAATTCGTCAACAATCTCGCATTTCAAGTCTAGCTAGTTAACATTATAAATAGCAACATAAGCTCTACGAGTTTCAACATAGCTCAACACACTAATTGTCTAGTTATAATTAAAATTACTAGTTTAACGACGAGTTCATATTTGATCTTTACCAACTTCTCCCTTCTACAAAATTTTTGAAATGTCAATTTTTGGGTGAGATTTTTGTCACCAAACTCAAAGACTTGTTCAAGAAAGAAATAACCACGTTATTAAATTTTTTAACTTCAAATTTAACGTTGAAATCATGTTGCGGTTTAGCCAATAATAAACTATTCGGTAACAATTGATTTACTACAGTATTGTTCGAAGAACGTTACGAAGGAGGATTGGAACAAGGAATATTTTTCCTTGAGTTATCAAAATACTCACAAACATTTCATTTATGTAGCTAACGTAACAAAGTACATGAATTGAATGCGTAAGTGACTAAAGAGTTGTAAGAAACTATAGTAGGTATAGGAAAATTGGGTATAACCTTGAACTTTGCTCTTTGAGTACAATTTGTTCTGAATATTTCTTTGAGTTCTATCTTAATATGCTGGTATACGTTACCCTGTCTATCTTCTGCGACCAAGACAAGTAGTCGCATCGCCTCTGGTCCACAACATCCTGCTGTCTCTTGCTGAGCTAACTCTTCTTTGAGTTCTACCACATAGTATACGATACCCTGACGGTCTTTTGCGATCACGACAAGTAGTCGCATCGCCTCTGGTCTAAAACGTCCTGCTGTCTCTTGCTGAGCTAACTCTTCTTTGAGTTCTATCACATAGTATACGTTACCCTGTTGGTCTTTTGCGACCACGACAAGTAGTCGCATCACCTCTGGTCTAAAACGTCCTGCTGTCTCTTGCTGAGCTAACTCTTCTTTGGGTTCTATCACATACTATACGTTACCCTGTTGGTCTTCTGCGACCACGACAAGTAGTCGCATCGCCTCTTGTCCACAACGTCTTGTAGTTTCATGGCCTCTTCGACGTACAAATGGTCGTCCGCCGATTCCTGCCGCGCTAACTCTTCTTTAAGCTCTATCATCTTTCTGTTGCATTCGTCTAGTTCTCTCTGTGGAAATGCAAATAAATATAAATAAATTAATATCTTCAAACATTCACACCTATCCATTAGCGCCATTTTAAGCAACTAATGCTGCTTGTGTTACGGACACTAGATGACGGATAACTATATCTATTAAATAGATAAATACATATAAATATCCTGAATATATATAAACATCCAAGAGTGGAGAACAAATGCCTGAAAATGTATCACCCTAACATTTGCCCCCACCAGGGATCGAACCCAGAACCTCTCGAGATGGCGAAGCCTTGAGACCGGCATACAGACCACTCGACCACATAGGTCGTCAAATATAACTTCATGTAGATTGTTTATTGTTTTAAATGCATGGCAAAAGGCTCGCTCCTTGTAACATGGGGACATTGATCTATCAGACGAAATTTAAATGTTAAGACCTCTGTCTATCCCTCTGGGGTGAGGACGTGAATGTGTGTTGATATGATTGTTTTAAAAAACACACACAAGAGTCACTTTAGCCATGGTAGTGTTGTGGGTGGGTCTTTTAAACGTATTTAGAGATAGACCCGACACGGTATATTGGAAATCGCTATGCATACATATAGACAATACCTATTTGATTATATTTGCATCACCTATTTTCAAGCTGGCTATATCCTATATAGGTACGTTGACTAAGGGCCTTAGAACATAACTGCTTAGTAAACACCTTTCGTTTCAGAATCTCTGTGTAAGGCTAATCACCACATTATCTGTGAAACGTACAGCACGCTATTGGAGGGATGTAATTGAGAGGTAAATTATTTGTCAACTAATTATGACTTTACTTATCGATTGTGAAACAGACCCTTAATGTGTCTGCAAATCGACTGAAGAGATAAACAAGTATAAACCGAAAAATCTGAATACTAAGAATTGGTAAAATTTTACTATAGATTAAAGAATTCTTTGAGGAAAATAAATTTTCTAGGATCATTATTTAGATGCCCATCGAAGCATTTCAATGAGGGAGCCGTGGGAACTTGTTATCGTGGTCAACTCAAAAAATGACTCATCCTATATACGTTGGTAGACCTACGATGCTTAACGATATTATGCAGATCACGAAAGCAAAAACCCAACATTATTCCATGATATATTGGGTCCTTACCTATGAAATTGGTGTTTTTATTCTGCCTTAGTATTTTGTCTGTAACTATTAAGATTCAGAGTATTCCTTAAAAATTATTACCTCGTCTAAAATAGACTATATTTTTGATCTCTTTTGATTTGTTTTGATAATTTGTTGTATGTTTAATTGTGTTAAAATAGGACACGGAGACAACTCTTTTTAAGTGCCTCCCGAATACATTATATTATTTGCATTCACTTAAAAGCAATAAATAATTTTTATGATGTGTGATATTACACATATTACTAAAGCTTGTCTAATGATACATGCCAAATATTATTATCTCTGGATTTGTCGTTGTGAAGAAAACTGATAAAATGTTAGTATGGAAAATGCAGAATTCCCCAAAATTTCCATACAAAACACCAATTTCATAGGTAAGGACCAAATATGTATTGTTTTATACACATAAATAGGGTAATTGATTGTTTGATATTATTATCGTACTCGTATGTGCTTAAACTTCTGTCCTCAGCCTATATACGTCCCACTTCTGGGCACAGGCCTTCCTCATGGAGAAACACATGAGGAGTATGGGTCTTAACAACACCACGCTGGCCCAATGCGGGTTGGTGGGTAGAGACAGTTGCAATAGCGACCGGGACCGACGGCTTAACGTGTCTTCCGGAGCACGGAAGGGCTATGGCGAAGGTAGCTTTGTTTTCAATCAAGCTCCTCTTGAACTCCTCCTCTATGTGCTTGAAGAGGAGATTTTAGTGGTATGTGTTATTTACCCAATTTTTCTATGGCTAAATGTGGTCTCTAGGAACACAGTGCTCCTTGGACTCAGACGACCCCTTCGGGGGAAAACAGGCGTGATTGTATGTATGTTATTTATCCTGGATGTTGGATTTTTGGTTTGTAGTGGCTATGGATGTTTTGTTGAGCCCGGTACCGGAAACACGCTTGCCCCGTATAGGGTGGGACCAACGAAATCCCTGGCAAAGTGGGTGTGGAATGCCCCTCCCTATCCTTTCTGAGACATCGCGACGTCGTTCGCGTGGCTATTGATTTAGCGCCGGAAAAGTTGACAAACAAGTTTTTGTTGGTATAATTAACACAGCATTAATTTTTTACAAAATGCTAAACATACCTAACTAAAACATCTAAAAATTAAAATTATGAAAGTAACATTTCTTGTCAGTGTCATCTGATTAATGGTTGTCACGGTAAATGTAGTCAATGATGAAATTACTGATGAATAATGAAATTACATTTTGACTGAATGTCACTTAATACTCGGTCGAGCAGATTTTGATAGCTGCGGTTTCAATCGCGGGGTACTCGTTCCCATGGGAAAATCGGAATAAAAAGTAGCCTATGTCCATTCTCAGGCTGTAGACTATCTATGTACCACATATTGAATATAATTAAATAAGGAAAATAAAAAAATGACAACTTTTAAGTTCTTTTGAATGTTTTTGTCTGCAAATTTTGCATGTACTGCCATGCATGGCTAACTATTCAAACGAAATGTTCATTTTCTAGATTGCGTCATTATTAATATCCTTATAAACTGCCTTAACTGCTATTATATAATAACATCTCTGTATGTACACTTGGTCTGCAATAAATATTTGTATTTGTAAACTAGTACGGAATGTAAAGGTTTTTCTCTGTTTTGTTTAGTGTTTAAAATAATCTAATCTAATCTAATATTGATCAAACCGGTTCAGTAGTTTCGACGTGTAAGCAAGACAAACAGACAGACAGAGTTCCTTTCGCATTTATAATATTAGTATGGATTTATTTATGTATTCGGCTCGACGGCGTAGTGGCTCGTACACCACAGATATAAATATAGTGTCGTACACTTTGGCTAGCGATATTGAAAATAAAGATATTATCGCGCGTAAGGTAGTTGTCGGTAGCCGAGTTGGAAAGATGCACTACTCGCTCAAGAGGTCGCGGGTTCGATCCCACCACTTGTACCGTTGAGTTAGAATAAAATTTAATTTAGTACAGTTGTTTGCAACGAGCTCGCTACATGGAAACTTAACATATTTGGCGAAATGTGGGTGTGGCTCTGCCTACTCCTTCGGGGAAAGAGGTGTGATGATGTGTTGTGTTTTGTATTACCTCCCTCCTCCTCCGGAGTTCCTCCTTAGCCCTGTCGGCCGCGAGTCCCTGTCCGGCGAGCGAGTCCCACGTCTTCTCTATGAGCTTATCCTCGGCCTCTCGTTTGGCTAAGTTCGCTTGTCTCTCTTCAATCATTTGCTTTCTCTCTCTCGCAGTTGCCATACGTTTTTCGGCTCTGTCGCGGTCGGCTAGTAAAATATTGAAAAAAAAATTAATTACATAGCATAAAACAAAGTCTGTTCATGCACATATACAGTCGAGTTTAAAAATATGTATGCATGTTTGACTGTAAATTATTCATAATGGAAGGGCATAAAGACGCCATTTTAACTGTCATAGCCAAGAAAACATTGCTAAAATACTATACATATTTATTTAAGCATTTTGTATGTCAGAATTGCATTTTTAGATTTGATATCGCTTGCCTCACTTATCTGGCGAAATGTGAGTGTTTACACCTCTGCCTACCCCTTCAGGGAAAAAACGTGATGATATGTTACGTTTTAAGTTATTTTTAGACTTTGGCAAGATAGTCAGCGTTATAACATACCGAATCGGTCCACTATACACACTGATCAACATCTATACAAAGTTCGGTCATATGCAGGTTGTTTCATGTAAGGTGTCGAGCCAGTACGAGCTGATTAAGGAGTTTCATACCTATCGATTTAACGATAATTTAACGATGTTTGTAGCTTTCAAATTAGGTACATCTTTTTCGTTAATTTCTTTTTATAATTTCTATGAATCAACGATGATATAACTTAAACTACCTTCTTCTTCCTTCTTGATATCCGACTCCCAAATAGACTTGAACCGGAGCGCTTCTTGCTTGAGCATCTCTCGTTCTTGCTCCTTCTGGATCCTTCTCTGCTCCAGTTGGTAATCAGAGTATTCTTTGCATTCTTTGTCGCGGCGAAGACGGTCAATGGCGTCTCGTTCCATTCGGGCTGACTGTAATATATTGTTTTGTTATTGGCAGAAAACGCAAAAGAGGAATATTTGTCATTGTTCGAGTCAGAAACAAGGTGATATAAGAACTAAATTAAAAAAATATTCGATACTAGTGGTTTCCCGCGGTTTTACCCGCGTGGTACCCGTTCCCATGAGAATATCGGGTAAAAAGTAGCCTATGTTCTTTCTCACGCTCTAGACAATCTGTCTGCGTACAAATTTCAATTAAATTGATTCAGTATTTTTGACGTGAAAGCGAGACCTACAGACAGAGTTATTTTCGCATTTATAATATTAGTATAGATATAAGTATGGATCTTTATCCATAAGATAAGAAATAAAGATCATGTCACTAGGTTTTTTGGTCCATGACTTTTTATGGATGTGGAAAGTGGATGGATGTGTGGGGTTAGATAGACCGTAGAAAAATTTATGGATTGGGTGAATAATTATTTGATGAGGCAGAGATTGGAAATAGGGCAGAAGAAAAAAATCGACAAAGCGAAAAAATTGCTAGACAAGTGTCTTGAGGAAAGATTCTCAAGAAGCGGCTACGTGTTGGGAGACGCTCAAAGGTAATCAATGCCATTAGGTTCAAATCCATAAACTAATGGCTGGCCAAACATATCCTTTATATGGAAATTACTACAACATTTTCTAAAAGAAGAAACTCTGTCAATACAACATAAGATTAAATTTCTATCAATGAACAAGAGAGTCATAATGTTGGGCAACGAAAGAGTATGTTGATATGGATGTGTGGAGTCACTAGAATGGATAGGATTAGAAACGAGTATGTCCAAGAAAGTTGACAGAGAATAACAGAATGATAAGAATTTATAGATTAGCGTGGTACGGTCATGTGATGAGGAGGGATGAATGTCACATAACAAGAAGAAGGCTGTACAGCCTTCTTCTTGTTATGTGGCATGTACATGAATGTGGATAGGGCTAGAATGAGAGGAAGACCAAATAAGCGATGGATTGAGCGCGTGAAGAATATAGAATAAAAGAAGTAGATAATAAGCTGACGAGTGACAGAGGGGAATGAAATAGGAAAACACGTAGTGTCGACCCCAACTAGTGTGTGAAAAGGACAGGAAGAAGACGAGAACAACCGAGTCATATGAAGAGTGTGCCAGGTTGACTCTGTGGCGGACTCGTTTGGGAACGAACATGACAGCTGTCATATCATATTCATTGCCCGCCGTTTTTAGAATGACACATTAGCTTCTTATAAAACTTAATCCCATAACTTCTTCTCTCCGTACAAAAATCCTAGTAGGTACTCACCAATGCCTCAGCCTCCTTCATAGCGACCTCGTGCCACATCTTGTCGAACTCCTTCTCCGCCATTCGCATGGCCTCCTTCTCTTTGATCTGATACAGCTGTATCTCTTGAGCTTCTTTAGCGCGTAGCTTGTAGATGCATGGGAGGACGTGCACGCATTTCGACCTACACCACAATGGTTAAGGAGGCTTTTATAAAAGTTAATAATTATGGACTTAGAACTGCACAACCATCCAATAACTTATAGCGACGACGGGCTCACTACCTATCACGCTGAGTGTAGACACTGCTTGTTGAAGTGCGGACTATGGCAATGGACTAAGTGTTTTAAATTGCGGTGCTTTTGCCTAGCCTCTGACTAACCCTTAGGGGATTAAAGTCGTGATTATATGTATGTATCTATTTGATACATCCACCTTAAATTTCAACAGATTATTACTAAAAGTGCACAAAATAGACTAACAGCGGAGTATCCTTATATCTCTCCTCGTGTTCCTTCTTCCTCTTGGCGAGCAGGTACGCCAGCCGATCCTTCTTGTCTTGCCACAGGGCCTCCGCACCCGCTTGCCCTTGGATCACTAGCTTACGGATGTTTTCCTGCTCTTCTACCGCTAGGAGTTGACTTAGACTATTTGGAAAGTAAATATTTAATAAATTACACCTGGAGTGTAAAAGATGACTCTCTCACTCACTCTCTTCAACTTTTTCTTAATGTACAATATAAAAGTAAAAATTGATACTTTTAAATATATATACTATATAGACATCTCTTGATTTGCTTGCGTTGCGCTCAGTAGTGCGGACAGTTTGGTTATCGGTATAAAAAATTACCACATTCCTTTGGATGGATGGCCAAAATTTTGTAATCTCAAGATCCTGAGTGCATTGGAAGGCATGTTTAGCCGTTTTCTCGAGGAATATCGCATTGCAATCGATCGTTTCTACCCACCAATACACACAGGTCAGCGTGGAAGCCCATACTCCTCGTCTAGGAAGTGAAAGATCAGTTCATGTAATAAAACCTGCGTCCAGCAGTTAAGCGAATAAAGGCTGTTGTAGCATTGCATTGCAACCAGCCCGCATGAGGAGAGAAGGAACGGCCCATACTCCTCATGTGTTTGATTTCATGAGGAAGGCCCGTACCCAGGAGTAGGATATATATAGGTTGAGGATTAGCTGGTGTAGCACAGTCACACTGCAGAACCGACAGCCTCTGGGGCGGCGGCAGCGTAAGAATAACAAATAACATGTATATTGGTTTTGATTGAATAAGGTGATCTATGTCTGTTTACATAGGTATTAGTTTCGAATAACAACATACCTACTCTTCTTTCTGTTCAGGTCTTCTTGGTACGACTGCATGCAGAGCTCGACGCGGCGTGCGACATTGTTTATAAGTGATCTGAAATAATAGAGAGATTATGTTGCATTTTATTAGGGAGTTGCAACTTCACCGGAGAACAGATGAACAACCTTGTTTTAGATAAATATAAATAAAAAATGCCTAAATAAAATAAAGCTAAGTAATAGGTACCTATTTCTTAATTTAATATGTAATTTCCATTTATTAAATTAGGAATGTAGTAACTATTTGGATTTGTCTAGAAAGAAAGATTTGTAGATCTATTTAAAAACAAACATAACATTATCACGCCTCTTTTCCCGAAGGGGTAGGCAGAGGTGTTAAACACCCACATTATCCATGTATTTAAGTATTTTAAAATAAGTTTAAATTAAAGACGTTCTAAAGAAGGGCCAGGTCAAAAGTACCTGAAATCGCCGAGCATGCATGAGGACTGTAATGAGAGTTGATGAAGCGAAAGAAATATGCAAGGATCGTAGCAAGTGGAAGGATGTAATCTCTGCCTAACCCTGTGGGAAAAAGGCGTGACTTATGTATGTATGTAAAATAAGTTTACCTAACCAATCGTATGTCGGCGGCCATCTTGGCCATTAAATGCGCATGTGTCAGCTACATCCGTACTAGTTCCGGTTTACTTCCGGCATTCCGGTAAAATTACGATTTTCATAAAATTTTGTATGAGAATATATATAAAACTTATATCATTTACATCTTTATTAAATAAGCTATCCGGATATGTATAATAAAGTATAGTTTTATGCTACATCAAAGGTAAAAGTAAGAGAAAGTACTATTATCCTGGTTTATACATTTAGTGTAATAATTATAAATAAAAGCGTCTAGAACACGATTTTTTTATAAATGTACATACAGAAATACATTCTTGACAATATTAAACACACATAATTAATCTCTTAAATTTCCACTGGAGGCTTTTTTGACACACAAGCGGTTATGTAAAGCGTGTCCATAATTCTTACCTTCGATCGCATCTTATGAAGAAGTCGCTCAGCTGCTGGTCCTTCAGCTTCTTGAGGTTGTTCTCCGCTCCCTTCCTCTGCTCCTCCTCGAGGGCGCGGAGAAGTTTCACGAATTTCACGTAGCGAAAGGTGGAGTTGAGGACACGTGAGGTCTATGGAGTAGAAGACTTGGTAATGTGATACAGAAGTTGTCAACATTAAATAAACAACCTTAACAAGTTAAGCATAAAGTGCAAAAATCACTGAGATGAGTTTAATGTGAGTACAATTCATCAAAAAAAGCAGTGATAGCTGAATGCTAAGGTCTTCGCGTCATCCATCCCTCAATGTCTCAAGACAAGTCTTCGACCAGTGCGTCCCCCCAGTCATGACCTACGGTGCCGAGACGTGGACACTCAATGCTCGACTAGTCCACCAGTTTAAAGTCGCTCAGCGAGCTATGGAAAGGGCGATGCTCGGAGTAACTCTGAAGGACCGTCTTAGGAATGATGTGATCCGACAGAGAACTGGAGTCACCGACAGCCTACCGTATTAGCAAACTGAAGTGGCAGTGGGCTGGTCATATTAACCGTAGAAATGACGACCGTTGGAGTCGTAGTTTTTGAGTGGAGATCGCGACTCGGCAAACGGAGTGTGGGACGCTGTGACAAGATGGGATGACGATATTCGTAGGTTGGCTGGAGTGGCTGGATGAGAACGGCCGAAGATCGAGAGCGGGGGTGTGCATTAGGAGACACCTATGTCCAGCAGTGGACGAGCAGAGGTTGTTGTTGATGACGATGAGCTGAATGCTGAGGGCAGATATATACTTAGGTATATTTCTGAATGCGAAAGTAACTCTGTCTGTCTGTCTCGCTTTCACGTCACTACCGAATCGATTTAATAAACGAATTTTGGCACAAAACCTGATAAAGGATATTAAGGTACTTTTTATTCCGATATTTTATTTTATTTGCTAGTCACATGGTTGACATTAAGATGTAATATAATATTCCAGTACATTTCACACGTGACACCCTGTAGGGGCACCTCAAAGATAAAATTATATTCCCATGGGATCCGTTACCGCGCGAGTGAAACCGCGGGAAGCCACTATTAGTAGGAAATAAAACAACCACTTTCACCATGGTTGGACCAAAACTTTGTGATCTGTTTGATAAGCCGTTGGCCCCAATTGTTATTACAAGCGTTTCTGCCCACCGAGCCGCAATAACCTTATTTCTCACGTAGGTTGATGATAATCATCATATTTTAATTTTTTATTGTTATGCTCCGACATCTATCGCTACCTATCCCTTCCTACAGGTTGTTGAAGATCTTTCCTTCCGGGGGCCTAAAGTTATCAACATTTTATACTCACATAGTAGCAGTCGGTCCCTCCCCTGGGGCCGGGGCCATCCTTAGGTATCGCCTGCCTCGGCGGCGTTGGGTCACACATTACTTCGTTAACAATGTAATTAAATATTTACAAATAGTGAAAGCTGTTAGACAGACGTTACATATTGACAATGCGCGTCAGGCTGGATGTGAAAAATATAAAAGTTGAGTCAAAATGAAATAGGTTGCTATATTAAACAGAGTGAAGTATAAGGCCGCGCGCACTTTAGACGCGTTTTCGTACGATTTTTACGATACGTACGAACGATCCCGATATTCCAGGTACTATGGGAGCGCGCAGACTGGGTGCGAATTAGACGTACGTATAGTTCCATAGAAGATTGTTCGTACGTAAACGCGTTTAAACTGAGCGCGGCCTAATGCTATAAGGAGCAAATATATCGAAAGGCGGTTCCCAGACAGTCGCACGACGGAGCGTCGTGCGTTGAGCTTTATTTGTATGAAAGTATCTCATTTTGTATAGAAAAAACGCACAGTACAGTCAAGGTCAAAAATATGTATGCACGTTTGACAGTAGGACTGTCACCTGTCAAATGTCCATACATTATTTTGAACTCTACTACTATACAACACAATGAGAACACACCTAATCACCCGAAGTGAAACATGTAAAAATTCTTTCCGTGTGAAATACAAAAACCCGTAAAAATCAAAAAAAAAAAAACAACACAACAATCAACATTCAAACAAACAAATTCGAAGATTTTCCTCGATGGACAAAGAAAACAGTGGATTAGAGCTTTATAAAAAATCTTAAAAATTTTATGAAATAAAAAACAATATTTGATTAAACCTTTATTAACTTTCAAAAATCAACTAATTGAGATCTTCGAGAAACATTCTTTAAACAATTCTTAAAACAACGGAGGCATCAAAATTAACAATAGCTTAGTATAGCAAGAGATATGATCAACTTAATTATAATAGGAACTTTGAAAATGATTCAAAACGATTATTAATGATAAATGATTTTCGATTTACGAAAAACGATCAACAAGAAATAAAACTATTTACTTTTTCATGTACGAATCAACCTTAGTCTAAATAAATCAACATTTTCGTTTGATTTTAAGAAAAACGCAATTGTTATAAAGCATTGTTCATTAGTCTTCTCAAATTAAAATAAATCATTGGTCAGCAATGATTTATTCAATAAAACATAGGCAAATCTGATTAACACTATGGATAAGTACCTATTCCATATTTAAAAATATCATTTACAAAATATTGAAAGTAGTGAAATTACTTAATACAATGTCGTACAAAAACGTCCGTAGATATACCTACTGTATTTAAGTTAAAAAAGTATAAAAACTTGTTACAGGTCGTCACATACTAGACAACTTTAAATCCGCAACAAAAGGTCTATTAACAATCGAGTTTGTTGTAAATATAGCTTCCCACACATTGTGACTGATGCATGGCAACGGGATCCTTTTTTGGCATAATGTTTCAACTCATAATATAATTTGGCATAATATAACTTAAGCATAATTTTCTTTTGGCACAATTTCTTTCGCATAATTATAATTTAGACTAATGAAATTATCCATAATGTTTTACGGCATAATGTAAAGTCGATTAGACACGACGACAAGCGAAGCGCGGAGGAAATTTATGCGAATTAATTATACTTTAAGATCGTTATGCCATAAGTAATGTGTAAATTGATTTTGGCATAAAATTGTATGCATAATAATTATCCATAAAATTTTATGCCAAAATCAATTATGCGTAAGTGTAGTGTAGATTCCATTATGCCAATTCATATTCTGCTTGAAAATTTTATGCAAACAGATAGGAAACCCATGGCAGCAGGCTAGCCCCGTGGGGACTTATCACATAACGTGTCTTACTGTGACCTACATAATACATTTCACACAGGAAAAAATAAGAATGAAATATCAAGAATGCATTTCGTAAGTAACTACATATTTATATAGGTATTGTTATTGCAATTATTGCCAGAGATGTGTTTCAAGTCAATACCTATTATAATGATAAGGATTTCAATGTACTAAACAGGTAAATACAGTGTCGTATTGCATTTTAATTAATGTATTTATGGCAATAGTTTGATAAAGAAAAGGGAACGCCTGATTACGGCACACCTTAATTTCAAGCGATTCTCAACCTTATTTATAACTTCACATAGTATCCTGTACAGGCAGAGGTATTAGAACAAAATTAACCTTATAACGTCTAAAGCTAAGTGCAAAATCATTTAAGAACAATTTGAGTACAATTTCGGGCACATTTGAAGCGAGAGGTTCTCCAAAATGTCAAATGACATATGTTTTTGGGTCGGCTACGCGGGTTTCTTTCTATTTGGATTAATGTTGTGAATATTTAGCAATATGTTAGATTAATTATGGAAAATATAAATAACAGATCAATGAGACAGTTTTAATTTTCAAAATATTTATATCCGTTTTTTTTTCAAGTAAGACAGGACTCTCAACACTCTCACACATGGCCAATAAGTTATTTGTACGGTTTTGTTGAATTAAATATAGCATTTTAATGTGATTTATTGGTTTGCGCCCATAATGGATCTCACTCTACAGTGGCGCCATCTGGTGAAGCAAATACGAGCTATTTGCATTTCGAAGAGCGAAATATGAGAAACTCATCTCGGCCTCACACACAGAAATATAACTCTTATAACATTAGCCATTAGACGTTGTTTAGTTTATCAGTTGACTAGATCTGTTTATATTACTGGACATTTATCTAGCACAAAACGCTGAATATCGTTATAGGTAACGTTGTTTTCATATTTATTAAATAAACAAAAACAAATTAATACAACAATACAGCTTAGTGTATAAAACATAGAGAAAATATTATATCAAAAATATAATTTTGCATTTAGGGGAGTGGCGTGCATATGGACACTACCCTCCCTATGTCTAGGAGTGGACAAACAAAGGCTGAAGATGATGATGATTGTTCTGCAGTTTCCATACCTTTATATAGATATGAGCTTTATATTTACTTAGATATAGTTTAGTTTAGGAGCCTCTTCAAAAATATGTGCACATATTATGAAACAATATGAGATTCCCAAGGAGTATTTCAGATATTTAGTAAAAAAAAATTTATTAAAAATCATAAAATACAGATATCAAAATGTAAAGTTATACAAAATATAGCCTTATTTCATAGAACCTCATCTTGTCTTTCATAATTATACAATTTGAATGATGAAAAACTTCTCACATTTAGAAAGCAAAGAGATAAATTTAAAAGGCGGTTATCTTTCACGTCCAAGAGATTTTATAACCGCCATTTTTAATTTAGGAGCTAAAACTTACAATTATAATAACAAAAACACAAAATCAACCCTTCATGATTAATTTTAAGCATAACAAGTACATAAAGATCTATGAGACACTTAAAAAACTTATATCAAAACATTGATATGGAAACATTAACGAGTCATTGAACATAAATTCTAAAAACTATCAAAAATCAACATGAATATAAAAAGATAAAACAAAACTAATTAAAAATTTTCACAAACACTATTATATGGATATCATTTAACTCAGGGTGGCCAACGAACACTTTACTAGGGGACTTCATGACTAATTCTCTGTTAATTAACTGTAGATTGGCACTATTGGGTAGTAGGTTCAAACTGGATATTTCCAGTTTGAGGCAGACTGCGTCAGTATAGTAAGGTAAGCTGGTTGGCAGTATTTGTACTTCCCCCGACCAAATGTGGGGCTCGCCTGTAACTTTGTTATATATTGTTACTGTACCTGTTTTTGTAGTGAGATCTGTTGACAGTGTCTGTAAAAAAATAAACTCTTAACACAGTGTTTGTCAAAGAGGTAAGTGTTTGGGTGATGAATTTTCAGACATTTGTTCTCCAGTCTTGGATGTTCATTATATATTAGGTCCTTACCTATGAAATTGGTGTTTTGTATGGAGATTTTGGGGAATTCTGCATTTTCCAAACTAACATTTTACCAGTTTTCTTCACAACGACAAATCCAGAGATAATAATATTTGGCATGTATCATTAGACAAGTTTTAGTAATATGTATAATATCACACTTCATAAAACTTATTTATCGTTTTTAAGTGAATGCAAATAAAATGATGTATTCGGGAGGCACTTAAAAAGAGTTATCTCCGTGTCCAATTTTAACACAATTAAACTTACAACAAATTATCAAAACAAATCAAAAGAGCTCAAAAATATAGTCTATTTTTAGACGAGGTAATTATTTTTTTAGGAATACTCTGAATCTTAATAGTTACAGTTAAATACTAAGACAGAATAAAAACACCAATTTCAACAAGAACCCCAAACAGATTAGTGCTTAAAACAGCGCCTAGAACCACTTTATACATGAGAAACTGTCTAAATATGTGTATTTAAATTTATAATAAGGTTCCAAATGTATTAAAGGATCTAAATACTCAACTATTTTACAGGAAATTACATAAGTGGCTCCTTGAAAAGAACTTTTATAATGTAAATGAGCTTGTTAGTTAATTGGATGTTATTAATTATTGTACCTAAGTATTTGCTGCTGCTTGTATGCTGCTGTCATTAATAAATTAATTTATTACTTTAACATGCCATAGATTTGGCGAAACATGTAGATCTGATTAATGTCAATATAGCTAATATCACCATAATTTTATGTACCGTGTTTCATGTAAATAAACTATTATTATTATTATTATAATAGGTAAGGACCCAATATATTCTGAATAATTATGTGTATTTATCTATTAAATATATTTGTCCGTCATCTAGTATCCGTAACACAAGCAGCATATAGTTGCTTAAAATGGGACTAGTTGATAGGTGTAAATGTCTGAGGATGAGGAAGAGATTATGGATTGAGGTCGAGTAAAGTATCATTTATCAGTTTGATAGTACTCACATTAAAAGAAGTCAATAAAAACTCAGGGTCTTCGTACTTGGCGCTCAGTATGTAGAGCTCGGACTCATAGTCCACGACTTGGCTGAACCAGTGCTGCTGTTGTACCAGGTTGCCCAATGTAAAGGTGATGTTCCACTCGCTTTTATCTTGCTTTATTATTTGGTTTGGATGAGTCTGGAAGTTTTAATTTGGGTGCTATTTAACGGTTAGCAATATATTCGAATTTCGGTCAACAAAAAATACAATTAGTCAGCTAAAATAAGTAATTGATCAGCAACTTATGGGCAGCAAATATTTCTGAATTGGTTAGAAAAATAACTAAATGGGCAGCACCTCAAATGTTTTCTCTGCTGCCAGATTGGTTAAATATATGTTTTGATGACACAGATATTGTTACTTTTCCCACATTTTATACATTTCCGGTAACATTGGTATATATTGCTGCCCAAATAATTATTTTACAGCTCAACTAATTATTTTGCTGCCAAATCCCCTAATCAAGTTCAAGTTGTTTATTTGCCAATCATGTGTACAATAGATGTTGTTACATATAAGAATATAGTTTCATCATGAAACCGTTTGGGCATAGCAAGAGATACAATGCAACAATTATTAGAATTTTTTATACTAGTTAAATATTAGCCTATGAAATTGGTGTTTTGTATGGAGATTTTGGGGAATTGTGCATTTTCCATACTAAATTTTTTTCAGTCAATCCAAAGATATAATTGGCATCTATCATTAAACAAGCTTTAGTAATATGTGTTATATCACACTTCCTAAAAATTATTTATCGTTTTTAAGTGAATGCAAATAAAATGATGTATTCGGGAGGCACTTAAAAAGAGTTGTCTCCGTGTCCAATTTTAACACAATTAAACTTACAACAAATTATCAAAACAAATCAAAACAGCTCTAAAATATAGTCTATTTTTAGAAGAGGTAATTTTTTTATTTTTTTAGGAATACATTTTTTTAGGAATACTCTGTATCTTAATAGTTACTGACAAAATACTAAGAGAGAAAAAAAAACACCAATTTCATAGGTAAGGACCCAATATATTTTAATCTTTGGAGCGTGCAGCAGACCTTGTCATTAATGCCAAAAAAATAGTCAATAATCTAAATATGGTGGTTTTTAGATAATTTCAATAAACACAACAAATTAGATAGACAATAAATTAGATTGTAAATAATATAGAATCTCTTAGAAAATAAATAGGTTACAATACGATTTCGGGTCAGCCTCTCAAAAACTGATGTTATTTTATTTCACCTAATGATATAGCATCACGGTTCGAGACGGTGCCATATTTAACGTTTGTTTTTGTTTGTGAGGCTGACTATAGTATTTTTTTTCGACAAAAAATACTACAAACTAATCCTTATTGACCAGTTGGACTTTATCTGAAAACAGACTTTACCACGCAGGTAATAGAGTTTAACATGTGTCGATAAATTCAACAGTTTACCGTTCTAATGTGGTGATCCAGTATAAACCTGGGTCCAGCCCAGGAACAAAGGATGCACTGCATTCGGACGTCCATTCCAAGTTGTTGGACGTAATCCTGGGAAATCGGAATTGATGCATAGTTTCAAATATAAGCATTTTAAATTCTAAGCCATATTAGGCATATAAGGCACGGCATATAAGGTAAACGCAGGTTTTACCGCGGTAGTCCAAAATCTGCAGGTATTACAGAGGTAAGGTATATTATTGCAGTTTTATGGAATTACAGTCATGTTTTACTTACAAAGTTAACTTTTATGAAACAGTTAATAATTAATCATTCATAAAAATTTACTTTTAAAGCAAAACATGCCTGGGTTTGCATAAAACTGCAATAATATTTCTTACCTCGGTAATACCTGCAGATTTTGGACTACCGCGGTAAAACCTGCGTTTACCTTGAGTTTTTTTCTACCAGAGCTATGCGAGGAAGCTAAACTGTGTAAGAGAAAAAATAGACCACGAGAATCGCGCCATTTTTGGAGTCTCGTGAAACGAAGCAATTGTTATACCTCGCATAGCATTGTTGGAAAAGCACCCTTAGGATAGGAAACTGCTGCCCCAAACATATTGAAGTGTAGGAATATTTTTAATGTTACAGAGTTATACAATAAAAATAAGGTATTGGCCATTCTTTCAATTTAATTAGGGTCTTCTAAAGACTTACTATGCACTGTGTTCATGGGAGGAGATACGGGACGAGGCAGACCTGCGCGAACGTTTCTCGACAAAATTAAAGACGTTCTAGAGAAGGGCCAGGTCAAAAGTACCCGAAATCGCCGAGCATGTATGAGGACTGTAATGAGAGTTGATGAAGCGAAAAAAATATGCAAGGATCGTAGCAAGTGGAAGGATGTAATCTCTGCCTACCACTGTGTGAAAAAGGCGTGATTTATGTATGTATGTGTTCATGTTTGGCTTCCAATAATAAAATGCACTTTCCCAATCTCTGAAGTAATAGGATCTATACTAACCCCGTCCTGACTGATATACTCCAGCGCATCTTCAACCATTTCCGGGATCGTCGCTTGACTGGAACGGTCTGGCGATATATTATTTAACTCTGGAAAATGGAGAAATTTAATTTTATACCTACAGCGATTTTTCTAAACTAGCGAAATTTGGACGCAAATATAGACTTGGTGATATATATTTTATTATTCTAATGGACGAATAGTTAAAAGTCTCATAATTGTGTATATTACAAACTCATAATAATCCTGCCCTTTTCCCAATTTCACTTGGGGTCGGCGCAACGAGTCTTTCTCCTCCACTCTCCCCTATCACACGCCATATCAACATTCACTCATTACTGTTAAACTGACGCAACTGAATAAAAAAGCCTATTTAATAAGACCTTATACCGGGAAATTTGTTTTTAAAAGATAAAAACAGCCTGAAGGTAGATAAAAAACTCGACAAATTATTTATTTAGAGATTTTTAGAGATTTTTCATTTAATATGAGTGAAGAAGTCTGTTGAATAAGCCACTTAATGAACAATTGAAAAGTATAGTTACTATTTAGTTTACTTATTTAGTTACACTATCTACTTGGTTTTATAGTGTATATAATTTGAAGTGGAAATATTTACCGTTTTTCCAATCAAAAGACACGGTGGCTTCACTAGTATCCAAATTGTCCCCGAAAAGTTGGTTGGAGTCTGGCACATTCAAATCATCACAGCTTTGGCTCGGTCGCTCGCACGCTGCAATCGCTGCAATAAAAGAATTGTAAACATCTTCAGACATTCACATCTATCAAAATGTACACAAAGTTACAACTCGACAGTACACAAAGTTACATATATTGGGTCCTTACCTATGAAATTGGTGTTTTTTTTCTCTCTTAGTATTTTGTCTGTAACTATTAAGATTCAGAGTATCCCTAAAAAATAATTACCTCGTCTAAAAAAAGACTATATTTTTGAACTCTTTTTTTATTTTGGATAATTTGTTGTAAGTTTAATAGTGTTAAAATTGGACACGGAGACAGTCTTTTTAAGTGCCTCCCGAATACATCATTTTATTTGCATTCACTTAAAAACGATAATTAATTTTTATGAAGTGTGATATTACACATATTACTAAAGCTTGTCTAATGATAGATGCCAAATATTATTATCTTTGGATTTGTCGTTGTGAAGAAAACTGAAAAAAAATTTGTATGGAAAATGCAAAATTCCCCAAAATCTCCATACAAAGCACCAATTTCATAGGTAAGGACCTAATATTAATATAAACATAGGCGGTCTTATCTCTTACAGCAATTCATTTGACAAAGAAATAAATGGGGGGATGGAGAGTAGGGTAACAAAAATATAAGAAAAGAACTAAATGTCTAACATCAAATTCCATTTTGGTTCACCTATCAAAAACATATATCGCTTACCATAGTCACAGTTGAAAGAATCCATGGGATCATTTGTGTTGATTGTGTTTTCTTGCAAGGTTCGCTTGTTCGAATAAACTTCCCTTTCTGGACGATTCTGGCTAGCCTGCTCGCACACTACAGACATTAATAAAAGTAAATAGATTATGTTTTCTTTATATTGAATAAAGAAAATATTCTACTTATAAGGTAAATGCAGGTATTACCGCGGTAGTCAAAAATCGGCAGCCTAGGTAAGTTCAGGCATGTTTTACTTCAAAAGTTAACTTTTATGAAACTCGATCTATCATACATCATCTACATTATGTACACATGAATGCAATAAAGAACTGAGAAATGAGAACTTAAGTTAACTTTTTAAGTAAAACATGACTGTAATTGCATAAAACTGCAATAATATTACTTACGTCGGTAATACCTGCAGATTTTTGACTGCCGCGGTAATATCTGCATTTACTTTACGTTCAACTCAAATATCTGACTGTTGGGGTTCGAATCCGAGACCATAAGAACCATTATTTTATTGATTTCACCATTAATACAATGACAACGTGGCCTAAGACTTTAGCTATAATGCGACTAAGCTTAAAATGTATAATTAATGAACTGGTGCAAGAAAGAAATATTCAAGAGTATTAATAGTATTATATGAAATAGAAGACACATCCAGAAAGCCATGAAATTTATAAATAAGTGTGCAGTATTGCAAAACAACAATAAAACCCTTTATAAAATAACAGCGATCGCAATCGTACGTTTATTTGAAAACATATTACGAGTATGTACTAAATGCATTGAAGTACTTAAAGGACTTAAGAAAGTCAGGGATGAGCACATCAGAAAAGGATTGCGACCGCCATCAAAGGCTTCAAATAATAAATAGGATAGATGAAGACGTCATTAGAATTATTAAGGGCCACTTGCAGGCAAATTTAAATCTAGTTTAAAACTCGATTTTGTAATTTTTTGACATTTCAGCCATATTAGAATAGGCTAGTTGACTCACATCAAAAGTAATGAAAAAAACTTTTAATTCACACAGTATTTAGTACAAGGGTCCGAAATATACCTATTTCGATAAATATAAATAAGGGATTGCTGTAGAAATTCAATATAAACATGTTTTGCCAAAACGCTATCAACCATGTTTGTGAAATTAGTGAAGTAACGCATCATGTTAACAAATACTACGCAATAATCCGTCAAACGCCAGTCGCAACCAATCAAGCATATATGCTGTGTTAGCCTGTGTCACGCATGCGTATTGAATTGTTTACCAAAATCGTGACTTTACGGCACATAATTCATACATAGACCATCATGATCGAAGGCGTTTTTGACAGCAAAAACGAAATTCAAAATATAAAATTTATTGTGATAAAGGGCTCAAAAATTATATTATTTTTTATGGTGGTGGCTAACAGTAATGAATCATTTGGGGCTCAAAAAAAGAGGGTCAACTAGCCTATTGATAAAAATATTAAATCTAGTTTTGAATCGCGATTTCAATATCCTGCAAATCGACCTAAATTATTTTTTAAATAAGATACAGAAGTTCGCAATAGATAAAGTTTGTATAGTTATAGACTGGGTTATAGCAAAAACTTAGTTATATCCATGTTATATCTAATAATAATTTATTTCAGGCTATGCCTATAACAGATTATGTAATTCACGGAATGAATAAATATATTCTGGGTTACATAACATTAATGACGTCAAGTGAAAAATGTGTTATAAACACAAAACATAAGCATGGTGCAACTTACAGTGTGTCATACATTCGGGCCCGGTCGCCTGCTCCTTTCTGTAAAGCCGTGCATTAAGCCAAGCGATTCACAACAATCACTCTATAAGTGTGTAAAAAATTACCCATTTTAGTACCTTGTCACTCTGATGTCCACTTGAAAGAAAATTAAATCTAGATTTAGTAAAATTTTGACATTCTAAGGCCCGATTGCACGATCGAGAGTTAGCGCCTAACCCAGGGTTTGCCCATATATTTGCCTCAGGGTTAGGCGCTAACTCTCGACCGCGCAAGTGGGCCTTACGATGGCAAAATGTCAAAAAAATTACAAAATCGAGTTTTAAACTACGTAATATTTAAAATTTCCTGCAAGGCGCCGGGCACGCACAAAAGGCTTCATGCGCGGGCGCAACACGGCTTGTTTTGTGTTTAACACTAAATGTAAGGGCGTGGTGCGGCGCAGGACATAATTATACAAGCGGCAACGTAGGTACTAAAATGTTAAAATATTTATGCAAGTGTAAACCTCGTTATTGTAACCTTTTAATGGGCAGCGATAGCACGGTTTGAAAAACGACACTACTCGAGCCAAAAGTCGCCAGTACGATCCCCACTGCCTGTTTTGTGTGTTTGATTAAAACTTAACAGTTAACTGAAATAAGATGTATACACTTGTGTTCTTATTAGGATGCAATAAGGTTCATATTTGAATGAAATCGTATACATATAGTACTGCGACGGGCTCACCACCTGTCACGCTGAGTGCAGTGAATGCTTGGTGAAGCGTTGTCTATGGCAATGGAGTGCTTTTGCCTCGTCTCTGACTAACCCTTAGGGGATGATAGTCGTGAATGTATGTTGTATGTAGTACTCGCGACTATACCTACAGTAGATTGTGAACATCGCTTGCCTCACATTCTACATGGGGCTATGGAGACTCAACATGTCAGGCAAAATATCTTATCCCTCCCCTTAGTGGATGTGTGCATGCGGGGCACAGGGGATTCGAACCAGCGATTTCTTGCACAAGTGCCTGCCTGTATCATGATTTCTATAACCACATTTATTATGAAAAGTGATTGTTGTGAATATTTATCAAAATAAAAATGTTAGTGAAAAATATAAAGCTATGAACAAGCTCAGATCAAGTGACAAGAAAACAAACATTGATGTACTAAAATTGCAAACATAAATAAAATTGAAATGGTTGAATGGATAAGGAATTTTGCGGGCCTTTTAATTGAAATTAGAATTCAACACAGAAAGGATTCGAATTTTATTGGCTTTATAAAGGTTATACTACCGGGACTACACGCGACGTACTTTATGTAGTATAAAGACTACTTACTGTTCGACGTTTCGGCTGGGTTACACCAACCGTGGTCACGAGCCGAGCTACGTCGCGAGTAGTCCCGTTAGTATAACTTTTATATAAAACGCGAAAGATTAAAATCTTTTATTGGCTTTATCTTAAAATATAGCTTAAATATGTTAGGGCTAAGTACTTATTTAGCTTGATTTACGAAAGCAATGGAAACTTCACAAATCAATGCCTGTAGTATAAGTTTTGATATATGGAAGCTATGCAACAATCAGTTCTATACAGGATGTATTTTACGTGTTGAAAATGACCAGTTGCAAGTAAAGATTGATATCTTGTAGGAAAAACGAGTTTAGGGTCTAGTTCCATAGAGAATATTTATCTTTGATATCCGCTTCCGTTGGCACAAACCTAACTAAATTGTGCATCTATCCTTCTCCAACTATATGGAGAAGAGAAGGAAAGATACACAATTTAGTTTGGTTTAGTCTAATTTTTACCAACGGAATCGGCACTAATAGTGTAAAATGCACTAATATGTGTAAAATTAAGCAATTTGAATGTTTTCAGGTAGTTTGATTTTTTACATCCTGTATAGTTGCCGATGGTACAGTATAGAGGCGGTGGTAGCAAATGCATGAAAAAACGATAAGAAAAACGTGTGCGAATTGCCATAATTTTTTTTTTTTTTTAATAAAAATTTGAGTGCATTCGTCCTATTTGGTTTACTATTTATAGATAGTCTTATTTCTAATACTCACGCGGTAGTAACGGTGGCAGCACTGTATACGCATTTGGTGTTCGCCGTAGTAGCTATCTGTAGAAGAGGCTGGTTCACCATAAACTGGGTTTTGAAGTTGAATAGACTCTCCAAAAGACTTGTGTTACTAATGTTACCTCCTGTGTATGTGGGGTAGTTGATTGCTGAAATTTGAGTTTTATGTGTATTGAGTAAAAGTCCAAAGTGGTATGAGTAGTAAAGTTTAACTCTTAATTAGAATTTTAATATCCTTAACATATGGAGAAGATGGGGAGCTCGGTGGCGTATTGGTCAGTGCGCTTTGGCTACGATCGAAAACAAAGCTACCTTCGCCATGGTCAGGCCGTGGATGGGTGACCACAACTCTGTGATCTCTAGCTCCTCCGTGCTTCGGCACGTTAAGCCGTTGGTCTCGGTCACATTTGTGACCGTTTCTACCCACCAACCCACATTGGGCCAGCGTGGTGATGTTACGGCCCATACTCTTCATGTGTTTCTCCATAAGTATGGCCTGTCCTATATGTATATGTATATAGGCTGATGATGGTAGAGAAGATCGGCGGTGCAGTGGTTCGCACCTACGCGTTGGCTTTGGATATTGAAGACAAAGCTACTTTCGCCATGTCAGTCCATTTAGATGGGTGACTGAAACTTTGTGATTCCGTGCTTCGGAAGGCACCTGAAGGTTTCTACCCAGCAATCCGCATTGGGCCAGTGTGGTATTTTGGCCTAAAATACTTCTCATATCTTTCTCCATGTAGGTAGGCATGTGCCTTGCAACGTGTATAGGCTGGAGTTGTGATACACAATACAACTACTTACTTCTCTCAGACTCATCGCTAACTTGGATGAATAACGGTTGAGTAGCATCATTAAATTTGGTAAAGACCTCATTGATCCTTGGCAATGATTGTTCAGAATTCCTTTGCCTGCTTTGTCCTGCTGTTTGTATATTTTTGTTATAGTATAAAGAGCGATTGAACATTTCATTTTCTATTGGAATTGAAATGTTATTTTCATAATTTGTTTGTGGTTCATTTATGATATTATAATTTGTCTGTGGTTCATTTTCTATATCAGAATAAATTACCTCTTTTTGACTTGAGGACACAACTTCTTGATGTGTATGAGAGTATGTTGTTTCTATTTCAGTCCTCTTCGGTGAAACTTCAGTGGTTACGTCTAAATGCATTTCTTCCCTACTTGTAGATGATTCTCTGACAGAATTTAAGTATGTAATTTCTCTCTGAATTCTACTAGTTGTACCAGCTAAACGAAAATTAGTCCTAGGCATTACTGAAATATTGGATATAGCTCTCTTATGAGAGTTTATATTCGATTCGATTAAGTCTTGCATTGTCATCTCAATATTTCTACAGTAATTTTGTGACTTTATCTTTTTATTTTTGAGCACAAGGGCGTTGATTTTAGATATTGTCCCATCGTTGCGGCGAAAACCAAGGCTCTGTATATATTCAAAATTAACATTTGGTGTCTGTTTATCTAAGATAGGGTGTATGCCACTTACAAGGCTTGGATATTTCAATGGTATTTTTGTTTGTGATGTTTGGCTCTGAAATAAATAAAAAACTATTATTTTTACCTTTAACATGTTAAGTTCTTTATAACATATAAAATCATTGGTTAATAGTTGTAAAATCTATGTTAATAGTTTAGTTCTGATATGTCTTCAGTATTAAGATGGGACAGAAAAGAAAAATAATAGTTTATTTTTATTGCAATATATAAATTACTAGTCTATCAATGATCAATATTCAAAAACCATACTCACCATTTTATTAACAACAGGTATTATCTGTATTCTAGTCTTATCGGTCAGCATTCTCGAACGAGAACACTGAATATGGGCTTTCTGTTTTTGTACTAAGCATTTAGTAATGTTTACTTTAGGATGCCCTGTATTAGAGTGTATAATACTTATTTTCTCATTCCTAGAGTTTGAAGTTATAGTATGAGTAACTGGTCTTGTGGTTACAGAATTTTGAGTCTTAATTACCTTTAAAATACTGTTTTCAGAGTTAATATGCTTTAGCCCAAAGGTTAATCTCTGATTACAACTTCGCAAAACTCTGTCACTATTCCTTAAGTCGCTCAGAGATAGTTTTTGTCTCCTAACAGACGGTTTTAATAAGCTTTGTGTCTGATAGCTTGTATGTCTGATTCTTTCATCAGGGCTATACTGTACTCTGGGATACCGTGGGCGTTTTGGGGTGCTGACAATCGCTGGAGATACCAAAGAGTTGGTGGATGATATATCTGGAGCCTGTTATGTGTTACATAAATATATTAATAAAACAAAAGACATTTTACATGGGTAAGGATTTTGTTAAGTTTGATTTGTTAATAATAATATGTAAAGATATCTTATAGAAAAGATTTTAAAAATTAAAAGAGAAAACTTTATTGAACTTCCTATATTTTCTTTCATAAAATTATCTGATAATAAATAATAATTTATAACTCTTTCATGTGAAAGTCAGTCTAACTGCTAAGTCAAGAATTCTCTGGGATAGATGTTTGTATAATAAATAATGATTGCAAAATTTGTTCCCAGACCTTGAATATTAATTTTATTTGCATACCATACTATTATACACTTTATTGCAAATAAAAGACCCTAAAATTAAAAAGAATACACACTTGTTTTCTGCCCTTTCTTCTTTTGATACCACAATTCTTTCTGATTATTTTTTATTTATTTATTAAGCCCTTATGCTTAGTTATTAGTTTTTTTCTACTGATACCTAGTCTCAAAGATATGACACATGGCAGAATTAACATGTCTAATATACCTGTAATTCTTTCTTCTTTCTGGTGGAAATGTTCCTTTGTTGTGACTGTCGCTGTCGCTCTATCTTCACCTGCTGCACTATACTGTCCACTTCCGAAGCACTTTGGAACTTCTTAGCATGTATAAGTTGAACTAAATATATTTTCTGAAATACGAGAGAATTTATCTGTCCTGTATCATGTATTACTTTTTAAGTTATACTTTGTAATTAATTAAAGAAGTATAAATAGACCACACTCTGACCATTTATTGTTTTGAATTATTAATTACAATGATTATTACACAAACATTACACAAATATTTTGTTGAATCTATTGTTAGCACGCCAAAATTAAAGAACATTTGTAAATTAATGTAAAACAAAAGAAACATAAGTATTTTTGAATTTGAACCTATAAAAACAAAATAACAAGGCACTTTAGGTCATCAAGGGAATATAAAGAATTCGATTGTTCGAAATTTAAATTAATTTAGATAAAACTTCTTACCTTGACATTACAGGGAAGTTTGAAGGACTTCGCTAACTTTTGCAAATCTCTGTACGATCTTTCGTGTAAGATATCTAAAGAATATTTAGAATCATCCATGATCGCAATACTTTTAGTGAGCACGTGTACTGCACATTAACGCTACGATTAAGCAAATACCTGTCGATGTAATTTTGTCAGAATTATTTTATTTGCCTACCCACAGATAAATCATTAGTCACATACAATTATGAAAAAAATCACCGAATTCACCAAACACACATGGTCACATGCCGGCTAAAACGTAGTGTTCACAGATTAGAGAGATATGTCTAAAGTAGTGTTTTGTTAATTTGTTTACATTTTGTTGTAAAATTCTACCATATAGGGAAGGCAAAGGGAACAGAGCCCATACAGCCAAGTCTTCAGTATATATTTCTTCAGTAGTGTGCATTGAAATGCTAGTGTAATGCATTTCAATGCATCTTGCGAGAGTTTGGCGTCAAACGATCGATGGCAGACACTGTGGTGCTACTTGAATGAGGTGGATTACCACGATAAAAAACTCATCACTTTTCACACCACTTGACGTTTATTTCGATAATCCTCCATATTGCACATCATCACAGACACTTATTACACAAAACTACACTGATTTTACGTAACAATATCCACTCCGTACAATATTACAATCATCGAAATAAAAATTACGTCCGCCATAGTTGAATGCCGCCAAAAACTCTTTGTTTACATTTTCTTTTATGCCGGCCGGCAAACACAGATGAAGTATTAGTTAAATTCTCCAATGTAGGGAAGGCAAAGGGAACAAAGTCCATACAGCCAAGTCTTCGGTATTTTAATGTCTTCAATATTTGCATTTTTTGCATACGCTGTGGTGTTACTTCTATGAGGTGTATTACCACGATAAAAATCAAATCTTATCTTTTTCACACCATTTGACGATTATTTCTATTATCTTCCACATTACTGGTCAACACGAACACTTATTATTACACAAAACTACACTGATTTTACGCATCAAGATCCACTCCAAATCAATATTACGAGGGCGGCACTGAAAATTTCGGGAATCAAGGAAGTGACACAACATTAGGAACTATTTAAACATGTATTTATTGCTTTTAAGTATTCTCCGCGAAATTTGACACATTTTTCCATACGATGGAACCCCGGGACGGAAGGCCCGCGTTGCTCTAAGATGGAACCAATCATTGAAGCAATCATTCCATTCGGATGTTGGGGTCTCCAAACAGCTTCTTCAAGTGATGAAAATCTCTGTCCACGCAATTTATTTTTTATTTTAGGGAAAGTATAGAAATCATTAGGGCTTAGATCGCGGCTGTACGGCGGATGGTCTAATAATTCTATGTTTTTCTTGCTCTAAAAACTCTTTAGTTCTGTGCGCGGTGAGAGAACTCGCATTGTCGTGATGGAGGATGATGCGGCGGTTGCAGTTCTCTTTACGGAGTTCAGAAACGACCTGTGGCAAACAAATGCTAGCATACCATTCTGCATTAACCGTTCTTTGTCCCTCAACAGGAATAGTCGTAACATGGCCGGTTTTGGAGACAAACGTGGCCACCATTTTTCTTGCAACACTCCGTGAATGAACAATTTTTGTTGACTTTAACTCATTTTCGAACAGACAAACTCGTGACTGGTTTTTTGTTTCCGTTTCGTACGCGTATATTCAGGATTCTTCATTCACGATGTTGTATACAGCATTTGAGGATCCTGCGTGGAATCTTTCGAGAGTTTTAAGTAACGCAAGCCGCTTTTTGCTTTTCACAGAGCGAATACGTTATCCATCGGGAAAACAACTTTTTTATACCTAATTGTTCATGCAAGATTATTTGTATTTTTGGGGATTCTTGTGTTGATTTTATTTGTATTTGACTCATGCCAATGTCTAAAGGTGCCTAAATTTCCCGGTATGTCACATGTCGATCTTCCTTAATCAGCTTACGAACAGCATCAACGTTTTCTTGGGTGACTGCAGTTTTTGGACGACGTTGACGGGGATCATCAATGAGCTTGACACGTCCAGCGATAAATTGTGGTTTTTGGAAAGAAGAAAACAAAACACTCTGTAACTAAAATAGGTTTATTAAGACTATTCTTTTTATGAATAACACTATATGTATTTGCATTTTTGTAATTCGTAATTAAGAGAGTGCACATAGATGGCAGCACACCAGAAAAATCAAGTCCATAAACTTTCAACGTTTTTTAAAAATACTGAGTAATCAATACTTTCTTCATTCCTTCATAAAATAAAAGTATTTGAAACTAATAAAAGCTTTATTTGTACTTATTGCCTATTAGAGGAAGATTAATAGTATGAACTGTGTTTTTCTTAGTTTCAGTTGTGTCTATAATCTTTTTGAACGGATGAATTGGATTAGTGCTGAAAATAAACAAAAGTGTAAAATTACTCTCACTTCCTTCACAGAAAAATATATTGATTGTATATTTCAATAGACGACATAGAAAAATAGTAATAATTTTCTCATAATAAATTTTTAAGATTAGTTAATAAATGTGTAATATTAAATATATTATATTAATTAACCTTTGCCTGTCCGCAAATTGATTGTATCTGTTCATCATAACATCACTAAACATCTCAGGTTTTTTTGTGAAGCTCCAGTCTTTACTTCGGGTACTGGAGAGTTCAGATTGCTGGAACAGAGAAAAATACGTTTTAAAACCTGGGAAAAAGTGAAAAAGTACATATTTGTTCGCCATTTAAATATTATCTTCTTCTTATTTTTTATATCTTCGTGATTATTTCTGGCTAGTATCGGCAGGGCGCAAAATGATTTCTTCGGCGGAACCCGAAATCGCTTCCACAGAAGGGTAAGAAAAGAATGGGGTAAGAAAAGAATGGAAAGTAGCTTTGCTTTCAATATCGCAAGTCAAAGTTTAACCACTACGCCGACGAGCTCCTTATGCCACTTACCAATGCCTTATTATTTTCAATAATTTGGTTTTTCAGCGTATTCCTGTATTCTAGCTGCTTCTTCAGCTCCCCGTTGGCATGCTCCACCTTCCGTTGAAGCTCTCGGTAAGCGTTCCTGGACACCAGCTGCATTCTCTCGCTTCTCTGCTTTATCCTCAGTAACGTCTCCTCTTTTAGTTTCTCTAAGTGTTTTTCGTATTCTCTCATTGTTTTCTACAAAGGGATTTTCGAAATCAGCTTTGAAAAAAAATTTTGTAAGCATATTTTGTTACTGAAATTTACATCCTACTAACTAATCATATGCCCTGTCATTTAAAATTATAAGTTGTTATTTTTGTATATTTTTATCTATAGTTTATGCTCTCACCTCTTTGATCATCCGTCTTTCATTTTCAACTCTCCTTATGAATTCGTCCGTTCTATTCTCTTCTTGTTCTCTCCACTCGTCGGTTACTTTGTCGGCTAAGTTATCCAGTTCTTCAGCGTTCCTTCTTTCCCGATTAAAGTTGTCTGTGAATATTTTCTCTGTATTTCGTTGTTGTAACTGTGAAGGCATTAAAATTACTGTGATAACTATTTTTTGTAACTTTTAAGTATAAATAGTAGTATATTAGGTCCTTATCTATGAAATTGGTGTTTTGTATGGAAATTTAAGGGAATTCTGCATTTTCCATACTAACATTTTTTCAGTTTTCTTCACAACGACAGATCCAGAGATATTTTATTTGGCATGTATCATTAGACAAGCTATAAGTGCCTCCCGAATACATCATTTTATTTGCACTCACACACACACACACACACACTCACACTTCATTAAAAATTATTTATCGTTTTTAAGTGAATGCAAATAAAATGATGTATTCGGGAGGCACTTAAAAAGAGTTGTCTCCGTGTCCAATTTTAACACAATTAAACTTACAACAAATTATCAAAACAAATCAAAGAAGCTTAAAAATATAGTCTATTTTTAGACGAGGTAATTATTTTTTAGGAATACTCTGAATCTTAATAGTTACAGACAAAATACTAAGACAGAATAAAAACACCAATTTCATAGGTAAGGACCCAATATTTCAATCAAAGTTGTCCAAAAGGTAAACAAAACGAAGGTAGTGCTTTTAATCTCATAAATGTTTTGTTATATACATCCCACTGTTGGGAACTAGAACTTATGGAGAAACACATGAGGAGTAATGGGCCATAACACCACCTATTCGGGTTGGTGGGTAGAAACGGTTGCAGTAGCGACTTGGACCAACGGCTTATCGTGCCTTCCGAAGCACGGAGGAGTTCGGGATCCTGGTAGGCCTGACCATGGCAAAAGTAGTTCTGTTATCGATATAGAAAGCCAAAGAGTACGAACCACTACACCACCGAGCTCCTCTATTTTAAAGACGACTAAAGTTGTAAATAAAGTTACCACAAAAAACTCAAACGTCTGTTAAGCAAGTGTTTTAAAAAAACGTTACCACAAGACCGTGTTTTACGATTGTCTAGAGCTAGACGCGGCTTAAACATCGTCTAAACAAAAATTAAACAGGTGTTGAACGCGTACTTAAACATTAAATAGTGTTTAGTTAAACAAGTGATAGACAACTGTTCAATTTGTCTTTTGTGGTAAGACGGTAGGTCATAATTTCAGAGAATTTTCGTTGTTCTCACTAAATCCAAGCCGAGAAATCTGTTCAAAGCGTCGTTGTAGCTAAGAATGTACGGAAGCTAACAATTCCAATGGGAATAATTTCTACTCGAGGACTGAACGTCACAAAAGAAACGTTACTATAATGGCGGTAGACGTTGTCATTGTAGGTTAACCTGAGGCTGCGGAAATAGCGTGAATGTGGCAGCATTTATAACCTCATTGTGAATGTGTATGACCGAAATTACATGGGGAGTTGGGGCGTCCTGTCGTTGGAAATATAATGACAAGCATATTTTTGGGTAAAGAATAAGTGACAGTCTTTATTTATTTATTATTTATTTAATAATTTATTGTACAAAATAAAGAAAGAAATATACAATGAAGAAATAAAATTACAATAGGTCTTTCTGTATAGTACTCTCCTATAGTAAAGAGTAGAAATAATATCGAGACATTATAAGTAGGAACAAATTCTAAATATTGAATAATGGATTTAGATGTTTAAATAAGGGAAGAAATCAATTGTGCAGCCATTTGATTATTTGGTCAGCAACGAGAAGTAAGACCGAAAAATCATTTAGACAATAAACAAATATTTTGTCAGCAATATAATTATTTGGGCGGCAGAATAATTATTTGGGCATCAAAATAATAATTTGGCCAGCTAAATAATTAATTGGGCAGCAAGTGAATTATAGAGGCTGTAAAATAATTATTTGGGCAGCAATATACATGTTACTGGAAATGTATAAAATCTAAGAAAAGGATCAAAGGAAATGTATTCTGATGGATATTAGGTTAAGGTTATTTTTTTTATGACCCATAAAAACAATATTTGTGTCCTCAAATAATATAATATCTAATTTGCCAGCAGAAAAACCTTTTGAGTTGCTGCCCAATTAGTTATTTTGCTGACAAATTAGAAATATATGCTACCCATAAATTGTTGCCCAACTAGTTATTTTGCTGACCAATTTAGAAATATTTGCTGGCCATAAGTTGCAAACCAATAAGTTATTTTAGCTGATCAATTGTATTTTTTTGATGTCCAATATTCAAATATTTTGCTAGCCGTGTAAATAACACCCTTTAATTAACGTATTTGTTTAACACCTCTGCTTCCATACAGGGATTGTGGTATGATGATATTTAGGATTGTTATGTTGTTTATATCAACAAAACATTTATATTTTTAGTTTGATTAAGCAGAATTTGCAAAGAATGTAAGTCTAAACGAGTCATGGTCTCAACGGAATGAAAATTCTATCTGGAACCGATCAGAATGGAAAAATGGAAATTTTTGTAAAAAGATACACGCAGCAATCACTAGAATCAGACTGCAGGAGTCTGAATAATTTATTAGGTGCATTTTGACAGTTATTTGTAGTGCATTTTGACAGTTGTTTGTAGAGTTCATCTGTCAAAATGCAACTATTAAATTATTCAGACTGTACAATCGACCAAATTGATTCATGACCCACTTTAACAATATTTCGATTACAACCTGTCTATTGCACTTAGGACGTTTTTACGTACGTTTTGCAAGGAAACCTGTATATATTTGAATTTTGCTTGCATTTAAATGCTACGGAAAAATGACATTATGGTGGGTCAGAAATTTATTTCTTCGATAGTACATCACAGTTGTAAGGACCATGACTTCTCTGAAAGTTTGGCGAAAGCAAACTTGGTCTTGTCAAATTAGCAATATTTCTAAAATTTGGACAGAATTTCGAACATTGTTTCCTTTAGTGAATGTCTAGGTTTTCCAACAATCTCGGTGATCGAAAACTTCTGATTTGCCTCCTGCTTGTATAAAATTTTCTTTGTTATTTTAATTGCTAATAACAAGTAATAAGATTTCTATTTTTCATATTAAGTACTTTCATCGCGGCTTTATAAGTATGAGGGACCAAGTAGAAAAATGGAGCCTATATTTTAGATATCGGTGAAGAATACTTCAAGGTTCTTATCAGGTAACACCATAGGCAGGACGTACTTCTGCAATTCAAGCAACAGTAACATTTGTGTCGATTTGAAAAACTAATACCATAGATTTGTTATCCTTTATGAAAAATAGCTATTGAGTTGAATGGATGCTTTCATGTCCATGTTACAATTTTCGTTATAAATAAACGTATGTCTGTCTATCTATACTACATCAGCGTTGTGAATTCACAATTTTCTGATTTTAATTCGACTAATAATAAGTGTTGTTTAATTGGAAACTAGCTAGCTAAATCTTATGTATCTGTAAATATTTAAGAGGGATGATTATAGCACTTACGATGTTATTCCTCTTCCTCAGCCTCTCTTCTCTGAGTTCTTCTAAGGCAACTTTGATGGTCTTGTTGTCTAGCTCTCTCTCCCTGCACTTCTCCTCCCATTGCCTCGAGAGTTTCTGCTTGTGTCCTTCTATGAAGTTGGTTTTGTTTGTCAACTGTTGCTCCTTCTTTGTTTTTATTTCTGTTCGAGTTAATAAATGGCAAGTTATTATTGCTTTATAATTATATTTCAAACAAACTTTTCACCAACAGTTGATTTTGTTTGGTTTCATTAACATTAAGATTATGATTTCGAAATTTATTATTAGTTGTGATGTACCTTTATTAAATTCATTTAGGTATCTTCTTCTTTCTCCTTCTCTATTCCCAATTTTATTTTGGACAGCGCAATATTGTCCACCTATTACTCGTTATGTTACCATTAACTTCCTCATCATATCATCATTCACACAATCCATCCTTTTTTTCGGTCTTCCTCTCCCTACCCATCCACTTATAAAAACGTTAATTGTCGTCATCATTTATAAAATATTGGGACCTATGAAATTGGTGGTTTTTATTCTGTCTTAGCAATTTGTCCGTAACTATTAAGTTTCAGAACATTCTTATAAAATAATTACCTCTTCTAAAAATAGACCATATATTTGAGCTGGTTTTATTTAATTTGATAATTTTTTGTAAGTTTAATTGTGTTAAAATAAGACACAAAGACAATTATTTTTAACTGCCTCCCGAATACATCATTTGATTTGCATTAACATAAAAACGATGAATAATTTTTATCAAGCGTGTTAACACACATATTGCTAAAGCTTGTCTAATGATACATGCCAAAATATTATTATCTCTGGATTTGTCGTTGTGAAGAAAACTGATAAAATGTTAGTATGTAAAATGCAGACATCCCCAAAATCTCCATACAAAACACCAATTTCATAGGTAAGGACCTAATATTTAAACGTTTCCTTAACACATGATCCACATCAAATTAGAGATTATAATTTATAAATATAGTGCCGCAACATAATCTATCGCAATCACATCGTTTACAGTTCCATATTTAACCTCATCTCCTAAGTGTATATTAGGTATAATTTAGTTTACGAGTTAGAGATAAAAGTTTCTAAAATAGTTGGGAGAATGGGTCCAGAAACTTTTTTGCTCAGGCCGCTAGAGAAACCACTACTTAATCTTTTTTTTTGCTGATTTCTGCAATCGAATAACAATTAGTGCAGTTACAAACATATTTGACTACTATGGTTTTTGTACTTTTTTTATTAATTTCCGTATGCAAATCGGGAATTTATGTTATCAACAACTTATTCAGATATATCTTCGTCAGATCACTATACGAATCTCGAAGCTACGATTATTTGCTTTACTGGCTCATTGATAGGTATTAGGCGAGTCGATAACTTTCCGCGTTTGGCATAACTATACCAAACAAGAAAGTCAAGATTGCTAGAAATATAGGACGATGGATTGAGCCTGTACTTAAGATTGGATTGCAAAGAGGCCTATATTTATCTTCTACCGCAAAGATATTGTAATGCTTGCATTGTAAAAAACCTCTAGCGGAATGTAGCTAAAATCACGTTTCCCACAGAAATAAAGTTAAGTTAAGTAAAGGCATAATCCCTAGTGCATTACTGTGAGAGGTTGGAACTATGCATGCACGGTGATTCCTAGAGTAATTGCGAGCGAATACTTGTTTATAGGAATCACATATCCTTAAATAGATGATGGTTTGTACTCTAGAACTGTAAGACCTTAGAGAGAGTATGAAGTGGACAGTCTTCATGCCAACAGCGTTAAATAAAGAAATTAACTATGATTATAAACCATAAAATATATTTCAAAATTGACCCGCGGAAACCTATTTTAATCACTCGAGCCGCCGTCACTACAAAATCTAACACAGGATCTGGGGTTTAACACGCAGGATTATGGACTATCAGACTAAGCCGGTTATTAATAACTTTGGTAGTGCTACTGCTGATATTTTAGTCTAATTTAATGGTTAAAAGGTTCAAACCTTATAAGGCAGACAGTGATACCCTATATAAAATGTTGAATAAAAATGAATACCTAATATACAATCTATCTCGAATCTACGATGAAAAAGAAATTTAAGTAACTATTTCGTGTCTTGAAATCAATGCCCGTCATTACCTTCTTCTTCTTCTTGCCCTTTTCCCACTCTAGATGGGGTCGGCACAACATGTCTACTTCTTCCATTCTCCTCTGTCACTCGTCAGCTCAGCATCCACTTCTTTTATCCTCATATCATTTTTCACGCATTCAATCCATCGCTTCTTTGGTCTTCCTCTAACTCTAGGTCCGTCCACATCCATGCACAGCATCCTTCTTGTAATGTGACATTCATCCCTCCACATCACATGTCCATACCACGCTAACCCACAATGCCCGTCATTACCACAGAGTATAAATAGTTACATGATAGAACACAGCAATTGACTCAACACCAGATGGTAAGCAATAGGAGAGTCCATTTGCGGAAATAATTGCCTTAGCTACCACCGAAGTGATTATATTCTCTTTGCCTCCACCTGTCTGACCCATTAGGTCCTTTTTCACGCCTCTCTTGAAGGAACCCATGTTGTAAGGTGGAGGGAATACGTGTGCCGGAAGCAAGTTCCAGTTAGATGAAAATAACAAAGTTGATGGTATACGTTGAAGATGTGATGTGAATTTTTCTTAAATGTGTGGATTCGCTATAAGTCCTATTGCATTGCATTGTCTAATATACATTGTATTTGTCGTAATTTCATAATTTGGCATTGAGCTTTTATTACTAATATTTAAAACTATTTATAAATTATTCTTTTCTCCGCTTCTACCTTTTAAACAGTTTCACATTAACAATTAAAAGGTCTAAAAAGCTTTGACAGTAATTGATAACGTTGAATTCTAAAAATACTTGTTCATTTTCCACGGACTTTTAATTTCGGAAAATTCTAATGGACTTTATACAGCGGGAGAGAATTTAAGCTAGATTATAAGGGTTGGGGCAATATCCAGAGCTTTTGGTCAACTGATCCTGTCTAGGAATTAAAATGGCATGTTAATGATGAGAAAACATCACGTGGGTCGCTTTCTATTCGCTGACGACCATTATTTAAATTAGAAACATTAAGGGTGAGTTATTGATCCTAAATCATGGTAAACGCAATAGTTAAATTCTAGACCAATGGCGTCAATGGAAACGCCGACATGTGTGACGTCAGCTTGACAAATTGTTAAATTTGCGACGAAAATTCTAAGCAATATACATCAGCTGTGCCTGCAGCTGCTATGATACAAATCCCAGCACCGTGTTGAGGTTAAATTGTCTATGATTATTTAACTTTAGTTACATTTGAAAATTCGACTATTGGACAAGCTGTCATATCACGACATCATACGTTTTTGTCATTGGTCCATATTTTAACGTACTGGTCAACCTGACCACGGATCAAAGTAAGTAGTTCACACTTTGACCTGTTTATACATTCAAATACGCGCTACATACGTTACCACAAACTACATATCTTATTTAAAAAACTTGGAAGAGACTAGGTTTTAAACTAACTCTGTCTTTTTCATTTGCATAGAGAATGACAGCATTCGTTTTAGCAGCATTCGTTTTAGACCAAATAGAAATAACGTCAAAGTTTTGGAATACGCTTAATGACCTCCTTCGCGCTTCTTAAAACAAAGTGTATTCTATTCAATAATTATTTGAGATTTAAAAACGAATTATTAACATCTATTTCCATATACTGTAGGTACTTATTTGTCACACAAATATCAGTCCCCCCCCCAAACCGGGATGCCTGAACCGGGATGAATTAAATTGAATGTTATGGTATAAGAAGAAAGGAAGCGGGTGCTGAGCTGACGAGTGAGAAAGGAAGAAGAAGATATATTGTGTCGATTCTACTGAAAATAGGAAAGGGTCATGAAGAAGATGTGCATATAAACAGTGTAATTTTACCTGCATAATAATCTTCTTCCATCCTCTGTTTTATTCTGTCAAGCTTTTTTCTTTCTTTGTCTCTTTCCTCGTTTAAAGCTTCCCGTCTCTTTTTGTTGGCACTTGCTATCTGCTCGTCATAAGTTTTGCGTCGTTCCAACATTTCTCTATGCCTCCGTTCGGCTTCTAATCTTTCTCTTTTTTCCTTAAAAATAAACATACTGTTTTAAATCATACTCTGGCGAAGGTAGCTTTGTTTTCGATAGAGTAAGACAAAGCGTATTAAACACTACTCTTTTCTTATATAACTCGTGTAGTTATATAAGAAAAGAAATAACAAAGCATATTCTCAAAGCTCATAACAATATTGGTATTTGTTACGTCGGTAATTTACCTAGACGCATTAATGTTCCAGAATATTTACAAAGGTTTATCTTATCAAATTTATAAAAAATATAAAAAGTCTTATCAAATTTATAAAAAATATAATGTTTCAAAGCAATATACTTAATAATAATTATTCTATCGGAATTATGATAAAATTTTGTTAGGTCTAACCTTTTGACATAACGTTTTGTAAACCCAAGCAATTTTATAATGATCTTGTTCAAATATTTGACGTAAGGATCTAAAATATTATATAATACCTAAGCATTGTAGGTGTGTTCTATTTCATTAGGCGAATGAATTAATTGCTCGTGCGTTAATTATCTCTGAAAGGGACAATGGACCTAGAACGGTGCCTTGTGGTACACCCGCGTTTATGCTGCCCCCGCGTTTATGCTGCCTACAATATTGTTACATTCTATTGTAGTATTTGCATTATATTTTGATGTACTCGTACATTGAAATTTAGACTGTCACGTTGCTATTACAACTTTTCATGCGATAGTAAAAAGGCAACATAGAAAATAGGAACACATACTTAATTTATTCATTACAATTATCATGTTAAGGATTTGTTTGTTATTAACATTGTGTCCTCAGCCTAAATACGTCTCACTGCTGAACACAGGCCTTCCTCATGGAGAAACACATGAGGAGTATGGGCCGTAACACCACCACGTTGGCCCAATGTGGTTTGGTGGGTAGAAATAGTCGCAATAGCGACCGAGATCAACGGCTTGATGTGCCTTCCAAAGCACGGAGGAGCTCGAGATCACAAAGTTTTGGTCCAATCCACATTCATTGGCATTTGTTCTCCAGTCATGGATTTTTTTTATATTTATTTATATTCAGGATATTTATATGTATTTATCTATTAAATATATATACTGCACTCAGCAGAGATGTGAATGTTGCGATGGAGTATATTAGAGGAAGTTTGAAAGTAGCGCCAGTGACAGAAAAGATAAGGAGCAATAGGTTAGCGTGGTATGGACATGTGATGAGGAGGGATGAATGTCACATTACAAGAAGGATGCTGAGCATGGATGTGGACGGACCTAGAGTGAGAGGAAGACCAAAGAAGCGATGGATTAAATGCGTGAAGAATGATATGTGAATAAAAGAGTTGGATGCTGAGCTGACGAGTGACAGAGGAGAATGGAAGAAGAAGACATGTTGTGCCGACCCCACCTAGAGTGGGAAAAAAAGGGCAAGAAGAAGAAGATCCGTCATCTAGTGTCCGTAACACAAGCAGCATTCGTTGCTTAAAATGGGGCTAGTTGATATGTGTGCATGTTTGAAGATATTTATTTGTATTTATTTATTATTCTTATTATTCACATTTAATTAACATTAAAAATACTTTAAAAAAATAGGACTGTTAATTTGGAAATCACGTATTACTTCGTATAAATTTATATTTGTTTCTTCTTTTGCTTCAATGTTTTTTTACGGCGACGGGCTCACCACCTATCACGCTGAGTGAAGTCACTGCTTGGTGAAGCGCGGACTACGACAATGGACTGCTTTTTCGTAGTCTCTAGCTTGAAGCCTTAGGGGGTAATAGTCGTGATTATATGTATGTTTTTTTTTAAAGGTTATGTATACATACTGCTGGATACTGGAGTCCAATAGATGAATTATATGAGAAATGAGTGTGAAAGCGCAAGATGATTCTAGACGGATTTTATAGTTACTCGTATTAGGACTACTTACCTTTCTTCTAACATCGTTCAAGAGAACCTGGTGCCACATGCTGTCTCTGTCCGCCTCTTCTTGTTCTATACATCTCTTCTCGTAAATTTGCATCTTTTGAACTTCTCTTAAGCGTAATTCATCTTCTTTTGAGCATTGCATTCCCTTAGCTCTGTAAATTTAAAAAGAATTAAATGTATTGCCTTTAATTTTAAAATGATAAAAAAATTTTTTTCTAGAAATGCAGTGACTAGATATGGAGCAATAAGTTGGACATCACATAAAAGGATGAGTATCACATGGCTAATATGATCATGGATATAATAAGATGAAATATGATATGAAATGAAATGAAATCATTTATTCTGCAATTAGATTTACATGAAATACTTTTGCACGTCAATATTTTTTTTCCTACTAGCACTTCGACGTGAATGGCCTGTTGAGAAGAAGTGCCGCAAGAAACTCAACAGTTAGCCCTTTTTTAAACAGCCATAATAACAAAAGGAATTTAGAACATTTAAAATATTGTAAAATAAGTATGTGCAGAGGAGCAACTTATAGTAGCCACGAATTTTTATCTGTAAAATAATCTTCTATCTTATAATACCCCTTTTTCATTAAACAGCTTTTAACAGTTGATTTAAATTTATGCTGGGGCAAGTCAATAAAACTTTGTGGCAGCCTATTATACATTCTTATGCTGATTCCTATAAAACATTTAACAGTCTTGTGAAGTCTGAGGCTTGGAATGGTGAGCTTATGCTTATTTCTGGTGTTGAGGCTATGGCAGTCAGAATTTTTAAGGAAAGTATCATAGTGTTTACGTACATACATAATACAGTCAAAGATGTATTGAGACGCCACAGTTAATATATAAATTTCCCTAAATAATTCCTTGAGCGAGTCACGTGGTCTAAGGTTGTATATGGCACAAATGGCTCTCTTTTGAAGTACAAAGATAGTCTGAATGTCAGCAGCGGAGCCCCACAACAGTAGACCATACGACATTACGCGGTGAAAATAGCTAAAATAAACTAATCTCGCCGTTTCAACATCAGTGAGCTGCCTTATTTTTCTAACTGCATGCGCAGCTGAACTTAGTCTTCCTGCTAGAGCCGTAATATGTGGACCCCATTGCAGTTTAGAGTCTACAGTGATTCCAAGAAAAGTGGTAGACTTAATTATTTCTATCCGTTCCTCCTTTATACAAATTTGAGTATCGATCTGCTTTACGTTAGGCATACAAAATTTAATACATTTTGTTTTCTTAGAATTAAGTGCAAGGTTTAATAATATTGAACCAATGCAAGACTTGCGAGAGAGCATGAAATATGATAAAGTCAGTAGTTATTAATATATAATAAGACCTGTCGTCATGTATAGATCGGAATGTTGGCCTGTAAAGCTGATGGATGAACAAAGATTAACTACCCAACTAAGAGTGAGATGCTGACTTTAATTTAGGATTTTTATTATTAGAACAACACTTACATTTTTTCTCTCTCAAGAGCTTTTAAGCACTCTCTTACTTTGAGGTTTTCCATTTCTGTTTCATACTTTTCTATCTGCTCTTTTTTTTCCTTGCAAAAACTACATTCTTCTATAGCCTGCTTAGTCGCCAGCTCTTGTATTAATGATTCTTCTTCTGCGTCTAATAAATTTTTTAATCTTTGTCGGCGCTGTCAGAGTCGTATTTCTTCCTCTTTTAGTTTCTCATTTACTTTTCCTTCTGTTTTATTCATTATTAATCTAAAACAGTTCGAATAACAGTGAGGAGTTAATCATCATTTTGCAGCGTTGTAGTTCCAAATTTTATTTTGGCATTTTCACAACATATCATTTATGATCAAAAATGTCAAAGTAGTACTTTAATATAAATTCGGTTACAAAACAGAGTCATGTATAACTACATACTTTTCCAAATGTGTCCTGTCGTATTGCACGACGTCAGTTAGAGTTTTCCTTTGATCTATGTCTGCGGCGGTAGCCGCAACTTCAAAACGTTTTCTCTCCTGTAATAAAACATTAAAAACGCATTTCCAGGTTGTTAGTGTGAAGTTTGTTCATGAAATAATAGTAAACCTAAATCCTTTAAAAGATACGATTTCACTATCCCAATCGATGATATGAGTAGTATTAATAACATAATATGTCACACAATACTCGTCCGAGCAGATATTGATAAACACGGTTACACCCGCGCGGTACTAGTTCCCATGGGAGTATCGGAATAAAAAGTAGCATATGTCCTTTCTCATTATTTCTATGCCTAGAGTCGGAGCAAGAAACAAAGCTCTAGACTGTTTACCAAATTTTAATTGAATCGGTTCTGTAGTTTTGACGTGAAAGCAAGACAGACCGACAGACAGACTAAGTTACTTTAGCATTTATAATATTGTACGTAGTATGGCTGTTTCAGACGAATGTTCGTGTATTCCTTGGAGGTTAGAAAAAAGAGATTGAATTTTGTTTTTGTAATAACCTTTGAATGTGACTCGATGTCAGAGATTGATTGTATGCATTACATGGGATTGAGTTTAGATCACGATGTTATTATAGAATTCGCTACAAAAATATTTTGTTTAGGTTATGGGTAGGAGTCAGCTTGCCCAGGCAACATTTGACAACTACGTCGGGTCTTCTCAGTTGAAAATTTCAGTCGGAGCATGCTGGAGTGGGTGATTACATTTGTCGAAGAACCGACAACTTTATTTATTTATTATTTATTTAATAATTTTATTGTACACATTAAAGAAAGTACATAGATAGATAGATAAAGTTCTTTATTGCAACTAATAAAAACACAGAAATATATTAAAAAAATTCAATGCAACACAGGCGGCCTTATAGCTAATAGCAATATCATCCAGGCAACCTTTGGGCAGAGATAGTAAAGTGCATATATAAACTACTACATATAATTAAATAATATATTATATACATAACTAAAATACATACTATATCATAAAAGCTATAGTATCCTGTATAAATTTTTTATTTTGCAATATATTTTTGCATAAAAAGCAACACAAAAAAGGCGAAAACTGCAATGTGTGTTGGAGGGAGGGGTCAAAGATGAAGGAAATGGGTATGGACCAGATTATTAAAGGATGCTAAGGATTGGGTTTGTTAAAGTAATATACAATGAAGAAAAAAATTCCAATAGGTAGGGCTTATATCTATAAGATATCTCTTCCAACCCACCTGCGACAGGAGAAGTGCTCAAAGAGGAGACAAGTTGCGTGTACATACTTAAAATTATACTTTTTGGGTCTACGTATTCGTGGGTGGATGGTGACCGGCACTTGGCAAACATAGTGTAGGTAGGGCGCCCTCCGTCAAGATGGGGAGATAATTTTTGAAATGATGACCACTGACTCATGCAAGGAATTCCTCCACTCACTGACGGTACCGTATGAGAAAAGTAGGGCGTGAAAATGCCTATATTCTTAGGTCACACAGATTACTTATATTCATCGATGACTAATGATTCATGCAAGAAGTCTTTCCGATTCCAATAAATAGGAAATGTAAAATGTAGAAATAAGGTTTGATGCCTAAAAAAGAAAATAACGCTGCAGAAACATATGTGAGTAAGTACATAGAATATCCTTCATATACCTTTTTATTAATTTTCGTTCATCCTCAGCCTATATACGCCCCACTGCTGGGCACAGGCCTTCCTCATGGAGAAACATAAGAAGAGTATGGGCCATAACCACCACCACGCTGGCCCAATGCGGGTTGGTGGGTATAAACGATCGCAATAGTGACCGGGACCAACGGTTTGACGTGCCTTCCAACGCTCGAGATCACGATGTTATGGTCACCCATCTACGGCCTGACCATGGCGAAGGTAGCTTTGTTTTCGATCGAAAACCAAAGCGTACTAACCACTACTCCACCGAGCTCCCCACTACGACACATTTTTAATTTTATTAATTTCACACTCGCAGTTTTTTTTTCAAATTGCATGCTAGGTGTTTATCCTTTGTATATTTAAACCTAAAAGGATTAAAGCGAGTCATCGTGAAACATTTAAGTCCATTAACTAGCAAAATGCATGCCTTCAGACGGCCATAAAGTGGTTTATTGATTCGTCTAGACTTAAAAAAAAAACAAGGCGCTACACGCTCCTTTGAAGGTATAATCTGTTTAAATAATCAAGGGTTAGGTAAAACTGTACTTTAATAAACTTATGTTTGTAGCATTGTACATATTTAAACTTTGGTTGGTTGATCAGCGACCAGTGAACTATAAGAATATTATTATTTGACCGACTCTGAATGCTTCTAGATATGATAGAAAAATATGCGGTAGAATAAGTCGGCATTATAATATTAAGAACCTCAGTAACCGTATTCTAGTTCTAGCAAATAAACAATATTACTATTATAGAGCTCCCGTTCTAAGTATTTATATATATCGTAATGAAAATATTCAATTAGGTATGATCAAAGAGTTAGTGATGTCACTGCAAGTTTGGTCGCTTCGGTTGGTTTGTGTAATGAGACGAATAGAAACAATCGTTTTATCCTTTTATCACATTTAGGAGTTCGTCCTGTTCGTCACACATTTATCCCATATTTTGATTTATAATACGCGCGAAAGCCGTTTACTTTGGGAAGACGGGGAAAACTCATAGGTATGGAATGTGAACATAAAAATTTATCATTCCTTTATACATTGGTCTTAAATCTTCAAATCAAGCTTAAAGTGGTGTCTTTTGCACTCAGACGAATCACAAAAATTAACACAATAGCTAACATCGAGTAATTTGTTAAATATTTCTTTTTTTTTTCTTTTTTTTTAAACCTAAGTTACATAACTTATAAAAAATTTGACCTCGTGTTGGATCCGCTTGCTTATGGGAAACGATAAAATAGCTGATTTAGCACGCCGAAAAAATTACATTAACTTTGCTTGAAACTACGTAGGTACGTAAATTATACAATTAACAGAATAGTTATAACTAAATAAACAAGGTTCTCTCTATCTTCCTTTACGGTTGAGGTCTTAGGTAACAAGTTTCAAACTTACCCTCCAAAACTGGAACGGATGTCCAAAATAAACCGAAGGTTGTTTAACTTTCAATTTGGTTAAGCCGACCATTCTGTACACAAAGATTGCACAACCAAGAGTTCTTTGATGTATTAGTTGAGCCAGTGCAATGTTCTATCGATCTAACTTGTTGCTTAGGATACGTCGACAGTAATTCGGAGAAGGGGGCCTAATGCGCTGCCTTGTGGCATCCTTCGTGTTTGCTTAATTCGAAGCGCCGTTCATGGCTTTGTCTTGGGTGTGTCAGATTTGTACAATGAGAGAAACATACATTTACATTTTGCGATGCAGCAAGAAACTATTGAAGCAATAAAACTTCTACTAATTTTTTCTTTATTGTAAAGTTACAAAGAGATTTACACCTTAAAAGCTTTGCAGTGAGGTTAAGTGAGTTTGCCATTACAACTGCGTCTAAAGGATTAAAGGGTTGGATGGAATTTAAATCTGACTCGTTATCAAGACTGCATAGCGCAGTACCATATTATTTTTATGATAGCCTACAGACAATTACTGCTGCACTGAGAGTCTTAGAACAAAAATTAAACTCTTATTTCAATGCGCATCAAGATGATTTTTAAATTCGATAATGAACATTAGGTTATATGACGTCTCTGACTTTTCACACCACTTGGCGCTTATTTCAATGATCCTCCACATTGCACATCATGACAAACACTTATTACACAAAACTACACTGATTTTACGTAACAATATCTACTCCGATATAATAATATAACATCGAAATGAAAATCACGTCCGTCATAGTGAAATGCCGCCAAAAATCTCGACGTCTGTGAGTGCGTCCGTTAGTATGGATTATAGATATTATTAAAGTTTTATAAGAAGATGCGATCATTAACACTTGTATCTTGAATTTCGAACTAGAAACAAGAGCAAGAAACTATAGGCCCTCATTAATGTGTCCCATGGTAAAAGGATTGCATCAGGCTGTATCAATGGTCCGTTAGCGGTTAATTTATTTAATGGGCGACCGTCTGCGTGTAATCTTTGTGGCTTTGATTATACTAATAGGTAAGACTTAATTTCATTAGATCATGGGTGTTGAGTGTGAGATTAACGCGTAGGATTCAACTTGTAAAAGCTTAGTTTGAAGGGATCTATTTCAGTTAGTTTTGTGTTTGAGTTTGATCATAGATTTTTATAGCATTTTCGGTTTCAATCTACATTTATGTGGCTTTTGTATCTTTGAAAATAAACTCGTAATTTTATAAATATTATGATAGGTAAGCCGTTGGTCATAATCGCTATTTGCAACCATTTCTATCCACCAATCCACAATGGGCCAGGGTTACGCCCATACTCCTCATGTGTTTCTCCATGAGGAAAGCCTGTGCCCAGCAGTGGCACGTGTATATAGGTTAAGAAGACATTATTTTATTTTGTATAATAAATGGAACTGCATTCATAGATTTATTTAAAATCGCTTGCCTCTACCGGGAATGAACTCGCGTAATGTGTAAATAACACCATGTATCTTATGATACCCCTTGTCACACGATTTTTGTACGGCATTGCGAAATAATGAATTAAAAGGTTTTGAAACTGCACGGAACCGATGCCGTACAGAATCAAATGACCAAGTTTACCCTGAAAATCATCGGAAAATCTTCAATTTTTAAGACTTTGTGGTGCACTATTTTTGTATGGCATGATAAAATGCCGTTCAAAAATAATTTCTTTTGAATTCTCACCTGCACTCAGTTGTACAGCTTACCAGACGGGCATAGTGTTGAATCTTATCATTTAATGTCTTCTATCTTTCTAAATAGCTCTTCTGGTGGTTCAAATGACCTACCAATTTTTGCCACTCGCTTGTAGTCGATTTCTCTTAATTTGTGGATACCGCTTGCACAAAACAAGAAAAATACCTTTCGTTACATTATCGTCATAAAAGACGTAATGATTGGTCGGATGGTTGGTTGGATTGGTTGATTGGTTGGTTGGTTGGTTGGTGATCCCTAACCATCCCTCACCAATCAATATAATATACATGCTAACGTTGTGTCTACTGAAAATATTGAGATATGTTCTAATCACTTGCAATTCCAATGCAGTTTATAGCATTTGCATGTATTCTGTCTATACCCTTATTGGCACCCAGCATGTTACAATTTCTACTGGTGTGCAATGAACCATTAAATTAAAGATTCAATACCCTAAAAGCCCACATTAAAAACGCAAGTATGCCCAATAATCTAATGTAGCCATCCGTAACTTTATTTTATACTTTCATGAGAGTGTCCATAAGAAATTGTGGGGATGGTTCAAATTTGAGTAGCGGTTGGTGTTACATTATACATAATGGATTGACGGAGGGGAAGAGTCTTGTCACGCATGTTTGTGGGGTTCGAGTCCTGTATGTTAAAATGTCTGCTAGTGTAGTAATGTAGCACATAATTCAATGTATTTTCCTAATCTTACCTTTATGGTGCAACGCAGACGACACACTATTTGTGCGATCTAGTCTGCGACACACAAAATGTCAGATAGCGCGCAAAAAACCGCGAAGGATCTTTTACTGCATATTATTATTATAGGTTATATGTTTTATTTTACGGACTTATCTGTTAGTTTGTTACGTCTTACGACTTAGTCTGTTACGGATAGTCTATCCTGTCGTTTGCGTTGCACCTAAGGGTAATTTTTAACTACATCTACTAATATGAAGAACTTTGGGTTCAGTTTTAAAAGCATCTTTCGGAATGGTTGATTTTGGATGGGTTACCAAAGCATTGTATGCAATCTTGAGTTTATCTGTTACAATAGCTATTATGGATATATACTGTTACGAATGAGCCACTGTTTTTACATCTTTAATACATTTTTTCTTATTTTTTTTGACTTCTGAGATAAGTTTTAACTCACTCACTAAGTCACTATATCGCATAGTTTCTGACTTCTCTGTACTCATTTGGATTAGTGATCCTGTATTCAGGCTGATGATTGGATTTTGTGTTTGTTAAGCATAAGATTACCCTAATACGTTTCCCGATATTATGTGGTAAATCGGCTCCAATGGTATTCAGATCATTAGGACTGATTACATTATCTCCGACATTACTATTGATATGCTTTTGTGTATCCAATTTATCAAAGCACATATGACTAAGTTAATACAAGTGTGTCTATTGTAGCCTAGTTGAAAATTTATTGCCATGTATCTTGTTCGAAATAAATTATTTGGGACTGTAACAAGCGGAACGTTAACAGTGCTTATTTCCGGAATGTTTGCCGTGTTTTTACGAATCATCAAACTTTGTAATTTGAGTTCCACGGCCACCGGAAAGGTAAGTCGTGTAGTTTCTTTAGTTTTGGTATTTAGATTCTCTTATCCTCATAAATGAAATAATTTATAAGTTGTAATAAATCTATTAATTTAATACATAATAATACAATAGGAAGCCGCGTAAAAAGGATAGTGATAGATGTATGAGCATTTCTGTGCAATGCCGCCATCGCTAGACATTAACTGTACCATGTAACAGAAGTGCTTGCAGAATGCACTTGCCGCATCAAAAAAATGCTAATGTCACCAATATTGGCGCCCGACGTGGGGCCACATTATACGTTATAATGATTCTATGAATATGTTCCCTACTATTTATGTATGGAAAATATTACTGTAATATCAAATTATTGATATACTGTAATTTGAATTCAGAGAATATCTAATTTCGTCCCTAAGTAGACCCACTTTGTATAGCTGAGATAAGTACAAGTATATTTGTATAGTAGTAATACTAGATATATTAGATTTCAGAATCTATTACACGAGTAGCTAGATACTGTAGGCGTGTAGTCTTCTTTAGTTTCAATATTGCGACTCCTCACCATAAAAGAAACACACTTCTAACTATAAAGTAATGAATGTTATATTTAAAATATCAGTAACAAATTCCGTATTTCTATATAATAGGAAAAGGCTGATGATCCATGCAATATATCCCACCGATGCTAGCTTACATTGGGTTTAACATATAAGCAAAGTGCTTGTAGAATGCATCAAAAGAATGCTAATGACATTAATATTGGCGCCCGACGCGGGGCCGAATTATACGTTACAATGTTTTTATGAAAATGTTCATTATTATTTATGTATGGAAAATATTGCTAACCCGAATTAGTGTCGTGTGGTATCGGCTCATAACAATAATACTACCAACCCATCTCTTCACTTGGGTGTCGTAAAAGGCAACTAATGGACTTAGAATTGCACAACCATAGCGGCGGATGGCTTACCACCTGTCACGCTGAGTGCAGTCACTGCTTGGTGAAGCGCGGACTATGGTAATGGACTGCGTTGCTTTTGCCTAGTCTCTGACTAACCCTTAGAGGATAATAGTCGTGATTATATGTATGTAATATCAAATTATTATTGTAGTATAATATGAGTTCCACCCAACTAGCAATAAAACATTTATCAATATATGTATTGGGTCCTTACCTATGAAATTGGTGTTTTTTTTCTCTCTTAGTATTTTGTCTGTAACTATTAAGTTTCAGAGTATTTCTCAAAAATAATTACCTCGTCTAAAAATAGACTATATTTTTGAGCTCTTTTGATTCGTTTTGATAATATGTTGTAAGTTTAATTGTGTTAAAATTGGACACGGAGACAACTCTTTTTATGTGCCTCCCGAATACATCATTTTATTTGCATTCACTTAAAAACGATAAATAATTTTTATGAAGTGTGATATTACACATATTACTTAAGCTTGTCTAATGACAGATGCCAAATATCTTTGGATTTGTCGTTGTGAAGAAAACTGAAAAAAATTTAGTATGGAAATGCACAATTCCCCAAAATCTCCATACAAAACACCAATTTCATAGGTAAGGACCTAATATATCAATTTTGTCCCCAAGTAGACTTTACGTTTAGCTTAGACAAATACAGTAGTAGATACTAAGGCCCGATTTTTCAATCCTCAGATAAAACTATCTGTCAGACAAATGTTAGCTCTGTCCCTTTTCTTTTTATGACTTTAGAAAGTGACAGTGATAGTTTTAAATGGCAGATAATTTTATCTGAGGATTGAAAAATCGGGCCTTAATATACTATATTTCAAAGACTATTCCATATAAAGAGCTTAGTCTAGTAATGGTTCGTTCGTACGATTTTTCGATATTGAAAATACAACCACGTTAACCATGGTTCGCCTTGGATGGGTGACCAAAATGAATGAGTGAGTCGATATCGAGCTCATGCGTGTCATGGTGTTACGTGTTACGGGCCGTACTCTGCACGTGTTTCTTAATTTACAAAGTTTCTCAACTTTAGAATAGGTATATAAACCATTTCATCTAAAATTTGCTGGTCATTCAGTTTACCTGAAGTAGATATTTTATTATAACTTCCATCTATATTATATCCAACTTTATAATATTAATATCTAAAACTGAATTGTAATTTAATACTCAATTCTAAATTTAGATTCGCACAGAGCTAGGTTTAGGCGCACACGGCTTGTCAGACCTCATTGACGAAAGCCTAATATTATCATAGCCTAGTCTAGGGCTCCCAAACTTTAGATTTGTATTTCCAGAGAGCGGACTATTTCGAACTATAGTACGTCTCAATCCAAGTTGCCAAAAAGGTAAACAAAACAAAGGTAATGTTTCATCTCTAAAATGTTTTGTGATGACTGATGCACAGATCACTGAGAGTCGCTTCGCTCTCATTTATTCTATGACTGTAGGTGTTTGAAATCAATTAAACGGACAACAATTGTTACCGTTAATTATATTTATGTGCCAATGTCCATGTAAAAAGTGTGATTATTGAATAAAAAATTCGGTTAGTCGGCTTTTTTGTTTACCTTTTTGGCAACTTGGATTGAGACGTACTATAATTCGTTTGGGTTTGCAGTTTTAATAGTGGTGGCAAATGCCGGCAAAAAAACAAACATTAAAATAAGCCTCTCTTAAGAATTGAGCAGAGGTGTTATCAATTCAACATTTTCAACACTCACATTTCGAATAATACTTATATTGAAGTCCTAATGTTGTTATTAATTTATTAAAGGCTAGGTGTTGCCCGCTACTTGGTCCGCGGTTACTGGTTATTTAACTATCCCCTGGGAACCCTTTAATTTTCCGGAATAAAAAGTATTTAAGATGTTGACCAGGGATATAAAGTATCACCATTCAAAATTTTATTGAACTCGGTCCAGCCATTTCGGAGATTAGCCCGTACAAACAGACAAACAGACATAGTAACAAAAAGAATAAAAATTTTTTTTTGGTATTTTCCCACGTTTGATTTTACTTGATTTTAGGCATTTTTTTTCTATGTACAGACATTCGACCTCTACACTTTTATTATATGTACAGATAAGGTAAGTGTGAGCCAAGTGATGTTTGCATTATAGAATTATTCAGCAGAAAGATATATCCAGCGACTTCGGCATGGTCAGGCATTGGATAGGAGACCAAATCTTTGTGATCTCCGTGCTGCGGAAGGCACGTTAAATTATTGGTCCCGGTTTTATTATAACCTTTTATACCCACCAACCCGCATTGGGCCAGCGTAGTGGTATTACGGCCATACTCCTCGTGTGTTTTGATGAGGAAGGCCTGTGCCCAGCAGTGGGACGTATGAAGGCTAAGGTTATTCCTTGTAATTACTCATTTCGCTAATTAATACATGACATAATTCATCATTGATAACCTTATATCACACATACTTTTATTCAAACATGCAAAATAAAAAAAATATGGAGAATTTTTTTCAAGGAAGGAATTAGCTTTAGTACAAGTTCTTTAATAATATCGTTTATTGCCATGTTTTAGAATCTAGATAGTTCTCACTTACACACACAATACACACATAAATTTCTCTGCCTTATTGACTTAAGCGGTCTCGCAATGACGTCACTTAATCTGATAAATTATTATAGAGGCCACTGTTTCTCAAATGTTCAAAATCTCTATCATTATGCTCTACGATACAAAACTAAATACGTTTGTTGGAAAATCACCCTTAATACAAGCATATAAGGTTCCCTATTGTGGAGCTTTAGCACTCCACACTAACTGTATGCTATTAAGTAATCAACTTGTGTGGATGACGGTAGTTGGCGTCCACAAAAGTTGATTACTGAATACCTACAATAAGTGTGCTTGGACTAACTTGATAGAGTTAAGTTGTATGGTTTGTTCAATGCGATAGTAAGTTTTATACAATTAGGTATTATTACAATTAGTTTTACCGCCTCTCTGGTCTAGTGGTTCACACCACCGTGTGTTGATCGGAAGGTCTGGGTTCGATTCCCCATGGGGGCAGAAGTTTTTCTGCTCGGTTTGGTTGGTGGTAGGGCTTCTAAGCTCGCCTGGCTAGCTACCACCGTCTTACCTAAATTTGTCACCATAATAACAATGTTTTAAGCATTGTTGTGTTCCGGCAATCAGAGGTAAGATAGCCAGTTCCTCAGTTGTTGAGGATTACAGGTGAAGCTCGCTTCCACCTTCGGCCTTTTCGTCACATATCATCAGGTGATATGAAGGCCAAGTGTTAAGGATTGAAAACACCTTTTATGTTAAGATGATAAGATGACTGGATGTTTGATTGATTGATAGATAAAACTGATAGAATGTTAAAAATGATGTTTATTTGTTTGTTCGCACACGCGGAACGCTTGCTGTCCGAACGTGTACTGTTCTTACATTAATACAATTAATAATATTATAATGTGCAATTACGGGGAATTGATGACATCACATTTCTGTTCGGTTGAGACCGAACACCAAGAGCTTACCTGTCATATGTAAAAATCATCATCAATCAGTCATTTTGTTTTTGAGTATTAAATCTTAAAAACCAACATAAAAAAAATTATACTCTAAGATTGCGTGATCCTTTACATAGTGCATATATCAGGGCATAACAAGGTACTTAGCGGACCCCCGACTAGACAACGATTTTATTTTATATTTTTTCGTGGTCGGGAGTTTTAACATTTTTAATTTATTAAAACGTTCTCAATCGTATATTTAAATAAATAAAACACTATCGTAGTTTGAGAAGCACGCCTCTGCAGCAATTACCTCCAGCAAGTTCTATTCACACGTTAAATTTGATCCGGGCAGGCCATATTTAGTTAGGCTTAATTAACTCCGGCTAAATTTCACTTGCCACGGGATTTTACTCGGCAAAGTAGTAACTATATCAATCTTTGATACTTGGCTTTTAGTAACTTTATGGTTTTGGGGGAGACCTTAACGGTTGAGCGCGAACACCGGTGCACGCAAACAATAAACAATAACCGTCTTACCACAAAAGACAAATTGAACAGTTGTCTATCACTTGTTTAACTAAACACTATTTAAAGTTTAAGTACGCGTTCAACGCCTGTTTAATTTTTGTATAGACGATGTTTAAGCCGCGTCTAGCTCTAGACAATCGTAAAACACGGTCTTTAGTCCAGTCAAAATAATTTAAAAGTCACATTAAATCCTACAGTCTTTATTTCTTTTTCTGAGCATTATTGGGGATTTTGGAAGCCCACCTTGCAGATTTCCCTCCTGCGTAGAATTAATGCGTTTACACCAAAATAACAATAATAGTCAATAAAAAAAAACTATGAAAGTCACCATGGTGAGTATTTCTATTAACGTTTGTAAACAAGTCACAATATAATGTAAAATCACTCTTTGTTTATTTTTTGTTTCATTGTTATTCTTGTTTTTTCTGTACATTTTTTTTCCAAACCCTTTGCCACCACGGGGGTGGCTTTTTAAATATCGTGTTTAATGAATAAACGGAACACTAAAATAAAAAGTCACTTATGTAGAATTAATGTTTTTATGATATACGTGTTATATAATTTTTAAACCTTTTTGTTAAAATAACCTGCATTCTTATTTAACCTGCATTCTTATTTCTAATCAATAATTAAAATAAATTTTAGGAATTAATGTGTTTTTTTTCGAACAAACAAATTTGCGTTGCTTAGACTACTTGTGACAACGTTTTTTAAAACACATGCTTAACAGATGTTTGAGTTTTTATACATATCACAATTAAGTAGGTACCCAACAGTACCATCATGCAAAATTTCATTGAAATTGGTCCATCTTTTTCGGAGATCAGCCCGTTCATAAGACAAACAGACAGAGAAACAAAAAAAAAAACCATTTTTTGACTTTTTACATCCCCCTGACTTGGTTTTAAGCATTTTTTTCAATGTACAGACATTCGACCTCTACAGTTTTATTATATGTATCGATTTTAAAAACATGACAAAACTTGAAGACTACATTCCTGAAGAGGTGGGCAGAAATTGTAAATATCCGCTTGATGATCCTTGCACACGTTTATTTTCCTCTACTCTAAAGTAGTTATAATAATAATTATTATTATCAACATCCTATAAAATATCATCATCATAAGAACCAATGCTGGACCACTGCTAGGCGTCTCCTCTAATTCACATAATTTTTTACTTAACAAATTGGGGCTTCTTCAAGTGAGTGAATCGGTTTTTTCTAGGCAAGTTGGGAACCTTAGACTGTTAAATTGCTTTCCACCTGGCGATTAGTGGCCAAGCGTAAGCCTTTATAAATGTATATAAAAACTTAACTTTAAGAATAATATTGTCTAGCTATTTACTTAGCGAATATGAAGTATTTACTCTGGGGTTTTATCAGAAATACGAAACTAAGTTTAAAAAAAATTACAATTTAATATTAAGGATTATATTAGCCAATCAAGTTGAAGGTTAAATACTAATTACAATTTCAATATTCTTTTCTTTTGTTTTTTTTTGGGATGTGTAATCGACCTCTGGATTGAAAGTATTATGTTTGTCTTAGTGTAATAAATAAATTATTTGTTTTAGTGTAATAAGTGTAAATAAAGATCTTATCTGTCAAACTAAACACCATTCTCTTTTTGCGTTATTTCATCGAAGTATTCTTCACAGCAAATATTACGTTATAGCTTTGGACTAATAAGGATTCAATTTATGGAAGTTATCATAGTTATAGTAACCGAGGCTTTGGCTTTGAACATCGAAAACAAAGCTTCCTTCGCCATGGTCAGGCCTTGGATAGGTGATCGAACTTTGTAATCTTGAACTCTTCCGTGCTTCGGAAGGCACCTTAAGCCGTTGGTCCTGGTTACTTTGCACCCGTTTTACCACCACCAATTTATTTAATTTTTTAGATTATTTTAAGAAAGCCTGTCAATGTATCGCACAAGAAGGGCGTCACTTAGAGTAACTGCTGTAAATAAAAACAAAAACTTTCATTAAAAAAAACATTTGGTTTATCATGTCATAAACTGTAGTTTAATTGCAGTTTATTCGTCATCTCAAGCATCTTATCCCTTACAACGTTCTTTAAAGCTGTAGGTAAGTCGTCATGTATGGATGCGTTTCAACTAATTATTTTTAATATTGCTACATTCATTTTAAAAACGTTATGAATGTGATTTTACTCATTGTGACGCACTTTCGACATCAGTTTGAAGTTTTCTGATATCTGTTATATTTAAGGAATAATTGCCCGTTTTAAAAAATTTTAGGAATAACCAAAATATCTGAGGACGCAGATATTTTGGTTTTTGACATTTAAGCATGGTTTTCTTGTTATCTTCATTCTCTTTGTCATTATCTTTGTTGCTGGTGATAATTCTATGCCTGCAACTTCTTCAGGTATCACCACAAATCTATTGAATAAAACGTTGCCAAGAAATTACACAGTATTTCAAGCCACAGTACCCACTAATTTCCTTTCCTGTATTACATGTTACCATTCTAGCCAAAACAACAAATCAAGCGCTGCACTTTGCGACAAGTATGTCCTGGAGCACAGTGCAGAATTGTAGACTTGTGTCTTCATCACAAATATAATTTGTGCGTTCATGTGATTTGTTTTAGAATTTTACTTAACACACACGATGTTATTAAGTTTGTGAATGGTTTCATGTGTAATAAATATTTGACGACCTCCGTGGTTAAGTGGTCTGTACTAGGGTTGTAGAGGAAGTGATTATGATGAAGAGGAGTAGGAAGAGGAATTATCAAGAACAAATTTTGGGAATAAGGTTTTTTTTAGGGATGATGCGGATGAGGATGCGAAAGAGGAAGCAGATGAAGAAAAGGATGATGATAAATATTTGTGTGAGTTCAACACACAAAATTTCATCAAAATCGGTCCATCCTTTTAGGAGTTTAGTGACAGACACTCTTACATAAGAAATATACATTGTCAAGTTAAAACAAGCAAGAAAGAGGAGGGGATGGCTCGCTCGCTACCCGTTCGGCTCAGGCGCATCGTGCTGTGGCGCGCGTGCGTTAATGGACAAGCGCAGTGAAATTCCTCTTCAATTCCTTTTAAATTTTGAGTAAGCAATAGCGGAAGAGGATTTTTTTATTTTTATTTATCAGGATGCGGTAACGGTTGAGGAACTCAAAATATTGCGAAACATCGGCTTCATGAGGAAGCGGAAGAGGAATCCTCAACAACCAGTATGTATGTGGGTCTCAAGGCATCGCCATCTCGAGAGGTTCGGGGTTGATGCATTCAGGCATTAGTTCTCCAGTCTTGGATGTTTATATGTGTATTGTATATATTCTAAATATTTATATGTATTTATCTATGAAATATATTTATATGTCATCTGTTATCCGTAACATGAGCAGCATTTTAGTTGCTTAAGATGGGGATAGAATTTCAACGTAAGTTTTTAAAAGTACCTAATTATTTAATTTCCTCTACACCTACCTACAGGAATAGCCTTATTGGTCTACTAGAGGGGGTCTTTGGCTATTCCTGTAGGTAGGTGTAGAGGAAATTAAATAATTAGGTACTTTTAAAAACTTACGTCGAAATTTAGACTTTTTTTAAATGTATGTACCAAGAATTATAAAAATTTAAATAAATGACTGTCTTTTTTATTTCTGGCCAGGGTTTTCAAGACAATTTAATTTTAGTTGGCATTTTAAAATCTTAAGAAATATAAATGGAAATAATAGCACTAATCGTTTTACACGAAGGGCTCTGGAAAGCGGAAACTGGGGTACTTTTGCCCGATTCATTTTTCCATCACAATCAAAGCTGCTAAATCCGTTTAACGTCAAAATGACAATTAGATTTAATTTTCGCAGCTTAACGTAATGGTGTAAAATCTGACGTTGTAACGCCATTTTGGTATGGCATTTGCAACTCAAAGAGGTTTCTTTGCTTCTAATTTGAGTTGGCATCAATTTTCCACCCTCATCACAGGCAAACAATGGGGATGACCTTAAGGTGTGTGTTTATCGCGCATGCGTGCGTCCCCGGCAAACTGTCATGGCTTCTTCAGTCACCGTATTGACGCCGCGGCGCGTCGTATTCGTGCTCACATAACCTTACGAATTATTCACTAAATTCGAATATTTACTAACCCTTGTTCGGTATTCTTAGTGTGAAACTGTAAAGACTAGTGACTGTGTAGAGTTAGGCTGGGCTGTGTAAAGTGAGGTGGGGAGAAAACCGGATTTTTCTGGATTACACTGGTTACCGTGAGTAGTTAATAGCAATTATTTGTAGAAGTTTGAGAAGGCATCATGGTGCGCGATTGGACGTGCGTGTTCGGGCGACTGTGTGCGTGGTTGTGTTTGTGAAAGAAACATTAATGTCTACTAGAAATGTCTAAGCAGTTTATTGATTTTAGAAAGTTTAGCCCTGCACGCCTCAACAATTTTGAAGGCACGCTGTTTTCCTCTAAGCATCGGGTGCTTGTGTTTTTCTCGGAATTTTTCATTAATTAGCAAATAAACTTTGTTTTTAAAGGATACGAGAAGAAAATACAGAAATATTGAAGATTAAGCGAAATCTCAAGGCTTTGTTAGTACGAAATTAATTAAAATATTCACAATATTTGTGTAGTGAAAAATATTTGGTAATTAAAACAGCATTAATTAAATACCTGTTGAAAATTTACTTACTTACTACCTACATGAAGTGGGAAATAAGAAAGTAGATGGTTTTTAATTTTACTAACAAGGATTGAAATTAAGACATTTTCGGGTCTTGGATTTATTTATAATTTTGGAATATGTAATACCAAAACCGGGAATTAAGCTAAACTTGGTATAAACCTCATTTTTCTTCCTGCTTTTCATAAGCTTACAGGAATGACAGACGGCGTGTGACTTGAATATACGGTATAAGGTAACATTGGATAAATTAATACTTAGAATCTATAGATCCGCCAACTTTATCACTACACAAACATCAAAGCATCAGAATTCAAAGGTGGTGAACCTATGAACACCTGCAAGCAAAGTCACGAGAAAAATTAAAACTACATGTTTTTGTAGGCACTTTTCTTTATGGCATTAGCATTACTAGTATTAGTGCCGCAACAGCAAATATTTTGCTAAGACCTTCGTATGAAAAAATACTAGAATGAGTACAGATTTTTGTTCGTGACTGTACAAGCGATTCGGCCACTTAGAACATCACTACACACAACATGCACACACGCGTATAATATGTTCAATGAAAAGACCATTCAGAATTTCCCCGACAAATCGCCGCTCACCTACAGTGTGTTAGATAAATAATTTATGCTCCGCTAATTATTTTCCTTAATGAAGAGCTCAGCATCCACACAGAAATTTATAAAAGGATAATTATTGTACTTCGTCAGCATATTTGCATAGCCCCGTCCAAATATTACATTGATACTGATTTAGATACGTATATGAACAAGAAACATGAGAAGGAACCAAGAATTTTGTATTTGCCGTTGAAATTACCATTTATAATTTACTTAATGCTTTTATTAAAGGCTATTTTATCGCAGATAATCTAGTGATTTTTAAAAGCTAACACCAAATTCAGTATTATTAGTTGTTAAACTATAAAACATCAAAGATATCGCTGATCATCTTAAATAATTCTCCGATTTAAAATTACAGTCTTCTTAAACACTCACTATTGGCAGTGACATTCACATAATTTTCATATCCAATAAAATTGTTTATTCTCCAAAAGATAGTAAAAACAATAATAAAAAAGATTTATGATTTCTGTGGTAGATTGTACGTAAATATGATGTAGGACTTACTATAAAGCTATGTGGAGAAAAGTAAGGGGGAATCGGGTCAACCAATTCTATCGATGGGTAATGGCCGCTCTGGTAATTCCCTTCCTATTTGCCGAGGAATTTAGGCCAGAGGTTATGGAAATAGTATTTGATGACCTATAAACGTATCAGTGACATAGAAATTCCAAAAACTGATAAAATTTTACGACCTCCGTGGTCGAGTGGTCTGTACGCAGGTCTCAAGGCGTCGCCATCTCGAGAGTTTCTGGGTGGGGGCAAATGTTTGTGTGATGAATTTAGGCATTTGTCTTGGATGTTTATATAATAATATGTATTGTATATTTCATGAGTATTTATATGTTTTTATCCATTAAATAAATTTATCCGTCATCTAGTATCCGTAACACAAGCAGCATTATTTGCTTATAATTGGGGCTAGTTGATAGGTGTGAATGTCTGAAGATGTTTATTTTATTTATTTATATTTGAAAAATTTGTATCATCATTATGATCGAATGTCCTTCCCTAAAAGTGCTCTCTAAGAATTATCTTATCGACCAGTCCTATGAAAAAGGAAGTATTAAGATTGTAAGCTCGGTAGCGTAGTGGTTAATATGCTTTGGGTTTCGATATAGAAAACAAAGCTACCTTCGCCATGGTCAGGATTTGGATGGGTGACCAAAACATTGTAATCTCGAACTCCTCCGTGCTTCGGACGGCACGTTAAGCCGCTGGTCCCGGTCGATATGGAAACCGTTTCTATTTTACTACCAGTTCGCATTGGGCCAGCGTGGTGTTGCGGCCCATACTTCTCATGTGTTTCTCCATGAAGGCCTGTGCCTAGCAGTGGGACGTATTAGTAAGCTAAGGACGAAGATTGTATACCTAAATATAAAGAAATTCTGTGACCTTGTAGGATCATGGATGGCTCATTGCAAAATGTCAAGATTATAATTAGCAACATGGTTGTATTAAAGCCTTTGAGGTCCCGGAATAAATTCTCGTGGGAGTAAATAATAGGTCTTCTTCTCTTATAGTATTTTGTCTGTAACTATAAAGTTTCAGAAAATTCTTACAAATTTATTACCTCCTCTAAAAATAGACCTTATTTTTGAGCTCTTTTGATTTGTTTCGATAATTTGTTGTAAGTTTAATTGTGTTAAAATTAGAAACGAAAACAACTCTTTTTAAGTGCCTCCCGAATACATCATTTGATTTGCAATTACTTAAAAACGACAAATATTTTTATTAAGAGTGTTAACACACATATTGCTTGTCTTATAATACATGCCTAAAACTATTATCTCTGGATTTGTCGTTGTGGAGAAATCTGAAAAAATTTTAGTATGGAAAATGCAGATATCACCAATACTCCATACAAAACGCCAATTTCATAGGTAAAGACCTATTATTTGTGTTTTAATTTCGAATCATGGTTGTTATAAATAAGTTTATTGGCTATATCTATACATTTTAAAACTGTAGAGGTCGAATGTCTGTACATAGAAAAAAAATGCTTTAATTTAAGTCAGGGGCATGTAAAAAAGGGAAAATACCAATTTTTTTTGTTGCTGTCTGTTCGTCTGTTTGTACGGGCTATTCTCCGAAATGACTGGACCAATTTCAATGAAAATTTGTATGGTGATACCTTATATCCCCGGTCAACATCTTAAATACTTTTTATATTGGGTCCTTACCTATGAAATTGGTGTTTTTATTCTGTCTTAGCAATTTGTCCGTTACTATTAAGTTTCAGAACATTCTTGTAAAATAATTGCCTCTTCTAAAAATAGACCATATATTTGAGCTCGTATTATTTAATTTGATATTTTTTTGTATGTTTAATTGTGTTAAAATTAGACACAAAGACAATTATTTTTAACTGCCTCCGCAATACATCATTTGATTTGCATTAACATAAAAACGATGAATAATTATTATCAAGCGTGTTCACACACATATTGCTAAAGCTTGTCTAATGATATATGCCAAATATTATTATCTCTGAATTTGTCGTTGTGAAGAAAACTGATAAAATGTTAGTATGTAAAATGCAGACATCCCCAAAATCTCCATACAAAACACCAATTCCATATGTAAGGACCTAATGTTAAGGGGTTTCCGTGGGATAGTTAAAAACCATTGTAACCGCGGAGCATATATATGTTATGTATGGATATTTAGTATCCATATATAACACAAGCGTGTACGTCTGAGGGACGTTTCATTAGTACGCTGGCTGGCCGCAGGCCATGGTGGTGGAGATTCCCATACATTTTCATCCGTCATCTGTTAACATTGTAAGCGTTATAAGCGCATTGTAAGCTCGCGCACGTGGCCGGCGCTGGCGGCCATCGTAGCTATCAAACCACACTTACTTTGGTTGATGTCTGTGAGTAACATACATACATATATATAATCTCGACTATTATCCCATAAGGGTTAGTCAGAGACTAGGCAAAAGCACCGCTTAAAGTAGTCCATTGCCATAGTCCGCGCTTCAGCAGTGACTGCACTCAGCGTGACAGGTGGAGAGCTCGTCGTCGCTATAAACTTTTGGATGGTTGTGCAGTTTTAAGTTCATTAGTCGCCTTTTACGACACCCAAGGGAAGAGATGAATAAGAATAGTTTATGGTTGGTAGTATTCTTTTTAATGAGCTGCTACCACACGACTGTGAGTATCAGTAGTTATTAATTTATGCTGGTGGATATTTCAGACTGAATGAAATATGCAATTCAGAATTCTTTAATACTTTATGCGGTGCACATGGAATGAAATCAACAAAAACTTTCATGAATATTTTTCAGGTGTTTTTCTGACTACATATTTTAAAGCACTCAAGAATTTATATCTTTATTTTGAGAATTACTTTTTAGATAGAAAAAAAAATTATAGAAGTGTGTTGAATGAAAGACTCATATTCCAATTATTTCTGGATTTTGAACGAAGAAAACATAGGGTTTTTTAAAATTTATACTGAGTATTTTGTTTAATCGCGTATAAAATATCTAGTAAACTTAATTTTAGCCAGAACTATTGGGCAACAAGCTAACCCTAGAAATATTAAGCAGATTGTTAAAAAAATACTGTATTAAAATTGTGTTAAATAAACAAAAATTAACCATTTTGTCAGCGTTTTTATGGCGGCACATCAATAGCCATGCGGACGACGTCGCGGGCACAGCTAGTTGGAAATATTATGAGTACGGTGAACAGCACATTAAATACTAAAGTGTTGAAGTTCCTTTATAGATTCTCATCCTTATCACTATACACATAAAGTCCAATAACCTTTAGGAAATTTGACATCATTGGACCGAGTTTCCCCTTACGGTAATGGTCTCTACAAATATTGTACTATACTGTCTCATTAAGTATTTCACCTGATACCCCCTATTCAAGGGCATAACCCGGCCGAGTTGTCAGCTCTTCTTATTCAGAGCATACAGCCCGTATCGTGTTACTTTACACTTTGTCAGGGTTTTGATGTCACCATAAAATCAATTTGGTGTCAAGTTTCGTAAATCTGAGTCGAATTGTGTTCGGAGGACTGAAAACTTTGGATGTGGTATTGTTAGTAATATTTATTACTTATTTGCAGTAAATAAGGTAATGTAGCGGTAGCCGAGTTGGGACGGACGGGGCACTACTCGTTCGAGAGGCCGCGGGAAATGTGGGTTCGATCCCACCGCCTGTGCCACTGTGTTTGAATAAAATTTATGTACAATTTATTGTGGATATCGCTTGCCTCACATTGTGCCCGGTGCATGGCAACAGGCTAGCCACCTGTAACATCCCCATGTAACAGGTGGCCAGCCCGTTGCCATGCACCGGGCACAATATATTCCCATAGATCCCCATCTAACATATCTGGTGAAAATGGGTGTTTAACACGTGAGGATATGTTATAATGTTATGTTATGTATGATAAATAGGGTTATTTATTACAGTATGATGACCTCCGTGGTCGAGTGGTCTGTATGCCGGTCTCAAGGCGTCGCTATCTCCAGAGATTCTGGGTTCGATCCCCGGTGGGGGCAAATGTTTGGGTGATGAATTTTCAGGCATTTGTTCTCCAGTCTTGGATGTTTATATATATTTATATATATTCAGGTTATTTATATGTATTTACCTATTAAATATATTTATCTATCATATCAAGTGTCACAAGCAGCATTAGTTGCTTAAAATGGGTTTATACTTGGTAGGGCTCTGAGGATTAAAATATCTTATCGTAAACCGTGTCATTCAAGAAAAAATATTCACAAAAAAAATTTGATGGTCGGATGTCACGCAGACAAAATCGTTCTTCCAATTAAAAAATAGATTTTCAATTATATATTTGGGTCATTAATTTTCGTGTCTTTATTTTCCAATCATTTTTTTTCATTAGAAACAGTGACTCTTATTACCGATGAATGGTTTATTAATGATGTTATTGGTTACATTTCATTCTATTATTAGATTCAATTTAACAAAACGAAACAATTGTTTACGCAACTAAAGTGAAAAGTTAAATAATTGTTGAACGTTTTATTTGGTACTCATTATTTGTTTTTATTTTAGAACTTAAATAAAGACGCGGTGAAATGACGTAGTAAGCGGTATAATTATATATCATTATTAACAATACCCTTCGTCCTATTAGAAAAAAATCAATAACATATGACAATAACAATGTCGGAGAAATACAAACACAAATTTTATTCGCCACTCAGATCTCACGCGTTGTATCAAGAAAAAGATTCCGTCTACGACGAGACAAGAACCTCATAAGTCGAGAACAGCTTTGCAAGCCTGCACTCGAGCCAATGAATAAATTTGCCGCAGACCGTAATGGCCGATCGATGTCCGCCATGTTACTGCTCCCTCTAAATTACTTTTGTATTAAGGTTTCTGTTCTACCGAAAAAATTACTCACTGTAAATTTTTTATCATTGTGTTTCAGTTTTTTTGAAATAAATAACAATCACTTATTAAAAGACTACACAAATTAATCATGTAACAGAACTAAAACATCAGGAGTATGGGCCGTAACACCACCACGCTGCCGCTGCTGGCCCAATGCGGTTTTGTGGGTTGAAACGGTCGTGCCTGCCAAAGCACACTCACGTGTTTCTCAATAAAAGACTTCAAATTCATAATCTCGCTAAAAGACTGATGTATTAAAAACTTACTGATATTCTTAGAAATACAGGAAATTACTCATATTCGTATTTTATAAATTCCGTCAATCGTATAATTCGTTAGCTTGCTTTTTTGACGATTTCCCCCCGTTTCGTGGCCATAGAAATGACAAGCGTGAAAATAATAAAGAAAAGACGATCAACGCGGCTTACGAGATGAGGGGAAATGAGATAGATCGTGATATGCCGCGTGATTGGATAAAGGTTCTAGACATTATGAAGACAAGTATTTCGGGTATTTCATTCTGTATTTGCAAAGGTGGAAAGATATATAATAAGTAAATATCTTCAGACATTCACACCTATCAACTAGCCCCATTTTAAGCAACTAATACTGCTTGTGTTACGGATACTAGACGTACGGATATAGATATAATATATTTAATAGATAAATATTACAATAATACTTATTAGAAACCTCCTTGCACGCGGGTGCGGCGCGCGCCCGCGGAGGTTGCAATCGATGAAACCTTATTACAATTTTTTTCTATATAAATAATAATATTATAAAATATAATATTTTCATTACGTCGCCTACACAAACTTCAAATACTGGAGAACAAATGCCTGAATTAATCACACAAACATTTGCCCCTACTGGGATCAAACCCAGAAACTCTCGAGATGGCGCCTTGAGACCGGCTTGTAGACCACTCGACCATGGAGGTCGTCAAATCCTTGATTTACATTACCTATAACGACCCGCCCGAGCTTCGCACAGGTGTATTCATATATATCTTTCTCTTGAATTCCTCTATCTATCAAAAAACACACATCACAGTCCGTTGTGTAGTTTTATAGAACCAAGCATACACAGGGATAAACTAGGTACAGATAAACAATTGCATAACTTATAGCGGCGACGGGCTCACCACCTGTCACGCTGAGTGCAGCCACTGCTTGGTCAAAGTCAAAGTCAAAGTTATTTATTGCGAACTAAGTGTACATATATTAGTTGTTATAATAATACGGAACTTCACAACTTATACTCTATCCATTTCGATCTGATCCATCATTCGATCTCAAACTTTTTATCCAATTCTGGGATAAAAACAATATGAAAAATAGTTATTTATTATACAAGAGTGGAAAGTTCCTTTTTAACCGCGTGCTCGATTTGGATGACCGAGCAAGCGAAGGATTCTTAAGTTGAATCACGAGCGCAGCGAGTGATTCTAAATTAGAATCCTGAGCGTCAGCGAGGGAAACAAACGAGCACAAGGTGAAAAATCTTTCCACTCGAGTGCAATACGTAACTTTTCATCCCACCTCAGCGAGGAAATGACAAAATGAAAAAGAAAACAATTTATAATGACAAAATATTTTTTCACAATTTAAAAAGTTCTAATCATAAATTTGGCACCATAGAGGTTACATTAAATAGGTTTAATGACGTTTTGAATTTACAATTATATTGAGTACTCATTATATGTGATGTTCTAAATTCAAATCTACTTTGCCGCTCAAGCGAATAAAATAGAATTTTCCAGCCAGATTTCGAAGCGCAAAATTACACTTTCCGAGGTGGTGGGATGAAAAAAAATTTAAAAGGAGTAGGCGTACTTAATATACCAATATCGTCATTGAATATAAACATTATTTTATTTGTGTAATGAAGTAATATTTTACGAGTATTAGGTATGTTGAGTGTATTTAAAAAACAATCTATTATTGTTATTATCCAAATGATACTAAATATTAAATATATCAATTAAATTCAAAGTAGATTCAAGGTCTTTTACAGAATAAAGGTCTTTTTTAGTAGCAACGATTAATTTAGTAATCTAAAATTACGTTAAAAATATAACATTGAAGTAAAAATAACAAAAATTATTGAAGGTGATAAGTAATTACTTAATTTACATTATTTAAAAAGTTTGTAATAATAAAATATTAAATAATCGTTTGTTTTTGATAAAACCTTTCGACAATGAGTAATGACATCATAGAGAACCCTTTTTATGGTTTGTTTACATTTTGTCTCAGATCAAAATGGATAGACTATAGTTGCCTTTTGCAGGCACTGCAACATTAAAAAATAATCAATTTCTTAATGTTAATAATAATAATTACAGCATCAAATCAAATTTTTAGAATAAGAATATCAGTTAATCAATATCACAGTAAGGTCATTAAACATATTACACAAAAACACTAAACAAAAAAAAAACTATCAACTTCAACATTATTGGTGAAGCGCGGTCTATGGCAATGGACTGCTTTTGCGGTGCTTTTGCCTAGTCTCTGACTAACCCTGTGACGTGGTGAAACGGTGGTAAATGAAAGGCGCTGGGTCGTCACTTATATTTGGTCCTTACCTATGAAATTGGTGTTTTTTCTCTCTCTTAGTATTTTGTCTGTTGTAACTATTAAGATTAAGAGTATTCCTAAAAAATAAATTACCTCGTCTAAAAATAGACTATATTTTTGAGCTCTTTTGATTTGTTTTGATAATTTGTTGTAAGTTTAATTGTGTTAAAATTGGACACGGAGACAACTCTTTTTAAGTGCCTCCCGAATACATCATTTTATTTGCATTCACTTAAAAACGATAAATAATTTTTATGAAGTGTGATATTACACATATTACTAAAGCTTGTCTAATGATACATGCCAAATATTATTATTATCTTTGGATTTGTCGTTGTGAAGAAAACTGAAAATATTTTAGTATGGAAAATGCAGAATTCCCCAAAATCTCCATACAAAACACCAATTTCATAGGTAAGGACCTGATATATATATTTTATCAATCAAAACTAAGGCACCCGGAAACAAATTTTATTATTAATATTATTTAAATTTTATTTATTAATACTCGTATAGCGCCTTGCTACTACCCTTAGGGGATAATAGTTGATTAACGCAAGTTTAACGATTTGTATTGAAACCAAGTGGGTCAACTTTTAAACGTCTACTGAGACGTCACAATCCATGCAGATGCATGTTTTTAGTTTTTGCAGCTATTCGCTTAACGTGCATTCCGAAGCACGGAGGAGTTCGAGATCACAAAGTTTTGGTCACCCATCCAAGGCCTGACCTTGGCGAAGCTACCTTTGTTTTCGACATCGAAAGCCAAAGCGTGCGGACTACTGCGGTATCGAACTCCTCAATAAACTATAATTAAGTTTTATTCAAATTCAGTGGTACAGGCGGAGATCGATCTGTGATCTCTAGAGCGAGTAGGTCTCTCTGTTTTTTTAACTCAGATATCACTGCGAAGTTCACCTCACTAAATATTGTATGATTGATTATATGCCATCAATTATCCGAGTAAACGTAGAAGGCCTGTCTTGCTAACATGAAAATACCTCCAATTACCGTCAGCGAGCTAATATTGATTGTATGGTACCGTTACGACCAAAAATATTATACCATTTTAGTACTTTGTCATTTTTACATCATAACTGTCTAGTACTGTAACAGAAAATTATCTTAAAAAAATCTTAATACGACATGGGTCTAAAATGTACATCTTTTTGCCCGTGACTGAATATGTTTTTATAACTCAATATTTTTGGGAAAATTTATTTTAGTAAAGCTTATTGAAAATATTCGGTGCGTTCGTAAGATAAATTTTTAATGGAAAATGTATTCGAGTCTAAGTTGGTATCACATTTATGGAATCTTATTTATTGCCTTACAATAAAAGCTATTTTAATAAAGCTCAGTATGGTGAATTGGGAAAATGTCACAAGGCGACACTTGTCGTGTAAGACGTGACCTTACTACTGTTTCAATAAAATTTATGTTACAGTTTATTTTGAATCGGGTGAATCGCGTGGTAGCGACTCATTAAAAGAATACTACCAACTCATCTCTTCCCTTATGTTTTGTAAAAGGCGACTAATGGACTTGGAACTGCACAACATCCAATAGCTTATAGCGGCGACGGGCTTACCACATGTCACGCTGAGTGCAGTCCCTGCTTGGTGAAGCGCGGACTATGGCAGTGGACTGCTTTTGCGGTACCTTTACCTAGTCTCTAACTAACCCTTAGGTGATAATAGTCGTGATTATATGCATGTATGTTATGTTGAATGATGTTTGCCGTGGTCATTACGTCGAAGAAAAACATCGTTAGTAAACCTGTTGAGTATGCCCGGTAAATGGCAGTACGCTGTTTACATATTGTAGGGACTTAAAACCTAATTAAAGATAATCACAACCCGGCGTTGGCGCAAAGCAAACATTTTGTTTGTGAAAATAAGTAAATATTTACGCTTTCACTGAAAAAAGAGCTTGAAATAGTTTACTTATACGATGGTGGTGGGTAGATAATATTATTATAAATAGATTAATTTTGTCATCGTCGTCCTCAGCCTATATACGTTTCACTGCAGCTGGGCATAAGCCTTTGTCATGGAAACAAACTCATGAGGAGTATGGGCCGTAACACCACCACACTGGCCCATTCCGGGTTGGTTGATGTTACAGGTCCCTGTCTGTTTGTAGGTTTGTCTCTTTGTTCGAGCTAATCTCCGAAATGGCTAGACCCATGGTGATATTCCTGGTCAACATCTTAGATACTTTTTATTCCGGAAAATTAAAGGGTTCTCGTGAGATAGTTAAAAATCTTATTAACAAATTATTCCGTTTTTTTAAATAAAAAAGCGGCTACCGTGTTGCATCTATCAGGAGGAAGGTACCTAAAATAATAATTAACCATCGTGCTTGTGCAATGTAGATGTCAGATAAATATATAATACTAAATACACGCATGAATAGATTATAGTAAATGCACTGCATTTCCCCGTCAATATAAACTGCATTTGAATTCAGTATAAAATTCAAATCAGGCTGTTTACGGCCAGTTCGAGCTGTCGATCAAAGAAACCTTTGGAGGCTCACTCGACTGTGCCTAACCAGCAACGATAGGATGCACTCGCCTCCGATTAGGTATGTGGTGTAATCTTTGGTACATTATACATTATTGGTACACTATTTAAGTAACAGCCAGTGTCAGATGCCAGATTAATATAAATTCATGCTGATTTTAAATAAAAAGAAATTACATTATTATGAATGCAATTTCTACGCTTTTTACATTAAATCACTTTCGTAATTTGTGTGATGTGTGCAATTTGTGCAATTTTTATGTGTGATGTGTGCGTTTTGTATTCTTAGATTGGTAAAAAAAATCTAATAATTTTAAAAGTTTAAAATGGCAACGAGTGTTAAGTAGAAGTGTGTTTTTGAGAGTAATCGAAATTTAAATCACGATTTTGTCATTTTTTTTAAATTTTACTATGCCTCTTATGTTCGAAATTTGTTTGTTTTATTTCGAGGTTTGAAATTTGCAAAATTGGCATTAGTGGCCCTTATAATTCCTTTAATTCTTTTAATTCGATTCCCATCTACTTCTATAAGTAGCATTCACTTCACCAGGCTTCATATTTCACCATATTTCACAATACATACATACATATAATCACGACTATTATCCCCTTAGTCAGAGACTAGGCAAAAGCACCGAAAACGCAGTCCACTGCCATTGTCCGCGCTTCACCAAGCAGTGACTGCACTCAGCGTGACAGGCGGTGAGCCCGTCGCCGCTATAAGCTATTGAATGGTTGTGCAGTTCTAAGTCCATTAGTCGTCTTTTACGACACCCAAGGGAAGAGATGGGTTGTAGTATTCTTTTAATCAGCCGCTACCACGCGACTCGACAACGACGACAATATTTCACAATAAAACAATAATTATTTTTGAGTGAAGTGAATCCAGAGAGCAAAATAGACGCAAACAATATGCTAAATGTGTATTGTTTTTTCTATTTTTCTCACTGAATTCAAGAGAAATTTTAATATTTTAGTGTTGCCGTTAAACCCGGCACGGGAATCTAAAATGTTTGCTAAGAGCGAGCTAGCATAGTGAAGGAAGTATATACGAATGTGCCTTTTTAGAGACAGGATTTAATTTAATTAAAAACGTAAATAATACATACAGGAGTTTTTTGTTAATATTTTAGAGTCGATGAATTAGCAATCCTTGGATATTGATCAGCATACGCCCTATTCTAAAGAAGGGCCAATTAAAAAATAATAAATAAAAATAGTAATGAGAGTCCTTCGTCCTCAGCCTATACACACACATGGGGAGTATGGGCCGTAACACTGCCACGCTAGTCCAAATCGGGTTGGTGGGTAGAAGCGGTCGCAATAGCGACTGGGACCAACGGCTTAACGTGCCTTCCGAAGCACGGAGGAGCTCGAGATCACAAAGATTTAGTCACCCATCCACGACCAGACCATGGCGACGGTAGCTTTGTTTTTGATCGAAAGCCAAAGCGTACTAACCGGTACGCCACCGAGCTCCTCAAGTGATGAGTAATGAGAGTAGAATAAGGTAAATATGGTGGTAGGATCGTAGCAAGCGTAGATATGTCATCTCTCCTACCCTAATGGGAAAGCAGCGTCATTTTATGTAAGTGTGTCAGCGTACCCATAATATCTCAAAGGGTCAAAGTGCACTGAACAGCGCCATCAGAAGTTATGTGTAAGCTTAGAGCATGTGGGTGTTTAACACATCTGCCCACCCCTTCGTGCCTTCAGAGGTCTGTATGCCGGTCTCAAGGCGTCGCCATCTCGAGAGGTTCTGGGTTCAATCCCCGGTGGGGGCAAATGTTTGGGTGATGAATTTTATATATATACTGTATAAACATCCAATACTGGAGAACAAATGCCTGAAAATTCATCACTAAATTCATTAATAATAATATATATATATAGTGTCCGTAACACAAGCAGCATTAGTTGCTTACAATGGGGCTATTTGATAGGTGTGAATGTTTGAAGATATTTATTTATTTATTGTATCTTTGTTAGATATATTAAAATCCGTGACTAAAATACAAATGCTCTTATATCACAAAACATTTACTCAACCACTCGGTCACGAAGGCCATTAGAATTCAATAACGAAAACGTGGGAATGTATGTTGCTTTTACCCAGACGTAATTGTTGAGCGTTAGTAATGAAAAAAATAAATTCTTTCTGTCTAGACTTTAAAATTATTTGCTCATATAATAAAAAGCAAAAACACATTTATTTTGGTACGCTTGTTGAATTACATGAATAACAATACCTTTGCTGAGCCCTCAGGAGTCGAGCTACCTGTTACAAATGTAAATATGCGACAATTACGTCGTTTTCATTTTCTTTAGATACATTTTATTAGCTTTTTGTAAAATTTAACTTGAGACATTGAATAATGAAATATTATTGAAAAAATTATTCTTTACCATTGAACATAATATCCTCCTGATTATAGCCAATGGGCAGCAGAAGGTCTAGAACAAGTCAAAATTAATCATTGCCTCTCGCTGCCACGTGAACAAAGAAGCGAGAGTCAATGAGGATTTTTTGTCTCCGCGGACTATTTATCTTCGGCCCGTGCTAGGCCTACAGTAACATGGTCTCTACAGTCCTATTGTAGTGAGGTCCGGCGGGCATGTCCGCAGACTTGCCCGCGAACATGTCCGTCTAGTGAATTCCTTGCTTTCCCCGCTTCAGCCGAGACATTTACTGCTGGACGTTGGCTTTACCAAGAATTTCTGCTGCTTTCTGCAAGAATGCTTTTGGCATTAAGTCCGCCATGTACACCAAATGTACTGAAGTTTTAATTAATTTCTATGTTATTACAGGACAGTACAACAATCACATTTTTAGATGCACTGAAGATAATTTTTTGTTATTTGAACAAGACAGTTAGTTGAAATTTTTATAGATGTATTTCTGTTACCGCTATACTCGTTATAAGTACTATTAATAATTACCTAATTTAAAACGGGCTTCCGTATGGGATATTTTGCTGTATGGCAAACGTGATTTTTTGCTGTTTTTTTATAGATAGGTACAGAACCTGTACAATCGTAATGTATCATAAAATGTTCAATTTATTATAAAAATGTTTCCTCATAAATTTAGTACCGATTGTCACCCAGAGATGGCGCTAAGTGCAGTGGCATCGCGCTAGCGTAGTCTCTCATTAATTTACTAAGGCTGCATTGTGTTTGTGATTCTTTGTTCTGCGTATATTAAAATAGTTTTCAGTTTCACTACCGAACTGGTTTTAATTTTGTCGTCTGCGACCCCATGGTTGTACAGAACCCTTTGAGCGCGACTCCGACTTATTTATTGTGTTCTTATAAATATGGTTTCCATTCTCGTTGTGATAATCAAATCACTTTACGCAAATCAGACAAGTTTACCGCAACATACACTATGGTTCCGTCTATTTATTCGAGCTAACAGCACCGCGGTAATAGAAGCGCGCAAATAAAAACAAAATGTGCTCGTTTCAGTAGAACATCACTTCTTGTTAACGTTGATATGGATTGAGGCTATTTTTCACTTGTTATCGTAACCGTCTGCGGAATGCAAATTTCAACCTAGTGTTTGGACCTGAAGATGCATTTTTGAATACTTACCGCGATTTTTACGGCGTTATAGATAGGTAGAACATATATATGTGTGGGATCTCTATGAGAGCAACAGATGACAAAAGAATAGTTAAAAATCATCACTCGCAAACTAACAGTTTGGTAACTAATTAGTATAATTTTACAATAATTGTTCATCGATTTAATATAAAATTGTATGTTTGTACCTAATTGCTGTTCCTGTAAGTTTTTGATTGTTTTGCCATTGTTGATTGTGTTTTAGGGGCAAGATCTTAATTTTGTATGTACTTATTTTTTTTATTTTTTTTTAATATGCAAGCAGTTTTTGCCTTTAAGTATTTGTAACATTTAGCATGGCTAGCTTGTAAGATTCTTTTATATTATACTTTGATGTATACAACTGTTAGACCTAATTAACTAAATACATAAATAACTAATAGTTTTCAGTACAAGTTATAGAGTATTCAAACTCAATACTCATTTACGTCTACTGTTAGTTACATATAACTAGTTACGTGGTTTGAGCATATAATACTTGATAAAAAAATCCAGAGAGCATTGTTTTTTTCTCGTTCTTTTGCACCTTAATGAAATTTTTTCCCTAGATTTTGGTTTAGCTAGGGCGAAAAATACATATCCATAGGTCGCTGGTTCATATCCGTCTCGAAGGACCAATGTAAAAGGACCAATGTAAAAGTGGACTGTATATTGCTGGTATGCCACAATACTGATTAAACACGAGATAGCGCGATAAATTAGGGAGCAAATCAAACCACCATTTTGTATAACAGGGAAGCAAGATTTATTACTTTTAATTGTCGTAGACAATAATACTAATGTTGCCATTAATATAATAATATATAATTGCACGCAACACAGTTAACCCTATAATTTTGTGTCATCTTTTTTGTAAAATTTACATCAACCCAACAAGTACCTAACGTTAAAGCGTCACTAAAAGCTTAAGATGTCACTAGCTTCCAAAAGCGAAAACAAAAACAGTGACAGAGTTAAAAACATCACACAGCCTTTTGATTTTTATTCCGTTACACAGTGAAAATATTATCTTTTCTGAGGGTATATCCGTCCACAACTGGCGTCAATCGGTCAATGAAAAACTAGTTTTATTCACGCGTATCGCAACTAGCCATAGTGAAGTATTTTTTGATATTTAATACAGCGAGCAACTAAAAAACATGAAAATGGTGACAAAAATACTGAGTATATAAAAATAAGATTTTTTTTATTCCTGATATTATGTGGATTTAGATTGAAAAAACGCTCTGTATATCTATACATATAATAAAACTGTAGAGGTCGAATGTCTCATACATAGATTAAAAAAAATTAAAACCAAGTTAGGGGGATGTAAAAAGAGGGAAATAATATATAAAAAAAATATTTATTTTTTTGTTTTTATGTCTGTTCGTCTGTTTGAACGGGCTAATCTCCGAAGTGGGTGGACCTTATATTCCTGATCAACATCTTAGATATTTCTTATCCCGGAAAATTAAAGGGTTCCCATGGGAGAGTTAAAAACCCTAGTAACCGCGGACGAAGTCGCGGGCAACAGCTAGTGACTATATAAAGGCGTTTCTTCTAAAAGGCTTTAAGAATTATGCTAATATTAATGATCAGAAATGTCGACGAGGAAAGCGGGTTCGAGTTCTTCAACTCGAGGAGATGTCGTTGCAAGGATTCCCATCTCATAATTTTTTTCATTGTTTGACATTGGAATCGATTACGTAAAACGAGAACGAGGAAAGATGAGTTCATATTTGAGCGGAAAATAGCATTACGCCCTCATAAAATCAGCTAAAACCGTTTTCATTTCGGTAAAAACACCCGAAAATATTCCGGGAAAAATTCTCGTTAGCATCCAGAACATATATTCAGCTGAACAGCGTAGATTGTCCCAAAATAATAAGATGAACTTTTTTTACATCTACATTGCGAAGCGATATTTTAGCTAGAACAAAGTCCTGTATATATGTATGTATATGGGTCCTGATTATGAGGTCCAAGACAATATTGGGGAAATCTTTGGAGCCATGGCTATTTGGTATTTGGAAGAATTTATTACCAAAATAAAAGATTTCCTTCGCTTGTCATGTAAGGAGAGTAAGTCAGTAAACACACTTTGCCGAAGATACGCGACATAACTTCGGCATTGTGTGCCGTCGGTAATTCAAATGGCATTTCACCCTAATCACGCCGAACTTTCGTCGCATATTTTCGGCATAGTGTATTTACCATTGTTTACACACTTCCAAAACAGCACCCCTTATGTAAGTTGTAATAGTAAAAAACTATCCCTTTGTTCGTCGCGTTTTGAATGTCAAAAAAAAGTTGCGTCAAGAATGTCATTTTTTTTTCCGCTTGGCGCGCTTATAACGTTTCCCATAGAAAATGACATTCTTGACGCAACTTTTTTTTATATGACAGGTATGGGTAACTAAGAAAGTTAAGTTTTTAACAATTACAACTTATACTAAGGGTGCAAAACAATGGAAGCACTGCTGTTTTGTGCTGTATGTCCGTTTGCCTCCTCTCATTTAAAAAAAAGTTAGGAGAGTGTCTAGCATGAATTTGTAGGTATACGTCCAAACTTCATACAAGACATTTCCGGATTATTATCCTCTCTTTCCACCCACTGAGCCAATACAAACTTTGTATCATGTTCTTGTATGAGAATTTGGGTTCCACTTATACCTATAATTTCATGGGTCTAGTGACAGACGCTCTATTACCGAGTCACTGGTAAAAATGTGTAACAACCATAATTCTACTTATTCCGTTACTGGAATCATTCCGTAACTCGCTCACGAGATGCTGCTACGAATTTCGTTACCGTCATAATATACGTTTTATGAGTTACAGCTATTCGATTCAGAATTTCAGATATAAGATCAAAATGATAAACGAAACTCAATAACGCACATAAAATGCTTCCAAAGGCGTTATTGGGTGAACCATTTGGCAAATGCGTGTTTCCTTTTGTTTGTGCGCGATGATTCTGAGAAAATTCGTCGGGTGCTCGAGAAAAGCGATAATGAGGTTAAATGTAAAATAAAACCTCGGGTAATGGTGTATAGTTCATTTTCGTTCGTTAGCTAAGAAAAATTGTGTCGTTTAAGTGCAAATTTCTGTTCACACAATTTTATTAAAGAACTCATGTTGACATAGTTATTTAGTAAATGTGAAAGTGCACACTTGCAATGGTCTAGAAATGGATGGGTGGCCGAAATTTTCGAAGAATCTTAACATTTGTCTAGGTGATAAATATTAACAAAAACAGCCTTTTACAACTTTAGGTAGACAGAAACCAAAATCTATTATTAATCATCTCTAAAATTAAGTAGAGTTACAGACTCTACAAGCAGATACTAATTTAATCATTTTCTTCATGGAAGAAGAATTAAAACTCATTTCCAACAAATCTATAAAAAAATTTTTTAGTTACTTGTAGTCAAATCGGATTCCTAGTGCCCGCGAAACCATTATGAGGTGGTTTATGTGTCGCCAGATAAAAAGCTCACAATTCGCAAGCTCAGCACGCGAGCGACCGTCGTTAAATTAACAAAATACGATTCCGGATTAACTACTTCTGGAATTCGCTTCATAATTCTAAACAGTATATAATTAAAACGGAATCAGGTAACTTTGTCAAAGAGTTTGAAGTGAAATATAACGTTACTTCACAAAGTATGCCGTTTGAGACTGAATATGAGGGTTGGATGGTCGTAAAGGGCTATTTAAAGCAATCCAGGGCTTAGCTGTATTGTAATTATGGACCTTTATATTTTATCGTCTGTTTTGATGTACGTATTGAAATATACGATACAGACACGTATAGGTAGAGAATGACAAATAAAGGGATGGTAGTGAATGACGAAATAGACGTCAATGTTACTTTACAGTTATTTTAGGGACAATTTCGGACTATAAAAATGGAACCGAATCCCAAACAGTTACTGAACGAAAGTTGATTTCAATTCTCCCTATACAGGTGGACACTGCGATCAAAGAGCAAAAGAAAACAGCACGCAGAGTTGCGAATGTGTGTGTGATAGATGTACACAGTACTAGAACGGACAGGATTTCGAATGAATATTTTATAGGAAATTTGAACGTAGCACCAGTGACGGAAAAGAGGAATATATTAGCTTTTCAGACATGTGTACAGGAGAGAGGAACGTTATGTGACTTCGTTCAGACGAATGCTGCGCATGGATGGCCAAAGAAAGAAAGACCAACGAAGCAATGTTGAATGTGTGACATTATAGAGAAGAAAAGAAATTGTCGAACTGACGTTAAACAGAGGATAATGCAAAAGGAAATCATGTTGTGATGACTACATTCAAAGTGAGAAAAAGGAAGTGGAATAGACAGGGTAGCTAAACGGTTTCGCCACTCATACGTCCGCAACGAGACAATATATATATCTCATATGCCTTTCGTCATCAGCCTATATACGTCCCATGCTGGGACAGGCCTTCCTCATGGAGAAACACATGAGGAGTAAGGGCCGTAACACCACCACGCTGGCCCAATGCGGGTTGGTGGGTAGAAACGGTCACAAATGCGACCGGGACCAACGGCTTAACGTGCCTTCCGAAGCACGGAGGAGTTCGAGATCACAAAGTCTTGGTCACCCATCCACGGCCTGACCATGGCGAAGGTAGTTTTGTTTTCGACCGAAGCCAAAGCGCGCTAACCACTACGCCACCGAGCTCCTCTGCCATCTCATATGCCTTTATCTTCAGTATACAATAAGCTATTTGACTACTATGAAAATATAGATCAGTGTTGTTAGCTTAAAAGTATACATTTTTTAAACCAATTTAGTCAACCAATTTAGTTTTTTTTTAAATATGATTTTCTTGATTGATTACAAACGCATGGTGACGTCACCTGCTTGTAGGCAAAGTGCTGACCGTAGACAGCCAGTGCTGCCGACAGACAATCTCTGATTCATTATCATTGGTTTTTATTTTATTTGCATTTTCTAGTGCGTTTGTGACGTGCTAACAGCGCGTGTTTGCCAAAACAACTTGTCACAGTCAAAACAATAAACAATAACCTCAAATTTAGTATAATCATTATACTAAATTTAAGGTTATTGTTTCTAGTTTGGATTTGGATGGATGTATGGGCTTAATTCCCTTTACCTGGCCAATTGGTAGAATTTCACATTAAAAGATAAATTACAAGCGAGGTTTTTGGCGGCATTCAACTATGGCGGACGTGATTTTTATTTCGATTATTGTAATATTGTACGGAGTGGATATTGTTACGTAAAATCAGTGTAGTTTTGTGTAATAAGTGTCTGTGATGATGTGCAATGTGGAGGATAATCGAAATAAATGTCAAGTGGTGTGAAAAGTGATGAGTTTTTTATCGTGGTAATCCACCTCATCCAAGTAGCACCACAGTGTCTGTCATCGATCGTTTGACGCCAAACTCTCCCAAGATGCATTGAAATGCACTATACTAGCATTTCAATGCAAACTACTGAAGATATATATATATTGCAGACATGGCTGTATGGGCTTCGTTCCCTTTGCCTTCCCTACGGGAGAATTTTACAAAAAAAAAAATAACAAGCAGGGGACGTCATGATCACATGATGTAGCGTATTTTGTTCTTTTTTGTTTAGGCTTTTTTGTTCATTTAAACTTCAATGTTATTTTTCATAGAAAACGGAGAAATTTAAAAAGAAATAAAAAAATTACGTTAGTATTTTGGTAAAATAACCAATTTGAGATGCTTTTTTAAAACTTGTCAAATAGCCTATTCGTTGTGATTGGAATGTGGATTTCAATGAAAGCTTGAGCCGGTGCCAAATGAACAGCGTCAGCTACAGTCGAAATCACTGAGGTGACAAAAACCAACATAAAAACCCTTGTTTCAATGTTGTTTTGTATTTCTCGTTGAAATTGACACTTTTCCCACTGAGTCATACCGTATAGATCACAATAACGAAGACTGAAAAGTGACGGCTGATAAATCGCATAAAGAAAAATTGTTAATTTGACCGAGAATTTAAATTTACCGTATTTCCTGGTTGTTTTGGCAATGAACGTTTCTTTTTCTTAATCTTAGTTAAATCCATTTATATCATGTTTTATTAATTGCATTTATTTTTGATTACATGCAAGTCTTTACCTCTTTCTATGAGATTGATATATCTACAGGTACATCTTTGGTTTTAGTTGATATTATTACATTGGTTGGGTATTTGTTTTGTGGACCATATAAATTAATAAATAAAATATAAAAAAACCTCTTGGAACGGGCATATTTAGGTTTCGTTTAAGTTTATTAGTTGATGAGTTTTTGCTCAACTTAATATTTTACTAAAATATGCCTTTTGGATGGGCAATTGAAATGAATTTCCGCGATAAATGAATGAGTCCGCGTAGCTTTCTACATATAAAACTGACTGCTTACATGTAAAATCTAGTTTAACATATTGAAGTGGTTGAAAGGCAAGCTAGAGAAGTCCTACAACTTACATAATGTACAATACAGTAGTGCATTTGTACATTTTGACGGTACTGTAGAGAAGCCTGCATCAAAACGTGGGATGTTTGATAATTTTGCCTAAATATTGGTTGCTAGCAGTTGCTAGCACCTTTACCATGAAATTATTGGGTACTCTGCCATTAGTTCTTACGTCACAGGCCATTGGCAATACAGAAGTTGCAAGCAAATGCAATTCTTGTAAGAATCTATCACATGTATGTGCAAATAATAATACAATTTATGGCGGTGTGATTCTGTTGGTAATTATGGTTCTCGGAGATTTACGGGGTATGGGAGAAGGAACGGATCGGGTTAGTACAAAGTCCGTACAGTACAAATTATTATACAGTTTAGACAATCTAGATTTCCCGTACAAAATCCAATCCCTATTTCACTCCTTTATGATGAAATTTATGGGCTAAAAACTATTATACGTCTCTCGCAGGGTCGTAAGCTTCATCTAAATCGGTTCACCGGCTTATGCGCGAAAGGGAGGCAGCGATAAGTCTGATTTTAAGGACATTAAGCCTGCAAAATAATAGTATAGCAATATGGATGGGTGTAGAAAACCAAGCCGGCAGTATTTGGTAGAATGAAAAAGGAAGGTTTAATGGACTATATACATACATAATATGCTCCTTTATCGTGGTGGGGTAGGCATGGCAAATGACAAGCAAGCTCTTGGCCTTCATCTCACCTGATGGTAAGTGACGATAAAGCGAGCTTCACCTGTAATCCTCAACAACTGAGGAACTGGCTATCTTATCTCTAATTGCCGGAACACAACAATGCTTATAACATTGTCATTTTGGCGACAGATTTTTAAGTACGACGGTGGTGGGTACAGAACCCCCTGCTCCCGTGGGGAATTAAACCCCGGACCTCCCGATCTATACCCGGTGCTGGCAACCACTAGACCAGAGACGGTGTTTTTATTCTTTGTTTGTTAAGTTGCTGGAAAAGTGTGAGTGTAATGAATCTCTGCCCACCCTTTCGGGAGGCGGGATAATATGTGTAATAAGCACTTCTGCTTTTATTTAGCAATACTCAGTTCGATATTCCGTGTCTATATCTTTGAATAAAAGTCCTTATAATAAAGAGGAAAAAATATATACATGCTTTCTTGGAGATTTGATTCATACCTAATTGTGCGATAGAAGTACTGTTTTTTGAATCCGCGTGCTAAATATTACCTACACAGAGCAATGAACTTATGATTGTCCTATTTCAACCCATATATTCAGCAAAAACCGTATGAAAACACAATGTCAATATGTGTCAATTCGGTACAAGAATGGTGTCCTATTATACCTCCATATTTATTTACTCTCAGAGGTCTATTTTTCGAACAACGCAATGCATACATATTTATGTGTTTATTCCGCTTTTTTTTTGTTTTTCGATACATCCCCTGAGGTGTAAGCCGAGTCTTATCCCTTATTTTACGTTCGCGAAATCTTTGGAAAAAAAGATTATTTAAACAAGCCAAAAAGGTTTTGTTGGGTTGGAACATTGTAGGCTTATTCATGTAAGTGATATGGATCTATTTATATTATTTTAATTCTTTTAACCTCTTGAGGTGCAGAGCGCCGGCGCTCGGGAACAAATAAATTTTTCTATTGTGTCTCGTTTGTAACTTTGGCAGGTCAAATAGCTTTTAAGTCGTAATGTTTAATTATGATAATTTTAATCGACCAACATAAACATAATCATAAAACTTAGATAAACCCTCAGCTGGAAATAGGGTCTCCATTACGAATATTCTTACGCTACTCGCATCCAGCGACTTTTTTCGATCTTCGCCAGATCGTCGGTCCACCACAAGGAATCCGTACAAACTATTTTATATATTACTGGGAATCCTTCCAGTAGTATAAAAATCATGTCTGTCTTACACCAAACTAACTACCTATTGCACAAATTTTATTACTGATTCCCAATGTCTCCGCTTTACATCACCCCTAAATTTTAAACTGCAAAGTTCCCTATAAAAAATGCAAGGAATAAGTAGAAAATGATTCTACAAAAAAGATATATATCCATAATGGAAGATAAAGCTGAAATATGACTTAAAAACTTCAAAAAGATAATTATGCGTCTTAAAGTACCACGTCAGCCATTTTAATTTACGCATGCATGCACAATATGTCGCCGGCGTCGTTACACGGGCGGCGAATTATTAAAATGGCTGACGTCTCTTGCACAGAGATTCTCCTTGGGAAACATTTGCACTTGGAGCTTGTGGTGCACAGTGTGAGTTGTGGCGAGATAGATAGAAAAACACTTATAGATATTGTCATTGACAAGGGTGCCTGGGCGCCTAAATCACTTGAATTAAGCTCTCAACGCATACAGCGTTGCTACTCCGTCATAAAATGGAACATCTGATAATTCATAAAAAATTATTCACCAAAATAAACAGAAGAACGCATTTTAATTTTTTTTTTCAACGCAGTTAAAAAAAAATATGGTGCTATGTTACTATGGCATGATCGCCAGAGCTCAACATGGAAAGAAATTAGCGAAAGCAACTCCTACGCTCGTACGTAATTTTTCTTGGTTTGAGCAACTCATGAGTAGTGTCCACTAGGCTACGACCATCTATAGGCTACAGTAAACGCTTAGAATTACAAGTAGAATAGGCTAGTTGACCCTTTTTTTCTTGGGCCCCCAAATGATTCATTACTGTTAGCTATCACTATAAAAAATCATAAAAAAAAATTTTTTGAGGCAATAATAACACAATAATTTTTAGACTTTAGATAACGTTTTTGCTTAACTGTCAAAAACGCCTTCGGTCATGATGGTCTATGAAGAATCTGTGCCGTATAGTCACGATTTTGTTAAACAAATCAATACGCATGCGTGACACAGGCTGACACAGCCGACGGATATGCTTGATTGGTTGCGACTTGCATTTGACGGATTTTGACCATGTGTAGTAATTGTTTACATGATGGGTTACTTCACTAATTTCACTTTTCATTACAGCAATCTCATAATAATATTGATTGAATTTGGTATATTTTGGACCCGTGTCCTATGTACGTGTACTATGTGAATTAAACATTATTTTCATTACTTTTGATATGAGTCAACTAGCCTATTAGTAAGCTCGATTGCCTATTCTGAGCCTATTATCTGTCGGAGAACCGTCAACCGTTTAGGTAAGCGTGTTCTTGATTGAAGACCGCGACTCGACAAACGTAGTTTAATTTGGGTGAGATAGAATGATGATGAGATGAAAAATAAAACAAGCTCCTGTTCGCAACAATAAGTGCTAAAATAATTATTGTGAAATTCGGTATTGCTCTTGTAACTTAGACTACAGTAAATTTCCAGTGATGTCTGCAATCGTTCTGTAGAGAGCAGGCGTAGGACAATGGCGGACTTATATCAGCGGGAACTATGGATTATTGGGGTGAGGGATGTCGCTAATGACGACACCTCTCATTGTATACTTGGATAAAACTGACTGGTATTTTTTTAAAGAAAGACAATAAAAAACTATGTTAAGTTGATAATACACGACTTTTTCCCATAGGGGTAGACAGAGACTACTTAAAGGAAACCAAGAAAAAACTTTGTTAAGTTATGATTTTATTGGCGGATGTTATCTGGTCACACGATGACATAAGCTGAACGGATGGAAGTGTATTTTTAATTAATGGTATAAAAAAATCGTGTATTTTTTTTTGTGAAAGCAAAGGTGATAAAAAGTGTTTCAAAGAACGGCTTATTTGAAAAAATATCTACAATCACAACGTACGGTTTCAATGACAAATAATTTCAATGACGACCTCCGTGGCCGAGTGGTCTGTACGCCGGTCTCAAGGCGTCGCCATCTCGAGAGATCCTGGGTTCCATCCCCAGTGGAGGCAAGTTTTTGGGTGATGAATTTTCAGACATTTGTTCTCCAGTCTTGGATGTGACATTTTATATGAATTATTTTATGTGTATTTTCAATAATTATATGTATTTATCTATTAAATATTTTTATCCGTCATCTAGTATCCGTAACACGTTGCTTAAAATGGGACTAGTTGATAGGTGGGAAATGTCTGAGGATTAAAAAAAAAATTATATTTACCCCTACTTTTTCTTGGCATTTTAATGGAATGCACAAAATTATAAACTATCTATTACAAACATAACGTCACGCATTTTTCCTATAGGGATAGGCAAAATTAACTTTCTTCTAATTGGTCCGCTCTTTGCAAATTTCTTACGTTTTAACTATTTTTATTACCATAGATTTTTTTCGCTACGCCAAAAAGATATATGAAACGTGGGAGCGAGAAATCCTAATCAAGTTCAAGCCGCCCCCGAGAGAAAAAGAGAAAGGGAATAAATGAGAGTCTATATCAGGTTTTCGCGAATAGTAAGCGTAAGCATAGCGTCCCCGTTTATTCTACGAGACGAACAAAGACATTTACCATCAAATGACACAAACATTTTTGGTTATGTCTCCAATCCGGGTAACCTCCAAATCTTGCACATTCTAAATCTATGCTTATTACAGTCCTTATACATGCTCGGCCATTTTGCAATCTTGTTAAAATATAAAATGAAATAAATCTCAAAAAAATAATACAGTAAAATGAAATCCTGTCGTTCCCTTTAAATTAATGGTCACCATACCTTTTGATGTTGTCAAAAAGGCTAGGGGTAACCGCAAATGGAATGCTAGTAAGACTTTCGCCAGTTGTAATAAGAGTGAAATTTGGATGTTTCAGTTCTATATGCAGCTATACTTAATGAATGGTGCCAGAGGGTTCTTAGTCTCGAGTACAGCTTTTAACTGCGATCTTAAATCAAGAGGAAGTCATGATAATTACTAGGAGTTCTTAAGAATAATTTTGATTGCAATTGAAGTATATTGAATAGATAGAAAATATGGATGGGTGTCAACATGTATAGCAAGGAGGCGAGATAATTTTTATCTTAGAAATAATATAGCAAAAATAATTTAGATGAAAACAAACATGTATCACATTTATTTTAGTCGAATCTATACACAATTTAGTACCTTATTTTTTACTGTGACCAGTGCCAATATAATAACTGCCAGTCTTGCCGCAATATATTTCATGCTAAGTAATCATTTTTTATTATTATCGGGACCTATTAAATTTTAATTCTACTGATTTCGATGAAATCTATTATACAATCTAAATTTGACATTATTTAAATTATTATCAATTTTATATTATTATATACATTGTTTAAATTATTTCTTAATATTTAAAGATCATTATTAATAGTAAAGTTGACGATCACTTTTTTCTAATTGCATTTTAAAATAATGTATCAGGTAATTGTGTAAATAAATCTAAAAATCTATACGAAATAGAACCCATTTTAAGGGGCCCAGTCTATTTGTAAATGTATTGTACCTACACTCACAAACATTTATACACAGGAGTTAAAGAAGACCGCAAAATCGTACAACATTTAACTTATTTCTAAAATACTTCTCTTTCAACCACTAAAATCTCTCCTCTTTTCTTCAACTATTTGGTACCATCAAAATCTCTAGCTCTTGACGGTAAAAGAACAATCCAATCTCCGCAATTTCTTCGAGTGTTCATCCAAGCAATCAGCGTGTGGCTCTGAAACGGTCATAGACCCCGGAACTCAGTCTGGGGTTCTTGATCCTTGGTAACAGTTAACTCAATAGTCAAAATCTAGAATTTGCGATGAAAATTCGAAACAATAAACATCAGTTTGTTAATCCCAGCCTCGTGTTATGGTTAAATTGTCTATGATTATTTAAATAGTAATGTTTGAAAGTTCGATTATTGGACAAGCTGTCATATCACGACCTCATTCGTTTTCGCTATTGGTCCATAACCTGACCACGGATCAAAAAAACCCGACCACAGTTTCACGAGTTTATTTATACGAGTTCTTATTCCCTTAATTATGGTTGGATGTGCCGCAATCTTCTGATGTCGGCGCTCACATGCCTCGCTGAGCAACGGTTGAATCATTTAGACTCAATTACAACCAAAGAGTCCCTTTATGTTCGACTGTAAAGGAATAATGATTTAACTTGTTTATCTGTTTAAAGCTTTGATTGTGATGTTCAATGTAGAATTGGAGGGTAATTGGAACGGCTTTGTTATTTATAGCTTTGTGAAGGAACATAGAGGTCGTTCCGAGAAGCGATGTTCAGGGTTTCCCCTGAAATTTCGTACTTTAAATGTTGTAACAGCAAAGGAGGCTTTATTTGAATTTATAAAAAAAAATACCATGTCAACATTTCCCTTCCTTATCAAATCATTATTCACACATTCCATCCATATGAACATGATATTTTTTTTTATAATCAGCCCAGCAAATGACTTAACACCACCTGATGGTAAGCAGTAGAAACGTCCATTTGCGAAGGATGCTAGGGGGCACCAAAGGATGCAGGCCTAGCGAACTCCACCTTGCTGGCTCACAAGATGCCTTTTCACGCCTCTTTTGAAGGAACCCATGCTGAACCAAGATATGAACCAAGATTGTCCGCGAAAAGTCTGAATCAAGTTTTAGAAGCGTAAAAAGTTCCAATGTTCAGCCAGACAGCTAGAAGTTTATGTTGAAGACTCGTAAATTATAGACCTTTGACATGCCTCTGCGAACACGGTTCTAAAATTTTTACCATGTTAAAATTTTATCTCTATATTAAATGCAGTATTTAAAACTAAATTTTTTGTCCGGGGCACAAAGAATGTACCAACTGCTTTTAAAAGGCGTAAAAGTCGTAAAAGGCGAATAAGAGCGTATTGGGTACTGGGTCTGTGATTCTGTAGGCGATGAGCTAGCCACTTGTTACTACTCTTTCACGATTTTTCATCTGACCAAACCCAATTTTTGAATGGCTAAATGTGGTCTTAAGGAACACAGTGCGCCATGGACTCTGCCTACCCCTTAGGGATTACAGGCGTGATTGTATGTATGCATGTATGTTTTTGACTACATTATACAGTAATGGATATCGCAAGTTCATGAAGGCGTCTAAATCATTCGACATAAGACCTTAAGGCGCGAAGAAATCTTAAGGCGCTAAGAGCGAAGCCATCATAAAATGCAACAACTCCAAGAAAAATTAAAGAAATATGAGAAAGTGAGAGCTTATTTTTATGGAATTATTTTGTGTGCGGCGACGGCGACGAGCTCACCACCTGTCACGTTGAGAGCAGTCACTGCTTGGTGAAGCGCGGAGTATGGCAATGAACTGCTTTTGCGGTGCTTTTGTCTAGTATCTGACTAACCCTTATGGGATAATGGTCGTGATTATGTATGTATGTTTATCTGAAAATGCGATATTTTTTATCGATGCTGTTTATTGTTATATTTTTTTAAGAATATCGTAAAAACTCAGTCCGGCGTATGGCAACAGGCCCCTGTTCGCCCCTGTTATGAAGAGCTTATAAAATAAAATAATAAAAAATAATATCCCATATCCCGGCATGTGTTCCTTCAAAAGAGGCGTGAGGTGGAGGTCGCTAGGCCTGCATCCTTTGGTGCTGCCCTAAAAAAACTATATACCCGTTCCTGCCCTTCTGTGGGAGACGGAGAGCGACCCGGGGTCTGCCGGAGCAGCTCTCCGAGCCGTTCCCAGGACTTCCCGACCTAGACGGACCCTAGGTCGGGGTTTGCGCCAGTGGGAGATTTTCCGGGCATATTCGGAAAATCTCCAGACGTGGCAGCCGGTGATACGCGTGCGTGGGAGCCATCCGACGCACGCAGCTGCCCCCGGGGCAAGTAGAGGGACGGGCTTATGGCGCCCGCCTTCTCCTGCCCACCCGTCTACGCCGGAGAGGAGGCGCTAAAGGTTCCTTGCATCCTTCGCAAATGGACTTATCTACTGCTTACCATCAGGAGGCCTAGCATGGGCCGGAGAGAAAAAGTCCCCAGAGACAAAAATCGTCATTGCCTCTCGCTTCTTCGTTCGCGCGGAAGAGAGAGGCAATGAGTAATTTTGTTTCCGGGGACTTTTCTCTCCGGCCCGTGCTAGGCCTACAGGTGGTGCTTAGTCATTTACTGGGCTGATTATAAAAAAAAATCTTTACTTCATAAAATCACTTAAAATCGTCAAATTGTATATCTTATACAAAATGACTAGAAAAAAAAGCAAATTATTAATTTTCATTACCGCGAGCGCTTATAGCAAGTACATCCACAGCGCTTTGACTGTTTAATGTGCTTATATGTAATTATCAAGGGATATGTGGGTGTTTACACTTTTACACCCTTCGGGGACATTGTCGCGTTTGTTGTTGTTACGTTATGTTACTACAATGCCTATCAGAAGGCCTAGCACGGGCCGAAGAGAAAAAGTCCCTGGAGACAAAAATCGTCATTGCCTCTCGCTTTTTCGTTCGCGCGGAAGCGAAATAAAGAAAGTAGAAATCATCTTGATGCGATTCGCTGTAGATAATTACGCAGCAGAGCCAAATGCTAATTGTTGATAAGTATAAGTAGTTAATTGCTATGTTAAGTAAATGGCACCATTTCCGATGTATTTATCTTCTAAATTGGCATAGTTTCAGTGGAGCGTCGACTGGATTCATGCCAAGTACACAATGCTAGGAATGAAACACAATGTTACTGTAAACTCTTGGTGTAAACTCCGGCGCGACAGAGTAAATGAATCCATGCAACACTATTAACGGCTTCGTAATTTTAAGCATAACGTTTATTATCATAATATGAAAATCCATAATTTTGAAAGGTATAATCATCAAAACCCATAAAATTGCGTCGCATAATTTTGAGAGTTCTAATATTGTATAGGCTAAAATTGTTTGTCATAAGTATTAAAAGGCATAAATTTGAAACGTACAACTTATGAAAAGCATAATGATCACAACGCATAATGTTTTTCTCTGCCTCAAATTGTTTACTAAATAAATTTCGATTGCACAAATATAGTTTTTAGGGGTCATAAAAAAAAATAACCTGAACCTAATATTTATCAGAACACATTTCCTTGGGATTGGTTCTTTCGAATCTGGGTGATTATTCTATTCATTTTAGGACTACCTAATATTGTGCTAAATGAAATTAGGAATTTCTATAGTTATGCTTTATAATAATATGCCTTTAGAGAGTTATGCCACTTCTATGTTATGAGTAAGAAGGAATATGTGACATGATTGTTATGATATTTGATGATTATGCCATTCGATGTATGACAAAGCAAGATGGTGTATGAAAGAGATACATTTCTCATCGCTAAAAAATTGGAATGCTTTACTTTACTTTGCAAAAATGCTTTACAAAGTTATTTCAGTCTTTGCCAGAAACAAGCAAAACCAATTAATTTGAATGTAGCCATTTAATTAAGTATAACTTCGCAGAACAAGAAAGTTTCCTATCCAGCCGCATTGGCAACGACATATAGGCCATATATACGACATTTATATCTTCATATACAAACGGTGTGACCTTAATTCTTTGTATCGAGTTCAAAGCAACGTCATGTTTGACTTTCTGATATTGAAGTAGACGTTTCAATGATGCTTATTTACAGTAGTTAATATATTTACATTTTAAATTAATGGTAAATAACAGGAAACGTCATTGAGTTGCCTAGGGACTGATTTTTTTTTGTAGTAGGTAAGCGGTAAGCGGTAAGCGTAGAATCGTCGAAGTAAAATGTCGTGTACATTTGCAACCAACTTCAAAAAAACTGCAAAATGAATTTTGTTAAGATAGGATTATGAGATATTGTAATAATTAAATTAACTAAGTAAGCTCTCTTTAAAATTTCCTTAACCTCCCTGAAGAAGAAAAAGTCTAATAAAAAGTTTAAAAAGAAACTTATTAATTTACAAAAACACAGTCCATTACAAAGTTGTTTTTCTGTTATATAAAATATGGTTCTTTTTATTGAGAATTTTCCCCTCCTTTAATTAAATTACCTTGTATAATACTCAGACGAACTTGCTTATAAAAATTTTGAAGAAAATATGATAAAAAGTATATACTCTTATGTCACTAGACAATGATGTTGATCACAGTATATACGCGGCCGTATGTATCACTGAAGACTCAGCCCTTCTAGCATGACTAGCATGATAATCAAAATGTTAATCCCTCTTTTCACTCCTCATATCTATTCAACGCCTCAACCGATTTTCATAAAACATAGCTAAGAACACTCTTCTTTATCCGTTTGGAAGCTACGATGCCAAGACAGATTGACAGACACATACATACACACTGTATTGATTCGGCCTTCATGGTGGCCATATTAAAATAAAAATGATTATTGTAAATCGAGTAGGCCATGCTTGCTTTTTTTTCGGGGGATGTCAAATGTAACTTGTAATGTGATGTTGTAACAATTTTACTATTTTCCGTTTAAATATTATGATCTCACGTATTTCTCCGTATTTCATTAATCGATCCCGACAACACACATTTCAAACTTACAACACTTTTTTGCGTCGGGGATCTGAGGTTAATAAAAAATTCTTCAATATGAAATCTCATATTTACCTTGGCTTTAATTCGCATAAGCACCTCGGTATAGCCACCTTCACCATCTTGAAACTTACAGGAAGGCAGTATGGCTAAATCATTCTTTATTCCCCGAATAGCTTATTCCCAGATTGTCTTTGATCTTTTTTGTCTTGTCAAAGGAGCTTTGAGCTGGCAGCCGAGGGGATTATTTAAAGTGATATTGCTTACTTCTTGGGCATTGTTTAGGCGCAGTTTTTATAAAGATACTGAGGATGTAAGACTTGACTTGATAACAGATCGCTGCCATGCCCGCATAGACGTCGCAGTTTGATTTTAAACTTTTATGTATAATTTCAGCTAAATATCGTGCTTTACACTGCGTTTGATCATGCAATGAAGATGTATTCATATTATAATGTTATGTACTATATATTTTCATGCATTTATAGTTTACACGCGACAATTATGTTTCATGCCATATTATCTCCTATCGCAGGTTTTTTTAGGAATAAGTCACACCCTTTGTACTTTCTATTTGATTTATGTGTTCTGTAAAGTTGTTCTGTGTACAATAAACTGTTAAATAAATAAAGATATTATGAGGCGACATGTGAGTATTTACGCTTCTGCGTTATAATATTGTGCTAGTATTAAAAGGGTCTAGGCATGGTAGCCGTAGAAAAGTTTAAATTCGAAGATCCATTTTAAAAGACAACCTCCGTGGTCGAGTTGTCTGTTCGCCGGTCTCAAGGCGTCGCCATCTCGAGAGGTTCTGGTTTCGATCCCCGGTGGGGGCAAATGTTTGTGTGAACAGGCATTTGTTCTCCAGTCTTGGGTGTTTATATATGTATATTTTATTCTGAATATTTATATGTATTTATCTATTAAATATATTTGTCCGTCATCTGGTATCCATAACACAGGCATTAGATGTCTAGTATGGGCCAGTTGATAGGTGTGAATGTCTGAAGATATTTATTATTATTATTATTTATATGGGGACTATTATCTTATCATCTGTGATGTTTGTAGACACAATACGAAATCAATTGTGTCTCGGGAATGTTCAACCACCTTATAAACGAGGGGATAAATTATATAGTTTCAACCAAAATAAAAACGAAGAAAGAAAGAGAATATAATTAATTCCCGAACACGATTGTGAATGAGTAATCTCTTAACAACACAAACACATCACCACGCTTATATCCCCGAAGGGATAGGCAGATATATTAACACTAGAAAATGTATATTTTCTGCTTGTATTTTACTTTCGATGTTTCAATTGCAAAAGACCCCACCGTTTGATATGAGTTCTCACAGCTTGATACAGACCTCCCCCACGAACCACATCAGTTAATAATACGAATAAATAATACGAATACTTCAAAAACATTGCTAACAAAATTTTCATCATTCACGAACAAATTACAGTGAGAAAGCATTAGGCAATTACGAATTCATCGTGTGTCTGAAAATAAGTTAAATGGTCAGATCGCGTGATCGTAATAGGACTTATGTTTTAACCCGACGGGCACGTTCCATTGATTTACTGGCTCGCTATCAGGCCAATGAGTTTAAGGTAGCTACTAAGCGAAATTGGTAGGAAGAATAGTTTCTTTAGTGTAGTTGTAGCTTATGACGGCGATTGGAAGCGATCTTAATGCTTTGAGGTACAGTCTAAATTCTAATGATTGAAGCGATGTCGTGAATTTAAAAAAATATTTGTCTGTTATTTTTTATTGAGAACGTTCTAAAAAGGGCTAAGATAAATCCACCTTAAAGCTAGTAATGAGAGTGGAAGATGTGGTGTTAGGGCCCATACTACTCATGTATTTATACAGGACGGCCTGTGCCCAGCAGTGGGATGTATATAGTCTAAGGAGGAAGTACCGAAGTATTCAGTTTATTTTATAAAGCACTACATATTTACAAATTACTAAAAATATAACGCTCGCTGCTTATGAAATATTAAAAGTTACACACATGTTACTTATTCAGTAGTTTCTCATGAAGGTTGACATTTAGACACGCGGTAGCGTTTATGAAAATCCTATTATGAAGAAATGATATTTTAAGTTGTTCTATAAGGAACTGACAATTGCCATAGCTCACTTAGATCACAGTACTTTTAACCGCTGTTGTCAACAACCAAGGCATTGATTATATTGAAGTTGGCTAACACTTTTCACATTTATGTTTTTGATGGGATTTAAATTTCACCTTATACGAAGTCTACTTTCATAGAGGTGACGCTTTGTTGCCCTCAGCGACACTTACACGTATATATACCTATACTTACATTTACATAGACACATGAAATCGCGACTTCCCAGTGGTGTAGTCAGATATCACGAATGTTTACATAGTTTTTAACAGTGAAAAATATTAAGCTATCTTAAATCTAAATCAGGAACTAAAAAGTTCTACAAGTCACAACCTCCTTTTTGAGATCGGTTAAAAAACTTTAGTGGAAAAAAGTAAAAGAAAGGTAACAAAAAGTTTTAATTCTTTCTTTAATGTTTAATAACTTGTGTTTGTGAGGCACTGTATGAGTGTGTTATTTTTTTTAATGGCTATACGGTTTGTGCAACAGCCAAAGCAAAAGGTAGGGAAACGAGTTAGGAAAAGGAATTTTTTTAAATACGGAAGATCAGGAAAGTAGTTGTAAAGTAGGTGTATAGGAAGAACAAGGCATGAAGGATAAATATAATAAAATATAAATTATACTTTTATATTGTTTGCAATAATAAACTTACATAAAATTAAATATATTTGTATATTATTAGTATGAAACAGGACAGGAATGGAAGTAGGGAGAGGAATTTTAGCTGTACAAAGGGAATAGAATAAAGAGGAGGAATCATTAAAGGCACAAGCAAAGAAAATATGGTTGATGTCACCCTCATCATCACCGCATTCACAAGAATCATTATTTAAAATTTTCAGTCGGGCTACAGCAAGTGTGGCCCAGCCTCATGCGGGATAAAATTGAAGAGCATCGTTTACCAAGCTTCATTACAGTAAACCAAGGTTTTACAGGAATAATATTTAACTTTTTAACTTTGACAGCAATTATTTGAAAGTTAACACTATGTTGATTAATAGGTATATGAGAAGAATCCACCTCATCCAAGTAGCACCGCAGTGTCTGCCATCGATCGTTTTGACGCCAAACACTCCCAATATGCGTTGAAATGCATTACACTAGCATTACAATGCAAACTATTGAAGAAATAAAATACTGAAGACTTGGCTGTATGGGCTTCGTTCCCTTTGCCTTCCCTGGGAGAATTTTACAACAAAACAAGAAAAACAAAATTGCTGCCTTTGTAAATACGTAAGAAACTCTGTTGTTTGTACAATTAATTTAGATAAAATTGAGAAAAATATATAATAGGTCCTTACCTATGAAATTGGTGTTTTGTATGGAGATTTTGGGGAATTCTGCATTTTCCATACTAACATTTTATCAGTTTTCTTCACAACGACAAATCCAGAGATAATAATATTTGGCATGTATCATTAGACAAGCTCTGGTAATAATATGTGTAATATCACACTTCATAAAAATTATTTATCGTTTTTAAGTGAATGCAAATAAAATGATGTATTCGGGAGGCACTTAAAAAGAGTTGTCTCCGTGTCCAATTTTAACACAATTGAACTTATAACAAATTATCAAAAGAAATCAAAAGACCTCAAAAATATAGTCTATTTTTAGACGAGGTAATTATTTTTTTGAAATACTCAGAATCTTAATAGTTACAGACAAAATACTAAGACAGAATAAAAACACCAATTTCATAGGTAAGGACCCAATATTTAAAATTAACAATTTATGAAGGCGGTGACCAGCAGACAGCTATGAACATTTTATTCTAACGTAACAGTAATGTTTATTAGATGCGAATTCATTTCAATCTTCAGCGTTTAAGATTAAATTAACTGCTTATTTTTTTAGTGTGCTCTTTTAGTTTATAACTTTCATGGTCAATCATTGTTTATTTATGTTTTGTAAGTGGGTGTGTAAAAGTGGGTATGTAAAATCTTGATGATATTAGGTCCTTACCTATGAAATTGGTGTTTTGTATGGAGATTTTGGGGAATTCTGCATTTTCCATACAATTTTTTTTTCAGTTTTCTTCACAACGACAAATCCAAAGATAATATTTGGCTTCTATCATTAGACAAGCTATAGTAATATGTGTATTATCACACTTCATAAAAATTATTTATCGTTTTTAAGTGAATGCAAATAAAATGATGTATTCGGGAGGCACTTAAAAAGAGTTGTCTCCGTGTCCAATTTTAATACAATTAAACTTACAAAAAATTATCAAAACAAATCAAAAGAGCTCAAAAATATAGTCTTTTTTTAGACGAGGTAATTATTTTTTAGGAATACTCTGAATCTTAATAGTTACAGACAAAATACTAAGAGAGAGAAAAAACACCAATTTCATAGGTAAGGACCCAATATTAAGTGCCAAACTTGGCCTATGAAATTATTTTTTTTACTGATTTTTGACTCGTACAGAGGTGGATGATTTTCTACCTGTAACACCGGTGATTTCATAGCGACGCCGCCGGCCACCAGCGCCGGCCACGAGGAACTGGCTATCTTCCCTCTAATTGCCGAAACACAACAAAGTTTAAAACATTGTGGCGACAATTTTAAGTAAGACGGTGGTTGCTAGCCAGGCGGGCTTAGAAACCAAGAAGAAAAACCCCTGCCCCCGTGGGGAATCGAACCCCTTGCCTCTCGATCTCCGGTGGTGTCAACCACTAGACCAGAGAGGCGGTTAAGGTGTGAATGAAACTTTGGTACAACTTATTCATAATATTAACTAAGCCCGGTGCGTTGCAGCTGACTCACCTAATGTTACATGGGAAATTAATCATATCTATCAGACGAAATGTGAGGCCTGAAAGTCTATACAAGGTATGCGTTTTTGTTCTTATTTCTGTCCATAAAACTATATTAAGTGCTTCATACAGATTGAAAAGTATTCCCAATATATTTTCCAGATTCAATAACGTTGTTTTCCTAAGATTCGGCGATCATTAATCATTGATTCATTCGGAAGTTCGCTCCCAGCTGAATTTCAGGACGCACTTCAATTTTCCCAGTCGGCGGTCTATCACGAAACGTAGCGATATTCGATAAAACCTTTTGGAGGTGTTAAAAATTTCATTTGTAATTTCGCTACTTTTTCAATATTGCGTCTACAGCAATTTATTTGTATCATTGAATTAGGTTCTTGAGGAGCCCTTCACGAGGTGGATCGACGATCTAGTGAAGGAAGTTACGATAAATTATTTTTTAAGAGGAATTTGGGGGGATATATTTTTCTTTCATTACAAAATCAAAATTACTACGTACATAAACAGAGATAGTATTGCTATTTTTAAAGAATAAAAGTAAATATAAAAAATATTGTAGTTACTATTGTTTAGGTTATCGAAGAGAATTAGACTTTAATATTACAATCTATACATAATATTATAATTATAGGTCGAATGACTGTACACAGAAAAAAAAAATTTTAAAACTTAGTCAGGGGGATGTAAAAAGAGGGAAAATATCATGAAATGATTTTTGTTCATTCTTTGTTTCTCTGCCTGTTTGTCTGTTTGTACAGTCAGCGGCAAATAGTTAGTGTCACTAAGGATGTTCAAATAAATAGAAGCTACCAAAAAGTCATAAATATTGGTACAAATTAAGTTTCCTTTGTTATAAACACAAAAGATTTTTCATATACAATATTAATATGGAAATTCTTGTGTTGTCAACAATATGGAAACTTTATTTGTACCGATAATATTGACTTTTTGGTAGTGTGTATTTAATTGAACACCCTGAATGTCATTAACTATTTGATGCTAACTGTACGGGCTAATCTCTGAAATGGCGTGACCGATTTCAATGAAATTTTGAATGGTGCACCTTATATTCCTGGTCAACATCTTAGATACATTTATTCCGAAAAATTAAAGGGTTCCCGTGGGATAGTTAAAAAACCATAGTAACCGCGGACGAAGTCGCGGGCAACAGCTAACATTAGTGTCTAAAACGAGTAAAAATAAAAAATAAAGTAAATATCTAAATGAAACAACAAATTTCTTTGTTAAAGTAATTCAGACACTATAATGACACAAATATAACTGTGGAAACCATCTTCATGCCCAGCGGTTTTTAAGCCATTACATATTTGTCCAACCTCGCCCTATGCCTAGCTACTTATATAATAGTTATGCGTATCTATTCTGCCGTCCATTTGCATTCGTCCTCACAATCTTGGTGAGCCTGGCTTACTGAAGGCTTTTGTTTTCGAGGACCCGAAAAGGACAGCCGTTTTATATACATTTATATTTATCATGAAACGAAGACGTTTTCAAATATAGCAACGTAATATTAGAATGAATGTTAAAGGTTTTGAATATGTCTGTTGTAATCTTATCGAATTTGTAATATAGGTGACTGTTGTAAAAAAAACACATCCTCACGACTAATTCGAATGTAAGTAAACACGCACATTACTTAATTTTACGGAAAAATTAAAATTAAAATTTTGGCTATACATTTCTTTTACAATTTTTTGTTATTTAAAAAATATATTATGTAGTGCACTATTATCTAGGTAATGTATGTATGTTGTCAATGTTCTAATTTCGATATTGAAAACAATAGCTACCTTCGCCATGGTCAGGCCATGGATGGGTGACCAAAAATTTGTGATCTCGAACTTCTTCGTGCTTCGGAAGGTACGTTAATCCGTTGGTCCCAGTCGCTATTGCAACCATTTCTACCTACCAACCCGCATTGGGCCAGCGCGGTGGTGTTACGGCCCATATGCCTCATGTATTTCTCCATGAGGAAGGGCTGAGCCGTGTATGGGTGTATGGGCTGAAGATGATATTCTATTATTTTCTAGAAAACAGGCGTAATTATATGAATCTATGCATAAAGTTCATCGTCAACATCGATCCATGGTCCTCCACTGTTGGACATAGTTATCCACCAATGCACGTCTCCCCTCTCGATCTTCGGCCAACGCCATCATGAATAATAATAATAATAATAGCAACTCTTTATTGCAATTGAAAAATTTTACAACTTCAACTTCTTTTTTTTCAACATTTTTCAACTTTTACAACTTGATAGGTGCGCATTTTAGAAAATATTTATTAGAATAGTTACTTTGAGACAGTGTGATGGTATGTTGCCTATAGCCTTCCTCAATAAATAGGCTATTCAACACTGAAAGATTTTTTCAAATCGGAACAGTAGCCGCAATTGGTGGAATTGAAAATTTACTCCTACTCTATTGTTAGCAAAATTCATAGTAGCGTAAATTTGTCCTTCATTTTTCTGCGAGGCGTTATTTAAATTTTTTAACATTCACCCGCATGGCACCCGCTCCCATGGGAATATCGGGATGAAAGGTAGCCTATGTCCTTTCTTAGGCTCTAGACTATGTGTGTACCCAATTTTAAATTGGTTCAGTAGTTTTGACGTTACTTTCGCATACTACTACTTTACTTTATAATATTAGTATGGATTTAACTTTATTCAAACAGCAATAGCATCGCTAAAATAATTTCAAACATCCAGTATCAAGTACAGAGGGTTCAACGGTCTTCCAAGATAAACAACTGAAGGCCCATGTATCACGCAGGCCTATAAATTAGATTTGCTCGCCCCAGAGGCCGCTAAACAAAAGGAGGCCAGGTGCGCCTCTCCAGCCTTTGAATACACATTGTGGCGCAGAATACGGGCACCACGCTGTTGCAGATTCAGGGATTTTATTTGATTTTTTTTTTCATTTTTACCTGTTTTTATTTTTTCACTTTATTTGATGTTGACACTATATACACTACCTGTTGCCTACGACCTCGTTCGCGGCTACTATGGTTTTCTAACTATCCCACGGGAACCCTTTAATTTTCTCTCAAAGTCTCAGCCCGATCGGTTTAAAATTGACAAAGTTTCATACAAACTTTCAATCCCCATTAATTAATCAAAAGTCTTTCTTAGCGGATGCCTACGTCATTAAATCTACCAGCATGCCAAATTTTAGCCCGATCCGTCCAGTGGTTTGGGCTGTGCGTTAAAGATTGCGAACACCGGTGTTCGAAAGAATAGACGTTTCTTTTGTGTCTTGTTTTGTGCCCGTTGATTAGTTAAACTGGTAAAAATAGTCAATCAAAATACAAATTATAGAAAAACTAGTAAAAACTGCGCCCGCCGTAGTCTTGCTACGAGTTTGTAGCACTCGTAGACAGTAGCACGTATGCTACGGACTACGTTGCTATCACTTAGGGATGTTACGGAAGTGAGTTTATCGGAACCGATGTTTTTTTTTCTGATTCAGAAAAGTAGTTGGAATCGGAACCGGAGTCGGATTCCGAGTCGGAGTCAGAACCAGTCTGTCTAGAAAAGACGTTGTGTTGACCAACTTACATTTCGATAAAACTAATGCGCGTCTTACACAAAACAAACATATGAAAGATGAGATGCGGCTATGAAGGGAATACAAATACAAATATTTTATTGCGGACCAAGTGTAGATACAAAGATAAAACAGCACTAATACTTAGAATACGACGCAACGAGATAAAACTTGTAAGCGCGCGCTCTGACCACATTCGCGCACTTTCGTTATAAATCCGATTAAATTTTATCAGAACCAAAACAGAATCCAAGTGTAAAATCAGTCGGATCTTCCAACTTTTCGGAATCAGAACCGAAGCTCCGTAACATCTCTACTACTCGTATTACAATACAAAGAGCGGTATCACATTTTAAGAGTTTGAGACCATTGCTTATGCAAAGTTCCTTAAAAATAAAATAAATAAATATCTTCAGACAAACACAACTATCAACAAACCCCATTTTTAAAAAAAATATGCAACAAATGCTGCTGTTACTAGATGACGGATAAATTTATTGAATAGATAAATACAAATAACTATTCAGAACATATACAGTACATAAATAAACATCCAAGACTGGTGAACAAACGCTTCTATTCATCATACAAACATTTGCCCCCACCGGGGATCGACCCATAACCTCTCGAGATGGCGACGCCTTGACACCGGCCACATACAGACCCCTCGACCACTTAGGTCGTTAAAAGAAAAAGATTCTTATTTTCAAATAAGTAATAATACAACACAGTGTTCATAAAGCATGGTCACCGTATCGCGAGACACTTACAGCGCGCTCCCTAGGGTAAGCGGAATTCAATCGGGATGCCTTTCATTCATCTCTCAATGACTCGCTAGTTTTTTGTGTTCCTTACATTTTATCCTTTAAACACGGATTTGTACTTTTTACATGCTTTTATTTAATTTGTTATTTATTTGCACAACAGTTTTTTTAGTTACAGGAAAAACAAAATATGAGTTGACAAAATTTTGTCAGGTTTGTTTGAAAAAGTCCCTCCGGGTCTATTCTTTTGTTAGTTATGTACTCTTGAACTATTCAGGATCATTATCTTCTAAACCTCATTAAATAACAAAAACGCACGGCCGCTTCTGCCAGTCACGTGGCGGGCAATGTCTTGTTCGTAGATAGTCAAATGGTCAGAAATGAAATACAATAGAAACATCTATTTTTTGCGAACACCGGTGCTCTCGGTGCCAGTCAAATAACTTTTTATCATAAAACATTCAAGCGAAAAACAATTAAAAACTGTATATTCAAACTAAATGGTGTTACTTAAAATTAGTGAAATACAGAGAGAGTGGAATTTCCTACCCGGATAGTGCATTGGCCACAGAATCCGCATCGTTGACACCCGTGGCGAATATATCAATAGCTTGTTGCATATACATACAGAGAGTATGGATAGGATGGAGAATTTCTATTTTATTTTATTTGTTTAAGTATTAACAGAAAACAGATTAACACATTAATATGGAACAAGAGTTAGCACATAGCAATGGATTCCAATAACAATTGTACACAGCTTTGATAAAGTAGGTATTTAAATTAGTTTTATGATAACGTATTTATTTAGTATGGGCCGTAACACCACGGCACATTATACATCTTTTTATGATCCATCATCGTATATCCTTTACCCCAGATAGATCGATTCACTAACACAACATTACAAGGCTTTTTGGAGGCTAAGCTATGTATATGTATTCATGATATGATAAGTTAGACATATATACTGTGCCCAACCTTTAAAAATAAAATAAACCCAATTACCAACACTTTACAATTCAATTAATAAAATGGTGCACAGAATGGCGATTTGCAATAATTGAAAACAATTGGCAATTAAATTTGCCGTATTCAAAGTCAAAAATAATTAAGTGCTTGTTGTCATTATGTTTTCATTCAAAAACACACGATAAATAAATTCCTAGTTATTCTTCTAACTTATAAGTATTTAAAAATAATTTATTTCGAATTCCTAATTCGGACCGTACGCCGGGAGTCGAGGGCCAATCAGAGTCGAGTGCGGACAGATTCCACGAATGAACGTCCGCCGAGAGATGTATTAACCCAATGAGTGTTCGCACGTCAGTCGCACTGGCCGTAAATTGAGTTCCGATTTACGGTTCAAGTGCTCGGTTTTTGTTGATGTGTTTTTACTATTGTGATTTATTTTACGTTGAGTGGCAATTCCGTAGTTGTATTTGATGGGTCTGTTACAGTTTTAAAAATACGTTTCGTATTCTATTCGGGCTTTGATGCAGCGATTTGTTAGTGGAATATGAATGTTTATTTTTTTTCTAGATTGCTTGTATTTTATATATCATAGAAATATGCAGTACATTTATTCCAGAGGTAGTTGGGTTTTATCAATTGATCATGCATGAATAGATGTATTCAATTAAAATAAGAACAATTTATTTTGAATATAAAATAAAGTAAAAAATAAATAATATATTTTAAAAGACATTCTTACAATCATTATAAGAACTGCTCTCATATAAGTATGTTGTGTTTTATGAGAGTATATTCTATTCCTAGTCAATGGGATACCAGCCTTACCACCCTTTTTAGATAAAATAATGACTCAATAAAGGTACTAAACCAGGGAAGTTTACAAAAAAAATCCTATTATCATTACCTACTGTAGTAAACGTATTTACTACTTTATCGTCAAAGTATTATCGTCAAGTTAGTTATTGTACCACTGGCTCACCGACACACCAAGTGTGTCCCACAGTACCCGTAGTGGTCCGTCAAATCGTTCCTCCGTCCCGCGCAGTGTGTCCTCCACAGAGTATATCCCTATAGACCCACAGCTGACAGTCACAGATAACAACGACCTCACAATAGACGGCCTACATTTATGTGCGTGAGACAGCGTATTATATCTAGTACTTGATACAAACACTACACCTAAAATAATTATGTATGTTGTCCAATAAAATATATTTATAAAATTTCTGTACCATAACTAGTGTAGACGCTGTCAGTACTGGACGCTCCCTTGGGGATTCTGTCGGAGCTAACCAGATTGAAAACTATTTCAAACCTTAAAACACTTCGATATAAATTGTATTTTTGTTACTAACTGCTTGGAATTGTTATGGTCGTCTGTCCGGATTGCACGATTATTGATATTATTATTGATCTACAAACGTTTTTCTTTGTGTAGACAACTAGTGCTCGATAGTTATTTTAGGGACAATTTCGGACCATAACAATGGAACCGAGTCCCAATCAATTATGGTAGGTATTTTTTTGTTATTTATGCCTCAAAATGTTTTTTTTTTCTGTTTTCTTAAATGATATTGTAAGGGAAGCAACATGTTTACTCCCTAAGGAAACTTAACTCTTAAACTCGCACTTAGGTTGAATCGTGGGTGTTAATATCTTTGCTGTTTAAGTGTATTATTTATGAGATTCTCTTGAAAAAAAATAATAGCTGTACGTACTATTAAAGGAAGGTACTTTATGGAAAAAGGAAGGTACTTTATTAGATCACCAGTATAGACAAAACAATAGTTTTTGCCGTTAAAAATACGAAGTTTTGCATAAATTGTGGGAATAGCTGCATTTTAGCACTTCATTTTATATTCCATGCATACGAAGCAAGCAAACTAAGGGATTGTTGATTAAATATTTATTATTCTGTTTATTATTCCTTAAATATGAATATCTGGTAAAAAAAAACTTTATAATAATAAATAAAGCTACTGGTAATTTCGTTATCATAGTTAGATAGATAAAAAAATACCTATTTGAAAAAAAAACAAAATAAATAAATCCAGTATCAACATGCCATGCAGCACAATTGGCCTTATCGCTAGGAGCGATTTCTATCATGTATATTTTCGTAAATCCTTTTAATGTAATATCACTTGTTCTGTTTATACGCACAGATCACCAAAATCACATTTTCCCGATTCGAACCGTTTCGCTTATTTATCTGATATTTTCTGATTAAACCCGAGTGACTGATGGGCCCCGCGTCAATCCGGTGAGCTCGAAACATTAAGGCGAAGGGGTGGGCAAATATTCATAATGAGGTGTTTTTGGTACAGTAGTCTGGCAAAAATACAGCACAAGGGATGATCAGATTAATTTATGTTATAACATAATTCATAAACTTGTTAATGACGGTCCAAAATACTAGTAATTATTAATAGCAACATATGGAGAGCACTCAAAATTTTTCAATCTATCGAAATTTCTTTTACACTTATTTCCTTAAAAAACTTTTCTGTTAATTATCAAACTCAGTTTACATATCCATTACATTAATAGCTACTCTCCGACGGTGAGTTTTTTTAGAAAAGACCATAAATTTATATTTAATTTGTATTTTCCTATTAGCGCCTACTAAAATATTATAGTTGCATAATTGTACATTTGCTGGCAAAATTTCGTAGGCGCTTTTGCGAAGAAATGACATCGTTGCTAAGCAACGGTTAATTATTGTTGACTAGAGTATAGGTACTTCTTATCTGCTTCTTATCTGATAATTCAAACCTTTGATTCAATCAGTGCTGTGTTGGTGTTATACTTTGGTATATATTAAGATATCAATAATGGGAAATAAAACTACAAGCAAAAGAAAAATTGGAAAAAATAAACGTAAACGATTATCACAAATTGCAAATGCCGCAAAACAATTAAAAGCCCAACAAAGTATTAATAATACTGTAGAGTAAGTACCATCCTCTTTAATTACCTTGCCTTTTTGTCATATTGAAGATATACCTACATCTGTATGAATCAACAATCGAGCTACCAAAAATTATCTACTTCTAAAATGCACAGAGTAAAGGCCGATACAGAGTACGCAGAAAATAATGTTTTAATGGTAGTAAATGATTTTCCTGCTGAAAGTGACTTTTTAACTTATTTTATTTTGTTGACAAAAAAGAAACAGTTTGAACGAAGAATGATATAACTAATATATCCAATAAGTTCTGATCCTACTTGCACAAAGAAGGGCGATATAATTATTATGAAAAAATCAATAAAACTTTATTTAGACCCCACGATGAAAGTAAAAACAACAACACGTGAAAAATTGTAAAAGTTATATTAGAGTAGATTGAACTGTTATTATTAGTATAAAATATATACATATGAAAAATTATTATTTATATAAATATTTTCCTTATTAATACTTTCCGAGATGTGGAATCAAAACTACTGGCTCTTTTTGAATGAAACAAAAATTTTATGATTTTATTAAGTTTTTTATTGACAAATAATAATAATTTCTAACAATGAAATATTTTATGTTAACTTTTTTAGTTCCACTTGCACAAACAATTACAGCAACGATGATACATTAAAATCCAATGAAAATCCAACAGAACCCATCAGGTAAGTAAGAACGACACCATGTTTGAAATTTTACAAGATATAAAAAAAAATCGTTTATGATTGTTTGAAATTAATATTATTAAATTAAATACTTAAACATTTATTTTGTTGACAGAAAAAAGGAAAACACGTTTGGAAGAAGAATAATAAATTTATCCCACTTTTTTAAACAACTTCAAAAAGTTGCTTCCCACGGTCCCATGAATTGTGGCTTAGAGTCAGTAGATATAATTAGGGAAACACGCACTGGCTTAAATTCTCTGTTTAAATTAAAGTGTAAAATGTGTAATGCTACATTTTCAATCTATAATGATAACACTATAAATGAAATGGATGTAAATACCAGCGCAGTAGCTGGTACGGTTGCTATTGGTTGTGGATATAGTCAACTCACTGAATTATCTGCTGCTATTGGACTTGTTCCTATGAGCAAAAAAGTATTTTCTACAAAATTGAATGTAGTTAATAAGAAATGGAAAAATCAGTTAAATAAGTCAATGGCTGAAGCTGCGGAACAAGAACGTTCATTGGCTATTAAAGAAAGCAGAGTAAATTCTGATGGTGTTGCCATTATAGATGTTATAGCTGATGGATGCTATAGTAAAAGATCATATAAAAAGAATTATACGTCATTGTCTGGCGCAGCGGCTATAATTGGAAAAAGATCAAATAAAATATTGTATTTGGGCATCAGAAATAAATACTGCTGCATTTGTGCTGTAGCACAAACTAAAAATGTATTGGCAAAAGATCACACTTGCTATAAAAATTATAAAGGTTAGTGGTTTTTTTAAATAAAAATTAAGACTATAACGGAATCTTATGAATCCTTATGTATACACATTTTAATTCTATAAAGTTGTATTATCTTACGATCATAAAGGGATAACTGGCCCACAGGTTTCTGTACAGCACTTAAATTATATTATTTGAACAATTTTTTTCCATTTTTTCATTTATTTAAGGGCCATCTACTGGAATGGAGTCTGAGATTTTAGTAGAAGGTTTCAAGAAAAGTTTGAGCATGCATAACCTAATATATGGACGATTGATATCAGATGGAGATGCAAATACTTATTCAAAAATATTGCAGGCGAGACCATATAATAATTTGACTGTAGAGAAAGTGGAATGCCGCAACCATTTGCTCAGGAACCTGTGTAACAAGTTAGTTGCAATTTCTACTGACACTAAGTACGTTTTAAAATACAGAAAACACATTACCAAGAAAAGGATTTTGTGTTTAAGAAAAGTAATAGTAAACTCAATAAAAAATCATAAAGATTCGGGAGATGTAAAAAGTCTACATCAGGACATTATCAATGCACCTGACCATGCATTTGGCAGGCACTGTAATTGCAAAGATTATTATTGCACTAAAACAGAAAATGACAAAGAAATTACAAATGATATGTTTTCAAACATCATTTGGCAGAGAGTCAAACTCATTATTATGCAACTTGCTGCCCACGTGAGAAGTTTAATCGTAGATGTTGACAGTAATTCTGTGGAGAGATACCACAGTATTGTAGCTAAATTTGTGGGTGGCAAGCGTATTAATTTTTGCAATCGATTCCAATATCAGATGCGATGCAATGCAGCTGCCTTATCTTTTAATACGCGCAGACCATTATCCATCCTGCATATGTCTTTTATCGGTGAAAGTCCTCAGAATGAAATTAAAAGAATGGAAGAAAAAAATCTGAAAAATCGTCAACTGACTGAAAAATATTTACGTAAGAAAAGGAGAGTATTTCATTATCATCAAGATATGAGAAATTACGGTGACGATTGCTCGAAACCGGACATGGACGAAGACATGTTGGCGCAATCGAAACAGATGTTTTTACAAAGTTTAGTTAAAACAAATGAAGAAAGGGAAAAAATTTTTGAGGAAACTGTTCTGCAAAGTGGAAGCAGTGAATGGCTGGAGCTGCGTCGGAATATTTTGACTGCTTCCAATTTTGGACGCGTCATAAAAAGACGTATGAATTTTAGTTGCCAAAATATAGTGAAAGACATTTTATATAAAGAGTCCATTGACCACGTTCCTTCAATAAAACATGGAAGAGAGAGCGAAAAACTAGCAGTCGAACAGTTGGCCCTACAAGAACATGTAGTAATTACACCATGTGGTTTACACATAGACCCAGTTGTGCCTTATTTCGGTGCATCACCAGACGGCATAATAGGTAATAACATGATTGTAGAAATAAAGTGCCCAAAAACCACATATAAAGTTGGAGTTGAAAAAGCTTTGGAGGGCAAAAAACTTCCATTTTATAAAAAAAATAAAGAAGGAATATTCGAAATAAACAAAGAACATAATTGGTATTATCAGATGCAGGGTCAACTGCATGTTACAAGGAGAGAAAAATGCCTTTTTGGCCTTTGGTCAGGAGATAACTTCCCTGTAAAGGTTGAAACAATTGAGAGAGACGACGAATTCTGGTCCAATAAAATGGAAAACAAGCTAAAACAGTTTTATTTAGACTGTTTATTACCCGAGTTAGTTGACCCCAGATACACAAGAAAAATGCCCATACGAGATCCAGTATACATAAAAGAAGCCATAGAAAAAAAGGAAAGACAGCAAAAATCCTTAAAAAGAAAACACATTTCAGAAAAAGATCAGCAAGATACAGTACCTAAAAGACAAAAAAATATCATGTGTGATTGAAATAATTGAAATATACAATTTCATTTAATTCAATCACTCCACGATCACATACTACATGTTTTTCTGGTTCTGGGCTATATAATAATTTTTTTTTATAATTTATTGTTTTAATATTAAAAATTGTGAAGTCGTTTTGGCTACAGGTTTACACAAAGACATAATAGGTTGGGGAAAAAGTTTCTTCGCATTTTTTAAGAAAATTCAAAACATTTTTTAATATAGTTTATTTACATTTAACTAAAGTATGTAGGTACCATTCTGTTCGATAACTTTTTGCCATCTTGTAGGTAGGGACATGATCCCATTGCTATAGAAATTTTGGGACTTCTGGTCAAAATACCGCGACAAGTGGTTTTGGCAGTCCTCTCGTGATGTTAACCTGACACTGCCTAAAGAATTCTGAAGAGACCGAAACAGGTGGAAATCTGAAGGTGCAAGGTCAGGACTATACGGCGGATGCATTAACACCTCCCAGCCAAACTCTCTTAATTTTTGCTGAGTGGCTAAAGATGTGTGAGGTCTAGCGTTATCATGATGAAAAACCACACCCCTTCTGTTGATTGATTCCGGCCGCTTTCTCTCAACTTCTTGCTTTAATCTCATCAGTTGTTCGCAGTAGAGTTCAGAATCGATGGTCCTGCCTGGTGGTAACAGCTCATAATGAATAATGACCTTCCAATCCCACCACACACACAGCATCACCTTGTTGCGAGTTAACCCGGGATTCGCCACAGTCTGTGAAGCCTGACCGGCCTTTGACCACGACCTTTTTCGCACGTTCTTGTCGTACGTGATCCACTTTTCATCACCAGTTATCAGCTTCTTCAAAGATGGTTCGGTTTCATTACGTCGTCATAAAGAATCACAAATGAGTACACGGTTCATTAGGTTTCTTTCAGGTGAGCTCGTGAGGTACCCAAATGTCGAGCTTTTTTGTATACCCAGTTTTTTTCAAATGCGCCAAAACTGTTTTGTGGTCAATTCCCAGTTCTTCAGCTACGTCGTAACTACTGACATGCCGATCTTGCTCCACTTTTTCAAAAATGGCATCCATTTTATCTGTAATAGGGCGACCAGAGCGACGTGCATCTTTGACATCAAAATTTCCGGATTGAAAACGCTTAAACAAAATTTGTGCTACTCTCACAGACACTGCACTAGGTCCATAAACATCGCAAATTTTTTTCGCGGCTTGCGTTGCATTTGTACCTTTTTTGTAGTAAAATTTTAAAATGTATCGTATTTCTTCATTAGATTCACTCATCTTGGCGGTACGAAAAACAAATGAAAATCACACATTTTCCTAATTTGAATTTGGAATTATGTTCTTTAAAATTTAAACTTTCAATGATACCAAAACCAGCCAGATACAAATAGTATAGCCAAAGAGATTTTATTACAAGTTTATACATACTATAATGCGAAAAGACTTTTTCCCCAACCTAATATATACTCTTGAAAAACACACACACATATATAATAATATATATACTTACTATACTTACTTACTATTAATTACTATACTTACTTACATATAAATATACATATATACTCGAAAAATATTTACCCCTTAATAAAATTACTAATTGGTCTATCGGAATACATTTCCTAGGAATTGATCCTTGATCCTACATTGATCCCTTTCCTAGATTTTATACATTTCCAAAAAATAAAGCACACCTGGGTCTATGAATAAACAACATTGTGAAATTACTACTTTTCCTTGTAGGGCCAACTGTTCGACTGCTAGTTTTTCGCTCTCTATTTCATGTTTTACCGTAGGTACGTGGTCAATGGATTTTTTATATAAAATGTATTTCACAATATTTTGGCAACTAAAATCCATACGTCTTTTTATAACGCGTCCAAAATTGGAAGCAGTCGAATATTCCGACACAACTCCAGCCATTGGTTTTGACGACCTCCGTGGTCGAGTGGTATGTATGCCAGTCTCAAGGCGTCGCCATCTCGACAGGTTCTGGGTTCGATCCCCGGTGGGGGCATATGTTTGGGTGATTAATTTTCAGGCATTTGTTTTCCGGTCTTGGATTTTTATATACATATCTATATTTATATGTATTCGGGATATTTATATGTATTTATTTATTAAATATATTTATCCATCATCTAGTCTCCAATAATAATTGTGCTGCCCAAATAATTATATTGCTGACAAAATATTTGTTGCTGCCCAAATGATTTTTCGGCTGACCTTTTTGTTACTAATCAAATAATTACTTCCGATTAAGAATGTATTAATCACTCTAGGATATTATTGTATAAATAATTACTTAGAAGATGAAAATGTTTGGACTAAAATATAAATATGTTTTTTTCTCTCGACTTTGTAATGGAAGATGTTACAGTTTGTAAAAGTCTGTGTAAAATATTGACAATATCAATTACTTTGTTTACTTGTGGCATACTGTAAAATCTTTTTAGAAACAAGGGAGGAAACAACTTGCTGAGTTCCTTGCCCGTTCATCTCAGAACAAGCCCTCTTGGAAGCTAGTGAACGGTTGTCATAATTTGACATTCATTAGAGTATGTAAATACCTAAACAAATAAATAATTAATGTTTTTTATTTTTGTAATAAATAATTTGACTATTGACTACATTTGATACTCTTTGTGTAAAGCAGCGACAGCGAGAATGCATAAAATAAAGTAACTACTAATGAAATAAACCTAGTCTTGATGAATGATCTTTTATTGAACCACCAACAGTACCTCCGACTCATTTGCTAATGTACGGAGAACAGCACATCAAAATAAATTATCAGCATATATAATGAACTCTATACTTTCACAAAACATTTACTTGATAATCAATTGATAAATTTTGATTTGATTTTGTTGGATCGCTTGACATGCTGGAAACTGTACATATTTTGAGGGAATCCCATTACTATCAGGTTATTTTATTTACGAACTGTCAATCGTACATTTAAATTTATATTACAAACCATTAGTTTTCTCTGTCGATGAAATTACTCTGTGATAAACATTAGCCGTCATCTATCAAAACATGTGCGCTACGGTGCAATGTGCTTTGCGACACGCCTCAAGTTTTCAATAGATTTCGCTGTCACTCAATTTCGACTACGCCAAACGCTCAAAGTCATTTGCCTTACCTTTCGCCTTAATATTTGTTCCCCAATACGAAATATGTTGATTTAAATTTGATTAAACTCGTAATAAATGAGTGGTGATATATGTACAGAATGCTTTAACGTGTTGGGATAAAACATTAGTATTTCGAGGATATCAAATTATGATAAAAAGTCTTGGAATCTATACATATAATAAAACTGTAGACGTCGAATGTCTGTACGTAGAAAAAAGTGCTTAAAATCAAGTCAGGGGGATAAAAAAGAGGGATACGAGTAATACCAAAAAAATTATTTATTTTTTGTTTCTCTGTCTGTTTGTACGGGTTAATATCCGAAATGGCTGGACCGATTTCAATAAAATTTTGCATGGTGATGCCTTATATCCCTGGTTAACATCTTAGATACCTTTTATTCCGGAAAATTAAAAGGTTCCCGTGGGATAGTTAAAAAACCATAGTAACCGCGAACGAAGTCGCGGGCAACAGTTGGTCGTTAATATAAAAGTGTATGGATGGAACGATTGGAAGACGAAGACAACGGGGGATTGAGTGTGCGTTGATTATGAGAAGGAAAGAAGTGAATGATAAGCTGACGAATGACGGAGAGTGGAAGAAAAAGACGACAGTAAGAAAATAAGGAAGAAGAAACTACTTGATAGGTTAGAATTATTACAAAGCCATGTTGTGGTGAAATTTTATAAGCAAAAAGTTTTTTTCGGATTAAGAGCAAAACGGGCCACCTAATGGTAAGCACTTACCGCCTTCCACAGGAGTCACAAGTGCGATGTCGGCCTTTTAAGTGGAATACGCTCTTTTCTTGATGTTTAGATATTGTACAGTCGAGTTAAAAAATATGTTTATGCCAGACAGGTGAAAATCTTTATTCCCTTACAATATTTCAGATTCTTTTACTGTCAAACGTGCATACATATTTTTGAACTCGACAGTACCGTGCCAAAATTTATTCCATTTATTAAATGTTGGCCTCGCAGACAATACCTATGCCCATATCTTCGGTCACCACATCTTCCCTCTATATTGTAGTAGTATCACTTGTATTACAAGTTACTATAGCATACCATCTGTGGATTTGCCAACTTTGTTTTAAAAATATTTTGTTAACTTCTTGGGTGGGAAATGTTTGTCGTTGCCAAATATCGTCACAGTGCCAGAACGGTTGCATTGACTGAAAAAAAAATCCTGTATGGTGGTACAATAAGTAAAGATCCTTGGCGAGGCTCGTGTTCAGCAGTGGGCGTCCCTTCCATGGTCTATCGGTCCGCATAAAATTTTCAAGCATGAATTGGCATAATGGAATCTACACTAAATATGCTTACGCATTATTGATTTTGGCAAAAAAAAAATTGCATAATTATTTACGCATAATTACAAATGTCATAACCATCTCAAGGCATAATTAATAATTAGCACAAAATTTTAGATATAATTATCGATAAAAAATATCGATTCTGGCGCTTCGCCGGCTCGCGCGTTGAGGGCACTGTTCTACCCAACACTTCTCCTCGCTTCGCTCTTCATCGTACCTAATCGATTTTACATTATGCCGTACACTATTATGCGGAATATTATGGATAATTACAATAGTCTAAATTATAATTACGCGAATATTGTGCCAAACGAAAATTATGCTTTAGTTATATAATGCCAAATTCATATGCCAAAGTATATTATAAGTAAAAACATTATGACAAAAAATGATCCCAATGAACATCTATGTCATCACGAAGGGTTAAGATCCCATTTACGAGAAGGCCATTTGACTCACGGCGAACCTGTTGCCAGGCACGCCGTGAGTCAAGCGGTATTCACAGCAAACTGTTCTTAAGTTTCACTCAAACTCTGGCGTGATACAGTCAATTTCAAAAATATGTATGCACGTTTGACAGTAAATAACTTACTGGAATGGAATAACGACTGGCACTGTCCAAACATTTTTGAACTCGATTGTACAGACGGCGTGGATTGATCAGGCGTAATAAAGAATGTCTTTAATATTGAATCCAAGGTCAATGAACTCAAAAGTAAGATATCAATAGTCACGAGTCGGGTTTTCAAACTCGATTACGGTTAAAATCTGGATTTGACTGTTACGCTGTAAAGTTTGCTAACTAACTCTGTTATGTAACGATATTGTCGTATATATAATAGAAAATATAGATAGACGCTATAGACGCAAGTTGATGGGGATTAAACTGTAAAATTAAGAATGGGCTATTTCCAGTAACATAATTCTAGCAGCTCTATTCAGAACTATCGGATTACAATTTTGACTCGGAAAGTCATGTTTCGTCTCGTTTTGATTCCCTAATAAAAAGGAACAGCTAGCCTACTCTTGAACGCAATACCGATCGATCGACATTGAGATTGTGATGTTTCTTACGCTTCAGTGGGTCACCAGGGCCATAAATGGGTTCGAATTATGCGGATATTGAGTGGCCTAAATGGCATTGAGCTTAGCTGAAATTAGTACTCTCGTACCGCCTCTCTAGTCTCGGCATTTTGAGATATTGGATTGCGTTGTTATTGATTTTTAATTGAGATTGCGTTCGAGAATAGGCTAGCTGGTATAGGAGTTGTGTGATTCGATTGCTGTCGAATTGTGTGTTCGAATTCTGTTGTGAATTGGGGCACTCCATAAATATCGCATACCCTACTGTGTTCGATGCATGGCAGTAGGCATATGCCCTATGCCATGCATCGCATAAGTATTGGAACCTATACATAACTGAGACAACGTGTGCTGAGAACCAATGACTTTTCTCATGGAGAAACACATGAGGAGTATGGGCCCTAACACTGCCCAATGCGGGTTGGGGGGTAGAAAATGTCGCAATAGCGACCGGGACCAACGGCTTAACGTGCCTGGAGGAGATCCAGATCACACAATTTTGGTCACCCATCCAAGGCCTGACTATGGTATTTCGATATCGAAAGCCAAAACGTACTAACCACTACGCCACCGAGCTCCTCGTTTCATCTCGCTAAATCCCAAAAAAGCAGGCAGAGATGTAAACATCTAAATTAAAAAAATATACAGGTCAGTATCTCAGTATCGATCTCTGCTTGTGATTGTTAGAAAGGGATAGTATTCATCTCATATAGCGCTATTTTTTTCTTTCTTTTCCCAAGTAGAGATCGTCGTTTGAGTTTGGTTCTGGGACACGGACCTCACAGATATCGATTTATAGGCGATAAATCTACCTTTAAACTAAAAATATTAATACTGATTTAGTTGGACGTGCAACCTTTTCTTTAGAAACAAGTATAAATCTCCCATTTATGGTGGGTGCAGGGAAAGTTGGACATATTACAATATTCAGCTACCCCGGTCCGAATCTCCCCAACGCAATAAATTCTAATTAGTTACCGCCGTCCATAGAACACCACAACATAGATAAGTACAGAAAGCAATCTACGTAAAGAGTACGCTCGACTAATGCACACATAGACACCGCTCACCGAATCTCGGAGCGGTTCGGAGCACTGCAAGTGCGAGTGTCTGGCGAGTGCCCTGGAGTAGTGGAGGGTCGTTAAAGGATTTTGCGTTAGCGAAATGACACTGCTTATTCAAACTGTTAACCGGTTAAAAAAGCAGTTAACATTTTTAACTGGTTTGCAGTAATGTAGCAGCATTTTATCAGTTTACCAGTTATCCGTAGCAGTATTGAGACGTTCGTTGAAAGAAGCAACTTAAAGATGTAACTGGTTCGCGTTTGTTGACGTTGACGACTGCGTGCAGTGTGCGTTCGTTGAAAGAAGCAGCTTATAGTTAACTGATTTTGCTGTAATGAAAAAACAGTTAATTCGTGAACATTATAAAAGTTTGTTTTTTAAACTTTTCTTTTTGTCTTTCAATTTGTTGAATTGCCTAACACCCACTCCTACCCTGGAGACTCTTCCCTAGGGAGGATGCCTACCAGAGAGAAATCCTCCAGTGGTGACCCACCACTACAGGCTTGAAAACCTACCAAAGTTCTTGCCTTTTTTAAAAACCGGTGAAGCTTGGGAAGCCATCTGCGGCTATCAGTTCTCTTTCTCAATAAAGACATAACATATCATCATGCCTCTTTTCCCGAAGGGGTAGGCAGAGGTGTTGAATACCCATATTTCGCCAGATATGTTAGGTCCCCATGTAACAGGTGGCGAGCCCACTGCCATGCACCGGGAATGTGAGGCATTTTATATATTATTAAACGATATTCACTATGAACTGTACATAAGTTTTATTAAAACTCAGTGGTGCAGGCGGTGAGATCGTACCCGCAATTCCCATGGCCTCTCAAACGAGTAGTATCTCAATAATACCTACATAAAAACAACTCCATCGCGATGAAAGATTTTTGGTTTGTTTATGTATTTAATAGTTTATTGCACACAAAAAAAATACATTGACAAGACAAATAACAAAAATCAGTACAAAGGGTGTGGCTTATTCCTAAAAGAAATATCTACCAGCCCACCTGCGAGAGGAGATATGGCAAGAATCGAAAATGTCGTGTGTACACTGCTCAAATGTTCAGACCTAGCGGGACCACCGAGCGAGCGTAGGTAGAAAAATTAAGTATATATAAGATTGCCTTCTGTGCACATCTATTTGGTGCCGCATTCATAACTCCGTCCGTTTTGAGCTCCCAGGGAAACGGGAGTAAGTAACCTCACATTTTCCTTGAGCGAAATAGCAATTTCTGTCGATATTCTTGTATACACTGTGAGCCGTTGTTAACTCTGTTCGGCAATTTATATCAATTTTGAGGTATTTTGTCGTGTTTATTGTTGTTAGATACACACAAGGATAAAGTATATCACAATTCTTTCATATTTTTCTACTTCTGAATTTCTTTTCTATAATAATACATTATGATACATATGTGTAAAGTCCTCAATATCAATATATACATACATATAATCACGACTAGCAGTCCGCTGCCATAGTTCGCGCTTCACCAAGCAGTGAGTGCACAGGTGCTCAGCGTGACAGGTGGTGAGTCCGTCGCCGCTATAAGCTATTGGATGGTTGTGCAGTTTTAAGTCTATTAGTCGCCTACGACCCGTAAAGGAAGAGATGGGTTGGTAGTATTCTTTTTATGAGCCGCTACCACACGACTGCATCATCAATATACACATACATTTATTCATAAGCCGTTTGATTCTTGTAAGTGGTCTCATCAACGCCCTAGAGTTATGGGATATCATCAACAGGAACACGTTGTATACTTAGTTGAACTTACGTACTGCCTAGCAATTCATTTATATGCGTCCTTATGAATATATTATAATAATAATAATATAATAATATCCTCAGACATTCACACCTATCAACTAGGCCCATTTTAAGCAACTAATGCTGCTTGTGTTACGGACACTAAATGACGGATTAATATGTTTAATAGATAAATACATATAAATAACCTGAATATATAGAAATATATACAAACATCCAAGACTGGAGAACAAATGCCTGAAAATTCATCACCCAAATATTTGCCCCCACTGGGGATCGAACCCAGAACCTCTCGAGATGGCGACGCCTTGAGACCGGCATACAGACCACTCGACCACGGAGGTCGTTAACCCAAATCTTCGACAATTTTCATTAAATATGCATAATTTTACCCAGAAACTTATCAAATATAGATCTGTCTGGAACTCGTGCGATATCCATTATATCAGCCGTTGTATTCTGTACTTTCGATGGTAAATACCTGCTGCCCTTCTTTCTAACCAAATTTCAATGGATATGAATTGGATTTATGACATTCCGAACACTTTTTTTAATTATCAAAGGACAACATTTGACGTTGCATTATATTAATATTGATTATACGTTTCAAAGTTGAGCAGCTGTTCTTTGGAATGTTATATACATACATACTTATAATCAATTATACACTAAGGGCTAGTCAGAGACTAGGCAAAAGCACCGCAAAAGTAGTCCACAGCCACAGTGCCACTTCCCGTATGAAATTTTCACGATACATTTCGAGAGAAATTTTCAAATTCCATAATTTTTGCAATTTTGGGATTGTTAGGTTTAGAAAATTTAATACATAAAATATAATTAATATTTGCATATTTTTAATAAAAATAACATTATTTTATCGATAGTATTTACTGTGAACATTTCCGAACGAATACGATTCACTTTAACTTCCGAGTTTTGAATATTGACGGGTAATTCGGACATCGAAAGATGGCGGCGGGTCGGGACATCGAGTCATTCCTTTTGCGGCATCGGTCACGAACGGACTTGTGATCAGAAACTGTACCAGTGTTTGGAGAAAATATAAGCGGTTGGATATCCATGTGAGTTTCAAGCTTGTAATATAATTACCTAGTGTAGTTGTTGTTTGTATGTGTTTGGTGGAATATAAGCATTTATGAATCTGTGGGTTTCATTAGACTCTCTTTAATGGTTCCCCAACATATCAGAAGTGGGATTGTAACCATTTAGTCCTAAAAATTAAATATGTTTGAAGAATAACCTATTTTAAAATTGTCACCACGTGTTTTCTTGTTTAAATTTAACCATCTATAAATGGTAGGTAGGTAGAATATTTATCTTTAATTTTATAGCTAGATCAAACATTGGGGTCTACGAGGACCGAAAATTCTGTTATTTTTGAGCTACGAGGTTCCGTTTACGAGATAATTGCACATTTAAGATTTGTGCTAAAAGTTTAAAGTAAAACAAGCGATTTGAATTTTTCTGTAAATTAGCTTTCACTTCAAATGTCCCAATAGGTTAAAACGTCAGTATTAAGGCTATTTGATACAGGTAATGATTGACCAGGCCATACACTACGGTCTACGGGGATCAAAATTTCATTGTTTTTGAGCTACGACGCATAGTTTCAGAGATATGAAAAAAAAAAAAGAATCCAATCTAATATAATAATTTTATTATCATATACAATTAGCTTGATTGTTCATTAAGGGTAAAATTCTTCTATTTTGAATTTAGAGCCAAGAAAAAGTATATATAATTATCTTAACAGTTACCAACAACACTTCTAACTACCGCCTTGTTATAAAATACAAAGCTTGTCCTTTTCGAGTTTCAGAAAAATGCCGTATGAGGAGGATGTACCACTGCTGCGATGCTTAACTACACCCAATAGACAGGATGGTAATAACAGCCGAGAATCTGTGCGACGAAGTCGCAGTCGCAGTCGCAGCAGATTGCGGGATTCGTTCGAGGAACGCGAGATGGAGTTGGAACGTGAACGCAAACGCTTACGGGATCTAGAAAGCGAGTTACTGAGGGAGCGACGTGCACGCCAGCAGCACAGTGAACACGCTGAGAATCAACCACAACGCCGAAGCAGTCGAGACAAAACGGGGAACGCATCGGTACAGCAACATATACGGTCAGACAGTCCATCTTTTACTATTCAGGATGTTACAAATATAATTAACTCTTTAAGTAGCTTTAAATCTCGGTCTCACTCGTCCCCTGTGGCTGCTCCAACAGCAACACGCTCTAGTAGCTTACCTTCCTTTAATATTATACCAGATTTTGACCCATCTTTAAAGAGACAACGTATAGATATCTGGATCAGAAAAGTGAATGAGTGTGCCACATTGTACGGATGGGACGAGGGCACGATAATACCTTATGCTATGCAAAAACTCCAGGGATTAGCTAAGTTGTGGTATACAAGTTTAAATTCCTTATCATATACGTGGACTGAGTGGCAACAAAAGCTATTAACTGCTTTTCCATTTGAACAGAACTATGGCCAATCCCTGGAGGATATGCTGAAAAGACGCAGTAAATTTAACGAGCCCATCGAACTTTATTATTACGAAAAATTAGCCCTATTAAATCAATGTGATATCGAAGGCAAGCGTGCGGTAGAGTGTATAATCCATGGCTTAAGCGATAAAACCCTACGGTCTAGTGCCAATGCATTACGTTGTACTCAACCGGACCAGTTATTGCAGTTTCTCATGGCTAATAAAGAGTTTCCACAGTCTTTCGATCGCAATAGTTTTAGGGCAAGGTCTAATGATTTTAATTACAATCATGCAAGTCGGCCCATTAGGAATAATTTAAATTTTAATGGTAGTCGTGAACTATTTTGCTTCAATTGCAAAGAAAAAGGGCACCCATACCTGAAATGTCCGAAGCCTCTTATTCAGTGTAACAAGTGCCGTAAATTTGGTCATAAAATTGAAAACTGCATGGTTAGGAACGTTGGTGTTGATTCTAAGGATGGTACTCACAAAACTATGCGTATATCCACGTCAGGTACAAATTCGAAGTTTATCAAACAAAGCAAAGTAAATAATATCCCCATGCAATGTTTTGTAGATTTTGGTAGCGAAGTTACATTAATTACAAAATCAGCCGTATCTGAGTTAGGACTGACATACCGTGACACTCGTGCACCTCTAAAGGGTTTTGGGAATGACGTCGTTCTTTCTCTCGGACAAGTAGATATAGAGTTAGATGTTGACAGTGTCTCTGCAAATATATCGTGTTATGTAGTGGACGATGAACTCCTTGATTTGCCAGTACTAGTGGGACAAACCTTCACTGAACAGACTCATATTGTGGTGCTCAAAACTGCCGAACAGTTAAATTTCTTTAATATAAATAGCGAGCTCCCATTTTTGGACATTGATAACGTTGAAGATACATCAGTCTCGATATCCTTAATAGCGGACGTTAATATTTATGGTCCAGTTGCTGTTAAAGCGGTTACCAATACTATGATAGACGGTATTATCCTACTGAATGGCAAGGTTATAGGTAAACCAAATCAACAGTCTAGTATCTCTGGTGGAGTTTATAGTGTAAAGGATGGTCAGCTATACGTATACATTACACCATTGTCTAAAGTTTGCCAATTTCACGCGGGAACTATTATATGTAGAGGTTCTAGAATACAGCTAGTTAAAAGTGTTTGTCAGATTCTTGAGGCCAATGATCTGCATGAGGAAATTGACAGTAGTCAGGTTAATATTGGTCAGTCAGTCGATCAGGTCCATAAGCAAAAACTGTTATCTCTTTTAACACAATATAAGCACTGTTTTGCATCGACCTTGCACGAATTAGGGTGTACCAACTCCACTGAAATGAATATAGAGTTGAATAGCAAACAACCTGTCGTATATCGTCCCTACAGGTTATCTCATAAAGAGCGCGAACACGTTAGAGAAATGATAGGTGAGATGCTCGAGTCTGGCATTATAAGAGAATCTGTTTCGGAGTACGCGAGTCCCATAATATTGGTTCGTAAGAAGGACGGTAAACATAGGCTTTGTGTAGACTATAGGCTACTTAACTCATTAACCGTAAAGGAACGTTATCCTATGCCGGTGATAGAAGACGAAATCGCGAGATTGTCTGGTCAAGCATATTTTATTACCTTAGATATGTCCTCAGGGTATTACCAAGTACCGCTTTCAGAATCCTCCAAGCACCTTACATCCTTTGTGACACCCGATGGCCAGTACGAATTTAACCGTATGCCGTTCGGTTTGGCCAATGCTCCCGCGGTGTTTCAACGAATGATAAATAGGGTGCTTGGATCCGCTAGGTTTACAGAGGCTACAGCTTATATTGACGACATATTGATATATGCTAGGGATATAGAGGAGTGTCTAAAGCGACTAGAAAAAGTTTTAAAATTATTAGAAGAAGCAAATTTAAAATTAAATTTATCTAAATGCTCGTTTCTTCAGGACAAAATAATTTACTTAGGTTACGAGATCAGTTCTGTCGGTATTCGTCCTGGAGATAAGAAGATACAATCGGTGATAGATTTCCCTTGTCCTCAAAATGTACACGCTGTGCGCCAATTTCTAGGATTAGTCGGGTACTTCAGAAAATTCATTAGGAATTTCGCTATGATAGCGCATCCTTTAAATAAACTACTAAAAAGGGATGTGCAGTGGGTTTGGGGAAAAGAACAAGGAGAGGCATTTACAACACTCAAAGATAAATTGATTCATAGACCAGTACTAACTATTTATGACCCTAATGCTGCTACGGAACTACATACCGACGCTAGCAAGGTCGGTATCGGTGGGATATTATTACAGCGCGCTAATGACACTGAACCTTTTCAGCCTGTAGCATATTACAGCCGGCAGACGTCTCCAGAAGAAAGGAATTTTCATGCGTTTGAACTGGAGACTCTGGCTGTGGTGTGCTCGCTGAAAAGATTCAGAGTTTACCTCTTAGGGCAAAGCTTCAAGGTCGTCACTGATTGTAGTGCTTTGCGTTCAACTTTTGCTAAACGCGATTTAATTCCTCGTATTGCACGATGGTGGCTTCTTTTACAAGAATTTCAGTGCACTATCGAGTATAGAGCAGGTATAAAAATGGCACATGTGGACGCACTGTCACGAAATCCCATTCGAAACGACTCTGTGACTGAATCTGACCGATATCCGAGCGTAATGACTATTAGTAGCCAGGACTGGTTGCACACACTGCAATTAGGAGACTCTGAAATTTGTAGGATTCGCGATATTATCGGTTCCGACTTAGATGCAGACGGATTAAAGGCCATCAAAGAAAATTACGTGATCAAAGATGACAGGCTTTACAAATGTTTAGATGGAGACCAATCCAACTTACGGTGGGTAGTGCCTAAAGGTGCCAGATGGCAGCTTTGTCGCATGAACCACGATGAAATTGGACATTTTGGTGTGGAGAAAACCTTAGAACGTATTCGAAAAACTTACTGGTTTCCCAAAATGTCCAGGTTCATCAAAAAGTACGTTCAAGCATGCATTGAATGTGCTTACTCCAAAAAGACTAGCACTAGCGACGGACACCTCCACTCGATAACGAAAATAGAGGTACCTTTCCACACTCTACATGTAGACCATCTAGGTCCTTTTGTTCGGTCAAAGAACGGGAACTCCTATTTATTGGTCATAGTCGACGCATTCACAAAGTTTATTTTTATCCGTCCCGTACGTAATACTAAAACACAAACTGCTGTTAAAGTACTGGAAGACATTTTCTTTATGTTTCGTATTCCGGACCGAATAATTAGTGATCGTGGTACATGTTTCACGTCTTATTCCTTCAAACATTTTGTGACAGATAAGGGGATAAAGCATGTACTGAACGCTGTTGCGAGTCCCAGATCAAATGGACAGGTGGAGCGGTATAACCGCACCATCCTTGGCTCCTTAACTGCCCAAAACCTAAATTTTGATGAAAGAGATTGGGACAACAAAATAGGTAGAGTTCAGTGGGGGATGAATAATACTTGTCAGAAAACAACAGGTAAGACACCATCGGAAGTTATGTTTGGGCCGGGCATGAATGCTGAGATAGATCCAAGAATGAATGAAGTAGTTAATGAGGCGCGAGATACTACAGACTTAGTTCAAATTAGGGAATCTGTTAAGGATAAGATAGAGGAGGAGCAGGAGAAACAAAAACGTGCGTATAATAAAAATCGACGCCCTGCTCGAAATTATAGTGAGGGTGATCTTGTCAAAATAACGCGAACTTCATTTGTTAGCAACGGCAAAAGTAATAAACTTATATCTCCGTATGTAGGCCCATATCGAGTTACGGCCGTGCTAGGTAATGATCGGTATAGACTAGCCTCTATTCCTGGGTTGAGCGGGACTAAAAATAAGCGTAAAACTACCGTTGCTGCCGATAGAATGTTACCTTGGGTTCACGTGGCCGCTCTAGACCTTAATGAGGGGAATGATGGGGAGGATTTCAATTCAGGCTCTAGTGATACAGATATATAAATAATAAATAAATATATAATTATAATATGAATAGTTTTTGGAATAAGTGTATCCTTATATTTATTCATCATGATATCTTAATGCGTAATAACGCTAAAGTTGTAATAACTTTAGCGTTATTATTATTATATTACATATTAATGCTATTACATAAATTACATATTTACTGTGTATACCTATGTTAAATGATTATAAAGTATATTCTACATTTATTATGACAAATTATAAAGTTATACTGATTTAAAAATAGATAAGTTTTTCAATATTAATTGGAAATTATTAGATGCAATTTACTTTTGATTTTTGTTTGATGAGATGAGCGCCAATGTGTTATTTTGTTAATATTTACAATATTACGAGTATTGTTACTACATTATGTTATTAGTAAATGAAACTTTTGATGAGCTTTTGTTTTGGTTTTATATGTAATGTTTTTCATGAATAAATCGTGTTTAAGAAAAGAAAATAATCAAATGTTCAATATCAATAGTTAAGTTGTTCAACTAAATGATTGATTATTATCTTAATTGTGTGTGTGACAGACTTGGAAATATTGAGTTAAATAATATTGAATTGTATGGAAACTGTTTTTAATTGAAATTATTAAAATAATAATTGGTATGACAATTTCATTATTCTGTGATAACTTTTCTGAATATATTACTTGTGAGCATTCATTACTTTTGTTAATATGAAGACTTCTGTTCTATGTGTATAATTTATGATTCTATGAGAAGGAGGGTTCATAGAACATTGTTGAATAACACTTGCAAGAAAGAGGGTTTGCAAGTACGTCTTTAGTTAGGGTTCTATGAGAAGGAGGGTTCATAGAACGTTGTTAGCCACGACACTTGCAAGAAGGAGGGTTTGCAAGTATGTTCTTGGTCAGGGTTCTATGAGAAGGAGGGTTCATAGAACATTGTTGAATAATACTTGCAAGAAGGAGGGTTTGCAAGTATGTCTTATTACGGTTCTATGAGAAAGAGGGTTCATAGAATTTTTTTTTTTTTTTTTTTTTTTTTTTTTGCAAGAAGGAAGGTTTGCAAGCAAGTTGTGTATAAGTTTTACGTATTCATGAAACTGAGTTTATTGAGTACGTTACTAAGATATGAGATAACGTGATAAGATATTATTGTTAAAATGACTCGATATTCCGAATGTTAGGTTTAACATGGTGCATGAGGACATGCACCTCGTCAGGATGGACGAATGTTAGGTTTAGAAAATTTAATACATAAAATATAATTAATATTTGCATATTTTTAATAAAAATAACATTATTTTATCGATAGTATTTACTGTGAACATTTCCGAACGAATACGATTCACTTTAACTTCCGAGTTTTGAATATTGACGGGTAATTCGGACATCGAAAGATGGCGGCGGGTCGGGACATCGAGTCATTCCTTTTGCGGCATCGGTCACGAACGGACTTGTGATCAGAAACTGTACCAGTGTTTGGAGAAAATATAAGCGGTTGGATATCCATGTGAGTTTCAAGCTTGTAATATAATTACCTAGTGTAGTTGTTGTTTGTATGTGTTTGGTGGAATATAAGCATTTATGAATCTGTGGGTTTCATTAGACTCTCTTTAATGGTTCCCCAACAGGATATAAAAAATCGTTCCTGAGGATAGGATAGATGTAATATTTCGGTGCCATGAATGAGTCCGATTTTTTTAAATATTTCATACTGAATGATTTTGAGCAAGATATTAGGCAAAGAAAAAAATATCTGTTCCGTAACTAAACTTTACCAAAATAATCATCACATAGCCATCTTTTAGATTATAAATTATAATCTCAACAATTTAATGAATAAAACTCAAATTAAAAGGAATTAAGATTTGTCCCATTCGTGACCACCGTCCTGGTCAAGAATAAGCGTGTTAAAGGAGACACCAATGAATATAAATCAAAAATTACCAAATTCCTGATAATTATAGATTTTTTTAATATTACCATATATTTATTTCACAATGTTTCGAACATATAGAACACAAAGTTTATTGAAAGAAATGAAGTTTTGTTTTATTTTTGGCACCAATAATTTAATTGGTTAAACTCGATCTTATTTTTGCACGAAATAATTCATGAACTATTGAAACATAGCCGTTTTTCCCTACCTTTAATGTTTTTAGGAAATTTTAATCAGAATATTTATTAACATAAGTTTTAAGCTTACATAGCATGTGAGATTTGTGAGAATTTGTTATACAAATGACACTTTTTTTCTTTACAGAGTGGTCCTTCAGGATTTGTGGGGTAAGCAATCATTGCTGCTTAGTATTCATCCGTTCAAATTAGTGTTTTTATACCATCAAACCTATAGTTCGGTTCACGAAAGATGACCATAATTGGCGGCCGTCTACGCATTTTCAGTAATAAGTGAAACTTATTATAACGCCGTATATGTATAGACGCATCCCGCCCGCGCTAAGCTCCAAAGCGACCATAAAAGACGGCTGCCATTTGTGATCATCTTTCGTGAACCGCACTATACCACATGCTTTTTTGTGGACCTATCTTTGTATATAGACAAATCTAAGCCGTGTCGTGATATTTAAGGTTCCTTTTTTTAATGAGAACAAAAAAAAAAAAAAAAGGGTACATGGTGCTTTAATTTCATGTAGTAAGTATTATAGTTTTGCGTATTGCACATTAATACTGTCAAATACTCGTATGAAAAAAAAATTAAAATTCTTTGAACTTAAATTTTCCTTTTACTTAAACAGGACTCAACAACATTAAAGCCTCCAATCTCATCGAGGACAGCCTTAATTGCGCGCCATTCACAATTTACTGCAGCTGACCGCGGCAAGCGCTGATTGGCTGTAAATTCAAAGGGGCCACGCTGATTGGTGGATTGTTCTTTTGTTGTGGCGTGCGATGAGCCGCGGTTTTCGGATGATTTCATTACGTTTTTAGGAATCTTGCTTTTGTACTTGTGTGATCTATTTGGATGAAAAACTTTCTATGAGGTTATGTTTATTTTTTAATTCATTAGGTAGAGTTTTAGTTTTATCTTTCATTTTGTTGATTGTCAATGCTTTCTGTCACGCATCACTATACTAATCGTAATTTAACAGAATTAATTATGAATAAAAATATACTTACTATACATAATAAAAATTGAAAGTTATCCTCAGCTTATACCTCAGCCCACTGCTGGGCACAGGCCTTCCTCATGGGGAAACACATGAGTATGAGCCGTAACACCACGCTGTCCCAATGCGGTTTAGTGGGTAGAAACAGTCCCAATAGCGACCGGGACTAACCATAGAACACGGAGGAGCTCGAGATCACAAAATGTTGGTCACCCATGCACGGCCTGACCCTGGAAAAGGTAGCTTTTTGTCAATCAACCAAAGCATACTAACCACTACGCCACCGAGCCTCTCCTCCTCGTAAATTGAAAGTAATTAGCGCAAATGACGAAGAAATTCAGAAAGGATTTATTATTGGTAGGAAGGGACTTGTAAGAAAAAAAAATGAAAAGAGTGGCCATATATACAGTGCCGTTGGGGGAAACGAGCTGTGCACAGGGGCCCCGAGATGATTAATCCATAGAAAGAGGAAGACCGATGAATGTACCTACCTAGAATAGGGCTAGGTAAAAAGTTTGTATTGATATGACAAATGATAGGAGGAGAATAATTATAGAAAAGAAAGAAAGATTCCGACAATAAATAAAATTTAGAAGCAACACAGGGGAATTAAGAAAATAAGAAAACATAACTATCGAAAAATTTAATCTTCAAATGACTTTTCTGATTGCAACGTCGTATAAAACGATACAACTTTTTTCGTTCCTGTTATTAAAACGAGCATTTTCACCCCGCATTCCAGATCATTTATAACTCAGTGATGCAAATAACAATGAGTTGAGTTTACATATTGAAGTTTCACTGTAATGGAGGTCCAATGACTGGCCAAACCGAGTTTTAAATTTAACTGGGTTACGGGTAGGGTAACGAATTTGGAAACAAACAAATTGCTACTCCTGTTAACGTAGAACATTTTAACATTGTGCTGGTTTAGAATATACTGGATCATTTAGTTACTACGCGTTAGGAGGAGCTCGGAGGCGTAATGGTCAGGCCATGGATGGGCGACCAAAACTTTGTAATCTCAAGCTCTTCCGTGCTTCGGAAGGAACGTGAAGCCGTTGGTTCTGGTCGCTTGCGACTTGGTCGCGGTTGCGACTTTCTACCCACCAAATCGCATTGGGTCACCGTGGTGGTGTTACGGCCCATACTTCTCATGTGTGTCTCCATGAGGAAGGCCCGTGCCCAGCAGTGGGACGTGTATAGGCTGAGGACAACTTTACTTATGTCATAGGCACCAAAAGATAACTCGTACTCGCATTCTCTCGTATCGCCGCGTGAAGTGTTCTTTGCGCAATCGGAGCCGTGGATTGAGTGACCTCTTGCCAATAAATATAAGTGCTCTGAATGGTCTCAACCCCATCAAAAGATAGAAAGAAACTTCTTTATTTGTTTAAAGGAAAAAATAATAACTATCGTATCGTAAACCTCATAAAAATATCTACTATTTAAAGCGAGAAATAAAAAGATTTCAGAGACCAAAAAGTATATATTTTTATTTGTATCCAATTCAGTCGCATAAATAACTTTCCATGACATCGATTTTAATAAAAACGGTACAAAAATTCACTTCCATTTCAGCTACAGGTTTACATAGATAACGGTCATTCATTCAGAAACGTCATTTCCTGTAGCGAGCTCCATCGCTATTGGTCGCTTTCGTTCGAAATTCGAAATTGGTTTCAAATGGAGCGTCGCTATTGGTGTTTGATGTAGTAATCGAATCTTTCTGTTGGAAAGTTACTTGGGACGTAGGTGTTATTGTCGCTTTAATATTTACATTATAATGCCTGGGATGTTTGAATATTGTAATAGAAATTTCTTGAGATAGAATAACTAAGGAATGTGTTCACTGTTAGGTACTAGGGACTGGCTTTGTTACAGGGTCTTAAGTTCTGACGCAAACACATACATACATACATAAAATCACGCCTCTTTCCCGGTAGGGTAGGCAGAGATTACAGATTTCCACTTGCAACGATCTGACGCAAAAATATCTTTAATTCATGAGCTAAACACTAAAAAATAAAGACACCACTACGTTCGCGACTAATACATCACAACATTAAACTACACTACATACCCACACATAACATGATTGCTAACATACTTGTAGAGTTAGCAGGAAGAAAAATATGTAGTATTTTGTATATACGTGTATTGACGAGAGACAAAGATACAAGAGAGAGTAATAAACATTCAGAATATAAAATTGACGTAAAAACATATAGACAGCCAGGGTGTCCTAAATTAAAAAAGGTTTGTTGTACAAACAGGTCGAACAATACTCACCAAACCTTTGCCGAATCGTAAGCACAATAAATGTGCCAGCTCTTTAGGTATAGGTTAGGTTAGTCATGTACAGTACCTTTTATCGTGTTTTATATTTGTAGTAAAGTGTGTATAGTAGTTTTAAGTGGAATTTCATATGGTGATATTTTTATTCTTGGTCCCATGTTGGTCCGGGACGCAAAGAGAATGTGCCAACTGCTTTTCTTGCCTAGCATGTCGTGAAAGGCGACTAAGGGCGTATTGGGTACTGGGTCTGTGATTGTGTAGGCGATGAGCTAGCCTCATTACTACTCTATTACGAGTTTTTCATCTGACCAAACCCAATTTTGTATGGTTAAAAGTTGTCTTAAGGAACACAGTGCTCCTTGGACTCTGCCGACCCCTTCGAGGATTACAGGCGTGATTGTATGTATGTATCATGTATCACATATTTTTACTGTGTTTAATGTGTTGTACAGTGTTTAAGGCTAAGTTGCTTTTTAATGTCTTATATAGTTCTATACAGGATGTCCAAATTACGGAGGGGTGTTGAAACTACTTGCTGTCAATGTAGGCACACCTGAAATCAAATTAAGAGAACACTTTGTGCCAGTGTGACACTAATTACTCTCTTGTCGCTCCTGTAAATATGTAGACAAAAGTCTATTAAATATGTATCTATCCAGTTACTCGTGTATTTAACTGCTGACTCTAAAAACAATTAACAAAGTACATTTCGAATACTTATTTCAAGCTAGCGCGGACAAAACCGCGACTTCGCCCGGTTGCTGTGGTGTTTTTAACTAGTCCACGGGAACCTTTTAGGGATATAAGGTATCGCCATGCAAAATTTCATTGAAATCCGTCAAGCCATTTCGGTGATTAGCCCGTACAAACAGACAGACAAAAAGAGTTACTTTCACATTTATAATATTAGTATGGAAAACAGCTGCCGTGGTTGGTCTCCAGATTATTTCTATGGAAATATGTAACGAAATATATTGAAATGTATCGTGCTATAATATACATCTGTAAACTCCTCTATTTGAGTATCTCCAGGGCGAAATCACTGTAGGAAATCTGAAATTATTTCACTTTCACGTGTAAATATTTATAAATATTTTACAAACCAATTTAACCGAAATTTGGAACACAGATTAGTCTAGAGCCTGAGAAAGGACATAGGCTACTTTTATCCCGATATTCCCAATGGAAAGGGTGCCATGCGGGTGAATGTTAAAAAATTTAAATAACGAATCCCAGAAAAATGAAGGACTTTACGCCACTGTGAAATCTGCTTCTAATAAAAGTGTAGGAGTAAATTTTTAATTCCACCAATTGAGGCTACTGTTCCCATTTGAAAAAATCTTTCTTTGTTGAATAGCCTATTTATTGAAGAAGGCTATAGGCTACATACCATCACAATATATCAAAGTAACTATTCTACGCGGATGAAGTCGCGGGCAAAAGCTAGTAATTAAAATTTTTACATTTTCGTATCATGTATACTAAGAAAATTGAAAGCAAACTCACGAAGCCCGTATATAAGGCATACTATTGCATGCAATACTTAAGGCAATTGAAAGCAGTATACTTACTAAAGATCTCCTTTATCTCCTGTGATCTCCTTTAACTTGTCAAGGGGCTCAAAACGAAACACAATATAAAAATCTATGGTTTGCGATCACCAGTGTTCGCGGTGCCCGCCTAGGGGTTAAAATTGTTTCCACTTTCATTCGTTATTAAAATACAGCTGATAGGTAAAATTTAAATGCATGACCGGTTGCTGCGGCGTGAGATTAGAATCTACGTTTTCTGGGAATTCTTACTACTCAGCCTTTGAAAGAATTTTGTTTTCACTTTATTCCAAAACATTATGCATACATACCTACATAGAGTTTAAAAATCAGGTTTTGAAAGGAAATCCCTTCAGTAGGTAGAACTGACGACCGTATAACAAAAAATCTATATATATATTATAAAAGATAAAGACTGGAAGATATCCCTATTAGAGATAAGTCCTCCCTTGTATACTTCTGCTTTTTACACTGTATTTTTTTTGTTTATGTGCAATAAAGAGTTTATGATAAAACTGAAGAGGTCGAATGTCTGTTCAGTGTACATAGAAAAAAAATTCTTAATCAATTTAGGGGGTAGTAAAAAGAGGAAAAATTCTCTGTTCGTCTGTTTGTACGGGCTAATCTCCGAAATGGCTGGACCTACTGTCACTGTCATCAGCCTATATACGTCCCACTGCTGGGGCAGGCCTTCCTCATGGAGAAACACATGAGGAGTATGGGCCGTAACACCACCACGCTGGCCCAATGCGGGTTGGTTGGGCTGGACCTATTTCAATGTATTTTGCATGGTGATACCTTATATCCCTTATCACCATCTTAGATACTTTTTATTCCGGAAATTTAAGGGGTTCCCGTGGGATAATCAAAAACTCAGTAACCGTGGACGAAGTCGTGATAATGTAAAATAATATCTTTGGCTAGTTCATAACACAGTTCAATATATTTTTTATTTTTTTTATATGTAAGATCTGTGAAAATTTGATATATTTTATGCGTGATACAAGTTTGAGCAAAAGCATACATCTAAGAAAAAAAAAATAACTCAGTCATCCTTTGGTGAAAGGAAGATCATCCATTGTTGGAAGTGTGCCAAGAAGGCCGATTTACCTCACTGAATAGCGGTGCCATATAACATGTTTGTATTATTACTATTATATTGCTTTATTGCAGAAATATTTTAGGAAAACAGAGAAAGATACTGTAAAACAAATGTTTGTCTATCCATTCTATAAATTATTTTTATTCTAGTGCAAAATCACAAACGAAAATATTGCTCCACAAAATGTTTCGTGAAAGCAATAATTCAAATACTAGCTCTGTTTATTTATTCTGCAACGGTTTAGACAACATGAAATAGCATTTCGTTATTTAATATGTAAATAATATTCTACTGGGAGCTACACTAGTTTGTTTACGGGTAGAGTGCCTACATGTTTTGTTTGTCTCGGATACAAAGATAAATTGAAATTCAAAAATGTTTATTCAGATTACATTTAGATGTGTCTAAGTGCTAGCGTGTGAATGTTTAACTCGTTACAAAATTAGCGAATGAGAAAGATCAAGCCGTCCAATATCAAACTATTTACCAGACGACCTTAACTAGGATATTAATGTTAAAGAAACTAAGCCAGTTTTCGCCCTCATTTTTCATTTAAACCTGAAATAACTACTTACTACTTAAATTAACTAAATAACCCAATTTTAACTAATAATACCTTACACTTAACTCTTAACTAATCTAATTATAACCAGAAAGATTTTCAACATTAGTTGCATGGCTGTGTTTCAAATCAAGGGTTAACGCAGTCCGCAGCCCGTTTCTGTTTTAGGAAAAGTTTTTTGATTGTTTGAATGTTTCTGTAAAACAACAAAATTCAATAATCTTGGCTTATTTGTACCTTTCATATTAGATAAAAGAGTCATTACGCTGTACAGAAATTTGAAGGGTCAAAGCAACAAAACATCAACCCATTTTATTCAAAATTAATCTGTATTTGCATGAGATAAAGTTGAAAATTATTTAAATTTTTCAGGTCTAAAGGACGTCAAGCTTTTTGACAGTGTCCGCGAGTTATATCTCTATACCTCTATTTATTGTATAAGGTATATACTGAAGTCCACCCTCGCAAAATTCTCGAGTAAAAGTATGCAATTTTTCCCTCACCCTTTTCACTTGTACCCTCCTTTCTTGACTTTCCTTGTTTGATCGTCGTAATTTCATTGAAATTTGTTCGGTGGGCTAAGAATCGAGATAAACAAGTCAATAAGCAGGCAGTTTAATATTAGGTCCTCACCTATGAAATTGGTGTTTTGTATGGAGATTTTGGGGAATTCTGCCATATTTACAATTTAAATACAGTTCCATATAAATTAGGAAACGATAGCCGATAGCGAATAACGACTCGGCAGCGACTTGAATATAGTTCTATACTAGTTCAATCCATAAATGCATATCTGAGTTTTTATCAAAATGATGTAGGGTTTGTATGGTAACATTATTTTCCAGTTCTGGATATGGGCCTCCTTAAGGATTTCTAACAATCGGCCCTGCGCTACTCTCATCCAGCGGCTATAATAATATGCTAAATCACTTAGCAATCACTTAGCATAAAAAGTCGCACCCGTTGTTTATCCTCAACTAGTATTAAGGTATCAATATCAACTAAAAAAAGACCAAGTACATGGCTGTCAGCCGAAATACAGACCTGAACACCTGTTTGTATTTGAACAACAGCACTCTGGAAAGGGTCAAAAAGTATCGATATCTTGGTGCTATGGTGGACAAAAGAGGTAACCACAGTCTGGATATTTGATGTAGAATAGAGCAAGCCAGACGTGCTTTTTTAAGGATGGAAAAGGTTCTCTGTAACCGAAATCTCAGCATTTCCCTCCGAACAAGAGTAGCTCGTTGTTATATTTTCTCCGTCCTGTCGTACGGCGTTGAAGCTTGGACCCTTACACAGGCTATGATCCAGAAGCTTGAAGCGTTTGAAATGTCGATGCTCCGTATATCTTGGAAAGACCATGTGAGAAATGAATTAGTAGTTCAGAGAATGGGATAGTCCACAGAGATCATTAAAGCTATCAAGGAAAGGAACCATCTTCCTTTCCTTGATAGCTTTAATGATCTCTATGAGGATATGTGCTACGCGGTTTCAAATACGAACTTCTGCAACGGATAATCCAGGGCAGAAGACCGCCCAGCCGCAAAAGGATTTCATGGCTCGCCAATCTACGTCAGTGGTTCAACAGAACTTCCACTCTACTGTTTCGTGCTGCGGTCTCCAAGGTTGAGAAAGCTTTAATGATTGCCAACCTCCGATAGGAGATGGCACTTCAAGAAGAAGAAGAAGCATGATTTAAGAGGAAGGTTTATATGATTAACAATGAACCCGTGCGAAGCCGGGGTGGGTCACTAGTAATATTATAATATGCATACTTTCATTATTTAATTACAAAGTAGTTGAAGTAAGTAATATGGAACAAAGAACAAAAGTTTTTCGCCTTTGTTGCTGCCTAAATAATTTGAGGAGCTCGGTGGCGTAGTGGTTAGTATGGATTGACTTTCGATATCAAAAACAAAGCTACCTTCGCCATGATGAGGCCAAAACTCTGTGATTTTGAAGTCCTCCGGGCTTCGGAAGGCCGTTGGTACCGGTCGCAATTGCAACCGTTTCTACTCACCAACCCGCGTTGGCCCAGCGTGGTGGTGTGGCGGTCCATACTTTTCATGTGTTTCTCCATGAGAAACGCCTGTGCCCAGCAGTGGGACGTATATAGGCTGAAGACGAAATAATATAATGTCCATTGTTTAATTTTGTCGTATGGTCCCCCTACTAGTTGCACAAAATAGAAGTCCAGTTTATCTAATGAAGCGCGGGGCATCGGAGATGAAATTAATGGTTTAGAGTCTGAGATGAATCTTAAATAGAGAGTAGAGAATAACTAGGAATTTTTATTCTAACATATTTATAACATGGATGGAACATACTGCCTGCGATAGCGAGTTGGGTGGGACGGACAGGGCACCACTCGTTCGACAAGCGGGTTCGATCCCACCGCCCGTACCACTGAGTTTGAATAAAACTTATGGAAAAGCTCATTGTGAATATCGCTTGTCTCACATTGTGCCCGGTGCATGGCAACTACCTGTCGGTACCTGTTATATGGGGACTTAATATTAGGTCCTTACCTATTAAATTGGTGTTTTGTATGGAGATTTTGGGGATGTCTGCATTTTACATACTAACTTTTATCAGTTTTCTTCACAAAGACAAATCCAAAGATAATAATATTTGGCATCTATCATTAGACAAGCTTTAGCAATATGTGTGTGAACACGCTTGATAAAAATTATTCATCGTTTTTATGTTAATGCAAATCAAATGATGTATTCGGGAGGCAGTTATAAATAATTCTCTTTGTGTCTAATTTTAACACAATTAAACTTACAAAAAATTATCAAATTAAATAATACGAGCTCAAATATATGGTCTATTTTTAGAAGAGGCAATTATTTTATAAGAATGTTCCTAAACTTAATAGTTACGGACAAATTGCTAAGACAGAATAAAAACACCAATTTCATAGGTAAGGACCCAATATATCTTCGGGGAAAAAGGCGTAATGATAAGTTACGTGGAGGGAACATGATTTAATTATTCAAGATATAGGCAAAGAACAGACTGTCTGCCAAACGGATAATGGCTACAGTCTGACTAGAATGCATGTGATAGCTACTTCTATCGCATCAGCTAGTAACTTAATACTCAATATTTATAGAATTCAGAGACAGTACATAAAAAAAATACTACCTACTTAAATATGGTAAAGTCCTACCAGGAATCGCTATATGTAAAATGATGTGATTGGCTATTTAAAAAATAATTCTCATGAGTTTCTTGCCGGGTTCTTCTCGTGAAAATCCTTACACTCTGAATCGGGCGGCTTGTATCGATTATAACCACAGACAAAGCGCTGTGGATGTCCTTGCTACAAGCGCTCGCGGTAATGAACTTTAATATAATAATATACTTTTTGTATGATTATGTGTTTTGTAAGATTTTCTAAAATGTTGACGATTTTAAGTGCCAAGCTTGGCCTATTAAATAAAATATATTTTACGTAGCCAATCTATGACATGGGTTAAGCCAAAGCACTCAGTAATTTCACTGCCTTCTTTATTTTTCGGAATACAGCTACGCTTTTACAGCAGAACAAGGACAGTAAGAGGTATCCTGACAGACGACTCAGTACATAGCCACCCTAGTCGAACATTGCACGGTGGACGCTGATCAAATGTTGGTATAGGCTGTATAGAAAAGTAAAGCGTGTGTGATGTGTTGATTCCATCTTAATAACTACACTACCTTGCCCCGAAACCCATAGTATTATTAATAACACAACATTTAATTACATCTTATAAGAATAGACAATACTCGAATAACCATAAATCTTGCTGCCTCCTGTACCGGAACCGGAAGTAGTCAGAGCCCCGGATATGGCGTCAGCCAGCTGACAGTTAATATCCTGTCACGACCTAACTCACCTCTCAAACAAGAACATACCTTACACAGTTGACAGAAAGACTATTTTTATTCTCACTGTATTACCGATGTCATTTTCAGAGATTCTTGCAGCTTTGAAGGAATTACGACCGTAGTGATGAATGAATATAGACTGTTTCACTTTGTATTTTAGTTGTCATGTTTCGGCAATAGCTCGATAGTCGTAGTGTGTTGCTACGCCCGGTTGACCTAAAATCGACTTTGTTTTTGTTGTAGAAATGCATGTTTTGCTTTGTACACGGGCCGGGAACATGTGTCTGCTTTTTATTAGTTTCCTGAGAAATACTGAGCTACGAGATTCAGAGACATTTCTCTTGGACCGATACAGTTATTTCTGATTTGTTGCAGGGAGAAATGTCGTAATTACTGTTTGTGTGGAAGATATATATGGGAGTTTCAGAGCTAGTCAACATTTCGAAGACTTTTTATTGTCTATTGAATATTTATGGATAATCAACTAATAGATATCTTTATCGTCACGAAGAAAAAGGTTCAGGCAGTTATATTTGGTGCGAACAAAACTAAATAAAATGGGGACGTTCTAAAGAAGCGCCGGATCAAATACACCTCAAACCGAAGGGCATGTATGAATCAAGTTATACGATTAGAAAAATTAAAGAGTGAGTACCAGAATCGTAGCAAGTAGAGATCTGTCATTGCTGTTGTGACGTGGTACCCGGTGGTAAAAGAAAGATGCTGGGTCGTCACTTAAAATTATATATTAGGTCCTTACCTATGAAATTGGTGTTTTGTATAGAGATTTTAGGGAATTCTGCATTTTCCATACTAAATTTTTTTCAGTTTCCTTCACAACGACAAATCCAATGATAATAATATTTGGCATTAATCATTAGACAAGCTTTAGTAATATGTGTAATATCACACTTCATAAAAATAAAATGATGTATTCGGGAGGCACTTAAAAAGAGTTGTCTCCGTGTCCTATTTTAACGCAATTAAACTTACAACAAATTATCAATACAAATCAATTTTCTTCCATTAAAGGGCTTTGCAAACTGTGAAGTTAATAATTTAAAGCAACAGTAGCTCCATTCAAATCGTTCTTTATTGTTCAAGCCATATTTGTTTTTCGTGCTCACGCAGTTAATTAGATGTTCAAGAATATTGTTCTCCAATTGTGTTGAAGTAGTACTAAACATGCCGCCTCTACGAGAGACCCTGACTATTGTAAGAGTTGGAGGTGCCACCCAATAAAAGAAAACTCAGAATACTATTCATTTACAGGTTGTTTACTTTAGATATTTACAAGACTTTTAGGTAAAATAAACAAAACAAAAGAAAATACAAAGATAGCGCGCGGATTTTTTCAGACGACAATATGTCAAGAGAAAAACCAAAAGCCGGTCGCTGACTTTTTCACGGCGCTGATCGTAACCTCCTTCCTAGCGAGTGCGGCGCGCGCCCGCGCGGAAGGTTCAACCTATGAAATCATAAAATGATAAAATAAAATATTTACATTTTGCGTCACCTACAACTATCGTATCTACCATCCCTGGGAAAGGCTCTAAGAATTGCTTTTACAGGACCTGAGTCGTTCTCACGATAAGGGTGCCTTTCCACCAGAGCTATTATAAAGCTATGCTGTGTGTAAGGAAAAGAAAGAAAGAAGAAATAAAAATAATTTATTCAGTGATCAAAAACGAAGGAAAATATATAAATTTATACTTGATGCCAGGGCGTGCCACTTGCAGGAAATTGAAATCGAGATATAAAACTCGATTTTGTCATTATTTGACAATTTTACTATCGCTTTTATGTCAAAAAATTACTAAAGCGAGATTTAAACTAGGTTTCCCGCGAGTGGCCCTTAAAACTAGATTTTTGACATTTTCACTATGGCTTTAAATTTCCTGTAAGAGGGCCTTAGGGGCCATTTCCTGCAAATTTTAAACCTAGTTTAAAACTTGATTTTGTCAGTTTTTGACAATTTCACTATGGCTGAAATGTCAAAAAGTCAATAAATCTAGTTTTAAATCTCGATTTAAATTTCCTGCAAGAGGGCCTTAGATCACTGAAAAGGCACATACTCAGCATGTGTCAGGAGGTCTTGTGACCTCCTGACACATGCTGAGTATGTGCCTTTGCCAACCCGGCGACGGTCTTCCGTATGTGCCTCGAGTAAGGAGGCACTACCGGAATCGTAAGGGTTTAGGAAACCTAAGGGTCTAAGGAAACCAATCTTTACATATTTCTTTCGTTTCATTCTTACCCTTCATTCTTACCCTTCATTCTTACCCTTCATTCTTACCCTTTATTCTTACCCATTAACAGTCTTCATACATACTCCGTGATTTCGGGTACTTTGGTTATGTAAAAAGTACTTATGAAAATCTTTAAATAATAACTAAGTTTTATGAAATTAAAATCAAATACACATAAGTATTACAGAAAATGTTTCATAGTTCAACTAAAATTCAAAAAGATATCACGTTGGACGTCTGTACGCTTGTAATGAAAATTAGATTTATGAAGATAAAAAGTTATATAATTTCTAAAAAAAAAGAAATTCCATCACGAAGTTTACTTAAGATGTTGACTAACTAAGAACATTAGAAGGCCAAGCTAATATTAAGTTTAGGAAAAATGTTATTTGATGGGTCTTGAAAGGCGGATCAAATGAGATGGAATTGGTTTATATCAAGAACATCTTTTATATTTTCCGAACACTTTAAGTCTGGCAGTACCTAAATTATTCTTAAATATTAAATAAGAATTTCGGTCTTATACGGAATTGTATCTACATTAAGTTAAAGTTACACTGATAATTTAGAACGAAATTCATCGTAATTAAGATAAACGTACGTATTACCGCGGTAGTCAAAAATCTGCAGGTATTACCGAGGTGGGTATGTAATGTTACTCGTATTGCAGTCATGTTTTACTTAAGTTAAAATTTTATGAAACATCGATTAATAACCGTTTCATAAAAGTTTATAAGAAAAACATCACTGTAATTGCATAAAACTGAAATAATATTATATTACTTACCTGCAGATTTTTGTGTTTACCCTAGCTTAGCACTTCGTGGTTGATTGTAAGTTTTATTTTATTGAAAACTGTGGGATATGCAACGATCACAAAAAAGAATTAAAATTTCACATCTGTACATAGGCTGAATCAAATATTGTAAGCTACAAACGATGATCTCCGTGGTCGAGTGGTCTGTGTGCCGGTCTCAAGGCAGCGCCGCCGTCTCGAGAGGTTCTGGGTTCGATCACATTTGGGGGCAAATGTTTGGGTGATGAATTCAGGCATTTGTTCTCCAGCCTTGGATGTTTATATATATTTATTTTGGTCCTTACCTATGAAATTGGTGTTTTGTATGGAGATTTTGGGGATGTCTGCATTTTACATACTATAATTTTATCAGTTTTTTTCACAACGAAAAATCAGAGATAATAATTTTTGGCATGTATCATTATACAAGCTTTAGCAATATGTGTGTGAACACGCTTGATCGTTTTTATGTTAATGCAAATCAAATGATGTATTCGGGAGGCAGTTAAAAATAATTGTCTTTGTGTCTAATTTTAACACAATTAAACTTACAAAAAATTATCAAATTAAATAATACGAGCTCAAATATATGGTCTATTTTTATAAGAATGTTCTGAAACTTAATAGTTACGGACAAATTGCTAAGACAGAATAAAAACACCAATTTCATAGGTAAGGACCCAATATATTCAGGATATTTATATGTCAATATATTTATCCGTCATCTAGTGTCCGTAACACAAGCAGCATTGGTTGCTTAAAATGGGGCTAGTTGATAGGTGTGAATATTTGAAGATATTTATTATTTATTTATTTATTCACAAAGAAAAAATAATACTGTTTGCACAGAAAGTATCTCATAAGACTACAAGTGTCTTCAGTTGTATAGTCGCTCATGATAAATTTGATACTTGAAATAGTTGAATTTACCTGAGATCAAAGTTCATTGCTAACATGTAAGTATCAAGTCACAATCCAATAATTTCAGTGCCTGTCTTACCTTTCAAGCAGGAACACTGCAATACAAGCACTGCTACTTCACGAAATAGGTAGGATAGATTAACTTACAATTATTATTCTACAATTATAGAATATTGTATTGTATGATATTAATATTTGACGACTTACCGATGTACTCCTTCAACCGCCACGTACGATTAGGGCGTAGTCAGTTTTTTGATCCGTAGTAACAGATACCTCAAAAGTTAAAATCTAAATCAATAGCGTCAATGGAAATGCCAAAATGTATGATGTCAGTTTGACAGATTGTTAAATTTGCGATGAAAATTCGAAGCAATATACATCAGTGGTGCCGCCAGCCGCCATTTTACCAATCCCAGCATCGTGTTGTGGTGAAATTGTCTATGATTAATGATTAATAACTAGTTATTATTTAAAGTTCGACTATTGGAGAAGTTTTCGCCATTAGTCCATATGACACACTAGTTACCCTGACCACGAATCAAAAAACTGAACCGTTGACGATCTTAAAATTTAACCCACAAGGAATATTCTCAAAATGAAACTGAGCAGATCTCAGGCACATTAATGTCAAGTAAACTTTCTTTCTTTCTTTTAATTAAAACTTACTCGTACAGTCGAGTTCAAAAATACGTGTACGCATCTTAGAGGTGATCTTTATTTTCTTCTAAAAAGTGGTTACATATTTTTGGAGTTGACTCTTTCCATTTCTCATTTGAACCTATGCTCCAATGTGACTAAGTCTAAAGGCACTGACACCATGACGTTTTATGGTATATTTTTACCATATTGTGTGCGTTGGCAATGAAGTTCCATACACGTTGCAGGCACGTCCTCGTGGACGCGTTCGAATATCGACGCGTACAAAATGTCCTACACAAAGATTTGTTTGCTTGTAAAGTTAGATCACGACGTAAAAAGCTCATGTAATTGAGCTTTTTCAAGTGGTCTAAATAACATCATCAAATAAACTGTCAATAAGAAACTTTATTCCCTAAAAGTTACAATACCATTTTTATAAAAGAAAGTTGTACATACCTACTTCTAAAGCGCTAGTTACATTGCCAGCGGATGGGTGAGCGAGCGGCCTGGCGGGCTAAGCATAGCCAGGGAAACTATAACAAAATAATAGCTTTTGACGACGATGCTTTTTCGTTTCGCTCGTTCGCTCGCAATGTGGACTGCGCCTAAGGGTCGTTTACACGAGGCGAGCAGCGACATGTGTGCGCGATGGACACCGCCTGTTAGACGCAGTCTCATGGGGATATTGGCTAAGTTACTACGATTGCTTTGTACTGAGGACTAATAAAGACGGAGCGGTAAGAAAAGAACAGTTTAGAAGAAACTTTGACAAATAAGTTGTTGTGTACGGGCTTATAAATAAAAAACCAATATATTTCTATACCTGGAAGAGTATGTAGCGATCATTAAGGTAAAACGCCCTCAATATATTTTCTTTTCTATGGTAGTAATGTTTTAACACAGACATCATTCAGTATCAACGTCTTTTTGTCTTTTGCAATCGCCCTTTATGAACTCATTAGAACCATGTATTAGAAAAAGAATTTTTTGGGCGCAAAAGGTGAGGGTGGCTAGGGCAGTATGTCACTAATCATAGTGACATACTGCCCTAGCCACCCTCACCTTTTGCACCTTGTGCATCAGCACTAGCTATCTTCACATATGAACTCCTCTACTGCTTATCATCAGGTAGTGTGGAGTCATTTGCTGAGCTTTTTATTAAAAAAATGCGCTAAGTGGCGCATCTGCCTATCGTTTTACATCCACAATCATGACCGGATATGACTACTCCAGCAACATCCCCTGATACCTATACTTACTTCATTTAAATAATGTCAGACGAGTCTGCGTTATTATAATTAAAATTACACATTAATTATATTTCTACGAAATTTAAATGCGCGGGTAGGTTATGTTTCACATTCTCGCAATTTCGTGCGTTGTGTTAAGGAGGTAGTAATTAACATAATCATAGCTTCAGTCATTATGTTTATTTTCGCTTATAATATGGTTTTTCACGTCAAAATGTTTACGACTTTCTTCCCTATATAATAAGAACGAATATAAGGACTGTTTTCGTCAGAAGTTCTTTAATTTTATATAATATTTCAGGTAAAATTTATTTTACTTACTATCTTATTACAAGCTTTTTACTATGGATCATATAATTATTGTCGACCGTGTACATAAATCGACACTGATATAATATATAGGTACCTCATCATCATCATCATTAGCCTGCCCTTTTCCCAATTTTATTTGGGGTCGGCGCAACGAGTCTTGCTCCTCCACTCTCCCCTATCCAAGCCATATCAACATTCACTCCCATTCTAGCCATGTCCTCATTCACACAATCTATCCATCTCTTCTTTAGTCTTCCCCTCGCTGCATTACCATCCACTCTCATATTCATAACTCTTCTCGTTACATGCTCATTCTCTCCTCAAAACATGTCCACACCACGACAATTGCTTTTCTCTCAACTTCTCTATCACTGGAGCATCTTTCAGGCATCCCCTGATATACTCATTCTTCACTCTATCAATCTTCGTCACCCCACACATCCATCTTAACATACGCATTTCGGCCACATGCAATCTATTTTCATCCATCTTTTTCATAGCCCAACATTCCGATCCATACATAACTACAGGTCTTATGAGTGTTTTATATATTTTCCCTTTCAATCTAGGGGAATTGCGCGAGTCGCTTGTATTTTCCGTGACCTGTCGCCATTTTATCCCTCCTGAGCTAATTCTTTGCTTGACGTCTCGATCTATTTCCCCGTTTTCCTGCAAGATTGAACCCAAATATCGGAACTCCGAGCAGACTGGCATACGTGCTCCGTCGAAAGTAACCGGACAGGGATTGGAGAGACCGTCAAAATCGCAGTACATATACTCTCCAGTCTCTGTACCCACCCATCCAGCATGTTTTGAATCTGGGATCCCTACCTATATAGGTACCTAATATAATAAATAATCATACCAATATTAGCATGAATGAAGACCAAGGCAAAGATGGATGGATTGTGTGAATGATGATGTGATGAGGATGGGAGTGAGTGTTGACTTGACGAGTGATAGAGGAGAGTGGAAGAGGAAGACATGTTGCGCCGACCCCAAATAGAATTGGGAACAGGGTAGGAAAAAGAGACCAATATTAGCATGAATGTTAAATTGAAAAGCTATTATCTCGCATTGTTTTATAACACCATGTCGGGGTGTCATCATGAAACGATCCAATCGCGATGGACCCGACGCTGGTCTTCCCTAGGTGCCTTGAGTGACAAAGTGTATAGGCTGTCATAAGACAAAAAGAAATAATGATTCAAAATCTTACAGTCGGGGCTTTATTGGGGTATTACCAGATCAATCGATTGTCGATCGATGACTTGGATCGATGGTAAAATGAATTAGTCGACGTCGATCTCTTCTATTAAAGTAAAATTCAAAGCTGTGTAGCTGTAAAATTTTACTAAGAGACTAATAAGACCTGGTAGCCGGCAGTAGCCGTGGTCTGGTGGACGTGTGGAAGCGGCTCATTGAAAAAATACTTCCAACCCATCTCTTTCTTTGGGTGTCGTAAAAGGCGACTAATGGCCTTAGAACTGCACAACTATCCAATGGCTTATAGCCGCGACGGGCTCACCACCTGTCACGCTTAGTGCAGTCACAATTTGGTGAAGCGCGGACTATGGCAATGGACTGCTTTTGCGATGCTTTTGCCAAGTCTCTGACTAACCCTTTGGGGATAGTAGTCGTAGATAGTAGTAGTATGTATGTATGAAAGATCTAATATCGCAAGGCAGTCCACCGTACTTTTGGCCAGATAAAAACTTTTGAGTTGTGAAGAGTTTTAACTGTCATTAATAGTAAGTAATGTCGTGTTTTGTTGCGTGTCGTTGTATATCGCGTGAAAAGTATCACTAAATCGTGTTTTTAGGATAGGCAAATTATTAGAAAGATTTTGTGTTTAGGTTTTTAAATGAAGTCGGTAATGTCATTTAAAAATTTATTGTAGGTTAAACCAAACAGATTCATTTCATGTGACATATGGAACGATTCGTTTTCTAATATACCTAGTTTATGGTAAAAAAACACCCTTACATAATTCTTCCGCTTCATCTCCCTTCACTCTCACTCTCACACATGCTTAACGATTTCGACACAAGCTTCGATTAACGCTTTATATACTTTTAGTAACTCCGCCTTTTACAGTTTTAACCTATATCTAAACATATAATATAACTGTGGAGGTCGAATGTCTGTACATAGAAAAAATGCTTAAAATCAATTCAGGGGGATGTAAAAAGAGGGAAAATACTAAAAGCAAATTTATTTTTATTTTTTGTTTCTCTGTCTGTTCGTCTGTTTGTCTATTTGTACAGCCTAATCTTCAAAATCGATTTCAATGAAATTTTGCATGGTGATACCTTATATCCTTTGTCAACATCTTAGATAATTTTTATTCAAGAAAATTAAAGGATTCCCGTGGAATAGTTTGAAAACCAGTAACCGCGGACGAAGTCGAAGACATATAAAGCTCCCTATACATACCTATTTACTTAATATGCGTACCCTCCCCCTCCAAGCGCACATTAAAGATCTTCAAAGCATTTCCAAGTTTCCGTGATACGGAAAGTTCGGAATGGGATCACTGTCGGTCGATCATATCGAAGTTTTGAGAGCTTTAAAATTCAGATCGATATCAGTCGATCGGCTATATCAACTGTCGCGGCCGCGGATCATCGTGAGCTAATTTCGGAACAAAAGTTGTTATAGATAGATCGGAATTAGGTTGGTTCATTTTGAACAGAAAATGACTGGTAGTTATGAGAAATTCAACTTCATTATTATGAACTTCGCTAAATTTTCTTGCAGTAGTATCTATTCCTATTTTTTTTTTAACCAACAGGATTTCAAAATAATAGATCAACTTAAAAACTTATGTAGATAAATTGTTCCGTATATAAAAGAATGGAATAAATATAATCAAATTTAAAAATTATGTGAAAATTATTATTAACTCCGCGCTATGGAATTGCATTCTTAGAAAAACTATCCATAGATGAAATTTAATATTACTTTGTGATTTTTATTATCTACACGGAAAAAATCATTTTTGAAATATGGTACTAAGATCAAAAATCCTTAACATTAGACGTACAGTACAATATAATGTTAAGTTTCTCATTTTTATTTAAAAATAAGAGCAAAAGCAATCGCGGTCAAAATCAAATTACATTTACATGAGATGTTAATCATAACTCACCTTATTATACCAAGAGAAATATAATATAGACATATAATAAAAAATGCTTAAAACCAAGTCAGGGATGTAAAAAGGGGGAAAATATCAAAAAAAGTTTATTTTTTATTTCTTTGTCTGTTTGTACGGGCTAATCTCCGAAATGGCTGGACCGATTTCAATGAAATTTTGCATGGTGATACCAGGTATCTCTCGTCAACATCTTAGATACTTTTTATTCCGGAAAATTAAAGGTTTCCCATGGGATAGTTAAAAACTATAGTAACCGCGGACGAAGTCGCGGGCAACTGCTAGTCTCATATAATTCTGAATTCATAATAGTTAATTTCATATGAATGTGCTGTTCTTGTATTCATATTCCAATTCAGAGAAATTTCTCATCCTTGCGTTCTATTTGCCAATAAGATTCACGAATACTTAACATTGATTTTATACATATTTCCCACGAAATATAATTACATTTCATATTATTTTGCTACCTACGTTATATGTTTGTAGCATATTTATAATCGACCTTCTACTTCATTGGGTGGAAATGTTTGAAGTCAGAAATGAAAGGGATAAATGATTTGGTAATTAGCAATACACATTATTAGCTGAACGATGCTTGTTTAGAAGTATAATAAAATTTTACTTAACTACATAAGATTCATAACCCTTAATTGCATACTGTACTGAGTGTTAAATTTTACAAAAAAAGCTTTTAAAAACATATAGGTAAAGATTAGAAATTACTTCAGTTTATGATTAATTAAATGCTATAACTCTGTCAGACAGAGTTACTTTCGCATTTATAATATTTGTATGGATCGAGGTAAGCTTTTATGTCAACCCTTTGTTCAGTAACGAAATGGACATGAGTTTTGATATACGGGATTCAGGTTCAGAGATGGGTTTGCAAACATTTAACGTGAATAATTAATTTCTAAGGTAGGCAATACAATGACATGTTTTATTATTAAATGAATGTTCAAAAAGGTTCACGACCATGCCAAAGTTGGAAATGTAATGTGATTTTTGTCTCAGTATTTCACAAATAGAAGTTTGTTTTCATCGGGTTTTATATACCTTTCAGACTTTTTACTATTTAATAAAATATTATTATGTGTACTGGAGAGAGACTTGCTACATAGTGGTTTAGACGGGTAGATTTCATGTTGATTTGATTTGGGTAGATACCTACATTACACTATTTTTGCAGAGGTTGGGCTTGTATTGAGTTATTGCTGTAAATGCAGACTGTTTTTTTTGCTGTTTCGCAGTTAGAAGGGAAAGCCAGTATTTCCCTAGTAACTTAGATCATGAATAGGTCACTAGCAGTGAAATTTCTAGAAAAATGTTCGTCTATGTCCTCCTTGTTCCATATTCATAAATCCGTATTTAAATAAACTCTTTATTGCACATTAACAAAAAAAAACAGTACATAAAAACAGTAGTATACAAGGGAGGACTTATCTCTAATAGGGATATCTTCCGGTCACAGGTGTGTGGGATTTTTATTTTGATTCTTGAGATTGACTCCAAATTTAGATAATTCTTCTTTTAAAAATTCTCTTTTTATTATCGATTGAACAAATCTCCCAATCAGTAGGAGGTGAATGACCCCGCTCTAATTGAGGCAACCCCTCGAAACACTTGTAAAGGCTTCCCCTGCCAGTGATTGTGACACTAACATATGGTGCAAGTGTTGCATTTCCTTAGAGGGGTATTTTTGTGGTCTAATATTTTTGAGCCACAATGATTTTAATGAAGGGTGATCAAACCAAACGATCCTTGACTTGTGATTTACACCAACAATAATAACAACAACATTTACAACATTGTTCACAGTTTTAGCCAGGTTTAATTACCGGTAATGTATGGGAGTTGAAATAGAATGTAATTTTTAACAAGAAAGTCGTAGACCAACTTTATCTATCTGACATTGATTCTTACTCCTTCATTCTGTAATGATCCATTCAGATTAATCATTCTGTATATCATTGTCTTTGGTGTGAGATTTAATGATATTTTGTCAAGCTTTAGCATCAGTTTAATCGTAAGAGAACCGATTTAAAAGTTTCAATAAATAAAAACAAACAGCTTGAATTTAACATTTGACAGTAATAATCCATTGGCTCTAATACATAACCCGTGTATAATTTATTGTAGGCATATGAAAGAGCGGTATGAAAAAAATTTTTTTTCTTAAAACATATGTATCTAAAAATATATATTCAAAATCAATCTATTGTTCTAATATTGAACGTGTCTAAAAATTTTATTATTCTTCAGGTAGTACTCTATCATTAGATATTTCAAACTCAATTCCTGAAATCTATAAGGTTTAGGGTCCTTTCACACAGACCGGTTCGGAGAAGAGAGCAGATTTTTATCACGTTGAAAACTGAGTTTTGAGTTATTGTAGTAAAGTTTATATCTGCATGTGCACTTTTATTGTCGTTAAGAATGCTTGCACGCGCTTCGTGTGAAATAATAAGAGGAGCCGATAGGATCCGATTGCGATCCGATCCGCTCTCAGATATCTTCCAGCCGGTCAATGTGAAATAGTTGGCGGCTCCGCTCCGCCACATTCCGAGCGTATACGATCCTGTCTGTGTGAAAAGAAAAATGCGAGTCGATGCTCTCAAAGCCGGTCTGTGTGAACGGACCCTTAAGGTCAAAGTCATTAAACAAAAACAAAGACGGACGTCTTTGACATTTCTACGTACCTATATCAATCAAAAGTCAAATTTAATCCAACGTCTTACGTTTGATATCCGTTTGTACATTATGTATGAAGACATTGGGAAGAAGAAAAGGAAAATATTTGTTTAAATGCATTGAACCTTTTTGGGTTCATAAAGGTGAATGACCGGCAATCTTTAGGCAGTTACACCCTTAGTCCTTTGCCGGGTCTCACCGACCCAAGTGTGTTATAACCACAGAACAATAAAAAGGTTAGAATGATAACGCATCCACATTAGTACTAGGACCGCGCGAGCCAGTTCTCACACATACAAGAATTAATAGTTATTCAACACACAAGGAGCGCAATGTATTCATTGGCTAAAAAAATTCAAGCAAAAGTAGCGAATTGCACCTAAATAATAAGGGTTATTTTACTGCAATACACAGGTATGTGTTACCAGCTGTTGTACGGTACCATTTATGTTGGCACAATGCATTTTGTTACTTCGAAATTTTACAGTTCAAGCACGGACTGGTAAGATCATTTATATACAATCATTTGAAATACTTTTTTAAATATTATAATCTATAATACGTATAATGAGACACGTTAAATATCTTTTTCGAATTATTGTGGAAAAACATGTACACTATCATGACAGCACTGGACTAGTGTAGTGCACAATTTGATGATGTCGATAATCAAGTATTATTCAAGTATTAAAATTATGTATTTTATTTATTTATCCAACTTCGTAATTAAGGAGAATATTAATATACAGGTTGGATTTTTTTTTATCTCCACAAAGGAAACACTTTTATTTTCAAATAGAAACAAAACTGTTTTCACACTTTTTTCAAAAAAGCTTACCCAAACAGGGAATCAAACCACCCCAAATAATTCTATTTCGTGGTGGTTTTGGTCGCTACACAAGCAGCATTTAGTTGCTTAAAATGGGACTAGTTGATAGGTGTGAATGTCTGAGGATATTTATTTTATTTCACTAATTGATTTAGTTAGGGCTAAAAATAATATTTCTCTATGAAACATTAGGTCTTACGCATGTAAGACATAATGAAACGTTACATTAATTTTTTTTTCCCGGCATATTTGGAAAATCTGTAGCAGACGGTGGAATGCAGAAGTAGAGATGGATATTTTGTATGTAATACGAGTGTTTCACATTGTATTGGTTAATAGAATAAAAAAATAACTAAAAAATTTTTAGCTGGTTCAATTCCCGGTTTGGGTAAACTTTATTTGAGAAAAATGAGAATGCAGTTGCTTCTTTTTAAAATAAAAGTTCGTTTCCATTGTGGAAATTAAAATATTTTATTTATTTAAGGTACCTCCCGTCTAGGGCTCCTAAAGAAATTCCAACCAATTTCAATACTATACAAATTTAATGAAGATAAATATTTTGTAGTCTGTAATTTAGTTTTCTACTGAATAAATACTATAAAGACAAGAGGTAACAGTTTCAGGTGGATGTTTCTAGGAATAGGTCACTGACTATAACAAAAGATACACTATCGCTATAGTTGGCTTGGCAATGAGAACAACAATAAAGAAAAAACTGCCTTGCCAGTTTTCCACCAGTGAATAATAAATAAAATAATTGGTAATGTTATGAGCTGGGATTGTTCTCAGAAAAGAAACAGCGGTTACCAACAAAAAAATACACTTTTTAATTAATTAACATTAATACTGGTTAATCACATCTTTCTCGTCACCCATCCCTCAAAGTCTTATGTCGAAAGTCTTCGACCAGTGCGTCCTCTCGGTCATGACCTACGGTGCTAAGACGTGGACACTCACTGCTCGACTAGTCCACCAGTTTAAAGTCGTACAGCGAACTATGGAAATGGCCATGCTCGGAGGGCACTGTCTTTATTGCCTATTATAATTTTGAGTTTTCGCTTTCTTTGTGAACTGGCATTTGAACAGGAAGGCGAACTTGATTTTCCTGCAAACAAAAGTAAAAGATTTCAAAATTCTCGCTTATCAGATATTTGACATCATGAAATAAATTTCTTTTTAGATAAAAAAAATATAGAAAATAATCAACAAATTAAAGTCCCTTCTCATTTTATTCAATCGTCACTCAATCACATGCGCAATATTTCTAACCTGTATAATCGAAACGACTGATTTGGCGCAAGGGTAAGGATAACTGCCTTCTGTGGCAGACATCACGGGTTCGATTCCCGAACAAGACAAATGTATAATTTTATAATAATATTTTGTTTTCACTGTAGACAGATAAAATATTCATAACATTACCAGTACGCAAATATCTATGTGAGGTACTGCAGAAGATTTCAAATGCCCTTTTTTTAAACTTGTAGGAAGTCATCTTCCGTAAAATGCTACGAGCAAATGCAACTGCTTTTAGTAGGAAACCATTGATCTTTCCTGCCAGTTGCGGATATCCATTTTTCTTTTATATCCGGATTTGTTGGAAAACTGAAATATGTAAATCTTTATAAACAGAATATTTATGTCTTATTTAAAAATTAAATAGATATTTAAAACTTAGATTTGATATTATATCCATGTAAATTACCACATCATAATGTCTGAGCACAAGGAACAAAAAAACTCTATCGATAAAACTATCGATAACACGCAAGCCCTATGATTGCACAGAATTTGGTACGAATTATTTTCGTGATTGATTATGCCTCCATATTTAGTTATTTCCAAATATTATTACTTACCGATGAAATGAAATTCCTCCTTTTTCCAGATTCACCTTTTCACTTCTCAAACGGCACGAAATAATAGCACAACTCGGCATCTTTTTGGGTTTTGTACTGCACCGAATATACGTCTGACAGCTACGCCATTGTGCAATACACTGCGAGCAATTTGACGTTCATATGCCCGTTTGCTCATATGAGCGGCTCGTCAACCACGCCCACTTTATCATTCTAACCTTTTTTATTGTTCTGTGGTTATAACGTACTTGGAAATATATTATGGGAAGTAAATTGGTAGACGATATTGTTATATGATATTTCTGAGAGAATATGTACGTTGTATATATGAGTGTAGATAGTCTCATTTTGTAATAAGAAGTTAGGACATGGATATGAACATTTAAACGAGAAAAAAAAATGTTGTATGTAACTGTCCCTTAATAGAAGGAATAAGAGTGGAAGAGGGAGATAGTTGCGAACCAATGACAAGGAAATTATGATGTACCACATACTCTACTATGGTATACAATTGATTTGTTCATAGATCTATAATAATATTATAAATGCGAAAGTAACTCTGTCTGTCTGTCTTGCTTTCACGACAAAACTACTGAATCGATTAAAATGAAATTTGGTACACAGATAGTCTAGAGCCTGAGAAAGGACTTAGGCTACTTTTTATCCCGATATTATCCCGGGAACGGGTACCGCGCTGGTGTAGCCGTGGTTATCAATATCTGCTCGACCGAGTATGTTACATATTCCGTCAAAATGAAGTTTCATTTCGAATTTTAAAACTTCTCGGCATTTTAAAATAATGACACGACAACAGAGATTTATCACCATGACAACAATTAATCAGATTAGACTGGCAAGAAATGTGATTTTAAAATGTTAATAATTAGAGGTTTTAGTTCAAATAATATTAACAATCAACATTTTGCTAATAAAAGGTAGTAATGTAATGTTGAGCACTTTGTAAAATAACAATGCAGTGCTAACAAACATACAAAAACTTTTTGTAAACTTTTCTCGGCGTTAAATCAATAGCCACGCGAACGACGTCGCGGGCACAGCTAGTGATTTATTAAAGATACTTTCCAACATGACATCTGTTACGTTAGGGGTTGTTTTAAAATAAAACTACCCTTCGGTAAAACAAAATTTATTAGGACGTGGTTCGAAAGTGCCGGATAACCGCTAATACAAAAGTTAAACTTTCCTAATACTGGAGTCCACTAGTACTCTCCCGGATGACTCGACGACCCACGAAGAGGAGGAGCACTACGGTGAGGATGTGAGGTCTGGTGTTCGATCTGCACGCCGCTGAAGCCACAGAAGTGATAACCAGACTTGACTCCTTATATCTCACCACAGTCATTTGTATTCCACAGTATTCGTTAAGCCGATTGTATAAAGATTCCTTTATCTAAACACAAACCAAGATATAAGGTGACGATATTACGAGCAGAGCCAAACACAATGAAGCAATATCTTCGCCAGCGACATTATGTTTGGTGCGATAGACTACTGAGTACGTGATCGGTTTGGGCAACTAACGCCTCGAGTGCGGTGAAATAGGTTTAGTGATGTGGCAAATCGAGCTTACTCGTTCTGCGAGTACGTTTATGTGAGAGAAGCTCGGTGGGGTAGCGTGTGGATTGTGGTAGAAATACCTTGGTACCAACGCCTAAATCCCTTCTGAATCTGAACTCCAGATCATAAAGTTTAAGTCACCCATCCAAGAACTGATCACAGCGAAGGTAGGTTTGCTTTCACTAACGAAAGCGAAAACGGCCAACCATTGTGAAGATCCAAATATCAAGAATCCTCTATTTAGATCTCAAATTCGAATATTGGGCAAACGCTCGCCTATGCTGAATAAATTAATTGTGAAGTTTTACATAATCCCATAATTAATTCTTAACAAATGGTCTGCCAAACAAAAGACTGTCAAAGTACTTGTACTCCTGAGAAGTTTATTAGCAAACTGTTTGAATTCTAAATGATACGATGAATAACGCTCCTTATTTCTGTTGTCTGTGTTGGATTTAGTAATCTTGTTCTCCCGAATATCATAATTTTAACATAATCTGACAGTTTCTGGATTAGAAAGTCCCTTTCGTTCTACTTTTCACCAAGTTGTCCCAATGGTCGCAAAAGAGGCATTTTCTTTAAATGCTTTAAAAAATTTTAGCTTACTGCTTGCCACCGAAATTGATCTTGTAAGAAAATAATGTCATTTGTCTGAGGTAAGACCATACTCATCTTATGTTTAGGCTTTTTGAGAAAGGTTTTTGGCTTTGCAAATACGTGTAAATAAACTACATTAAACGCTTAAAATCTTTTATTTGGCATTTTAAGAAACTGATATAAACGGTGACAATTACTCGTGTTCTTAATCGGCAATATGATCAGTAACTACTTTAACACACAGGTGCATAATACACTGGTGTGTATTTAAACATATTGTCAATAATTTCGTTAGTAACATGGGACAATAGGGACAAGCCGAAATAAAACAGAAACCAGAACAATATTTTATTTACTATCTCAGTGTTCAGCGGGAATTTAAGTCCTATCGTAGCTTAGATAGAGAAGACTGTGGAATTTTACAGTGAATTTCTTTGCTCACTTTAAAACTACATTGGCGTTACGGATGGAGCGCTTAGAATTTTTCTCTAACGGTTATTGGCTTCTGTCGACAACTAACGGATAAAGGAAAATGAGGATGATTATGCTAGTCCAATAGAAGTCTATTGAATTAAGATTTAAAATACGTATTACTCAAATATCTAGTTAGGTAGATTACGCATCTACGTATATACGTAACTCATGAGGCTATCATTATTTTTGTTTATTAAGTTGCCTATGCGATTTATACATGCGAATTATAAATAAATAATTTAGTAGGTGTCTCTAAGAGAAATCAATTTATATTTATATTATATATACACATTACTAAGCGGACACACAAGTTACCGAGTAGAGGTACTAGCAAAATATCTCTTCAGCGGTCTTCGCAACTGCGATTTGCAACCAGTTACGAACCAAGCTCAATTCCTTCACACCATTCGCGAATGGAAATTATCGATGCCTTTTCATTTTATCTAGTTATTTATGAATGAATCTAGTTCCCGGTTACCCCATCACTAGCCGACGCAAGGTTCAATGTTCGGACCCAACATAAGCAAGTTATTAAGTCCCATTCCGTCAACTTTTGCGGGGCTTGGGACGAATACGTGAGGATTGCCAGAACTTTGTCTTTTCCCCTCTCTGCAAATAGGTTGACTAATGCGGATTTCTTGCTTTAAAGAGTTACGCAACGTTGTGTTTTTACTTATTATGTATACTAGCTGTTGCCCGCGACTTTGTACACGGTTACTGTTGGTGAGCTTGCTGGTAGTTGGAGGTCAATTAAATAAGAGGAAATATCGGATACAAAAACTTGTATTTTTACTAGAACAGAAACGGAAAGTAACTATAGCAACCAATAAACAGAAAGATAGAGTAGCAAAAGTATCGTTAACAGTTACTATAGTTTTTTAACTATCCCACGGGAACCCTTTGATTTTCTGGATAAAAAACATCTAAGATGTTCACCAGGGATATAAGTTATCAGCATGCAAAATTTAATTAAAATCGGTCCAGCCATTTCGGAGATTAGCCCGTACAAACAGACTCACAGACAGAAAAACAAAAATAATACATTTTTGGTATTTTCCCTCTTTATACGTCCCCCTGACTTGATTTGAAGCATTTTTTTTCTATGTACAGACATTCGACCTCTACAGTTTTATTATAATATTATGTATAGATTTAAATATTTTCAATAACAGAAGGTCGAGACCGATTTCGTAGAAATCGTAGTGCTGTCAGTTCCTTCTCTTGTCCTTGTAGTTGGAGAAGAATACATATGTATAGTATCTTTCAATCAATGTTGCACAAATGGTAAACAAAACGAAGGTAGTTTTTTATCTCTATAATATTACTAAGTGAAATCAATTGAAACAGACAGCAATTGCTACAGTCAATTATATTTATGTGCCAATGCCCATGTAAAAATTGTGATTAATAATTAATAAATTCCGTGAGCCAGCTTTTTTGTATTCCTTTTGGGCAACATTTATTGAACTACTATAAACAATTTAGTTCAGATAAAATTTATCGTTACTGGCATTTGGTCTCCAGTCTTGGATGTTTATAGGTATATGTACCTAAAGTATATATTCTGAATACTTACATGAGTTTATCTTTTATATTTATGCGTCATCTAGTAGACATCCGTAACACAAGCACGGGGCTAGTGGATAGGTGCGAATGTGTAATGATGTTTAGGTATATTATTTAGCTTAGTCCAGGTCAAAGTAAAATTTAATTTCCCGAGTCTGAGACTTGATCGTGAAGGATCTATCGTTCATTTTGTTTTAATAAGTTAAACCTAATGGAGGCTTTAATAAACACACCTTTCAAATCAGGCCCTAGTGAGATTTAATTAATAGTCGTAGTGTTCCAATTAGAACAGTCGTTATTAGGCAGCCTTTCGTTTTTGAGTTTATTATATATTCCGTTTGACAAATTTTCCAGTCGAATTCCATCGTCAAATTAGAATTTATTAAATAAATAAATTATAAATTATCTTTATTTCGTAGGCCATACTTAGCACTTAAAATAGTTGTAGTCGTAGTAGTAAATTATTCATATCTTAGAAAAAAAATGAGTAGAAAAAGAATATTAATTTCATTACCGCGAGCGCTTACAGCAAGTACATCCACAGAGCGTTTTGACTGTGGTTGTAATTGGTACAAGCGGTATCGATATTCGATATTCGTTTCATCGATAAAGTGTTTTTCAATCTCAAGTCTCAGGCTCCTACTTCCTAATAATTTCTGTCTACCTTGATTTATACCAATCATACCTTTTTCCCGGTGGGTTAGTTAGCTGTCCTACGATCCTGGAACACATCTTTAGCTTCCTCCACTCTCATTACCAACCCCATACATACCCTTCCTTTTGAGTTGGAGTTGAGGTTGGAGTTGACCTGCCCCTTATTCTTAACTGTCGGAAACTAAACGAATCACGGAATGTGTCCTGTCACTTTTTAGTGCGGCGAATCAGAGCGAGACGGGACGTGATTTTCCGAATCGAATCCGTGAACCGACAGTTCAAAATAAGGGGGTTCTGACTTATAGATTCTATGATTAGTAATCCTAGCCTGCGACTATTTAATCTGTAGCAGCGATCTAATTGTTCTATAACTATTTTGTATCTGTGACCTCTCTACTCTGTGGTGTGCTGCTGTGTGGTCTATGCGTTGTTCCTAGCATAGTTTTGGAAAATGTAATACTTTTATGGAAGCTCATTAATAAATATTTGCTTAGTATTCAGTGTAAATCATTTATTTAAATATAAAACACTAATTGCTGTAATAACAGCGATCTATTTTAATAAAAAATTCAAATCTCTCTCAAATAACATTCTTGACCCACTAACATAACTGTATGGTTACCCATTTCCAATTAGAACTAAACCTTTTTTCTCGTAGTTAAAACGGAACGACGATAGCGCCGTGATATATTGTAATGGGATGACTGTGATAGTTATTTGTTGCATGTGTACAATTACATGAAACGCTTTGGTGTACTTAGGGCTGTCTCGACCGTCTTACACAATATGTGTTCGGTTTGAGAAGGATTTTTATACCTGGTCCTTTCTACTTACATACATCACGACTTATATCCCCCAAGGGCAAAAGCACCGAAAAAGCAGTCCACTGCCATAGTCCGCGCTTCACCAAGCAGTGACTGCACATGTGCTCAGCTCAAGTAGTGAGCCCGTGGCCGCTTTAAGGTATTGGATATTGTGCAAGTTACACCTAGTGAAACAGTGAAAGAGAAATAAATACATATCAAAAAGTGACAGTAAATAGAGCGGTTTTTTCGTCAGACAGCTACTCTGACAAAAACTAACAGAAGATTGTATTTTATTGTGGAATGAGCTCTGTAGTGGCGTCATACGTCATAGCGCGAAACGATATCGAGTAACCGAGAAACGGTTGATCAGCGAAAAGTACAATAGTGAAGAAATAATATCGGAGTCAAGATAAAACTAGACCTACTGTATACAATAATAAGGCGCGTACAAGATTGGCGAGTCTGAATCACGATGACAGAGTTTCTCAGATAGATTAATATATATACAAGTTCCGACGCAGAAGGATGCGCGACTCCGAATGATTTTCATTTTCGAATAATTTATAACTACTAATTTGGTCATTCGAATGGCAAATTAGTAGTTTACTAATGTCTACGTTCGAATAACGACTACTAATTAGTAACTACTAATGTCAAATGTATCTACAGACCGACGATCTTTACATAATCTTTACGTTCCGGTGTCAGAGCTCTGTAGAGGAGTTACTTACAATACGAATTAGCTGTCAAACAGGATTTTCCTTTGAGAAATTTTTCGTTCAAAAAATTGTCTATGGAACAGAAAAGACGGTCGCACTACACACGGAACGAAACGATTAAACGAAAAGTTATGTTATTCACTCATTCATCCATCCATCATTCATTCACAATAGTTCGTAACAATCGTTGTTTTCTTTAATTTCCATACATTTGTTGTGAAAACCATTAATAGATATTGTTGAGTTTGAAGTCAAGTGACAAGAGCCTATCCCTGTCTTGCCTGACCGACCAAGCGCGAGTCGAACCGAACGCGACAAAGCCGAATGAATGCTGTCGACCGACAGAAGGACTACAGTCAAGTCGACTCAAGCAGTCGACTTGGTCGAATGATTCGTGAAGTTGAATGATTAGTATTAGTGTTATTCGTAGTCGCGCAACGCTACGACGCATAACAGTCGGACCGCGGTCCCCGAGCTTACACCTGGCTCGGCGGAAGATTTTCCCTTTTCGCTAAGGGTGCGGCATGCCTTCCCCCACCCCACAAGCTCCATGCTTAAGTTTTCTCACAGGAACACTATCGTGTTCGAAAATCTAAAAGCACGTGGAAATAGTTTTTAAAAAGTCAGTAACTGGCAAGTTCAGATTATATTCTATATGCTTGATTGCCACCAAGAACTTTGTACTCTATATGGATGCCAAACTCCCATACAATAGCATGAGGCAATGTTCTGTCTCGATCAGTAGGTGTTCCCTCTCATTCTATCACTATTTATGAATGAAGGCTATCCGTGGGATATCCTCTTCCTCTCTTTCTATCCATAGTTTCTGTCTCACCTGTCATATTTACGCCATTTTGACACCTAGACTGAGAATTGTTACAAATTTTTGTAATTCAATATTTTAATTAAAAAATTATAAAACTGGTGATGACGTGCGTTGTTTTATGTTGTGTAAGTGAGTGATATCCTGGATGTAACCTTATCATTTCACAGGTGAGTCAAAAATCACATATTAAATGAGAGTATTTGTTTGAGAAATTTGTGTGCATTTTTGTGTGACGTCATTAGTAGTAATAGAAAGCTTTACTACGAAATGACAAACTCATTCGCTAAAGTGGTAGAATGAGAGGGAACACCTACTGATCGAGACAGAACATTGCCTCATGCTATTGTATGGGAGTTTGGCATCCATCATAAAGTACAAAATTCTTGATTGCCACTTTTGGTAAAAAATTATTTACCGTTTATACAGAATTATTTTTAATGAATTAAAAACCTTGCAAAACTAGATAGCTAACACCGTAAATAAATTTTTTTTCTTCGAATTTATCATAACTCATTAATTAAAAATTATCTTACAAGCTATAATGTACTATCGTGACATTAGTAAGTCTATGTTCCATTTATCACACGAAAAGGTGACACGAGAGAGTAACGCTCGTGCGATGCACGCAGAGCTAGGAACGTTCAGAAATTTACATTTATTTTTGTATCAAAGTAAAATGTGTCAAATTATTAAAAATAGTAGAACAAAATGTTCGCTACCTAATCTTGTGAGGTTATCTATACATTAAAACTGTAGAGGTCGAATGTCTGTACATAGAAAAAAAAATGCTTAAAATCAAGTCAGGAGATGTAAAAAGAGGGAAAATACCTAAAAAAAATATTTTTATTTTTTGTTTTTCTGTCTGATCGGCTGTTTGTCTGATCTGTCTGTCTCTGTCAACATCTTATATACTTTTTATTCCGTAAAATTTAACGGTTCCCGTGGGATAGTTAAAAAACCGCAGACGAAGTCGCAGGCAACAGCTAGTTGATTCTAAAACATAATCCTGTAGTAGGTACGTATCACTGCTTAGCACAGACCTTGAGTAGAGAACCAGATGAGGAGTGCGGGTCGAAACACCACCGCGTAGATATTTGCTTGAGATTGGTTCTGTACCAGCGTTAGATAATAAATTCATGTTTATCATTAACGCCAGAAAATTTGTAACCCTTGGCGGTCGCGAGCACCGGTCTTCGAAAACAATAGATTTTTCTATTGTGTCCCGTTTAAGACCATTGACTATGTAGTTAAATAACACATGTGAAAACTGTCCTCAGCCTATATACGTGCCATTGCTGGGCACAGGCCTTCCTCATGGAGAAACACATGAGGAGTATGGGCCGTAACACCACCACGCTGGCCCAATGCGGGTTGGCTTAACGTGCCTTCCGGAGCACGAGGAGCTCGAGATCACAATGTTTTGGTCACCCGCCCAAGGCCTGACCATGGCGAAGTTAGCTTTGTTTTCAATCGAAAGCCAAAGCTCACTAACCACTACGCCACCGAGCTCCTCAGCGATGTGAAAAACTAGCATGTAACGATACCTTGACGACTTCAAACGTGTACCTATTAACTCACCAGCAACTCTGCTAGAGCCAGCCCTACCGCACAGGGCCCCCAAATTCATTAGTGCGGGTTCCGCCGTCATATTTCCTTGTGTTCTGTAAATCTCTTTCAGACGTTCAAACTGGGGCTTTGGATTCGTGCCATCGTGCGAATATGTAACATTGTATTATATAAGTAAATGTAATGAATAACTTGTAGGTTTCCTTGAGATAATACATAGATAATATTGGGTCCTTACCTATGAAATTGGTGTTTTTTCTCTCTCTCCCTTAGTATTCTGTCTGTAACTATTAAGATTCAGAGTATTCCTAAAAAATAATTACTTCGTCTAAAAATAGACTATATTTTTGAGCTCTTTTGATTTGAGCTTTGATAATTTTTTGTAGATTTAATTGTGTTAAAATTGGACACGAAGACAACTCTTTTTAAGTGCCTCCCGAATACATCATTTTATTTGCATCACTTAAAAACAATAAATAATTTTTATGAAGTGTGATATTACACATATTACTAAAGCTTGTCTAATGATAGATGCCAAATATCTTATATCTTTGGATTTGTCGTTGTGAAGAAAACTGAAAAAATTTTAGTATGGCAAATGCAGAATTCCCCAAAATCTCCATACAAAACACCAATTTCATAGGTAAGGACCTAATATCATTCAAAATTGTACTTTCAGTCCAATTTTTTGTTACATTCTGTAATCTATCATCTCTCTCTGTGATCACGAGCTCCTCCGTGCTACGGAAGGAATTTTAAGCCGTCGTTGGTCCCGGTCGCTATTGCTACTGCTTCTACCCACCTACCCGCATTGGGCCAGCGTGGTGGTGATACGGCCCATACTCCTCATGTGTTTCTCCATGACGAAGGCCTGTGCCCAGCGGTGTGACGTGTATAACCTGATTTTAATTCAATGAGTATTCATACTACTTACCTAGATATTGGGTCCTTACCTATGAAATTAGTGTTTTTATTTTGTCTCAGCAATTTGTCCGTAACTATTAAGATTCAGAACATTCTTATAAAATAATTGCCTCTTCTAAAAATAGACCATATATTTGAGCTCGTATTATTTAATTTGATAATTTTTTGTAAGTTTAATTGTGTTAAAATTAGACACAAAGACAATTATTTTTAACTGCCTCCCGAATACATTATTTGATTTGCATTAACATAAAAACGATGAATAATTTTTATCAAGCGTATTCACACACATATTGCTAAAGCTTGTCTAATGATACATGCCAAATATTATTATCTCTGGATTTGACGTTGTGAAGAAAACTGATAAAATGTTAGTATGTAAAATGCAGACATCCCCAAAATCTCCATACAAAACACCAATTTTTATAGGTAAGGACCTAATATTATATCCGTTTAGGTACACAGGGTAAACCGCAAAGTTTAGCGCAAGATATGACAAAAGTCCATCCCACATGCAAGCTCTGCCAAAATAACTAATGGTTAGCAGTTGTAATACGGTTTTGATTGGTTCGGGCTACAAAGGCGTGTAATTAAGCGATCTTATATGGAGTGTGAATAAGAAAGGTTACTTTTTCTTTATCTATACATAATATAATAAAACTAAACTATAGAGGTCGAATGTCTGTACAGAGAAAAAAATGCTTAACACCACGTCAGGGGGGTGTAAAAAGATGGAAAATACCAAAAAATGTTTTTTTTTTCTCTGTATGTTTATCTTTTTGTAAGGGCTAATCTCCGAAATGGCTGGACCGATTTCAATGGAATCTTGCATGGTGATTCCATATATCTCTGGTCAACATGTTAGATACTTTTTATTCCGGAAAATTAAAGAGTTCCCGCGGGATAGTTAAAAAACCACAGTAACCGCGAATAAATAAAATTATTAAATGTTTTAATTAATTATATATATAATTTTTTATAAGCAGAAACAATTAAAAAGCATTAAAAAAATACCAACTTATTTTGCACGAAAACCAAAAGCTTGGAACAAAATTTTCCTTATGAATTACTTTTGTATAAATTACTTTACAACGTAAGTTTATAACGTATATATACGATATACCACCTTATATAAAATAAGAACCCTAATGGTGTGTTATCAAATTAGTAAAAAAATACATGGGACATGGGACACGTTTCGAAGAAAAAACAAACGAACGTCGCGCGTCATGTCAGCAAACATTGTGACGCCCGCCCACCGATGTCGCCGCTCATCGAATTATTGGGAACATCGTCATCCATCATTGGAGCCGATACGACAAGAAGCGTGCAAAATAATGAACTGTTTACTCTCTCGAGACGCGGAATTTGATTGGGTGTGAAAGGATAGGTGTATTGTGTTTTAAGATGAGTGGGTACCTAATTAAAATAATACCTACTGAAATAATGTAAATGAAATGTTTAATTGTTCTCAATGCTGACAAATAATGAAGTGCTAAGTTACCTACCAATTGGTATGTGTAAATTATAAATACTTTAACAGTATTAGTACGCAGTTTATTGTGGTAGGTCATTAAGAGTAATCGTTAAAATCTAGACCGATAGCGTTAATGGAAACGCAATTTTACTCTTTTTAAAAACGTGGTATTTTTGGATTATTAATCAAATATTATCACAAGAAATAATACATTTAAGCAATATTAAAATGTGTAATAGTTTGTCGGCAGTAGTTTTCAACCTGAATCTAATCTATAAGTAATCTAAACTAAAACATTTGGTGGCTTCATCGGGTCGCATAATTTTTGTACCTACTTCTAATTTGTTAATGGCAAAGAAACGGTTAGCCTAAAAATTTTCAGCATAATTTCACTCTTCATAATCGTGTTTGAAACTCTTCTAATTTCACTTCACCTAACATTTTATCGCCGAATTGTTATTTACCAAATGCGACATTTGGCGGAACAATTCGTAATCCCTAAAGTTTACAGTTGCTAAATATTAATTCGCACAATATTAAAAATCGCAATGTGTAAAACGTCTATCCATTTCAATAAGGCAAAGTAACTTGTTTTGCATGCAAGCAGCATACAAGCAGGCCTGCAGCATGCAAGCAGCATACAAGCAGGCATGCAGCTGCAAGCAGCATACAAGCAGCTAGGCCTGCAGCATGCAAGCAGCATACAAGCAGGCCTGCAGCATGCAAGCAGCATACAAGCAGGCATGCAGCTGCAAGCAAGCATATGTCGTCGCAGATGGTTTTCGCTCTCCACCGCAGCTCGCGGGTCGCCTTTCGCGTCTACGCGGGTTTAAATTACACTCTAGGGGTAGGTTAGACAGGACTACGTGGAGTCGTATTTGCAGCGATTCGACTCTGCCAATATATTTTTTCAAAAAAAATTTTTTGTCATAGAAGCAAAATTTTTGGCACATTTTATATTAGTTAAGCTAAAATTAGAGCTTATATATATTAAGCAAAATCGTCGTAATGGTAAAATAACGTTATGCCAATTTATTTTTGGATGTTCTCATTATAAATCCTAAAATTAGGACTTAATTCATAGACCAAATTATAATGGTGGCGAAAAAATTGTTGGACGAAACAATAATTTGTTCCTTTTAAGTTTAGATTTTTGCGCGAACCGAAGGACACTCGGCTTCATTATTTATTTATTTATTTATTCAAGCTTTTGTGCATTACAGAAAATGTACACATGGCGGACATAACGACTAATGTCACTCTCTAACAGTCAACCATCAGGCAAAGCAGAGATCTGGTGGCGGCTTATCATTACGCTACCGATATCTCAATGCCAATAAAACGTCGACTTTAAACTACATTTAGTCGACAGAATAATAATAATACAACTAGCCAGAATGTATCCTATATGTGAAGCGTCTGTCGACACAAGCGCGCCTCGTAACCAGCTAAGTGCATGTGGTACAAAGCAGACGCTGAGACTAATAGTGCTTTACACTAACGAGACTTTATTCCGTCCGTCTATTTTTTAGAAGAGAATTTTTATTACTTACATATTAGGTTGGGGAAAAAGTCTTTTCGCATTATAGTATGTATAAACTTGTAATAAAATCTCTTTGGCTATACTATTTGTATCTGGCTGGTTTTGGTATCATTGAAAGTTTAAATTTTAAAGAACATAATTCCAAATTCAAATTAGGAAAATGTGTGATTTTCATTTGTTTTTAGTACCGCCAAGATGAGTGAATCTAATGAAGAAATTCGATACATTTTAAAATTTTACTACAAAAAAGGTAAAAATGCAACGCAAGCCGCGAAAAAAATTTGCGTTGTTTATGGACCTAGTGCAGTGTCTGTGAGAGTAGCACAAATTTGGTTTAAGCGTTTTCAATCCGGAAATTTTGATGTCAAAGATGCACGTCGCTCTGGTCGCCCTATTACAGATACAATGGATGCCATTTTTGAAACAGTGGAGCAAGATCGGCATGTCAGTAGTTACGACGTAGCTGAAGAACTGGGAATTGACCACAAAACAGTTTTGGCGCATTTGAAAAAAACTGGGTACACAAAAAAGCTCGACATTTGGGTACCACGAGCTCACTGAAAGAAACCTAATGAACCGTGTACTCATTTGTGAATCTTTATTACGTCGTAATGAAACCGAACCATTTTTGAAGAAGCTGATAACTGGTGATGAAAAGTGGATCACGTACGACAAGAACGTGCGAAAAAGGTCGTGGTCAAAGGCCGGTCAGGCTTCACAGACTGTGGCGAAACCCGGGTTAACTCGCAACATGGTGATGCTGTGTGTGTGGTGGGATTGGAAGGGCATTATTCATTATGAGCTGTTACCACCAGGCAGGACCATCGATTCTGAACTCTACTGCGAACAACTGATGAGATTAAAGCAAGAAGTTGAGAGAAAGCGGCCGGAATTAATCAACAGAAGGGGTGTGGTTTTTCATCATGATAACGCTAGACCTCACACATCTTTAGCCACTCAGCAAAAATTAAGAGAGTTTGGCTGGGAGGTGTTAATGCATCCGCCGTATAGTCCTGACCTTGCACCTTCAGATTTCCACCTGTTTCGGTCTCTTCAGAATTCTTTAGGCAGTGTCAGGTTAACATCACGAGAGGACTGCCAAAACCACTTGTCGCGGTATTTTGACCAGAAGTCCCAAAATTTCTATAGCAATGGGATCATGTCCCTACCTACAAGATGGCAAAAAGTTATCGAACAAAATGGTACCTACATACTTAAGTTAAATGTAAATAAACTATATTAAAAAATGTTTTGAATTTTCTTAAAAAATGCGAAGAAACTTTTTCCCTAACCTATTATATTAGTTTACATCAAAATGCAAGTTTAATGCATCTAGTTTAATGCATTTTCTAATCGCCGGATTAGAATGGCTTCGCGAATGATTTATTCTAGACAACACAGTGGCGTTCCGTGGAAGTTTTCGATATTCAGCCACGAAATGCTGGAATAACATACCACCCCCTTTAAGAGGGTGTTCTTGTATAAGATCTTTTGGTTGTAATTTAAAAAAATATTTATTGAATTTACAAAAACATATTTTATTGCTGTGTCCGCTGAATGCTTGTATATCTCCTAATTATTAGTCAGATTATTTTTTTGTATGTAGCTACCGTGTATTTTATTTTATTATTGTTTGAGTTGAGACGTATATTTACGCCTCTGGCTCCCCTCACGAGATGATGGCGTTATGAAGCTGTTTGTATGGATTTAAAAGTTGTGATGTTTAAGGTCAATGTATGTATTGCTGTGCCATAGCAGTGCCTCCTCACATTTTATCTTGGCTTCTACGGAAGATCAGTGTTGTGAGGACATTACGTTGTCACAACAATTATACTGAGTAGTAGCCATTTCTGTGGCACATTTTTATTGTATTATGTGTACTAGATAATAAGTTAAGATGTCACAGAATAAATGCTTTTTCTTTCTTTCTTTCTTTCTTGGGATTGGCGACAACTAATCAAGGGAGACAGTGTGATATCCCGGCACATATCTTCCCTACTATCCCTACTCGCGTTACCAAACAATTTTATAGATGTCCTTCGTTTTTCGATGGGTTGCCTGGCCATTTTTAGGACGTCTCCTGATTTTATTACTTTACTTAACATTCCCGAAGGGGGCAGAGGTGTAAAACACCCTCACCACATTTCGCCATGTTAGGTCCCCATGTAACAGGTGGCGAGCCTGTTGCCATGCACCGGGCACAATGTGAGGCAAGCGATATTCACAATGAACTGTATATAAGTTTTATTCAAACTCAGTGGTACAGGCGGTGGGATCGAACCCGCGTTTCGCGCGGCCGAGCGAACGAGTTGTGCCGCGTCAGTCCCAATTCGGCTACCGCTGCCTTTTATAAAAATGGACATAATCCATGTTTTTTTCACATTTGTGCCGTGTATTACTCATTTTTTCTTTTTAATTCTTTGCCCGTCGTTTCGAAAATTTACAGATTAATAAAAACCTCAAAGTAAAATACCTAAATCCAAAACAAATTGGTTTATTTTCAACCTTCACGTCAAACTGGTAAAAAGGGTAACCCCATTTATTTGATGTCTATATCTCCCATAACGTTGATTTAATTACGCATATCGAAGCGCGTGTTCTTCCCTCGTTTCGTTTTATTAATGAAACAATTTATTATTTATCTTGGGCCTGTGCAGCTGTAACAATAAATGTTTGATGTATGGGCGGGATGGTTCTCTTCCAGGGCGTTTTAATTACCCTTTGTTCTGTAAACGACACTTATTCAATTGTTTATTGACAAATAAACGTAACACCTACACGCTTATATTATACCCCTGAATATGACATGTATCAGGACATTAAATCAAATGTCCAATTCAAAGATCATAATGTGTATAATCAATGTGAAACGAGCTTAATAATAACGGTCTATCGACGTCAATAATCACAACGAATTATTAATTTTGAATATATTTAGAGACTAATTTTAAGGTTATTTTTAAAGCTCAAGGAATCAATCAATGTTACTAATTCTTTGTGAAACAGATTATTGTTTGCTCGAAACACGTCTAAGCGCTGCGGCTGTCGAAAATCAAATAAGACGAGCCACGTTGCCAAATGGCCGAAATCGGCGCGTCTAGTGGGAGCGGGGCGTCTGCAAACTGTGACGTCACTCGTAGTGTTGCCAGGGATAACAGACAGTTCACTCAAATCACTACTTCTAGACATTATCCGAATACATTTTTATTTTCTAAAGTTGTGGAGTGTATAAAATTAAAAGACTTTATATTCATGCTGAGATTTTTATGGTTTATTCACAATAAATTACATAACTAATATCACAATTCGGTAAGTATGAGCAATTTACAGTCTGTGTATTTATACTAGTAATACATTTTTGTTGAACTTTTTCGTGGAATTTTGCTTAAAACATATTTAATATCTTCACTTTCGATAAGTGGACAAACTTAAGAAAACATGAAAGTTAATAAAAATTATTTTTCAATTTAACTCACGGAACAAAAAAGAAAAAAAAAAGCGTTTCTACAAATAACACAAAATAAGGCAGAAATTAAAACTTAACATACTAATACACTTTAGAATTTTAAGTCCCCATGACAGGAGCGAACCGGGTACTATGCACCGGGCACAGTATGAAGTGTTATTCATAATCACTTACTAAGTCTCATCAAACTCAGTGGTGCAGTCAGCATTAGAAGTAGCTCATATCTTTTAAATACTGTGTCACATTTCACATGTACGACATTTTCCTAGACACACCTTGATATTTACTTCGTTATTTAATTCGGCGAGGTATTAAATGGTCATCAACTTTTAATGCTGGCTGTACAAGTAGATAGTAAACTAGCGACCTCTAGCACAAGTAATGCCGTTTTTCCTACTCGGTTATTGTTGCCTTAAAATGTAATTAAGATAACACGAAAGTCATCATACAGGACATCCCTTTTATTCTTTATAAACGAAATAAAGATAAAGAATCTTGAAGTTATTCAAAATTAACCTTTATTCCCTCGTATATAAGGCTTGTTTCCATTCTTATGGAGAGATAGGGATGAAGTACATTAACAATTTGGCATTATGTAGGTAATTCAGAGTTTGTATTAAAATTATTTATAGACTAATAATTAATAATACTATGACACAAATCATCTAACTAGACTTAGAATAAATAGATAATAATAAAAATATATATTTAAAAAAATATTAATACAATATTTGACTATATTGTAACTTCAAAGCTTGTTAAATAGTACATAAAAATTAAAATAAATGAAAAAGAAAAGAAGTTTCTTACTAAAATGTGACACTATATGATTAGCTTCATATGCTATATAATTATGTACGTTATACATAATTATCAATGATTATTATGCTTTGCTTCTTGAAGAAATGTACAATTAGTTTTTGGTTTATAGAAAAGAGTACAATTATTATTACCAATGCAACACTACAAAATATAGTAGGTAATAAGCAATGTGTATAATTTTACGATCAACCTAATTTTGTATTTGAAGGAGTAATTATAATGGAAATAAGGTGTAGAGAATCACATCTGAAACAATTATTAGACACACGTTTAATAAAAGATGCTTTTCTATGGAAAAAATATGGTTAAGAACCCAAAAATCTCCAGATGAGTTCATAAAGTAAAAAGACGTGTTATTTAAACGGTTAGCAAAATATGCGAATTTTTGTAAGCAAAAAATACAATTGGTTAACTAAAATAACTAATTGGTCAGCAAGTTATAGGCAGCAAATATTTTTAAATTGGTCAGCAACTCATGGGCAGCAGATATCTCTAATTTGGCAACAAAATAACTCATTGAGCAGCGACTCAAACGTTTTCTCATCCTCCAAATTGTTTAAAATATGTTTTGATGACACAAATATTTTCGTTGGTCATAAAAAAAATAACCTACAGTAATATCTATCAGAATACATTTCCTAGGAATTGGTCCTTGATCCTTCCTTGATCCTTTTCATACATTTCCGGTAACATAATTTTGCAGCTCAAGCAATTATTTTGATGCCCAAATAATTATCTTGCTGACCAAAACATTAATGCCTGCCCAATTAATTATTTTCCTTATCTTAATATTATGTTTTGGTGGTAGTGTAAAGGGGGATGTTTTATAAATATTCTAAAAAAACTAAGTGATCGGAAATCAAAAGGTATAATCCGGATTAACTAACACAGTGAGAGATTTCCATGTTATTTACCAAAGTAGAGGTACAAAATTTTTGTATTCAAAACTGAACTCTATTTCAAATGAGTAAGTGCCAAGAAGTTTGGTAGTACTAACAATAATAGTTGTAAATCTTACCTTCTGGCGGAACCATGATTTGGAGATACTGTTGTAACGTTACGTTTCTAGGAAATGTGTTCGCGAGGACATCCTGCCAACAGAATAATTTAGGTTTAGCTAAGAGTTATTAATCTATGTCACAATCAGGCTTAGCCATGAAGTTTTACCGGGTACGAAGGACGGAAGGTGGAAAGTTGTGTGACATTTAACAAAATGATTTTTTTCTAAATCCCACGATTCGGAGCCGCTCAATAATCCAGTTGAATTCGGTTCCCTAGTTCCTCTTAAACTAATCAATCCTGTTAAAATGCTACGAAATCCAAACTAAGAGTTATGCGTTTGCAAAATTTCACCAGTTTCCGAACCCTGTTTAAACACTCCTGCTTACCCTTTCGAGACATGAAACTATGATATTTTATGTTTCGAAAACTTTACAGTGGATGTAGACTGAGAGAACGATCTAGGAGGCGATGGATTGATGTTAAAAATATGAATGAATGATAGGAACTGGAAGAGGAGAATGTGTCGTTCTCCTGCCGACCACACGGAACATACAAATCACGCCCATATCTCCGAAGGGGTAGCAGGCAGAAGTAGCCAACCCTATTGAAGTTACAGGCGCAAAATAAGAAAAAGTTTTCTCATTCAAATATTGGGTCCTTACCTATGAAATTGGTGTTTTTATTCTGTCTTAGCAATTTGTCCGTAACTATTAAGTTTTAGAACATTCTTATAAAATAATTGCCTCTTCTAAAAATATACCATATATTTGAGCTCGTATTATTTAATTTGATAATTTTTTGTAAGTTTAATTGTGTTAAAATTAGACACAAAGACAATTATTTTTAACTGCCTCCCGAATACATCATTTGATTTGCATTAACATAAAAACGATAAATAATTTTTATCAAGCGTGTTCACACACATATTGCTAAAGCTTGTCTAATGATACATGCCAAATATTATTATCTCTGGATTTGTCGCTGTGAAGAAAACTGATAAAATGTTAGTATGTAAAATGCAGACATCCCCAAAATCTTCGTACAAAACACCAATTTCATAGGTAAGGACCTAATATACTTACCATAACAGTATATCCATCTGAAGCGTTCAGACCGTACGCAGAAGGGAAGAAAGATATGAGATGTTGTTGTGAGTCTAGGTTCACTATCGCGATGGAGTAGCTGTGGAGCTTGTCCCCTTTCATAGGCAGGTGCGGTTTGATCCACAACGTCACGTATTGTTCCACCTGAAAGGTTATTTTAATTTAGTTAAGTCGCATCCCTTAAATCAGAGCCAACATCCGGCCAACATCGGGGCAGTGGGGAGCGCCCTAAACCGCCTCGTGTGTAGACATGTCAGGGCAACATCGGACCAGTGAAGGGGAGCATCCTAAATCGCCTCATAGATCGCCTCGTGTGTTGGCAAATCGTTACGATTTTTAGTGTTTAGAGTAGCAGCCGATTTTGGAAACTAACTAAAGACTCGAAGAACAAACGGGGACACTATGGCCTTTTACTACTCGCGAAAACCTTACATGAGGTCATTCATTCGCTTTCTCTTTTTCTCTCCAGCGGTTTGAACTTGATTAAGATTTCTCGCTCCCGAGCTTCGTGTATCTTTTTGGCGTAGCGAAAAAAATCCTAAATCCATGTCTCTAACTATAAAAATGTCAAATACCTGATAAGGCTTAGCCATAATGCCCAATGGATCCTGCCCAATGGCAATCAGATCGAGGTTCTGCAGCAGCCTCTTCTCGTAGGGCGTGATGCGGCGCATATCGCAGCTGAGGAGGATGGGTGCCGACAGCATAAGGTACACAACCAGGTGCACTCGGGTCTGTCCCTCGGTGAGCTTGTTGTTGCCCAAGATGATCTGGTGGGAAGTCCAAAGGCGTATATAATAAAAGTCAAAACTGAAAGAAAACTGCACTCTGCAGAGCCAGAGAGAGATGCGAAAGTTGCGATGTATGTACGGAGTCACAACAATGGACAAGATCAGGAATGAGTATATCAGAGGAAGTTTGAAAGTAGCGCCAGTGACAGAAAAAATTAGGAGCAATAGGTTAGCGTGGTATGGACATGTGATGAGGAGAGATGAATGTCATGTTACAAGGATGCTGAGCAAGGATGTGGACGGAACTAGAGTGAGAGGAAGACCAAAGAAGCGATGGATTGAATGCTTTAAGAATAAAGAATCGGATACTAAACTAACTAGTGTCAGAGGAAAATGGAAGAAGAAGACATGTTGTGCCGACCCCCCTAGAGTGGGAAAAGCGCAAGAAGAAGAATAAACTGTCGGAAAACAAACGAAATCACGGAATCTCTATACTTGTCTCTTTTTATTCCAGTGAATTAGAGCAAGACAAAACGTGACTTTCGGAATCGAATCCGTGAACCGACAGTTTAGAATAGAACGGTACTAGCCAATTAGCCAATCCTTATATAGTGCAGACGCCACCTCGTCGTTCTCAGCCTATACGTCCTACTATTGGGCACAGGCCTTCCTCATGAAAATAAATACATGAGGAGCGTGGGCTGTAACACCACCACGCTGGCCCAACGGCTTAACATGCCTTTCGAAGCACGGAGGAGTTCAAGATCAGAAAGTTTTTCGTCACCCATCCACAGCTTAACCACGGCGAAGGTAACTTTATTTTCGCTTTCGTAAGCCAAAGCGGAACTACTACGCCACTGAGCTCCTTAAAGACAAGAGTGGGAAAAAGGTAGAAGGTAGGAAGTGGACTGAACCTACCACATTCGGATCGTTCCAGTGGCCAGGACTGTGGTAAGGGTTCGGCCACTTGCACCCGACCTGTAGTGCCACATCGTAGTACTTTACCGCCTCTCTGGTCTAGTGGTTGACACCGCCGGGTATAGATCGGGAGGTCCGGGTTTCGATTGCCCACGGGGGCAGGGGTTTTTCTGCTCGGTTTGGTTGGTGGTAGGGCTTCTCAACCCGCCTGGCTACCACCGTATTACCTAAGTTGTCGCCATAATAACAATGTTATAAGCATTGTTGTGTTCCGGCAATCAGAGGTACGATAGCCAGTTCCTCAATTCTTGAGGAATACAGGTGAAACTCGCTTCCACCTTCGGCCTTATCGTCACTTACCATCAGGTGAGATGAAGGTCAAGAGTTTACCTGTCATACTTAAAAAAAAAGTTACGCCATACGTTGAAATATGAGTATACAACGTTCTTCTTCCTTCCCCTTCCATTCTTCTCTGTCACTCTTCAGCTCAACATCCACTTCCTTTCTTCTTAAATAAAAATTCACACATTATAATTAACATTCTTCTTGTTATTGGTCGTACCATATCCGGATCGTTCCAGTGGCCAGGCCCGTGGTAGGGGCTCAGCGACTTGTACCCGACCGTGTAGTGGTGCATGATGGCGCGGACGGCAGACCATGACAGTACTACGTCGTGGTAGTTCCGCCATAGGTTGCAATGCTCCATCACTGGCTGGTAGTCTGCCTACGAGGAATTCAGAGTTTTATTAAACTATCTTTCTTAACTACCAACCCATCTCTTCCCGTCCCGTCCGTCCATCCGTTCTCTCGTCCCGTGTAGGTCTTGGACACAAAAAGAATGTACCAATTGCTTTTCTTGCCTAGCATGTCGTAAAAGGCGACAGAGGGCGTATTGGGTACTGGGTCTGTGATTGTGTAGGCGATGAGCTAGCCACTTGTTACTACTCTTTCACGATATTTCATCTGACTATACTCAATTTTGATAAAGCTAAATGTGGCCTTAAGGAACACAGTGCTCCTTGGACACTGCCTATCCCTTCGGGGATTATTGGCGTGATTGTATGTATGTATGCATCTCTTCCCTTGGGTGTCGTAAAAGGCGACTAATGGACTTGGAACTGCACAACCAATAGCTCTTCACCTGTCATGCTAAGCACATGTGCAGTCACTGCTTGTTAAAGAGCGGACTAGGGCAGTGGACTGCTTTTGCGGTGCTTTTGCCGAGACTATGACTAACCCTTAAGGGATAAATATTCGTGATTATATGCTTAAGTAGGTATATATGTTTGTTAATAGATATTGCGAAGAAGCTATTATACTACCTATTGGAAGATAAAACAGTTCTATTATTGTGATAGATATAAAGAGTAAATTCTTAATCTATGTCACAATTGACATAGGATGATGATTATGATATCACAATCGGCGGTGTTATCGCTAGACAGTGATCTCCTCCAGGTAACTTATCGATGAAGAAATGTAGCCTATACATGTTTTATTTCGGATTGTATGAGTCCTAAGCCTATATACGTCCCACTGCTGGGCATAGGCCTTCCTCATGGCGAAACACATAAGGAGTATCGGTCCTAACATCACCCCGCTGGTCCAATGCGGATTGGTCGGTCGAAACGATCGCAATAGCGACCGGGACCAACGGGTTAACTTGCCTTCCGAAGCACGGAGCTCGAGATCACAAAGATTTGGTCACCGCCCTGACCATGGCGTTGGCTTTTGTTCTCGATCGAAACCACTACGCCACTGATCTCCCTCGGATTGCATTATTTATACTATACTTACTGTTTTATTGTGAATGTATTGTTTATAGTACGGCCAGCTGCATGAGTACACCATATTTCTGCCGCTTGCCTTCAATGCATTCCCAAGATTAATGTACGCTGCGAAGAAACAACAAAAGGCATATAATGTCACCAGCCGATATACGTCCTACTGCTTGTATTGCCACTTGTATCAATTCAGTCAAAGCTCTGTGGTTGTACTTGCTACAAGCGCTCGCGGTAATTAACCTTAATTTAGAATATTGGTACTTTTTATTTAATAAATGAGCTGAGCTTTTTATTTAATAATGATGCTTTTTATTAGAATGAGTATATCAGGGGATGCCTGAAAGTTGCTCCAGTGATAGAGAAGTTGAGAGAAAAGCGGCTGTCGTGGTGTGGACATGTTTTGAGGAGAGAGAATGAGCATGTAACGAGAAGAGTTATGAATATGAGAGTGGATGGTAATGCAGGGAGAGGAAGACCAAAGAAGAGATGGATAGATTGTGTGAATGAGGACATGGCTAGATTGGGAGTGAATGTTGATATGGCGTGTGATAGGGGAGAGTGGAGGAGAAAGACTCGTTGCGCCGACCCCAAATGAAATTGGGAAAAGGGCAGGATAATGATGATGATTGGTACTTTTTATTTAATTATACAATTCTTTTAAATTTATTAATTGTAAAACATTGACGTTTTTAAGTGCCAGGTTTGACCTATGAAATAATGTTATTTTTGTTTGTTTGTTTGCTGGGTGCAGGCCTAGCTACACGGGGAAGCATACGCCGTATCTCCACCACGCTGGCTTATTGCTTATTGGTGGGTTACGTCCATTCCGAAGCGCGGACGAACTCGAAATTACAATGTGTTGGTCAACCATCTATGAACTGACCTTGACAAAAGTAGCTTTGTTCAATCGAAAGCCAAAGCGCAACCTTAAAGCAAAATGTTAATGTGTCTTATAACAAAATGTGATAACACGACCAAATCAAGAAGTTAGAAGCAACTCAAAATCAACAAAACGTTAGGGTCAGTTTTGATCCGTGGTTAGGTTGACCAGTAGGTATTATGGACCAATGGCGAAAACATATGATATCGTGATATGACAGCTTGTCCAATAGGCGAATTTTCAAATATTACTATAGTTAAATTAATAATTATAGACAAATTATACACAATGCTTCGAATTTTTACTACGAATCAACAATTTGTCAAGGCGACGTCATACGACGACGAACGTCGTGTTTGGGTGATGAATTTTCACACATTTGTTCTCCAGTCACGGATGTTCACTATATATGTATTATATTATGTATATTCTGAATAATTACATGTATTTATCTATTAAATATATTTGTCCGTCATCTAGTATCCGTAACACAAGCAGCATTAGTTGCTTAAAATGGGACTAGTTGATAAGTGTGAATGTCTGAGGATATTTATTTTTTATACATGCTTATCATCAAAAACGCATCCTTAATCAACAAAAATTTGTTATATGGGTTTTGTTATATCAGTAACTCATTTGTCTTACCTGTATCCAGATATGCTTCGGTAACAAAGCACCCATCAACTTTGATATAGTCAACCTCCCACTCAGCAAAAGTTTTTGCATCTGTCTCAAAGTATCCCATGGAACCAGGATACCCCATACACGTTGTCTCAGCTATGTTGGTGTACATACCGAATTTCAAGCCACGCTTATGTATCTGAAAGGAGGTATATACCAAGAATAAATAGCATATTTTCTTCAGTAGTAAAGCAGTGTTGGTCTGGGACACAAGAATGTACCAACTGCTTTTCTTGCCTAGCATGTCGTAAGGCGACTAAGGGCGTATTGGTTACTGGCTCTGTGATTGTGTAGGCGATGAGCTAGCCACTTGTTACTAGTCTTTCACGATTTTTCATCTGACCAAACCCAATTTTTGTATGGCTAAATGTGGTCATAAGGAACACAGTGCTCCTTGGACTCTGCCTATCCCTTCGGGGATTACATGCGTGATTTTATGTATGTATGTAAAGCAGTGAGGGGGAATTATGAATTGCATTGTGACTGAACATAATTTTGTTTCTTTATTTTCGAACAAATGCAATTCATAAAGGAATTACCTGTATTCTAATGATGAACTGTAGCCTTCTATCATAGTGAGCCGTATCATTATTAGTGGCAACTGATAAGAGCAGTACTTCCATCTCTCTAATACATATGACAGCCAAACAAGAATGTTCAACAAAGATTTTACTAAACTGGAAATTTTATATCCCTGAAGGGATCAGCAATGTTTCTAGCCACATTTTGTTTGATAATCTAATTATTTTACCCACATTGCATGTTTCTTATTCATGATATTATATTTATTTTATTAATTAACATTCTGAGATATAAATGTGGTCTTAGGAACATAGTGCTCCTTGGTATCTGCCTGCCTCTTCGGGGATTACAAATGTGATAGTATTTATGTATATAAATGAATTATAATTTTAGTTGTACCTACAATAAAAATAATATAATAATATATCTTTATTTTCAAGAGTATGTTATAATAAAGGTTATTGCTAACTACAGAGTGTGTTGGTTGGTGATAGAACAGTCTAGTGCGCTAGCTTTCATTCATTTCAATACATAGATTTTTTTGTCTATAGTGGTCCTAGCAGTCATGATATGCTTTGGTGTAGTAGGCAGAAACCTTAACACTTACATAATCAGCAATGAACTTCATTCCTCTCGGAAATTTGTTGTGGTCCGGCACCAATCTCCCATTGCTGTCTCTCTGGTATTCAGACCAGCAGTCATCGATGATGATGTACTCATACCCTGCCTCTTGATAGCCCTCGTTAAAGAATGTGTCAACTACTGACAGGACTAGCTTTTCACTGGAAAAGATATAAAACAAATAATCAAAATGTAGGTATTATAAGTCTCTTCATAGCTCAAAAATCACCAGATTATGAACTGTATTAATAAGTAACTTTATAGACAATAAATAAACAATAGTGTGAAAATAAAATAAAAAATTCAACCTTGCCACAAGTTCATATATTGTTGTTGTAGCCTTCAAATCAGCCTTTAAACTAGTTGCAACAATTTCTATTAGTTTTTACATTACGCGGCACTGCGACCGGTATCGTAGCAAGAAAAGTAATTAAAATATTTATTAGCTTGAGTTTTTATTACTCACTCTAAACACAAATCAGGATTATCTTTGCATCTCCTGCCGCACATGTAATATCCCCAGGACATCCATCCCATCGGAGGAGTGAGAGCTAGGCCATTATTCAACAAATTCACATCATCCGGCAGTGATACAACAACAAACACATACAACAAATCGCGAATACCCAACATAGCGCCAACGCACTTTATCACCAGCTATACACGCATTGTACTGAATTGAACTGAAAGTATTGAAGAAACCTGCTATCAATAAATAGTGAAATTTTATTGTTGGCAATAACTAATAACTACACATTCGCATTCATTAGAAATTTTTCCGAAAATCGGTTTATTTAGAAATTGGAATCCTTGACAGTTGGATGTGAAATTGTCAATGTCAATGTCACACTGACATGACATCTGTCATACATGTATAACCCAACAAAATTAAAATGTTTTTGTTGTTGCGTGAAACAGTATGGACGCGATTTGGCTTTGCATACAATAATAGCCGTTAGGTATAAAGACATAAGGTTATTTTTCAAAAAGATTAATAGTATCTTTTGAATTTATACGAATAGTACGATTTTGCGTTTTGTTGATGGTTGTCAATTTGAATGAACCGGATGAACAGCTATTATTGAATGAATATTAATTTAATTGAAAGTGGTTCTCAAAATACTATGACAATAATAAACAAAATAATATGTAGATATAAAATAACTACTTCAATGCAAAACTCCATGGGTCAAGATCCGTATAATTCATTAATGAAAATGCAAATATTTCGATCAAAAATGATCATTGTTTTTGTTTTGCAAGGTCACAATATCAAGTACAAGAAATAGGTAACGTATCCTTGAGCAATCGGTTAGCGACATAAAGTGTAACTGTTGTAAATGTAGAAGATTAAAGTGAGGGTCGAGCGAACCCTGTATGTTATTGCTTACAATACTATACTTTCATAGGGTGAAGCGGGACCGTGAAAAGGTTAAAGAAATAAAATTTCCTATATAGTACCTATTATAAGTACACTTTTCGCTTCTACGTTATCCTTTCATTGCGTTTGGCTATTTAAGATTCTGTTTTACGGTTGTACAAACCTATAACAAAAGTGTGAGGTGCATTATTTAGATATGATTTTTTCACCACATTTACTCACATCCTTAACCGCCTCTCTGGTCTAGTGGTTGACACCACCGGGTGTAGATCGGGAGGTCCGGGGTTCGATTCCCCACGGGGGCAGGGGTTTTTCTGCTCGGTTTGGTTGGTGGTAGGGCTTCTCAGCCCGCCTGGCTAGCTACCACCGTCTTAACTAAATCTGTCGACATAATAACAATTTTATAAGCATTGTTGTGTTCCGGTAATCAGAGGTAAGATAGCCAGTTCCTCAGTTGTCGAGGATTACAGGTGAAGCTCGCTTCCACCTTCGGCCTTATCGTCACTTACCATCAGGTGAGATGAAGGCCAAGAGCTTACCCGTCATATGTAAAGAAAAATCCCGCATTTGGGTGGCACGTGGCGTAGTAGTTTGAACTCTTTAGTTTCTATTTGAAAACAAGTACCTTCTGTCATGGTTGTATTGGTAATTAAAACATTGTTATCTCGAGTTTCTTGATGCTGTTGAAACTAAATTCAACTTCCTTGATGCCCAACCATGACTAGGCCCCTTGATCTATTACTTTAATTTATCTGTCATCGAGTATTCGTAACACAAGCAGCATCAGTTGCTTGAAATGGGGCTTGTTGATAGGTGTGAATGTGTGAAGATATTTATTTATTTATCTTTTCGTCGAAAGGGCATGTTTGGTACTCGCTTATTGCGCTTTGCACACGGAGCAACTTAAATCGAGGCACCATTAACATTCTATACATTACCTGTAAAAGTTGATAGTAGCTAAAAACGTATAACAACCATATAACAACTTGCATAACCGAGTGTGTAGTCGACGACGCGACGTGATACGCTACACTGGCAGTGCCGGGCACAGGGGGAGGGTGGGAGGTTGTGAAATCGTCCAACGCGATACGATTGACGATTGAGAAAACCGGCAACTATGAAAAGCGGTTAACAGTTGCTAGTTGCGATAATCAGAAACTAACTAAGTCATCGATTACAGCATCAGAAAATGTGTGGGATGAAATTTACTAGAAACTAGTCAATTACAGTAGGCCGTAGCACCGACCGAAGAGAAGAAAGTCCCCGGTGACTAAATTGCTTATTACCTCTCGCTTCTCTTTCGCGACATCGCGTCAATACTAGATATTCATCATTATCCTGCCCTTTTACCAATTTTATTTGGGTTCGGCGCAACGAGTCTTGCTCCTCCACTCTCCCCTATCACACGCCATATCAACATTCACTCCATCTCTTCTTTGGTCTTCCTCTCCCTGCATTTCCATCCACTCTCCTAATGTCCACACCACGACAGCCGCTTTTTTCTCAACTTCTCTATCACTAGGGCAAATTTCAGGCATCCCCTGATATACTCATTCTTCACTCTATCAATCAATCGCGTCAATACTAGATGTAATAAATAATTAAGTCTCCTCGCTCCGACCCATGCTAGGCCTACATACAGGTGAAGAAACTGTTAAAATACCGAGCGTGATTAATAGCTTAATTACGTTGCGACTGATTAATTTTACCTACTTTGTTACAGAGTGCACACGGCTCGAGTATGGGCGGCGATGGCATGTCGTAGTGGCGACATGGCTGCGCCGCGGGTCGCGCAACTCGCCGCGCTCGCCGCGCTGCTCGCGACGGTCACATCGCGCGCGCCTACGCAGGAGCCCGTGCAGTTTGAGGCTGCATTTCAAGGTAAATACTGAAAACTTTGATACTAAGTTATCTATTGAGTTTGTATTAAAATTTAGTCCTCACCTGCTCAAAAACTCGTTCAGCTTGAGGCAGCATTCCAAGGTTAATTATGTTTTCAATATTATGCAAAGAAAAGATTTTCTACTGATCTAATATTGACTTCGTATTGAAATCGTCCTCGCCTATTCAAAAGCCCGTGCAGTTTGAGTCCGCAATAATAAGAGTTTTTCTATTGATAGATTCTGCAAAATATTGACATAGTCTACTCGTGATTTCATAGTTTTAATAGGTATGACCAGGAGAAAAAACCAGATATGGTAGATACTTGTTATGACAAAAAAAAAATTATATTTTCAATACGTATTGGAAATAATTATGTTCTATAAGTATCCCTTTACAAAATAGTATTTACTTGATCCCTTTTGGATTTTTGTACTTCAGAAATATTCAAATAAGTATCTACACCATCTATACTGAATAAACGATTATGTTCTTTTGCAAAAGATACCTATTACCTTTATAGAAATTCACTATTTCATTCGACGACTGAATAGATAAATATTTCACTAAGTCAAGGAGCTTATATTCTATTCTATTATAGAGTTTTAGAGCTTCATAAAATCGCAAAGAAAGTAAAAGATCCGAACATTCTAAGTTTACCCGTAAAAAAATATGAGGTTCTAACGACGTTAATCGCACCAGTAACTGTCAGATGGTCTTTGCTCTACAGATTGCTGTTTAAGCCTCATTTAATTATGCTCCATTCTCCGGAGCCTGTGGGATGGTAAAACAAAAGTTTTTAACAAACATCGAACATTTTTAATCAGGGCCCGATCCGTATTGTCGCGTCGTACTCAACTGAGCTTTCTGTGTAATTACTCTGATGGGGTAATACTTGTGAATAGCCTGCTCGAATAATAGTCTGTAAATGTACGAATGTTTGTAGGTACTTTGTTATTTGCAAATGGCTTAATATCTAGTTCTGTTTGAAAAGGACCTAGTCATCGTATTGATTTTATCGTTCTGATATCTGTGTGTTTCAAGACGACATCTTGTCAGTTTATTAAGCCTCCTCAAATTCCAGGTGAACTTTCCGGCATATTTTTTCACAAAAAGTTAAAATGGTGTTTGAGCTCAATCCTTTAGCCTTTAAGAAGCCATTACCCAGTGAAATTGCCTCCTATACAGTTTTAATGGTATTGATAACTTTGGAGATCGTTTTCATTGAACAATCTTTCTCAACTTACAGGGAAGTTATAACGATGTTTAAATAATTAAGTAGCACATTTTTTTTTTAATTATTTATTCCGTAATCTCTTGAAAATAACAATATTTATTATCTCATGCCCTGATGCGTATGTAGACACAATAGAATGTTTGGTTTGGTATGCGAAACATGTCGTTAGCTTGCAATACGAATTTATAGAAGCCACGGAAAAATTTTGTCCACAAGGTTGGGATAATTGATTATTACCATTTAAGTGGAGAGGATTAGAGTGGAAACTAAATGTGAGATAAGTTTTAAAAAGAAAAACAAATACTGATAAGCAAATCAATTTCAGCGTCGCAATGAAAAGCCCATTACGTACCCACTAAAAAAATTACGAGCTCCCGCTAGAAAAGGGAAATAAAGTGTGTTCATATCGCCAATAAACGAAAGATATGATAGGCGGAGCGTCGCTAAACATTTATGAGGGGACGCATTACCCCCAATGAATTCTTCGGGATCGAGTTACGAGCTCCTGAAATCATTGGCTTTATTTTTATACGTTTTAACAAAATTCTCTAAGTCCCTATTTTATCACAAGTGATTATAATCCGACTGAACTTTGATTGTTTGTTGATAAAGATTTTGTCTTTGGGTAATTCATCAAGTACAAAAAAAATATGATAGGACACTAGAATGTTGTATGTTCATCTAGTTTTTAACAAATAAAAAAGTACCTAAATGAAATCTTTTGTAAAATTATCAATATTTTTGAACATTTCTAGAGTTCTAGAATTTGAGTGAACACAATGCTGAAAATATAAGTTATACGTGCCAGATTCTCTGGCAACCATACTGAATTGAACATTTTATCTCTAAAAGCGCACTAAAAGAGCCCACAACTGGCAAATGCAGTTAAATGCATCCGAAGTGAAGTTGGAGGACGTTCCTTTCAACATTTTATTTTTAAAACGCCTGGTAAAATTTGTAGGTACAAGAGTGGAAAGTTAAGTTAAGATAATTTAAGTCACTTTTCAAATAGTATTAAATTTAGGTCGAAGTATAATATTGTTATATTTTTGTGAAACTAAATGACCAAAATATGTTATTTATTTTCAGTACCTATCGAAATGTTGTCGTTGGGAATAAGAGTAAAAGAGCACTGTACAGTCTTACCTGTACATATCATTTTATTTACATACTGAGCGATATTTTTTAATGTTATAATTGTAGTACTGTTTATCCTTTAACTGTGTCACATAATTTTAGCTTCGTATGCAACCGTCGTTTATGATAATGTTCTTTATAATTAAAATACTTTTATACATTAGAGTGCGATTAACAGCCACAGAGGAAGCACTAGCCAACTAACTGTTTACTTTATTATAACTTTAACTCTTCAATATACATCAAGTTTAACTTCGGGTGATTTTCTCTGCACTCCAACTTCAACTCAACCCTATCTGAACACATAATTAAGTGTACAACGTACAAGCACTATAAATGTTTATATCATTTATCATAATTATTTAATCCAGAGACGCCCACCGCTAAACATAGGTTTTCCCAAAGGAACTCCACAATGATAGGTCATAAATATATATATATATATATCTGTTTATTTGAGGTAAATAAGTACTGCAGATTTATTAACTCTAATGGCATTGCAACATACTAAACCATTTCCTTGGATATAGAATAAAGCTTATGTATGCATATAATAAAATTATTTGAAAATAAGTCTTTTTATAAAACAGGATTGTAAAAACTAGGAAGTCATTGCTTTAGCCATTATAAATTGTTTTATTAGAAACTAGTAAAATTAAACCTAACTGAATTAATTAATTCAACTATGCTGATCTTATCGTAAAGTCTAGTAGTACCGTATTTTACATTTGAGGCTGAAAATTGTTTTTTGTTAAATTGAGACGAAGTTATTTTTCTATAACATTTTTTTCTTATAAAATAATACTTCTACAGAATAAAAGCTAAAGCACATTATTATATTTGCAAAATTGCACACTGCATCTTCTACTTCGAACAGAACTCTTTCAGCACATGGAATGCAGATAGTAATTTTAGCGTCGGCGTCCATATTAAAGGATTTCCAAAATACACCCCCTATAAGGGTGCAGAGTTTCAAATGGGCTCATCAAAGTTTATAAGCAAAACATTAAATTAGAAATGGAGCTTACACTTGATATCTTTAATTCTGATAAACGGAAATTTATGTCAAAATTCATAGATTTTCCATTTCACGTTATTTTGACGATATCGATTGCGGTTATCAAATTGCATCTTGAGTACGGGCTCAGATGAGAATAAAGGGAGCGAAGCCGTGGGCCAAAACAAATGTTTGTGTAAGTCTGCCGTAACAGCTGGTATTTAGTAGAACAGCTAAACTATGGTATTGTTTGTGAATATTTGAAACGTTCCGCTTTTAGATCCTCCGGTACAGCTATCGGAAATATCTGCTCCTAAATATTTGAAATTGAATACGTGATTTTAGTTGAGATGAAGTTTACGATGTAGTTTTAAACAAATTGACGTCATCATACCGTGGCGTGACTATGAATTTCCATAGCAATCTGTGCATCATTATCATCTGTGTAGCATTTAACTTCGAGTCAATTAATATTTTTAGTTTTGAAACTTTAAAAACAATTTTTTGATGCCTCATTAGCTAGGGTAACTGAAAATATTAAGCCTATCCATCTCCTCCATTACCATCTCCACCAAATACAGTCGAATTGAGAACCTCCTCCGTTTTTTGAAGACGGTAAACAAAAAAAGTGAAACTTTTTAAAAATATATAACTAAAACGTAGCACAGAATGAAATAAAGTAATGTTCTTAAAATTTCCCATCTGGTAGGTCGGTAGGTAACACTTGTCGGTCTATTCGTAGCTTTCAAGCCAATTGAGTTTCGACTCGAGTGCACTGACCAAATTGGTTTCTAAGAGCTTTCACATACTAAGATCTCTTAGCTACATTTCTATTTTATTCGTAGGAATGTAGAGAATTGAGATAGTATTGAATTGCTTAGAATTTAGGGTTTATTGTATTTTTGTAACAGGTGGTAATGTGGAGTAGGCTTAGTTAGTGTTTAGAACGCTTTGGTTTCGATTTTGGAAATATTTTGAAAAAATCGTTATCTCGAGATCCCCGTGCTTCGAAAGGCACTTTAATATCTAGCAAAAAAATAGTAACTCCCGAGTTATAGTTTCTAAAAAAAATCCGGCTCGTTATCGATGAAGGCTATAACATTTTAGAATGAAAGTGGCCCATAATTATGTGTGCTTCCATATAGGAAGGTGAGTGCCCGGTGTATAGGTAAATCGGGAAGATTTCTTTTTTTTTCTCAATCTCATCATACACCTACTGCCTAGCCAACGGTAGATACGGCCCATAAGCTGGATTCTTCCTCGACTAAAAAAATCTGTGAATAGGTTGTGAACAGGAGCACGAAACAATGTTAAAGACAGTAGAAATCGATTAAGTAAGTTGAGTTAGCACCAACGGCGGATCCAGGGGGGGGGTCATGGGGGTCATGACCCCCCCCTGAGCTGGTTCCAGGACTAAGGTGGACCACTAATTGTACATAATGATTTAATCATATATTTTTTCACCATACAGATTTTATGTAACTACATATCTTCAATATTTCAATCAATCAATCAATCAGCCTATTGTCGTCCACTGCTGGATATAGGCCTCCCCCAATGATCTCCACAACTCGTGGTCCTGCGCCGCCTGCATCCAGCGACTTCCTGCGACCTTCGCCAGATCGTGGGTCCACCTTGTTGGGGGCCTCCCTACGTTGCACCTCCCAGTACGTGGTCGCCACTCGAGAACCTTTCCGCCCCAACGGCCGTCAGTTCTATGAGCAATGTGCCCTGCCCACTCGCTCGCTTAAGGTTCGCAATTCTGTGGGCTATGTCGGTGACCTTGGTTCTCCTACGAATCTCCTCGTTTCTGATTCGAAGACGCAGAGAAACTACAAGCATAGCCCTCTCCAATGCTCTTCGAGTGACCTGAGTGCAGCCTTTTTATGTACCTTTTTATGCACCTGAGTGCAGCCTTTTTATGAGGCCCATTGTAAGCGGCCACGTCTCAGTACCGTTAGTCATCACTGGCAACACGCACGAGTTGAAGACTTTTGTCTTAAGACTCTGCGGTAGATGAGCCGAGAAAAGGCTGCGTAGCTTCGCGAACGCTGCCAAGCCGAGTTGGATTCGTCGATTGACCTCTTTCTGGAAATTGAAACTACATAGTTGGACTACTTGTCCCAGGTATACATACTCGTCAACAATTTCCAGTGTCGAGCTTCCAACCTTCACAGGAGAAGGACCTCCAGGTCTTCCAGGGTCTCAGCCATGACCACAATATCATCAGCAAAACGAAGGTGAGTCATGTACTCACCGTTTATGTTGATGCCATGTCCTTCCCAGTCCAGAAGCTTAAACACGTCCTCCAACGCAGTTGTGAACAGTTTCGGCGATATGACGTCGCCCTGTCGCACACCTCGCTGGAGTGGAAAACATGGCTTAGGAGCATAAATTGGTCTGTAGTTCTTCAATTGAGCCCTGTCACCCTTCTTAACCACCACCACCATGCCCACATGCCATGCTTTTGGCGTTTTTCCGTATGAAGGAGTTAAATAGCTCAAACTCAAAGTCATTTAATCAAATTGGTATCATCAAATACACTTTTGACAAGTCAAAACAAATATAATTATCCTAAAATTGATTGTCAGAAATTTAGCCTCTCAAGAGCTTTCAGGATCGCTCTTCCACCGGCTTTTAAAAGCTCTGCTGTAATTCCATCATCACCCGGTGCCTTGTTGTTCTTAAGCTGTTTGAGAACCAAATTGATCTCTTACAGGCTGACGTTCGGGATGTCTTCGGTGTAGTGTCGGGTTAATTTGGCTCTAGGTTCTGTAGCCCGAGTGATAGGAATGCTCGATTTCACTTAAAGCTGTCCATAGAAATTTTCAATCTCCGCCATAAGCTCAGGTCGGGATGCAATAGTTCTGCCGTCCTCTGTCTTCAACTTTCACTTTGGAGCCTTTTTCCCACTCGATGGCTTCTTTAATACGCTCAGTATTAAATCGGCGTATGTCGCGAGTCAGTGACTTTGAGATCTGTTTGTTGAGCTGCTGACATAGTATCATCTGATGACCGCAGAACCATCTCGCGCCTTTCCGCCATCAGCTTTAGTGTTGGCCCGAAGATTTTCTTTCCTCTTTTGGTACGATTGGGCTTATAGAACTTTTCACATACCGTTTGGACAGTTTCCACGACCCTGTCATTATATATGTCCACATCTGTGCAGTCCTCCAGGCAATCGAAGCGATTTGGCAGTTCGAGTTGAAAGTGTTCGGGGTTCTGAATTTGGATTGCTTCAGGACGGAGCGTGGACTTTATCAGTTGATACCTCTCAGATTTCAAGTTCAGATTTAATGAGCCTCTTACCATTCGGTGATCGCTCCCCGTGTTTAACGAATTGATCACTGGAACATCATTAAATATCTGAGTCATAGTCGACAACATGAAGTCAATCTCGTTTCTTGTCCTACCATCCGGACTTTTCCAGGACGACTAAACGTCAACATATCATAACATAGTTCTAAGCTAAAAAAACTAAAATTTATCTCTGGATGTTTGTAATGTACACTTGAAAAACTTAACTAATGTAAAGTTTTTCAAGTGTACAATAAAGAATAAATATTTTTAAGTACAGTACTTACTTACATTATTAAAATACCTAATTTATACTTGTATCTATTTATCAAAATTAAATTATAATTTCTTGACTTGACCACGACTATGTGACCCCCTCCTGGCGCCAAAGCTGGATCCGCCCTTGGTTAGCACTTTGTAAACAGGCTACGGAAAGATTAAACAATCCACTTGGGAAACGCCTATCAAAACTTCAGTCAGAATTAATAAAGAATTTAATTCGATAAAGTTGGAATTATTTCTAAACCGTATCTCGATGAGTGACAGCGCCATGAATCCAATTAGGCGAGCTGGCAATTTGGGCCGCTGCCTACCTACACGTCAATGGCGAGAGATTTCATTATTCATTCAATTTGCCAAGATAATGGATTTCGCTGCTGTAAAGCGCGCTAAATTAATTTGTAACAGTACATTTGTATTGTAACTTGTGTTATACTTAAAAATTTTTCGGACGCAAATAATGTGACTTGAGAATGAGAAGATTGAGAGCCGCTGGAAGGCCGGTAGTTTATTCAATATTTTTTTGTAAAATTCTCCTTTTTTTAATATTCAGTTTTACGGCTCTGGTTGCAGGACCTTTTGAGCCACACGTTTACAGTAGAATACTTTTCTTCAGTAGTTTGAATTGAAATGCTAGTGTAATGCATTTCAATGCATCTTGGGAGTTTGGCGTCAAACGATCGATTGCGGAGACCGTGGTGTTACTTCGATGAGGTGGTAATCCACAATAAAAATTCCATCGTACTTCAAACCACTTGATGATTATTTCAATGATCCTCCACATTACTCGTCAACACAGACACAACACCCCTGGTTTATTCAGTTCGTTCATTTGTTTTGCTTGATCACATGACGTTCGTTTGTGTTGTCTGCGTTTGGTTCTATCGTTTCACTGTTCCATTTCTTTTTAATTATGTTGTCATGTCAACGATATAATAAAAATAAAAAAATATTATAATTTGCGGAGAAAGAACCGTACAAAACGTAAAACGTTGTTTCATTTATCCGTAAAATATCATTTAAACTGTAAATAATTATTTTCCCTTTGTATGTAATTTTTCACTTTATTGAATGAGTTTGCCATTTCTTAGTAAAGATTTCTATTACTACTAATGACGTCACACAAGAATACACACAAATTTCTCAAACAAATACTCGCATTTAATATATGATTTTTGACTCACATATGAACTGATAAGGTACATCCAGGATATCACTCACTTACACAACATAAAACAACGCACGTCATCACCAGTTTTATAATTTTTTATTTTAAATATTGAATTACAAAAATTTGTAACAATTTTCAGTCTAGGTGTCAAAATGGCGTAAATATGAAAGGTGAGACAGAAACTATGGATAGAAAGAGAGGAAGAGGATATCTCACGGATAGCCTTCATTCATAAATAGTGATAGAATGAGAGGGAACACCTACTGCTCGAGACAGAACATTGTATGGGAGTTTGGCATATAGAGTACAAAATTCTTGGGGGTACCGTCCAAAAGTGACCGGTATGACAGGCAGGCAGTAAACTGGGCAGTCTGACTTTTACATCTCATGACAATGGTTGGGAATATACACTGATATTCTCAAAGGGTATATCGTTACTCAGTGCAGGACCTCTACAGTGACCGGTCCGGCCGCATCCAGCAAGTCGCTGGATGCGTGCGACCTTTGCTAAGTCGTCTGTCCACCTCGAGGTGAACCTTCCAACGTTGCGCCTCCCATCACACGACCGCCACTGAAGGGTAAGGGTATATTGTCCTTAGCCTATATACCTACGTCCCACAGCTGGGCACAGGCCTTGCTACACGGAGAAACACATGAGGAGTATGGGCCGTAACACCGCCACGCTGGCTCAATGCGGGAAGGTGGGTAGAAACAGTCGCTATAGCGACCGCGATCAACGGCTTAACGTGCTTCCGAAGCACGGTTTTGAAGCACAAAAGTTTTGGTCACCCATCCACGGCCTGACCATGGCGAACGTAGCTTTGTTTTCTCCTCTTCGTACTTCTTCTACTTCGTACGCTTTTCGATATTCAAAACAGTTTGACCAAAATTTTGTGCTCTCGATATCTTCCGTGCTTTGAAAAGTTAAGTGGAACTCTTTATATAAGTAACGGCAGACAGCTTTGGTGTTCACCGGTACAGCTGCCAATAGCTGCGTATGGGGTACTGACGCGGTACCAAAGAGGAAGACGGAATACGATCGGAAAGCCAATCGGTGTCTGCCGACTACGGATGAGATTAGATGCTGAAGGCCGATTGGCTAACTGTTAACACCAAAGTTATATTCATTATTAGATCACCCATCGCCACCACCGTCATTTCATGTTGGTTAGTAGGCCTGCAAAAGGACTTAAAGGATGATGATATATTCTAGGCTGTTATTTATCTATTACCCAATATACAGGATTGACAAGGTTATTCCTTAATAAGGTATTTTCTTTGTTTATTTTTATTCCAGAATATAGGTATTACGGCTAGGTAGGTCATTGCTTTGAATTTTATGAAACAATGCAATGCCAAAAATGATTTACCGGTACCGATGTCCGGAATCAGGATGTATTAAATTATCCTGTTACCGGTAGAGCTTAATAATTCCGATACCGGTAATAATTCACGTTTGTTTCGAAACTAACCAAACGTACAATATGCTTTGTTTCACTATGCTAAGTAAATAATTTGAACATGCATTTCGTAAATTATGTCGGTAACGATCGAAGCGGAAATGTGAATGTTGAGATCTCAGAGTAAACAGAACTGGAATAGCCATTAGTCCATTTCTCAAACATTTTTTTCTGCCATTTCTTGCGGGGGGTGAAGTTACCACTACACTCAAAGCCAGCACAAATAAACAATAACTTTTACCGTTTTTACAAATGCACACATGCATAATTCGACACACAAATTTAAATTTCACGCACACACGCTTAAAATTGTCTCGTGGGGTGTGCGTTTTGACAACGTCACAGCCGCACTCCCCCACGAGACTAGCGTTCGAAATTTGAAATCGTAGAATTCTAAAACATGAAATAATGAAGTAAATAATCATAAAATCTTAAAAATTATAATTACAAATAAAAGGTGACACCATCTTTTAGCATACTCGATGTTTTCTATTTATTTTTACAACAAAAAACAGCACAGGCAGGCATTTTTGCGGGAGCTCTGTTCGCCGCAACGTTTACAATGTTATGGTTGTCAAAATGGCGGCTCAACTAGTTTTATTAAACGTGCAAGCATCCGATGCTTGTGCATTTGGCAGAGGGGAATGTTAGACAAAGGCTACTCCAGTTCTGTTTACTCTGAGGTTGAGATGGATGTGTGGAATAGCTAGAATAGAGCAGATTATGAATGAGTAGATAGCACTCCAAACGAGTATAGGTCACATTTATACACTTACATACATAAAGCAAGTATACATCCGTAAAATACATAATTTCAAAAAGAAAACGGACGTAAGAGAATTAAATACTAGGCACAAAAATAAATTTATGGTTACAACACTCCGACTTAAAACTAAGCATAAGATTCTACAATAGTTGTTTAGTCTTGGCGAAAATGAAACCACTGAATATTGGTAAAATAGACTATCTTCGTCGCCGTCAAGTCACGTTAAGAACAAAAGACCGCCGTGTCAGTCCCGTCACTGTAAATGTCAACTGTCTCTGGTCTTCGACCAGCCAGCCTCATCAGGTAAGGCTATGAATACACAACAAGTATACCTGACGAAAAGTAAGCTTTGACGGATGAAAAATTTAAACACAATATTAAAAATAAGCTAATAACTAGAGCATACTATAGGGTCAAGGACTTTGCCGAAGATAACAATCCTTGACAATGAAGGATTTTGATTGGTATAATTGACGTCAATAAGTGCTTAAAAAAGCCTACATTGAAAATTAAATAAAATAAATAAAGATTTGCGTGGAAAGCAAGCGTGTCAATTTTTTAAGTTTTGAGACACCACCAACCCATGGTCTTACCTGCCTTACGGCATAGAGACCGAATCACGGGAGAGCGCGGGGTACTTGCGAATGCTCTTTCCCACACCGCGCTTGTTCTATGCTCCCTACAAATTCTATTTCCATCCCTATTGTTGCCACCTCTCCCCCTTGTGGGGCGTGAAGTTTTCAGACAGGAGAACCCAACTGTTTGAAGGATATCAATGCAGCTGATGCCCCCAACGGCAACGACTAGTTAGCAGCGGCCATCCCCGACGGTAGGTCGGGATTATCGAACACACACAGCACATGCATTTGTGTCATCTATGTAAATGTATATCTGTGGTTTAGGTAATATGAATATTGCTCACTCAGACCATAAGACGAATCAAATAGCGCACTGGTTTGTGGTTTCCCCCTATCGTAATCATAAGTTCCTGCGTGAACATCTAAATTTAAACCAAACCAAACTGTCACTCTGCTAAAGAAAAAAAATATGAATATTGCTTGCCCCACACATTTCCTAGACTGTTACAGACTTTCTCCCTGTTAAATAGAGGCTCAAACATATTATGCAAAATATGGGGGTAACCAATACCCTAACCTAGGTGTTTTTTAAAATATGACAGGTAAGCTCTTGTAAGCCAACATCTCATCTGATGGTAAGTGACGATAAGGCCGAAGGTAGAAGCAAGAACTGAGGAACTGGCTATCTTACCTCTGATTGCCGGTAGCGCCGGAAATCATCAATGCTTATAACATTGTTATTATGGCGACAAATTTAGGTAAGACGGTGGTAGCTAGCCAGGCGGGCTTAGAAGTCCTACCACCAACGAAACCGATCAGAAAAACTTCTGCCCCCGTGGAGAATCGAACCCGGACCTCCCGATCGACACCCGGTGGTGTGCACCACTAGACCAGAGAGGCGATTATGAGTAACCTTTGTTTTGTTTACGGAAAAAATCCTACTGATGTACGGATCTAACCAGTTGCTTACCACTAAGATAATGATAGTTCGTGAAAATGATGTAGATATTTTAGCTAATTTATGGTAGATGGTGGTCTGAGATGGATATAGAAGATGACTAGAGACAAAGAAGAGTGGAAGAAGGAGATTATGTGCGCTGGCTCTACAAACTAATTTCCTCTACTGACGTCGAAATGTTTTAGGTCCATAAGTAAGCTCTGCAACTATTTTGTAAAAGCGCTATTCATACAAAGTTTTATTCAGACTCAAACAGGCGTGAATTAGATTCTACACGCGCTCCATCCGTCCACGTTTTGACAGATGTAGGTATGCAAAATGAGGACTTTTGGCAAAAGTAGTTCCCATTCGGCTAACGCCATGTAGATTCCCTCTAACCATGAACACCCCAATATTATATCTACCGGATTTACTCTGACAATTGGGCGTGATAAAAGCGTGATAAATATCATTTCACGCTGTTCATGCTACTAAGACATTTTACCATTTTTTTATAACTCACATTCATCTTTTTCTCTTTGTTTTTTCCCTTTTTTTTTCTGTCATTTTAACTACTATATTATTTAGGAATAAATAATCCTTATATCTTACCGGTTACCGTAAAATAAATATGTTTTTTTCCATATTTCACGAGACGAGATCGATTCCCGGTGGTTGCAGGCAACTTTTTAAGATCTGTGACTAAAGTTCTACTTAGGTATTATTAAAAATAAAATGATGCCTTCTTTTAGTAAAATATCCTCGATATCTTCGATATTTATTAATCTTTCTGCCTGTGTGGCATGGCCGTGGAACACCGTGTATACTAGATAAATCCGAATTGAGATTTGAATTTGAAATATCTATTGTATGTTATTTCATTATTTCCCAAACGCCAGTATTTGTCTTCGTTCCCGGAATAAACCATCAATTTGAACGTTATCCGGTACATTTTAAGGTAGATACTTGAGGATCTGAATTAAGAGCTTAATTTTGTTATTCTTTTTTATGAAACGACGTTGTTACGGTCGTCATTAACGACCGCGTTGCTCTAATTAACGACACGATTAAATATAACGAAGCACTTGTCTTCAAAGTCGTTAATAGTAACAATTTTGTGAGGTACTTTAAATATTGTAGACGGACAGTAGGACACAAATAAATATTAGGTCCTTACCTTTGAAATTGGTGTTTTGTATGGAGATTTTGGGGATGTCTGCATTTTCCATACTAACATTTTTTCAGATTTCTCCACAACGACAAATCCAGAGATAATAATATTTGGCATGTATCATAAGACAAGCTTTAGCAATATGTGTGTGAACACGCTTGATAAAAATTATTCATCGTTTTTATGTTAATGCAAATCAAATGATGTATTCGGGAGGCAGTTAAAAATAATTGCCTTTGTGTCTAATTTTAACACTATTAAACTTACAAAAAATTATCAAATTAAATAATACGAGCTCAAATATATGGTCTATTTTTAGAAGAGGCAATTATTTTATAAGAATGTTCTGAAACTTAATAGTTACGGACAAATTGCTAAGACAGAATAAAAACACCAATTTCATAGGTAAGGACCCAATATTAATTGTAGTATATTTTACCCTTACTTAAGGAAATCGGTGGCGTACTAGTTCTTCGCATTGGCTTTCGATACCAAAAACGAAGCTATCTTTGCCATGGTCATACCTTGATAGGGTGACCAAAACTTTGTGATCTTAGCTCCTCCGTACTTCGGAAGGCACGTTAAGCCGTTGGTACCGTCGGAATTGCAACCGTTTCTACCCACCAATCCGCATTGTGTGTTTCTCCATGAGGAAGGCCTGTGCCCAGCAGTGGAATAGGCTGAGGACGACGATAATTATGAAGACTGTCTTTTTTCGCTCCGAATTCGGTAAAAAATCGACGACAACACAATTTGACTAAAATAAATTCGAGTGCGTGAGTACCTATAGACTTACGTAGACGGTGGGCTCCATTACGCGTCGACATGGACTAATTGTAGACGATATAATATTCTTGACCGGACTAAATTTCCTATAGCGTGGCCGCACTTACAACGGAAGTCTTAGAGCACTTAAAGTAGGAATTCATGATGTCCTTTGGAAACATGCTGTTTTAAGGTATTTATAGCTTCTGATTGCAGATAGGATTTTGGTATATCTGATATTAAAATGGGATAACGTCTAAATATTACCTGAGTCACGTTGAACCGTTGAAGTGATAATATTTACCTTTGAGGAGAATTCTATTGGTAATTAACTTCATTAATTGCTTTTGCATACTATAAAAACGTCCCACTATTGGGCACAGGCTATCCTACATGGAGAAACACTTGACGAGTATTATATAAGCCGAAACACCACCACGCTGTCCTAAAGTGGATTGGTGGTTATAAACGGTTACGTTACTGACCGATAATAATTCTATTGACAAATAATTTGTAATGAATGTGCAAAACGGTAAGACATGTCCTGTCTCACTCAGGCAGACTGCAAATAAAGTGACATATACCTACCTATATTAAATTTCGTAATACATTTGTTTTCGACAATTGAGAATACGTTGAGTCGAGGTGGTACGATTCATCCGGCAGTACAACACATCCTTCTCTTCCCTAGTGGGGTTCGAACTCCATGTCTCCCTCTTCTCCTCCTCCTCTCTTCTCCATCTTTTTCCTTTTTTCTTTAAATATATTGTATTTCTTTCTTTCTTTCTCTTCCATTCTCCTGTGTCACTCGACAGCTTAGCATCCACATCTTATATTCTGATAACATTCTACACGCATTCAATCCATTACTTCTTCGGTCTTCTTCTTCTTCTAGACCACTCCACATCCATGTTCAGCATTCTTCTTGTTATGTGGCATTCATACCTGCTCATCAGATGACCATACCACGCTCATTTATTGCTCCTTATCTTTTCTGTCACTGGAGCTACATTCAAATTTCCTCGGACATACTCGTTTCCAAATCTGTCCATTCATGTGACTTCGCACATCCATCATAATAATCAATCTCTGCGAGTGCAGTTTTCTTTCTTTCGCCCTCGTTGGTCATCATTCAGATCCTTACATTACAAAAGGTCTAACGACGGATTCTCCCTATCGTTCTCCGCCTATATGCTAGACACAGGCCTTCCTCATGAAAACAAACTCATGAGGAGTATGGGCCGTAACCCCACCACGCTTGCCCACTACGGGTTGGTGGGTAGAAGCGTTTGCAATAGCAACCGGGATCAACAGCTTAACGTACCTTCCAAAGCTTGGAGGAGTTCGAGATCACAAAGTTTTGGTTTTAACTTTGTTTTCAATATCGAAAGCCAGAGCGTAACTCATTTCATGACCACCTGATAGCAAAGCCTGCTACGGAAAAGGAAAAAGCAGACCTTATCACCTCCACCTTTCTGGCGCATAAGGGTTCTCTACACGTACTAATCACTACGCCATCGAGGTCCTCACGCCACCGAGCTCCTCCTTTTAAGCAATAGGCGTTAAAATATGAAGTTACCGTTTTTTTTCTCTCTTAGTATTTTGTCTGTAACTATTAAGCTTCCGAGTAATTTAAAAAAATAATTACCTCCTCTTAAAATAGACCATAATTTTGAGCTCTTTTGATTTGTTTTGATAATTTGTTGTAAGTTTATTTATGTTGAAAATGGACACGGAGACAACTCTTTTAAAGTGCCTCATTTGATTAGCATTCACTTGAAAACGATAAATAATATTTATGAAGAGTGATATCACACATTGCTTGTCTACATACATAAAAACAAAAATCACGCCTGTAATCCCCGAAGGGGTAGGCAGAGTCCAAGGAGCACGGAGACCACGGAGACCACATTTAGCCATACAAAAATTGGGTTTGGTCAGATGAAAAATCGTGAAAGAGTAGTAACAAGTGGCTAGCTCATCGCCTACACAATCACAGACCCAGTACCCAATACGCCCTTAGTCGCCTTTTACGGCATGCTAGGCAAAAAAAGCAGTTGGTACAGTCTTTTCTTTTTTTAATGATACATGCCAACAATTATTATCTCTGGATTGGTCGTTGTGGAGAAATCTGAAAAAATGTTAGTATGGAAAATGCAGACTTCCCCATAATCTCCATACAAAACGGCAATTTCATACTTTAACCCCTAATATATGTATTTATCAAGCACAAAAAATCTCAAAGATCAAAGTACTCCAAGGGACCTCAGTCCCATTATATTTAAGGTAGTCTTTCCGCTAACTCTTACACCACTTTTGCAAATACCCCAAAAAATATTCCGCGCCGTAACGACTGCCGACACGAAAGCGGAAGGCTTCCCGAGGCTCATTAACTAAGACATATTTCACACCATACTGCTCTCCCCCAGTACAGGGGAGTAAAACAATTGAAACAATTTTTGTCTTATTGAAGACATAAATTAAAAGGTTACCTTGAAATATGGTCGAGGTACGTCGATGTTTGAATTGCTGTTTTGAGCTTGCTACAAGCGCTCGCGGCAGTGAATTTTAAGTCTTTTTTGTCAAATTTATTATTAAAATTTACTTTAAGTATAATCAATTTTATAACGTATATATTAGGTTGGGGAAAAAGTCTTTTCGCATTATAGTATGTATAAACTTGTAATAAAATCTCTTTGGCTATACTATTTGTATCTGGCTGGTTTTGGTATCATTGAAAGTTTAAATTTTAAAGAACATAATTCCAAATTCAAATTAGGAAAATGTGTGATTTTCATTTGTTTTTCGTACCGCCAAGATGAGTGAATCTAATGAAGAAATTCGATACATTTTAAAATTTTACTACAAAAAAGGTAAAAATGCAACGCAAGCCGCGAAAAAAATTTGCGATGTTTATGGACCTAGTGCAGTGTCTGTGAGAGTAGCACAAATTTGGTTTTAGCGTTTTCAATCCGGAAATTTTGATGTCAAAGATGCACGTCGCTCTGGTCGCCCTATTACAGATAAAATGGATGCCATTTTTGAAAAAGTGGAGCTAGATCGGCATGTCAGTAGTTACGACGTAGCTGAAGAACTGGGAATTGACCACAAAACAGTTTTGGCGCATTTGAAAAAAAACTGGGTACACAAAAAAGCTCGACATTTGGGTACCTCACGAGCTCACTGAAAGAAACCTAATGAACCGTGTACTCATTTGTGATTCTTTATTACGACGTAATGAAACCGAGCCATTTTTGAAGAAGCTGATAACTGATGATGAAATGTGGATCACGTACGACAAGAACGTGCGAAAAAGGTCGTGGTCAAAGGCCGGTCAGGCTTCACAGACTGTGGCGAAACCCGGGTTAACTCGCAACAAGGTGATGCTGTGTGTGTGGTGGGATTGGAAGGGCATTATTCATTATGAGCTGTTACCACCAGGCAGGACCATCGATTCTGAACTCTACTGCGAACAACTGATGAGATTAAAGCAAGAAGTTGAGAGAAAGCGGCCGGAATTAATCAACAGAAGGGGTGTGGTTTTTCATTATGATAACGCTAGACCTCACACATCTTTAGCCACTCAGCAAAAATTAAGAGAGTTTGGCTGGGAGGTGTTAATGCATCCGCCGTATAGTCCTGACCTTGCACCTTCAGATTTCCACCTGTTTCGGTCTCTTCAGAATTCTTTAAGCAGTGTCAGGTTAACATCACGAGAGGACTGCCAAAACCACTTGTCGCGGTATTTTGACCAGAAGTCCCAAAATTTCTATAGCAATGGGATCATGTCCCTACCTACAATATGGCAAAAAGTTATCGAACAAAATGGTACCTACATACTTTAGTTAAATTTAAATAAACTATATTAAAAAATGTTTTGAATTTTCTTAAAAAATGCGAAGAAACTTTTTCCCCAACCTATTATAACGATTTTAAGTGCTATGTTTAGCCTATGAAATAAAATTATTTTTGATTTTGATTTTGAGCTAGAGTTTGGACTTACCTCTACAACGTGTACTCTATGAGCTTTGAACCATGTCAGATCTGTGTCCGATTAATTCATATTGTCATAGTCAAGGTCACAGTCATTGCTTGAGTGTATGTGTTGTTCTTTTTAACACGCTTTTATTAGCTTCACTTTTAACTTACTATTTATGTAAGAAAATCTTGGAATCTTATTTGAGTCACTTTGGTCTACGATTAGAATAAAAAAAAATTTAATAATTGAATTTCTGAAACGTTCTTCTTTTCTTACTCTGAGTAATCATTTATTTATTAGCGGCAAAAACCAAAAAATACATTGTAATGTTATTATTATTGATATGTCTTACTATTTTGTATATTACTCGTATTTGCCTTATTTTAGGTAGTATTTTCATTTGCCTTTATTTTGCAAAATTTTATAAACATCAAATTACTTAAACCTCCTCATTCATAGCGTCACAAAGCTCTTTGAGACCTAAGTAAGTAAATTTCAATAACAATATTATTATTTTTGAAGTTAACAAACTTCAAAGCCATTAATAGACATCTAATAGAATATATTATGATGGGTAAGGTCAAATATTAATTTAACTTCGGCCAACATCGGTAAAAGCAATGCCGAATTCACGGAACGGCTCGTATATTTCGCCTCTGGCATAGGACGGCTTTGTTACAGATTCTTCCCTCGGGAACCATGCATAATTCCCTGAAGTAATCCAATTGTTCTATGGCACAGGCTTTCGTCGGCTTTGTTTCTACGATTCGGGAACACTAACAGGATACGTCTGCGAAGGAAATTAAAATGGGATTCGCACAACACTATTATTGTTTCTAAAGAGTTTTAGTAATTTTTATATTCTATTTTCAGCCTGTATACGCTCTTTTTTTTGGAGAAACACACGAGGTTTGTCGGCCATAACATCATTGTCGGCCATAACATCATTAGGGTGCCTTTCCACCAAAGCTATACTGTGTGCGAGGAAAAATAGACCAATAGAATGCCACCATTTTGCGAGACACGTGCAGCGAAGTAATCCCATTGGTCTATTTTTCTTCGCACACAGGATAGCTACAGAGCATAGCTACAGAGCAGAGCTCTGGTGTAAAGGTACTCTTACGCTGGCTCAATGCTAATTAGTAAACAAAAGTAGAAACACAAGAGTAAAAACGGTTGTTACAGCAAGGTCTATATCAAAAAAAGGCTCCCGTTCATGGGTACTACCACTGAATCTTGGCCATTTAAAACCGACTACAAAAAGGAGGTTGTTTGGTTTCTTTCATTATTATTATGATACGGTATCTACAAAAATTTTCATTGAAATGTAACATTGTAACTTTCACATATTTCTTAGACAGTGCCCAGGAGCTACTGTAGGGCCAGATATTGGGTCCTCTTTCTCTCTTAGTATTTTGTCTGTAACTATTAAGATTCAGAGTATTCCTAAAAAATAATTACCTCGTCTAAAAATAGACTATATTTTTGATCTCTTTTGATTTGTTTTGATTTGTTGTAAGTTTAATTGTGTTAAAATTGGACACGGAGACAACTCTTTTGAAGTGCCTCCCGAATACATCATTTTATTTGCATTCTCTTAAAAACGATAAATGATTTATATGAAGTGTGGTATTACACATATAACTAAAGCTTGTCTAATGATAGATGCCAAATATTATTATCTTTGGATTTGTCATTGTGAAGAAAACTGAAAAAAAATTAGTATGGAAAATGCAGAATTCTCCAAAATCTCCATAGAAAACACCAATTTCATAGATAAGGACCTAATAGTACTTACATAGGAGGTTATAATAGATCTTATTAGGTCGCAGTGACGTGAAACAGCCCCAAACAGCCACAAATAATAATTATAACATTTTACGCAGCTAGTCTGTAGATACTGTAGATAGCTAAGTCTGTGATATTGATTATTTTTGGTTAACGCGCCATTTTATATTGTCTTTAAAACCTGAACCTGAAGATGTTTTATCGCTAACTTTAATACAAGTATCACTGAAGAACCGGAATGTAATTAAATGAAATTTTGAACGCGCTGTCAATATTTTGGTTCATACACGTGCGTTTATTCAACGTCGCCCTTTAATTGGAAACCAATTAATAATGATTTTGAGGCCAATTAAATTCCTGTCCAATATAATTGTATTAGCAGTGCCATTGTTTTCTGTTTGGAATGATTGTTTTGAAATTTTCGAAAGCAATTTTTTCGTGTCAAACAAATTATTTATCATTTCCTTAACTTTGTTTAAATGTACAGTCTACAACACATGGGATTGAAGAAAAGTGTCAATTTCTTGATAGATTTTCATTTAACCTTGAAGCGTATGGTTACGTAAATGCTAAATTAAAATTAAAAAAAAATCTCGACCAAAAAGAAATATAATAGTTATAATTACAGGTTAATATAATATATAATTATAGAAACTTTGCTGCAAATTAGTTTATATAATTCAGTCTTTACTTGGATATTTACTTTATATTGGATATTGATATTATTCTTGTTTCGTTATATTTTAATGTCAAAATGATTGCTACACATTAAATTAAAGAATTTTGAAGAAATTAAAGAAAACCGATACTCGATAACTATTTATGATATACTTAAAAAGTTAAACTATTCGTTCGACTGGGGAGCGCATGTTTTCGCATAACGTCGATTGTCATAACATCGTTTGTCATACATCGAATGGCATAATCATCAAATAGCATAACAATCATGTCACATATTCCTTCTAACTCATAACATTTAAGTGGCATAACTCTCTAAAGGCATATTATTATAAAGCATAACTATAGAAATTTCTTATTTCATTTAGCACAATATTAGGTAGTCCTAAAATAAATCGAATAATCACCCAGATTCGAAAGAACCAATCCCAAGGAAATGTGTTCTGATAAATATTAGGTTAAGGTTATTTTTTTTTATGACCCCTAAAAACTATATTTGTGCAATCGAAATTTATTTAGTAAACAATTTGAGGCAGAGAAAAATATTATGGGTTGTGATCATTATGCTTTTCATAAGTTGTGCGTTTCAAATTTATGCCTTTTAATACTTATGATAAACAATTTTAGCCTATGCAATATTAGGACTCTCAAAATTATGCGCCGCGATTTTATGCGTTTTGATGATTATGCCTTTCAAAATTATGGATTTTCATATATTATTATGATAATAAACGTTATGCTTAAAATTACGGAGCCGTTCGACTGACATGGTGAAGTTTATGTTTCATGCCGCCTAAGTTATATCAACGAAAGAAACTAAATGTTTTCCTATTGGTTTCCGACTTTGGGCTGATCATAAATTGTTACTTCAAAATGTATACGATCACGCAAATTGCAATGCAAAGGAAATAATTCCTCGGCTCAATGAATGACTTTAATCTGGATATAAGTTCTTCTTTATCGCCATTAAGATTTCTAAAATACATGCATACCTACTATCCTAAATGATGGTATACATATCGACGGCTTATGTGTAGCATGAGGTGCATTACACTCACACTTTGCAAAAAAAAAAGAAATTGACGAACTTACGATAGGTAACTTAGCCTTTTGCAGTAACCGGCCACTATAGAAAACCCACAACCACTCCGTAATTCATACCAAAATTCAAACAGCTAGGACAAATGCCACTTATCAATCGCTATAATAATCTCTGCAATCCGCGTTAAAATTAAAATTACCACTGTATACTAAATTATGTTCCCGCACTAAGCGGCATTCGAATCGCGCGCACGACTCCCGATCCGTTATCGGGAGTAGTCGATGGTTTCCGCCCGCCGTGACGCGCGAAGGCGAGAGAGGTAGGTACGAAGAATGAGTGTGGGTCCACTCTGACGCTCGGTGCGCAGCTTACTATTAATTTTACCTTAATTTAATATCTGTTATTAAAGTTGTAATTAAGTGTTTAGATATATAGATAACTCTTTATTGTGTACACAGGAAAAAAAATACAGTAATTACTTATATCTAGATGCCACAATTGGCGGTCTTATCGCTAGGCAGCGATCTCTTCAAGACAACCTGTCGATGGAGAGATAACTAAAAAAATACCACAGGTGCACAAAATTACAAATTAAACAAACAAAAAAGAAGAAATACACAAAATAACAAAACAGTAACAATTCTACAAACTAATAGTGGATACCTACGTGATACCTACAATACAAACAAATACATATAGTAATAGTAACAGGACTCAAAGCAGTTGAGTAGCAGCAATAAATATGAACAAATAGAAAAAGCTCAATTTTTTAAGGAAAAATTCCAGTTTCATTCCAGTGAATACACGCGTTCAGATAAAGGACTTGTGTAGTTTTATCAATAATCCCGCTTCACCACCACTAATAAACAAGACATAACGAAAGTAACATTTTTACTCTAATTACTGTATTATCCAATCTATCTTGTTCCAAGTAATAGAATCCCACTGAAATGATCTCTTCTTGTTATCCGGTACGCTCTTGACGGTCGTGATCTCTATGCAGCAGTAGTGTCGGAAGGGGCAGACGTGATGCGCCTCACTACGTCTCGCCACCGCTGCCTGCTCGAGGTCATCCTACTGAACCAATCTACTCGTTCAATGAACCTCCCGCAGCCTTGATCTGGTCACTCCAACGTGTAGGGGACCTTCCGTGCGGTCCGGTGCCTGCCACCTTCCCTTGGACGACAAGACGTTCTATGGACTGATCGCCACGCTGAGAAACATGCCCGAAGAATGTTAGGATGCGAGACTGCACTATCGAGAACAAACGCTGTTTGATACCGAGTAATAATCTCTTAGAGTAAACAAATATTTTCTTTTAACAAACTGAAGAATTCGTAACAATGTCCATTACTTAAAATAATGAATGGGCACTTTATATTGCGCTCTTCGTTACTTGCCAACGAAATATTTTTTAATAAAGGCATTTTTTTATTTCTTCTTTGAGGGTTGTTTTATTTTATATCTAGAAATAATGTTGCTTGTTGATTATGAGATTGTGGTTGATGACATAGACATATTAGTATATTTTACGTCTATGGGTTGATGATAAGACATCATTACATTACTACATTCAGAAGTTGCAACAATTGCAACAGATGCAACTCTTACTAAAATCACATTTTATGGTCATGTGAAAATGGTGACTGAAAGTAGATTGACTATAAGAGTATGAATCGGTAGTGAATTACACTAAAAATACCTAGGAAAATAAGAAAGCGTTCTTGAAACTTCAAAGGTACTCGAATTTGTCGGTGTAACGAAAGAAAAAAATGAAAAATATTTTGAAATGGATCATAGCAAGGAGAATTGTCTATCACTACCACTATTGGTCTATTGGAGAGAAGTGTGATTCTTTGTATGTATCACAATGTATTCTTAGCGGCAGCGACTTACCAAATCACGTCAGCAATGTACTTGTCCGCCAACAAAAAAAACACAACATAATAAGGCCACAGCATCCAACATATTAGGCGTAGTCAATCTGTGTGCCTAACTGGCGATACTTCGTTCCTGCTCGTTTATCATATCGTTTCGAGGTCGGCCTTTTTGCCGGCCTCGCTTAGCTTTTTTACGTAGTGAGTTATGGCCTAGCACTTGTGTTTCGATAAACTGAGGGAACAAACTGGCTGTATAAATTTACTGAGAATTTATGGGATTTATTTACGGTCCTTGGAGGAAATTGAATTGCTAACTACCGATTATTGAATTCTAACCCTTCCGAGGACGCTAAGAAAGAAGCTTCCTGTACCCTCATTATGAGTGTGGATAGTAAATTATAATTAAATCCTTTGCTTCAAACTCATAAAGCAATGTTGGTAGTACCCACGAGCACGAGAAGCCCGTACGAGCAGTTCAAGGAAAGGAAGGCTCTATTATGGCATATTCGTAAGCTATTTCCTACCAGGCAGGCCATGTGCATCCATTTTCTTTGTGTACTTTTCTCTAGGCCAATCTTAGCGGATGCCTACACATCCGCTAAGAACCTATTTTGCGAAACTCCAACCCTATTATATTTTCAGAGATTTCATGATTAACCAGTGAGTATATCCCTTTTAGTTATCCCTTTTTTTGAGACAAACGCATTATGGCAATTATAATATTAGTATGGGTATAGATTTAGCTTTTTAGATCTGATTTCATATCTTCTCCGGCAGGTCGGTGTGGCGAGGGCAGCCCGTGCGAGCAGTTGTGCCGGGAGCTGCACGACGGCACGTTCGAGTGCGGCTGCGGGCCCGGCTTCGTGCTGCACGTCGACGGATACGGCTGCTTAGGTGAGTAATGTTCATTATTAAATCCAAAGAAAGAAAAAAAGGAAAAATCAAAAACCCTATTAAATGTAAAAACCCCTTGTATATGAAGAGGAATGTTCTGAGCTTTTTCTATTACACCACCTTGTCCTTGCCGTTTCGATGTAGTCGAAGTTTTGTTCACTTCATTCATCATTATCCTGCCCTTTTCCCAATCTCATTTGGGGTCGGCGCAACAAGTCTTTCTCCTCCACTCTCCCCTATCACACGCCATATCAACATTCACTCCCATCCTAGCCATGTCCTCGTTCACACAATCTATCCATCTCTTCTTTGGTCTTCCTCTCCCTGCATTACCATCCACTCTCATATTCAAAACTCTTCTCGTTACATGCTCATTCTCTCTCCTCAAAACATGTCCATACCACGGCAGCCGCTTTTCTCTCAACTTCTCTATCACTGGAGCAACTTTCAGGCATCCCCTGATATACTCATTATAAACTAAAAAACTTCATTACAAACTAAAAAATATTACTAAGGTAATAAGAGTTTACACTCAAAACCACTCTGTAGTTATTATTATTGCTCTACGTATATTAAAACTTTTCCGACAACATTTATGTATACTCGTTGTATGGGTGCTCTCATTTTAAAGTTTCAGAGACTAAAAAATTTGTTATCCTGTCACCCAATTTTTTATTTATGTCCATCATCTTTAATTTTTGGTTGTTACAGAATTAAACGCAACCAAAGCGACTGAATCGTCTGATACAGAGGAAGACATACTTTACCAGAAGGATGTCTCTTTCTCAGCTGAACTAGAAATAGCCCCGTCCAATAGACTTATTAAGACTAATCTTAGCCATAAACATATCGATGATACAAACACACAAAGACTTACAACAACTCCAGCTGACAGCAAAGAGGCTAAGCAGCCGAGTTATACATACACTGGTGAGAAAAGCAAAGAGGTGGACGGTCTAAAGAGTCTAATAGAAGATGGCGTTAGTAAGATAGATATCAATATTATTGCTGATGCAGATAGGAGTGTTCATGAGCATGAGCTGAAAGTGACGACGCTTGGGCCTAGTTTAGAGCAAAAGGTAAGAAATTTTTGTTAGTTTTTCATGTCATGTTTTTATACTTACGTACTCAAGCTAGGCCAAATTTCGCCAGATATGACGTCGAAGTTCCCATGTAAACTTTTGTACAGCTTATTCTGAATATTGTTCGTTTAACAAGCTGCGCTCAATGGCAGCATGCTTGCCCTGTTGGGCCCTAAACATATCTTCTGCTTTTGATACGGGCGGAATTTAAGTGTGTATCCCCGCCTTCAATAAAAGGCTTTATAGTTTCTGAAAACACACCACACTGAATACCTTCTTCAACAAGAATAATACTATTGCTTGTTGTATCAGGTGCCAGGAGCGACATCTTCTCCTCCATGGACGACAGCATTGGAGGCGTGTCAGTGCGATCCCTGCGATAAGGGATGCACCTGTTCCTACGTCAAGTGTAAAACGGGTAAGATTACTTATATTTAATTAATTACTATTTACATTACATACTCTGATCGATGTGGAGATTGTGAGAAGCGTATTTCGCTGGTCGAATTCATTTCTGCATATTGTAGAAAGATAAGCAGACCTCGTTATGTGTCGTCTCTTCCTTTTGCATAGTCCTCGAAACGGCCATACGTAAACTTCCAATAACACTCTGTCTACCGGAAATCGTTATCACACGTGGAAAACCGCTAGCACTTAAAGTTGCCGTGAATTGCCATTTTCGAATGTGTGCTACTAAGTAGGTCATGGGAGTTAGAAGATTATGGACATTTTAGGGGCATGTATCTTAATATTTTTTTGGGTAAGCTGCCAATAATACACAGAGCGATAGATTCTAGTACTTGTCAAGTTAGACTGTGAACCCTTACAGATTTATAACTAGATGAATTATTACTAGAATCAAATTTATTCTGGGCCAATGTAGCCAAAACACTACGGACTTCACGAAACTCAATTTGTAGATTGGAAAAGAAAAGTTTAGCAAGGATCTAAGGTGATTTGTCAGTTTAAGTGATCTTCGCAGTCCTGCGTTAATTAGGTCGACACAATATATATTACCGGTCCTCTGTCTCTTAAATTTCAATGGATCTTTTTAATGATCAAAGTTGCAGTAACCTTACCTTCGTCAGAAAACTTTTAACAATGTCCTGCTGCTTTAAAAATTAGGACATCAATAATAAATATACATACACGACTTTTTCCCGTAGGGGATATTTCTCTTTCATCATCCCTCGCATCACAGTCCTCATATTATATGCTCGACGAATCTTTTAACCTGGACATTCTCAAGAACGCTGTCGATTAAACCTTGGTCTTCCTCGCCCCGTATATCCTGATTCATATTTATTATGAGTCAATCTACTTCCATCTTTTCAGAATAATTCAACTAGTGGCTTCCCGCGGTTTCACCCGCGCAGTACTCGCTCCCATGGGAATATCGAGATAAAAAGTAGCCCATGTTCTTTCACAGTATCTAGATTAATTGTGCACCAAATTTCGATTAAATCGGTTCAGTAGTTTTGACGTGAAAGCGAGACCGACAGTATGGATGTTGGCTAACAAGCAGCAGTTTACATTCGTCTAGAATACACTTGATACTTGTAAGAGAATTGTATCTTCTTGCAACTGCTACAAGGATCACAGATATGTTGCCAACCTGTGACATTTGATTTAAAGTCACTCTCAGTGATTTGACAGTCTGTATTATCCTTAAACGGGAATTTTTTTTTTTTTTTTTTCATTTATTTAAGACAATAAAAAATTACAATTTACAATCTAAAAACCAGACCACGAAAACCTCACAGGGTTTATCTGGGCTCTGGTGAGTCGCTAACAGTTTCAGACAAATAATATTTTTTTACTGCCAATCTAAATTTATAATGGTCTTTACAATATAGATGCTGTAGTTCCAATGGCAACTTATTTAAGAAGTTGGGAATCATATAATTAGAATTTCTCACTCCGTAGAGGTTGTTATATTTTGGTAGTATATAGCTATCTAGGTAAGACAATTTCCTTAATATTTTAGGTCTAGATCTTTCTTTCAATGCAATACAACAATGTTAGATACTACTTATATAGATGACTTAGTACTGAGTCTCTCTCTGGTAAAATAGGTAATGTAATAGACTTGTAAAGTAGAAGGCAATATAATTTGTCTAGATAACAAATTTAAAACAATTAAGCTGAAATGGACCTAAGTAAGCCAAACTCAAAGTTGGATTTACTGCTCTGAAATTAAAAAGTTAAATAATCTTTTCAGAGTACATCTGGCAATGTCACTGCACCACATATCTGCCATTTACCTTTATATACAAGACCCAAACCAGGGGAACCGAGTTTTAATCTTTTAAACTGACTGATATACTCAGCTCACAAAACATTACTTCTCAAGAAATTACGTTACCCCAGCATTTCGTCTTAAGAATATTAATAAGGACGTGAGCTGATCTTGTAAGTGCTTTTAACTTAAACATACATACATTAAACTTGGGCACTTTTACATACTTTTTAGGTAGCTTTTAGTTCTGTAAAAAAAACATATTTCGTGAAATTGCTGCGTAAAGCTGGTTTTTGTAAGGCTTATCGCGGCACCCACGCTTCTCTTGAGGCAAATGATATGTTTGAATAAAATATTATTTTGTAATAGAAAATATTTTAATATATCATTTTCCATAAGGAATTGATTGTACATTCGTTGAATAATATGTAAAATTGGCAGATGCTAGTTGCCTCAGGCCGAAGAGAGGGCGAACTGGCACACATTAATTATGGGAGGGATACATCTAACAATATACGCTGTAAAAATGACGATGTAAGAAAAAAATATAAAAGCTCGTGTTAACTACGAGAGTATTGAATTCTTGTGTGCAGACCTGCTGCTGCTTTCTCATGTTTCATCAAAATAAAAATATTCTATTCTGAATAGAAATTCAACATTCAAAAGTGTATAGCATAAAAAAAATATTAAAAGTTTAGTAGACCAAGGGAACAAAGCTATAATAGAATTTTAAAATTTATTTCTCCCTGTATTTATTTCTCCTTCTTTACCACGTGACATTTCTCATGAAACTGTGGAGTCACATGAAAAATATAATATTTCAAACCTGTGACTCTTAGGGGAATAAGCACTTTATGCAGGAATTTTCTTTCCCGAAGTTCGAATTTCGATTACTCTGCTCCTTAGGGGTCCGACCCCTAATCGGGCCGAAGAATGTGGGCCCTTGAATTTATTAAGTGATATTGGGGGTTCAAGGTATGTACCCTTAGGGTGAATGGTAAAAAGTGCAGTAGTTTATTACGTCCCCTTGAAATATGTTTGGGGTGCACTATTGATCCGATTGGTTTTGGGGCAGGAAAATTTTGTCGAGAAACTTTCGAGTGAAGTGCAGGTACTGTAGACAATGGGCCTTTTTTATTAAATAATTCTGTAGTCTTCAATAAAAATAAGTATATTCTTTTTGCTTTTTTCTACGTTTAGAGTTGGGAAAGTTAGGAAAATGAAATAGTATAAGAGGTTACCGTTTCAATTCGCCAAATATAATTTGTCATCACACCTACAACCCCCTAAACGGGTAAAGGTTAATGGGCCCTTAAATGGGCACCTATGTTTTAGCTTGAAATAATAAAAAGAAAGCTGCTTTCGCCATGGTCAGTCCTTGGACTCCGGAAGGCATTTTATGCTAATCCACATTGGGCCAGGCGTATTCCTCATGCGTCTCTCCATGTAAAAAGTCTTGGGCCCAGCAGCGAGACATATAGGCCGGTGACGAGGACTTAGTATACATAATAGAGTGGCGATGAGGACGAGGATCCTGGTGGCGTAGTCTTCAGTACGCTTTGACTTTAGATCGAAAACAAAGCTACCTTCGCCATGGTCAGGCCAGGCCCTGGATAGGTAACCAAAACGTAGTGATCTTGATCTCTACCGTGCTCCGGAAGGCAAGTGAAGCCATTGGCCCCCCGTCGCCATTACAACCGTTTCTACCCAGCCACCAATGAGGACGTGGAAGTTTTTGGTCAAATATACTTTCTCGACCCAAAATTTCTATATTAATTATATTGGACTAATAAACGCACTCGAGATAATTGGCGGCCCTGGTGTGGCCGGAAGGACCGAAATGGCGGAAACTTCCAGTTATTAGTATTTAACTTGAACAACATTCACTAAAACCATTTTGAGACCCTAATTGTTTATTATAAAGGGCTCTAAACAGGTTAGGAATTAAGGTTAACCTTTATTCGTATGGTAGGGGTTGGTATAGAAATAAAGACACTTTTCGCAAAAAGAATCCGTTTCACTTTTGTTCAGATTTTCAAAATTCTCATTCTAAAGGTGGTTTCATACGTGGGCTGGCCACCAGTACCGGCAAACAGCGCCGAAGAGATTTCTATACATTTTGTGCGCGTGTGGCTGTGATACGATGTTAAGTATCTCTTGTAATTGAAAGCACGCGCGTGTGGCTAGCGCTGGCGGCCAGTCTACCTATGAAACCACTCTAAATACCTCTCAACAAGCAGCACCTTTATATAAGCATGTAACTTTAAAATCAGATTTAAAAAAAATCAAAAATGTCCACGATGTCTCTGAGCACGTAGAGCTTGTTGAATGACTTGGTCACCTATCAGGTCTAACCATTGCGGAGTTTGCTTTGTTTTAAATTTACTCTCTTTAGTTGATGCTAACATAAGTCTATGCGCTATCCTGGGTACAGAGGTGATTTTTTACGAGACGAGACGAGAAAATTTTAAATCTTCTTCTAGCGCATCTTTCGTCATCAGCCTATATACGTCCCACTGCTGGGACAGGCCTTCCTCATGGAGAAACACAAGAGGAGAAAGGGCCGTAACACCACCACGCTGGCCCTATGCGGGTTGGTGGGTAGAAACGGTTACAAATGCGACCGGGACCAACGGCTTAACGTGCCTTCCGAAGCACGGAGGAGCTCGAGATCACAAAGTCTTGGTCACCCATCCACGGCCTGACCATGGCGAAGGTAGCTTTGTTTTCAACCGAAGCCAAAGCGCACTGACCACTACGCCACCGAGCTCCGCATCTTTGGTCGAAACATATTATGGAGTGTCGAGAATACACGAGGTGTGAAAAGAATTTTTTTTTTGTGTAAAAATTAACAGTATTGATTCCGTTATAGAGAATAAATTTTAATGTGATTTTTGATATGATTTCGAACCTAGTAAGTAGGTGATTTTTCACCAGAGGGGCGAGACGCGACGAGTCAAGAAGAGGTTTGAAAAATCATATTGTGGAAAATGTGTGGTAGAAAATCACCTTAGGCCTGACCGAAGCCATTTCCTTGGTGGCCCATCATAAGCTAAGTTTTCTGACAAATGCAATGGTTAAAAATATATCCATACTTTATTATAGCAACCATCAATTATTTTTTTCTGTAATACAGTTGACCTAATCCGTACGGACAAAAACCGACATTTTTCCTATATTAACGTTTCTATATTTCTAATTTCTTGTTTTGCTTCAACTGACGAATTAAGCGTAAGTCTTAAATGATTGAAACATTCCTCTTTTATGCAGACTAATCCCAAGAGTACAGATTCGCGGGTATTTACCAATCCTGAGATGAACGCAGGCCACATTGCTAGCGGGCGAGCGGGCGGGCGAAGTACAGCGAGAGAAACAATGAGAAACGTTGTCGAACCAAGTAAAAAGGTGCCTTCGCTGTGATTTCAGCGATTTGAAGGTTAATTTTTTTATCGTTCTCATCGCTGACAATGACACCACCCAAGTTAGGACTACTCTACTACTCGAGCCAAAGGTCACGTCATGTAAAACAATATTTGTACACATTTGACAGGGTCATTCTAGTTCTCCTCACTTTGCTTTCCTGTTGACTGGTAGAGAATGCCAATTATGTCCGCCGTTGTTTTTCTGCCTACCATTTCGGGGATATGGCAGCTGATAGCTGCTTTTAATTTTGCTCTGTACTCAGTTTGAACCAAAGAACCAAAATAAGTGAAACAATGCTCGTTTCTTTCGCTTGCTCGCTCGCCTGCTGGCAATGTGGTCTCCGCTCACATCATTTCATACATTGATTCACACCGCAAAATATAGAGGTAACCTACGGCATCGATGCAAACGAAACGCAAACGTGGGATCGTTTAACGACGACGCGAAGCCACTTTTTCACCTGGTTCGCCAAGGCTTCGCTTAGCTTGTCATAATTTCCATCGCTATGCTTCGCCCGCTAACCCGCTCGTAATGTGGCCTGCCCTTCAAGCGACCTTTCACCTTGTTCGCCGAAGCTTTGCTTAGTTTCTCATAGTTTTTATCGCTATGCATCGCACACCATCCCGCCAGTCCCCAGCCTATATACGTCCCACAGCTGAGCACAGGCCTTCCTCATGGAGAAATATTTGAGGAGTATGGGCCGTAATACCACCACGCTGGCCCAATGCGGGTTGATGGGTAAAAACGGCTTAAAGCGCCTCGTGTAGCATGGAGGAGTTCGAGATCACAGTTTGGTCACCCATTGAAGATCTGATGGCTAAACTTGCTTTGTTTTAATATCGAAAGCTAAAGCATACATATACCAAATCCCGCCAACATGTTTTTTTTTTTTTTTTTTTTTTTTTTAGTTTTATATCTTAAGACGCTTATATCTTCGGGCGCTTTCGGACTACGCCGTCTGATAGGAGCCTGATTTTAGTTTTTATAGATATTTTGTGTTTTAATTGTCTATATTTTAATTTATAAGTTTCATTATGTTAATATGTATATTTAAACATGTTGGCAATGTGGCCCTCGCGTAAGCCTCATATCCCCGGCTGCGCCACATCCCGTCACGTCCCCGAACAGCTGACGGGAATTTATTTGATTTATTCGCTTTTCATGATACGCACACATATCCAGGGTTTGGTAATGAGAACGGATTTTGTCTGAAGGGAAGTGTTAGGTGTTATTATGTATTTTATATGTAAATTAGCCCAGTGAGTTTGGCTACGACGAAGAATTGGTATAAACAGAAGATTCTTACTTAGCCAGTATAATAATAATCTATACTTAAAATAAATATGTAGAGATCGAATGTCTGTTCCTTAAAAAAAATGCTTAATGATTTTAAGCAGTCAGGGGGATGTAAAAAGAGGGGAAAATACCAAAAAAATGTTTTTTTATTTATTTTTCACTATCTGATTGTACGGGCTAATATGCGAAACGGCTGGACCGATTTTTATGAATTTTTGCATGGTGATACCTTATACCCCTGGTCAACATCTTAGTCATTTTTATTCCGGATAATCAAAGGGTTCCCGTTGGATACTTAAAAAACCATAGCAACAGTGGAAAAACTCGCTGGCAACATCTAGTTATTGAATATTTTTAGCAAAACCTCTTATTTTGCACGTAGTTCACAGTTTTTTTTTATGATGATCTTTAATGACATATTCACATACTTCTACAGAATGTGGGGGTGGTGGCCTAATCCTAGGCCTATGTCCAGCAGCCGACATTGGAATCCCACCATGACTTGATAAAATTTAACATTGCTTCATCGACAGACTGTCTTGAAGAGAATGGTGTATTAGACTATCAATAATGTTATAAGATAAAAACAAAATTCTCTCTTTCTCTCTCTCTCAAATTGCACTCTGAAAATAAGACGATTTTCGTCTCCATTTTGTATAAAATATCCTTGGAAGCTACGCAATGAAATGGTACAATACTAACAATAATCCTAAAATTTTCTAAGCCATCTGTTATATCGGTAGATTAGTAAGGCCATATATTTCCCCGAGGATCCACGACCAAAGAAAACAAGACCATTAGTACTTTTCTATCGGGGAAAATATTTTCCATCGAGTTCTAAGAGGAACCCAGTGAAATTAAATACTTCTAGCTTCGTTTTCATTAGCATTTCTCTTCGCGCAGTTGTTTTATTCTTTCTTTGTGAGTTGTATTGATATTTATTGCTTATTTGAAATGTATTTTGTCTGAGATAATTTAATATTGGTTATTATACTTTACATACCTGCGTCGAATAAATGTTATTAAAAGTTTTTATACCAGCTATGTTGCAAATAAAGTAATGAAATCGGGGACGCACTGAACAGGAGCACACGAAGTTAGTATGCGAGTAGAGGAAAAATTAAGTGTACCGGAATGGAAAACTCTCTTCTAACCCCACCAATAAAGGTGTAATTGTAGTAAGGGCTCCTTCAAAAGAGGCGTGAAAAGTCATCTTATGAGCCAGGAAGATAGAGGAGGCTAGGCCTGCATTCTTCGATGCCGCTGTTAACGCCACCTGTCGGAAGACCGGGACACCACACCAGCCGGTGCGATATTCCGAAGCAAGATCGATGCTACGGCGCACTGATCGTGGCCTATATAAGGCGCCGCAACCGCCCGCCGGAGCCCCCATTCGAAAATTCGCATTACTACTATTATTTTAAGAAATACTTTATGTACTATAAATTAGACCAGTAAAATAAGTTAGAATATTAGTTCAGTCAATTTTATTTAAAGACCTGACAATAGGAAACCTAAAGGAAGTAGCCAAGCCTCTCACACATACAAGCACACAAGCACTAACAGCCGCCTTAGTATCCTTCGCGTATGGGCTCATCCACTGCTTACCATCAGGATGCGTTGAGTAATTTCCTGGGCTGATAATAAAAAACATATGTATAGATTTGGGCAACGCAGGACCCATTGTTGTGGAACTCTTTGGGAAGGACCTGGGATTGATTGATTGATTGATTGACACGGCTGATGACGTGACGATTAAGACATAAGGTAAAAGTGTTACCAACCACATTTTTCCAAATATAAGTCCTATATTTTACACGTTTATGCGAACAACGTTGAAAATAGGTGGTGGATTTGTGGAAAACCTGTGATACCTAACGTTTTTTCATGAACATCGTTACTGCTCGGTGGTTCGGCAAACTATCATTAAAGAAATGCGTTGCTGTGCTACAACCGCTACAACACACCGGACTCACTTGTTTCTAGCGAGCGCATATACGCTGTAGTATCAGTTTTTTTTTGTTTTTCTACCCTTCGTACCTTCTTGGCAAACAGTTAAGTTACTGTTCGTCGCTCCGCCAACTAGATTTCATACATTAAGTATTCCTGTGCTCTCTCGACGGGTCGACGTCGACGTCTTAATACGTCAATGCAATCAACACTATTACTGATTTCATGTCAAAAAAATTGTCATGTTCGAGCGTTAATATGAATCTACTTGCAGATGTGACCGTGTCCACCCCGCGCTTCTCGGGCGCGTCGTGGCTGGCGCTGCGCGCGCTGCGCGGCGCGTACAAGCGCGTGCGCGTGCGCCTGCGCGTGCGGCCCGAGCGAGCGAGAGGCGTGCTGCTGCTCACGGGCGAGCACGACGACTTGTCGGGGGACTACCTGGCCTTGCTGCTGAGGAATGGCCATGTCGAGCTGAGGTCAGTCTTGTAATTGATAGATAAACTCTTGGGCTTCATCAGTGAAGATGAGGTCGAGGGAGGAAGCGAGCTTCATCTGTGTTCCACATTAACTGAGGAATTGCCTAAGATAGGCAGTTCCTCAGTTAATGAGTGACCTCTTAATACCGGAACACAACACTGCTAAATAACATGATTTTTATGGTGAGACGATGGTAGCTAGCCAGACGGGCTTAGAAGCCTACCACCAACGAAGACTATCTGCTATTCCTTGCTTATTTGCATAATGGTTGCTGTGCCCGACAGCATCCAAATTACACTGTACAAAACAAAAAAAAATGCCTCGCGTGATAATAGGCGGAGGGACATCGGCGGCATCGGTATTTTTGTTTTCAATCACTTTGGATCTCCTGTTTAAAAATTACGGCTGTGACGTCACAGTTGACGTCAAAAAGTTAACACGCTTGGTTACAATACAAATCTTTACCCTGGCGTTATCTATGTAAATGTAGGTATATCTGTGGTAATCAGTATAATAGAGGTAAAAATAGTTCTTATTATTTTCCTACGATTATTATATAATATAAAGCACTCGTTTGCGGCTACGAAATATTTAAATAGGTCCGTGGCTCGTTTCCGTGAGCTGTCTGGGTGCTAGCGAAATGTTGAAGAAAATGGTGGAACGAACGTGCTGCGTTGTAACTTTTTACAGAAGCTTTTAAAAACGCCGGTTTTGTTCAGCTTAGAGGGGTTTTTTTTCCAGGGCTTGTTGACCGGTTAATTTTTAAACCTAAATCACCACAAGTATGTTTGGAACGTTTTAAAAAGGTTTGGCTCTACCGTTACCTTAAAAAACCGGCTCCACTAATAGAGCAATATCTAAGGGTTTTGAGTTAATAAATATCTTTATATAGGTTTAATTCGATATCATAAAAAATAGGTGTAAATAATGCTTTATTGTTTACGATCCATGGCACTTGTTTACTTCAATTTACCAGTAATACGAGTATATTGCAGGATAAACTTTGATAATTAAATGTTTAAAAGGCAATGAACGAACTAATGATGGAAGCATGCACACATGAACTAGTTGAAAGCTGTGACGAAGGTTTATTATACTGTTGTCAGTTTTGGCTTAAACCGGTTTATTTAGGTTTTTGAAACGCTCTTTTCTCAAATACGCTCCGAGTGAAACCTTTAATATTGGGTCCTTATCTATGAAATTGGTGTTTTTCTTCTCTCTTAGTATTTTGTTCGTAACTATTAAGTTTCAGAGTATTCTTTGAAAATAATTACCTCCTCTAAAAATATACCATATTTTCGAAATTTTTTGATTGGTTTTGATAATTCGTTGTAAGTTTTATTGTGTTAAAATTGGACACGGAGACAACTCCTTTTCAGTGCCTTCCGAATACATAATTTGATTTGCATTCACATAAAAAAGATAAATTATTTTTAAGAAGTGTGATATCACACATATGGCTAAAGCTTGTCTAATGATACATGCCAAATATAATTATCTTTGGATTTGTCGTTGTGAAGAAAACTGAAAAAATGTTAGTATGGAAAATGCAGAGTTCCCCAAAATCTCCATACAAAACGCCAATTTCATATGTCAGGACCTAATTGTTGAACTAAAACCTCTATGAAAATAATGAAAATAGCGTCATCTGATTAATTGTTGTCATGGTGATAAATCTCTGTTGTCGTGTCATTATTTTACAATGCCGAGAAATTGTAAAATTAGAAATGAAATTACATTTTGACGGAATATGTCACATAATACTCGGTCGAGCAAATATTGATAATCATGGTTACACCCGCGCGGTGCCGTTCCCATGGGAATATCGGTATAAAAAGTAGCCTATGTCCTTTCTCAGGCTCTAGACTATCTGTGTACCAAATTTCAATTGAATCGGTTCAGTAGTTTTGACGTGAAATCAAGACAGGTAGACAGAGTTACTTTCGCATTTATTTTTATAACTTTTTATCACTACATCAAATTACAAATTTCCACTTGCTACGATTCTAGCACACACTATCGATTCTTCTTCTCTCATTGCTCACCTCATACATGCTCTACGGCTTAAGCTGGATTTGACCTGGGCCTTCCTTAGAACGTCCCCAATTTGACCAATATTCTTTCGCCTAGGTCGTCCACCTCCAACTTTCCTATTCACAGTTGCCTCATCAATTAATGTATTAGAAATTAGCGGATATCAATCAATGACTTTAGGTTTAGGTTTAGGTATTCTTGGAAAAGTAATCGCTTGCTATGAAAATCAAAATGGATAAATAAATAAGCTGAAATTTCTGAAATGTTTGGGCTAATTTAACTTCAAAGAGACTTGTTGGTTCATAAATAATGTCCTTTGTAAGGTGATTGATATTTAAGCTACCTTTTAATTGAGGGTTCGGGAACACTTTTTGAGGTTGTGTAATGTGAGCTCATCTGATGTTACATAATATAATCCTAATTATTTTATTTATTGTTATAATTATATGTATAGTATTAAATTATTTATTGTAATATTTAAGTATGTGTGTATAATTATTTAAGTATTGTGTTTGTTTAGACTATTTATAGGTATTACATTAGGTCCTTACCAGATTTTGGGGATGTCTGCATTTATCAGTTTTCTTCACAACGACAATTCCAGAGATAATAATATTTGGCATGTATCATTAGACAAACTTTAGCAATATGTGTGTGAACACGCTTGATAAAAATAATTCATCGTTTTTATGTTAATGCAAATCAAATGATGTATTCGGGAGGCAGTTAAAAATAATTGTCTTTGTGTCTTATTTTAAAACAATTAAACTTACAAAAAATTATCAAATTAAATAATACGAGCTCAAATATATTATGGTCTATTTTTAGAAGAGGCAATTATTTTATAAGATTGTTCTGAATCTTAATAGTTACGGACAAATTGCTAAGACAGAATAAAAACACCAATTTCATAGGTAAGGACCCAATATATATTTTTATATATAATGCCTATAAATAAGGCTTTTACTTTAATGATACCGCCACCAAATCTCTGCTTAACCTATGATTGACTGGTAGAGAACGATATTTGTCGTTAAGTCCGCCATATGTACCTTGTTTAGGACATTAAAGTTTAAATAAATAGATAAATTGATGATCAACTTTGAATGGCAGAATATTTCTAAGTATGAAGTGTTTAGTCGTTTCTATTAAAAAAAAAAGACTTCATGGTTTAATTGAACCAAGGAAAAGACAATCAAATAATGGAATCGTGCTTCGAATATTAGAGAACAACCAAGCAAATGCTTCTTCAAAAATCATGAAACAGAAACTACGCTCTCTGTTCATAAAAGTAACACTACAATCTATAGAACACGCAAAAAACCCAGAAAATATCTGGCCTTCCTTTATATGTAAATATCCTTGATACATGGTTTGTTCTTTTCACCATCAAACATTCAAAATCCTTTACTCCGCCTTAGGCCCTCCGCACACGGCGTTGCGTAAACGTGGACGCACCCAACGCACCCAACGACAGTACGAGCGCGTTACACCTTCAAAGAAGCCCGCACCCGAGGCGGTGTTGCAGTATGAGATGCATATCAATACGGGTCGATTTCAAGATTATTGCTATTTTTCTCATTAATGTCCATATTTTTTAAAGAATTATTATCAATAATACTGTCGATAATCGTCAGGGTAATCGCGAGAACACCAGTGAATTAAACTTTAAACTTTTAAAACTTTATTAAAAACTTTGCACAATAATCGCGCAATAAGTAAAATTAAGCATTAACACAAATTTTTACAATTATTTGAATTACAGTCTAAACTTAGGACTAAGCAAAACAATTGAGCCTAAACTAATAAAAATAATAATAAATTTATTTTTTCAAATTGTGCAATACAACATACAATTAAAACTTATATTTAACTATAGAACAAAAACTAAATGGATACCTAAACTAGGTTGACTAACAACCTGTGTCTTAGGTGAAGAGAAGGCGCTTACTTAACTAGTGACAATATAAAAACATTACATAGCAAATAGACGACAAAAGAATTATTACACTATGTTTTCGACATTTCAAGAATGACTTAAATGAACGTAGACACTAATGAGGAAAATATAATTAATGTTGAAATTAATTCTTACCATAGACGTAGCGTACTGGCGTAAAAAAGAAAGTTCCCCGCGCGGCGCACAATCGAAACAATTGAAAATAGATTCGCTCATGTCATGACCCACGCCATGACTTCAACTGAGACCAAAAACGATACGCCTACGCAACGATTCGTTTGAAGAACATTGCAGCACCCCAATTCTACTATAAATTTAACCGGACGTTTCCGAATCGTTACAATTGCGTAACCAATGCGTTTGAAGAAAAAATGCTTAGCAGAATAAACACTGATGATTGAAATGTAAGCATTTGCTTTACGTTTTTGATTTATGTAAAAAAGCAAACCGAATGGAACCGAAGGCAACCGAAACGCACGGTTGCGTTTTGCTAGCAGAATACCAATAACGTTCGAACATAACCGTTCCTCATGCGTTTCAGATCAAATTAAAATAGCAGAATTGAGGTGCAGGTCTTGTGCGCGTAACGTAGAAACGGTACGCTTGCTACTCGTGTGCGAAGGGCCCTACTCAGTCTCAGAATCCAAAAACCGAGTTATCAACATTCAAGCGGAAAAGCTAAATAATCTTTATTTTCCCACAAACAAGGTCGAAAATGAAAAGAAAATGCGTCTGCAAGTCTACATACAACAGGAACCAATTACGGATCCTTTTGAAGTGACGATAAAACCTCGAGAAGGGGCCATTGTGGGGAATTAAAAACAATTGCCATCCTGCCAAACACTTTATGTAATTGCTACCGTGAAGGTTCCCTGGGGTTGGTGGGCTGATGATGTTATCAACGGGGTACAATAACAAAATATACATATTCACACACACACATATCTCACTCATATCCAAGTATAATCTTCTTAATATTTTATTTCTTGTGGCATGCATTCGCAATTTGCTGTAGGTCCGTAGACAAAATAAATTTTGCGGAGATGTAAATATTAGGTCCTTACCTATAAAATTGGTGTTTTGTATGGAGATTTTGGGGAATTCTGCATTTTCCATACTAAATTTTTTTCAGTATTCTTCACAACGACAAATCCAAAGAATAATATTTGGCATCTATCATTAGACAAGCTTTAGTAATATGTGTAATATCACACTTCATAAAAAATATTTATCGTTTTTAAGTGAATGCAAATAAAATGATATATTCGGGAGGCACTTAAAAAGAGTTGTCTCCGTGTCCAATTTTAACACAATTAAACTAACAACAAATTATCAAAACAAATCCAAAGAGCTCAAAAATATAGTCTATTTTTAGACGAGGTAATTATTTTTAGGAATACTCTGAATCTTAATAGTTACAGACAAAATACTAAGAGAGAGAAAAAACACCAATTTCATAGGTAAGGACCCAATATTTTATTTCTTGTGGCATGCATTCGCAATTTGCTGTAGGTATAAGAAAATTGTGCGGAGATGTAAATATATTATTTTGATTCGCTATAGAAATCATCAAAACACTGTCAAATGGAAAAGCTATGTGATTTGTGACGTCACAGCCGTAATTTTAGACGGGAGAACCAAACTGAAAGATACCGATGCCACCGCCGCGCCGGTGCGCCTCCGCCGGCATAGTCCGGCCGATGAAAATGTATGCATTTTTCAAGTAAAGGCAACATTTCTTCAATGAATTAAAAACTGTTTATTTTCCAATTATTACAGCCAGTCCAGTATTGTCCTCGAGTAACTAATTATAAAAATATTGATTTACTTAAAATAAATTGAATTGACAGAATAAGTTATATCCCTCTGTCAGGGAAAAATGTTTCGGAATAAAAAGATAGTACGAGACTTGATTAAATCTATTAAATACATCTACTATCAAACCCACCGCCGTAATTTATTACTCATTCGAGAAAATCCAGGATTTCTTTACACATTAAAATTGATAAGTCTCCAAAAAGGCCCTAATTTAATTAAATTCCGGATGACATTAAAATTTTAAATAACAATCAGTTCAAGAGCAAATTGTTCAAATGGTTAAACGACAATAATTTTAACGCAATGAAAGAATTTTTTACTACGACGGAAATGTTACATTGAATTCATAGATATATACTATTGATTGATAAATGTATAGTTATATTGATATTAGTATTCATAGTGGCTACATGAGCTGAACATTAAAATTGGAATAAGATCATAATTGTTAATATTAGGTCCTTACCTATGAAATTGATGTTTTGTATGGAGATTTTCGGGATGTCTGCATTTTACATACTAACATTTTATCAGTTTTCTTCACAACGACAAATCCAGAGAAAATAATATTTGGCATGTATCATTAGACCAGCTTTAGCAATATGTGTGTGAACACGCTTGATAAAAATTATTCATCGTTTTAATGTTAATGCAAATCAAATGATTTATTCGGGAGGCAGTTAAAAATAATTGTCTTTGTGTCTAATTTTAACACAATTAAACTTACAAAACAATTATCAATTTAAATAATACGAGCTCAAATATATGGTCTATTTTTAGAAGAGGCAATTACTTTATAAGAATGTTCTGGAACTTAACAGTTACGGACAAATTGCTAAGACAGAATAAAAACACCAATTCCATAGGTAAGGACCCAATATTTCCCTTATTTTTATGCAAATAAATTATTATTATTAATTTTTCGCTTATCTTTCTCCACAAGCATGTGTACTAGACGGTCTATAGAACAAATTGGCCCATATCGGTCCTACGTGTAAACGGCATTGCAATTCATATTAATTTGGCACTGGACTGGACTATTGTCCTGAATCGCTGGATTATGCTATGGTCCATAAAGTTTATCTGTCAAAAAACACCTATTAAATTATTCGGATTATAGTTTCTCATTTAAAATTTAATAATGATAGCAAATTTTCGAAAGGCGTCTTGTCTCCGGGTTTTTGGGTTCTCTTAATGGTTATTATTTAAGTTTCTTTTTGAGTTTCCGTTTTTTAATGTACCTACTTTAAAAGTAGAAATTATCTTTGAGTTTATAATTCCAATATTATGATTGATCCATTAAATTTTTAATTAATTTATCAGTTATCACCCTTTTATTATAAAACGCCTTCATATTTTTTTTGCATCTACCGGAAAGTACAGTCATTCAATTATTCATAGTTCGTAAAACAACTGAAAGTGCACGTTACGAATTTAAATTCGGAACTGCAGCCGAATCTGTAATTGGATCTGAATTACTCGATAAAAGGTATTGTCGGTATTGATTTCGGCATAGTACACTGCGACACTGGTAATAACTACCTAATTAAAATCAGTGTTTTATGGAATATTGCTGGGGGATTAATTAAAATTACATATTGGAACAAATCTACGCTCGCATTGAGTCAAAGTCAAAGTTCTTTATTGTAACGTCTGTCTAGTTTTTATGTTTTGGAAAGTAATCAAGAAACCATCTGGTCTAGTTTGCTATAATCTTACAAAGTCAAGAAGGTCCTGGGTTCGAGTCTCACAGGGAACAGAAATGAAAGACAATTATTATGCCAACCCCTTATGCATAATTATATTTATTTATTTGTTTTATTTAGTCAAATCTACATCGTAAACACAACATTCACATATTCAAGTTAATATAAAGTTAAGAACTAGTGTATACATCAATTATAAATAATGCACACCATTATATTACTAATTATAACAAATACCCATGTTATAAATTATTCACAAACACTTTTTTCCTTTTAATAGTTAGAACGAAAAAATCTCTACATATAATAAAACTGTAGAGGTCGAATGTCTGTACATAGGAAACAAAATGTTTAAAATTAAGTCAGGGGGATGTAAAAAGAGGGAAAATATTTCTCTGTCTGTTCGTCTGTTTGTCTATTTGTGCGGACTAATTTCCGAAATGACTAATTTCCGAAATGGGACCGATTTCAATGAAATTTTGCACGGTGATACCTGAAATCCCTTGCAACCGCGGACGAAGTCGCAGGCAACAGCAAGTTTAAAACATGTATAGAGACATTTCCATTTAAAGTGTCTTTTTCATGAATACTATAGATTAATAATGGTAAATATCAAGCTCCAACTATATGTGAAAGCTATCATAAGTGCTGGTAAGCCTGGCGATAGGGGGATAACCCATGATTCGTTCTGTGACTTATTGGTACTCTAAAGAATGTGTAAAGTCTATATGTAGGGTCTAAAAATAAACTCAAAAATAATTTTATTTCATAGGCTAAACATTGCAATTAAAATCTTATAGTAAATTTTAATAATATAATTGACAAAAAAGACTAGTAGAATTCATTGCCGCGAGCGCTTGTAGCAAGTACATCCACATAGCGCTGTGACTGGTTGAAATCGATACAAGCGACCGCATTCTGAGAGTACCTTTCACGAGAAGAACTCGGTAAGAAACTCATGACGGTAAGAAACTCATGATGGTGTCCATTGGTCTCTATATAATGCAGTCGGACTTTCAGAAGGATTTGGTGCAAATGAAATTTTCCACACTTGTCACATACAGTTTATTATCTTTCTTCATAAATGTCTCTAAGCTATGCAAAAATATACTATTAAAATACACTACACAGTGAGCTAATAAAGCTGGTTAACGTAGCTGGGGCGCGATGGGGAACGACTGGTGAGTCGCGAATCGCGATGTGCGCGAGCGCCGCATCCAAAAGTGCTGACATGAATTTATATACAATGTTGTGTCCCTACAAATGGTTTGATTTTTCTTCGAGCATTCACAAATTAGGTCCTTACCTATGAAATTGGTGTTTTGTATGGAGATTTAGAGGAATTCTGCATTTTTCATACTAACATTTTATCAGTTTTCTTCACAACGACAAATCCAGAGATAATATTAATTGGCATGTATCATTAGACAAGCTTTAGTAATATGTGTTATATCACACTTCATAAAAATTATTTATCGTTTTTAAGGGAATGCAAATAAAATGATGTATTCGGAATGCACTTAAAAAGATTTGTCTCCGCGTCCAATTTTAACACTATTAAACTTACAACAAATTATCAAAACAAATCAAAAGAGCTCACAAATATAGTCTATTTTTAGACGAGGTAATTATTTTTAAGAATACTCTGAATTTTAATAGTTACAGACAAAATACTAAGAGAGAAAAAAACACCAATTTCATAGGTAAGGACCTAATATAATATGTTGTATGTTGTGTTGCTATACGATGCATGTTGTCCCCAGGTTCGACTGCGGCAGCGGTGCGGGGGTGCTCCGGTCCCCGGAGCCGGTCCGGCTGGGTCACTGGAACACGATATCGGTGTACCGGCACCGATGGGACGCCTGGCTCAGGCTGAACAACGGCAAGCGGGTACGGGGAAGGTCTAAGGTAAGAAAGAGATACTTACATTCAGCATGTATTTCTGTATGGATTCCCTCGGCCTATATACGTCCCACTGCTGGGCACAGGCCTTCCTCACGGAGAAACACATGAGGAGTAGGCCGTAACACCACCACGCAGCCAAATGCGGGTTGCTGGGTAGAAACGGTCCCAATAGCGACCGAGACCAACGGCTTAACGTGCCTACCGGAGCACGGAGGAGCTCGAGATCACAAAGTTTAGGTCACCCATCCACGGCCTGACCATGGCGAAGGTAGCTTTGTTTTTGATCGAAAGCCAAAGCGTACTAACCACTACGCCTGCGAGCTCCTCCACTAAATATACTTACGCAGAATTGATTTTGGCATAAAATTGTATGCATAATTACTTATTTACGCATAATTACAAATGGAATAACCATCTTAGGGTATAATTAAATATTCGCATAAAATTATAAAAATAATTATCAATAAAAATATCAAAAACATTCCTCTCATACCTCTCATGTGTACTAAATCAAGTCTCCGAACGTTTCTGTCATGTTCTGGCGTGCTGCCTGGAGGTGCTAGCCATATCGGGTCTGGACTCTGGCCAGAACATCCGATTTGCGCAACTGGGTAATAGATTAGATATCGTCTTGGTTGTGGTCTTTGTCCAGAACCTATGATTTATATGACAACATTATTGGATGAGGTCTTGTCAATCAGGTCTTGTCAATCTTATCAATCATCATAATAATCGACGGACAATGAAATTGTAATAACGGGCTATTAGGGCGACAGAAATTAAATTCTGTTTATTATAAAAATTAAATGTTCGAACAAAAATTTACAAACATAGGTATACATCATATCATCAGTCGTGTGGTAGCTCTTACTTTTGGTTTTGTTAAGTGACTAATGGACTTAGAACTGCACAGCCATTCAATAGCTTATAGCGGCGACGGGCTCACCACCTGTCACGCAGAGTGCGTCACTGCTTGGTGAAGCGCGGACTATGACAGTGGACTTTGCGGTGCTTTTGTATGAATGGATTATAGAAGATTGTAGAACTGGACTTATTTATTTACACCAACCTATCACACTCGCTAAATCATGTACATCATATTATCACGCCTTTTTTCCCGCAGGGGTAGGTATAGGTGTTACCACCCACACTTCGCCAGATATGTTAAGTCCCCATGTAACAGGTGGCGAGCCTGTTGCCATGCACCGGGCACAATGTGAGGCAAGCGATATTCACATTTCTAACCCGTTCCTCCCAGAAAATCTTTGTAATCGCATTCTCCCTTTCAATAATTTTGTTGATGTTGAGGAGCTCGGTGGCGAAGTGGTCAGTACGCTTTGCCTTCCGATTAAAAACAAAGCTACCTTCACCATGGTCAGGCCATGGATGGGTGACCAAATCTCTGTGATCTCGATCTCCTCCGTGCTTCGGAAGGCATGTTAAGCCGTTGGTTCCGTCGCTATAACGACTGTTTCTACCCACCAAACCGCATCAGGCCAGCGTGGTGGTGTTACGGCCCATACTCCTCATGTGTTTCTCCTTGACGAAGGCCTGTGCCCAGCAGTGGGACACGTATATAAGTTGAGGACAATAAGTTCAGCAGAAATATGAAAAACACATCGAATCTAAATAAGTACTTTTAAGTAGTAATAGAAATTGAAAAGATAGTCATTAGGGCAGAACGTTACATTAAAAAGGAGCAAGTCATGAATTTCAATACTAAATGTAAATGGGATACCAACTTAGTGTGAAAATGCTTATAGCATAATAATAACCTATAGTTTGCAATTGCTTCGCTCCTGGCTAGGCCTGTGGTACAGTCGTGTGTACTCACATGCATACAATCTCATTCAACTATGAACCTTATTCCATCACAATAAGGACACAAGTGTTACATTTCATTACAGACTGTACATTACGTGGGATATAAAATTTTATGTCACAGGTCTTCATTTAAACAGCGACAAAACTAAACAAAAGTCTCGCTGTCGGCTGTAATGAGGCCAGAGTACACAATTAAAACTTTCTCTAGGAATCCGCGTCGCCATTACTATTTGCGTTATACGATAGTTTGGTGTGAAAACATTCATGAATTGAATGTGTTTTAATACGTGTGATACATATTTATAGTGAGCGTATAGATATACACATAACATCATAAAATATCATCACGCTCCTTACCCCAAAGGGGTAGGCAGAGGTATTAAACACCCACATTTCGCCAGATATGTTAGGTCCCCATGTAACAGGTGGCGAGCCTGTTGCCATGCACCGGGCGCAATGTGAGACAAGCGATATTCACTATGAACTGTACATAAGTTTTGTAGATAGACCTATAAACATTTTATTTGCCTAAATTTCACACACATAATTTTAAAACAAATATAGGTACAACATACTAATTTCTTCTACGTCCCAAAAACATTGCAAATAGTTTGTAATTTGAACGAAATAGAACATAAAGACTATATTAAAATCGTTAAGAATAAAGATACACGCTCAACATTTTTAAAACATCTTAACTACATTGTAAATAATCTCAAAAATTATAATAATACTTAGAACTTTCATAAATGCTTTACAACTGAAACAGCTTCCAAATAATTCCATACGAATTTAAACTAAATAATAAATAAATTCTATATATATATATTTTTCTTAACTGTCAATAATTTATCATAAATAATATTTATATGTTGTATCTAATATTTATCTTTAGTATTGAATATTTATTTTATGTATTTCAGTGTAGTCAATAGCGCTGAATTACATAATTGTATATATTCTCCAAAAAAAAAAAACATTACAAAACAATAAACAAAAGGTAAAAGGTAAGTAACGTGTGTGCGATAAGAATGAAAAATTGCGATAGCTCAGATTATGATATGCTCAAAGCGCAACCCACTGATTTTCAGCTATTACCTAATAAAAAGGAGAGAAAATTATATCTCTTTAGGTTGCAGTGACGCGCTGGAGTCTTACAGGCCTTGGTCACTCCTCTTTTAAAAATAAAGAAAAATGAGAAGATTTTTATATTCTCACCAATATTATAATATTATAATAAAATGGTCTGGTTAAATAGACAATACAAATTGAAATAGACAATAGTTATAGCGGATAATTTAATTAGTCAAACCAGAAGATTACCTTGTCCCCAAGAGAGTCAGAATTATATTATGAACTACTATAAACTGCCGGATCAGTTGAATCTTTACCTTAAGTCTGTTGACCAGTTTAATATTTACTGTGAAACAACAGAACAAACTTAATTCATTTTAGATTTTATGCGAAAATCAATTATGCGTGTATATTTAGTGTAGATTCCATTATGCCAATTCGTATTATGCTTGAAAATTTTATGCAAACAGAATAGTGAACCATTGTTGACTAGCAAAACTTATGTCAGGGACACAGATATTGGAATTTCCCTCAACTCAATAGTTACAAGAATAAATCAGCTACTCTACTACCCAATTTTTAAGCTCAAGCCACTTCTTTTTCTGTAAAACAATTGATTCCATAAAAAACTTTTGTACAGTTATGAATGGCGAAACGTTACAAGACTTCGATCTTTAACGACTTTAACACGGCCTAAGTTTAATGGATTCAGATACGAGTCTGGTTGCTATGGTTGCGAATTCATTTCGATTCTTGATAAAGTTATAAAAGGCGTCTCGATTGCGTAGTTTTTGGAAGAAAGTACTTGTGATGAAGAACACTTGTTTCTTCTTTAATTTCTCATCAATTTTAGAATGAGTTTGTATTATTCAATATAATAAACCGATATTTATTGCTACTGTAGATTGTAATAATCTTTTTACAAACGAGTTTAAAAAATTACCTGTCATGGCCATAAAACTAGACACAATAGACAAAATAATACTATATTATTCGCAAATGTCGGCGTTCGCGTGACCTTCAAGGGGTTTAACAACTGAATTGATTGTAGACAATTATTCAATATGTTGCTTATATGTCCAAAGTAGCTCACAAAATTATGAACCTTAAGTAGCAGTGGGCAGGGCACATAGCTCGTAGAACTAACGGCCGTTGGGGCAGAAAGGTTCTCGAGTGGAGACTACGTACTGGGAGGCAAAAAGTAGGGTCCCAACGAAGTGGACCGACGATCTGATGAAGGTCGCAGGTAGTCGCTGGATGCGGGCGGTGTAGGACCGATTGTTGCGGAGATCTTTGGGGAGGTCTATGTCCAGCAGTGGACGTCAATAGGCTGATGGATTGATGGCTGATGTCCGAAGAAAAATATATGAATAAGTTTTTATTCTGGGTTTAACCCAGAAAAAAACTGCAACTATCATGTTGTAATTTTCTTGTTGTTAGTAAGAAATATACAAAATTAACTCACTGGGCCAGATATAATAATATGTATATTGTTTACTGTACGGTCAATACGGTGCATTACGTATGTCAGCGCGTGAGCATTATTGTATTACTTATTGTTAAATTAATTACATTTAATTGCATTCGTACCAACACAGTGTCACTAGTAGCAAGTACTAATTGCGTAATTAATGTATATCAAGTTTGGGTAGTTTTCATCTTAAATCAACGAGGATTTATCAAGACTTTTATCAAGATAGTTCATGTATCAAGATCAATACGGGAACATTTACTAATGCTTAAACAAATACATAACAGAAATGAATGAATTTGAATGTTCTAAGTAATATATAGATATTATAGTTTTAAAATATATTACCCCAGCTCATTTCACTATTGATTCTGTCTAGTCACAATAGGTTTTGTAACTTCCACTCCCTAAGCTCCGCTGAGCTGAGAATGAATTAAATATTTCCCTCGTAATCAATTTAAATTCCAAGTGAAATCTCAAATTGGCTAATAAAACTTTTGAGGTTGGAATATTATATTAAAAACGGTAATATTTAAAAGGTTCCAGGAAAATTTTGATGAATTTACAACGGGGTTCGTAATTGAAGCTAATGAATGCTTATTATTCGAATATTACTATCATTTTTAAAGATTAACTTGTAAGGCAACGATATCCGAGTTAGAAAAGACACTGTGAGTAAGGTCGCAAAATCAACCCCTACACCACTGAATTTGCAAAAAACTTAACAGGACAAGCTCGCAACTTGTTGAAAAGGCCTTCCCCTTTGGGGTATCCATAGACGCTGTATGAATGTAGTGATAATAATAATTTAACCCCTCGTCTGTGAGGATGGCTAAAATCAGCCGAAAGACAATTGATTTCATATTGTGCCTACAAAAGTAAAAAATAATGAAATAATGACAAAAAAGACATGTCATAACAATGTAGATGCCGTCAATTTATTCTATGCTACGAATTCCGTAGTATAATTGCTACGAACTTAACTAAAGCCCGTAGCATAATTGCTACGAACTTAACTAAAGATTTTGCCCACCACGTCTTTTGTCACCTTGCAATACATCGGTATTGCGTTTATTCCATGCAGTTGTTTTTTTTTGGTATTAATAATGTAATATTAATGTCTTTATTAAACTTCAATGTCCATTAAACGAAATAGCGGACCTGTTGACTAATATCGTTCTCCACTAAATATGGGTAGGTATCTATTAATGATTAGAGTCATTGAACTCTTTGATATTGCAATTACCTTCGTATTTTACACATGAGTGTGACACGTGGTTCGCATCAAACCAGCCGGGCGGATGGAATGGATGGATGGATGGATGAAGCGCAGCGAAACATCCAAAGGCACGCCGTGGAAACTGCAACCATTCACTGGCTTTAATCACTTGCAATATGAGCTTTGCCAGGAAAGGATAGATTCCAATTTCCTTTGTTAATGCATGAACGGGGAAAATTATTTTTAAATCTGCGGTAGAATTGAAGGCAGTGGCTGATTGAAAATAACATGTCTATAAAACAAATAAAACATACAGACTGTTTTGATGCCCGCAGTGCCCAGTGGCCTGTGTGATTGTTTCAACGTGTAAGCTACAACTACTGTAAGTTACATTGGACAAGTTGATAGGTGTGAATATCTGAAGATATTTATTAATAGTTATTATATTCATCTATTCCATTCTTTGTGCTTTTATACCTTGGACTAGGCAAATTGAGCTGTAAAATGTTATCTCACAAAATTTTAAAATTCTAAAAGCTTCCAAAACTTTTAAAATATATGTAATGAGCTAGAAAAGTACCCGGTGTGCATGGATTAAAGTTGTAGTATTTCTTCAAGGAATGGAGTTCCAATTTGTATCCATTTAGGCGGGGTCGATACAACCGCGGCTAGCGAGAGACGAGTTGTGGTATCGAAACGGAGGATTGGTCATCTTAGAGTGTTGACACTTTAAATAGAAAGATTGTAGAGAATGACCAATAAAAACATTATTATGCCCTTGTAAAAATGTTCCAGAAATTAGTTTTTTTAGGAAACTATTTTTTGATTTTCAAGCCGTCACATTAAAAAAAAAAATTTGATGTCTCAGTAAGAGTTCATTTTTTAATTTAAAAATAAAAACACGTATTTTATTGAATTGTAAAGAAAACATATTCCGATTAAGTATGGAATAAAATTTCCGGCAAATGGCCCCCACGGCTCAATATCACAACTTTCTCATAAAATACATGTTTTTATTTTAAAATGAAAAAGTGCACTCTTACTGAGAAACCCGTTATTACACTTATCGATACATATAATAAAGATGTAAATCAAGTCAGGGGGATGTTAAAAGAGGGAAAATACCAAAAAAAAATTTTTTATATTTTGTTTCTCTGTTTGTTCATCTGTTTGTACGGGCTAAATCCGAAATGGCTGGACCGATTTCAATAAAATTTTGCATGGCGATACCAGAAAATTAAAGGGTTCCCGTGGGATAGCCGCCAGTAACCGCGGACAAAGTCACAGGCAAAAGCTAGTATGTAATGTCTTCGGTTACACTTACATTACATGAAGTTTGTTACATCTTCTTTCTTTCTTCTTTTTCCTGCCCTGCTCCCAATTCTATTTGGGATCGGCGCAACATGTCTTCCTCTTCCACTCTCCTCTATCACTCGTCATGTCAACACTCACTCCCATCCTCATCAAATCATCATTCACACAATCCATCCATCTTTTCTTTGGTCTTCCTCTCCCCACACGCCCATCCACTTTCAAGTCCATGACTTTCCTGGTGACATGATCATTCTCCCTTCTCATTACATGTCCATACCAAGAAAGTCGTTTTTCTCTCAGTTTATCAGCAATCGGGGCAACTTTCAGACTTCCCCTAATATATTCATTCCTCACTCTATCCATTCTCGTCACACCACACTTCCACCTCAACATTCGCATTTCAGCTACATGCAATATTTGTTCATCCATCCGCTTTACAGACCAACATTCTGATCCATACATGATGACATGTCTTATTATAGATTTATAAATTTTCCCCTTCAGTCTTAGGGAAATACGGGGGTCACACGCAGTTCCCGTAACCTGCCGCCATTTCATCCATCCTGAGCTAATCCTTCGCTTGACGTCTCGTTACATATTACCTCGAATGCCCAAACTCCTTTTTTGCGACTAACAATAAATTTTTATAATCTCGTCTCAGACACCTGAACGGCTAATAACACATTCTTAACACTAAGGTTTTATGTAAAAATTAAAATATTATTAAAAAATTTAAGCTTTTAAAAACACTAAAACAAGGGTCATGAAAATCTCCTTATTCTATGTTTAATAACGCCATCTATCTAGATTTATTTTTAGTTTTCTCAGACTTTGAAGTATTCTTACAATTAATTAATTCTTGCGTTAATTCAATAGGATATTTTAAATACTAAATTGGTTACAGCGCTAATCTATTTAATTAGCTCACTGGGTAATCTAAAAAGTATTCTGGGAACTGTTTCATTAAATTTATGATAAGTAAGTAATAAAAAAGGAGTTTCATTAGAAATTGTTATAGAAAACGTCTTATTTATTAACTTGCAGCGGTGTTCAAAGTCGGTTTCTAAACGAATTTTTTACTCGTTCCCAAGCGTTGTTTTTAGAATAAAGCGATGAAGTGTTTCGAAAATTGCGGTGTGATGTGATTTGTGGTTGCGCGCTCAAGCGATTGTGAGGCTTCTTTCAGGGGCTTCTTTCAGGTCATAACTCTAGTCTCGAGCTTTACACGTCTCGCTTTGAGCGCCAATGTAACAAGTGGTATAGTTTTATCAGTTCATAGTTAATATAACAATACCATTGTAGGTTCGTAATTTATGAAAATAACGTTCTTGTATGAACTCTTTAGTAAAACACAGATGAAACATAGAGTTTACTTTATTATGATAACATCAACATTTTACCCACAAACAACACACTGAGGAAATTAAAACGTCAAATGTTTACAGAATCATACGCTACCTAATGTTTATATTTACCCGCAAACACCATAAGGATCTCTCATGAGAATAAATTATAAAAATCGTCGAACTATCATAGATTCTACACCTAACATCATAAGCGTAATCAAGAAGTAAAATAAAACCAATTAACTACATAAGCTAAGATATTTTTGTTTTTAAATATTAATATTGATGTTTTTATTAAAATGCGAATGTGGCCTACATTCCCTGAAACTCTTAACTGTAAACGCCGCATAGTTGATATTTGACAATGACGTCTGTATTACCGTCGGTGCTTATGAAGCGAGGCTATTATTCTAAAATTAGCTGTCAACAAGTGCCTCTCATGTCACTTTGAAACTAATTAACTAATGGTTGTTAATTAAATGAAGTACAGGCGAGGATGTTCGTGGTTTTTAGGAAGCTTTATTTCAAAGTAAATAAAAGTGTGAACTGAAGCGTATGCGTATGTGTGTGCGGTATTAAAGTCATATTTAATAAAATGTCTCTTTTTAATCCACATATTTTTATTTAAGGTACAGTCGAGTGCAAAATATGTATGCAGTTTTGACAGGTGTTAGTATTTATTCCCTGCCAATAAAAGCCATTTACTGTCAAACGTGCATACATATTTTTGAACTCGACTGTACTGTCTTTACTTTTTTAAATAACGCGTTTTTTATGGGCAGACACTTTTCAGGGCCAGCCGCCAGAGCCATTTACGAAAGAAATATAAATATTCATAACTAGCTGTTGTCAGCGACTTCGTCCGCGGTTACTATGGTTTTTAGACTATCCCACGGGAACCCTTTAATTTTCCGGAATAAAAAGTATCTAAGATGTTGACGAGGGATATAAGGTATCACCGTGCTAAATTTCATTGAAATCGGTCCAGCCATTCGGAGATTAGCCCGTTGAAACAGACACACAGACAGAGAAACAAACTGGGCACAGGTTAAATGGACCAACGGCTTAACGAGCTGAAGCACAGACGAATTAGAGATCACAATATCATGGTCACCCATCCAAGATCTAACAATGGCAAAGGTGGCTTTGTTTTCAATATCGAAACAAAGCCTGCAAACCACTATGCCGCCGAGGTCCTCAATAAGATTAAAACCTATAATAAAAAGATTATTTTAACTTCGTTTGATGGGCCGGATTAAGGGTTTGGTAAAGGCCGCATCAAATAGCTTAAAGTTTTCGTCTTTAGACATTGTACACCACAGAATCAGATATCGACTTCAGTAAATTCGCAGTTCGATCGAACTGTCTTGGAAATTGGGTCTTATTAGTTTGTTGTTACGGTATAATATTGAGAGAGCAAGGGTTTTCTACTGTGTGTTCTGTAGGTACCCCTAGTTTTCATTGTAATAATACTTCTCATTTCAAGTAAAAAATGTGAATTTCCAATTGACTATATTTTTGAGCTCTTTTGATTTGTTTTGATAATTTGTTGTAAGTTTAATTGTGTTAAAATTGGACAGGGAGACTCTTTTTAAGTGCCTCCCGAATACATCATTTTATTTGCATTCACTTAAAAACGATAAATAATTTTTATGAAGTGTGATATTACACATATTACTAAAGCTTGTCTAATGATAGATGCCAAATATTATTATCTTTGGATTTGTCGTTGTGAAGAAAACTGAAAAAAGTTTTAGTATGGAAAATGCAGAATTCCCCAAAATCTCCATACAAAACACCATAGTAAGACAACAGCTAGTCATCTATAAAAAACACCTTGACAAACATTTTTTTATTTTCATATCATTTTTTCGTATCATTAAAAAGGTTATAATTATATAGTGAGCCAAGCTTAAAAAAAAGACGCATACTGTCGAAGACTTCTTCTAGATTTTTTTAAATATATAGATGTAGGGTCGGGGTGGTGAAGAAAATGCAGCTTACCTCTTAATGAATTTATTATTCAGCAAGAACACAAAACGTCTTACTTTAGGTTTACACGGTCGGCGGTCCCGAGCCGAACGCTATCCCGCTCGCACTTACTCGCTCGCTCTCCCACACCTGATAGACTTCCTCAATCTAACACTGAATTTTTTTTCAAGTCTGACCAGCAGTTCCTGCGATTCGCGCGAATAAAAACTATCAATACCAAATTGCAAAGCGAAATTTGTAGTTTCAAAGTAAACATTTTGGTGTTCGAAATTATTTATGGAAAGCGCGGGTGAAGTCATTAAATTTTCCGTAGCTTACACACACTAACACAACAAACATTCACGCCTTTTTCTCGAAGGGATAGGCAGAGGTGTTACCACATTTCGCCGGGCAAGTGTGTGTGTTTTATATATAAATAACTATAGATAAATAAACAACGAAAGCAAGTGTAAAAACCCTGTTGCGTCATCAAATTTCAAAGTTTGATTGCACCACCACTATGTTAAGAAGAGTAACCCCCGAATACAGAAACGCTACTCAAAGTTTGAGTCCTACTTAAACATATAAGTATTGTCAAAATTGACGTTTTTCCATACAAATTCTGACAGGTATTGTACACTTAACTTTATAAGCAGTGCTCATAATTTGAGTAGCGTTTCTGTATTCGGGGGTAAGACGCACACTTTCGAGCTAGGATTTCTAAGCATGTTTACCAAATTTTGAGTAAATTGGTTCAGTAGTTTTGGCGTGAAAGTGCGACCGACAGACAGACAAAATGGCAGACAGATTACATTCGCATTTATAATATTGGTATGGATTTTCAAACGAGCGTAAAACAAGAAGGACGGGTAGCGGTAGATTTTAAAGTAAAAAGAGAAATATATTTAAAATTATATTTGACGACCTCCGTGGTCGAGTGGTCTGTACGCCGGTCTCAAGGTGCCGCCATCTCGATCCCCAGTGGAGGCAAGTGTTTGGGTGATGAATTTTCAGACATTTGTTCTCCAGTCTTGGATGTTCATTAATTATTATATATGTATAATATTATATATATTCAGAAAAATTATTGTATTTATCTATTAAATATATTTGTCCGTCATCTAGTATCCGTAACACAAGCAGCATTTAGTTGCTTAAAATGGGACTAGTTGATAGGTGTGAATGTCTGAGGTTATTTATATCTATATTTATATTTTACCAGGTGCCTAAAAAAACTGAGTATGCAGTTTCTTTTCAAAAATAAAAGTTAGTTTCATGATTCATCTACGTAAAATAAGCAATTTTAAATATTTAATGTACGTACTTCCCCTCCAGGGCTAATAAAAATTCTATCCTGTATATGATATGATTAAATGATATTTTAGAAACAATAGTCAATAATAACGTTTAAAAATATAAAAAAACAAATCCCGAACAATTTTGTTAATTAAAATGTGAAGGTCGGTCACGGATCGGTCTTGTGGACATGATCTCATATTCTTATTCTTTCCAAATATTTTTTTTTTCTGAAACGGTCATGGTATGTACCGGACAGAAACCTTAATTCCACAAAGAATATCCACCCGCGTTTAACCTTCGGTGTCCTATTTCGTTAGCATAATTGCCAACACCGTGGGGAGTAATGTCTAAGAGGCGCGACCCTGATGGTGATTGAGGGCGACTCAGGTAATAAATGGATAATCAGACGGAACTGTCTTGAACAGCCAGCGAAAAATTGAGAAACATAACTTTGCTTTTGGTGGATAAATACGAGTATCTTAAGAGAAATGTGAATGTTATGCCACACTTATTGCAACGGATCTATTAAAGTGACACACTACTAAAACTATTTTTGGCTGCAAAATAAATTTTTATAAAAGTAAATACAAATTAAATTTGGTACTTTATGGTGCTGCCACATTGCTGTATGACAGCAGTGTAAACAGCAGCTTACAAACGTTAGTAAAAATTTGTTAAGAAACCTACGATCATAATGTCATAAAATGTTTTCATGTTAGATAATTTTAGTAAACATTTCCATCCATCAGTGTAGGAACACTCAAATCATTTAACAATTCCTAACAGAATGTTTTTTTTTTTAAATGACCGGTGTATGATATTAAGCTGGGGTTTGGCGACTTACCGATGCACTCCTTCAACCGCCACGTACGATGAGGGCCGAGCTCAGTAACGCGATGGTTCGTCGGCGCACTAGGAGGAGTATGTAGCCAGCCAAGGTATCACACACAGGGTCCACAGGTTGCTAGTCCACGCTAACTTCCAAGGGGAAAGAGTCTCAGAACTAGATGATGATTTCGGTTATTAAGTTATAGAGGATGATTTAGAGCGAGGCACTCGCGTCGATCGTTGTTTCGAACAGGTAGAACGTAGTTTTAGTAGAGGGCACCACAGGCGCACGTAGTGTTGCCATGCCCAAAATCAGTGTTGGCTTCTGGAGCTACTCAATAAGCGCCTCACCCAGTCACGAAAAATATACATCTTCCAAAAGTGTTGTTTTAATTGAAAATAAAATAAAATGGAAAAATACATATCTGTTCCAGTATGGAACAACCGGTAAGCCCTTGCTCTTTATCTCACCTGATGGTAAGTGACGATAAGACCGAAGGTTGAAGCAAGCTTCACCTGTAATCCTCAACAACTGAGGAGATAGTTCCTCAGTTGTTTCCTCTGATTGCCGCAACACAACAATGTTTAAAACATTGATATTATGGCGACTAACGGTTGTAGCTAGCCAGACGAGCTTAGAAGCCCTACCACCAACTAAACCGAGCAGAAAAAGCCCTGCCCCCGTGGAGAATAGACCTCCCGATCTACACCCGGTGGTGGCAACCACTAGATCAGAGAGGCGGTTGAATGTAACAATTTTTAATTTTTTTTAGTAAATGTATTAGTGTTAGAAAATGTTTGTAAACATTTTATAAAAGCAGTGTAGCAGCACCATTATTCTTCTTAGAACTAGCCTTCGGGTGTACTAATGTTTTTTATGTGCGCAGGTTCATGAAGATGGGCATCTTGTAATGCAACAATACTTAGAACATTAATTCAATCTGGGCAGGTTGAATAATTTAAGTATTGTTTGTAACCTATAGATTAAAGAATACACAGTATGTTAATAATACATACATACATACACATAGATAAATCACACCTATATCCCCGAAGGGTTAGGCAGAGGTGAACTAGCACCCACGTTTCGCCAATTATGTTAGGTCCCATGTAATAGGTGGCGGGCCTTTTGCCATTTATCGGGCACAAAAGTCGCAGTACATTGCTATTGATAGGTGGTATAAGAGGAACGCTGCTGCCCATTCCTCATCATTGATTAATCCTTAGCACATACATAAAATCACGCCTGTAATCCCCGTAGTGGTAGACAGAATCCAAGGAGCACTGTTGTTCACTTGCGCAAGTCAATGCGTCGGCTGCGCACTTGTGGATTCGGCTGTCGTCCGAGCCGCCCCTCAACAGCTTGTAGACCGATGCAGGGCCACTGTGTGAACCTGGTGATTCAGTGACGATGTCCTGGCGTGCCGCTGGTACTCGATCACGTCTTCTGGCCGTCCCACGTACAGTCGGCAGTTCGCGGGTTCGTAGTAGTGAGGGAAAACTGATTGCCACAATAATAACAAGTAGTGGATACTTATTCACACGTTTATTGGTTTACACCACAGCTTATATACACAGTTCTATATTAATTACGTGTACCTTGCACAACAGTCGACGGCGAACAGAACGTAGCGACGTCCATGCTCGCTAGTGATGCGACACCAACATAGTGATGCACTCAAAGGGTCGATTTCACATGAACAAGCACTGTGTGTCCTCAAGACCACATTTAGCCATATGAAAATTGGGTTTGGTCAGATGAAAAATTGTGAATGATTAGTAACAAGTGGGTAGCTCATCGCCTACACGCCAATACGCCCTGAGTCGCCTTTTACGACATGCTAGGCAAGAAAAGTACTTGGTACATTCTTAATGATACCTAGCTAAAATACCGAGATAACGTCCGCAAAGTGATAACTCGTCCAATAAATTGGCCTTATTCCTTGGTTTTGATTATTATTAAAAGCTATAGCTCTTCCCCGGCAGCCAGGGTGGTAGCTATCGTGTCTCACGTTGATTTTCCACGCTATTTATCTTGTCTTGGCCGTAACTTTTCTCAAAGTGCACTTTAACCGAACGAAAGGGAAGCACAAAGGATCCCAGGCGGACAGCCCTCGGGGATCTCTTGGCAATTTAGTATTTCTATTTCTTTTTACATTTTGTGTGGCTATACAATGTTACACATGGTATGGCCGGTAGGTAGAGGTACGAGTATATTATGGATAATCGAAAAATGAATATCATCATCCATCAGTCATAATCATAATTATGACGACCTCCGTGGTCGAGTTGTCTGTACGCTGGTCTCAAGGCATCACCATTTTGAGAGGTTCTGGGTTCGATCCCCGGTGGGGGCTAATGTTTGGGTGGTGAATTTTCAAGCATTTGTTCTCCAGTCTTGGATGTTTATATATATTTATATATATTCAGAATATTTATGTGTTTATCTATTAAATATATTTATCCGTCATCTAGTATCCGTAACACAAGCAGCATTAGTTGCTTAAAATGGGTCTAGTTGATATGTGTGAATGTCTGAAGATATTTATTTATTGCATGTAGCGAGTTCCTGCGACCTTCGACAGATTGTCTGCCACTTTTAGAGGCATACCAACGTCGCTCCTCCCAGAAAACCTTTCTGTTCCGAATTAGATCACACAGAAACACTCTTAGCGTAGCCTATACCATTGTCCTTTGGATAAATTTGAGCCTACCAGGAGCCCCTCTGGTGTAAACCGATGTCGTATTATGATGGTCGTAAGTTTCTCGTTGATAGTAAGTAATGTAGGAAATATTAAATGATGTTCTCTTTTACTTTCACAGAGATGACATAGTGTTGGCGACCGCCGTCATTTAATAAATTAGCACATATAACTATAATTCCAAGCCTTTCCAAGTTTAGAACCACCCTAAGATTGAATGACGTATCATGACATATTTATGTTTTTATTTTTAATTTATATTTATTGTGTTACACGCAAGAAATGATTTATGTTATTTTTTTATTTCTTGTTTTAACTAATTAGGATTTTTTTCTTTAATACCTGTATATTTAAAAAATAATTACCTTTATAACTACTTGCATGTTGTGATTACCTGTAACTGTAAGTGCAGTAAGATCCATTGTTATTTGAACTCACAACACCATTGTAATGCTTTATCTTATGTTGGTGACCATTAAATAAATAAATTCCCAGTATGTGAGACATCACAAAGAATGTGTTTGTATGTCAGAAAAAAAAACGTGTGGTATATACATTAGTTGCTGTATGGTTTTACTACTGAATACACAGTATTGGGTCCTTACCTATGAAATTGGTGTTTTTATTCTGTCTTAGCAATTTGTCCGCAACTAATTAACTATTAAGTTTCAGAACATTCTTATAAAATAATTGCCTCTTCTAAAAATAGACCATATATTTGAGCTCGTATTATTTAATTTGATAATTTTTTGTTAGTTTAATTGTGTTAAAATTAGACATTAAAACGATTATTTTTAACTGCCTCCCGAATACATCATTTGATTTGCATTAACATAAAAACGATAAATAATTTTTATCAAGCATCAAGCAAGTTCACACACATATTGCTAAAGCTTGTCTAATGATACATGCCAAATATTATTATCTCTGGATTTTTCGTTGTGAAGAAAACTGATAAAATGTTAGTATGTAAAATACAGACATGTCCAAAATCTCCATACAATACACCAATTTCATAGGTAAGGACCTAATATTTTCAACCTTCTTCCTTGCCCCCAGGGTCTATTCTCCCGCATGACGTTCCGGGAGCCAGTATGGGTGGGTGGCGCGGGCAACACGACGGGCCTGCAAAGCAAGCTCGGCCTGGCGGATGGTCTGCTGGGATGCGTCGACTTCCTCAGGATCAATGGGGACACCTACCGCCTGGTGAAGGATGCTGTCGCGTTGTTGGATATTGGTAAGTAAAGCCGAGTTGGGACAGACGGGGCACCACTCGTTCGAGAGGCCGCGGGAATCACGGGATCGATCCCACCGCCTGTAAATTACTGAGTTTGAATAAAACTTATGTACAGTTCGTTGTGAATGTCGCTTGCCTCATATTGTGCCCGGTGCATGGCAACAAGCTCGCCATCTTTTACATGGGGACTTAACATACAATAATAATATCTTCAGCCATTCACACCTATCAACTAGCCCCATTTTAAGCAACTAATGCTTGTGTTTCGGACACCAGATGACGGATAAATATATTTAATAGATAAATACATATAAATAACCTACCTACCTGAATATATAGAAATATATATAAACCTCCAAGATTGGAAAACAAATGCCTGAAAATTCATCACCCAAACATTTGCCCCCACTGCGGATCGAACCCAGAACCTCTCGAGATGGCGACACCTTCAGACCGGCGTACAGACCACTCGACCACGGAGGTCGTGAATTATCTGGCGAAATGTGGGTGTTTACACCTCTGCCTACCCCTTTGGGGGAAAAGGCGTGATTATATCTTATGTTATTTATAATCTATCGCTAGACGTTAAGTAAAATTAAAAGTCTAAATTTGTTAAGTATTCAGTGAAAAATATGCCATTTATTTATTACTTAAGGAAATTACAGTACCCGTGTTCACCTCGTTCGACAAATTCCCCCTTTCCGTGTGTCGGAGTATTCACGTCACGTTTGCCTTCTTCGGGAGGGGGAAAGGGGGGAGGAATCAAAACTCAATTTATCCAGTCCTTACCTACAAAATGCAAACACGTCTTTTATTTCAAACGTCGGTTTGATATGTAAGATTTTGTATTCGTGGATTTACCGGATTGAAAAGATTGCGAACAAATGAGCTTTGGTTTGCCTTTTCCGTTTTAAGAAATATAATGAAAATAATAAAGCTAAATTTTGTGTTCATTTCATTGGACAAAATATATTTAAGTACCTATAAAAATAGGAAAAGATGAATGTTATTTTCAAATCTTGGTACAGCGACGTATAGCGTCAGCGAGAAATAGTTAGTGACACTCGGGTTGTTCGAATAAATAGACGCTACCTAAAAGTCAACATTATTGGTACAAAGCTCAGGTACAAAGGTAATAAAGTTCCTTTAGTTGTGAACAATATAGAAACTCTTTTGTGTTGTCAACAATAATAATATGGAAACTTTATTTGTAGGTATCGATATTATAAACGTTTTGGCAGTGTGTATTTATTTGAACACCCTGAGTGTCATTAACTATTTCACGCTGACTGTGCGTCAAGTGAATAAATATGTACACAATTATTAATACAGTTCTTGAAGGGAAAAAAGACTATTACTCATCGTTGAAGTGCAAAAAATGCATACGTATGTGAAGTGGTCGGCGGAGATGTAGAAATAATACTCGGAGATATCGTCACTTATGGTATTAATTTATAAAAAACTAAAGGCACACTGAAACAATTAAAAAGGTAAATTTCACAAATCACTGAACATAAAACTTAAAGATATTGGAAAATTCATTTAAAATATTTGATAATATTTGATCATTTATCGTTATAGTTTATAAACTGTAATGGTGTTATTATTCTAAGACTGTAATAATTTTTTTTTACATTTTAATTTTCATAACATTTTTATAATTTATTGGCGTCGAGACAACCGCTCCAAACGCTGGCTGACTCTGATGGCAATAAAATTGGAGACCAAAAACAATGAAAAAAAGAGACAGATGGCTAGTTTAAAAACAGAAACAAAGAGAAATTGGCCAGAGCAGAATAAAAAGAGCAAAAAAATAACAGCAAAAAGTCGCTAATACTGATATAGCGCCTCGTTACACGTACATATTAGATTTTATGAATAATTCCGATCCTGGTCGTCATGTTTCAATTCTATTTCCAAAAGCGTTTACGCCATCACAATACGGATCTAAACATGACCGTTAGTCTGTTTGTCGTGTCAAATGGAACGTTTTAAATCCAATCGAGGCACAGGCGCTCGACATACAGCCAGAAATTGTTTAAACGAACCGCTCCACGCCCGGATTGAAAAGAGATAGAATGTCGGAAATAGGTTACGATGCTCGTGAAAACATGAATTTCGTAAGGACTTTGTTCTGTGTTGATTTTACAGTTAGGTACGTCCTATTAAAGACTTTATTTATTTGACTTTAAAAGCCCTAAAGATTGGATTTTCATGTCAATTTAGCAAAAATGTTTTTGTAAGCATTTTGACGAGCGCCGTTTGTGATAGAGTTCAGTGACCTTTTTGACTAATGACTAAATGTTGGGTACTATAGTGCGCGTGGAACTAGTTGGCCGCGCCTTAGGTATGTGAGCGGTGAGACGGAGAGGCAGGGACGCTTGCTGTCATTACTCAGTTCGACGCCGTACTTCGCGACGGTATACCGCACTGAAAGTTCCGGCTACATTAAACAAAACGCACATGAGATTGCAATAGCGCGATGAGTCGCCACCTAAGGCGCGGCCAACGAGTTCCCAGCGGCCAAATTATTGAGAACCCTCGTTGTTGATATAGGTACTACACGTTCAACAGAATGTATGTTTCTCGTTCTACTTAGTTTCTTCTACAAAAATGTCTCGTCACCATTGGGAAAATCATTAGATAAGCAGTAGACGGGTTTAAACTAGTGAGCAAAGATGTTCTAACAGTCACATTTCGCGTGAAATGCTTAGGTTGTTCACAAATCAGCTTGCCTACTCTTGAACGCAATACCGATCGATCGACATTGAGATTGTGTTGTTTCTTACTCTTCTGTGGGACACTTGGGCCATAAATGGATACAAATTATGCGGATATTGAGTGGCCTAAATGACATTGAGCTTAGCTGAAATTGGTACTTTCGTACCGCCTCTCTAGTCTCGGCATTTTGAGATATTGGATTGTGCTACTATTGAGTTTTAATTGAGATTGCGTTCGAGAGTAGGCTACCAGGTCTGCAAGAAATGTTCGAGGCAGCATTTTTCTCCTAGTTTACCAAAAATAACATTACCTTTTGGAGCACTGTACCGTTAAGATGAAGTGTAACTAAAGACAAAGGCGAGCTTTGGTCGTCTGAAACTCGGCTGGAACTCTTTAAGCCACGTCAGAACTTGTAACCGAACACCAAACTCCCGGGAGTTGCCGTCGTAAAGAGAAAGGTTCTCGCTGAATAATACAAGCTTTGGTTTGACATTTCCTTGGTCTGGCAATTAGGTGTCAATAGTAAATTGGAATAATTAAAATATTTTAACTGTTCCATTCTAGGTTGATTCGAGACTAGCTTTTGCCTGCTTTTTCGTCCGCGTAGCATAGTTACTTTGAGATAGTGTGATGATATGTAGCCTATAGCTTTCCTCAATAAATAGGCTATTATTCAACACTGAAAGATTTTTTCAAAATGGAACAGTAGCCTCAATTGGTGGAATTGAAAACTTACTCCTATTCTTTTAGAAGCAAAGTTCATAGTGACGTAAATTTATCCTTTATTTTTCTGGGAGGCGTTATTTTTAAATTTTTAAATATTCACCCGCATGGCGCCCGTTCCCATGGGAAAACGGGATAAAAGGCAGCCGATGTACTTCCTCAGGCTCTAGACTATCTGTGAACCAAATTTCGGTTAATTTGGTTCAGACAGGCAGACTGAGTTACTTTCGCATTTATATTGTGATAATTGGTAGAGATCTTAAGGGGCTGACACAAAATAGACGTTCTGATACAAAGCGAAGTATACCAGCTTTAGGGTGCCTTTCCACCGGAGCTATGCTATGAAGCTGTGATAGGAAAAATAGCAGCGTATCCGAGTTGGGACGGACGGGGCACTACTCGTTCAACAGACCGCGGGACTGGCGGGTTCATGCCACCGCCTGTACCACTGAGTTTGAATAAAACTTATATACAGTTCATTGTCACCATGACATCTTTAACTTTGGTTTTATTTTTGATCCAATCGTTGCGTTTCCGGTCTCGCAGGGTGATTCCCAGCATTGCTCTCTCTATGCCCCTTTGCGCGACTCGGAACTTCTCGGCGGATTTCTGTGTAAGAGACATGGTTCCCGTGCCGTAAGGTAACACCGGCACGACACACTGCTCGAACACTTTGACCTTGAGATGTAGAGGTATTTTTCCACACAGCGTTTGTTTATTGGCACCGAATGCAGCCCACGTTTGCGATATCCTTCGTTCCACTTTCACTGTTTGGTTCTCAAAGCTCAGAGTAACCTCATGGCCCAAATATATATAATCAGTAACTCTCTCCACTGGAAGCTCGTAGTTTGTGACTCATGATTACAATAGCGAAGGAAAAGTGGACATGGGCGGGGCACATTGCGAGAATGGACATGAGTCGCTGGACAAGACGAGTTCGTGAATTGAGACCCAGAGCGGACTCTAGAGGACGCGGAAGACCACCGCGCCGCTGGGTGGATGACATTCGACGACACGGAAGTCGAGACTGAATGAGTCGGGCACAAGACCGCCAAGAACGGATGAAGAGGGAAGAGGCCTATGTCCAAGATTGGATCACTTAAAGACCGCCATGGTGATGATGATGATGATGACAGTTCATTGTGAATATCGCTTGCCTCACATTGTGCCCAGTGCATGGCAACAGTCACCTGTTACTGGGAACTTAACATATCAATTTAAAAGTGGGTGTTAACGGCTCTGCCTACTTCAAGTTAGTTGTTAAGAAGTCTATTAAATTCCACTCATTTTTGGGTGTATGTGCCAATATAGAGATATGAATTCTTAGTGCTGCGAGAAGTCACAAAATAAGACTCCATTTTCTACATACTTGATTCAACGAGTATATTCGACATGAATCAAATCGCGTGTAAAAGCTTGTAACATATAGAAAAATTCTCTGACTTGTAGAGTAAATCCCACAACTCAACGTAACCTATTCTTAAAGATGACATGTAAAGGGACTTGTAAGTGTATAAATAAATCCAAGGCTTTCGTTCGATAGCATATAGGCATATAGGTAACACATCCTTACATCTACTAGCTATTTCCGACGACGGCTTCTATAAAAAAATACTGAGACTTCTGCATCTTAACCGAAGCTCAAGTGGTTAAGGGTGTAACGAGGTGCTATATCAGTATTAGCGACTATTTGCTGTTCTTGCGCTCTTCTCTAGCCATTTTCTCTTTGTTTCGGTTTTTAAACTAACCATTTGTCTCCTTTTTTAATTGTTTTTGGTCTCCAATTTTATCCACATCAGAGTCAGCGTCTGGAGCGGTGGTCTCCACGCAAATAATTATAAAAATTAAGGTGACAATAAAATTATATATAAATAAACTATTACGATAATAATTGTTCAAAAGTTTCAAATAACTTTTCCAAGGCACTATTGTAAGTAGCCCTACCTTTGGTAATATCTTCAAGTATTATGTTGAAGTATTATGTTGAATTTGTGAAATTTACCTCTTTATATTGTTTCAGAGTGCCTTAAGTTTTATAAATATAAATACCAATAAGTGACGACATCTCCGGGTTTTATTTATCTGCGGCATCCGCGTTACAGGAGTTGGCTTTGCCTATTGGAAAAAGACTCCCTTCTTGTACCGATCTGAAAATAGATGCCATCATAATTGGTAGGCAGAGGTTGCAGAGGTTCACATTCCGCCGGATATGCTTATGTCTCCTTAAAGAATATAGGGTTATTCTTAATGAATCAACAACCTCAAACTAGATAGCCAACATAACATTTGCTCTACGAGTTTCACCTTAACTCAAAACAAAAAATGATTTTACAAGCTTATAATGTACTGTCGCGACATTAGTACGTCTATGTTCCGTTCATATGAAAAGACAACACGCGCGGCGCTCGCGACGCACTTTGCACACAGAGCTAAGAACATTCAGAAATGATTTTTATTTGTCAAAAGTCGTAGAACAAATTTTGTTATTTATGGCGTTAGTTAAATAACCCCTTATAGCAGACGCTGGGACAAACTGGTGACACTAACAATTTTTTTTTGTAATAGTAATACTGATGCCTTAAGCATTTTAGTTATTTAATAGAATGCACCACAAACTATATTTTTATGTGGTATACAAATTTACGAACATAATGTTAGTAACAAGACTAATGAGGGTGGAGGAAGCATGACTGTGGAGATGTAATATCTGGGTTCCCTATTAGGAAAAAAGCGTGTTGTATTGTATAATTGAATTTTAAATAATCGTGATACTCAAAAAAATAAGACATTTTCCCCTGACATTACCAAGAAAATGAATAAAAAATATAGGTAAGACATTAGCTAAGGGACCAAAATGTCCCATGTCCCAGATGCCCGCAATATTTTAGGGCCCTTCTCCAAATAACCCCAAATATCGACAGTTTTTGGCCGCGCCGTGACCCCTTTTCATAATTTTCCTATTAAGGTAATTTCTTATTTCGGCTTCCGCATGGAAACTCCTCATGTGTTTCTCCACGAGGATGTTTTTTTCTCTCTTATTATTTCTTATAATTCTTAAAACTTAAAACTATTCTTAAAACTATTAAGTATTACAGTATTCTCAAAAAAATAATTACCTCTTAAAATACACCATATTTTTTAGCTCTTTTGATTTGTTTTGATAATTTGTTGTAAGTTAAAAACGATAAATCATTTTTTTGAAGTGTGATATCACACATATTGCTAAAGCTTGTCTAATGATATATACCAAATATTATTATCTTATAAAACTAAAAAAAATGTTAGTATGGAAAATGCAGAGTTCCCCAAAATCTCCATATAAAACGGCAATTTCATAGGTAAAGACCTATTATTTTAAGATATAAAAAAGGTGGTCAGAAGTAAGAGTAGGTACAATTTTTTCTTAAAAGAGAATAATCGGTCATGTTCTTTTTTTTTTCCATCCCTATTTTGGTGCGGACATTCTCATTTTATTTTCTATATCTTCGGTTACAAATTCTTTGTGAACCATTTGATAGATTTCGGGCACTGAACACCATAATGACGTTGTCCCTTCGCAGCTATAAATGCTCCCTCGGAAGCCATAGTGTTATTTCACGTGGAAAACCGGAAAAAATAGATTTTTTCTGTAACTTTCCACATTTTACGAATTTATAGAGATTCTGTTTATTACAAAACTCTGGGTTAATTAAAAGGGGTTATTTTTTTTAAAGTTTTGGTATACAATTGAAACGTTGCCACAAATGATTGCTTTCTCAACACTTAGGTTGCTTTCATATTGGGTTCTTACGTATGTAATTGGTGTTTGGTATGGAGATTTTGGGGGATTCTGCATTTTCCATACTAAAATTTTTTCAGTTTTCTTCACAACGACAAATCCAAAGATAATGATATTTGGCATCTATCATTAGACAAGCTTTAGTAATATGTGTAATATCACACTTCATAAATTTTTTTTATCGTTTTTAAGTGAATGCAAATAAAATGATGTATTCGGGAGGCACTTAAAACGAGTTGTCTCCATGTCCAATTTTAACACAATTAAACTTACAACAAATTATCAAAACAAATCCAAAGAGCTCAAAAATATAGTCTATTTTTAGACGAGGTAATTATTTTTTAGGAATACTCTGAATCTTAATAGTTACAGACAAAATACTAAGAGAGAAAAAAACACCAATTTCATAGAACCACCCAATAATTATTCAATTATTAATTGTTTTTTGCGTCTTTGTATGCGGTGGAGTACTTTTAATGGTAAAATTATACGTAAAATGGAGCCTAAAATGTCATCAGTGCAAAGGTAAAGAATTTCATTAAATTCCTTATTCCACAGGGTCTTTATTCTAGAACCTGACAACCAGGGTCATTACACCGAGCGCCGTCAAAAAATTAAAAAAAAAATATAAAGCCCAGCCCGAGCGAAATGAGTTACATAAATTTAACTTTGAGGTTTTACAGCAAGCTAGAATAATATTGCTCTGTCATGTTGACTCGGCAAAATATGAGGGTGCAGACCCTTCGAACCGGGAAAGGGTGTGAACGGGAATTTCAGGAAAATACTTCCGCATTATACATAAACACACAACCTTATCTTCGGTGGGTACGGGGAAAAATATTGACTGAACAATTTTTTTATCCAGTGTATTATGTTGCTGGTGTCGCTGTAATAATAACTTTAATTGAATAATCCAATGCCACAGTATCATTACCTACAAAGTAAGGGCGGTGATTAGAATCGGCACTACTTGCAAGACGTCGCCGAATCGATCTCCTGCCGCCACCTGTGACCGGTTTCCAACTACGTTATTTTGTCATGGTAGCTTATGACATCTTGTAACTCATTCCATTTTAACTTGACTGTAATCCATCCTAATATTAAAAAAAAAAATGCAATAGTTACTCTTCCTGTCTGTCCTGCTTTCACGTCACAACTACTGAACCGATTCAATTGAAATTTGGTACACAGATAGTCTAGAGTCTACATTTTTATCCCTCTATTTCTATGGGAACGAGTACCGCGCGGGTGTAACCGTGGTTATCAATATCTGCTCGACCGAGTATTATGTGACATATTCCGTCAATATGTAATTTCATTTCGTATTTTAAAATTTCTCGGCATTGTAAAATAATGCCACGACAACAGAAATTTATCACCATGACAATAATTATTCAGATGACACTGACAAGAAACTTTATTTTAATAATTAGAGGGTTAAGTTCAACTATTAACATATGATATTTATCACAGAACAATAAAAAAGGTTAGAATGATAACGCATCCACATTAGTACTAGGACCGCGCGAGCCAGTTCTCACACATACAAGAATTAATAGTTATTCAACACACAAGGAGCGCAATGTATTCATTGGCTAAAAAAATTCAAGCAAAAGTAGCGAATTGCACCTAAATAATAAGGGTTATTTTACTGCAATACACAGGTATGTGTTACCAGCTGTTGTACGGTACCATTTATGTTGGCACAATGCATTTTGTTACTTCGAAATTTTACAGTTCAAGCACGGACTGGTAAGATCATTTATATACAATCATTTGAAATACCTTTTTTAAATATTATAATCTATAATACGTATAATGAGACACGTTAAATATCTTTTTCGAATTATTGGGCAAAAACATGTACACTATCATGACAGCACTGGACTAGTGTAGTGCACAATTTGATGTCGATAATCAAGTATTAAGTAACAAAATTATGTATTTTATTTATTTATCCAACTTCGTAATTAAGGAGAATATTAATATACAGGTTGGATTTTTTTTATCTCCACAAAGGAAACACACTTTTATTTTCAAATAGAAACAAAACTGTTTTTACACTTTTTTCAAAAAAGCTTTCCCAAACAAGGAATCAAACCACCTCAAATAAATTTATTTCGTGGTGGTTTTGGTCGCTACACAAGCAGCATTTAGTGAGGATATTTATTTTATTTCCCTTATTGATTTAGTTATGGCTAAAAATACTATTTCACATTAGGTCTTACGCATGTAAGACATAATGAAACCTTACATTTATATGGCATATTTGGAAAATCTGTAGCAGCCGGTGGAATGCAGAAGTAGAGATAGATATCTTGTATAAAATACGAGTGTTTCACATTGTATTGGTTCAATAGAATAAAAAAATAACTAAATTTTTTTTAGCTGTATCTATTCCCGGTTTGGGTAAATTTTATTTGAGAAAAATGAGAATGCAGTTGCTTCTTTTTAAAATAAAAGTTCGTTTCCTTTGTGGAATTTAAAATATTTTATTTATTTAAGGTACCTCCCCTCTAGGGCTCCTAAAGAAATTCCAACCAATTTCAATAATATACAATTTTAATGAAGATAAATATGTTGTAGTCTGTGATTTAGTTTTCTACTGAATAAATACTATAAAGACAAGAAGTTACAGTTTCAGGTGGAAGTTTCTATGAATAGGTCACTGACTATAACGAAAGACACACTATCGCTATAGTTGGCTTGGCAATGAGAACAACAATAAAGAAAAACTGCCTTGCCAGTTTTCCACCAGTAAATAATAAATAAATTAATTGAGCTGGGGTTGTTCTCAGTAAAGAAACAGCGGTTACCAACATACACTTTTTAATTAATTAACATTAATACTGGTTTATCACATTTTTCTCGTCACCCATCCCTCAATGTCTTAAGTCTTCGACCAGTGCGTCCTCCCGGTCATGACCTACGGTGCTAAGACGTGGACACTCACTGCTCGACTAGTCCACCAGTTTAAAGTCGCCCAGCGAACTATGGAAAGGGCTATGCTCGGAGGGCACTGTCTTTATTGCCTATTATAATTTTGAGTTTTCGCTTTCTTTGTGAACTGGCATTTGAACAGGAAGGCGAACTTGATTTTCCTGCAAACAAAAGAAAATGATTTCAAAATTCTCGCTTATGAGATATTTGACATCATGAAATAAATTTCTTTATAGATAAAAAAAATATATAGAAAATAATCAACAAATTAAAGTCCCTACTAATTTTATTCAATCGTCACTCAATCACATGCGCAATATTTCTATCCTGTATAATCGAAACGACTGATTTGGCGCAAGGGTAAGGATAACTGCCTTCTGTGGCAGACATCACGGGTTCGATTCCCGAACAAGCCAAATGTATAATTTTATAATAATATTTTGTTTTCACTGTAGACAGATAAAATATTCATAACATTACCTGTACGCAAATATCTATGTGAGGTACTGCAGAAGATTTCAAATGCCTTTTTTTTTACTTGTAGGAAGTCATCTTCCGTAAATTGCTCCGAGCAAATGCTACTGCTTTTAGTAGATAACCATTGATCTTTCATGCCAGTTGCGGATATCCATTTTTCTTTTATATCCGGATTTGTAGGAAATCTGAAATATGTAAATCTTTATAAACAGAATATTTGTCTTATTTCAAAAATTAAATAGATATTTAAAACTTAGATTTGATATTATGTCCATGTAAATTACCACATCATAATGTTTGAGCACAAGGAACAAAAAAACTCTATTGATAAAACTATCGATAACATGCAAGCCCTATGATTGCACAGAATTTGGTACGAATTATTTTCGTGATTGATTATGCCTTCATATTTAGTTATTTCCAAATATTATTACTTACCGATGAAATGAAATTCCTCCTTTGTCCAGATTCACCTTTTCACTTCGCAAACGGCACGAAATAATAGCACAACTCGGCATCTTTTTGGGTTTTGTACTGCACCGAATATACGTCTGACAGCTACGCCATTGTGCAATACACTGCGAGCAATTTGACGTTCATATGCCCGTTTGCTCATATGAGCGGCTCGTCAACCACGCCCACTTTATCATTCTAACCTTTTTTATTGTTCTGTGATATTTATCACGTTCCATCCAAATTCCATTGTGGGTACTTTGACAGTTCAACGTGATAAAAACGCGATGCAAATCATAATGCGGTTGTAACAGACCTCCTCCGATCTTCTCCGTGTCTATTATTTATAGTTTTTGACAGACATCGATTTAAAAATAAATAAAAAGAGATTTAATTAACGTGAACGGTTGTGTTTGTATTTCTATAAATAAAGTACTAGGGACTAGGGGCCACTTGCAGGAAATTTAAACCGTGATTTAAAACTCGATTTTGTAATTTTTTGACAATTTTACTATGGCTTTTATGTCAAAATTTGACAAAATCGAGATTTAAACTAGGTTTAAATTTCCTGCAAGTGGTCCTAGAAGCCCTATACGGTGCTATACTAAGAGGTTCATGGCTCCTGCTGGGGTTGAAAAAGCTTGCGGCGCCATTTTGCACAAGTCATGCATCTCGGCTAAAGCTTCTTTTTCATATTGATGTCTTCATCCTTTAAGGCTGATTAGATGACAATGACGTTTTATCAAGCTTAAATTTAAATCCTAAAAAGGGAAAAATTCTTCGCCGTCAATTGTCCCCAAGAAACCCACGTACAGCACACCGCTGCGTAATATAACTTCACCAACTGTTGCTGAGTTTCAACAAAAATCCTATTCACTGATTTATTGTCAAAGGAAATAAAGTTTCCAAAGGGAAAGAAACTTGCTTCCACATTATTTAGAAGGGTTCCTGGCAATTTTGAGAAAACAACTTTTATGTTACGAGAAAGTAGCCTTCTAAAGAATTTGAGAACTAATTAAGTGGCCTGACCGTTGAAAAAATTAACTGTTTCGGGAGTGTCACGGTGATTTTCCACCGGAGGCGAGGCAAGGCGAGACGAGACGAGAATTGATATTTGTATGGCAAATTTTATCTAATTAGCCTTTAACCTACGGTGGGCCGTCACGCGGCTATTTTTTAAGTAGAAAACGGTCAGTGCGATTTCAATGCACTTCTCGCCTCGTCTTGTCTCACCACTCTTCTGGTAGGAAATCACCATACCATATAATAAGACGTCTTCAGACATTCACACCTATCAACTAGCCCCATTTTAAGCAACTAATGCTGCGTGTGTTACGGATTCTAACGGCGAATAATATTACTAAAGCAGTGGACTTATATCAAACAGAGAGCTCTTCCAACCAAACCGTCATAGGTGTGAGGTGTGAGTGTTTTTGAATTATGTTATAAAATTAACCTTATTCTATTAGAGCTCTCTCTATTACTGAGTAAAGAATTTGTTTAAGTCATGAAAGTGAATAGGAGGAAACTTAGCTCTGTGGACTTATTTTTCTTTTACCAACAATACCACAATTCTTAGCTCTATGTTAGCAGAAGTTTATATAAACTTATGTTCAGCCTTCACGTAAAACATTCATGAGGAAAATAGGCTAGTTGACTCATATCAAAGGCTATGAAAATAATGTTTAATTCACATAGTATTAAGTACAGCGGTCCGAAATTTACCAAGTTTAATAAATATAAATGAGGGATTGCTGTAGAAATTCAATTTAAACATGTTTTATTTTTACTTTTTTTTATCTGCCGAAAATGCTATCCGCCATGTTTGTGAAATTGGTGAAGTAACAATTACTACGCATGGTCAAAATCCGTTAAACGCCAGTCGCAACCAATCATGTCTGTCGGCTGTGTCAGCCTGTGTCACGCATGCATATTGAATTTTTTACCAATTTCGTGACCTCACGGCACAGATAATTCATAGATAATCATGGCCGAAGGCGTTTTTGACTGTGAAGCAAAAACGTACTTTATTGTGTTATAGGCCTCGATTTTTTTTTTAATTATTTTTATGGTGGTGGTTAACAGTAATGAATAATTTGGGGCCCAATAAAAAAAGGGTCAACTAGCCTATTCTTTCGACACCGCCCACCCAAATTGTACCCGCGGTAGAGCGCGAATAAGTAGGTATTAGTTTTAGTGACCTAAACACGCCTACCGCCCAGGCAGCAGTAGGTTGAATTCATTATATGGATTCTTCCTTGTAAAAAAAGGATTTGTGGAGATTGATATTCCATCATGACTCAAAGTGACCCGAATCAATTACGTATACTTTTTCAAGAAACTTATTTGCACACGTTACAAACCCAGCCTTCCAATCAATTCAGCCAAATACAAGCCAAATACGATTGCTATTTACTCTCTTATTTGATGAGCCTTCTACGCGAATGTAAGCAGAAACATTTTCTAATACATCTTGGTAATTATAGGAGATGGAATTCTGAACGAGATTCCAATCTGATTCTTCAGTCGGTACATCTGTTTTTTATTATTGTTTAACTATCTATCTGTATTTAGAATATAAATTATATTTTTATTATACGCCACTTACGCAGACCTTGCTTCTTATAATATTGGGTCCTATCCTATGAAATTGGTGTTTTTATTCTCTCTTAGTATTTTGTCTGTAACTATTAAGATTCAGAGTATTCCTAAAAAATAATTACCTCGTCTAAAAATAGACTATATTTTTGAGCTCTTTTGATAATTTGTTGTAAGTTTAATTGTGTTAAAATTGGACACGGAGACAACTCTTTTTAAGTGCCTCCCGAATACATCATTTTATTTGCATTCACTTAAAAACGATAAATATTTTTTATGAAGTGTGATATTACACATATTACTAAAGCTTGTCTAATGATAGATGCCAAATATTATTATCTTTGGATTTGTCGTTGTGAAGAAAACTGAAAAAAATTTAGTATGGAAAATGCAGACATCCCCAAAATCTCCATACAAAACACCAATTTCATAGGTAAGGACCTAATACTAGAAGTAAATTTTCAATTCCACCAATTGAGGCTACTGTTCCAATTTGAAAAAATCTTTCAATGTTGAATAGATTATAATGATACTATTTATTGAGGATTTATTCGCTGGCTAGCAAGGTGTTGACCCATACTCCTAAATTTCTACATCGTATAAACTCATCCTACATACGTCCCACAGTAGTGGAACGTATATGGACTGTGACCGACGACGAATCTATCGTCACCAACCTATATACGTCCCACCCTGGCACAGGTCTTCCTTCTAAAAACAAACACATGACCAATGCCGGTTGGTGGATAGAAACGGTTGCGTTAGTTAACCGTTAAGTTACTCGTAGCGGCTCCTCTAATTCCTGATTCGATCACGCAAAGAATCTTCAAGCGCAGCTCTTTCCATAACCCTTTGACTGATATTGAGCCGTCCTATGAGCCCCAGAGACGTGACTGAAACATCAACATACATAAATATTTATATACAAAATTACCTATACATAACTGTATACGACCGTCCTCAGCCTATATACCCACTGCTGGGCACAGGCAGGACAAGGCCGTAAGGTCGTAACCACCACGCAGGCCCAAACCTTCCGAAGCACGGAGGAGTTCGAGATCACAAAGATTTGGTCCCCTATCCACGGAGAACAGCTTTGTTTCCGATATCGACAGCCAAAGCGTTCTAACAAAAGATTCGTTTGTTTCCGTAGAAGCATATTTGAGATTGCATGCTGCAACGTAACACTTAATTAAGCTCGACAAAGTTAGGACCAAACTTGCAGAAGTTATGCGCTTGCTTGCAAGTGGGGTTGAGGTGGGTGCTCGGATTAGATGCGGGCTTACGTCAACTTGCCAGCTTTAGTTAAGTCTGTCTTGCTTTTAGTCTTTAGGCTTGTAGCTAAATAGTTTGGTAGTAACCATATAATTTAGTTGGTTGGCCGATAGTCTTGTACGGCGGTTTAAGTGTCATCTATGAGGGATCAAGGTCTGGAGGGACTTACATATATCCCGTGTTGGTTCGGGACACAAAAATAATGTACCAACTGCTTTTCTTGCCTAGCATGGCGACTAAAAGCGTATTGGGTACTGGGTCTGTGATTGTGTAGGCGATGAGCTAGCCACTTGTTACTACTCATTCACGATTTTTCATCTGACCAAACCCAATTTTTGTTTGGCTAAGTGTGGTCTTAAGGGACACAGTGATCCTTTGTCTCTGTCTACCCCTTCGGGGATTATAGGCGTGATTTTATGTATGTATATTAATTAAACGATCCGCAAAAAAATACAATTGGTCAGCTAAAATAACTAATTGGGCAGCAACTCAATTGTTTTCTCTGCTGCCAAATTGTAAAATAATATATATATATATATTTTTTATTACACTTATAGCGATTATACACAAATATTGTTTTTATGGGTCATAAAAATAACCTTAATTAAAATACATTTCCTAAATATTGATATTTGATCCTTCATTGATCCCTTTCCTAGATTTTACATATTTCCGTAACATATATATTGCTGCCCAAATAAATTATTTGCAGCTCAACGAATTATTTTTCTGGCCAACTAATTATTCCGCTGACTAAATAAATATTTTGCCGGCCAAATAATTATATTGCTGACAAAATATTTGTTTGCTGCTAATGATTTTCCGGCTGTTTATTTTTGCTGACTAAATAATTAAATGGCTGCGCAAATAATAACTTCCCCTTTGAATTAGTAATTAAAATAAGCCGAGACTTTATGATAGCATGCAAAATCATTAAATAAATGCATTGGTTTATTTGAACATCGGTTCTTAGATGTTTTAGATTTCAAAAAGGTGTTTCGATAGCTAAATTATAATTTACATTTCTGTTATGTCTGTGATAAGTTTGAAAAAGACATTCCATTTATTTCCATTCCATTTCGTATTCAAACAGCTTATTATCAAATCGCCGTCATCTCGGAATCCTAATCAAAGTTAAAGAGAGATAAGTTTGCATTAAACAAACTCCGCAGATTAAAGTTTATAGGAGTCTGTCATCGCGTATTTGTTCGGTCGCAATTTCTCATACGAGTCTAGAGTATGTTTTGAAGTCATAGTATGTTTTATAACTCAATTCAAGTAATAAAAATATTGTTCGTGCATATATATCTATATCTGTCAGAATACATTTCCTATGAATTCATACTTGATCCTTCATTGATCCTTTTCCAAGATTTTATAACATATATATTGCTGCCCTAAAAATTATTTTGCAGCTCAAATAATTATCTTGCTGACCAAATGATTTTTCGGCCGACCTTTTTGTTGCTGACCAAGTATTTAAATGGCTGCCCAATTAATTACTTCCCTTTATTTTATAAATCAAGAGACTTGTCATACATCAAAGTTCTGACACACGAATGTTAAAGTAAAGGGGTCATAAGTCATAACCAAGAATTTCTTATAACAGTATGATGTTGGATATTTCATAATTTCGGAATTATGAAATCTCCAACAGCATAAGGCAAACGCAGGTATTACCGCGGTAGTAAAAAATCTGCAGGTATTACCAGAGTATGTAATATTGTAGTTTTGAGCAATAACATGTATATTTTACTTAAAAAGTCAAACTCTTATTAAAGACCGATATGACCGTTTGAATGAATCCATGGCGCATTGCACACAAGTTGTGTAATTGCTTAACAATACAATAATATTAGGGGTTAAAGTACGAAATTGTCGTTTTGAATGGAGATTTTGGGGAAGTCTGCATTTTCTATACTATTTTTTTTTCAGATTTCTCCACAACGACAAATCCAGAGATAATAATTGTTGGCATGTATCATTAGACAAGCTTTAGCAATATGTGTGATATCACTTTTCATTATTTATCGTTTTTAAGTGAATGCAATTCAAGTGATGTATTCGGGAGGCACTTAAAAAGAGTTGTCTCCGTGTCCAATTTCAACACAATTAAACTTACAACAAATTATCAAAACAAATCAAAACAGCTCAAAAATATGGTCTTTTTTAATTGGAGGTAATATATTTTTTTTTATATTTTGAAACTTAATAAGACAAAATACTAAGAGAAAAAAACGGCAATTTCATACTTTAACCCCTATTATCATAACTCGGTAACTGGTAAAAATATATCGAACTCTGCGATTGTAAATGCTCGATCGAGCGAACCTACACAATCGAAAAATCAAGTTACACTCTGCCTCAAGACGTTTGGACACTCGAAGTGATAATATCTCAAAATCAAAATCAAAAATAATTTTATTTCATAGGCCAAGTTCGGCACTTAAAATCGTCAACATTTTACAATATTATGCATTTTACAAATAAATAGTTTATTATAAATTATTTTAAAATTACAGTATTAAGTTATACCATTGTATTAAACTTCAATAACGCGAGCGCTTGTAACAAGTACATCCACAGGACAGTACAGGTACTTCATTGACTGTGGTTGTAATCGATTCAAGCGGCCGGATTCCGAGAGCTTTTCATGAGAAGAACCCGGCAAGAAAATCATGAGCGACTTTTTTAAATAGCCAATGATAAAAAAAAATCTGTACAGAAACTGTGATACTAAAATTAAATCATTTTTTAATTATTAAATTTTTCATGAACAAGCCACCGGTCTACCAGATAGTAATATAATCTATACGTATAAGTAATAAAACTTTAGAGTTCGAATGTCTGTACATAGAAAAAAATGCATAAAAGCTAGTCAGGGGAATGTAAAACGAGGAAGAATAAAAAAAAATGTTTATTTTTTAATTTTTTATTTCTCTCTTTGTTTGTCTCTTTGTACGGGCTAATCTCCGAAATGGCTGGACCGAATTCAATGAAATTTCGCATTTTGATTTCTTATAACCCTGGTCAACATCTTAGACACTTTTTATTCCGAAAAATTAAAGGGTTCCCGTGGGATAGTTAAAAAACCATAGTAACCGCGGACGAAGTCGCAAGTAACAGTTAGAAAGATATAACTTGCTCCTAGCCATTGATGTATATAACACTAGATCTGTAGCAACCGCGCTAAAGCGTAGCCACTGGACATATGGCCACAGCCATATGTGAGGCTTATGTCAGTTAGTGCTCTGTCAGACGTCAACTAAGTAAAGCGGGACGAAAAATAATTAAGTTTGGGTAAATGTGCAATCAAAACGTGCGAATCCAGGTCTCAAAAACATAATAAAGCAATGTGTGTTACTTTCCACACGTAAGTTTGTTTTTTTATATTCATATTTACGTAAAAACCAATTAAAATGTTAAATGTTTTAAAATTGGTTCAGTGTTGCCACTAAAAACCTATTATTGGTTTCCCATATTTATGGGAGAATATTGTAATTTATAGAATCAGTGATTTTATGTAAGTTTTTAAATAGTAATAATGTTGCAGTTTGCCTAGAAATGCAGCACGCCGGGATAGGTGGATTCAAAAAATTTGATTGCTGCGGAAGGAGACGGACTGGCTTCCAACAAAATCAACAAGACTGCTCGTCTAAATGTTTAGTCAAAATCATTATTTTTTATTTATTACTGAGGGGGTGGAGGTAGAGATTATGTGAAGTGCCTGTGTGCTTGCCTCGCATTGTGCCCGGTGCATGGCAACAGACTCGCTATCTGTAACTTTAAATATAATATAATAAATAATAATAATAATACGAAGATCTCTTTTATTTTATTACCAAACATTAGTAATATATTTGTTTAATGATTATTTATAAAAATCGACACGTCTTACACTCATGACCCTTATTTTTCAATACTTATTTACTTCATATTTAAATAAGTATTTGCATTGTTCTCCAGCCTATAATACCTTATTACCAAAACACGATATCCTTAAACTTCATTTATTACATCCTATAAGAAATAAAAAATATTAACATAATTATTTTAAAATAATATATATTATTAAAAAATAAAAATGGGGTAAAATTTCATGAGCAGGGAACACTTCCACCATTTTACTTTGACATTGCGATATGTCAACTCCAGTCTAATCCGAGCGAGACGGTACAGTCGCTGACCTGTAGCTTTTGCGACTTGCGTAAGTGAGATAGATATATGTTTATTTTTTCAATGGATAGTGGTTTCAAAGCTACGTCGTTGAGTTTCAGAAACGGCTACGCTTTTTTTGACGCAATTTAATGCAGTTTGCAAATCTAGTGATATATACATCAATGCTCCTAGCGTGACGAACGAAACAATATTTCGATAGATCAGTCTGTGCTCTACCTATCCTTTCTAGCCTTCCAGAAAAGTTATTAGAAGTTCAGTACACATTAAATATTTTGAGCGGCTCCGTAATTTTAAGCATAACGTTTATTATCATAATATGAAAATCCATAATTTTGAAAGGTATAATCATCAAAACGCATAAAATTGCGTCGCATAATTTTGAGAGTTCTAATATTGTATAGGCTAAAATTGTTTTTCATAAGTATTAAAAGGCATAAATTTCAAACGTACAACTTATGAAAAGCATAATGATCCAACGCATAATGTTTTTCTCTGCCTCAAATTGTTTACTAAATAAATTTCAATTGCACAAATATAGTTTTTAGGGGTCATAAAAAAAATAACCTTAACCTTATATTTATCAGAACACATTTCCTTGGGATTGGTTCTTTCGAATCTGGGTGATTATTCGATTCATTTTAGGACTACCTAATGTTGTGCTAAATGAAATTAGGAATTTCTATAGTTATGCTTTATAATAATATGCCTTTAGAGAGTTATGCCACTTAAATGTTATGAGTAAGAAGGAATATGTGACATGATTGTTATGCTATTTGATGATTATGCCATTCGATGTATGACAAACGATGTTATGACAATCGAATTTTTGCGAAAACATGCGCTCCCGTTTGGAGCATCATTCACATTAATAGGTTTTTAGGTGACTGACCGCCAATTTTAAACGCGCGCGCATGGTCAGCGCAGGCGGCCATCTATGAAACCACCCCACCAACCCATATATGCTTTGTTTTCGTCTACAACTGTCCGTAGCTTATTCATATTCTAATTTCAAACGTGCCCTGTATCCAGCAATTTATTTCAAACTTCACTGCGAGCATTCCTACGCGAAGTACGCAAACCATTTGTAAAAACCCACCCGACAGACCACCTAAAGGATTAAGTACCAATGGCGCTTTCTTTTTACAACCGCAAACTTTATTTGTATGTCGCCCGCGGGATAAAACTGCGGCTGTTTAAAGATAAATTATCTCCCCTTAGATTCCTTCTAATCTCGAAACTTTGCTAATACGAGAGATGAATAAAGTTCTTGTGAACTAGTTCTGAAGTCTCGAGATTTTCTCAACTTGCACCTTATCAAAGGTTAGATGAATGATGAATGTAATCAAAACATTTTCTTTTAACTCTAACATTAAAGAAAGGGTCACGTTGATATTATAAAATTGTATCTACGTTTCAACATCAGCCTGTATTCGTTCCTTGGGTGATAAGAATATAAAGAGGAGGCAGCGGTAGCCGAGTCGGGACAGATGGGGCACTACTCGTTCGACAGGCCGCGAGACGGGAGCTATCCCACCGCCTGTACCACTGAGCTTGAATAAAACTTACGTTCGGTTCATTGTGAATATCGATTGCTTCAAATTGTGCCCGGTGCATGGCACCAGGCTCGCCACCTGTTATATGGGGACTTAACATATCTGGCGAAAGGTGCATGTTAACACCTCTGTCTAACCCTTCGGGGATAAAGGCCTGATGATATGAATGTGACAAAGGTAATCGAAATTTGGATGACTGGATGAACAATGGTGAAGATTGCTTTCATTCCGAAACCAACATGTAAAACTGAATTATGTAGAGTTCTGCCATGTCACCTAACTCAGAATGACATTTTTCAGCATTTTTTTTTTGTGGGCTGTAAATGAGGGAAAAACTATTAGTTACATTCAGTAATGCAGATAATTAATGTATCTGATAGTTTAAATCATCTCTCGTTCATATCATCAATCCTAAATAAATGCGAAATTAACTCTGTCTGTCTCGCTTTCACGTCAACACTATTGAACCGATTTAACCGAAATTTGGTACACACATAGTCTAGAGCCTGAGAAAGGACATAGGCTACTTTTTATCCCGATAATCCCATGGGAACGGGTGACATGCGGGTGAATATAAAAGAAATTAAATAACGCCTCCCAGAAAAATTAGGGACAAATTTACGTCACTATGAACTTTGCTTCTATTAATAGAGTAGGAGTAAATTTTCAATTCTACCAATTGAGGCTACTGTTCCAATTTGAAAAATCTTTCAGTGTTGAATAGCCTATTTATTGAGGAATGCTATAGGCTACATACCATCACACTATCTCGTTGTAACTATTCTACGCGGACGAAGTCGCGGGCAAAAGCTAGTGACTACATAATTCAACTAAAGAACATGGTTGAGCTTAATTAGAAACTTTGCTCGAATCTGAAAGCAAAGAACTTTGTTGTGGTACACATAAGGAAATGAGATTTAAATTTTTATTTATCCTTTAAAATTTCTGCCTAACACAAACCGACGGGCTCACCATCTGTCACGCTGAGCACATGTGCAGTCATTGCTTGGTGAAGCGCGGACTAGGGCACTGGACTTCGTTTGTGGTGATTTTGCCTAGTCTGATTAACCCTTAGGAGATAATAGTCGTGATTATATGTATGTTAAAACAAACATAATATTTATCTTCGGTGCGGAGAGGTATGTAGAGATGTTAACCCATATTTCTAATAAATAATAAATGAAAATAAAAATTCACTTGATAAGTCCATTTGCGAAGAAAGCCACCTCCACCTTGTTGATCCTTAGGATGCCCTTTTCACTTTTATTAAAAGAAATCCATGTTGCAGGTTAGAGGGCACACGAGTGCCGGTATGGAATTCCATGATCTGGATATCTGTGATAAAAATGAAACCATAAACCGCTTAGGAGGCCCCGCTAAAGGGGATACAGTAATAGGTCTTAACCTATAAAATGGCCGTTTTTATTTCTCTCTTAGCATTTTGTCTGTAACTATAAAGTTTCAGAGTATTCTTAAAAAATAATTACCTCCTCTAAAAATAGACCATATTTTTGAGCTCTTTTGATTTGTTTTGATAATTTCTTGTAATTTTGATTCTGTTAAAATTGGACACGGAGACAAATCTTTTTAAGTGCTTACTTAACATAAAAACGATAAATCATTTTTATGAAGAGTGATATCACACATATTGCTAAAGCTTGTCTAATGATACATGCCAAATATTATTATCTTTGGATTTGTCGTTGTGAAGAATTGTTAGTGTGGAAATGCAGAGCCCAAAATCTCCATACGAAACGGCAATTTCATAGGTATTAGTAATAGTATTAGTAATAGGTCTTTACCTATTACTAATACAGTAATACCATGAGACTGTACCATCTATACCCTCGCTAAAGAGTCGTCGTTTAGAGGTTTAATAATTTTTTTTCTGTACAAAATTTGGCACAACTCTTCAATTCTTCTTGAACAAATACATGTAAGATGCCTCCGTGCAGGATCACGATCTTCTACACTATTTTTAATCCTTTTTGCAAGAACGAAATAATTATGCAAAGAACTCCTTAGTATTAAGATCTTGTGGAGATTATAATAATTTATTTGTTGATTTAGATATTTTTAATTATAATTTGCATTACAAATTAGCCGTTTTATAAATGACGTAGTTAAAGTTCAGTTCATAATTTTGTATTATTTTTTTAGTAGTATTATTATATATTATTGTTAATATTCATTTAACATTAGATTAAGATTTATGTCTGTTTATATTATCTATGGAAACTTTACTGATTTATGCATTTGTGTTTTATCCTTTAAGTTTTGTTGTAATTGTTTGTTTCCCTCAAAATAAGTAAATAAGTACTCTTTAGTGGGAAGGTAGGGGGTGGAATAAGGTCAAAAAGCTCTTCAAAATTCTCGCATGTCAACTTTGTTACAAAAACTGATTTGGACACGAAATAACATTAATAATTCCATGTGAGATGGAAATGTAATACAATGACATGGCGGGTTTGTCACAGAGCTGTATGCCGTCTCTATCCGCCCGTGTTGTAATACGGTGTTCTGAATAATGAGATCCCAGCACTTTCCTCTCTGAATACGTAATGACATAGTGTATGGAATAATGGTAGGGTAACGATAAAAATATGAATGTTAGGGCGAAAATGAAAAACTGCACAGTCTTGTAAAAACATTAGAATTGTTGTTGAAACTAGAGTGATAGCTCAGATAGGAAAATGGCTTAATTTAAACTCAACTAAACACGAACGAAAGACAGAGGTGTTGACACATATAATTCGCCTGATAATTTAAGTCCTCATATAACAAGCTGGCAACACCAAACTAAAGACATAAAAAAATAACAAAAATGTTACATTTATTTTGTGTTATGGCAACACTTTCTCTCTCTAAGTAGCGACTGACGATATAACGTGTGTGCTACAATGAATATTTTCGGTCAAAAGCTTAGTTTATTATGAACTAGCTTTTGCCCACGACTTCTTCCGCGGTTACTATGGTTTTTTACTATCCCTCGGGAACCCTTAAATTTTCCGGAATAAAAAGTAACTACAATACCAGGGATATAGGTAAGGTATCACCATGCAAATTTCATTGAAATCGGTCCAGCCATTTCGGAGATTAGCCCGTACAAACAGACAGATAAACAAAAAATAATTGAAAAACCATTTTTTGGTACTTTCCCTCTTTTTACATCCCCCTGACTTGGTTTTAAGCATTTTTTTCTATGTACAGACATTCAACCTCTACAGTTTTATTATATGTATAGATATCGCTTGCCTGGTGCCTGATGCATGAAACAAACGTCGCCCGTTACATAGGGACCAGAAAATATCAGGTGAAATCATTATCACTATTATCAGCCGTATGACGTCCACTGCTGGACATATCCTTCCCCAAAGATTTTTATAACAATTGGTCCTGCGCTGCCTCATCCAGCGGCTTAAGGCGATTCCAGGCGAAATATAAATTGTAAATATAAGCCATTTATTTATTACTAGCGGCCCTCTCCGGCTTCGCACGGGTAGTTAGGTATTTAAAAAATACTTTTTCAAAATATAATATTAGGTCCTTACCTATGAAATTGGTGTTTTGTATGGAGATTTTGGGGAATTCTGCATTTTCCATACTAACATTTTATCAGTTTTCTTCACAACGACAAATCCAGAGATAATAATATTTGGCATGTATCATAAGACAAGCTTTAGTAATATGTGTAATATCATACTTCATAAAAATTATTAACGTTTTTAAGTGAATGCAAATAAAATGATTTGGGAGGCACATAAAAAGAGTTGTCTCCGTGTCCAATTTTAACACAATTAAACTTACAACAAATTATCAAAACAAATCAAAAGAGCTCAAAAATATAGTCTATTTTTAGACGGAGTAATTATTTTTTAGGAATACTCTGAATCTTAATAGTTACAGACAAAATACTAAGAGAGCAAAAAACACCAATTTCATAGGTAAGGACCCAATATAAGCCATTTATTTATTACTAGCGGCCCTCTCCGGCTTCGCACGGGTAGTTAGGTATTTAAAAAATACTTTTTCAAAATATAATATAGCCTATGTCACTCGGAGATAGTGAAAGAATTTTTCAGTAGGTGCAGAGATTATTATAGATTTGGTATAATACGAAGCAAATTCGTATTTTTTTTTACATACAACAGGTAAGCTCTTGACCTTCATCTCACCTTATGGTAAGTGACGATAAGGCCGAAGGTGGAAGCGAGCTTCACCTGTAATCCTCAACAACTGAGGAACTGGCTATCTTATCTCTGATTGCCGGAACACAACAATGCTTAAAATATTGTTATTATGGCGACAAATTAAGGTAAGAAGGTGCTAGCTAGGTGGGCTTAGAAGCCCTACCACCAACCAAACCGAGCAGAAAAACTTCTGCCCCCATGGGGAATCGAACCCGGACCTCCCGATCAACACCCGGTGGTGTGAACCACTAGACCAGAGAGGCGGTTAAAAGATCAGAGGGGCGGTTAGACCAGAGAGGCGGTTCTTCTCGCTGCTCCTCTTTTGTTTAAATTTTCCATCTCCTTTGTTTTGTTTATATCTTCTGTTAAAACAATTTGTTTTTACCACTAGTTTTGGTGTTCTAAAATCTGTTAAACTGAAAGCCGTAAAAATGTAGGGGTAATTTACGACAATTCGCTTTTTAGTCAAGATCATGATTATTTAAAAATTGATTTTGGTATTTGACTTTTTTTTAAAGAACCAATAATTAAATTAGGTAAGCAAAGTATACTAGATACCACTTCTCCACAAGTTTTAAAAAACTTTTCGGATTCAAATCAATTTACGTAAGCTGTGCCTTCTATTCAGCATTAGATTGCTTTGAATCAATATCTAATAAAATATTTATGAATTCAATGTAAGTTGACCTACCGGAGTCTATTCTCTGTGTCATTGATTTGTCACGAACAGCATTCTAACGTTAACGTTGATTTCGACTGCTTTGCTATCAAATTACGTTACCTGTTAATTTTGTCTCTATCTACGTAATTCTTGGGTAAAACCAAAGCTCTGAATGAATTCGTTGTTCTCTAATCTTTATGGTGTTTGCGATGTTACTTCTTTCCTTGTCACTCATCAGGCTCATGGCCAATTATGTTAGCTATAATAATCCAGTTTGTTCCAACTAATATAATAGGATAGGAGTTTTTTGTTAAACTCGTCAAGTACTTGTCTAAGTCTTCTTCAATCTTCAATTTTAAATTTTAATTCTATTAGCAGTATGAATTTCGTTTATAAAATTTTTTAGTACTTTTATAAAATCCTTTTAATAAAATAAATGAATTAATCGCCTCTGTAGACGACAGACACACTATTGAGACAGAATTCTATTAGAACACTAAGTAGGTAAAAAAAACATTCTCTTGAAAATTCAAAAACTAGACCTAAATCGAAGAAAATTGGCATGATAATACTCACATAAATAAAACATAACCCTCATATCCCTGAAGACAGGCAGAACTGATAACAGACACATTTCGATTGAATATATTTTGGTAAAACAAGACCAGCCAATATCACTATAACCATCAGATAAATCAATGATATCGGATGAAGTCCAAAGAAAATTTAAAAAAAAAAATCATTGAGATAATTACACAGGAAGAGGAGTGCGTCTTCTAATTCCTATCATTTATAATAATTAATAATACAAAGATTTAAAACTAGTCTTACAAACTAATTCATAACACAACTTAACATAATATCAGCACGCCTTCTGCCCCGAAGGAGTAGGTTAAGGTGTTAACGCCCACATTTCGCCGGATATGTTAACTCTCCATGTAACAGGTGGCGAGCCTGTTGCCATGCACATAAATTTTATTCAAACTCAGTGATACAGGTGGTGGCATCGAACCCGCGATTCCCGCGGCCTCTCGAACGAGTAGTGCTCCATCCGTCCCAACTAGACTTTCATTCATTTAAATTAATTCAGTGCAACAAAAACCAATAAAGATATATTAAAGAGTAAGATAATGTGGAGGAGGAGGTAGTGTGGAGTCATTTGTTGAGCTTTTTATAAAAAAAAAAGATCTAAATCCTGATACAACGACCGCTGGTGAAGCAAATGTGAAGCTTCTCTGAACTTCAAATGTGAAGATGCGATGTTTCTGATAGAGAAGACATAAAAGTTTCATTTTGAATAGTTCTCAGGACACTTCTACCAGTCACTGAAAGTTTGTATGTTCTTTGTAAAGAATTTATTGTCCTCTTGGGTATTACGGTTTCGTTTTGAATACACTGAATAGCTACCTTCTTACAAAAACTTGAAAAAAAAATCCTTTACAAAATTTCTTCTATCTTCTTGGAAAACTCCTAAATCAACTAAGCTCATTTCTATTTAAACTGGATTATCATCTTATAAGCCTTCGCATTTATCTACAGAACCTTTACACCGGAAAATGACTCCTTCACGATGTCAAAAAAGTTCAGATTTCTTTGAGAGAAATTTGATATTAATTCTGTCGTGTAATATTCAGAGCAGCATAGATTTTTTTTGTTAAACAACGTTTTGTTCTTTCCAGGTGAATGTGCCCCAACATTAGCACCATGGAAACCCATCACAGAAGTCACTACCAGTGGAAATATTGCGCACAAGCACACAAACGAACTAGAAAGTCATGCATTATATGACTTAAACGATATAGTCCATTTTGAAGACAATGACATCGTTATGCGTGACTCCCACAAGTTTCAAGACAATAACCAGATGGTCAACTCAATAGATCCGTTCAAAACACAAAAAAAATTTAATGGTAACGAAAAAATACAACTGGCAAAAGATACGACAGTTGATAACGTTGTTAATGATATTGAGAATGATTTGAAAACTGATTATGGCAAGGTGATGAAAATGGATAGAAGTGAGGGGAAGTGCGAATGTGAACATGGCGGCGGTTGCGTTGGCAGTGTGTGCTTGTGTCCACTGGGGTATGCCGGAGACAAGTGTGAGATCACCTTAGATTTAAAGGTTGGTAAAAAATTTAAAAATATTTTGTTGACCTGTAAGAAATAAAGTCAATGGTTAATTCATACAGTTTATTTAAGCTACGTGTAAGAATTGATTGTTTGAATTGATGACTATTTTTGTAGTTTATCTACTCGTATTGTTTTCTGTAAGAAACATACCACTAACGAAATCAATTAAAAAAACCAAACAATGATGTACATATAAAAAAATATTGTCATTCGATAATCTTTGAAAGTTTAAGTAACATTTCATTAGAGGTCTTTTACGGCCAATTTAAACGTGCTAAACTGATATTAAATAGATTAAATAGATAAAATACAAAAAAAATTATTTAACCACCTGGTTTTTTTTAAATTCTGCCTCTAAACCCATTTATTTTACAGGTTCCGCGATTCAACGGATCGTCTTATCTTCGTCTGCCTGGACTAGGGAATTCAGCTCAGTCATGGCTAGATATACAAGTATGTATTTATTGTATATTAACTATGTAACAGATAGACTAATTTTTACTCGCGTGGTATATATTAGGTCCTTACCTATGAAATTGGTGTTTTGTATGGAGATTTTGGGGAATTCTGCATTTTCCATACTAAAATTTTTTCAGTTTTCTTCACAACGACAAATCCAAAGATAATAATATTTGGCATCTATCATTAGACAAGCTTTAGTAATATGTGTAATATCACACTTCATAAAAATTATTTATCCTTTTTAAGTGAATGCAAATAAAATGATGTATTCGGGAGGCACTTAAAAAGAGTTGTCTCCGTGTCCAATTTTAACACAATTAAACTTACAACGAATTATCAAAACAAATCAAAAGAGCTCAAAAATATAGTCTATTTTTAGACGAGGTAATTATTTTTTAGGAATACTCTGAATCTTAATAGTTACAGACAAAATACTAAGAGAGAAAAAAAACACCAATTTCATAGGTAAGGACCCAATATTTTATACTTTTTAAGGTATTTCTCTTGACCAGAATCTGAGCTCACAGCTGTCGAGGTCTACGGTAAAGCAAGCTTTTCTTGGTGCCTAATCAAACAAATTTTGAAGTCCATTTCAAATAAGATAGTGATAGATAGAGCTTACAGTGTTTACACCAATAGGACAACGGGCAACAGGCCTATTGGGGTTATTCATAAAAAAAATGAATTATTTATGCAAGCTTTTTTATAAAAAAAACTCGACGTAGGTATCGTTGCGCTGACCCCAAATGAAATTGGGAAAAGGGCAGGCATGATCGAGACTGTTTTCAATAAAAATAATAAAGTTTATATGTTTCTTAGAATCAAAAAAGTTGGAAGAAGATAATCATTATAAGAATGCTTTAATCATATTCGTCTTTGTAAGTAATATTTTATTTTCACCCCAAAATATAAACGTAAAAGTATATACACGAATAACCTTTTTCGGCAACGTACAGTTGACAACATACAATTTAGTAACATTTTACGCAAGTTTCAACCATAACGTAGAGTATTATGGATGTATTTTAATTTGGCATGTCGATGTGTTTGCATACGTTTTATGGATTCTTTTTAAGCTTCTTACATGTTTTAACCTTGCTGTGACCTTTGCGTTTCGAATAAAAACGCTAAGTATCTATATATATTCTACATTCACGCAGAAAAATGTAACATATTCTTATTCTCGATTATATTGTCAAGAGCGTGGTTCAGAAGGGCCAGGTCAGAAGTTTTGAAATTGCCGAGCTTGTAGAGTGGATGAATTGTTCAGGAAAGTAATTAATTGGGCAACCATTTAATTAGTTGGTCAGCAAAAAAAACCAGCCAAAAAGTCATTTGCGCAGCAATATTTGTTTGCTCCTATTTTTTGATGCAATGACGCAAATGAATATTTGTTTACTGCGCAAATAACGTTGAAAAATAATGATAAGGGCGGCATAATTATTTGTTGGGCAGCAATATAAATATTCTGGCAGCAGAACAAGTATTTACACAGCAAAATAATTATTTGACTATAGGTTACTATACATTTGGGCAACAGAGAAAACGTTTGGTAGCTGCCAAATTAGTTATGTTGATTACCAATTTAGAAATATTTGCTGCCCATAAGTTGCCACCTATATAGTTATTTTAGTTGTATTTCTTTGCTATACGAAGTTAGAATATTTTGCAACCCGTAAAAAAAAAACCGCAGTTTTATTTTCAAAATTGAGAGCAATAGCGTGCGAACCATAAAAAAATGTCGATTCTTTCACCAAAGAATAATAACAGTCCAAACCAGAGCACTCGACTGAAATATTCTCATCAAAGGGGATCGTGAGCATTTTCTTTGGAAGCAATATTAATAAATTAATTAGAAGCCTGCCTCTCTCGAAGTTTCTCGCAAACATTTCCAATCGTAGTGCATTATCCATTACTGTGGATCTCTCATTCGCGGAGAGTTCGAAACTTTAAAAGGCATGTTTCTTGAAACTAGGACGGTATACAACTTACCGATTTAGTTCAAAAGCTTGAGTACTGACTATTTTTCTTAGGGATAAGAAGATTTTGTATTGGTTTTAAAATTCTGGAGTTGAAGTGTTAAAGATACATACCACTAATAAAAGGCTTTTGTCTCTCGTTGAAGTCGACATAAAACTGGAAGTTTATCCAATGGAAGTTCACTTTTCTGATAACATAGAAGTTACATTTTCTTCTACAGTAGGACTGTAAGCTTTTATAAATAAATAAACATGTGCTATAAATATTCCAAATCCGGCTGTTACTCTTAAACATGGACAGTCAAGTTCAAGAATATGCAGTAAATGACTCATATTCCCCTTTACGGAATGGCAAAACCCAAACCCTAAGGTCTCTAAGTCCCGTAGGTGTGTTGTACGGTGATCGGTGGAGGTGGAGGGCAGGCTGGTAGCGGCTTTGCCCCCCGAAGTGTCGTCAGTGCCCCTACCACTGACGCAGCGCTTGTCCATGCCCGCCACGCCAACAGTTCCCGAAACCCTACGGGCACCGTCTAGGATATTGTGCATACGCTCGAATTGGAGGCCCCTAAGCCCTGCAGTTGCGAAGTACTAGTACGGCATGTTCTTGAAACCGTGCATCGTCGAAAATTCGAGCCCCTCCTCAGGGTCGTTTGCCTGGTGGCAGCCAGTGCGCGGCGGGGCCTTTGCCCGGCGCCGGACGGACGAGGAGTTATGTCGAGGCATTTGCCCGGTGATTGGCCGCGTCGGGGCTTTTGTCCGGCGGCGGGCTGCATCGGGGATTATCCGGCTCGTCGGCGGTCTCTCATGTGGCACGGAGCGACTGGTCCCCCTCCAGGGACAGGCTTGTGGTTGGCCGAAAGCCCTTGCCGTGGCGGTTGCTGGTACATACCCGAAAGCCCAGCTCCGCGTGTCGCGGCGAGGTATTGCCCCCGGGGGGCTATGTGGGTTCCCACATAATCCGCCGTTGCCCCGAACGCGGGTATTACCCCGGGTCAAAAAAAAAAGACGTGTGGCACTCGGGGACTGCCGCGGTAAAGCTATTGCATAGCATTTTGTATCAACTTATGCAATTATAATTTTATTTATTTATTTTATTCATGCAGTATTTCTTTTTCTTTGATATTAATTCAAGTTACACTTTTTGAGCGTGGTGACCGATAAGAAAACAAATTATATAAACTGTTGGTAGTTTGCATATACATTATTTCGTTCGGATCACTTATAAGTAAATTAAATCATAAAATAATTATGTAAAATAAATGTTAATAAACTAATTAATAAAATAACAAAACTCATAATAAACAATGTGTAATAGTTAGCTTATAAATAAAACCAAAGTGGCGTCTTTGTTAAAATTAGTTCTTTGTTGTATCACTAGATGGCGCCACCTATCCTTTAAAACGCACTATTGTTTACTCTCATAGACTTATATGGTCAAACCGATGTTAATTAAAATTTGTATTCGCCTTGGACACGGTGTTTCATTTTGGTAACCACCTTGGGTTTTAACATGCACAGCCTTCAAGCCACACCTCCTTGCGCATCGGAGTGGGGAGCGTGAGGTTTTTTCGTTACGGAATTTCTGGATTCGGTCCCCGCGCTCAAGGCCCGCGATAGAAGCTATGCAATAGCTTAAAAGGGAATAAAGACTGTCACCTGTCAAAGTGCATGCAGATTTTTGACCTCGACTGGACCCATTTAAAAGAAATTTTAAACAAGAAAACACACAAAATAGGGACAATTATGTAAGATAGGTACATTGTGTACAATTTTCCGTTTGTCAATTTTATTTTTATTTGCCTTTGGATTTAAAATTTCGGTTGTTTTATACAGTATCAGATCTTTATGTAACACAAACGTGTGAGGTGTTTACATTTGGAAGATTAGACATAAAAAATTACCTACCCATGAGATAAAATAAAATTGTTACCTATTTTTTAATGTCGATCAGTCTCTATAACTTCTTCTTTATTTACCTTACAGATAACACTAAAACCTACAAGCGGGGACGGTCTAGTCCTATACAACTCGGAGCATGCAAGTGGTGACGGGGACTTCTTTTCCCTCCACCTGAGGGATTACTTCGTGGAATTCGCATTTGACCTCGGCTCGGGAATCGCTCTAGTTCGGTGGGTTCATTTAAATATGTTTACATTTAAAAACGTGCGGTGAGTTCATTTAAAAATACAATTGTTTATTTTTCCGTAAGTCGCGTGTGTCTTAACATCAAGATATTTCAATTTACTATTAATCGATAGACTTTATTTATTCGATAATAATCTTGAATTCCCGTACTGAGTTCGATTCATTTAAATATTAGTTATTTTCATAAAGGAGTTGGTTTTTATGACAAATACCTAAGTGTTTCTTATTGTGTTACATTTAGGTTCATTCTGAATACCTTTTATTAATACCTTTTATAATTATCAAAATGATACTTATTCATAAAAATCATGATGAATTTTCTTCGAACATAAATTGTTTTGGATGAAATATATTGTAGTAATTATATTTGAACTACTGTTTGTTTTCATTTGAGAAAACGTTATGACTATTATTTAATAAATGTTTAAAAATTACTAACGCCAGCATTTCTTCTTAATTTTCAGATCAGCATACCCTCTGGAACCCAACTCATGGCACCGCGTCTCCGTCAGCCGCTCGGGCCGTCGCGCATCGTTGCGCGTCAGAACGACGTCGCCCCGCGACATCACGGACGCCACGCGTTCGGTCACGTCGCGTGGCGTCGCACGACGCTTGACGCTGCGACAGCCGATGTTGCTTGGCGGCGCACCGCACCCTCTCCCGCCGAGGCTCGCTTTGAGGACTTCGTTTAGTGGTTGTGTTGGACAGGTAATGAAATTATCGATTGGTACAATGTTTACATCGGTATTGTGGGTATTACAATAATTTAAATGTCAATCATACGAAGAACTTGGATGCTATAGTTCTAATTGGAACAACATACATATACCTACCTAACTAGATATATTCACGCCCTTTTCTCTTTACAGGGATTATTATAATAACACTGTAACACGTAGCGTGATTTGTAAGAGACTACTTATAATCATTATCTTTATTTTTGTGATGTTAAATTTTCAGTTGGTGATAAATGACGAAGAACTTTCGGTGGTATCATCAGCGCTCGGGGGAGTGAATGTGGATAACTGCGAGGATCCCAACAATGACACGTGCATGTGGGTATCATTATATTTCCTTTATAATAACAAGGATAGGGATACGGTTTATGATAAAGTTAAAATAATTTTGAGTCTTTTTAAAAACAAGTCCTGCAAGCATTGACCATTTATTTTAAAAGCGGATTTCGCAAAAATATTGAAAACAGTTAAAGCAAAATCACTGAAACAATATTAGTTAGTTCCCGAAGGTGCAGAAACAAGGAAAATGTATGCGATGTGTTATGCAAAAGGTGATTAAGTTGTTAATCTTTATCTTTTCAGTAACAAGGACCAGTGCAAAGAAGTTCTAGAACCGATTTCGGTCTACCCTAAAAATATATCAGCCACCGACATCCACCATGCAATAGTAGCAAAGAAAGGCCCAAAACAGAAAATCCACAAAACGAAATCGAAAAAGCATGCGCAGCATTTACACTCGGAGAAATTGAAGAAGAAAAAGTATCTGGCGAGTAAAAAATACCAGTACTTACAAGATAGTATGGAAAGAAGTAATGATATTATCACAGAACCGCCGTACGATGGGCAAACGTATATGCAAGTAAAGTATTTGAGTTCCAATGAAATAAATTGGGGCGATACAAATAGTTATCCAAGCTTTACTGGGAAGGATAGTTTCATTCATATAGACGATGATGAAACTATGAAAAGGTAAGAATATTTTTACATACAAATAGGTATTTGTTTAGAAAATACAGGAAAAAAATAATATACAGGAAAAGAATATAAATAAAAACCACGTTTGACATATCAGCCAGATCTCATATTCACACTTGTGTATCTCCTCCACATTAAATTCGGTGCTCATAGTTTACCTGTAAATAATTCAAGTACATAAATGTCTCAGCGTGTAGGCCTGTTTAATTTATACCATATCACTGCTAAGCAAAGAGGGTGATCTTTCACCATGCTAGTTCAGTGCGCATTGGTGGAAGATGTCCCATACCAGAGCCTCTTCTGTTGATATTAACCCTCTTATCCCAACCCTGATTCATTCGTGTCAATCGCGAGTTGTCCACTACTGGACATAGACCTCCCCCAAAACTTCTATACAATAATGGATGCTGCTCTGCTCGTTTATCATATTTCGCCTACAGATTTCATCGTTCTCTTATGTCACCTCGACCCCTGCAAAAATTATACTTCAACAAAAGAACGCGCCAACAAGCAAAAACTTACTAAATTGGACAAGTAAATACATTACCTACTCTAGAGAATAGTTGGCATAATCTGACATTCATAAGAGTACGTAAATATCTAAACTGAGTGAATGATTTGAGTGTTTTTCCCCAGGCTGGTGAGCTACACGCTGGACATCAACATCCGGTTCCGCTGCAGCGCGTCGCGCGGGCTGCTCGTGTGGAGCGGCCGCCGCCCGCCCGGCGACTTCCTCGCGCTCGCCGTCGAGGACTCGGTGCTGGTGTTCAGGTGCACACACTATACACTGCTCCCTCAGTACACACACTATACACTGCTCCCTCAGTACACACACTATACACTGCTCCCTCAGTACACACACTATACACTGCTCCCTCAGTACACACACTATACACTGCTCCCTCAGTACACACACTATACACTGCTCCCTCAGTACACACACTATACACTGCTCCCTCAGTACACACACTATACACTGCTCCCTCAGTACACACACTATACACTGCTCCCTCAGTACACACACTATACACTGCTCCCTCAGTACACACACTATACACTGCTCCCTCAGTACACACACTATACACTGCTCCCTCAGTACACACACTATACACTGCTCCCTCAGTACACACACTATACACTGCTCCCTCAGTACACACACTATACACTGCTCCCTCAGTACACACACTATACACTGCTCCCTCAGTACACACACTATACACTGCTCCCTCAGTACACACACTATACACTGCTCCCTCAGAACACACACTATACACAGCTCCCTCAGTACACACACTATACACTGCTCCCTCAGTACACACACTATACACTGCTCCCTCAGTACACACACTATACACTGCTCCCTCAGTGCACACACTATACACTGCTCCCTCAGTACACACACTATACACTGCCCCCTCAGTGCACACACTATACACTGCTCCCTCAGTACACACACTATACACTGCTCCCTCAGTACACACACTATACACTGCTCCCTCAGAACACACACTATACACAGCTCCCTCAGTACACACACTATACACTGCTCCCTCAGAACACACACTATACACAGCTCCCTCAGTACACACACTATACACTGCTCCCTCAGTACACACACTATACACTGCTCCCTCAGAACACACACTATACACAGCTCCCTCAGTACACACACTATACACTGCTCCCTCAGTACACACACTATACACTGCTCCCTCAGTACACACACTATACACTGCTCCCTCAGTGCACACACTATACACTGCTCCCTCAGTACACACACTATACACTGCCCCCTCAGTGCACACACTATACACTGCTCCCTCAGTACACACACTATACACTGCTCCCTCAGTGCACACACTATACACTGCTCCCTCAGTACACACACTATACACTGCCCCCTCAGTGCACACACTATACACTGCTCCCTCAGTACACACACTATACACTGCTCCCTCAGTGCACACACTATACACTGCTCCCTCAGCTAGTGAGCGCTGCTCGTGTGGAGCGGCCGCGGCCCGCCCGGCGACTTCCTCGCCACTATACACTTCTGTTACATTTGCATCACACATAACACTCCTTGAGATTTAAGCCAGCCTCGACAAAAACGCTTGATAAGCTTACAGCCCTCAACGAAATCACATAACATTTATGTATCATTTACATTCCATAAAACTCTACAAAAAGCATGAAAATCAATAACATTTCTAAATAAAGCAGTTTTAGGATCGTATTCCAGAATCAAACACAAGCGTAAGATATCTGCTTGAGTATCGTTAGACAGAGACGGCGCTTTTCATCGCCACATAACGCCATCCCTTTCTAGCTCTGAATACGGTCCTTATTAGTGTCAGAGAATCAATGATACTTAAAGATTTTTCGTTTTATTCACAGATACGATTTAGGTAGCGGCGAAGTGGTGATAATTGCCAATCACACGAAAGTGGACGATGGTCTTTGGCACAGGGCTCGAGCTACCAGGTATACTAGTTTTGGGACAATAATCGGCTATAAAAACAATACTACGTATCTCAATCATAAAAGCACTCGTATCAATATGTAACATAAATTGTTAAAAATGTTAAAGTTTGTTAACATCAGTTATTAATTACACATTTTCAGACCTTTGCCCTACCTTAGGCAGAAATTAAAGCCTTCCAGTTAGTTCATCTACATTCAAAAATGACTTCATGCCTTCTATTGAGAATGCTATTGAGCAGCTGCAATTATTAAAGCAACTTCGATAATTTCAAAAAAAGTGTTTGAAATGACATACATCCAATTCAGTTAGAGAGTAGGGCAGCAGGTCCTTCAGGAATGTCCTACCAAAGAATACTCTCAAAAATTTCAGAAATAGGCAAGCCGGTGTACTCGAGGTGGACGGGTTGGGTTCCGTCGGGAAGATATCTCCTGGCAAACTGAAGCAGCTGAACACTGAAAATGGCCTTTACATAGGTAAGTATTGGGCAGCGATCTTGCCTTTGTAATACAAATTTTATAACGACATAAAAATATTTTGAATTTATTTTAATTTATTCATAAACATGAACAGAACAAGTTACTTAAATGTCAGAGCCCGGCTATGCGAAACCTTGGTCCTATCCAAATTGAATTACGCCGATATTGTTGTGGCCGATTGTGTTTTTGGATACACTAAGAAGCTGATTCAGCGAGTTCAGAATGCCTGTGCTCGCTTTTGTTATCATATACCAAGAAGAGCTCATGTTACGCCTTACCTAAATCGAGCAAATCTGCTTAAAATGGAATCTAGGCGTGTATTGCATTTCGCATGTCTATTGTACCGTATTGTAAGGTCGCAGTCACCTCCTTATTTGTTTGACAAGCTAAAGTTTTCAGCTCGCTCGATCCGTTTGGGTTCTCGCCTTTTATACCCGCATCACCGTACGTCTGCGTTTCGTGGAAGCTTTAAATATGCAGCCACGAAATGCTGGAACAATATTCCTCCACCTATCTGTCAGTGTGAATCTTTTCGGTCCTTTAAATGTAAACTAAGGATTTTTTTATTGGAATCTCAAAAGGCTGAATCCCAGTGTTAATTTTTGTTCGCTTTTCGGTATTGTAGTTTATTTATGAATATTATTATATTTATCTCTTATCTTTGTAAGATGTCTATTTATATCTTGATATTTACAATAAGTTACATTATTATTATATATTATATTTTATTTACTTATTAAATTGGCTTTAGCAATACCCTGTTATTTCTATGAATTGTTTACAATTTAGTATAATGTATAATCTCGATATACGAGTATTAGGTTACAGATTTACGGTCTATGAGCGCTCGTTTGTTCATTCAAGGTGTCCACGGAAGACCAGCGTCGTGGTGTTCTACGCCCGACACATGCTGAGTGCGACTCCTATTCAGTGCCTTAACCTGTATTGTTTAATATGTCATTATGTATTGTTTTTGTCTATGTTTGATTATTTTCTATGTAATTTCTTTCTATGTGTGTACTGAATAAAATTTTATTCTATTCTATTCTATTCTACTTGGAGCCAACTTTTGCTTATGATACTACGACTACGTATATTTTTAACAGTTAACAGCAAGGTTTTCTGATTAGTACCTATCAAAAGACATTATTTAAAACTTTTTGTTTTTACTTTTTCAGGTGGGCTACCGTCTATTGAAATGAACACAATGGGCAAATACAAGAGTGGATTAGTAGGTTGCGTGTCGCAAATATCACTTAGTGGAGATTTCGACATACCCCTATCGCTGTCGAAGCTACCGCACACCATAACAAACAACGTCGGCAGATGTGCGCCATAAAACTAGCGAATTCATTTAAATGAATCACAAGATTCATTTAAGTGAATCAAATCGTTCATTTGTTACAATCGCTAGCTTCACCGGTTCATTTACTATCAACATTTTAAATGAACCAGTCGGCTTCAAAGCGCAAAATGTTAGGTGTTCCGATTTATAAATTTGTGAAGTCATGTTTAATTTACTGGGTATGCTTTATTAAAATGACCAATTACTTTAATAACTCCGTAATTACATATCAATGTATAAATGAAAATCGGAGGCAATAAACTACAATATACAAATTGCAAGTTTTCTATTAATTGCCATCTTACACTAACGAAGATATTAGTTTGATAAATGAATTAAATACTATTAGTCAATTTAGAGTAAGTATACTGAAAAACTTTACTAAACACACTGATCTTTCAATACTATTTATTATTTAAAACAAATTAATTATAACTTCAATATAATTTTCCATGAATTATGGAGTAACTTTCAAAGTGCTTTACTATGTAGTAGTATATGAGAGGAAACTATTTGTAATGTTAAACTAAATGAAATTCTAGTCATATGAGTGGTATGCACGCATTTTTATTTACCTCTTGTACAAGTTTATTTACTAAATGAAATAGCTTATCTCAACCTTGTTACGATGTGAGTGTATTTTATAAATAGTTCAATAAGTATACATACATAGCGTTTGTATATCGAAAAAATTCATATGGACGTGGTTTTAGACGATTGTAAGTAGTTAATGAAATACAATGGTGTTTGGTAATCGGGCTTTTTACATTTAAGTGTGACGCGTATAATTTTACTTTCACCGTGATTTCATTTATTTTCGCTTCACAGTAAATGAACTTCTCGAAGCAACTTATCTCTTAGCACTGCTTTAGTGATAATAATCATAGAATTATAATTACCTGGTAGAGTAATTTTAAATGCGCTTTGTATGTATAAAATTAAATGATATTAATTAATGGCGTAAGTACGATTATTTAATGAACATTATAATATTAACATACATTCACACCATGTGTAAATAAATTCATGCTAAAATAAAATCGAACTCTAAAATAATTGCTTAATATAACGTTATCAAACACTATAACAACATCATCTTATATGACGCAATTTCAAATGAAGTTCCATTCAAATAAGTTCATTTAAGAAAAGTTCATTAAATAGCCGAACTGTTACGTAATATATCACATAATGTTTATGAACCCTACATGGGGCTTTCATTTACACCAAATAATTTCTGTCAATTATGTACCTATTTCACAGGGTGAGAAGACATACAGAAAAGGCATATCTTTATTATATTCAATAATATTTGTTGTTTTTTAGTAAGAACTATGTGTTTGCTGTGTTAAAATAAAGTAATTTTGCAATAATGATCGCATATCTAAATGAACTTTATGTTCAATAGAGTTCTTTTACAATAAATGAAATTTTGTTTCAAATAAATGAACCTGAATGAAGTACGCTTAGGAATCCCCGTATTTAATACTGTTTTCGCACCATTTTTGATTTTGTAAATGATATCATGTATTGATTGAAGTTAACGTAGATCTTGTGACATTATGGTTAGCTTGAATAGCATTAGTTTTGTATGTGAGACCTGTCCGATGTATTATACGCCGTTATTTGTACAAAATTATATCAATAAAATGTAATGAAAAAGTAAAGTGTATCTTTATTTTATAAGTTTTTTACGTAAGAGTAAGAAAAGAATTTTATTTTAAAGGTGCAAAAAGTTTCCTGATATAAAAAAAAAATCAATGTGATAAAAAATCAAAAATCAATAATATATAATCAATATCAAGGAAGCAATCGTAATGTATGGATCTGAATGTTGGGCAACGAAAGCGACGGATGAAAGAAAACTGCACTCAGCAGAGATGCGAATGTTGTGATGGATGTGTGGCGTCACAAGAATGGACAAGATCAGGAATGAGTAAAATAATATTAGAGAAAGTTTGAAAGTAGCGCCAGTGACAGAAAAGATTAGGAGCAATAGGTTAGCATGGTATGGACATGTGATGAGGATGGATGAATGTCACATTACAAGAAGGATGCTGAGCATGGATCAGGACGGACCTAGAGTAAGAGGAAGACCAAAGAAGTGATAGATTGAATGCGTGAAGAATGATATGAGAATAAAGGAAGTGGATGCTGAGCTGACGAGTGACAGAGGAGAATGGAAGAAGAAGACATGTTGTGCCGACCCCACCTAGAGTGGGAAAAGGGCAAGAAGAAGAAGAAGATGAATCAAGGAAGCAGCAGCGGCAGCCGAGTTGGGACGGACAGGCACTACTCGTTCGCGCGGGACTCGAGGGCTCGATCCCACCGCCCGCCTGTACCACTGAGTTTGAATAAAACTTATGTACAGTTCATTGTGAATATCGCTTGCCTCACATTGTGCCCGGTGCATGGCAACAGGCTCGCCACCTGTTACATGGGGACTTAACATATATTGCTTAACATTATACATACGTTTGGCGAAATAAAAGTGTTAAAACCATTGCTTACCCCTTCGGAGAAAGAGGCGTGATGATAATATTAGGCCCTTACCTATGAAGTTTGTGTTTTGTATGGAGATTTTGGGGATGTCTGCATTTTACATACTGACATTTTATCAGTTTTCTTCACAACGACAAATCCAGAGATAATAATATTTGGCATGTATCATTAGACAAGCTTTAGCAATATGTGTGTGAACACGCTTGATAAAAATTATTCATCGTTTTTATGTTAATGCAAATCAAATGATGTATTCGGGAGGCAGTTAAAAATCATTGTCTTCGTGTCTAATTTTAACACAATTAAACATACAAAAAATTATCAAATTAAATAATTCGAGCTCAAATATATGTTTTTTTTTAGAAGAGGCAATTATTTTATAAGAATTTTCTGAAACTTAATAGTTACGGACAAATTGCTAAGACAGAATAAAAACACCAATTTCATAGGTAAGGACCCAATATTATGTGTAAATCAAGTAGAAACCTTTTGTTGCAATAATATGTTTGTAAGGACTTAACATGACAATGAATAATGTTATGTTATCTGTTTCTTGCTTACTCTCTTTCCAAGAAATGGAAACAATGTCGTATATTAGGCCAATGAAAGTGCTGTAGAGCCGCCGAGACTACAGCACTAGAAGAAAACTGTCTGTAGTCCGTACGTAGTACCTCTAATCACTTCTATAAGTACTTAGCGGCATATAACTTTAGTGATTACCGTTACGTGGAGGTGATAGCTGCTAATAGCTGCGCATGGGGTACTGACGTGGCACCAAAGGAAGACGGAATGCGACTGGAGACCCAATCGGCTCCGCAGAGATGAGATGCTGAGCACCGATTGGCTAACCAGTACCTTACATTTTTCTGCCGCAAATACGCACTGCAGAAGAACTTCTGTCCCCATGGGGAATCAAATCAAAAAATCAATAGTGGCAAAAAAAATTTGGCCCCTCCTATTTATCACTTAGGTATTCATAAATTATGAACTATTTAAAAAAATTAATTAATAGTACGTTTTTGTACGTTCTTTGTCGTTCATTTACAATCTAACAGAGGGTATATTGATAAAATAAGTGTAAGTGTGTAAGGCCCACTTGCAGGAAATTTAAATCGAGATTTATCGAGATTAAAACTCGATTTGGTAATTTTTTGACAATCGAGTTTTAAATATCGATTTAAATCCTGCAAGACGCCCTTAGCCATAGTAAAAATGACAAAAATATACTAAAACTAGTTTTAAGGCCCACTTGCAGGAAATTTAAAACGATATTTAAAACTCGATTGTTTAATTACTTAATATTCAGTTTTAAGGCTCTGGTTGCAGGACCTTATGAGCCACACGTTAACAATAGAATACTTTTCTTCAGTAGTTTGCATTGAAATGCTAGTGTAATGCATTTCAATGCATCTTGGGAGAGCTTAGCGTCAAACGATCAATGGTAGACACTGTGGTGTTACTTCGATAAGGTGGATTACCACGATAAAAATCCCATCGTTTTTCACACCACTTGACGATTATTTCAATGATTATCCATATTGCTCATCATTATTGACACTTAGGTACTACACAAAACTACACTGATTTTACGCAACAAGATCAACTCCGAAACAATATAACAATCACTGAAATAAAAATCACGTCCGCCATAGTTGGATGCCGCCAAAAACTCCTGTAAAATTCTCCCATGTAGGTAAGGCAAAGGGAACGAAGCCCACACAGCCAAGTCTTTAGTATTTTATTTCTTCAGAAGTTTGCGAAAGAATGCGTTACACTAGCATTTCAATGCATCTTGGGAGAGTTTGGCGTCAAACGATCGATGGCAGACACTGTGGTGCTTTTTGGATGAGGTGGATTACCACGATAAAAAACTCATCACTTTTCACACCACTTGACGCTTATTTCGATAATCGTCCACATTGCACATCATCACAGACACTTATTACGCAAAACTACACAGATTTTAGGATACAATATCCACTCCAAAACAATATTACAATCATCGAAATAAAAATCACCTAATTTTTTTTATCAGTGTGAAATCTTTTGTAAGATTATCTAAATTTAGTCTTTTTCTTGGGTTTAAAAAAAATTTTGTTGATTACTTTAAGGAGGTAGGTATATATGCATTATTTATTATTTCACTCAAGAATTACCTCAAAAAATATTTTTTAATTTTTATTAATTTTTTATAATTAAAATGTTTTTATTTTTAAATTGGTTTAATTTCTACAGCATGTTTGGTAGGTGGGCAAATTTTATTGTCTACCCCACCGGTAAAGTTGAACTTCTTTTGAATTGTCTACCATATTATTACTTACACAAGGCAGCTGTGAATGCGGCAGTTAGGCAAACGTACAATGATCAAATTGGGGACGTTCTAAGGAAGGGCCAGGTCAAATCCACCTTCAACCGTAACAGTAATGAGAGTAAAAGAAGCGACGATCCTAACACACAGGATCGTAGCAAGTGAAAATCTGTAACCTCTGCCTACCCCACCGGGAAAACGGCGTAATTTTATGTATTATGTATGTATTCTTTTTTTACATATAACAATTCCTAATCTGATTTAGAAATGTAACTTCCGTTTTTATAAATAAATACAAAATATTTATTTTATAGGCTTCGATTTGCCATAATATAAATTGTATATTTATGCCAATACCTATTTTGACGACCTCCATGGTACCCTGGCTTACCCCGGTTCCGTATTCGAGTCCCGGTAAGGGCCTATGTTTTCAGATGAATACTAACATCTTTTGAATAATAACTTTTATTATGCAATTACCCGAAATAAATTTTGAATTGTCCCGTGTTGGTCCGGGACACAAGGAGAATGTACCAACCTTTCTTGCCTAGCATATCGTAAAAGGCGACTAAGGGCGTATTGGGTACTGGGCTGTTTACTCTGAGGTACTGGGTCTATGATTGTGTAGGCGATAAGCTAGCCACTTGTTACTACTCTTTCACGATTTTCCATCTGACCAAACCCAATTTTTGTATGGCTAAATGTGGTCTTAAGGAACACAGTGTTCCTTGGGCTCTGCCTACCCCTACGGGGATTGCAGGCGTGATTGTATGTATGTTGAAAATACCTACTGTCTTAAAAAATATAAAAATGAATAAAATAAATGTTTTTATGCAATATTTTTCATTGGATACACATCCGCAAGCCGGTATTTTAAAACAATGTGTCTAAAAACATTATTTTTTTACAAGTTTTATATCATACTGTCCCAAAGTTATTAATAAATAATTATTTATTCCATAATTTTCTTTGCGTGTACCCATTGACCATATCACATTATTACATTACTATAGGAAAATACACCTGTACGAGTATCACTGTCAAACGTAAAAACCCAAGACCTGAGAATGATTCATTCATTTCAAGTTCACTCACACGACAACAACGAACCTGAGCAACGAACACCGCGCCCTCCCGCGCCGCTTCAACTCAGTAGTCTTGTGCTTAACCGGACACTGTTAGGTACGCTCTGTACTAGTACTATTCCGAAAGTGTACTAGTACACCTTAATAGTACAATAGTACTATTAGTATAGTGACTCTTATAAGCGCTAGGCGCGCATTGCGTGCAGCTTAAGATTCCAGTACTAATAGTACTATTGTTTGTACCAGAATGACTTCCAGAATGAATTACACTTGACTTCCGTCTGTAGATTCATACAGCGCCCGGCGAGTACACTCATAAGTACAACTAAACACAAAAAAAAAACAACCGGCATGCAGTCGCGGTATAAAGTTAAGTCTTAAATAATAAATAACACAATTCTAGTACAGTGCCGAGTAACATAACCTATTAGTACGTAGAATGCGTACTACACAAGACTAGAAGTCAGTCCGCCGCCCGCCGTCTCGTCCGTCTCGTCTCTGTCATTCACTCAGTTCAGTCAGTCAGTGAGTTTATTACGTTTATTAGTAGCGCGAAGGCATTCGACGTTGGTGTACGCGTCGAACTCAATTCAAAACTTTAACGTTTCTCGATATTTTTTCTCAGTGAACCAATCGAGTGTTAATTAAAAAACAATTTGTAATTAAATCGGAGTGTACAAGTAATTAATGTTGAACTTTAAGTGTGTGCAAGAAGAAATCGTGTCAGCAACAACACTTGGATTCTGTGTATCGTGAGAAATTGTAAGTGTTTTGTGACATTTTAAGCATTTAGTTCACGATCAACTACAGTTAGAAGCTTGTAGATTTACTAATACTACGCGTACGGCTTGCTTAACAGGTTTTAGTAAGTATTGAAAGTAAAAGTACGATTTCTGGCCGACGAAGTTTAATGTTGGTTGAAGGTGTAGTAAAATTTTAATCACTCACTACCTACTTCAAATTTCTCATCTCGAACTAAATAAGTCCGCATTGTTGTTTTAAAGACTGATAATTTAAATTGCACTATCAAATTGTTATTTATGAGATTTACGTTGTCTTCTCATGTAGGGTCCAAAAAAAGGTCATGAAAACATGCTTGCATAATATCGGGTACAGTCGAGCTCAAATATATTATACATATATTTGATAGTATAATAATATGACTCATAATGGAAGTTATTCCTGTCACCTGTCAAATATACAAAAATATTTTTGAATACGACTACTAGCCTCATATACTATTAAATTCTTTAGATTTATCTACATTTTCCCTACTTTATTCAATTAAAGATAAAAAAACATATGAATTTAGAATTATTTTACGTGCGCTGCCTTGTTTTTATTGAGAAGGTTTATCGACCCAGGTACAGTCACAAGAAAAAATGCTAGCAAATACTGTAAACATTAAAATGAAAGTACAAAAATACGTACATGTTTTGTTCGTATCTGCATCTACTGCAGACACAGTTTTAAACCTGGTTGACTATTTAATATTCATGAAACAATAATATTACTTAATGGTTTTGTAAATTTTAATTGGTGTACTTCTACGAGAAATCCTTACATAATGACAATAATGACGAAACCGTGTTTAATTATCGGTGAGTCAAATTAAACTTGCTAAGTATTCATCAAATAGTCGGATAAATATTGATTGAACGATGGGCAAGGTGTTTATCTTCAGAAAAAAGTTTTTTTTTATTAATGTTCATGCCCATGGATACAGAGTCTCCAGTCGTATACATTATGTGTAGTCTTTAGTAGTATTAAGTCTTCATTTGCATTGAAATGCAAGTGTTATACGTTTCAATGCATCCTGGGAGAGTTACGCCAAATGGTCGATGGTAGACACTGTGGTGCTACTTTGATGAGGTAGATTACCACGATAAATAAAACCATCACTTTACACACCACTTGACGCTTATTTCAATGATACTCCACATTGCACATCATCACAGACACTTATTACACCAAATTACACTGATTTGACGTAACAATATCATTGAAATAAAAATCACGTCTGCCATAGTCAAATGCCGCCAAAAACTCAGAAAAATGGAGTAGCTACGCATAACCACAGAGTAATAGAGCATAAGTTTCATACAACCGCCTAGGTACATTACTACACGCGTACAGCTATGTGTGCGTTTCAAAATTTCAACCAGCCGCTGCGTTACCAGCAACATTTTTGGAATAATAGAAAAATGCAAAAATACATACACAGGACTCCGCCATTAGAGGGGATTCGACCAATGAAATTATATAGTTTGTGCCCGAAACCCCGTGTCAAATAATATATTATATTAATAAAATCATAACTTTCAATTTAATTTTGTATTATAAATAAATATTATAAAACATTTAAAAAAATATTTTTATATTAAAAATAAACAACTTTCTTGCTTAGCGCTGACCACTTATTACTTAAAAAAATAAATTGAATTTGTAACGGTTCGGAATTTAAACGGATTTTTCTTATGATCATGATATGAATTTAATAGAAAGCGAAATAAATTGTTTCTGTGACTGTACTAAAACTTATGTGTGGTATTCGTCGGGAGTCGATTTGGTATTTAAAAAAACTTGGGATTCGTTAGTAGAGAAAATTTACTATGACAATGAACAAATACCATTGGTATCAGTTTTCTGGTATTGGAAAGGTCATCAAAATAGGTATGAATTCGGACGCTCTTAGGAATCTTTTGGTCTGTTCCTTCTTTACTCTGTGGCATGACCATGCTTTGTTTGAGTGCGTGAGTTGTGTTAAGTAGGTACTCAAGATAAGTAGGTTCAGTTTATTTATATTGATTGAAAATCGCGTGTTTGACAGTTTACCCGGTGCATGTCCTACATGGCTTCAGATCCGCCCCTGTTAGATAGGTGAAAGTTGTTTTTAAAGGGCCCTAAACTGAATCCTCTGACGGCTACTCAGCTATCACCGGATTTTTTAAAGAAGGCGAGAACTCTGGTGAGTCCTTAAGCCTGTAGTGGAGAACCACCACTGAATAGGTTCTCTCTGGAAGACATCCCCCCTAGGGGTGCCTCTTAAGTCGCGGACCTCGGCTCAGGCGTGCCGTGTCGTGGAGGAGAGGTGAAAGTGATTCTAGTAGTAGGTATGGACAAACAAGACGCTAATTTCTTATCATATTCCTACTATAATTTATTATAGTATCCTCCGAGGAGCTCAGTGGCGGAGGAGCTCAGTGGCGTAGTGGTCAGTGCGCTTTGGCTTCGATCGAAAACAAAGCTACCTTCGCCATGGTCAGGCCGTGGATGGGTGACCAAGACTTTGTGATCTCGAGCTCCTCCGTGCTTCGGAAGGCACGTTAAGCCGTTGATCCCGGTCGCATTTGTGACAGTTTCTACCCACCAACCCGCATTGGGCCAGCGTGGTGGTGTTACGGCCCATACTCCTCATATGTTTCTCCATGAGGAAGGCCTGTCCCAGCAGTGGGACGTATATAGGCTGATGACGAATAGTATCCTCGTCCTCAGCCTATATACGTCCCACTGCTTGGCACTGGCCTTGCTACATGGAGAAACACATGAGTATGGGCCGTAACACCACTACGCTAGCCCAATGGGGTTGGTATTGTCGATTCCTACTCTAAGCAAAATTTTACAGTTCGGTACTTATTCATCCATTTTACGGAATCTACAAAATAGTATTTATCTCTTCAATACTATAAAAACGGTCATAATCATATGATGTTAATTAACGGTTAAAATCGTTTTCTACTAGACAGCCATTAGAAACAGAGATTTAGTGGCGGCATCAATATTAGATGAACTCAGTCCAAAATAAACGTTATCATTATAATGGTAAAGTTTAATGATTATTGTCGAACCGACTAACGACAGATTAATAATCTCTCACACTCTCCCATAATCTGATTTTAGATTCAAATTGCTATTACAGACCGCCTAGACATCAGGTATTGTCAAAAAACTGTGTCATTGACACGTCCAGTCCCATGGAGCGTGTCCTGACCTTCGTTACACAAAACAAGCGCACTTTTTACTCTCATTGTACCTTGGCAGGTTTTATATAACTTTTGTTGTCGAGCATTCAAAGCGAACTTCTGGATTTCGTTCTTGATACATATTTTAAGTTGTCATTTAAACAGAATACCCTAATACTTTGTTTTTTTATCACCTACTTATGGATGTTAATTATTGTCAACTTACTTAGGTATCTCATCCTCAGGCCACTTGGTTCGACTGTCACTGGCGGATTAAATATGATTTTTAAAGAAAAAGATTTCTTCACCAAGAGAATGCTACATTTTCTTAAAACTAAACATCAATAATGGCCAATTAAGACCCGACCTCAGCATGTGCTGCAACAGATTACACTGCTGCAGCGCTGGTATTCTGGTATTTTGGAAATTTCAAAGCAAGAGTGAGGCATTAAATAAATTTGCATGGTTCTTGCCGTGTTCGCAGCTCTACATCGCTTATAGCGAAATCGCGGCAATGGCACTAAAATTACAATATATCTTTATTTTTTTATTACACATTTTTTCATTCATTTATTCATATCAAGCGCTCACTTATTATCTATATAACTTCATTTACCTATTTACTTAGCAGGCGAGTGGTCAAAAGGTGGGTGGGAGGATTGTGTATCTATGTATAAAACAAATTTATTACACTTGGCTTAAATACAACTAGCTTGCCTTTTACATAGGGGTGCTATTTTCCAGCTGTTGCACAATGTGGCTGGTACTACCAGGGAGCGAAACCGCCTACCTTTAAAAGGGTTTCTGATACGGTTATTTTCAAAAACCCTGTTGCGATGCACCGGGCACAATGTGAAACAAGCTATATTCACGAATTTCACAATCAACTTTTTATTCAAACTCAGCGGTACTGGCGGTGGGATCGAACCTGTGATTCTCGCGGCCTCTCGAACGAGTAATGCCCTGTCCGTCCCAACTCGGCTACCGCTGCCTAAATTAATTCTATTCCATTTTGAACCAAGTTAAGCAACTGATGATTTCTAATACGATACACCTACATACTGCCAAAACAAGAACATCAAGGTATTTTACAGGAAAAACCATTTTAGTTTGTCACTGACATTGATGATGACATTTTTCCGGGATGCAATCAGTGACTGATTTTACAGTTGTCACAAATAAAACCTTCACGGGCAATTTAACTGAGTTTTGGGCGTGACTGTACATAAAGCGTCTATGCAAATTAAGCATTTGAACAAGTATCGAGGCCTAAAGACACCATGTGAAGTCCAGAAGATCAAGCCGGACCGGAGTGAAAAAGATCCCGGAAGCAAAATTTGTCATGGCCTCATGGCCTCTCACTTCGACGCGAACGAAGAAGCGAGAGGCAGTGAATTATTTAGTTTCCGGTGACTTTTGCTCTTCCGTCCGTACTAAGACTACAGGATGCAAGGGTAGCTGATGTGGTACGAACCAAGAACAGTATCAGAAACCCTCAAATTATCAGCCTGCGTAGTACCTACCCTTTGCCGCAGATCAGATAAAACATTAAGATAAAAATAAAAACTTATCCGGAGATGGTGAAACCAGCCAGCCCTTTAAATTACGACCCTAACGCCCGATTTCTCAATCCTCAGATAAAATTATCCGCCATTTAAAATTATCACTGTCACTTTCTAAAGTCATAAAAAGTAAAGGACAAAGCTAACATTTGACTGACAGATAGTTTTATCTGGGGATTGAGAAATCGACCCTAAATCATTTTGTAAGTAAATTACTATGGTAAGTCGTAAGTCTATGTGTCCATTGATTATCACTCGTTATGTCAACATTACACATTGAGTGTGCTGTAGATTGAACGTTGTAAGTAGATGGTTACTAACGGGCAAGGAATTACTATATTTTTAATATGACAGGTAAGCCCTTGGCCTTCAATCTCACCCGATGGTGGAAGCGAACTTCACCTGTTATCCTCAACAACTGAGGAACTGGCTATCTTACCTCTGATTGCCGGAACACAACAATGCTTATAACATTGTTATTATGGCGACAAATTTAGGTAAGACGGTGGTAGCTAGCCAGGCTGGCTTAGAAGCCCCACCAACCAAACCGAGCAGAAAAACCCTTGCCCCCGTGGGGCATCGAACCCCGGACACTAACCCCCCGGAAACTAATTAATATAATAAGTAATAAAAATACAGCTAATAAAATAATGAGATTCCGCTGCGGTGCATCGCTTCAAAACCAAAAATATATCCTCCGTTCTCAGCTCAAGCTATTTCCAATTTTGCATTGTCATTTGGTTCCAAGTTTTTCCTTGACTATTTCAAGGTTCGTTGAGGTAATATTTGGTACTACTCGTATTTACCTCCTACACTACGAGATTGTTAGACACTGATGTCATTTCAAAAGCATCTAAAAGAACATTGAATTTGTTTTCTCCTAATTAACTTTCCCTTAATTATTCAAATCATTATTTACCACGCGTTGTATGTTGACTTTATTTGACGTCTCTTCTACGAAAGGTAAAATATCGTTATAGTGTCATGTAATAATTAAATGACCTTAAAAAGAACCTTGGAAACACCTTATGTTGTTGTTGAAGTTATTAATATCCAATGTATTTTGACAGGCTATAGACAGAATACATATCTACGTCCAGAAGTCAATCTACTTACTCGTACAGTCAGCATCAAAACATTTTAGTGTCTTGTCGAATGTAATGTTCAAAGCAAATGATATGTTGTGTCTGAGAAAATGGTACATGGAAAATTGACACAGTATGAAAGTGCGATGAGCTACTTCTGATGCTGACTGTACTTAGTAAGTTCGCTAGAGCAATCCACACAGACTCCGTTCACCGACACGAAATCTTTTAATAAAACCTGCGCTACGAGCATAGAACTTTCGATAAGCCAAATTTGGCGTCATAGATCGACAATTGTCGAAAAATTCGACAAAGGACCCCACCCCGCACACAATATATGGGATTAGGTCAATTATGATAAAATTGGTCTAAAACGATTCCATTTTTCACCAGTGTCGCTCCCCGCTTCCTCTTCCCCCTTGCCCTCCCGGTGCGCAATTACATTTCCTCGATTAGTGGAAAAACTGGCCATTACCGTAACAATCGGATTTTTAGAAATCGACACTGGCGAAAAACGGAATCGTTTGAGACCAATTTTATCAAAATTGATCGATCAAATATGGCGACTGTCGAAGTTCTCTCACTGCTTTTCGGTCACAAAATAGATACGCGTTGTGTCTATTTCAAGCTACAAAATATTGTATCACATAGACAACACCTTCAGCCGTAAGATAAAAAAACATAATTTTAAGGAACTAGTATCTATTAGTAAACCTATCCGGAGATTGTGACACCGAACCTTAAAATTTCAACTATTTACATTATTGTATCACTATGATAATTTTATGTGCACATTGATTATCACTCGTTATGTCAACATTACACATTGATTGTGTGATTGTACAATTTTGTTGCTTAAACAGTTTGTACCTCCACACCTGATCCGATATATCGACTTGAGTATTTTTTTTGGTCCCGTGTTGGTCCGGGACACAAAAAGAATGTACCAACTGCTTTTCTTGCCTAGCATGTCGTAAAAGGAGGGCGTTTTGGGTACTGGGTCTGTGATGAGGCGATGAGCTAGCCACTTGTTACTACTCTTTCACGATTTTTCATCTGACCAAACCCAATTTTTGTACGGTTAAATGTGGCCTTAAGGAACACAGTGCTCTTTGGATATGTATGTATTTTATTTTCCTAACTTTAAATGCATACATATTAAATTGCGGATAAGAATGTACGTAATTTATGATCGTTTTATCGTATGTTAAAATATTTTATAACAACGTACGTACACCTACACCTACACACCTACTATAATTTTTCTAGGCAAAAAATTTTTCGTCGGTATTTTACCATTAATTTAGTAAAATACAATTCGAACAAGACATTCTTACAACTTCGATGTTTTGTAATACCTGTTAATAACCATGGCAGCGGGTACCGAAAGCATTTAACACAGTTAACACTAGCCATATGATTGATTATAGTTTTTTCAGAGACCTATAATTTTTTATAGATTACGTTTTTTACTTAATGGTAGGGTATTAAGAAGATGGACAAAAATTATTAAAAACTAGCTGCTACCCGCGACTTCGTCCGCGAAACTTACTATATTTTTTTAACTATCCCGCAGGAACCCTTTAATTTTCCGGAATAAAAAGTATCTAAGATGTTGACCAGGGATATAAGGTATCACCATGAAAAATTACATTGAAATCGGTCTAGTCATTTTGGAGATTAGCCCGTACAAACAGAGAAACAAAAAATTAAAAAAAAAAAATTGTTATTTTTCCTCTTATTACATCTCCCTGGCTTGGTTTTAAGCATTTTTTGTTCTATGTACAGACAGACATTCAACCTCTAGCTTCAGTTTTACTATATATAGATGTATTTTAATAGTACTGTAATGTAATAGGTTTATGTGTGACAAGGATCGATAGAGAGAGGAATGAATTTATCACAGGAAGTTTTGAAGAGAAATTCAGAGAAAGGTGACTTACATCTTAGACAGAATTTTATCTTTATTATTTCTTGCAATCTCTATTCATCTATGGACTATGGATCTTTTTTTCCTATTAATCAAGTACATATAACGAAAAAAAAACATAAATAACTTAGTATTTTGTTTATAATAATGGACGATTATATTAGGTCCTTTAGGTGTTTTGTATGGAGATTTTGGGGAATTCTGCATTTTCCATACTAACAGTTTATCAGATTTCTTCACAACAACAAATCCAGAGATAATATTTGGCATGTATCATAAGACAAGCTTTAGTAATATGTGTAAAATCACACTTCATAAAAATTATTTACCGTTTTTAAGTGAATGCAAATAAAATGATGTATTCGGGAGGCACTTAAAAAGAGTTGTCTCCGTGTCCAATTTTAACACAATTAAACTTACAACAAATTATCAAAACAAATCAAAAGAGCTCAAAAATATAGTCTACTTTTAGACGATGTAATTATTTTTTAGGAATACTCCGAATCTTAATAGTTACAGACAAAATACTAAGGCAGAATAAAAACACCAATTTCATAGGTAAGGACCCAATATTAATAGCGAGGAGCTCGGTGGCCTAGTTTGTGATCTCAATCTCCTTCGTGTCCCAGTTGCTGTTGCTATTACGGTGGTTCGGCCCATACTCCTGAAGTGTTTGTTTCCATGAGGAGGGCGTGTGCCCAGCAGTGAGACGTATAAAGGCCGAGGACGATTTATATAGTGCTAGAAGTCATGGCTAAGAAATAACTGAATGAAAACAGAAAAGGAGACATGAAGCCATGACATGACTATAAAAAACCGACTGCGGTTTCATAAGTTTTCTATCAAAACCACTAGGGGTATTGCCTAAAAATCAATTTGTTTGTTTCGTAACATTGTGATACAACCTTCAATTATGAACATGACTAATGTATAATTTGTCTAACAAAGTTAACACTGCCGCAAAGTCATATTTAATTAATTCACTCATTATGATAGTAAAAATCTGCTTTTAGTAGGATGCTACTAAGTTTATTTTGATGTTTTTTTTAATGACTCTACATTACCTAATGAAGAACAAAAAGAGGCTTTTAATTAGGTGTTGAGTGGAGGTGATAGCTGCCAATAGCTGCGCATGAGGTACTAACGTGGAGGAAGGAGCTCGGTGGCGTAGTGGTTAGTACGCTTTGGCTTTCGATCGAAAACAAAGCTACCTTCGCCATGGTCAGGCCGTGGATGGGTGACCAAAACTTTGCGATCTCGAGCTCCTCCGTGCCACGGAAGGCACGTTAAACCGTTGGTACCTACCAACCCGCTTGGGCCAGCGTGGTGTTACGGCCCATACTCTTCATGCTCTCCATGAGGAAGGCCTGTGCCCAGCAGTGGGACGTATATAGGCCGAGGACTAATGAGGAAGGCGGAATGCGGCTGGAGATCTGATGCTATGCTGAAGGTTATTAGTGGGTAGTCGCGGTACTACACCACCGGGTATAAGGTGGTGTAGTACTGTAGGCCTAGAAAGTTCCCGGAGAAAAAATTACTGAGAGGCAATGACGATTTTTGTCTCTGGGGACTTCTTTCTCCGGCCCGTGCTTGGCCTTCTGAAGCCCTTTCCCCACTTCTGCAGAGCATGCGTAAGTGTATTTTCCTTTATCAAAAAAAAGTTTACAAACCTGCAGTATACGTAAAGAAAATAGAGGTAAAACTGATAGTTAAAATTTTTTAAAAAGGACCTTTCGATGTTGTTTATGTGAAAATAGACCATAGATTTATCACTCGGATAGACAGTCCATTTTAGAAATGTGTAAAATAACGTATGGATTGCAAACTCATAGTTTCGTTACGTTTGACCATTCACACATAATGTTGTATATGTGACCAATTAAACCTGTTAAAATGCATACCTTCTGTTAAATAAATAATACTAGCTAACTCCAGTTCTCTGTCATGACAGCTTTGGTTATAAGGCGTTTACAGCATTTCTATATCGTATATTTTTGATAAATAAACGTGTGATATTGTAATCTATATACTACACATAATAAAACTATAGAGGTCGAATGTCAGTACATAGAAAAAAATGCTTAAAACCAGGGATGTAGAAATGGAATATACCAAAAAAAATTGTTTCTCTGTTTGTTTGTACGGGCCAATCTCCGAAATGGCTGGACCGATTTCAATGAAATTTTGCATGGTGACGCCTTATATCCCTGGTCAACATTTTAGATACTTTTTATTCCGGAAAATTAAAGGGTTCCCGTGGGATATAAAAAAATCCATTGTAACCGCGGCGAAGTCACTGGCAACAGGCGTTAACGAGCTAACTCATTTATGTTACTCGTACTACCAAAATACGGTTCTGATTCACCATAAGTATAATAACAAAGCTTAAGCTCAATCTCACACTACTATCCAAGGCTATAGACTCTACATAGCCCTTAAAAAAGGCCTGAAAAAATTTGACCGCAAGATCCTCCGTCCGATACATGGCGTTCGATGGAAAATACACCTTTGTGGTACACGATTAGGGTCAAATTCCATCACGGGTCACTTCACCTATAAACACGCGAGCTGCCAAGGCCTACCCTGTTCTGTCATTACCATTAGTTGCCTTTCTGAGGTACTGTGGGCGGCACATTGAACTTAACAGTTTAGTAAGAATTATGAAGAATTGGTGAACATAGTTCCAAGGCCAAGGCAAAGCAAAGAATGTAAAAATTCTTCTTCAATCTTACTATCATTAATATATAAATAATTCACAAATAGATCTTACAAACAGTACACGTAGCTTAGAATTAGAGATGCGCCGAACAGTGGTTTCGCCGAATAACCGAATAACGGTTTAACGATATTCGGCCGAATTATTCGGTTTACAATTACTTTACGGTTTACAGTTTACAATGTTGACTATACTAAACTACCAATAGCCTATTAAATCAATATGTCGACATGAGTAACATAAATTTTACAGAAGATCTTTTTGTTCTATACGCGGTCATCTAGCTAAGAAAACACATCCGAATATATTCGGCACAAAAACTGAATAATTAATAAATAATAATAAATAAATATCCCCAGACATTCACACCTATCAACTAGTCCAATTTTAAGCAACTAAATGCTGCTTGTGTTACGGATACTAGATGACGTCAAATATATTTAATAGATAAATACACATAATTATTCAGAATATATATTGTACATATATAATGAACATCCATGACTGGAGAACATGTCTGAAAATTCATCACCCAAACACTTGCCTCCACTGGGGATCGAACCCAGGACCTCTCGAGATGGCGACGCCGTGAGACCGGCTTACAGACCACTCGACCACGGAGGTCGTCAAATTCGGCCAAATACAAAGTGTAAATGATGCCGAATACCGAATACAAAACGAATATTCGGCGCATCTTTACTTAGAATATATTAGTCCGTAAACTTGTAAAGATTACATCATTGCGCTGACGCATAATTATAACATAACCATGGTACAATCGCCAACTAAATTAGAGTAACATATCACTTCTGTATCATACTGACTGTTCGATAACTGAATTGGCACGTTATGTTATTTAACATAGCAAGTTGTTTAGCCGAAATGCTAAGTATGAGAAGGTTGCGTGTTCAAATCACGTCGGGGTCACCAATTTTGCTGTAAACGATTTATTCTTCCCTTGTATATACATAAAATCAACAGAGAGCTAGATTTGTACCGGAGACGAGTTGTTGTCGTAACACAGTTTTCAGCGGGAGAGACCCATAGAACAAACGTCATTCCTTATGTCAAAATCACATAAACTATACAAGGCAAAGGGGCCCACGGCAGGGCGCCGCAATGCCCAAAATATGAATCTATATTCTATACGTAGTAGGTCAATTGCGAGAATTCTGTACCCGGTGTATAGCAACATTGGCAGCAGGCTTGCTCTCTGATATGTAGGGACTATAAAGATATAAGGCGAAATATTGTTTTTATTCCTTTACCTGGCACTTGACGATACACACATTATCTAGATATATTAATATTAAAAAGAGGAAAGATTTGAATGTTTGTATTGAAAATGTTAGTTTATATGTTTGTACTTAAAATAATTATATTTTTCCTATAAAAAAGTGGCACATGAGTTTCTTTCCGGATTCTTCTTATGAAAAGCCTTACTCTCGGAATCCGGCAGCTTGTGTGGATTACAATCACAGCTCAGAGTAAACAGAATCACAGTCAAAGCGCTGTGGTTGTACTGACTACAAGCGTTCGCGGTAATGAACATTAATATTAAACTCCTAATGATTAATATTGTAAAATAAATATGTAAAATGTTAAGTACCAAGTTCGGCCTAAGAAATAAAGTTAATTTTGATATTGAATATGCTAACTACTAGAACGATTCGAAAAATTCTTTCACCGTTGGAAAGCTACACACTACACTACATATATTTGATCCCCATATTCCTATAGGAACCGGTACCATGCGGGTGAAACCGCAGAGAGCCACTAGTCTATACATATAATAAAACTAAGAGACCAAGAGACTAGAGGTCGAATAACTGAACATAGAAAAAAAGGCGTAAAACCAAGCCAGGGGGTTGTAAAAAGAGGCAAAAAACCAAAAGTATTTTTTTTTTCTCTGTCTCTTTGTGCGTTTCTACGGGCTAATCTCCAAAATGGCTAAACCGATTTCAATGAAATTTTGCATAGTAATTCATTATATCCTTGGCCAACATCTTAGATGCTTTTTATTCCGGAAAATTAGAGGGTAGGATAGTTAAAAAACCATAGTAACCGCGGACGAAGTCGCGGGTAACAGTATTAAATAATATTAGTTTCATTACGACAGTACTCTAATTTTTTTGCACTTTTCCGTTACTTTAGTTAAACATTTCTAATTCAGATCTTCGATATCGGAAATCGGATCTTGAGTGAAAACTCGTCCACACATATGTTTTTATTCATAGAGAAAGCCGTGTTCCGACGCATGTTTACTTGTCTACTTATGTGAGCGTGAATCTTCTGTGCATACAAACTATGGGAAATCTTGTCTGTTTATGTAACTTAACGAATATCTAATGGTTAAATAGTTAATTCTTAACACCTTGGTGATGTTGCAGTTTCGTGTATCACAGATCAGATTAATAAAATATCGTTAGTGTTAAAACTGTTTGATAAACTTTTTTATTCTTCAATCTTTATCTGTCTTTCGTGATCTCTCGTCTATCTATATATACATAGTAATATATAACTCAGAGGTGACTGACTGACAGTGATCTATCAACGCACAGCCCAAACCACAGGACGGATCGGGCTGAAATTTGACATGCAGGTAGATGTGACGACGTAGGCATTCGCTAAGAAAGGATTTTTATTAATTCTACCCCCAAAAGGGGATGAAAGTTTGTATGAAACTTTGTCAATTTTAAGGGTTCCCGTGGGATAGTTAAAAAACCATAGTAACCCCGAACGAAGTCGTGGGCAACATCTAGTGCACATATAAAACTACAGCTAAACTCTACCGTTTGAAATGTCTCTAAATTGATCTTGTTTAAAAAAATCTAGGGACACTACCATGTTAGACAGCCAGCTAGCATAGACAATAAAGAATTAAAGTAAACAAGATTTTTCACGTCTTTCAGAAAACAATAGCTTAATTGAATTCTCAGAAGGCATCAAACATAGCATAGACTTCGAGTTTTTTAATTGTTGAATCACCAACCCAGTAATTCTAATCACCATGCATAATTTCATTGAAATCGGTCCAGCCATTTCGGAGATTAGCCCATACAAACAGACAGAGAAACAAAAAAAACAAATTTTTATTATTTTCCCTCTTTCTACAACCCCCTGACTTGATTTTAAGCATTTTTTTCTGTGTACTGACATTCGGAGATTCGACCTCTACAGTTTTGTTATATGTATAGATGTATGAGAGCATGCCCACTAGACCGGTCATACGTCATCGACTGGCATTTTCTCATACATTTTTATGCACAGAATATGTTCAATAGATGGGCTGTGCTGTGCTCCATACGTCTCCGCAATTGTTTGAACTGGGATGGTCTGAAGGCAAACAGAAAGAACCGTTAAAAAATTTGGCTTATATGACGGAAAGAAACCTTGCAAGGTTATATTAGGTCCTTACCTATGAAATTGGTGTTTTGTATGGAGATTTTGGGGATGTCTGCATTTTACATACTAACATTTTATCAGTTTTCTTCACAACGACAAATCCAGAGATAATAATATTTGGCACGTATCATTAGACAAGCTTTAGCAATATGTGTAATATCACACTTCATAAAAAATAAAAAATAAAGCGTGTTCACACGCTTGTTAAAAATTATTCATCGTTTTTATGTTAATGCAAATAAAATTATGTATTCGGGAGGCAGTTAAAAATAATTGTCTTTGTGTCTAATTTTAACACAATTAAACTTACAAAAAATTATCAAATTAAATAATACGAGCTCAAATATATGGTCTATTTTTAGAAGAGGCAATTATATTATACGAATGTTCTGAAACTGAATAGTTACGGACAAATTGCTAAGACAGAATAAAAACACCAATTTCATAGGTAAGGACCCAATATGTAGGAGGTATTAATATCACCTGCATTTGAGATAACTAACTTTTTTGTTCTAGAATGGATGTCAATGTCTGAACTACATTTAGCACGAACACAAACTAATCGAACCATTGAGTCGAGACGCAAGGCGTGTAATTATTACAGTGTAAGAACTACGACAAATATTTAGATTAACACTCACATTAGCATTACAATAGACACTTAAGTGTTATGTTTGACCGTGTTCAAGAGGTTTTTTTTATAAGAAGACAACACGCACGATTTTTTTCATGTCAAGAGCCTCAAGTACTCACGGTAAGTTTTTAAATCAATTGGGTTCGGTTCGCCTAAAATTTTAGTCCTAAACTTAAAACCGGAGCCGTGACAGAAGCCACCTTGCATGCTTGCTTGCAGTATGCCTAACTACATGCTACGTTTAGTATTATTAAATATTAATGAAAAATTCTTTATTTTTATTGTAAAAACAAAAAAAGATACTTATTATTAAAATGAGTAGGCGTTTTGTACTTTTATATTTGTAATTTTGTGCGAAATAATAAACTTTAGGGATTGGGAATGGTTCCGCCAAATGTCGCATTTGGTAAATAACATACAGCGATAAAATTTTAGGCGAAGTGAAATTAGACGAAACACGATTATGAGGAGTGAAATTATGCGGATTTTTTTTTAAATTTTAGGCTAACCTTTTGTGTGCCATTACCAATTAGAAGTACAAAAAATTAGGCGAACCGATATATACCCAAAACAATTAATCCTTTTTTCAGCTAATTCGACTATAGCCTTATATTTACTGGAATTTTGTCCGTGGTGTAATCAAGGGAGTTTGCGGTTCTCATATAATAATCACTTGATTATAATATAAGAAGAGTAATTTAAAAATGTGATCAAACGTAGTACCTGACTCTATCAATAAATACCCATATTAGGTCGTTTTATATCTATATTTATTATACGTATAGATTGCAGTTATCGATTTGTAACAATATGAATAAATATATTTTATATTTACTTATGTCCTATTCTATACGCTATAAGTTACTTAAGTACTAGAATGTGTTCACAGCATTTGGTCCAGGAAATAGCGATTTAACGACCTTAAAACAAGGTGACTTTCACTGTGATTAATTTCACATAAACCGAAGGTCACAGTTGGGTTTACCAAGCGTTTTAAATAGACACATTGTTAATAAAATATTCAAAGTGTTGTTGGAATTTAATAAAGTGAATGTAACAGTTTATACCCTATTATGTTTTCGATACGGCTTACCGCTATTGTTCGGTAATTAATTGTTAGGAATCTTATATTTAATTAAATGTTAGGTATGTTAAATAAAGACATCATGTATTGTTGTGCAGAAAATAATTTAATAATAAAAAATCTGGTATAAATATCTGCTCATTATCTTTAAGTCGGTTAACAAACGCTCCATAATCTTTGTGTAAAATTGTAGTTCCCTATCTGGTTGCTAAACATTTTCAAGCATAATATGAATTGGCATAATGCAATCTACACTAAATATACTACCGCATAATTATTTTTGGCATAAAATTTTATTCATAATCGTTTACGCATAATTATAAATGGCATAACCATCTTAAGGCATAATTAACTATTCATATAAAATTTTAGAAATAATTATCAATAAAATATATCGATTCTGGCGCTGCGCCGACCGCTGCCACGGCCTAACCCAACACTCCTCGCTTTGCTCGCTTTCGTACCTAATCGAGTTTACATTACGCCGTAAACCATTATGCGGAATAATCTTATGGACAATTACGTTAGCCTAAATTATAATTATGCGAAATAAATATTGTGCCAAAAGAAAATTATGCTTAAGTTATATTATGCCAAACAACATTATGCCAAATTCATATGTCAAAGTATATTATGAGTAAAATCATACCAAAAATAAGGGTCCCTAAAATTTTATGTATCATACATAATATTCATAATAATAAATCAAGAGTAAAATTGTAATCTTTAATTAACTTAAATAACTTCATCACACCTCCACCCTCGAAGAGATAGGTAGACCATCGCCTGCACCCTTAGTGTACCTAAGTTATCATTGTAAAAAACTTTTTTAGCTGCGTGAAGCTCAATTTCTATGTGAAACTTGAAAAGCGCCCTTAGCGGAAAGTATCAGAAATAACGTTTCCCGTAGAAATTCAGCTATAAAAGTTAAGATTTTTAACAATGATAACTTACACTACTGTATCATCTGTACCATCGTACCTACGTTTAATATAACTTAAATCAAGATAAAAGTGAAAATAATCAAGAAAATCAACCTTGACCCATGACTCCATAAGGAAGGTTCGTATCAATCAAAGATACTCAACAAATTGAAATATAAAAACCTATTTTTGTATCAAATTCTTCGTAGACTTCCAACGCCTTGCAAACCACTTTTTTGATGACGAATCGAAAGTATAAGTCATAGTCATATAAAAACAAATTTCCCAGTAACATAACCTCAGAATATACTTTTATGAATGTCAATAATAACGCCAACTCGTCAGTGACCACCCAGAGGCACAGCTAGAGGCCTTCTAAGAACAAGTTCAATCTCTATATAATATAGAACAATATGAAAATTTCGTATTATTCTAATCTCAGATTTAGTCAAATGATGAAAACAATCTATTATGTTAATTATTGTAGTCAAAAGTAATAAATTAGTTATTAAATCAGGGTCTTATGTTGATATTGTCTGTCTTGTGTGCTTTAGAATGTGAGCACCTGTTTTTATATATTAAGAATTAGGTAATTTACTTAATTAGTATCGCAAAATAAGCACAATTCACAGTCTATCTCATACGTACAAAATAATACAATTACGAAAAAATAAAATAATCTTTTTAAAAAACAACTTTTTATTACTTTGTTTAATAAAAGCGTGTTACACTGTGATTGCAAAAGATGATCCATCAAAATCTAATACGAATTTATTTGACAAAGTAATAAAAGCTTTCTTATATAAAAAAAAAACTTTTTTTTAATAAATATCTGTAATAGTGTGAGTAAGCTTTCTTAGTATGTGTTACAAGAAAGAAAAGCAAATATTACCCATAGTAGGTACTCTTTTTCATCAAATTACATCACAGTGACTTTGAACGAGGTTGGAAGTCTTACAACCTTACTATAACGTGCTATAATCACAATTACTGGTATAAGACAATGGTGGATCGTGGGAGCGAAGTGCACTTGTACAAGTAGTTGAGCGGTTTGCGGTTCTGGTAATCGTTACAGGTTTTTATAAACAATTTTATGGCAGCACTTCACTTGGCTTAGCGTATTCGCGTAGCGTTATCTTTGTCATGCAGATTATGTCCAAATAATTAGATCATTCCTCATTCATTCATTGTTTGTGTGATGAATTCAGGCAATTGTTCTCCAGTCTTGGATGTTTATAAGTATTTTTTTATTTCATTCATTCTAGTTTACAAAATAATACATAAAGTTGAAAATAATACATTGACAATGTAGAAATCAGATCAGATCATCACGAAAGTACACAATTTTATAGTTTTGGTAACAGGTTAGCCAAATAGGTATTGATTTTGAGAACCAGGCAATGTTTCTTCCTATGTGTATTTAAACATTACACGGATCAACCAATCTTTGAATAAAAAAGGACTTAAGAGTGATTTTAATATTTTTCTCATTTAACTTATTTTTAATAGAGGGGTAGTTCATTTATTAAACGGGGAACCATGTACCGCGTGGTCCGCTGGCCGAACGTATTGCTAGCGCTTATTGTTCGCAGGCGCTCTTGAGCAATAGCACGAGTAAATACGGGATGTTCTATTTTTTCGCATAACACTTGCTGACTAAAATAATACTCCTTAAGGAGACTGTATTATTGTATATATTCGGTTGATATGTGTGAATGTCTGAAGATTTTTTTTTTTCAAATAACCTATCCACACATGGACTGTTATCGGGAAAACAACTCAAATTTCTAAATCAGTAACAACTTTAACATTGACCTCAAATAATATATATGCGTTGCATCGCGGGCAAACGTTATCGCGATGCAACACCGTGCAGCGCCATCTATTGGCATTTTTCGGTACTAACATTACTATGAATATTTTATGCACTATTTGATCTTAAACAATGTGTGATCAAAAACCGACAAGTGGACGGAAACGCATGTTCGCTATTTGCGTTGTTTCCACTATTCGTGCAAATTCTCAGATAGACTGTCACAGGGCGGTCAAATATAGCAAATACGTGAACACGATACGCCAAGTGAAGTGCCGCCATTAGAATTACAAGTTTATAGCACTGTTTTCTGTTACATTTCTTCTAAACTAGTTGATGAATTTTGTCCGGGTCAAGGAATTTTGATGCGTTATTGCGTATTGCGATAGCGTTGCTCTGCTTATACGACTATCTCTTATCTAGATAGATTTGTATCTATCTCAGATGTTTAAGAGTAGGATAACTTATATATTTACAGTCATTCATATCTCCAGTTCGGAACAGATGTTTGATAGTTTATCAGTGGATTTACTCATCACTTGAATTTCAAATTCATCATTATTGGATTACTTACGCAATTGCCTTCAAGTGTACTTTTCCTGTAATGTCAAAATTATCTTTTTTATTTTCTTGGCAGATAAGCTACGGCCTTGTGGTAAACATTCACTATGGTCTATAGCGTTTCTACTGATGTGGTGTGATTCCAGCCCTATAGTATTTTGCAATCAAAATTGCCCAAAAGGCAGACAAAAAAGTCGACTCACCGAATTTGATATTCAATAATCACATTTTTACATAGTACAGTCAGGCCATAGTACAGTCGCGCATTCAGCTCTACTTTGGGCACATCTCTAGGTGGGATAACGACTCCATAGAGCGGCTGGTCGTGCAGGGAAATCTTGAGGGAACTAAATCGCGCGGCAGGTCACCCATGCGCTGGTCTGACCAAGTTAAATCCGTATCTGATTGCGCCAGACAGTCAGCCGACAGAGAGAGATGGCGAGATCGTGCGGAGAGCTGTGTCCGCCTCTGCCTCCAACATGGAAACCTCAGTGTGACCACGACCGCTCTGACTAGAGCGAGACGACTAACAAGAAGAATCACGTTTTTTACTTGAATTGGCATCTAAATATAATTGACAGGCAATATTACTGTCCGTTCCAATTGATTTCACTCACCTACTGTTAAACGTATAATGTTGTGATATGACAGCTTTTCCAATAGTTGAATTTTTCATATGTAACTAAGGTTATTTAACATTAGTTAAATAAATAATCATAGAAAGTTGAACCACAACACGGTGCTGGGATAACATGGCGGCTGGCGGCACAGCTGATGTATATCCTTCTTCTTATCCGGTACGCTCTTGACAGAGCGGTCGTGATCTCTATTCAGTAGTAGTGTTGGAAGAGGCAGACGTGATGCGCCTCACTCAGAGTAAACAGAACTGGAGTAGCCTTTGTCTAACATTCCCCTCTGCCAAATGCACAAGCATCGGATGCTTGCACGTTTAATAAAACTAGTTGAGCCGCCATTTTGACAGCCATAACATTGTAAACGTTGCGGCGAACAGAGCTCCCGCAAAAATGCCTGAGCTGTTTTTTGTTGTAAAAATAAATAGAAAACATCGAGTATGCTAAAAGATGGTGTCACCTTTTATTTGTAATTATAATTTTTAAGATTTCATGATTATTTACTTCATTATTTCATGTTTTAGAATTTTACGATTTCAAATTTCGAGCGCTAGTCTCGTGGGGAGTGCGGCTGTGACGTTGTCAAAACGCACACCCCACGTGATTATTTTAAGCGTGTGTGTGCGTGAAATTTAAATTTGTGTGTCGAATTATGCATGTGTGCATTTGTAAAAACGTTGTGCGTTGTGCTGGCTTTGAGTGTAGAGGTAACCTCACCCCCCGCAAGCAATGGCAGAATAAAATGTTTGAGAAATTGACTAATGGCTACTCCAGTTCTGTTTACTCTGAGGCACCTCACTACGTCTCGCCACCGCTGCCTGCTCGAATTTATCCTTCTGCACTCGTTCAATGAACCTCCCACCGCAGCTTTGATCTGGTCACTCCAACGTGTAGGGGACCTTCCGCGCGGTCCGGTGCCTTCCACCTTCCCGTGGACGACAAGATGTTCTATGGACTGATCGCCACGTCGAGAAACATGCCCGAAGAACGTTAGGATGCGAGACTGCACTGATGTATATTGCTTTGAATAAATTTGCTAAGCTGACGTCATTCATTTTGGAGTTTCCATTGACGCTATTGGTCTAGAATTTAACTATTGTTCTTACCATGACTAGGAATAAACCCCACCCCAAGGAACTCATGTTGAGTATTTGAACCATATGTTTTTTTTATAATCAGCCCAGCAAATGACTTAACACCACCTGATGGTAAGCAGCAGATAAGTCCATTTGCGAAGTTCTAGGGCAGCACCAAAGGATGCAGACCTAGCGACCTCCACCTTGCTGGCTCACTAGATGCCTTTTCAATATTATGTTTTAACCGGATATATGCTATGTCTTATTAATTACATCTTAATTATTATTCTTGTGTGAATAGATATAGCAGTGATTTTATATCCATTAATATTTTTAAATTATTATGTTATGTATTAATTTTGATCAAGCAAAAGGAAAATATAATTTAGTAAACGCATTTAAAAATTTTAATGAAAAATTTAAAATTTTAAGTTCTTAATATTATATAATTTTACACTCAGGATATTCAGTCCACAAATTCTCAAAATTCATCAATATAATGCTTAACTCCAACTTGGTACGGTTTACAATCTTTTCAAGAATTATAATAGTTTTACACAATCTAAGATGCCATAGGCTGTGCATGGATACAATCAATAATTACACTTTTAATAAATAATTACAATGTCGTTCAAAAACCATTACTATACCTATCGTCATCAATCATTTCACACAAAAGCAATGACTTAAACATTAAATACATTAAAGTCAAATAATATAATCTAATATACCTAAACTGACCGCGATAGTGAAAAACTGTAAAGGACCAAACATTTTTTTTTAATACACTGCTAAAGTGCTAACATACTTGTAACCTTAGAACTATATGCAGAAATCGTTAAACAGCTACTTGTCGTTAGACACCTACCTTTATATTTTAATTATTTATGACTTACTTGCTGTTGATATATTTTAAATGGATAATATGTACTCTACAATATTATTATGTTTTAAGTTAGACTTTACCATTACATCGGCAAAAATTACATGAAGAGAAACCCGATTAAAATTAGTTTTTCTTCAACTCACTTAGTTGAGAAAGAAAATTCACCAGATGAAGCGATGTCTAGAATATTTTGTTATATTATTAACACTTAATAAGATTATGGAACCTTAACAAGACAATATTATACTTTATATAAAATATACGAACGCACCCGAACGTGCACGAATAATAATGTCTAGATCCAAAAAAAGAAATTCTTTAAAAACGACAAAATCTTCAAAAAATCCTGATATTATCATAATAAGTATTAAAGGGGCAAAAACTCACGAAGTAGATATTTATGCTTATATTAACAAACTCGCTTTTATATCAATACATCTAACGAACAACAATGAAAACATCTGAAATAAGTACATATTTTTATTTTCTAGAATATCTTTGAGGTGACTGTTCACATATCTATAGACTAGTTTCCCTACATATCGTAATTAATTGTAAAATTGGCAGTGTCTAAATATTCGGCCTTAATTTTAATTAAACATATAAGTACCGTGGCAAATGCCCACGCACAAATTTTTGGTATCAAACATTATGCTATTGTGCAATAGATGACGTCATAAGTATTGTATTCATAATGATTATGGTAGTCCATATAATTTTTCAGTCCTTGACATGCATTTTCTTGTCATAGCTATTGGAACATCCGTCCGTAGGAGACGGAAATCTTATTTTAAAGTATATGGTTATAAAAGAAATTCTAGGTATTTATATTTAGGTAAAATAAACTTAACAAGTATTTTTATTTGTAAAAGCAGGACTAAAATTGCATAGGAAGTTTGTCTTCTGTTTTGCAATAAATTAATCAATTTTGAACACTTTAACAAGTGAGTCGTGGTCCTCGCGGTTAAAAATAAAGAACAATTCAAAATATTTTTTTTATTGACAATACAATCACATGCGAACATAATGGCGACACTTGTTTGTGGCACTGTAAATATATATATCGAACTCCATTTGATAGTGAACTTCAAATGGAAAACAGTTGTTGCGGCAAAGATAAAACTTAACTATCAGCGACCCTCACTTTGGCTTTATTTGGCTACAAGTGGCTACAACATATTGCCTCTAGTTGTTTAATAATTAAATATCTTCAAACATTCCCACCTATCGACAAGCTAGTCCCATTTTAAGCAACAAATGCTGCCTGTCTTACGGACTTTAGATGACGGATAAATGTATTTAATAGATAAATACAAAATATATATAAAAATCCTAATTATATACAGGGTGTCCAAGAAATAGTGCGACATACTGAAGGAGATGATAGCTGGAATCAATACCTAACAAAATAACATAATATATGTTCAGCGAAATTTTGTGATTTTAAAGTTATTAAAATTTTTAAAAAAGACCTATCAATGCCTAGAGTAGTTGCTCTAGGCATTGATAGGTCTTTTTTATCAATTTATTTTTTATTTTTAAGAAAATCATGTTTTACTTTAAAATTTAGGGTAATGATTTTCTTATAACTTGACTTTAACGTACAGAGGTGAAAAAAATATGTATGGGACAGTTTTAAACGACATGCTTAAAAAATTGATAAGAAAAAGACCTATCAATGCGTAGAGCTAAAAGGGAAACTTATAATCCTGATATGCTAAAAAATTCGATTCAAGGTAGAGACCACGATTTTGGGGAAAATTTTGAATAACTTTAAAACCACAGAATTTCGCTGAACATATATATGTTATTTTGGTAGGTATTGATCCCAGCTATCACCTCCTTCAGAATAGGGTGTCCAAGAAATAGTGCGAACTGCACTATTTCTTGGACACCCTGTATAAACATCCAAGACTGGAGAACAATGCCTGAAAATTCATCACCTAAACATTTGCCCTCACCGGGTTCGACCCAGAACCTCTCGAGATAGCGACGCGTTGAGACCGGCATACAAATCACTTGACCACGGAGGTCGTCACCGAGTTGTTGCATTTAATGATGGCGAATTGCTTTGCTATTAACGCCTAATAGATATAATCTAAAGTCGAATGATTTAGTCGCCTTCGTGAATTGCATTATCTATACAAGAATAGGAGTTTAAACAACGCAGGGTTGTGGAAAGCTGGCATTTAATTCCGATATATAGATATATACAGTTCTTACAACTGTTTTCCCTTTTTTTTTATTTAAGATGGGTTTGCTCTTGACTTCAGTCTAGCCGAAGGCAAAGATGACGTCGACGATGGAGCGAGCTTGTGACGTGGTGGACCCGGAAATAAATAAAAGGCCTTCCTTATCGTCACTTATATATTTTATAGATATATATTGAGGCACAACTGAAACAATTATATAAAAAACTGAACACATTTAACACTAAAATATATTATAAACGGTAGGGCTTCTTACAATAGTACCTTAAAGAGACTTATAGACTATGTAATATAATATAGCAGGAACCGGTATTAGAGAATCTTGTGGGTTTTTGCAACTTTTTAGGATAAGCTTATCTTAAACTATAGATTTGATCAGCACATTATAAATACATTAAAATAATTGTTATCGGTGAGTCAACCGCTCTACACGCTGACTCTAGTATGAATGAATATCGAGAACAAAACAAATATAAAGAGACAGACAGTAAATTCAAAAACGGAAACCAAGAGAAAAATGGCCAGAGAAGAGCGCAATGACGGCAACGAGTCGCTAATATAGCTATAGCGCCTCGTTACAAGCTTACCCAGAAGAAGCCTATTCACTCGCGACTTGAAAAGATTCGGGTTATACGAGCTCGGGAAAACAGACGCTGGCAGCGATTTCATTCCTTGGCTGTGCGCAAAAAAAAAGATAGTTATTATAAATCTACATAGCCACGACATTGACCTTTAAAGGCATATATATTTTAAACAGTTTTGTGAATTCGTAATATATTTCAGAGAGAACGCTAAAACCAGTAAAAGTAAAAAGAAAGGTAAAAGGCACAGAGCAAGATGGAAGACGTGAAGCTGGCGAGGTAAGAAACGCCGGTGAAAAGAGAATAAATAAAGTAAAATACAAAAAGACTGTAACAAGGCGACACTTTACTTGACTTAGCGTGTTCGGGAGCGCATGTTTTCGCATAACGTCGATTGTCATAACATCCTTTGTCATACATCGAATGGCATAATCATCAAATAGCATAACACTCATGTCACATATTCCTTCTTACTCATAACATTTAAGTGGCATAACTCTCTAAAGGCATATTATTATAAAGCATAACTATAGAAATTCCTAATTTCATTTAGCACAACATTAGGTAGTCCTAAAATGAATCGAATAATCACCCAGATTCGAAAGAACCAATCCCAAGGAAATGTGTTCTGATAAATATAAGGTTAAGGTTATTTTTTTTATGACCCCTAAAAACTATATTTGTGCAATCGAAATTTATTTAGTAAACAATTTGAGGCAGAGAAAAACATTATGCGTTGTGATCATTATGCTTTTCATAAGTTGTACGTTTCAAATTTATGCCTTTTAAGACTTATGAAAAACAATTTTAGCCTATACAATATTAGAACTCTCAAAATTATGCGACGCAATTTTATGCGTTTTGATGATTATACCTTTCAAAATTATGGATTTTCATATTATGATAATAAACGTTATGCTTAAAATTACGGAGCCAGCGTGTTCGCGTAGCGTTATCGTTGTGTGGCCTGACTTTGCCCAAATAATAAAATCATTCCAAATAACCCATCCACACATGGACTGTTATCGGGAAAACAACTCAAACAATCCCTTGATTGTGATCAAAAACCGACAAGTAGACGAAAACGCATGTTCGCTATTTGCGTTCTTAGCACCATTCGTAAAAATACTCAAATAGACCGTCCACATATAGCAAATACGCCAACACGATACGCCAAGTGAAGTGCCGCCATCAAACCAAGCACAATATTTATAGATTGGTAGTGCATTCCTAAAATATGTCTTTTAGTTTATCTTACAAGCTTATCCAAAATAAGGACGTATATTCTCAACTAGCTGTTGCCCGTGACTGGTTTTTTTATCTATCCTACGGGAACCCTTTAATTTTCCGGTATAAAAAGTATCTAAGATGTTGACCAGGGATATAAGGTATCACCATGCAAAATTTCATTTAAATCGGTTGAGCCATTTCGGAGACCAGCCCCTACAAACAGACACAAAATAAAAAAAAATTGGTAGGTATTTTCCCTTGTTTTACATCGCCCTGACTTGATTTTACGCATTTTTTTCTATGTACAGACATTCGACCTCTATAGTTTTATTTAGTATTTTAGTTTTATACGAGTAGTTTATAGATTTAAGGAAGCATAAACATCAGACATTAATTCTTAATAACCTTTACTCAGCGAACAAAAATAAAGACGTATATTACAGCAAAATTAAGAAACACACTGTAATATTAGGTCCTTACCTATGAAATTGGTGTTTTGTATGGAGATTTTGGGGACTTCTGCATTTTCCATACTAAATTTTTTTCAGTTTTCTTCACAACGACAAATCCAAAGATAAAATATTTGGCATCTATCATTAGATAAGCTTTAGTAATCGGGAGGCACTCCGTGTTCAATTTTAACACAATTAAACTTACAACAAATTATCAAAACAAATCAAAAAAGCTCAAAAATATAGTTTATTTTTAGACGAGGTAATTATTTTTTAGGAATACTCTGAATCTTAATAGTTACAGACAAAATACTAAGAGAGAAAAAAACACCAATTTCATAGGTAAGCACCAAATATTTATGTAATGACGAATTATATTGCTGCTGTTTCATTATTTATTGGAAGAAGTTCAGTTTTTCTCGGAATAATTACGGGTAATTATTTGGATCAATAATTAAAAATAGAAAACTATAGAATTAGTAATATTAATTAAAGTATTGGTAAAGGGAAAGTGGTTATTCAATGTTATTCATTCATTTATACTTTCCTGTCTAAAATTCGTCACGCTTAATCATTATGTCATGAGTACTACCATGACTAAGGTGCTGCTGATAATTCTGTCGTTAATTACTAACTGAACTAGTTAAGATAATAAATTCTTCCTGTTTTTAAGGAAATTCGTCCATTATTCGTTGATACTTTACAGGTATTAAATGTCTTTGTCCTGTTGAAGTAACCGAAATAGTTTTTTAGTTTTGTTGGTTTAATTTTGATCATTGATTTATAAAATCGTGTTTCTCGCGTTTTATACGGAAACGAAACATGAAACTTCAGTGATTTTGATTAAAAAAGGAATGTTTTTATTTGCGTTCCCCAGGGGTGAGTTCTCAGCCCCAGATAACACATAACATATCATCACATCTCTTTCCCCGAAAGGGTAGGCAGGTGTTAAACACCCACATTTCATTTAAACACACACACTCACGAGCCTATGGCCATGCACCGGGCACAATGCCCGCAACAAGGCTAGCGATATTCACGATGAACTGTACATAAGTTTTCTCGAACGAGTAGTGCCCCGTCCGTCCCAACACGGCTACCGCTGCCTCCTCTTTGTAACGAGGCGCCATAGCTATATTAGCGCCCCGTTGCTGTCATTGCGCTCTTCTCTGGCCTTTTTTCTCTTGGTTTCCGTTTTTAAATTTGCTGTCTGTCTCTTTTTATTTGTTTTTTTCTAGAAGTTCATTCTTACCAGAGTCAGCGCGTAGAGCGGTTGACTTCCTTCTAACAATAATTGTAATATATTATAAAGTGAATCAATTTTTATAAGCTGAAACAAAGTTACAACAAACCACATGATCAGTTCCTAATAAATAACAAAGACTATAAGTTTCTTTAAGGCACTATTGTAAGTAGCACTATCCTTTTTATAATATATTTAGTGTTAAATGTGAAATTGTTTTGTGTTCAGTGTAATCTACCTTTTTTATATAATTGTTTCAGGTGTGCCTTAATTCCTCAATATATATAATACCTAAGTGACGACCCAGCGTCTTTCATTTTATCCCTGGCTTCACCCCGTCACTTCTTTATATTCCCCATCAAATTAAAAAACATAATTGCAAGTGAAAGTTGCAAAAACATTTAATTTAAGTACCAGAGGTCATTATCCTACTAAGCTAAAGGTTTACAATATAACACTGCGTTTCCATGGCGAGTGCATCGATTATATGTAGTTCAGTACACTTTTATGCACCGCGTGAAACACGAAATAGTTTTATAAATAGACTGATAGAACATTCTCTTCCGATGACACAGTTACTACAATCAAATAATAGAAAAAAGAAGCTCAAAGAAGACTATTTGTCTAATCTCAACTTTCATTTTGTGTGATTGGCCAAAATATTCAGAGGTAAACGTTTTTTTAGAAAATGAAAAAACAAAGTTATTCTATTAATACACGTTCCTTCTCATGTTAGCTCAGGGGAATCACTGGATATTTTTCCATAAATCAACATTCTTTACCCTAAACCACCTACTACCCAGCTACTATTACCCATAACCCATAATTTTGACTTAGCAGTTCCAATGTATAATTAAACAACGGTATTACCATTAGGCCAGATTTTATTGGTATACCTGTAAATACCTTTTACTTCGTAATGATCGTCGTAAATTTGTCTGGGCCAAGGTTGGGATAATTTAAAAACAATGAAAGTAAGTCGTTCATTAAATGTTTAGTAGCTGTTTTAACGGATTTTATAAGAATAAACTTCTTAACTTGCACCACACCGTTGACTCTGTACAACACATTATCAAAAGTGGTTTCAGAAACGTCTAACATTTTTCCATCCTGAAAGTTAATACAATCGAAGTGTTTCATGTGAAAATGTCATTATAATCAAGCGTTACGCGGGCTCTGTCTGCCTAATAATGACACCGGGGGTAGTTTTTTAAGGGAAGTAATTAATTGGGCAGCCATTTAATTATTTAGTCAGCAACAAAATGGTCAGCCGAAAAATCATTTGGACAATCAATAATTATTTTGTCAGCAACAAAATGGTCAGCCGAAAAATTATTTGGGCAGCACAATAATTAGTTAAGCTGCAAAATAGTTATTTGGGCAGCAATATTTATGTTACCGGAATTATATACAATGTAGGAAAAGGACCAATGAATGATCAAAGATCCATTCGTAGGAATATTCTGATAGATAAATTTATGACCCTTAAGAACAATATTTATGTCATCAAACATTTGAGTTGCTGCCTAATAAGTTATTTTGCTGACCAACTTAGAAATATTAGCTGGCCATAAGTCGCTAACCAATTAGTTATTTTAGCTGACCAATTGTATTTTTTTGCTGACCGAATAAATAATACCCTGAGATAATACCCTTTTTAAATAAAGATCTTGGTTAATAACGTCCAATAACTAGCGACATTATGTCTTACGCTTTAACTAGTCAACGGACACAAAACGAGACGCAATAGACACATCTATTGCTTGTGAACACCGGTGCTCGCCAAGGGATTAAGCTCTTCAAGTTTACTAGCCAAACCTATATTTCAAACAACCATGTAGGTCAAGGAACTCTTACCTTTAAACGTATTTACAACTTTGTTTATTATAAGAATACATAGTCGTTGAAGAAACGTAAACCTACTTTTCAGTGACCCCAATATAGCGATGAATATTTCATTATAAGAATCGGAGCTGTTCTTCGCCTTGTTAGTGAAATAGTGACCCACTTTAGGGTTACGCCCACGCCTATAGTAATGAAGAGGAGAATCATGTTATTTTACATACATTTTATTTTCACGACCTCCGTGGTCGAGTGGTCTGTACGCCGGTCTCAAGGCGTCGCCATCTCGAGAGGTTCTGGGTTCGATCTCTGGTTGCAAATGTTTTGACGTAAGACTGACGGTCATACTGCTTTAAATATCTTATATGCACAAAAATACACACTACACAGTTTTTCAGGACATAGATCAACGAATTTTCTTCTTATTGTGCTGGCTTAAGAAGTACACCCGCTATCCTGATGCACACAACAATCTACTTCAAGAAGCGAACTCTTTATGTTTATCCTGCGACAATGAGGTCCGCCGCAACTTCTCGACCATTTAGTTTTACGACACAAGTTTATTTGGCCAAATAGGAAGGTGTTACCATAAGTTGAAAATAATGGTCAAGAATATTTTAATATATATTTACGTACATACATACATTTACGCCTATTATCCCCTAAGAGTTAGACTCACTGCTTGGTGAAGCGCGGACTATGGCAGTAGACTGCTATTGCGGTGCTTTTGCCTACTCTCTGACTAACCATTAGGGGAAAATAGTCGTGGTTATATATATTAGGTCCTTACCTATGAAATTGGTGATTTGTATGGAGATTTTAGGGAATTCTGCATTTTCCAAACTAATATTTTATCAGTTTTCTTCACAACGACAAATCTAGAGATAATAATATTTGGCATGTATCATTAGACAAGCTTTAGTAATATGTGTAATATCACACTATATAAAAATTATTTATCGTTCTTAAGTGAATGCAAATAAAATGATGTATTCGGGAGGCACTTAAAAAGAGTTGTCTCCGTGTCCAATTTTAACACAGTTAAACTTACAACAAATTATTAAAACAAATCAAAAGAGCTCAAAAATATAGTCTATTTTTAGACGAGGCAATTGTTTTTTTAGGAATACTCTGAATCTTAATAGTTACAGACAAAATAAAAACACCAATTTCATAGGTAAGAACCCAATATGTATGTATGTATTATTAATAAATAGTACCAGGTATTATTGTTACACTATCAATCATTGACAAATATTCGGTATTATATCTATAACGTTTCCTTTTAACAATCACCTGTTTGCGTAAACGGATAACAGTTATATTATTCTAAAATAAGCTCTGACCCTATTGAAAAAGACTTGGAAATGCTATAAAAATGTGTCAGTACTTTGGTCGTTTGTCATAGAGGTGTGTCCTACTAAGGAAAGGAAAAAAAATACTCGTAACACAAAATATAATTGTTCAATTGAATTCAACACTAATACGTTAGTTATTGTGAATTGAGACATAATACAGACACGCTAACAAAAGAAAAATTACATAAGCAATCACACTTTATTTAGCAACTACCTGTTGCCCGCGTCGTAACTTTCCCACGGGAACCCTTTATTTTTCCAGGATAAAAAGTATCTAAGATCTTGACCAGGGATATGATACGATAAAATATGTAGATGATATATTTATTTACGAAAAAATGTGGACCGGTTTCCTTATTAACTGACATTGCACTCCGTATCAGGAAACAAGTTTTGGCATTGAAAGCGAACAGAAATGCAAGTTTATAAGGTCATTATGGTTCAAAAGGCAGTGGCAAGGACTTTTATTCATAAAATCAATCTGGACTCTAATTAAGTTAAATTAGACTAACGTTATTCTCCACAAAAAAGATCTTGAGTGGTGAGAAGATGACATAATTTTACAGTGATTTTTTTTTTAAATGTAGTGCAAGCAATGCTCTACCACACCTGGAAATGGCCACAGTAGCGCATCCTAATGGTAGACGGTCCGATCCTAAAGTAAAGGGTTTTTGGTCATGTCGTGGAGTCGAACCGTGCTGATAAATAAAATTGTTATACCCATTTCATTAACATATTTTTAAGTACTTTGTTACTAACGTATATGAAATTGTAATTTTTACTAATATTTCTTAAGTACATTTCTACTAACATGTATGGATTCATTATAGTCCGAAATAAATGATTATTATTATTATTCACATCTCCAGGATTTCGCAATTTTAGGTAGCTAACTCTTTGGATGTGTCGTTGTGAAGAAAACTGAAAAAAATTAAGTATGGAAAATGCAGAGTTCTCCAAAATCTCTATACAAAACGGCAATTTCATAGGTAAAGGACCTATTATTATTCATAATACACGGATGCGAGTAATATTCCACACAGGACCGCACTGGAACCTTGTAGAGTATGCGTGCATTGTTGTCGTTGCGCGAATCACGAATTCTGGACCCGCTTGACCGCGCATGCGTCAAGGTGGTTATGGTATCCTTATTGGGACTGTTTATGACTGTTACTTTCATTTTGTGATAACTAGGAAAGATAGGAAATAATGTTTAATTTTATCATAACTCCAATCTATATCTAGATACTAATATTATAAATGCGAAAGTAACACCGTCTGTCTGTCTCGCTTTCACGTCAAAACTACTGAACCAATGTAACCGGTACACAGATAGTCTAGAGCCTGAGAAAGAACATAGGCTACCTTTTATCCCGATATTCCCATGGAAAGGGGTGCCATGCGGGCGAATGTATTTTTTTTTTAATAATGCTTCCCAAAAAAATGAAGGACAAATTTACGCCACTATGAACTTTGCTTCTTATGATAGAGTAGGAGTAAATTTTCAATTCCACCAATTGAGGCTACTGTTCCAATTTGAAAAAATCTTTCAGTGTTGAATAGCCTATTTATTAAGGAAGGCTATAGGCTACATATCATCACACGTTGGTTTCCTCCGTGTGCGTTGTTCAGCTGATCCCTACTTCTACTATACCTAATGCAACCACCAAAGTATTAGCCTACCTAATAGTATACCTAACACGACGTGGGCTAAGGCTTATTTATACTCAGCATGGAGACGAACAGATTGGTCGTGAGATATAAAAAAAAGTAATATTAGGTCCTTACCTATGAAATTGGTGTTTTTTTTGGAGATTTTGGGGATGTCTGCATTTTACATACTAACATTTTATCAGTTTTCTTCACAACGACAAATCCAGAGATAATAATATTTGGCATGTATCATTAGACAAGCTTTAGCAATATGTGTGTGAACACGCTTGATAAAGATTATTCATCGTTTTTATGTTAATGCAAATCAAATGATGTATTCGGGAGGCAGTTAAAAATAATAGTCTTTGTGTCTAATTTTAACACAATTAAACTTACAAAAAATTATCAATTTAAATAATACGAGCTCAAATGTATGGTCTATTTTTAGAAGAGGCAATTATTTTATAAGAATGTTCTGAAACTTAATAGTTACGGACAAATTGCTAAGACAGAATAAAAACACCAATTTCATAGGTAAGGACCCAACATAATTATTATTTCTAAACGTGTGGATCTTGCTCTGTGGTCCATTGTACAACAGACAAACAATGTTAAACAATCTATAATCGCAACAATATGTCTGGTTGACTCACCACCATACCTCCCTTCACTCGTCGACCTTACTTCCTAGATGTGTCATCTCTTTTTGTCATATACTGGACTATATACCCGTCTCTTTCTGTTTATGGTATGGTAAGGAGACAGCTGGTATGCGTGTGATGGTAATCTTATGTGACAAGTGTGTTACAGGATTTTGATACTTATAGCTATAAAATAAAACTGCTGCCAATGTATGGTTGTTGAATAATGAATAAGTGCCATAGTACTTAAATTAACTTTTGCCGATCTCCGTGGTCGAATCGAGATGTATTCGGGAGGCACTTAAATAGAGTTGTCTCCGTGTCCAATTTTAACACAATTAAACTTACAACAAATTATCAAAACAAATCAAAAGAGCTCAAAAATATAGTCTATTTTTAGACGAGGTAATTATTTTTTAGGAATACTCTGAATCTTAATAGTTACAGACAAAATACTAAGACAGAATAAAAACACCAAAAGGTAAGGACCCAATATTTAGTTTTCCATTTTTTACTGATAGTATGTTTTGTTGAAGACCATACAGTTAATTTTATTTCCTTTAGTCGATAATCCGGAAATAATTAAAAAAATTGTTTTACTACTTTTGTTAATAACTATTCTAAAGTCATTTTAATTAAGCATATACGCATACGATTATGTTTTTGAACAAATTGAAGATTCTGTTATTGTTATCACAATTTTCCTGTTATTGTTTTATGGGAAACAATTTATTCACCAATTTTTATGACATCATAGTAAAAACCTGAGTAGGAAGTCGGTATTAGACATAAGGAGTACGTATCGTACTCATATAAATAAAACAACCTCACATAAAACAATTATTCAAGTTAAAATTACAAAACCTAAAAACTACCTTTGTAAATATAAAAATGGTCCTTATCAGGGCTATTTTTGTAGCTAGATGATTATCTAGGTACGTTAATTAAATACTAAACTTATATTATGTAATAGGTAAATGATGAGAGAAATTTTAAGACAGGTATTTTAAATATTTGCGAAGTCAGATTACCTACCTATATTACTAAGATAAGAAATATTATGTTTTCATCGTGAATCAAGGATGGAGTCTAAACTAATAATAATATGATCTTTACTGTAGTTTATCTACAACATTATATGAATTTAAATGTACTGTTATATTGTGTTGGTTCGGGACACAAAAAGAATGTACCAACTGCTTTTCTAGCCTAGCATGTCGTAAAAGACGACTAAAGGCGTATTGGGTACTGGGTCTGTGATTGTGTAGGCGATGAGCTAGCCACTTGTTACTACTCTATCACGATTTTTCATCTGATCAAACCCAATTTTTGTATGACTAAATGTGGTCTTAAGGAACACAGTGCTCCTTGGACTCTGCCGACCCCTTCGGGGATTACAGGCGTGATTGTATGTATGTGTATGTTATATTATCTTTGTCAAATTGCAAACATTTCAAAGTTTCGCAAAGTCTGCTAATTTTACTGTCACGCTTCGTGAGTCGAATGAGTTTGTTCACTAAGTGTGAATTACATTAATATTAGAAAACTAAGTAGAGTTTTTCAATATATAACGTTACAAAATAATCTGAAAATTGGTACAGCACCCATAGTAGAAGGAGTAGGTTGTACAGTCGGGGTAGAAAAGGGTTCGTCACCTTAAAGTCTATATTTCTTTGCACGAGGCAACGTCAGTCATACCAACATTTCAAAAATGTCGCATTGACGTTTGTAACAGGCTAATTAAAAGACAGTTTAACCAACGTAATTTAGTACTTATTTTATTCAAGTTGTTTTGATCCTTGATTTCATTACCAGTAATCATAATTTTGTATGCAGTTATGTTGGTAGCGATTTAGTTTCAAAAGTTAATAAGTTTCTATGACTGATAAAGGAATCAATTTGAAAACTGACGAACCTTTTTCTACCCCCACTGTACAAAACTTAATTTTTTCGGTTGCGTTAAGAAGCTCAATTTCTATGGGAAAAGTGCAAAACGCCCCTTTTCACGTTTCCAATTATTTTTCAAGTTTAAATTTTTGTTTTGTTTTGCGCCACAAATTGTAGTGATATAACAATGTACTTACTAAAATTGTGATGACTACTTATGACTAATGAATAATACTTATGTCCGGTGATTTACTAGACTTTAAAAACCGATCTCATAAAAAACAATAACCATTTTAAAAAGCAAGGAATTCTAGAACTTTCATGACATCACGTAGTTTTTGTTAAGAAATACAAGATCGGACGTTGATCATTCAAGCGGAACTCGCTTTGTGACTTTGTATCTTATCACACTGGTATTACATGGGTTTTTCATTTGTTACAGATCTAGCATCATGTTGCCGAGAAAAAAGAGCGTGATATTACTCACGCTACTAGTTATCATCAAGTCTTCTGAGCAGTATAGTTCTGGGGCACCTTCTAAGGTAGCAATGTTTCAAAATTGGTCAGCAAAATAAGCAGTTGGTAACAACTTCTGTTATGGGCAGCAGATATTTCTGATTTGTCAGCAAAATAACTAATTGGACAACAACTCCAATGGTTTTCTCTTATAACGTTTTCTCAAATGATATTCACAAATTTTAATATTCCAATATATATTTCCAGTAACAGTTGCTCAACTAATTATTCTGCTGCAATTAAATTATTATTAATTGCCGCAGAATAATTAGTTAAGGTAATAAGCAGAATGAGGTAATGAGCAGATAATTGTATGGGGCGTTTTGGTGGTCTTAACTCTCGGGAACCACCAAAGACAGAAATAATTTCCCAGCGTCTTGGTAATATTTTTCGTCCGTTTTCGAGAAAATCTTTTACTGCATTGACAGAAGGCATTGAGTAAATCAAAACTACAGCATACAAACTCCTTTTACGAGTACGTACGTCAAGCTTATACCAATTTACAACTTACTTAATATTCCCATATTGCTTTCCAGGCATGCGTAGACCAAATGCCGAGGCACTCCACCATAGTCCCGCAGACCTCGGTGCCGCCGTACATCATAGTCCCTTCATCCTCTCAAGTCAGACAGGGAGACATCCTGAACGTCACCATCGGGAGCCCGGCCGGAGCCCCCGTGCCTATTGGAGGGTTTATACTGCAAGCTAGACAAATTCAGGTGAGAAAAGGGAACAATTTTCTGGTACTGACCTCAAAGAAAAATGGAGCGTACCATGCTAGGCATCAAGTTAATAGATCGCGTGCCCAACATCCAACGACTGACCAAGGTCCAAGATATTGGCAAGCGTATGAAAACGACAGAGAGAGTAGGTCCTTAACAGAATGGTGGCCAAGGCAGGGGAAAAGACGACGACGTCGACCTATAATGTGATGGGTCGACGACATCGAGCGAGTCGCGGGAAAGACCTGGGGACGGATCGCGCAGGACCGGAAAGATTGGCACAAGAGAGAGGAGGCTTATGCCCTGCAGTGGGCGGTAATGGGCTGATATGATGATGATGATGTGCTCCTGCTCAAATATGAGAACAGTATTCCATAATTGGGCTAAACCTGCGCCTTATACAGTTGCAGGCGGTCTGGTGTGAAATTACAGACTCCGGTGTGAGATTCCATGACTCCTTTATCCCTCGTTCCTCCAACGTTTGGAACTCGACCCCAGCTCACGTGTTTCCTCCTTCCTATAACGGGTTCCTTCAAGCGAGGCGTGAAGAAGCATCTTTTGGACCAGCTGGGTGGAAGTGGCTAAGATTGTGATTTTAATGCAGTGTTAGCTACTTTCGTGTTTGTGACACCACGTGCTGCTTAAGATCAGGCAGAGTGTAGTCATCAGCTGAGTCACTCAATAAAAAAAATACCCCTCGATTTGTTGATCGGAAAACAGCACCACTCGTGCCGATAGTCGTCGGCTCAATCTCCGCTCTGCATTCATAACCTCGTGAATTTCTAATAATTTTACAATATATTTATAATTCCAGAACCCAGACACGATCGTTGGCAAGTTCGTGTCAGTTCCTGACCCCGGCATCACGCACCTGACGACGTGTAATAACGACAACGACACCGCGACACACTCCAACCCTCAGGAGAAGCCGGCGCTTACCTTCCAGTGGCAAGCTCCTACTGACTTCTTGGGGGGAGTAGAGTTCAGGTATTGAAAAAACTTTTTGAAGGTTTTTGAAGTGATCACTTCATAGCGGAGGATAAACCGCTTCGTTACATAACGCGTTACAGTGCCAGTGTGTTTGACTCCCTTTTTCTTGCGCATACGACATCGGTAGGCAGGTTTTGCCTATTGAACTCTAACCAACAACGCTAGCCGCAATTTCGGACAGACCAGTTATGACAAAACGTTTGAGAAATCCTATAGACCATATCTAAAGCTGTAGGCGGTAGGCGTGTGTGAGACAAGCGTCGCCGGATCTTGACAGCAAAAATCATAGACTAGGTATACCCACGAGCATTTATTTGGGAGCGACTCAGGTTCTATAGTAGCTATTACCTGTTGCCAGGGACAGAGACCAGGGAAAGCGATATTTGAGGAAAGCAGCTGCAGGAATGTGAACCTACTCGCGGAATCGAAAATTAAATGTGAACCTACTCGCGGAACCTATCTTCAATGTGAGCCTACTCGCGGAACCTATCTTCAATGTGAACCTACTCGCGGAACCTATCTTCAATGTGAACCTACTCGCGGAACCTATCTTCAATGTGAACCTACTCGCGGAACCTATCTTCAGAATCAAACTACTCGCGGGGCAGAAAGAAAACTAGGAATGACTAATGGCTCCTGCTTTCTTCTGCCCAAGCCACTTACCTATTTTTTATTATAGGTACAGTCGCATGCAAAAATATTTATACACATTTGACAGGCAACGCTAGCCGAGTTGGGACGGACGGGGCACTACTCGTACGAGAGGCCGAATCGCGGGTTCGATCCCACCGCCACCACCACTGAGTTTAAATAAAAACTTACGTACAGTTCATTGTGAATATCGCTTGCTCACATTGCTTCGCTTGCTCTGCCTACCCCTTCGGGGAAAGAGGCGTGATATGTTATGTTACAGTTGACAGCTGCCAGTCTATTTTTTACTAATAAGAGTCCATCTCTACTTATTCTTGCCCTAATAAGAGTCCATACCTGTCAAAATTGTATACATATTTTTGCACGTGACTATACGCATGCTGGACTGGATAGCGGATCCATACAATACAAAAACCTCTTTTTCGACATAAACAAAGAGGTTCCGGGGTCTTTCTTCTTATCTAGAGCAAGGAATTTCCACACGATATTTTGTTTCCGAAGTATTTCTAATTGTTATTTCCACTTATTTCCAGATCCACGGTCGCCCAGAGCTACGCAATGTTCTGGAGCAACGTGGAGTCCCCCGTTGTGGAAGTGGTGACCCCCGAGACAGTGATCACCACCAACGCGCCCATAGCTATAGCTCCACAGACTACACCACCGCCGGTCATTACGGAAAATAAGGTGAATTGAGTCTTTTGTTCATTGGCATGATTGGCATACGGTCTATTAAATTGAAATAGTGGTATTTCATCAGAATTTGAAAATATATGCCGCACAATATGTGGAAAGAAAGCGAGGCATTATGTTCAGATATAGATAAGACATGATATTGGAAAAATTTATGCTATGAACTAACATGGCTGGGAAATAGAGGTTTGAGAAATTTAATATTAAATATAAATTGTCCGAAGATATTTGTTCTTTTTTTTCTAAATGTTTAATTTTTGGGCCACTAAATGATTCAAGATTTTTAATAACTTCAATACTTGTCTTTCTTTTAGTTATATTTTTCACATTTTTATTTCTATATTAGGTTTTTTTTGTGGTCTAGTGGTTCACACCACCGGGTGCTGATCGGGAGGTCCGGGGTTCGATTTCCCACGGGGGCAGGGGCTTTTCTGTATAGCTGATAAGCCCGCCTGGCTAGCTACCACCGTTTTACCTAAAATTGTCGCCATAATAACAATGTTTTAAGCATTGTTGTGTTCCGGCAATTAGAGTTAAGATAGCCAGTTCCTCAGTTGTTAAGGATTACAGGTGAAGCTCGCTTCCACCTTCGGCCTTATCGTCACTTACCATCAGGTGAGATGAAGGCCAAGAGCTTTCCTGTCATACGTAAAAAAAGTATAACGTATTTTCATTTACAAAAAATATAAATGTAGATTGGTTGAGGGGTTAGTATTTAATATAGGTACTTATAATAAAGCTTAGAGAATGTTTCCAGTGAGATAAGTATTACATATAAAATAATTTTTCACCAACAGCCAACTTCAGAATCCGACACCCGAGACACTATCTACCAGGGTTGCGCCGACACAAAACTCTGCTTTGGAGTTCCCCAAAACTGCATCGCACAAGGCAACTGCAAAGCCATCGTGGCCGTCTTCGTTGCTGGAGACGTCTACACCTTCGAACTACAAGGAACTGACAGCCCTAAATACGTCGCCGCAGGCTTAAGCATGGATACAAAGATGGGAGATGACAGCGCGATGGAGTGTGTCCAAAATGATAACGGGAGAGTCAGTCTGTTCACTTCTTGGACGTACCCGAAGGCCGAGCCTTATGTGAACAGGGCGGAGTCTCCGCAAGAGATTGTGCAGCTGAAGGACTTTTCGTCCGCTAATGGGAAATTATACTGCAAATTTACCAGAGATACTATTTCGACTGTGAAGGGACAGACTTTTGACTTGGCGAATAATAAGTTCAACTTGATGATTGTTGCTGGTGATAGTATGAAAGGTGAGCTTAAATGTAATATCTACCATATTTTTTATATAAATTGCTCTGGATATACTTACCTAAATGTCCTTTGTATTTTCGACATCGTCATTTTTAGGAACATTTCGGTGGCATAGTGGTTTGCACGCTTTGGCTTTCTTTATCGAAAACAAAGCTACCTTCGCCATGGTCAGTCCTGGGATGGTTGACTAAACTCTTATAATTCGAGTGCCTCCGTGCTTCGGAAGACACATTAAGCCATTGGTCCCGGGTTCTACCCACCGGAATTGGGCCAGCGAGGTGGTGTTACAGCCTATACTCCTCGTGTTTTTTCTGGGGAAAGAGACGTATATAGGCTGTGCCCAGCAGTGGGACGTATATAGGCTGAGGACGACGTAAACTAAGCAAATTAAATTGACAAACTCGGAGCTTTTTGACTTGAACTCGACAACCACAATAAGTGTTTACAAAAATCTTTGGGTTATACAAATTCGGGAGGAGCTCGGTGGCGTAGTGGTCAGTGCGCTTTGGCTTCGATCGAAAACAAAGCTGCCTTCGCCATGGTCAGGCCGTGGATGGGTGACCAAGACTTTGTGATCTCGAGCTCCTCCGTGCTTCGGAAGGCACGTTAAGCCGTTGGTCCCGGTCGCATTTGTGACCGTTTCTACCCACCAAACCCGCATTGGGCCAGCGTGGTGGTGTTACGGCCCATACTCCTCATGTGTTTCTCCATATAGCAAGGCCTATGCCCAGCAGCGGGACGTATATAGGCTGAAGACGACGTAAAGTAAGAAAAACTCGGGAGTTTTTTGACTTGAACTCGACCTCAATAAGTGTTTACAAAAATCGTTGGGCTATAGTAATTGGGTGTCCTTTTTGCATGTTTTCCACCAGACGCGAACCGCGTGGGCTTCCACTCGCTGGCGTACGAGGCGACGGGCGCGCCGCTGGCGCTGGCGGCGGTGGGCGCGGCGGCCGGCGCCTCCAAGCTGCTGCTGAAGCTGCACGGCAGCTTCATGCTGGCCGCTTGGCTGGGGACGGCTTCCATCGGCATTCTATTGGCCAGGTACACTATTACAGTACACTAGTACACTATTTGACTGTTAAGGACGAATACGTGTGTTGGAACTCTTAGCAATGAAAGTAAAGAAACTTTTAAACTTGCTATATTTTTCTCCAACACAAATATTAAACCAAACGCAAACGTAATAATAAAAAAAGACAACGACAGATATATCAAAAAATACATATAAGCAATAGACAAAATGTGTAAAAGGGTTTATAAAAACTGACCGCAACATTGACTATACTGCGCGTGGAACTTCTTGGCCGTTCAGGGTGCTTTTCCACCAAAATGTGCTATGCAGTTATACTGCGAAGATGTGAAATCTACGCTACGAAAATATGTGACCGTTTCCACCAATACTAAGCCATGTAGCTGTGCGAGAAAGATGCGCATCTCGAGCTATGTTTCAATAGTAGGGAAACGGCGGGTACGACGCGGTGAGGGTGGGCATCCATAGCACGCATCCTTCCATATAAAAAAACGTAGTTGAATCCGTTTCCACCAGTGCTAAGCTATGTGCACCAATGAATATGATTGGTGGATATCAAACGCATCCATAGCATAGCACATCTCTGGTGGGAAAGCACCCTTAGGTGGCGACTCATCTCGCTATTGCAATCTCATGTGCGTTTTGTTTAAAGTAGCCGCAACTTTCAATGCGTGTTGCCGTCGCGAAGTACGGCGCCGAACTGAGTAATGACAGCAAGCGCCCCCGCCTCTCCGTCCCTCCGCTCACATACCTAAGGCGCGGCCAACTAGTTCCGCGCGCACTATTGTTGTAGATATTACATACATACATAATCACGACTATCAACCTCTACGGGTTAGTCAGAGACTAGGCAAAAGCACCGCAAAAGCAGTGCATTGCCATAGTCCGCGCTTCACCAAGCAGTGGCAGCACTCAGCGTGACAGGTGGTGAGCCCGTCGCCGCTATAAGCTATTGGATGGTTGTGCGGTTCTAAGTCCTATAGTCGCCTTTTTCGACACCCAAGGGAAAAGATGGGTTAGTAGTATTCTTTTAATGAACTGCATTCTTCTATGGTATACTCTTATTTATTTATTTAACTAATTATGGTACACAAAAGAAAAATTTAAAATATACAACACATGAAATGAAAAGACGAGAGACAAAAGGTTGGGCTTATTTCTAATTGATATATCTTCCAGCCCACCTGCTACAGGAGAAATGCTGAGAATTAGTTTGAATCGCGTGTACTGAAAAATATATAATTAAATATCATATAATATATAAAAATAAATAATATATACATATAAACATTATGTATATACATAAACAAATGATACGGATGTGACAATACGGTGACTGGGGAACGTTAAGTGAGAATAAGTGAGGCAAATAAATAAAAATAATAAAGTAAAAGTAATGTTAAATTGAGATAGTGTTCTTTAAGCTCTTATTATCATAGTATACTTTTTTCTCTTTCAGATACTTCAGACAAGTGTGGGTTGGCAGACAGGTCGGCGGAAAGGATATTTGGTTTGCAGTAAGTATAAATCGTAGACCTGTCTTAAGGTCGACTTTCGAATGGCAATGCTATTACAAAAGATGAGAAGATTTGGGATCTTCTCCATATCAGCGTCCATATTGGTATCACCTATTTTTGTAATTAGCACGTTAACTGCGGCGCTCAAAAACACAACATTTACACTAGTGCAATACAAGACGATATTGATTATACTGTTCATTTTTCTAGTGCGATTCAAGGCGAATGTGTCCGGTATGAAATTTTTTTCAAACTTGTATTTCTTAGAACTTGTTTTATCGATATCCCAAATCTTTGAACTATATCCGTCAAACACCAGTCGCAACCAATCAAGCATGTCTGTCGTCTGTGTCAGCCTGTCACGCATGCTATTAATTATTTTCCAAAATCGTGACCTTACGGCACAGATATATCACAGATGATCACGTACGACAGCGTTATTGCCTATCAAGCAAAACCGTTATTTAAAATTTATTGTGATAAATAAATTTTAAATTACAAAAAAAAATTTATGGTGGTGGTTAACAGTAATGAATATTTAGGGGCATAATAAAAATGGAGTCAACTAGCCTATTCGAATATTAACGATTACTTATATTCAAATAGAGATCGGTAAAACAGAAATATTACCTTTTTGGTTTAGTAGCGCCATCTAGTTGCTTATTTTAGAATTACATCTCGATAAAATTTTAAAAAAGAAAGCGGACGTGAGAGAATTAAATACTAGGCACAAAAATAAATTAGTGGTTCCAACACTCCGACTTGGTAAAAGTGATAACTCGTTTGTAGGAAAAAGCATGAGATTCTACAATAGTATACCTGACGAAATCTTAACTTTGACGGATGAAAAATTTAAACATAATATTAAAAAAAGCTAATAACTAAAGCATACTATAGGCTCAAGGACTTTGCCGAAGATAACAATCCTTGGCAATGAATGAAATTAAATAAAAATAAAAAACAAATTGTAAAACTCAGCTGTTATTAGAAAACAATTCTCCCTGGGGCTGAAAAACACAACATTCACGTAATTTGAGGATTACTGACCCGATTTCAGATTGATAAAGTTTTCTTATAATTTTCTCTTCGCAGTACCACAGAATCCTGATGGTAGGGACCTGGTTACTAACAGTGTGCGGCTTCATCCTGATCCTGGTGGAGGTGGGCGGCTGGGCCAGCACGGGCGACAACCCCCACGCTATCACTGGCATTGTCACCGTTGTTCTATGCTTCATTCAGCCGATTGGTGAGTACTGGTGGTAGGGGCTAGCGCACAGATATTGTTAAAAAAAGGCAATGTAATATATTAGGTCCTTACCTATGAAATTGGTGTTTTGTATGGATTTTGGGGAATTCTGCATTTTCCATACTAAATTTTTTTCAGTTTTCACAACGACAAATCCGAAGATAATAATATTTGGCATCTATCATTAGACAAGCTTTAGTAATATGTGTAATATCACACTTCATAAAAATTATTTATCGTTTTTAAGTGAATGCAATTAAAATGATGTATTCGGGAGGCACTTAAAAAGAGTTGTCTCCGTGTCCAATCTTAACACAATTAAACTTACTACAAATTATCAAAACAAATCAAAAGAGCTCAAAAATATAGTCTATTTTTAGACGAGGTAATTATTTTTTAGGAATACTCTGAATCTTAATAGTTACAGACAAAATACTAAGAGAGAAAAAAACACCAATTTCATAGGTACCCAATATTTCTAATTTTAAGTTTATATTGGCAACACTGCCATTGTCTTACTTGAGTTGTCGTTGTCTCTGCGTTACGTGCCTATGTGTGTACAAGGATTTATTACATAAGAACACTTTTCATTCAATATCTATCTACAGATATGTATACATACGTACATATAATTACAACTATTACCCCCTATGGGTTATGACTAGGCAAAAGCACCACAATGTGAAATGATAAGAGGAGCCGACCGGCTCCGATGGCGTGTTCTTTCTCGCTCGCGCAGCCGATCGGTTCCGAGCGCCGAGCGTATACGATCCTGTCTGTGTGAAAAGAAAAATGCGAGCCGATGCTCTCCGAGCCGGTCTGTGTGAACGGATCCTAAGAATTCGTGTAGGTAGGTTATACTTACATCATAAAATTTTTCAGGTGCATACTTCAGACCACACCCCGGCACTAAGAAACGCCCGATCTTCAACTGGCTACATTGGCTCGCCGGCAACGCTGCGCATATCCTAGGAAGTAAGTACTATTATTTAAATTATACTGCTTGTAATATAATTGGTACTCTTTAGTAGCTACTTACAGTCTGTCTCTGCATTTCAACAAACCCAGCATGGAACAAGGAAAATGAACCTGGAGTGTACAACCTTGGGTACAACGGTCGCTATCTTTTACTGAGAACTGTATCCATTAACATTATCAGGAACGATCGCTCCTAATAAAGGTTCTAAATAAAAGATGATAATGAAAAATATCCGAGCCTAGATACATTTGCCGCAAAATCTTAACATCGCGATTTAAAAATGGCGTGTTTTGAGAGCAGCGCCATCTAGTGGCGAAACCATAAACTAACATTTAACAATAGTACATGGAGACAAAATTACCATTGCCTTTGGCTTCTTCGTTCAGTTCTCTAAGGACTTTTTCTCTTCGTTCCATGTTTTATATTTTACTCTTGAAACTTTAATTCGTAAAACAAATACAGAAGTCCACTATAATCAAAAATTACTTTTCATGCACCTTAAGAAAGCTTCAGAAAATTAAATGACTTCACTCGAGTGTATGATTTGTCTCCTGTCTTGGTTGTTTATATATGTATTGTATATTTTCTGAATATTTATATGTAGGTATATATCTATTAAGTATATTTATCCGTCGTCTAGTATCTGTAACACATTAGTTCCTTAAAATGGGGCTAATGATAGGGGTGAATGTCTGAAGATATTTATTTATTAACTAAGCAACTCTCCCCCAGTCGTGACGATCTTCCTGGCTGTGTATCTGCAGAAGGCCGAGCTGCCATCTTGGAGCGTCTTCATCTTGGCTGCTTTCGTAGCCTTCCACGTTGTCATGCATATTGTGCTGTCGGTAAGTTTACAAGCATTGTGTTCATATCTGCTTTTATACAATAGGGGTTTAACTTTATTGCTAACTTCGTACCAAAGAAAGAAGAACTTTATAGGTATCTGTGCCTCCTTTGAGTGATATAAGTATTTATATCACTCAAAGGAGGATAGAATTTGACCCACCCACTACAAATACGGATTTAACCTGTCAATATTTAGAAAATAGACAAAATAGGAACATCTTTCGTTTGCGAACACCGGTGATCGCGGACCCTCAAGGGATTAAAAAAGAATATATCCCATAAACATAAGATGGGATACTCGTAAGATAGGTATGGTATATACCCCATTTAGGAATATCTTTCGGTGATATAAATATTTTTAGATATCAGGTGGTCCTCATGGAAAATGTTGGGTCACTTGCTGTGCTTCTTATAAAAATAATCTAAATCCTAATATTTTTTTTATTTAAGTTAAATTACGTAACTTTCAAAGTTTTCTCAGGAGGCACAAAAATGTATTCAAAAACTAAATGTGGGTATCAATACCTCTGCCTCCCCCTTCGGGATAGCGATAGCGCTACGTGGGAAGGATATTTCTATATAATTCTCGTTTCTGCAGCTCACAGTGTGCGTGTCAGACGGTAGGATAAGCAACGGGCGCGTCAATTCGTTCCCAATGAAGGACATGTTGGGCCAAACTCGACAAACCACGCAGGTTGACAGAAGTACTGACGCACCGGTAAGGATATTGGTTATTGGACATTGGTCATTGGTCATTTGGCTTCGTGCTTATCTTCTTGGCTGCTTGGTTTTCATTGGCTAAGTGTAATTCATCATCATCTTTTCATAGCAGTTGTGATTCGTAGATATGGTATAAGTAGCGGCATTTATCTTTGGTGTTGAGTGGGCGTCACGGCTACGTGATAGCAGCCAATAGCTGCGCATGGGTTACTGACGTGGCACCAATGAAGAAGACGGAATGCGACTGGAGAGCCAATCGGCGGCCGCCGATCACGGACGAGATAAGATGCTGAACGCCGATTGGCTAACGGTCAGCACCACAGTTATGCCGCTACTTGTAGGCAGGATTCTTGTTTGCCAACGTCTTGAGAAAAAAATAAGTCCAACCCAGCATCAATCAATGCTAAAGAATGGGCCTATTACATGAAAGTCTCCATAATACTCAGAGTAAACAGAACTGGAGTAGCCATTAGTCAATTTCTCAAACATTTTTTTCTGCCATTTCTTGCGGGGGGTGAGGTTACCACTACACTCAAAGCCAGCACAACGCACAACGTTTTTACAAATGCACACATGCATAATTCGACACACAAATTTAAATTTCACGCACACACACGCTTAAAATAGTCTCGTGGGGTGTGCGTTTTGACAACGTCACAGCCGCACTCCCCACGAGACTAGCGTTCGAAATGTGAAATCGTAGAATTCTTAAACATGAAATAATAAAGTAAATAATCATGAAATCTTAAAAATTATAATTACAAATAAAAGGTGACACCATCTTTTAGCATACTCGATGTTTTCTATTTATTTTTACAACAAAAAACAGCACAGGCAGGCATTTTTGCGGGAGCTCTGTTCGCCGCAACGTTTACAAGTTATGGCTGTCAAAATGGCGGCTCAACTAGTTTTATTAAACGTGCAAGCATCCGATGCTTGTACATTTGGCAGAGGGGAATGTTAGACAAAGGCTACTCCAGTTCTGTTTACTCTGAGCCATAATATCATTCTGCCTTGTTTCGTTGAAGGTTTATTGCTTCCAGGTCACTAATAATATGCAATGCTAATTCTTCTTTTATTTATTCTGTATATCGCTTTTTTAACCGACTTCAAAAAAGGAGATACTTACTCAGTTTGTTCTGTATGCATGTTTGTTCGCGATTATCTCGCGATTGGCTGAACCGATTTTAATACGGTTTTTGTTACTCAGGGGAAGGTTTTGTCGCAAGTTCATTTCATTTCTGTTTAATTAACTCACTCTTTTATGCTTTTGTTACCTGTTGCCAGGTATACACATATATCTTTATTGCAAACCATAATGTACAATAAGGGGGAAAAAGGATATAATCTTGGCGAAAGCTTCATATTAATAACGCCATATATAGTATTTTTCTTATGCATTCAAATTCAAAATGTATCGGATTGGGTGTCTTCGCGATGTTGATAAATATTTAAACCTACCCCAACGAAAATTTTATCTATGCTTCTCAAACTATATTAAGAAGAGAAGGATAGATACACAGTTAAGTTTAGTTTGTGGCTATGGAATCGGCCCTAATGTCAGAAACTTAATTGTAAGTCACTTAAAGCATGTTACTATTAATATTATTCATGGTTTCATTATTCATTTTCCTTTTTTATGTGGCTTTGTGTTAGAGATAGGAAATATCATCTAGTCTCTGTTGTAACTTACTTTCTATGTCTCTAACAAATCAGTCAAAAACTATAATTACGCACTCTAATCCAAAATAATATATACCCTGTAATTAATTAGGATACTGCTCGTCAGTTCTGTTGAACTTGGCTTAACACTACCGCGTGTCTAGTTATTGCTCGCTATGCGGGCAGTGCATCCCAGAATCTATAATAAATGAAAATACGTAGAAAAGACCTTACTTATAGAATAGTACTCAAGTCAAGCTTTGGACGTCTGGAGGTGGCTGATAGTGTCATATTTTTTTTAAATAGTAATACTTATATAAAATCTTTATACCTATTATTACTTAAGAGTCTAGTTCATATATTCTGTCAATAATCTTAATACATAATTAATAATTAAGCTTTTAGGCACAGTACGAAATATCATTTTCGTTTGGATTTTTTTTTACTGTGTTACTGTGTAAGACTTATGAACATAATATATTTTATGCATATTTATGTAAATAACCATTAAATTCTAATTTATGCAGGTTTCCAAAAATGCCGAAGTGTGAATTACTGTGTACGACTTATGAATATACTTAATATATTTTTTGCATATTTATGTAAATAACCTTTAAATTCTAATTTAAGCAGGTTTCCAAAAATGCCAAAGTGGGAATATTAACAATCTCATTTTAATAATAATTTTAAAAAAGAATAGTTTAAAAAACTAACAAATACGCACTTAAAAAATAAAGCACGCACTAAAAATTAGAAATGGAGCGTTTTGTCCAAAAATAATAGTTAAAATAACTAAAAAAACACGATTTTAGCGCGCACTAAAAATTACAAAATAATTCGGACATTTAATTTTCCCTTTGCCAAATCTTCATTAGATCGCAGTTAAACATTAACAATTTCAGTTCGTGACAAACGACAAATAATTACCTATGCGAAATGGTAATAAGTAGGTAATTAAAAATATTAAAGAAAGCGTGGGGCGTTTTGTCCAAAAAGAGTAAAGAAAATAGGAAAATGATTATTATTAATGGTCTATTCTCTCCACAGTTCTCCAGTTTCCGAAGACTGCTTTTAAGCATCTACGCGCCTATTGTTCTGCTCATCGCTGTAGCTATGATCTGCCTCGTAGCCTTAGCGCCAATAGGAACTACCTACAATACCATCATGGGATCCTAAGAACTGGCCATAAACTTTTTTTTAATTTGAATCTTGAATCTGAATATGGCTGAACATCACAAAAATATTAATTTTCAAAAAAAGAACATAATGTAGTGGATATATAATGACAATAATTTTGAATGTCGATTTATTTTTCCAATACCTACAATTACCATATTTGAATTTGCAGATTCGAAATACGTAACATTGTGTCGTACTTACCTATTCCTTTTTTAAATTAAATCATTCTAAAAAGTTTGTAAACTTCGAAGGTTGTGTTTAGAACTTTTAATATAAATGTAAAGCAGTTCACAGACGGAGCTGTAATATTGGGTCCTTACCTATGAAATTGGTGTTATTAGGATTCAGAGTATTCCTAAAAAAATCTAAAAATAGACTATATTTTTGAGCTCTTTTGATTTGTTTTGATAATTTGTTGTAAGTTTTATTGTGTTAAAATTGGACACGGAGACAACTCTTTTTATGTGCCTCCCGAATACATCACTTTATTTGCATTCACTTAAAAACGATAAATAATTTTTATGAAGTGTGGTATTACACATATTACCAAAGCTTGTCTAATGATAGATGCCAAATATTATTAACTTTGGATTTGTCGTTGTGGAGAAAACTGAAAAAATTTAGTATGGAAAATGCGGAATTCCCCAAAATCTCCATACAAAACACCAATTTTATAGGTAAGGTCCTAATATACATCAATGTATATGATATAGCACAATACATTTTACCATAGAAATCATCACGAGGCAACACGTAAGTTATAATGTACAGGTATTTTTACTTATCCGTATCTGAAGATACCTGAGGAAGATACAGATCGATGCGAAAATATACATTTATATTATAGTACATCTTAATACATTTTCGTATATTACTATGCATCTTTCTTTAAACAGGTGTTCCAAAAAGTTTTTATGCTTAGAATAAACTATGCTTAGAACATAATGAAAATTAATACTTATACTTTTTCGCATGTTTGTATTATTTTTCTTGATATCGTTTTTTTTTTTTCATGAAGTTCGGAAAACGTTGATCTTGACTTCCGGAAATATTTATACTTAGAATTTTCCGGATCCGGATTTTTTTGTGTGCTTTGTGTTCTTCAATCCACTTTGTTTAGTTTTTGACACATCTGGCTAGACGTACCTACATCAAATTCACGATGCGAATCATCTCCTGATGAACTATAATCTAATAGTAATAAATAACTTGACTGATTCGAATATTAATTAAAGGAAAATATTAAGATCAAAATGACAACTCCTGTATACCTAAGCAGCTGAAAAGTGCGTCCATCCGGACATATTTTATGTCAATCGAATGAAGGGAATCATTACATTACCTGCTATGTGTGTAATACTTACTTGCTAGCTATCTAGCTATACATCCCGAATGTAATATACATTAATGTATATTATAGCTGTCGCCTGTGAACTCCTTATGACGCAGTATTTCATTCTTAAATGATTTTGTATTAACTTTTATTTGCTAGTAGTGTTATTAACTTATCGTATCAAAAATGTGGAATTATTCCACTCCGATTTCTGCAACCGATCCACCGAAAGAAGGTACACTAGGTCTAAAGAAGGTACACTAGGACTAACGAAGGTACACTAGGTTTAGTACAGTCAAGAAAAGGAAGTTTTAAAATCAAATAATAATTTATTGAATAATTCCGCTTCAATAGAAGTTGTGTGTGCAAGCAAAATATAAGAATCGCATTCTGTAAATTGTTTTTAACTCAGAAAATCTTGCGGATTTAGATTCTGAATGTTGCCTAGATATTTCTTGAGAAAATTTAGCTATGGTATCAGATGGGAATAAAATAATTTATATTTTTTACTTTGGTGAAATGGATCCGCCTGTGGTTGCAGGGGATCGGAGTGGAATAACTCAGAATTATCTTATCTCTGCAGCTAAACAGACTACGACAAACTCGAAATTCTTTAATTATTTTCATACTCTATTTTCTTCCTGTTAGAACAGACAATCTATTGATTTTTTTGTTGTGTGTAGAATAATGTGCTATTGAAATGTTTCCAAACCTTCTACAATTCAATATTTTTATATTTACCATTGTAATGTTTCAAATGCAGTGTTTTGTTGCTTGAATATACGATTTGTGCGATAATTTTGTAAATACATTAACCTAAGTTTATTTACAAATGTTTTAAGATTTTAAATGTAGAATTAAGAAAAATTTTATATCATGTATTGTTTGTTATTCATACAAAATGTATAATTGTTATATTTTATATAATTCTTCTCATTAGAAAATTTAAAAAATGTCCTGTAAATTACAACCCCAAGGTATTTCCTAAAAATATTATTGGTTATAAAAATTCTGATTTATATTTTCTATGTTATGTTTCTTGGAAAATAATTGACACGTTCCTGTACCTATTCTATTAAAAAATATATATTTTTTCATTATTTCTATGTAAGTTTTAAAGTAGTAATAAATGCAAACCATGTCATGGTGTATATTAAAAATTAATTTTATTTCAATAGTCAGTAATAATATTAACTTTCGAATGATATTTTTAGTAAGTTATGATAATTTTAACATAAGAGTAAGAGGTGTAAATACAATTTCAATTAATAATAATAAAAAATGGTTTTATTAAATAGAATTTTATTTATTCTATTAAATATTATGAATCTTCTTTAGGAATTTGGGAATCCTCAACACTTTTAGAGGCAGGTATGTAGACTTTGAATGAAAATTCTGTTCGTGGAAAGGATCCTGGGTTAACAATCTGGCAATCTTGATATGATCTAGTGTAAGGCTGAAAATGATCAGCCACAACCACTAAATCTGGCATTGGATATAAGCTCAGTGCATCAGCATTCTTCCAATATATAGGCTGAACTCCTAATGATAATGGAGACAGCGTACATTGACTTAACAATGTTTTTGTTAGGTGATCTGGTATATCTCCAGATTCTGGGAAATGTACAGAGTTCCTACACATTTTCATGACTAAATCTTGCCGTAGTAAAACTATCTCTTGGGTACAATACTGTATCCTGCATGGATTGGTTGTAAATATGGCTGCATCACCTAATTTGTCCCTTATATCTTTAGTAATAGAAGCTGGAATGGCAGGTCTTGGTAAAATATTCGGAGCAGCTGGATCCCCTCTGCCCGGTATAAAAATGAACTTACAAGACTCTCTTAACTTTGTAAACTGGTAAATTGTCTCTCCCAAGCTGGTAAGCGCAGCTTTTAGTTGCATACCATGTTCAAAACCATATGGACATGATAAAAATTCACCTAAAAATACAATGGCTATAGGAGGAAATTCATTATAACCTGTAAATAATGTCTTTAATTTAGCCATAACTTTTAAATTATCAAACCATACATCTGAGAGAAATACCATCATACCATCTTCATTCTCCTGTTCTATTTTTAATAAATTCTTTGAATTTTTTAATAAACTTTTGGATTTCCCCCCAAACGTGTTTAAACTACCAAAGTAAGGTAAGGATGTAGCCCTACTCTCTGAAGGTGGCAAAACAAGACCCATAACATTTAAAATTTTGTCTTCATAATAACCTTCAGCTAAAACAAAACTATTCTCTGTGAATAAGCCCGAGTGGTATCTAGTCTGTGACATATCCAGCATGACACTGCCAGTAGGATCTTCTAAATAATATGTCCCTTCTGTCAGCTGTGTAAGCAGACCTAACACAATCACTTCATCAATTCTACTAGAAGAACTCAATAATACTTCAATTTTTCTTAACTGAAATGTTTTTTCCTCTTCACCAGAAGGCAAAACTTCTTGAGCAAACAACTTATTACGGATCGTTCTCTGCCATATAAGTGTATATCTATCAATTAAATGTTGAGCTTTCCACTTTGGTTCTGGATATAAATTATTATTTGTGCTTACATCCTTAGTAAACCGTTTTCTTTCGTTGTCATACTGTAGTTTGGGTACACTGAAGGAATCGATAACATTTAATACTGATTCCGTTTCTTCTAACCCCAGCGACATACATTCTCTGAACGCTACTTCAAGATGCTCTTTTTCCAAAACCGGCTGGGATAAGCATTGGTGCAGCAAATGGGCAGTGAGTTTGTCGATCATCTTCTGTCTTTCTGAAGGATGAAGTGACGAAAGCTGTTCAGCAACAAATGTACTTGCTTCTCGCCTAATAGTAAAACCACTGAGTTTAAACGCATTGTTCACTTCTAGGCGAATTTCTTGAATATTACTCATTTCTGTTTATGTAAGTAATCAGATATCAATTGTATTTGTGAAAATTATTACACGAAAACTACTTTCGTCCGTATTTACCGTAAGCCCGCCAAGCAAAAAAACATTTTGTTTGGCTGACACTTTTGACATACGATTAAACGTTCAGAAATCGAAATACCTATCTACGTTTTAAAGCTACATTCACACTAAACTAGGGAAGGATGTTAACTCCATAGTTATCACGCCAGACTCTATGGAATGCATAGATATCTCAGAGTAAACAGAACTGGAGTAGCCTTTGTCTAACATTCCCCTCTGCCAAATGCACAAGCATCGGATGCTTGCACGTTCAATAAAACTAGTTGAGCCGCCATTTTGACCGCCATAACATTGTAAACGTTGCGGCGAACAGAGCTCCCGCAAAAATGCCTGCCTGTGCTGTTTTTTGTTGTAAAAATAAATAGAAAACATCGAGTATGCTAAATGATGGTGTCACGTTTTATTTGTAATTATAATTTTTAAGATTTCATGATTATTTACTTCATTATTTCATGTTTTAGAATTCTACGATTTCAAATTTCGAGCGCTAGTCTCGTGGGGAGTGCGGCTGTGACGTTGTCAAAACGCACACCCCACGTGACTGTTTTAAGCGTGTGTGTGCGTGAAATTTAAATTTGTGTGTCGAATTATGCATGTGTGCATTTGTAAAAACGTTGTGCGTTGTGCTGGCTTTGAGTGTAGTGGTAACCTCACCCCCCGCAAGAAATGGCAGAATAAAATGTTTGAGAAATTGACTAATGGCTACTCCAGTTCTGTTTACTCTGAGATAGATATACATATACTGACGTATAGATCACCTGACAGCTCAAAAATGCATTACCAAATTACCAATTTTGAATTGTGAATGTGTGCGTCTACTAGGTACGAGACGATACTTCTTACAAAAAATATCGATAGTTGCAGTTACATCTAAGTATTAAATATTGTTTTTAATTATCTCTTTTTAATTTTGAGTAACATATTTTACTAATGTTCTCTCAAAACTATAATAACTTCTTTGGCTGTCCACTTAAATACGTCTATGCTTTTGATTATACATATCGACAAATTGTAGACGAAACAATTTGTAAGTAATTTCACTATTTATTTTTTGACCTTAAATAAAATTATTATTTCATAAATGATTGCATAGGTGACGAACTCAAATTGACAAAATAAGAAAAACATACAAAGTGACAAAAATCTATTCAAATTGGCATTGAATAGATTTTTGTCACTTTTTATGTTTCCGGTAGTAAACTGACTGAAAGGAAGAAGTGGTATGAAAAAAATTTATATACATTTTTTGCACTTATTTTGACCTGTCATAAGTGTATTTGTTTCTTTACCCACATGAAAAAAAGGAAAAATATTATCAAAGGAAAATAATTATACGTTTAGAAAATTATTGTTTTATTTCCACTATATATATTCATATTTTGGAGGTAAATAACATTTTCTCTGTAAGTAGGTACTAAAAAAAAAAACTTATTAACAAACAATGCAATTCTTCACAATATTTGGTTTACTGCAAATAGTGGAAGACTTCTTTGGACTCCAATCAATGCGCCCAATTAAGGTCAGCCATTTTCTTTTTAAAATCGGATCCAACGGAAATCTGTCCGAAAAAATTCAAAATATCATATTAAACTCTTTATTGCACATTAACCAAAAAAACAGTACATAAAAATACAGAAGCATACAAGGGAGGACTTATCTCTAATAGGTATATCTTCCAGTCAACCCATCACAGGTGTGTGAGATCTCGTGTTGTGAGAGAACAACATCAGTGCACAAGACGAAACAGAAATATATGCAAAAATATAAATAAAAGGACAATAAAACAAATAAAGTATAATATACATTTCTAAACAAATAAAGTATAATATACATACAATTAATTATACATTCGTTTTGTTTAACGTTCCTTGCTTTTAAATGGTAAATACATTAAAAATTGTACTACTTAACATATCAATAAACTTATTTTTCAATCAAAAATAAACATCGATAATAATGTCGATAAATTTTAGTCAAGCGCTAGCGTATATGTAAATTAATCCTCAAAATCTTGTAAACTAGAAATAAAATAACTTTTATATACACAAAATATTAAATTATAATAAATGATTGACGTAATTTTACAGTAACACCGTAGGAAAGTCCAATTACAAACAAAAATAAACGTTTTATTGCTGTTACAATTTTGTACGTAATTACCTGGGAAAACTGCAGTTATCTGGATTATTCCTTTGGTTGACACCACAATAAATTACGGCACATATAACCATATTTCGTAGAAAAAATATTAACTAGAAATATTTTAAAATCATATAGTCATTATAAAATTTCCAAAGAGATAATTTTTACGTGTTCAGAGTTGTGTAAAGCTGTCAATCGAATATGGTTATAAATAAGGTTATAAATGACAGTCAATCGTTATCTCCATAAGCGATTTTTTTGTCTCTATCTTCTTTGGTTGTCTACTTAAATACGTCTATGATAGAATAAGAGTTTTTGGCGCCATCCAACTATGGCGGACGTGATTTTTTTTTCAGTGATTGTGATATTCTTTGGGGGTGGATCTTGTTACGAAAAATCAGTGAAGTTTTGTGTAATAAGTGCCAATAATGATGAGCAGTGTGGAGGATCATTGAAATAAGCGTCAAGTGGTGTGAAAAACAAAGAGATTTTTATCGTGGTAATCCACCACATCGATGTAGCACCACAGTGTCTGCCATCGATCTTTTTACGTCAAACTCTCCCAAGATGCATTGAAATGATTTACACCACAGAACAATAAAAAAGGTTAGAATGATAAAGTGGGCGTGGTTGACGAGCCGCTCATATGAGCAAACGGGCATATGAACGTCAAATTGCTTGCAGTGTATGTATTGCACAATGGCGTAGCTGTCAGACGTATATTCGGTGCAGTACAAAACCCAAAAAGATGCCGAGTTATGCTATTATTTCGTGCCGTTTGCGAAGTGAAAAGGTGAATCTGGAAAAAGGAGGAATTTAATTTCATCGGTAAGTAATAATATTTGGAAATAACTAAATATTGAGGCATAATCAATCAAGAAAATAATTCGTACCAAATTCTGTGCAATCATAGGGCTTGCATGTTATCGATAGAGTATTTTTGTTCTTTGTGCTCAGACATTATGATGTGGTAATTCACATGGACTTAATATCCAATCTATGTTTTAAATATCTATTTAATTTTCAAATAAGACATAAATATTCTGTTAATAAAGATTTACATATTTCAGTTTTCCTACAAATCCAGATATAAAAGAAAAATGGATATCCGCAACTGGCAGGAAAGATCAATGGTTTCCTACTAAAAGCTACTGCATTTGCTCGTAGCATTTTACGGAAGATGACTTCCTACAAGTTTAAAAAAAAGGCATTTGAAATCTTCTGCAGTACCTCACATAGATAACAAAATATTATGTATATATATTAATATAGCAATGAGTGTCCACATCATAGCAACGTAGGTCATGACCGGGAGGACGCACTGGTCGAAGACTTTCGACTTAAGACATTGAGGGATGGGTGACGAGAAAAATGTGATTAACCATTATTAATGTTAATTAATTAAAAAGTGTATGTTGGTAACCGCTGTTTCTTTACTGAGAACAACCCCAGCTCATAACATTACCAATTATTTTATTTATTATTCACTGGTGGAAAACTGGCAAGGCAGTTTTTTCTTTATTGTTGTTCTCATTGCCAAGCCAACTATAGCGATAGTGTATCTTTTGTTATAGTCAGTGACCTATTCCTAGAAACATCCACCTGAAACTGTTATCTCTTGTCTTTATAGTATTTATTCAGTAGAAAATTAAATCACAGACTACAAAATATTTATCTTCATTAAATTTGTATAGTATTGAAATTGGTTGGAATTTCTTTAGGAGCCCTAGAGGGGAGGTACCTTAAATAAATAAAATATTTTAATTTCCACAAAGGAAATGAACTTTTATTTTAAAAAGAAGCAACTGCATTCTCATTTTTCTCAAATAAAATTTACCAAAACCGGGAATAGAACCAGCTAATATTTTTTTTAGTTATTTTTTTATTCTATTAACCAATACAATGTGAAACACTCGTATTTCATACAAAATATCCATCTCTACTTCTGCATTCCACCGGCTGCTACAGATTTTCCAAATATGCCCGGAAAAAATAAATTAATGTAAGGTTTCATTATGTCTTACATGCGTAAGACCTAATGTTTCATAGAGAAATAGTATTTTTAGCCATAACTAAATCAATTAGTGAAATAAAATAAATATCCTCAGACATTCACACCTATCAACTATTCCCATTTTAAGCAACTAAATGCTGCTTGTGTAGCGACCAAAACCACCACGAAATAGAATTATTTGAGGTGGTTTGATTCCCTGTTTGGGTAAGCTTGAAAAAAATGTGAAAACAGTTTTGTTTTTATTTGAAAATAAAAGTGTGTTTCCTTTGTGGAGATAAAAAAAAATGCAACCTGTATATTAATATTCTCCTTAATTACGAAGTTGGATAAATAAATAAAATACATAATTTTGTTACTTAATACTTGAATAATACTTGATTATCGACATCAAATTGTGCACTACACTAGTCCAGTGCTGTCATGATAGTGTATATGTTTTTGCACAATAATTCGAAATAGATATTTAACGTGTCTCATTATACGTATTATAGATTATAATATTTTAAAACGTATTTCAAATGATTGTATATAAATAATCTTACCAGTCCGTGCTTGAACTGTAAAATTTCGAAGTAACAAAATGCATTGTGCCAACATAAATCACAGCTGGTAACACATACCTGTGTATTGCAGTAAAATAACCCTTATTATTTAGGTGCAATTCGCTACTTTTGCTTGAATTTTTTTAGCCAATGAATACATTG